>CM061067.1:119686626-121119172 GCA_030762895.1 Sophora flavescens
CAAATCTCTATGTCTAAACAGCTTTCATTGTTAAACCCAAACAATTTAATTTATTTATACATCTAAAAAAAATTAATTCAGCACTCCTACTTCAAGTATAAATATTATAAAGTCATTATTCATTTAAAAAAATGAATATTTTAACTAATACAAAATCAAATAAAATAGTATATTTTTTTAAAAAAAGTGAATACTCCATACATCGTATGAGTAACAATTCTATAATATATATATATATATATATATATATATATATATATATATATATATATATATATATATATATATTATGTTGTGTGTTCGTTTCAGTGGAACAAAATATTCAAGACAGGTTTTTTTTTTTTTTTTTTAAACAAAGGATCTTATATCATTAAAATATCAGAAGAGTTAACAATACAATCAGAAAAGTAACTAAACACAAAGCTTCTAGGATAACAAATAGACTTTCTAGCTAAAAAGTGGACTTGGACATTCACATTCCTACTAGCATATTGAATTGTACTAGAAGGACAGTTTAGTGGCAGCTCCTTGTACTGGGTAATGAAGGCTCCAAACTCATACGTTGAAGACTGATTTGTTAAGTTTAAAATATATTCTTTATAGGGTTAAATATGTTCCTTCATTTTTTTATAAAAGTTTGGTTTTAGTTGTAACATCCTAAAATTCTAATATAATTAATTATAAAAATAAATAAATAAAGGATTAAGTTATAAAAAAAATAAATAATAATGATATAATAAAAATAAAATATAATTAAAAGGTTTAGTGTACAGAATCGATACTATAAGGATTTTTTGAAATTACTTAACTATTATAAGTATTCAAAATAATATATATATATATATATATATATATGGCTTTTGCCCAAAAGTAATTCAAATGGTTGTTTTAAAAAAAAAAACGAATTTAAAAACCCAATATACTGTTTCACCAATTAACTAAAGTATATATATATACATGCTGTGCGCACGTACTTGTTGGAATTAGAAGGATGCGCCACATATGGAGTATTTGAGAGGATGCCATTCTGAGTGCAGAAAGGAAGATGTTTCTCAGACACGTTTCTTTTGTTTGGCAGTGCAATCGTGACACTGAAGGGAAGAAGATTTTTTTTCCAGAGAGAATAGTTTTATCATACATATTTTTTGAGCACTTTGGAGGTCTTCGAGAGGTGAGTAACAGTATCTTTTAATATCCCTTTCCATGATACATGTGTTTGTTGTGTTGAGCGATTTACCTATGATTTTGAGAGATTTTAATTGAATGATGCATGCTATTAATAAACTAATTTTTTGGGGGTTTTGAATTAAAATAAATTTTTTTTATTAAATTGGATATTTATTCTTGTTACTGATGGCATGAAATACATGATTGGTATTTGTATTAGTTGAATGACGTGCTTATTGGTGTATGCTATGTCATGTGAGTTTATTTGACATGCATGATAAGATCAAATATTTAATTTTTGGTAAATGAGTTGTTACACGTATGAGACATGAAATTGTGCCTTATGATGAATTATATGATGTTTGCCGCAATACCACCTATGATAGGGGTATCGAAGAGAAATACCGCCTTAAGGGGATATCGAAAGTAATATCGCCATGTGGTTGGGATGTCGAAAATGAGTAATACTGCCTAAAAAGGAGTATCGAAAGTAACACCGCCACAGGTTGGGGTGTCGAAAAAGGAGAAATACCACCATGTGCACATGGGAGGTATCGAAATGGAAATGTCCCTGACAGGAGGGTGATATCGAAACACTCCTCGTGAGTAGGGGTGGGCAATGGGACACCATTGTCGTGTGATGTGTGAGTATATGGCATGCCGGCGAGAGGCCAATTTAATTAGGAGGTCTTCGGACCGCTTGGATTAAACTAGAATTTATCTGGTATATGGAATGTGATGTATTGAGATGAGATTATTATTGATATAAAAAGTATTTTTTTATATATATTATTTTGGAAAATTAGCGGGTGCCATGGACAGTTTTTCCGGTTACCGCGCCGTTTGAGAGCAATGCTATTTTCGAAAATATTTAATAAAACTGTATTGTTGATCACTGGGATTTTATATCTCATTATTAAGTATTGTTTTCAGAGCATAAGGAGGACGTCATTGAAACTGAAGAGGCGTGAAGACTTAGTGGATTCTATTAGTTATTCTTTCTAGTTGGTTAGTATTTTCTTAAATAAGGAGCCGTATGTGGCTAGACACATTTATTTATTTATCGTTGGGTTTGTTAGTAGACGTCCGGTATTGAGGCTTGTGGTTTTCATTTATAATTATATTCATTACATGGATATTTGATTACTATTTTATTTAATATGAGATATTTTCCTACTTAGTTAATTGAGAAAAATTTTATGACTTGCGTTTTTTTTTAATTAAATGTTTTGAAGGATTTTTATTGAAATTAATTTGGGTCACTAATGTAACGAAGGGCGTTACAATTATGGTATTAGAGCAGTTCGATTCTAAATCAGACTGTGGTAGTGGGGCTTTTTCAAAAACAAAACTTGGGCACATAGGATGCTTGTTAGAGTTATAATTCTGCATACTTTTCTTTTGGATATTGGACTTGATCAACCCACTGTTTGATTGGTGGTATGCAGATTATGGCAGTGAACAAGCGAGGGAGAAATGATGCGCTTGCAACGACTTTGGCTCGAATGGCCAGAGTTATGCAGGAGCAGACGGAGACTCTCCGTCAGATGAGGGATAAGGGGGACGTGCTTAACGTGGTACCGGTTGCAGCTCCTGATCCGCAGTACAGGGGTCTGTCAGAGTTCAGGAATAATAATCCGCCAACTTTTCGAGGGACCACCGATCCTATTGAGGCAGAGGAATGGTTACTGAAATTAGAGAAGATCTTCCGGGCCATGGGGTGCTCTGATGCTCAGAAGGTGGATTTTGCCACCTATATGTTAGAGTCGGATGCAGAGCACTGGTGGAATTGTGCCAGGGGCGGGTTGCTTGCTTCGGGTGCCCCTGTCACGTGGGACGGATTCAAGGACTTGATCCTGGAGAAGTACTTTCCGCACAGTGTCCGGATACATAAAGAGATGGAGTTTCTACATCTTTGTCAGGGGAGTATGACGGTAGCGGAATATGTGGCCAAGTTCGAGAGGCTTGCAAGGTTCTCCACACATGTGATGGATAATCCTGATGGTCCATGGAAAGCAATTAAGTTCGAGCAGGGTTTGAAGCCAAAGCTGCAGAGCCTTATTGGGCTCCTAGAGATTCGAGACTACCCCACTTTAGTGAACAAGTGTAGAGCGGCGGAGCAGAATATGCAATTTGTGCTGGCTGAGAGGTCGAAGGAGAAGAGCTTCAGTGACGGCAAGAGGTTCCATGGGAAAGGGGGTAATTTCCAAAAGAACCTATGGCCTGTACCTACAATCATGAAGGGTAAGCAGGTTCAAGGTGCTCAAGGTGAGAAGGGGACTGCATGTTACAAGTGTGGGTGGCAACATGGAGATCGTGTGTGCCTCGCGGCACAAACCACTTGCCACAAATGCGGGAAGATCGGACACTTTGCTAGGATGTGCAAGTCAGGAGGACAATCTCAAACCAGATCATTGAACCACGGAAGGGTCTTTACCATCCAAGGAGAGGAGGTGAAGGAGTCCGACGATTTGATCCAAGGTAAGGGCTTTATTAAAGGTCATGATGTTATCATATTGTGCGATTCGGGAGCAACACATTCATTCATTTCATTTAAATGTGCTCAATTCTTAGAGTTACCTTTTACTAAACTGTCATATGATTTGTGTGTTTCTACTCCAGCTAAGGATAGATTGATTACTTCTTCTGTCTGCCTGCAATGTCCTTTATTGTGTCAAGACCTGACTTATATTGTTGATCTGATATGTTTACCTATGTTTGGTCTGGATATTATTTTGGGCATGGACTGGTTGTCTCGTAATAATGCTATTATTGATTGTGCTAGTCGAACTATTTCTTTCATTCCACAGTCCATGTCTGTTGACTCTCCTAGGACAGAGCATCTTATCTCTGCTGCCTCATGTCATAAGTTCTTAGTTGAGAGAGCTCAGGGATATATACTCCCCTTTTCTGCTAAGATAGAGGCTGAAAGGGATATAGTGGCGTTGCCTATTGTGTGTGAGTTCCCAGATGTGTTTCCTAAGGATGTCTCTAGTTTACCTCCAGATAGAGAGATTGAGTTTACCATAGATCTAGTACCTGGGAATGGACCTGTATCAGTAGCACCCTATAGGATGGCACCTCTAGAGTTGAGCGAGTTTAAGAAACAGATAGAGGATATGTTACAAAAGGGGTTCATTAGGCCTAGTGTGTCACCTTGGGGAGCACCAGTACTTCTAGTGAAGAAAAAGGATGGGGGTATGAGGTTGTGTGTTGATTATAGGCAACTGAATAAGGTAACCATCAAGAACAAATATTCCTTGCCTAGGATAGATGATCTCTTATATCAGTTAAAGGGAGCGTCAGTGTTTTCCAAAATAGATCTAAGATCGGGATACCATCAAATTAGAGTTAGAAGCGAGGACATCCCTAAGACAGCCTTCAGGACAAGGTATGGGCACTATGAGTATGTAGTGATGCCCTTTCGTGTGACCAACGCCCCAGCCGTTTTCATGGACTACATGAATCGGATCTTTAGGACCTTTTTGGACAGGTTTGTGATGGTGTTCATAGATGATATTTTAATATACTCTAGGACACCAGAAGAACATAGAGAACACTTAAGGTTGGTGTTGCGGATCTTGAGGGACGAGCGTCTTTATGCCAAACCGGAGAAGTGTGAGTTTTGGCTAGACGAGATAAAGTTTTTTGGACACACAATCTCAAAGGATGGTGTAGCGATTGATTCCTCTAAAGTTGATGCGGTCTTGGGATGGGAACAACCTAAGACAGTAACCGAAGTGAGAAGTCTCTTAGGCTTAGCTGGTTACTATAGGAAGTTCATAGAGGGATTCTCTAGATTAGCTTTACCTTTGACCCAGTTGACTAGGAAAGGGAAACCTTTTTGTGTGGGACCAGGAGTGTGAGGACGGGTTCCAAGAACTTAAGAGGAGGTTGGTGTCATCACCAGTCTTAACTATACCAGATCCCTTAGTGAGTTTTGTGGTATACTGCGACGCATCTAAGAATGGCTTGGGATGTGTCTTAATACAGGAGGGCAAGGTGGTAGCATATGCCTCTAGGCAGCTTAGGCCACATGAAGGGAATTACCCTACCCATGACTTAGAGGTAGCAGCCGTGGTTTTTGCCCTTAAGATTTGGAGGAATTACCTTTATGGGGCAAAGTTTGAAGTTTTTAGTGACCATAAAAGCCTAAAATATCTGTTCGACCAAAAGGAGTTGAACATGAGACAACGAAGGTGGATGGAGTTCCTTAAGGACTATGACTTCGAGTTGAAGTACCATCCGGGAAAAGCCAATGTGGTGGCGGATGCCTTGAGTAGGAAGTCCCTGCACGTGTCTAGCTTGATGGTGCAAGAGTTGAACCTCATGGAGGAGTTTAGGGACATGAATCTGGAGGTGTTGGATGTGTCCTTAAATGTCTTAAGTTTGAAGTTGAATAGGTTGGAAATTAATAGTGACCTTAGAGATGAGTGTTGAAGGTTTGGCAAGTGCACCAAATCGTACAAGTAATAATAATGAGAGTAGAGTATCGTCCCTCGAGGATTGAGATTCAAGTAACAATGACAACTAAGCAATCGATATTTGAACGGATAAAACTCATAGTTCCTGCATTTAACTGAGATGTTGAATTAAGTGTTGTTACAAAGGTAATCGAAATAGGTTTTCTGTTATCACACAATCAATACAATGGAAAACAAATGAACAATTAAGAGGAATCAAGTATTTAAGACGGTTAGGAATCGGAATCACTCAATCTTCACTTGATGTAACTCACAGAACCCTAATATTCAATTCAATTCATTTAATTGACAATCAAGCCACTGATTTAGATCTATCCCTAATTCCTTAGGTAATAATCCTTTGTTACAAATTATGAACCCTAATTCCTTAGGTGAATCAAAATTAGCACAAGCAGTAAGCACAAGACTTACAAGGAATGCATTGCAATGAAGTTCTATTCCTAGAATCGACCTCACAAAGTGGTAATCTATTTCAGTTCTAGCATGAACACACATTTTCCAATTATGCATTCATTCATACGATCAATTTCATGAATGGCCAATTCAGGAAAAGCATTAAGCATTGAAAAGATTACTCAATTTGAACGAATCCGAATTGAAATCGAGTTGGAACGAACTTACATCAAGATCTGATTGAACTCATCCTATCCTAACCTATGGAATTTAGAAACTCATATCTACGAGATGAAATCTAGAAGAAATAGAAGAAATCTGAGGTAGAGAAGCCATGGATTCTTCAATCCTCTCTTCCGAAAGCTCTTGAACTCCCTGGTTTCAACACCTCTCGAGAGAACACAGATTAGAATCGGAGTAAAAATGACCAAAAGTCCCTCTTCGAATCTGTTCAAACCGTATTTATACTTGGTTCCGCTCGTCTGCCTTGCTGCTGGCGCCCTAACTGCGCTGGCGCTCAAACATCTTCTCTTTGGTGAAGCAGTAGCGCTGGGCGCTATTTCCTAGAGCTGGGCGCTAGCCCATGCTACCTGGCGCTGGGCGCCCTTCTTCTTCTTCTGCTGGGCGCTGGGCGCTGGCCCTTTCACATGCCAGCGCTGGGCGCTGGCCCATGCATTGCAGGATGCAGTTTTCTTCCGTTTCTGTCCGTGCTGAGCGTCCAATTCCAAGGCTGAGCGCTGAGCTACTATTCCTGCACATTTTCAACCTCTTTTAAGTATATTTTCAATATAAATTGAAATCTAAGTATCAAACTCTATTCAAATGAATGTGTACATTTTCTTATCACTTTTCCTATAATTTCTAGGATTATTTACAAACTCTTTCCTATTTACACTTCCAAACTAACATATTTTACACATTCATCACAACCCCAAACTTAGAAATTTTGCTTGTCCTCAAGCAAACAATTAAATTCAAAACAGGGGTGAATGAGATAGATTTTCATGATCAATTCTCTTGTGAAGCAAATTACTCATGCAAGACTTTAATTCCTTGACACTTTTGCAAAATGGACAAGCATCACACAATCATTCATAAATTCCAATTGATCACAAGTTTCATGCTTTAGAACAATCAAACATAGTACAAAATTAGCTCCATTGAATGCACAAAATTATCCCTTGCAACCTCTCTGTTTCAGTGTTTCACACATCCTCACTTGGTCATGTTTGCTCTCAATTCCAATCATCATGCACTCCTCAATCCTAATCTTGACAAGATGCTAAGAACACACATCACAAATGTCAATGCAACACATATCATGAGGTCTTTTATTTGGATGTAATGGGGCTTAGGTACGGGTGGATGAAAATAAGGATATATATGCTATGCTACTTTGGCTTCAAGGACTATTTGGACTCTTTTGGAATTTTCACTTGCCTAGTCTACTACAAGCACATCAGCACACAGTTTGTGCTATTTCCCTGTTTATTCATTTCCAACTATTTCTTTTTCTCTTTTTCTTTTGTTGCTTCTTGTTTCATTTTCTTTTCTTTCTATTTTGCCTTTTTCTCCCTTTTGTATACTCTCTTTCCTTTTCCTCTTTTTGGCTTTTTCTATTTTTCTTTTTTTCTTTTTCAGTTTTTATTTTTCATTTTTTTTTTCTAGTAGGCATCTTTAGTGGCCTACTTACCACCCCAAACTTAATTTGCTTGCTTGTCCCTAAGCAAGAGAACAACCCCAAACTTAAATCCAAACATTCCTCTAAGCCAAAGTAGTGGAACAAAATGGTTTTATCGCTTTTTAGGCTTGTAATGAACTATCATACCAAGAACAATAGGTTAAGGCTCAATTGGGCTTAACAATGGTAAATGATAGGTTGGCAATTATGGCACTAAGCTTAAACAAAGAATTAATGCCTCAATCATTTATGCATATGCAAGAACATTGCAACAATGACAAGCATTCAAGGCAAGAAAAGGTGAGAACATGCAAGTGATGGACAATCACACCTGAGAGAAATCAAATCATCTGGATAATGTGCCAGAGCATTTGGGCTCAAAAGCTCACAGTTAATGGTTATGTGCAAGAGAAAATCCATGCATCCAACATTGCATCAATCATAGCATGAAAAATTGTCATAAACAATTCACAAGAATCAATGGTTTTAATGAAATCATATGCTTAGCAAGTCTAAAATGCATCATGTTAGGAATTCCAGCCAAACAAAAGAGTCATGCTCACAAGAGAATCTACACAAAAATCCATTCAACACAAGTTGTGCAATCTATGCAAGTTTGGGCAATTTATTCCTACAACTAACTAACAAATGAAAGAGGGTAAAGAAAAATTAAGACAGAGTTTAGAGTACCCCCTTTCTTCTGCACAAATGTGATTTTATTTTTTTTTTATTTTTTTTTTTTAAAAACAGCGCTCAGCCTCCCCCTGGGCGCCCAGCTCTGGCTGCCTAGCGCCCAGCTCTAACTGTCTGGCGCCCAGCGCTAGCTGTCCAGAAGCTGCAGAAATGTGCAGCGCTCGTCCTTCCTGCGGAGCGCCCAGCGCCACTCATCCTGGTAGTCTCTGACTTTTCCTATGCTGGGCGTCAAGCAGAGCGCCCAGCGTTAGCAGTTTACCTTCAAATTTTCCCACTTCCTCTGCTGCTAATTCTTTGGCCTACTCAAATCTGTACCAAATGTCAGAATGAACTTTACACAGTAAGATGCATCATAATGTGTGATGAAAGATAAAAAAAAAATTCAAATAAAATCTAATCTAATCTTGGGTTGCCTCCCAAGAAGCGCTTCTTTAACGTCACTAGCTTGACGCCGATTATTTAATGCTCAAGGTGGCTTGAATGAACAGAAAAATGGAGCATTTTTGTTGCTTTTCTTGCCACCACTGGTCACATTATTCCCACCATTAACCAATGGTGTATTGCCCTTCTTTGATGAATCATCTTCTTTTGGCCAAAGTGGTTGGAATTGAGATGACCATTGAGACTTCCTCTTCTTCTTTTTCTTTCTGTTCCCATTGCTCTTCTTTTTCTTCTCATGTTCATCCTTGGGAACTTCTTGGATTTCCTGGCTTTGCACAAATTGAACTTGAGCATGAGTAGCTGGTGAAGTTCCCATAGGCTCCTTATCAAACATGTTCACAACCATTTGTTCTTCATTCACCTTCAGTATAATCTCGCCTTTTGATACATCTATCAAAGCTCCGGCGGTAGCCAAGAAGGGTCTTCCAAAAATCAACGGAATGCTCACATCTTCCTCAATGTCCATCACAAAGAAATCCATGGGAAATATGAACTTTCCTACTTTCACAAGTAAATCCTCCACCAAACCATATGGTCTCCTAATTGATCTATCTGCAAGTTGCAATGAGATCATGGTTGGTTCCACATCATGAATTCCAAGCTTCTTCATCATGGATAATGGCATTAGATTAATACTTGCCCCAAGGTCGCATAGGGCTCTAGCCTTTATTACATCTCCAATGACGCAAGGAATGGTAAAGGATCCGGGATCCTTCAACTTAGGTGGAAACTTGTGTTGGAGAATTGAGCTACAATTTTCAGTCAAAGCCACTACCTCACTTGATTCAATCTTTCTCTTTTTTTCAAGCCATTCTCTCATGAACATGGCATTTGATGGCATACTCTCTAATGCTTCGGCAAAGGGAATATTTATTCGCAATTGTTTGAAGGTATCCAAGAACCTATTAGATTGCTCTTCTTTCTTTTTCCTCTTCTTCTCGATTGGATATGGCACTTTCACATAAGAAGGAATCTCTTGCGGCTTGCCCCCTTCTTTCAAAAGCTGACTCTTTGTCTTTCTCAAGATGGAATTTTCATCAACTAATTTCAGTTTCTTTTCCTTCCTATCATCTTGAGCTTCCTCCTTTTCTTTCCTTTTTGAACTCTCTTCTTTCTCTTCAGTATCAACTATCTCCTTTCTCAATGCAGAATTTTCAGCATTTTGACTTGAGGAATGCTTAACACCCGGCTCTACTAGCTCACCACTTAGCAACATGATGGTTTTGCACTCCTCCTTTGGATTATTAGTGGTTTTTCCAGAAACTCCTGCACTTAATGCATTAGAAAGCTGTCCAATCTGCACTTCAAGGTTCTTTATTGATGCATCGGTATTCTTGAAGTTAGATTGGGTGACTTGAATGAATTGTGCAAGAGTGCTCTCCCACTTGTTCATCCTCTCATCGGTATCACGATGTGGTTGATTTTGAAGTAGTGGTTGTTGTGAAGGTGTATTGTCTTGTGGAGCTTCTTGTGACCAAGGAAAGTTAGGGTGCTTCTTCCAATTTTGATTATAAGAGTTGGAGTACAAATTCTGACCTTGTCTTGGAAAATTCCCCATGTACTTTGCTTCCTCTTGAGAACTTAGAGATGCTTCACAATTACCATTATCATGCCCTCCTCCACAAAAATCACAACTCATGACTTGTTGTCCTTGTGTTGGTCCTAGACTCATAGCCTTTAGTTGCTTGTGTGATTGCATCCAATTGATTTGTGATGATTTTGTTTTGAGCTAATATTGCATTTTGAGACTCAAGCTCCCATATCCCTCTCTTTGATGTGTTCCCTCTGTCATGGTTCATCAGATAATCATTGGATGCCATAGCTTCAATCAACCTTAAGGCCTCTTCCGCTGTTTTGGAATTCATAGAACCTCCCGCCTGAAGCATCCAACATAAGCTTTGTTGATGGCCTCAATCCATTACAAAAAATCTGCATTTGTTGAAGATCATCAAAGCCGTGATTGGGACACTTTCTTAGAAACTCCTTGAATCTTTCCCAAGCATCATATAAGGTTTCACCATCACGTTGCATAAAGCTTGAGATTTCACCCCTCATCTTCACAAACTTGGACGGTGGAAAATACCTTGCTAAGAACTTCTCTTCCAAATCGTCCCAAGTTGTGATGCTTCCTTGAGGTTGAGATTGGAGCCATGCTTTGGCTCTATCTCTTAGTGAAAAAGGAAACAACCGCAGTCGTATCGCATCATCGGTGGCCCCATTGATCTTGAGAGTCTCGCATATCTCTATGAAATTCGAGATATGACTATTCGGATCTTCGGCTTCACTTCCTCCAAACTGATTTTGCTGCATAATATTGAGTAAAGCCGGTTTGATCTCAAAGTTGTTCGCAGCTACCGGTGGTCTAACAATGCTTGAGTGATTCCGGTTGGTTGGACCACTGGAATACTCTCCCAATGTTCTCCGGTTCCTATCCACATTTCCAGCCATGATCACCTCTTGTTGGACTTGAGATGAAGAAGGATTTTCTTTTGCCAAATTTTTATTTCTCTGTTTTTGCTCTCTTGTTTTCTTTCGATTCTTCTTTGCTGTTTTCTCAATTTATTGATCAAATAACAGCTCGCTTGTTGCTTTACCTCGCATACACTGCACAAGATTTTCAAGAGAATTTCAGAGCATGCACTAATTCAAAATTTTCGCAGAGAAACAGAAAATTAATCAACAGAAAAATAATGTTCAAATTAACAAATGCTTTCGTTTTTGTTGCTATTGATCAACAATCCCCGGCAACGGCGCCAAAAACTTGTTGAAGGTTTGGCAAGTGCACCAAATCGTACAAGTAATAATAATGAGAGTAGAGTATCGTCCCTCGAGGATTGAGATTCAAGTAACAATGACAACTAAGCAATCGATATTTGAACGGATAAAACTCATAGTTCCCTGCATTTAACTGAGATGTTGAATTAAGTGTTGTTACAAAGGTAATCGAAATAGGTTTTCTGTTATCACACAATCAATACAATGGAAAACAAATGAACAATTAAGAGGAATCAAGTATTTAAGACGGTTAGGAATCGGAATCACTCAATCTTCACTTGATGTAACTCACAGAACCCTAATATTCAATTCAATTCATTTAATTGACAATCAAGCCACTGATTTAGATCTATCCCTAATTCCTTAGGTAATAATCCTTTGTTACAAATTATGAACCCTAATTCCTTAGGTGAATCAAAATTAGCACAAGCAGTAAGCACAAGACTTACAAGGAATGCACTGCAATGAAGTTCTATTCCTAGAATCGACCTCACAGTGGTAATCTATTTCAGTTCTAGCATGAACACACATTTTCCAATTATGCATTCATTCATACGATCAATTTCATGAATGGCCAATTCAGGAAAAGCATTAAGCATTGAAAAGATTACTCAATTTGAACGAATCTGAATTGAAATCAGAGTTGGAACGAACTTACATCAAGATCTGATTGAACTCATCCTATCCTAACCTATGGAATTTAGAAACTCATATCTACGAGATGAAATCTAGAAGAAATAGAAGAAATCTGAGGTAGAGAAGCCATGGATTCTTCAATCCTCTCTTCCGAAAGCTCTTGAACTCCCTGGTTTCAACACCCTCTCAGAGAACACAGATTAGAATCAGAGTAAAAATGACCAAAAGTCCCTCTTCGAATCTGTTCAAACCGTATTTATACTGGTTCTGCTCGTCTGCCTTCGCTGGGCGCCCCTAGCCTGCGCTGGGCGCCCAAACATCTTCTGCTCCTGAAGCAGTAGCGCTGGGCGCTATTTCCTAGAGCTGGGCGCTAGCCCATGCTACCTGGCGCTGGGCGCCCTTCTTCTTCTTCTGCTGGGCGCTGGGCGCTGGGCGCTGGCCCTTTCACATGCCAGCGCTGGGCGCTGGCCCATGCATTGCAGGATGCAGTTTTCTTCCGTTTCTGTCCGTGCTGAGCGTCCAATTCCAAGGCTGAGCGCTGAGCTACTATTCCTGCACATTTTCAACCTCTTTTAAGTATATTTTCAATATAAATTGAAATCTAAGTATCAAACTCTATTCAAATGAATGTGTACATTTTCTTATCACTTTTCCTATAATTTCTAGGATTATTTACAAACTCTTTCCTATTTACACTTCCAAACTAACATATTTTACACATTCATCAATGAGGTTAGGCGGGAACAACTTTTAGACCAGGAGTGGCAGTCTCGGTTAGGACAGGAGGGTTATGAGTTGTCTGTTGATGGGCTAGTGAAGTTTAAGAATAGGATCGTTGTTCCTAATGAGGGGAGCCTTAGAGAGAAGATATTATAGGAGGCTCATAAGGGAAAGTTTACCATACATCCTGGAATAACTAAGATGTACTAAGACCTTAAGAGGATGTATTGGTGGCCAGGAATGAAAAAGGATGTGGCTAGCTTCGTAGCTAGGTGTTTAGTGTGCCAAAAGGTCAAGATAGAACATCAGAAGCCTTCGGGGTTGTTACAGTCCTTGGAGATTCCAGAATGGAAGTGGAAGAGAATTTCTATGGACTTTGTAACGGGGTTACCTCAGACACGTTTGGGCTTAGACGCCATTTGGGTGATAGTGGATAGGTTGACCAAGTCTGCCCACTTCTTGCCAATTAAGGCAACCTATAGCTTAGACAAGTTGGCCTACCTCTATATCAAGGAAATAGTCGAGCTTCATGGGATACCCACATCCATAGTGTCGGATAGAGACCTGAGGTTTACTTCTAGATTTTGGAGAGCTTTTCAGCAAGCCTTTGGGACTAAGTTGAATCTTAGCACGGCCTATCATCCCCAAACGGATGGTCAGTCAGAACGGACCATTCAGACCCTTGAGGACATGCTTAGAGTGTGTGTCTTGGATGAAGGAGGGAGTTGGGATAGGTTCCTACCTCTCATTGAGTTTGCTTATAACAATAGTTATCACGCTAGTATAGGCATGGCACCCTATGAGGCCCTATATGGGAGGAAGTGTAGGTCCCCTTTATGTTGGTGTGAGGTAGGTGAGAAGACCTTGATAGGACCTGAATTGGTCCAGGAAACCTCCGAGAGAATCAAAATGATTAGGGAGAGGATGCGCACGGCGCAAAGTAGACAAAAGAGCTATGCCGACAAAAGGAGAAAGCCTCTAGAATTCCAGGAAAGTGAGCATGTATTTTTGAGAGTCACTCCTAAGACGGGGGTAGGGAGGTCGATGAAAGTATGCAAGCTAAATCCTCGTTTCATTGGACCTTTCCAAATCCTTAAAAGAGTCGGGCCTGTTGCTTATCAATTGGTTCTTCTGCCACAATTGGCAAACATTCATGATGTTTTCCATGTGTCGCAACTCAGAAAATATGTGCCTGATGAGTCTCATGTGATAGCTCCCGAGTCTGTACAATTGAAGGATAATTTGATCTATAAGCCAAAGCCTAGTCAAATCCCGGACAAGAGCACTAAGACTTTAAGGAACAAGGCGATTCCATTGGTGAAAGTGTTATGGGACGGATTGACTCCTGAGGAAGCCACTTGGGAGAAGGAGGAGGACATCGTGCGTCAATACCCAGATTTTATTATCTAAGGTACGGTAACCCTTACGTTTGAAAATGTCACATGTTAAAGTAAGTGCGTGAGTATGAGGCGAATTTCGGGGACGAAATTCTTTAAGGAGGGGAGAAAATGTAGATCCTAAAATTCTAATATAATTAATTGGAAAAATAAATAAATAAAAGATTAAGTTGTAAAAAAATAATAAAATAAATAAATAATAATGATATAATAAAAATAAAATATAATTAAAAGGTTTAGTGTAAAGAATCGATACTATAAGGATTTATTGAAATTACTTAACTATTATAAGAATTCAAAATAATATATATATATATATATATATATATATATATATATATATATATATATATATATTGTGTGTATGTGTGCAGGACTGTCCGTCAAGCCCATCCACACCTTTATGGACTTTTGGCTTTTGCCCAAAAGTAATTCAAATGGTTATTTAAAAGAAAACGAATTTAAAAACCCAATGTTTTGTTTCACCAATTAACTAAAGTATATATATACACGCGTTGTGCACACGTACTTGTTGGAATTAGAAGGATGCGCCACACAGGGAGTATTTGAGAGGATGCCATACTGAGTGCAGAAAGGAAGAGGTTTCTCAGACGCGTTTCTTTTGTTTGGCAGTGCAATCGTGACACTGAAGGGAAGAAGATTTTTTTTTTCAGAAACAGTAGTTTTATCATACATATTTTTTGAGCATTTTGGAGGTCTTCGAGAGGTGAGTAACAGTATCTTTTAATAACCCTTTCCATGATACATGTGTTTGTTGTGTTGAGCGATTTACCTATGATTTTGAGAGATTTTAATTGAATGATGCATGCTATTAATAAACTAATTTTTTTGGGGTTTTGAATTAAAATAATTTTTTTATTAAATTGGATATTTATTCTTGTTACTGATGGCATGAAATACATGATTGGTATTTGTATTAGTTGAATGACGTGCTTATTGGTGTATGCTATGTCATGTGAGTTTATTTGACATGCATGATAAGATCAAATATTTAATTTTTGGTAAATGAGTTGTTACACGTATGAGATATGAAATTGTGCCTTATGATGAATTGTATGATGTTTGCCGCAATACCACCTATGATAGGGGTATCGAAGAGAAATACCGCCTTAAGGGGATATCGAAAGTAATATCGCCATGTGGTTGGGATGTCGAAAATGAGTAATACTACCTAAAAATGAGTATCGAAAGTAACACCGCCACAGGTTGGGGTGTCCAAAAAGGTGGAATACCACCATGTGCACATGGGAGGTATCGAAATGGAAATATCCCCGACAGGAGGGTGACATCGAAACACTCCTCGTGAGTAGGGGTGGGCAATGGGACGTCATTATCGTGTGATGTGTGAATATATGGCATGCCGGCGAGAGGCCAATTTAATTAGGAGGTCTTCGGACCGCTTGGATTAAACTAGAATTTATCTGGTATATGGAATGTGATGTATTGAGATGAGATTATTATTAATATTAAAAGTATTTTCTTTTATATATATTATTTTGAAAAATTAGCGGGTGCCATGGACAGTTTTTCCGGTTACCGCGTCGGCTCAGAGCAATGCTATTTTCGAAAGTATTTTATAAAACTGTATTGTTGATCACCGGGATTTTATATCTCATTATTAAGTATTGTTTTCAAAGCACGAGGAGGACGTTATTGAAACTGAAGAGGCGTGAAGACTTAGTGGATTCTATTAGTTATTCTTTCTAGTTGGTTAGTATTTTCTTAAATAAGGAGTCGTATGTGGCTAGACACATTTATTTATTTATCGTTGGGTTTGTTAGTAGACGTCCGGTATTGAGGCTTGTGGTTTTCATTTATAATTATATTCATTACATGGATATTTTATTACTATTTTATTTAATATGAGGTATTTTCCTACTTAGTTATTTGAGAAAATTTTTATGACTTGTGTGTGTTTTTTTAATTAAATGTTTTGAAGGATTTTTATTGAAATTAATTTGGGTTACTAATATAACGAATGGCGTTACATTAGTCTCCCATTTAGAAAACGTATTTTTTAGTTCCTATTTTTTTTAAAATGTCAGAAATAATCCTTACACTACACATTTTTAATCCCTCATTTTTTACAAGCACACACTTTTAGTCCTCATTTTTGACAAAAAAATCAGTTTCAGTTCCCCATTTTTCAAATGGAAGTATTGTGTAGGGACCATTTCTGATACATTTTGAAAATGACCCCCCCCCCCCCCGAACCCCAACCCCAACCCCAACCCCAACCTCAACCCAAGTGTGCGAACCGTAGCTTTCTTTATAACTCATTCTCTTGTATACAACTATATAAGTATATTATGAGAAGCAGAACTTTGAGCCAAGTAGCCAAATGTTCATTTTCTCCGTCGTGTCACGTGTGAAGGATGAAGCACAGATGTGTGAGGGATTTTCAAAACAATGGAAGTGTAGAACACCAAGTTGAAATTATAAAATTTTGAAAAAAAAACCGAATTTACAACGTTAAAAAAATAGTAGAACCAAATGTGAACAGAAAAAACTTTAGGGATCAAAATCGCACATGATCAATAGTAGGAGGAACAAAAGTATAATTAAACCTAAAATATTATTATATTTAAGGGTTATTTTATATATGGATTATGTTCATAAACAAAACTTTTAATAAAATACTAGAAAGTAAAATAAATAATATTTAAAACTCAATTTTCATTTTGTCCCATTATTACCATTTTCTTAGGTAAATGTTAGTATGTTAATTGTTATGTTAGTTTTTCTCCTTTGTCAGGGTTTAAACCATGGTCCTTCGACTCCTGCAACTCCTTATACTTTTAGATCAAACCAGTTGAGCTACCCCATCTCTTGTTCCATATTACTATTTATATTTAACAAATTTTTATTGACATTTATAAATTGTTTATGCAATGATATCGTTAGTTATTTCTCTCAAAAATTTTATAATAATAATAATAATAATAATATCAATGGGGTGTTGGTCAAGTGGAAGAAACTTGCCCCCATAAGGAGGAGAACATGGGGAATCCGGGTTCAAATCCCTACGGAGTCACTCCCAGTGGTAGTCTGAGAATCAAGGGGTAAAACCCTAGTAGTAGTAGTTATATACTATGTATATGAATGAGATTCTTTATTTTGGTGTTCAACTTTTGTTTTGCCAAACTATTATTATTAATTATCATTTACAAATTTAAAGATAAATAAATAGAAAGTTTACTTTTGATATAGCAGTGTTAGTAAAAAATAATTATAATGTCACTTGACTTTTAATGTAGTTATTATAAGACTCAAACATTTTCACTAATGTAATAATACAAGATTTTCTGTTTTCTTTTTCGTTCATTCATTCTTGCCAAGGCACAAAGCCCACAATTCATTTTAAAGGATCTTAAGCCCGTTTATTCAAAAGACATGACATTGTTCGAGGATTTGATTTTTCTACCTCTCATTTGGATATCCTTACCACTTATTTACCAATTTTTGGATGGGTATTTGGAGAGGGTAAAATAATTGTAGAGGGCAACTAAAATACTTCAATCTAAAATACTTTGTTTGGGTATTATATATGAAAGATTTTAGAAATCAAGGGATTTTATGGGCGTATTTAGTTTAAGGTAAGTTTGAGGAATTTGAAATACAACCTAAACATGTGGTATTTTGAAATTCTCTCTCCTTACTTATATGCAACCCACCACCGACCCTAGCCGCGGACCACCTGATCCCAGCCCTCGGACCATCAGTGTCGGCCCCGGACCACCTGCTCTGGCCCCCGGACCTCGGACCACCCGGACCGTCGACGATGACCCCGACCATCGGGCCCTCCCCGAACTACCTGGGCCTGCCCTGCAAACCACCAAACCCAACCCCCAGACCATCGGTGTCGGGCCCCTAGACCTTGGACCAACAGGCTCCGCACCACCCATGCTGGCCCCTGGACCACGGACCACCTGATGAGTGTGATTTCACTTCATATTTCCTTGACATTTTGCATGCATTTTCATATAGTTTAGGCATATTTAATTTGATTTTTGTTAGCTTTTACCTTGGAACGGGTAAGGTGGCTTTGTGGTGCTTGTGTGCAGGAATTGAAGATTAAAATGCTCAGGATCAGTTACGTTGGAGCCTGCATGAAGATTGAGCTTGAAAAGCAAGAAAATGAGACAAACTGAACTAATCACGGCCTAGTCATGATGTCCATCATGGCCATGATCGAGTATAGATGAAAAGAAAGAATGGAAAAGTCAGAGCTGGTCACGGCCAGGCCGTGATGTCCATCACGGCCGTAACATGCCAACTGAACCAGACCCTCACAGGCAGAATTGATCACGGCTAGGCCGTGATGGTGGTCATGACTGTGACAGACCAACCAGCGAAGCAATCTCCAAGCCAAAACCCATCACGGCTTGACCGTGACGTGCAATATCTGGATTTTAAAAACTGATACGATCTTAATTTTGTAATTGCTTGGGATTCAAGTTACCCTACATTATAAATAGGCCTCTAGGGGCTCAAAACTGGACACTTTTTGAACTGCGATCCATAGGCAAAAAATTAGGATTTCTCTTCTTCTCAATCTCTTCTCTTCTCTAGGGTTTTCTTTTTATGCTATTGTTAATCAAGATTGCTATGATCATGGCAATGCTTGAGTAGTAGTCTTATTTCTAGGAATTGGGGCTATGCCCAAGATTTGTTTATGGTGATGAATTGACGTTTGATTTCTTGTTAATTTTAATTTTGCTTTCGATTTGATTCCTATTGCTTTAATTACTCGTAAATTCGGTGGCCACTTATTTGCTTGTCGTAGATACACTAAGGACGAACTTAGCGGTGAACTTAGGTATCGGATCTATAGGAATCAAACTTAGGACTTAAATCACGAGAGTTAGAAGCGGTCCTTCGAGGGTTCAGTGAATTGTCACAAAGCTTAAAGGGTTCGATTTGAATTCAATTGCCACAAGAGTGGGGGTTGGTTTAATCGAGCACGGTTCTTGTATCCCGAGAGGGAATATTAACTTAATTAAGATAAATTCACCTTCAAAGCAATTTTGATTTTTAAAAAGAAGAGCAGTCAATTTAGTAACATAAGCAGTCTTGTTGGTAACCCAATTCCTGGAAATCTCTTTAGAATTTGAAAAACCCCTATTTGTATTAATTTCCTATTTTGTTTAATTGCAATTTTAAATTTGATTGTTACTTGATTCCGATTTCAAAAACCAAATCTTATTCCAGTTCAGTTAAATTAATTTAATAACTAATTGTTATTTAAGATCACGGTCTTTGTGGTTCGATCTCTTTTTATTACTTGACGACGAAGCCATTCACTTGTGGATTCGAGGAGTTATCAAGTTTTTGGTGTCGTTGACGGGGACTGTGTTTTCTTGGATTTCAATTTAATTTTTTTAAAAATTGATTTTTCTGGACATTTTTTTTATTATTTATTTCTTTCTCTTTTTTTAGAGTATCTATCTCTCTCTCTTATAGGTATTTTTCTCTTTTATGCAACGATCCATAAGTCTTGGAAACCTTATTGAAGTTGACCCTGAAATCGAAAGGACCTTTCATAGATCTAGGAGACTACAAAGACAAAGAGAGGGGGAGAGGTTGATTCCCATTCCACTCATGGCGAATCTACCGGATACCAAACCACTGAAGGACTACGCAGCCCCAAATGCTAGGGGTTTGCGAACTGGGATTGCTAGGCCAGAAATTGAGGCGGAGAACTACACTTTACCACCTCAGTTAATTGGCATGATTAGACAACATCAGTTTGAAGGGTTACTCTCGGAGGACCCGACTGATCATGTGGAGACATTCTTGGAATTCACCGATGCAATAAGAATTCAAGGTGCCCCGATCGATGCTATACGCTTGAGGTTATTCCCCTCCTCTCTGACTGGAAAGGCAAAAGCTTGGTTGAAGCAAGTGTCCGCTAATACGTTGTCGACTTGGGACCAGCTAGAGCAGGCATTCTTGGAGAAATTCTTCCCTCCATCCAAGACTGCTTACCTACGAACTAAGATCACTGGCTTCTTCCAAAAGGACGGAGAATGCTTATCCTAGGGGTGAGCAAATGAAAGTGACCCGCCCGAACCCGCCCGAACCCGTTACTATTTTTGCGCAACGGTCGGTTTGAAACGGGTTGGCGGGTTGGGCGGGTGGAAATTCGGTTTTAGATGGATAAGAGCGGGCGGGTTCGGGTCTGGTTTATGCCACCCATCGGAACCCGACCCGACCCGCTCATAGCAAAAAAAAAAAAAAAAAAATTTAATGGAGAATGGACTGCCAAAACTGGATCTTAGATTTTTTTTTCCCCTCTTCTGTTATATTTTTTTTTTTTGTACTTAATTGGGTTGAAAGCCTTAAATTTTAATTAGGCTCGTTGGGTTTTTTTTTTAATTTTTTGGAATAAAATTAAATAATTTAAAAGTCTGAACCCGTTTCAACCCGCCCGAACCCGACCGAAACCCGCCCGAAACCGAACCGCCCAACCCGATGGTATAGATGGGCGGGTTCGGTTTCCATTTTTTTCACCTCGAACCCGCCCGAACCCGATGGTCCCCACCCGAACCCGCCCGAACCCGCCCGATGCTCACCCCTAGCTTATCCGAAGCTTGGGATCGTTACAAAGGATTGCTAGAGTCTTGCCCACATCATGGGCTCGAGAGGTGGTTGTTAGTGCATACCTTCTACAGTGGATTGGATTACTCTTCGAAGGGGTCACTGGAATCCGCAACTGGTGGAGCCTTTATGAATAGACCTCTGACTGAAGCGTTCAATATCATTGAAAACGTAGCCACCAATTATCACCAATGGAGTTCGAAAAGAGGTAATAACCCGAAAAAGCTTTCGGGGGGTAAGTTTGAAATGAATAGCACTGATCTAATTATGTCAAAAATTGACTCGTTGAATAAACGCTTTGATAAGATTGACAAGGTAAATGTGAGTTCAATAGGTGCTACTAATATTGTTTGTGAGATTTGTGGAATGCAGGGACATGACATAATGGAGTTCCCACATGGTATAGCTCCTGAGTCCGGTGCTTCGGGGGAACAAGTGAAGTCTTGTCACAATTTCTATGACACGAACCCGAAGTTGCCAAATTATGCTCCCCCAAATCCTTACAACCAAGTAAGGAAGAATAATCCTTATCTCTCCTACGGTAACTACAACAACACATTGAACCACGAATTCCAAGAAGGCCAAGGTAATAGGAAACCCGCAATGGGGTATCCTCAGGTACAAAAGTCTAAACTTGAGTCTCTTATGGAAAATTTTGTTGCTACTCAAACTAAGCAGAATTAAGAATTTAGGCAACAAGGTAGGGCAGTTAATAAGGCAATAAAAGAGTTAACATCTAAGGTAGATAACTTAGCCATCCAGAACAAGATGTTAGAAACACAAATTTATCAACAAGCGGGCAATTCAATAAGGCAACCGGGCAAGTTTCCTGGACAACCTGAAGTGAACCCAAATAATGAACAATGTAAAGCTGTGAGTTTAAGGAGTGGTAAGAAACTTGAGAATCCCGAGGCTAAAGGGGAGAGTGACAACAAGAGTGTAGATGGGGAGGAGGAACCTACTAAGACACAACCCTTATAAGAGGAAGAACCTAGTGAAAAGTGTCTAAGTATGTCCCTCCACCACCTTACCAACCTCCGATACCTTTTACTCAAAGTTTGGCTAAGGCCAAGTTAGATAAGAAATTTGGAAAATTTCTAGAGGTCCTTAAGAAATTGTACATTAATGTACCCTTCACTGAGGCGTTACAACAAATACCGACATATGTTAAATTTCTTAAGGATATCTTGTCAAATAAGAGAAAGCTAGAGGTCTATGAAATAGTGGCTTTAACTGAGGAGTGCAGTGCTTTAATTCAAAATAAATTCCCTCCTAAATTGAAAGATCCAGGTAGTTTCTCTATTCCTTGCTTGATTGGTAGCACTAGTTTTAATAAAGCTCTTTGTGATTTGGGGGCTAGTGTTAGTCTTATGCCCCTCTCGCTACCTGCAAGAAGTTGGAGATGGGTGAACTAAAACCCACAACAATCTCCCTTCAATTGGCGGATCGGTTCGTCAAATTCCTAATAGGCATCTTGGAGGATGTCCCTATTAGAGTGGGTAAATTTTTCATTCCTGCGGATTTTGTGGTACTTGAAATGGAAGAGGATTCCCAAATCCCCATTATTCTTGGTAGGCCTTTCTTGGCTACCGCATGAGCAATTATTGATGTTAAAAATGGAAAATTGACATTAACTGTGGGTGATGATAAAGTTGAATTTGATTTAGCTAAATCTATTAAACACCCTTCTTTTGAAGATTCTTGTTGCAGGGTTGACTTAATGCACCAAGTGGTGAAAGAAGAATCCACTCAAGCTTGTGTTGATGATCCATTGGAATTGTGTTTGATTGGTGGAGACTTAAATGCTCATGGAGAAGTAAGGAATTATGTCCGCTTCCTGGAGGCTAGTCCGAAAATTTCTCCGAACAAAACAAAGAAAGAAAAACTTGAGTTGAAACCAAAGAGTAAGGATTTGAAAGATGAAGAAGCCCCCAAGGTAGAACTAAAACCTCTTCCTTCCACATTGAGGTATGAATTTCTTCGTCCTAACTCTTCCTATCCAGTAATTGTGAATGCTAGCTTGAATGAGTTGGAAACTGAGAAATTTCTTAGAGAGCTTAGAATGCATAAAAAGGTTATAGTATATACAATTGATGATATTAAAGGCATAAATCCTTCCTTTTGCATGCATCGCATTTTAATGGAAGATGAGCATAAACCATCCATTGAGCATCAACGTAGGTTCAGCCCTAATACGAAAGAGGTGATTAAGAAAGAAGTGCTTAAGTTGTTAGATGCAAGGGTTATTTATCGAATCTCCGATAGTGAATGGGTTAGTCCGGTGCATGTGGTTCCTAAGAAAGGGGGGATGACTGTTATTCAAAATAAAAATAACGAACCAATCCCTACTAGGACGGTAACCGGTTGGAGAATGTGCATCGATTATAGGAAGTTAAATAAGGCAACAAGGAAAGATCACTTCCATCTCCCATTTATTGATCAAATGCTTCAAAGGTTAGCTAGGCATTCATACTTTTGTTACTTGGATGGATATTCCGGTTTTCATTAAATTCCTATACATCCTAGTGATTAAGAAAAGGCCATGTTTACTTGTCCCTATGGCACTTTTGCCTATAGAAGAATGCCTTTTGGTCTATGTAATGCACCGGCTACTTTTCAAAGATGCATGACTGCAATTTTTTCTGAATTTATTGAAAATATCATGGAGGTTTTTATGGATGATTTTTCTCTTTATGGAACTACCTTTGATGACTGTTTAACAAATTTGTCTAAGATTTTGAAGCGATGTGAAGAAACCAATTTGGTACTGAATTGGGAAAAATGCCATTTTATGGTAAAAGAAGGTATAGTGCTTGGGCACTTCATTTCGGGTAGAGGTATTGAGGTGGATATGGCCAAAATAGATGTTATTGAAAATTTTCCCCCACCGGTAAATGTGAAAGGAGTTAGAAGTTTCTTGAGACATGCTGGGTTTTACCGCCGTTTCATCAAATATTTTTCAAAAATTTCTAAACCCTTATCTAACCTATTAATGAAAGATGTTCCATTTGATTTTAATGAGGAATGTTTGAGTGCATTTTATAGGTTGAAGGAAGCTTTTACCACCGCTCCCATTTTGCAAACACCAGATTGGAATGCGCCATTTGAAGTAATGTGTGATGCTAGTGACTACGCCGTGGGAGCGGTGTTGGGACAAAGGATAGACAAGAAGGTTCATGCAATATACTATGCAAGCAAAACTCTAGATGGAGCTCAAGCCAATTATGTCACAACTGAGAAAGAGTTGCTTGCGGTTGTCTTCGCATTTGAGAAATTCAGATCATACCTTGTGGGGTCTAAAGTCATAGTGTACACGGACCACTCTGCATTAAAGTACCTCATGACTAAGAAGGAAGCAAAGCCAAGACTCATCCGAAGGATTCTCCTTCTGCAAGAATTTGACTTGGATATTCGGGACCGGAAAGGGACGGAGAACTTGGTTGCAGACCACTTATCCAAACTTGAACCATTGGAACATGATAAGGACAACTTGCCGATAGATGATTCTTTCCCCGATGAGCAATTGTTGGCCATTTTGGGAGAGAATTCTCCATGGTATGCGGATTTTGTGAATTATTTTGTATGTGGGATTCTACCACCAGAGTTCAATTATCAACAAAATAAGAAGTTCTTTTCCGATCTCAAGAACTACGTGTGGGATGAGCCTTACATTTTCCGCAAGTGTGCGGATAGCATTTACAGAAGGTGTATTCCAGAAGTCGAGGTTCCAAGTATCTTGAGTTGTTGTCGTTCCTCATCTTACGGAGGACATGCTAGTGCCTCAAGGACAGCAGCAAAGGTGATTCAAGCTGGTTTCTATTGGCCTCATATTTTCAGAGATGGCCGAATGTTTGTGCTTGCTTGTGATCCATGTCAAAGGATGGGGAACATCTCTAAGAAGCATGAAATGCCACTCAACACTATGCTAGAAGTAGAGATATTTGATGTTTGGGGAGTTGACTATATGGGACCCTTTCCTTCCTCTTGAAACAATAAGTTCATTCTTGTAGCCGTTGATTACGTCTCTAAATGGGTTGAAGCCATTCCTTCCCCAACAAGTGATGCAAAAACCATAATCAAACTATTCAAGAAGGTGATTTTTCCAAGGTTTGAAATTCCAAGGGCAGTCATTAGTGATGGGGGATTGCACTTCATTGAAAAACAATTTGAAAAACTCCTTCTCAAATATGGAGCCACTCATAGGGTTGCTACACCTTACCACCCTCAGACTAGTGGGCAAGTCGAAGTGTCCAATCGAGAGATAAAGAGCATTCTAGAGAAGATTGTTTCAAGTTCGAGAAAGGATTGGTCCTTAAAGCTTGATTATGCTCTTTGGGCTTACTGTACGGCTTACAAGACTCCTATCGGGATGACACCCTTTAGACTTATTTACGATAAGCCATGTCATTTACCAGTCGATCTTGAGCATAAGGCTTTGTGGGCAATTAAGATGTTAAACTATGATATAAAAGCCGCTGGGGAAAAGAGAATCCTTCAACTTCATGAACTTGATGAGCTAAGATTGGGTGCTTATGAGTCCACACGATCTTACAAGGAAAGAATAAAGAAGTCGCATGATAAGCATATCCTTCGTAGAGAATTCCATGAAGGAGAGCCGGTGCTACTCTACAACTCGAGGTTGCGGTTATTCCCAGGAAAGCTCAAGTCTAGATGGTTCGGACCATTTAAAGTAATGAAAGTATTTCCGTATGGTGCCGTCGAGGTTTGGAACTAGGAACGTGGAACATTCAAGGTCAATGGACAGAGACTGAAACACTACCTTGGAGAACATCCACTTGAACAGGAGGTTGCGATTTCCCTCCTCGATCCGACATCAAAGGATTGAAAGGACTATGGTCAAGCTTAGGACCGTAAATAAGTGCTTCTTGGGAGGCAACCCAAGCTTTATTTCCCTAATTAGTTTGTTTTTGAATTTTGTTTTTGAATAATTGAGAAGATTTAGAGAAGAAAGATCATAAATTAATGGATTTGCCAACTGTTTTCAGGTTAGGAAGGCATGAAGAGTGAAAAGGGCATGGACAATGAAGTCGGAATTAATCATGCCTAGGCCGTGACATGGGTCACCGTGATGAATCAACAGCCGAAAGTCAGTCAGTATCACGTCCCAGCCGTGATAGCCATCACGGGCGTGACGAGAAGGCCCCAGAAGATCAGAATCCATCATGGCCTAGCCGTGATGTAAGTCACGGTCGTGATGTGAAGACCAGAAAGTCAGGAAAGATCACCACCAGGCCATGCTAGTGATCACAGTCGTGGCAGGCCAGCTGAAACAGAACAGATTCAATCACGGGCCAGCCGTGATACGCATCATGCCTGTGACAAGGGATTTGCCTGACACAGAACGCGTCACGGCCTGCCCGTGATGTGGGTCACGGCCGTGACGTGCTTTTAAACCAGATTTTAAAACGCACATTCTCCCCTTTTCTCAAACATGACCTAACTTTCTTCCTCCTCTCTACCTTCTCTCTAACCTCCATAGCCACCAAGCTCTCACCCTTCATTCCAACTCCTCCATTCATTCATCTCACACTCATCAATGCAAACCCTCTTTAACCCAAACCCACCATCTTCCTCTTCATCCACTGATCTTATTCTTCCTCTCACAACCCCCACCATATCCATTCACCCAAAAAGCTTGAAAACTCACCAACCCATGACATCCATGCCCAACCAACTCTACTCCCTTGCTCCCTAGACCTAACCCAACAAGACCCACATGGCAAATCCTTCAATTTTGGGCAAACTCAAAAATTCCCAATTCTGAAACCCTAGCCCCTAAAAATCCGAATTTCAGAAATAGTGAAAGAGGGGATTGTGAATTTTGGTGCTTTGAGATTCGTTGAAGAAAATCATGGCAAGCAAGCGTTAAAGGGCAATCGAAGCCTCACGCCCCCATACCAAAGGAAGCAGGAACCCAGGTAACTACTCTGACTCTTCCAACTCTGAGACTGATGAACATGGGTATGGGATTGTTTTCAAAGATAATGCTCAACAAAATAGATTTAATATTTTGAAAAACAGGAAGCTTATCCAAACAAAATACCTTGATGATGCATGTATAGATACTCTTGGCCTGACTGTTGATATTAACTGGATGTTAGAAAACATAGGGTGGAGCGAGTTTGCTCGCACCAGATACCCTACATTTACTGGCCCTACTCCGGAGTTCTTAAGCTATCTAAATGCGGAAATTCTCCAAGGGTCGCATTGCCTTGAGGGACGGATTACATTCCGGCTCTTCAACCAGGATTTTGTGCTAACCCTAGCTGAATTTAATGAGATTTTGGTTTACCTGTAGGGGGTGACAGGAGATACCCCTTAGGGTTTAGTGCACATAGTTTCTGATCAATAATTGACTATGAAGGCAAGAGTTTTGACCCTCAGACATCCAAGTCCACAGCCCTTGTTAACCCAAGTATAAGATATATGCATAGGGTCATAGCCAACACCCTGTTTGGCCGTGGAGAGAGTGACGGATCCGTCCGCCAAGACGAGGTCTTTATACTTTGGGCCATGCTACACCCTGAGAGCAATGTGGACACAGGGTCGTTTTTGGCCAGGCACCTCTTAAAGGTCGCCAAAAGTTCGAGTGGCATTATTGTCATCGATGGCTTAATCACCACCATATGTCATCACTTTAACTTTGATTTGGATGGTTTCGAGGCCACCCCAGGACGGACACGTATCACCTTGCAGGCTTGTGAGGCCATGGGGATGATCACCCAGGAGGATGACACATACTCCCTGAAACATCCAAGGTGCAGGCACCCAATTTCTCTCCCTAACCCCGCACTTTTGGATGTAACAAATCCGGCAAATTGGAAAGTTCCTGTGGGAGAGGAGCATGAGCCTATTAGGATACAAAGGTCGTTACGCCCGCCACTTCAGGCTAGGCCGTCTGGTCACCCATCTTCTTCCTCTGCAAGTACATCGTCTGATGATCCCTCTGCGTGGTTCTCGTCCACCTTTGACACTATCCTAGCGAACCAGGAGCGCATCATGGAGGAGCAGCGTGAGCAGAGAGCCATGATCCAGCAGCTCTATGATTGGCATATGAGCCAGTACCCACCACCTCAGTGAGTTGTTTTTGTTTTTATCCTCCCTACGACTTAATTATTTACATTGGGGACAATGTAAGTTCTTAAGCTTGGGGTAGGGGTATTATTTTTGCATTCGTGCATGTTGCATTCATTTAGGGTTAGTTTTGTATATGTTATGCATGATCACATGATTAGATTGCCACTTGCTTAGAGTATGCCTCCGATTGTGAAAAACTTTGTGCCAGATGAACTGAGACAGTGAATTTTTGAAACCAATTTTTGTATTCTTGTGATAGGCTAAAAATAAAAATGCTTGAGATGATCTTTTGATAGTTAATAATTAGCATGTGGTTCCTTAGATTTGGGTTTCTCGTTGATTTTAAACTACTAAATGTGAGATTTTGAGCCTAAAAGGGGTACTCACTAAATCTACCCCATTCCTTGTGATTGAGTGTTTTATTCCTCTTGGATTGTGTTCTCTAGAACTTGACTTGAAACTGTTTTGAAACTTTAAAAAAAAATTGAAAGCATATTTTAAAATGATTGAGGCACTAGGTATTTTTTTGGTCTTCTGAACTTTGACTGATTAAACGCTACCCCTTAGTTGCCCAATTTTGAGCCTAAAAGAATAAAATACTTTTCTTGGTACCTTGATTTTTTTAATGAACGATGCTTGGTATGGCACCTTTTAAAGTATTGTAAAAGGGTAAAAAGGAAGTTGGAAAATTAAATTGTGGGATGAAAAAATTAGAAAAAAATATATATTTCTCTTAAGTTGAAAATCTCCCCTTCTCCAAAAAAAAAAAAATGGAGACAGGGATGAGAGAAAGAAAGTGAGAAATAAAAAAATAAAAAGGAAGAAAGAAAGAAAGGTGGAAAAGTGAACTAAAGCCCAAAAAGGTATTTTAGAAGGTTGTCATGCTTTGCATTGTTTGATATTTTGTTTAACCTTCTTGAATTTTCCTTTTCTTGATTTCCCCACCTAACAATTAATCCCATGGCCCCATTACAACCAAAATAAAAGACCTCTTGATTCTTATATGTTTTCATTAATAAAGTAGAGATTTGGTTAATAGTCAAGCTTATGGTAGGGTATCTTCCTTGAGGAAATTGAGCGAATTGTCATATACCCTTAAACATATGAGTGAGGTGAGAAGAGTGCCCTAATTAGTGAGAGATGTAAATTTAGGGAACCTAAGCTTCTAATTGGACTTAAAATTAATTGTCTCTTGGTTTCTTATTGAATATGCCTGTTACTTGGATTTATTACTCGGGTTCTAGATTCACTATCCATGCTCTGATTGATTATCTTTCCTGGCCTTAGTTATTGCTGGAGGACAAGCGAAATCTTAAGCTTGGGGTAGTTTGATGAGTGTGATTTCACCTCATATTTCCTTGACATTTTGCATGCATTTTCATATAGTTTAGGCATATTGAATTTGATTTTTGTTAGCTTTTACCTTGGAACAGGTAAGGTGGCTTTGTGGTGCTTGTGTGCAGGAATTGAAGATTAAAACGCTCAGGATCAGTTACGTTGGAGCCTGCATGAAGATGGAGCTCGAAAAGCAAGAAAATGAGACAAACAGAAGTGATCACGGCCATGATCGAGTAGAGCTGAAAAGAAAGAATGGAAAAGTCAGAGCTGGTCACGGCCAGGCCTCGATGTCCATCACGGTGACATGCCAACTGAACCAGACCCTCACAGGCAGAACTGATCATGGCTAGGCCATGATGGTGGTCACGTCCGTGACAAACAACCCAGCGAAGCAATCTCCAAGCCAGAACCCATCACGGCCTGGCCGTGACAGGAATCACGGCCGTGACACGCAATATCTGGATTTTAAAAAGTGATTTGATATGATTTTTATAATTGCTTGGGATTCAAGTTACCCTACATTATAAATAGGCCTCTAGGGGCTCGAAACCGGGCACTTTTTGAACTGCAATCCATAGGCAAAAAATTAGGATTTCTATTCTTCTCAATCTATTCTCTTCTCTAGGGTTTTCTTTTTATGTTATTGTTAATCAAGATTGCTATGATCATGGCAATGCTTGAGTAGTAGTCTTATTTCTAGGAATTGGGGCTATGCCCAAGATTTGTTTATGGTGATGAATTGACGTTTGATTTCTTGTTAATTTAAATTTTGCTTTCGATTTGATTCCTATTGCTTTAATTACTCGTAAATTCGGTGGCCACTTATTTGCTTGTCGTAGATACACTATGGACGAAATTACCGGTGAACTTAGGTATCAGATCTATAGGAATCAAACTTAGGACTTAAATCACGAGAGTTAGAAGCGGTCCTTCGAGGGTTCACTGAATTGTCACAAAGCTTAAAGGGTTCGATTTGAATTCAATTGCCACGAAAGTAGGGGTTGGTTTAATCGAGCACGGTTCTTGTATCCCGAGAGGGAACATTAACTTAATTAGGATAAATTCACCTTCAAAGCAATTTTGAATTTTAACAAGAAGAGCAGTCAATTTAGTAACATAAGCAGTCTTGTTGGTAACACAATTCCTGGAAATCTCTTTTGAATTTGAAAAACCCCTATTTGTATTAATTTCCTATTTTGTTTAATTACAATTTTAAATTTGATTGTTACTTGATTCCGATTTCAAAAACCAAATCTTATTCCAGTTCAGTTAAATCAATTTAATATCTAATTGTTATTTAAGATCACGATCTCTGTGGTTCGATCTCTTTTTATTACTTGACGACGAAGCCGTTCACTTGCGGATTCGAGGAGTTATCACCACCCGGGCTCGACCCCCGGACCATCGACGAAGGGCCCCGACCACCGGACCACCAGCCCCCGACCACCCGAACCCGACCCATTTGAAGGTAGTAAAGAGTGCGTTGGTTATTGCTTATTTTGCTTAAAAAAATCATTTTTTTTAAAGTATAATCATTTTTTAAAACTTTTAGTATGTTTGTCTTTGCTTTTGAAAATAATCAAAAACAGAACAGAAAAAATCATTTTCAGGGTTAAAATGAAAAACACCTATCATTAGCCTTTGGAATAAATTTTCAATTTTTATAACTAAATACTATTTTAAAAAATGATTTTTTTTACTGTAAACAAACATAAATCTACTTCTGTTTGTTTTTTTTAAAAAAAATCACTAAATTATTCTGTATCAAAATCATTTATTCTTTAATCTTAAACAAACGGGCTCTAAATTGCTTTATCCAAACAAAAAAATTGAAAGACAAGGTATTTGAATTACTCTATCCAAACAAAATATTTTCTAAATGAAAGTAATTCAATTGAAGCAATTCAATTCCCCTGTATTTCAAATTCCTTGGAATTGTGAAATACTACATCCAAACACACATTTATACTTTATCAATTTTGCCCCTAACCCTAACCACTCACTTACCCACTACCGTAAACCCACTTACCCACTTACTCTTGTTAGCCATCTATTTCTTGCCCACCTCCTTCCCACCTCTTCCTCACCTCCTTTCTGCAACCGAGACACTTCCACTTCTTCTTTTTTTCTTCTCACCGCTAGACACAACAACAACCACACACGTGCGAGGAGGAAGAGGGCACATCAACGAGGAAGCAGAAAGGAGGAGGGCGGTGAGCGGCAACGAGGCTAGGCAGCAAGCGGTGAGATAGAGGTGCGTTCTGTTTTTTTTATGTCACGAAAAATAGTTTTTGTAAGTATCCAAACTATTGAGACTTACGGAAAATACTTACGGAAACCAATTTCCGTAAGTATCAATATTTTGGATACTTACAGAAACTATTTTTCGTAGGATGTTGCTTTTTTTATTTTATTTATTTATTTAAATGTGTATATGTAATTAACCGAAAAAATAATTTAGTCTATATTAATATTATTACTTAATTATTAAAAATAAAAACTTTAAATAAACTTAATACTTTCGAAAACTAGTTCCCGTAAGTGTAAAAAATTAAACACTTACGGAAACTAGTTCCCGTAAGTATAAAAGTGAATCTGGACGGAATGTAATTTCCGTAGGTATTTGATTTCTTGATACTTACGGAAACTAGTTTTTGTGGTCGAGAAATTATAAATACGTACAAAAATTACATTCCATAAGTCAATAATAAAAAGTGAGTCAAACCAAGAAACTAAACAGAAGACACTACCTCTCTCCCTCGTGTTAACTGACTTCACCGGACTGGACCGAAGATGCGATAGATATAGTTGAATCTTGAAGTATGGAGTGTGGCATGTGAGAGGTGGGAGTAGAGTGAGGGAGAATAATAGAATGAAGAAAAAAATAAAATGGGGTGGGTTCGATGGGCAAGGGATTTAAATGGTTATGGTTAAGAAGGGTATTTAGGGAATAGAAGAAAGTTAGAGAGGAAGGGGAGGTGGGAATAGTAATTTATGGGGTGGGAAAATCGAATTCCCATTGTTCGAGTGCTCAATCCATGAAGTACTATGCCCATATCGCAGACACTAGACTCACATACAAAGGACACTGAGTTTGTTCATTCCAAACACACGATGCATAGTTCGAGTGCTCTACTCATGAATCAATAGGCCGATATCGCGAACACTAGACTCACATACATAGGTCACTAAGTTCGTTCATTCCAAAACATGGGACGCATAGTCGGAGTGTTCTGAAATAAATAACTATAAACACGAGAAGGGGGTTGAATTGTGTTTATCGAAAAAAGAAAGTTCGAAACTTTTCAGACAGAGAAGTTAGGGACAGACAAGTGTTTTAGCAAAGCATAGACAAGTGACTTGTCTGATGATTTTTCAATAGAAAAGCACACAATCATGCAAGATAAAAACTTGTTTGATATTCACACTTTACCCCTTTAGACTTTAGTTACTTGACAAATAAAATAATCAAAGCAACTAAAGAGATAAGGATAGAGAGATAGGCACAAGTATTTTATCCTAGTTCACCCATTAACCAATAGGGATACGTTCAGTCCTTGGCAACACCAAGTTTTCTCCACTATAACTAACCGGGTTACAGACTTCAAGTATTCTTTGCACACCTAGCCTCTCCAGGCTCCAAGACAAGTATTGTTTGCACACCTAGCCTCTTCAGACTCAGTCGCGCATGTTTGAGAAAGGATGTAATAAATACAATTTGCAAGTCTTTCACTGACACTCAGAAGAGTGAATTAAATGTGAAGTTTAGAAAGACTGCTTAATAACTTCAAATAATTGAAGAATACATATTGAAAGAATGACAAAATAAATGCACAAAGTAATGGCTCTTTGACTGTTGTGTGTTCTCTATCTTCACCTTCAATAACTATTGTATTGATAGGCTCCAATCATTCTAAATCAGTTAGAGACATTCCTTCAGATTTTGGCTTTGAGTTGAACTCTACTAAATGCAATAGAGTCGTTCTAGGCAGTCATTAAATGCATAGGAACGTTGGTTGTACTCTAACAGTAATGAGTAGTGCTTTAAGCTTTGTGCAACAGCCAAATTAGAGTTATTCTAGTTGTTTTTGTACTTTGTAGAGCGCATTTCCCTTTTCGTACAACTCCCAGTTGTACTAGAGAATCAAGCATATTGGAAGCACTCCTTTTCTTGAATTCCATGGTTGCTTGAGTGTTTGACCTTCTGACTTTCTTGATTGCCAAGAGAGAAAGCTTTAGTAACTTCTGATTGAGTAGACCAAGGTAGTAAAAATCGGACCGATCCGGCCGGTTATACCAGACTGACCGGGAACCGGATACCACGTCGGTATGTTTGACCCCTAGAACCGGATTTGCAAGGAACCAGTGAAAAAGAAAACTATAAACACGAGAAGGGGTGTTGAGTTGTGTTCATCAGAGTTTAAAATAAAGTTGAAAACTTTTTGCACACAGAAGCTAGGTTTAGACAAGTGAGAGAACACCGTACAGACAGGTGACCTGTCTGATGAAACTTCAACAGAAAAACACACAAGCAGACAGTCTTGAAAACAAGTTTGATATTCACACTCTTTAACCCATTTAGTTAGAAAGCAGATAATATAGTCAAAACAACTAAAGAGTGCAAGGGAAGAGAGATTAACACAGCTATTTTATCTTGGTTCACTCTTCAACACAAAGAGCTACGTCCAGTCCTTGGCAACACCAAGTTTTATCCAATATAACTGATCAGGTTACAGACTCCAAGTATTGTTTGCACACCTAGCCTATTCAGGCTCTAAGACAAGTATTCTTTGCACATCTAGCCTCTTCAGGCTCACTCAGGTTTGTTTGAGAAGTTTGTTTGTAATAAATACAATCAGACAGACAGTTCTTTCACTAACACTCAGAGTGGATTAAATGTAATCTTAGGAAAGACTACGTAATAACTTCAAATGATTGAAGAATACATATTGAAAGAATGAAGAAATAAATATGCAGAGTAATGGCTCTTTTAGTGCTGCGTGTTCTATGCCTTCATCTTCAATAACTTCTGTATTTATAGCCTTCAAGCATTTAAGATCTGTTAGAGACATTCCCTCAAATGTTGGCTTCAAGAAAAACTTTATTAAATGCAAAAGAGTCGTTCTAGGCAGCCATTAATGCAGTAGGAACGTTGGTTTTACTCTAACATGAAGGATCGTGGTTTTAGGCATCGTGCAGTAGCCAAATCAGAGTTGTACAGAATGCTTTTGTACTTTGCAAAGCACATTTCCCTTTTCGTGTAATAACCAAGAGTACTAGGGAATAAAGTATGTTGGAAACATTCTTTAATTGGACTTCATCTTTGATTTCCTAGGTTGCTTGTGAGAATGATTTCTGACATTTCTTGATAAGCGTGAGATTAAGAAAGAGAGAGCTTCGGAGTCTTCTGTATGAGGGGACAACTTCCAAAAGCTATTTGTACTTGGGGTCTTCATCGAATAACCTCACACAACTATAGGAATTTATCAGAGGACAAGTTGAAACTTTAATGCAGAAAGTCAATAATCCTAGTCAGCAGACAGGTTGACTTTGGCTTCTCCAGACAGGTGGTCGTCTATGTGGGAAGACAGATGAGAAGGTGACTTCTTACTATTTTGATCTGCACACTGGGTAGACAGGTTAGCAACCAATACAAAGGTTAATTAAATCATTAATCAATGTTTAGTTTTCATCAAAACCCAGGGAAATGCACATCAGACATTTTAGAGACTTAACAACCGGTACGAAAACCGCTAAACCAGTGGAAAACCGGAGAAACCGGTCATAATCGGTTGCAACTCGGTCTGAATCGATTCATCGAAAATCAGTGTTTTACTAAAAAACGGCTTTTGTCCAACGAGTTCCTTCACTAAGAGACCGAAGACATCGAGGGATCGAACAATGGAGGTGCTTCACTACTCTATCTTGGTGCTCCAGCGGGGTGCTCCATCGATTTGCAGCGTTTCTAGATTGTGTTTTACAGGAAGAAGAAAGAAAATGAGTGAGAGAGATAGCATTGGGGGGGGCATAGAATGAGGATGAAAGGTAGAGTTTCCACATATTTTGTTTGAATGAAACTTGGGTTGATAGGCCCAATTTTGTTTTTGTTTCTTTTTCATTTTTTTTAATCTTTCATTCACAAGAATCCATAAATGCTTGTTATAGCTTTGTCATTACTGCAGGGTGATTATGTCAATGTCATTGTGAGAACTTCAAAAAAATTATCATTCTCTTTTGTTTTTGTTTTCTCTACCATATTAAAAAAATGTAAATACTTATTAAAAGTTGGCTAAAAATGTTGGGGTGTGAATAAATTAGTTGAATAAAAAAATTATTATTTAAAAAAATATTTAATTATTACCGGTTCAACCATGGTTCAATCATGGTTAGACCATTGAACCTTGAACCAGTGCCTTCACCGGTTCGATTTTAAAAACCTTGGAGTAGACCGCTCATAAAGGTTTCTTTGTCCTTGCATGCTCCTCATCGAAGAACCACAAACATGTGAGAGCTTCATTAAACAGGTTGACTCTTCTAAGCAGGCAGTCAACAATCCAGTCATCAGACTGGTTGACTTATCAGACAGGTCTCCATGAATGATCAAATTACTTTTTAGGGCAGACAGAAGATATATATACATTAAATAATAATCTGCACACTAAGTAGTAGGGATGAAATTGGGGTGGGGCGAGTGCGGGTAGTGCTTCTCCTGCATCCATCCCTATCAATATCCATGGATATTTATGCAGATAGCGGGTATCCATTGATATATGTGGGTATTTAAGAGCCTAGAATAAATAGAAAGAAAATAAAATTATAAAATATAATATAGCAATATTTTATATTAACATTATATAATATACTATCTGTATTTTCACTAGTGGAAATAATGTAATATACGGGAACGTTTTACGTCAGTTGACCATATGTTTGACGTTAAAAATGAGGCAGTGACAGTTTTGTAAATATTAAATCACTATTTGCGTCAGTAGTTTAATGAACTGACGTTAAAAGTGATTATTAACACTTTTAACGTCAGTTGTTTATACAACTGACGTTAGAAGTTTGATTTTTTACTTCAGTTAAATAAATAACTGACGTAAATAATCAACTCATTCCTATCTTTCTTTCGTTGTCATCTCCCTGTTGTCACTCTTAACGCAGATCATCACTCCATATATAGTGCAGTTTATTTCTAATCTTTTTTTAAAAAAAGTTTATTTTTAATCTTAATTAATTAGCTTGAATTAGTAAACAAATTCTTGTGCAAATTAAAATAAATACACACTTAACATAAAACAAGTTATATATGTATAATCAAATCGTATCTCATTGAAGCGATTCATAAGTTACAATTACATGATTAAAAGATAAAAAATTTCCGCAAGATAGCACTAAAATATAAAAATGTTTCTGCTTCAACATCGTTTTCTTCTCAGTCCTGTCCTCAGAAACTCCAATATTGGATGCATCTCCTCCCTTACTTGAAGTCCTTGATGCTCCATCTGAATCCACAGTCAATTTGGAGCCAAAGCAGAGTGAAGGGTGCACTCGATCTGTTTCAACAATATTCTTGGAACAGCCACTTGGTTCCAAAGCTGAGGTTTTGGAACTGTAGTTGTTGATTCTCCAGAAGGATGATAGTGTGTGCAATTCACATAATGCGATTTACACACCCTTATCACCCATGTAATGCAATTTACACAACCTCAGAAGTTGTTTGACCATTAAGACAGAGACCTTTAAGTCTAGGTATAGGAAGAAAGAGTGATGAAGTTAATCTCCATGGCAGAGCCATATTGTGAAGCAGAAAAATTAAAGGAAGGAAGCTATTTATAGGAGTAGAGGATGAAGTTACTAGGCGTCGTAAGTTGCTAAAAAATTAAATTGATCATTAAGAGCATTAGGTTCCAAGGCGCATTGGGAGTTGGCAGTCATATATTATAAACGTGCAGAAAAGAAAACGCCCGAAGGAATAGGAAGAAATAGACCAAGTCTAGGTATAAACTTAGTGCTCATAAAGAGGATTATAGGTTACAATGTGCATGGGTAAGTAGCACAGCAGTAATGGGTAATTAAGTAGCAGAGTAGTCAAAGGAATGAATGCTTTTGCAGAAACTTATACACTTTTAACGTCAGTTGTTGAATAAAACTGACGTTAAAAGTGTTTTTAAAATAAAAAATATTTATTTTTAACGTCAGTTGTTTATACAACTGACGTTAAAAGTGTGATTTTTACTTGATTAAATAAACAGTGGCGTAAATAATCTTATATCCCTATCGAAATGCCCTGTTGTCACTCTTAACACAGGTCAATGGGTAAGTAGCAGAGTAGTCAAAGGAATGAATGTTTTTGCAGAAACTTATACACTGTTAACGTCAGTTGTTGAATAAAACTGAAGTTAAAAGTATTTTTAAAATAAAAAATATTTATTTTTAACGTCTGTTGTTTATACAATTGACGTTAAAAGTGTGATTTTTACTTCAGTTAAATAAATAGCTGACGTAAATAATCCTATATCCCTATCTGAAATGCCCTGTTGTCACTCTTAACACAGGTCTCAGAGCCATTTTGTGAAGGAATAGAAATATAGAGGAAAAGAAGAGGCAGTATTACAGACTGATACAGAAGAATGTTACTTTATATAGAGAATGATTTTTACACAACACTTTTAACGTCAGTTGTATTCAACAACTGACGTTAAAAGTGTTTTTAAAAAAAAATATTATTTAACGTCAGTTTGTTAATAAAACTGACGTTAAAAAATTAATTTTAACGTTAGTTGTTTAATACAACTGACGTTAAATGTTTTATATAACGTTTACACCCGCGCGCCTTCTGCACTTCGCTCTGTACGTATGTCTCTTTTCTATTTTCATCACGCTCAACCCTAGATCACTATCAACCCTCACTCTCACTCTCACCCAGCACAGAACCCTAATCGCGAGCTCATCTCCACCGCAACCACCGCGAGGGCTTCTTCGCCACCACCGTGAGGTACACTATTAACCCTAACTCTGTCTTTCCATTCATTCTTTGCAATAACTTGACATCTCTCTTTCCCCTTCCCGCGCACTAACTCTCCTTATCCCTCTGCTCTCAGTAACCACATCGAACGTTGGCCACCACTCGAGCTCCCCTCCCCACCACCACGCGAGCACCTATTTATGGTGAGTATTTAGGGCACATTTTTGTATTTTTGGTTTTGAGTGTATGTTGAAACTGTAGTCTCAGTAGTTGAAACTTGAAACCGTGAGTTTGAGTTGTTTGGAATGTACGTCTCTATTTTTGGTTTTGAGTGCATGTTGCTCTGTTGGTTGATCTGTCACGGCCGTGATGCTAATCACGGCTAGGCCGTGATCAGTTTTACCTGTGATGGCATGGTCTGTTCAGTTGGCACGTTACGGCCGTGATGGACATCACTGCCAGGGCGTGACCAGTGCTTGGCAATTAATCTTCAAAAACTGTAGTTTTCAATCTCCCGTATTGTCCTTATATTGGATATATGTTTTGTATATCTACAGGACCTATCTAGTTATGGATCGTAGTTGGATGGTTTGTAAGCGTACTAGTGCTGAGTATTTGAAGGGGGTGGGAGAATTTATAGAATTTTCTCAAAGGAATGTTCCTAATAGTAATAGAATGTTCTGTTGTCCTTGTGTCAAGTGTTTGAATACGAGGAAATGTACGGTGAAGGATATACGTACTCATTTGATTTGTGAAGGGATTTGCTTGAGTTATACAAGATGGATATGGCATGGTGATATGTTGTTGAGTAGTAATATGGCGAGTGTCTCCCAAAGTGAGGACGTTGACGTAGATATGGAGGATGATCGAGTAGAGGACATGATCCGTGATATTGGACAAGAATCTTTTCATCGAGCTCATGTGTATGATAGGTTGCGGTGATGCGGACAAGCCTTTATATCCAGGGTGTACTACTCATACACGGTTGTCGGCGGTGCTAAAATTGGTTTGTGTGAAGGCGAGAAATGGTTGGATCGATAAAAGCTTCACGGAATTGCTTGAAGTGTTGAAAGACTTGCTTCCGGAGGACAACACATTGCCTGACCGTAACTATGAGGCCAAGAAGGTATTGTGTCCTATGGGTATGGAGTATAAGAAGATACACGCATGCCCCAATGATTGCATATTGTACACCAGTGTTCATGAAGACAATCACGATTGCCCCAAATGTGGGTTATCACGATACAAAGTGAAGGGTGGTGATGATGATGATGATCTTGATGATGTGAGAAAAAAGGGTCCTCCTGCGAAAGTGTTGTGGTATCTTCCAATAATTCCAAGGTTCAAGCGATTGTTTGCCAATGCGAAAGATGCGAAGAATCTTAGATGGCATAATGATGATAGGAAAAGTGATGGAAAGGTTCGTCATCCTGCTGATTCTATTCAATGGAAGAATATCGATACTATGTTTCCAGATTTTGCCGATGAGCCAAGAAACCTAAGGCTTGGACTTGCTACGGATGGAATGAATCCTTATGGTAACATGAGTAGTATTCATAGTTCATGGCCTATTCTGTTGGTAATTTACAACATGCCCCCTTGGTTGTGCATGAAGCGCAAATACATGATGTTGTCTATGATGATTTCGGGCCCAAAGCAACCGGGAAATGACTTAGATGTTTATCTAGGTCCCTTGATTGAAGACTTGAAAACGTTGTGGGTGGAAGGTGTTGATGTAGTTGATGGGTATTCTCATGAGACTTTCAAGCTTCGTGCCATGTTATTTTGCACCATCAACGACTTTCCAGCATACGGTAACTTGTCCGGGTACAGTGTCAAGGGGCATAAAGCACGCCCTATATGTGAAGAAGGCACATGCTACACTCAGTTGCATCATGGAAAGAAGACGGTTTACCTTGGGCATCGGATATTTCTTAGACGTGATCACCCATATCGTAAGATGAAAAAAGCTTTTAATGGATGCCAAGAGACAGAAGAAGCGCCGGTGACCTTAATTGGAGAGCAGGTTTATCAAAGGGTAAAGGACATCGATGTTATATTCGGCAAGTCCAAAAAGAAAGGTAAAGCTGCTGAGAAAAACATATGGAAGAAGAGGTCGATATTCTTTGATCTTCCATACTGGCGCAAGCTTGATGTCAGACATTGCATTGATGTGATGCATGTGGAGAAAAATGTGTGTGATAGTGTGATCGGGACGCTTCTCAACATTCAGGGCAAGACAAAGGATGGTGTGAATGCTCGTCTCGACCTCGTTGCTATGGGTATACGAGAGCAGTTAGCTCCAGTTGTTGAGGATGGTAAGCGGACTTATTTGCCACCAGCATGTCATACTTTGTCAAAAAAAGAGAGACAAAGTTTCTGCGGGTGTCTTCAGGGCATCAAAGTTCCACATGGTTACTCTTCAAATATGAAGAGGCTTATCTCTAGTGATCTTAAATTGGTTGGCTTGAAGTCTCATGATTGTCACATCTTGATGCAACAACTTCTGCCCGTTGCTATTCGTGGTATTGCTACAAAAAATGTGAGACATGCCATTACTCGGTTGTGCTCATTCTTCAATTCTATATGTAGCAAAGTCGTTGACCCCCGTATGTTGGATGACTTGGAAGTTGAGGCTGCTACAATCTTGTGCCAATTGGAGATGTATTTTCCTCCTTCCTTTTTCGACATAATGGTTCACTTAATTGTTCATTTGGTGAGGGAGATTAGATTATGTGGGCCGGTTTTTCTGAGATGGATGTTGAGCGCTACATGAAGATCTTGAAAAGGTACGTGAAGAATCCTCATCGTCCGGAAGCATCTATTGTTCAAAGGTATGTTGCATAAGAAGCTATTGAGTTTTGTTCGGACTACCTTCATAACACGGATCCTATAGAGGTTCCTAAGCCTCGGCATGATGAGATCAGATGTCAAGGTAAGGGTACACATGGCTTAAGAATTAATAGGAAGGATCGGGAGGAAGTGCTTCAAGCACATTTGTATGTATTGAACAACATCGAATGTCTTCAGCCTTTCTTATTTGAACATAAAAGAAAAGTCAAACAAGAAAACCCTCGAATGAGCGAAAGGTGGTTGTTGAACAAGCATAACAAGACTTTCTTACCATAGTTCAAGGAAGAAATGCTTAAGGATGGTAGTACTGCTTCTGATGACGTAAGATGGCTAGCACGTGGGCCTAACTTCAACGTCATATGTTGGAGCGGATACGACATAAATAACTTTTCCTTTTATACAAAGGAACAAGATAACAAGAGTACCATGCAAAATAGTGGGGTTATGATCGTGGCCGAAGCAATGCACTTCTCTAGTGCAAAGGACACAACCCGTTATAAAGACCGAGACCTTACTTTGGATATATTGAAGATATTTGGGTGCTCGATTACACTAAGCTTACGGTCTTAGGTATTTAAATGTAAGTGGGTTGATAGTAACGGTGGTGTACAAACCGACGAATTGGGGTTCACATTGGTAGACCTCAACAAGTTAGGTCATATAAATGAGCCTTTCATAATGGCTTCCCAAGCAAAACAAGTGTTCTACATCACTGATCCTTCTAACAAAAGGTTGTCCGTGGTTCTCCAAGGAAAAAGCATGTATAATGGTAGTGATGAAAATGAAGATTCAAATCTTGATATTCCTGAGACTCCTTCTTTTTCAACAAACATGCCTACTATAATCGAGGAGACACAGGTGGACGATGTACATGCCACTCGTGATGATCATCACGAAGGGATATTGATATAGGTAGTTTAAACTTAGTATAAATTTATTTTTATTTATATTTCTGTATTTATTTTGAGTTATAACCTATGTTAATAAATATATATTGTTTCTGAACAGGCATACATATGGATCATTGTTCCATTTTCCTTTGCAATTCTGTAATGTGTGTGATATTCTGTGTTACTGGGATATTTACTGAATGCAGGGATGGCTGAGGGGAGTGATATTTTAAAACTGAATTTAAAAAAAAATACTATTAACGTCAGTTTTATCATACAACTGACGTTAATAGTATTTTATAAAATATACAGTACACTATTAACGTCAGTTGTTTATTACAACTGACGTTAAAATTAAGACTTTTAACGTCAGTTCTTGGTAACAATTGACGTTAGTTTTAACAAAATTAACGTCAGTTGTGTTAAAGAACCGACGTTAATAGTGTTATATTTAACGTCAGTTCTCGACTGACGTTAAAAGTTTAACTTTTAATGTCAGCTGTATTTACGTCAGTCAGTATTCTGACATAAAAAATTAATTTTAACTGATGTAAAAAGCACTTATTGCACTAGTGTTTTTAAAAAAATATTATTATGGATTTAACCACTAAAAATTATGAAATAATAAAGAAAATAAAGTTTATTTCATTTCAAAATGATACAGATTGTCATAACATATATATATATATATATATATATATATATATATATATATATAATAAAAACTTGAAACAAAACTCAAAAATCTCTTTGACATTAAAAAAAAAAGCATTTTCGCTTTAAAAGCTATTTCCAAAAAAACTTTTCTTTGTAAAGCCATTTTTAAGTGTTAAATCCTCAAAATTTCATTTCAAAGGAATTTTGTCTTGAAAAACCTTTGTTAAAGGTTCCATCATTTGAAACATTTATTTTGTAAAGATTTTCATTTGAGCATACTTTCATAAAAGAGAGTTTTTCTTTTTGAAAGGTCAAACATTTTGAGAAGGTCCTTTCTTTTACAAAACTAAATTACTTTCAATAATTTCCCTTTTAAAAACAAGTTTAGAAAATAATAGAAAACAACTCCCCACTATTCTCCTCGCCAACTCTCAACTTCCTAAGTCTTATTTCAAATATTCTCGATTTCTTAACTTAGTAACTTTTTGGTAAATTGGTCTTCATGCCATTTAATTAAAGGTTTTCATCCTTTGATTTCAAAACATCATCCAATCTTGATTAAGACTTTTAAGGCTCTTTCTTCAGCATCAAGCTATAGTCGATGTTATCCTCTTAACCGACCTAGTCAAACTAGATCATAAATCAATATATGCATATATGCATTAAATCCTAAATCCAACAATAATTTCAATCTAGGGTAAGCAACACCACAATTTATGCTTACCTATCCAATCACATATTCATCAGGTAACTCAAACATATACAAAACACACATACTTCGTTCATAACAAGAATCATCAACATCATTCCAAACAAAACAACCAAAATCATCCAATAAACAAATCTTATGAAGCTATCAAACTCATTGGAGATGATCTCCCATTACCTCTTGTAGACAATAAAAGGTCTTTTTTATTTAATTCTTCAATGAATTCCTTCTTCACCCACAAAGTCTCACAAAACCAAACTCAAACTAACAACCTTCATCAATAAGCTTTTATTCAAGACAAAATATTTAAAATCAAAGGGAAAAGGTCACACATAGCTCACGGCCAAGCTAGATTGAAAAGGTAAGAGATTTTTACTCACTTTGAACTTTAGTATACTTGAAGAGAAAGACATTTCTATGGTAGAAATGTTGTCCAAAGTTCAAAAACAAACTCATACAAATTTTAGGGATTTTATTCATCAATTTGGTAGAGAAGAAACTTACAACAAAGGTTGTGGATGGAAATGAAATGAAGTGAGGATAGGTTCATGGATTAGAATCATTAAAGCTTACCTCATAGATGACGGAAAATCAAGAAATTATGAAGAACTCTCAAGAACACATGAACATTTGAGAGAAAAGAAATTTCACACTTTTGATCCTTGAAAACTTAATCACCAAGCAACTTTGTTGTTTGTGTGGAAATGAATAAAATGAAGTGATTTTGGGTTGGTTTAAGGATGGTTGGCCGAATTTCACACTAGAGAGGGGAGGGGCGGTTTTGTCATTTTAGGTGCACTAACCATGGTCAAGGGTAGGTTAGTAATTAAGGAGAAAATTTGGATGTTTTGGAAAATCGTGCTGTAATGGTTTGTCACTATAGTGTCGTGTCGGTCATTTTTCTTGACTTTTGGGTCATACACCTCCCAGTGTTCTACTTCTTATATTTCTCTGCCCTTGGCTCTGGTTCTCTCCAAAAGCCAGGGGTTGGCATGTTTCCCTATAAAGTCGGTTCCGTATAAAATACTAATATTTTATCACGAGCCAAAATTTTGAAAAACATTCTAAACAAACACAAAACACTCAAGGCACTAGCAAACCCAATATTTTTATTTTCGGGTCAAGTTAGGGTTTTCTAGCCGACATAAATCTACATTGTTAGTCAGAACGCAGACTAGGTTTCGTATGAGTTTTAAACTCAAATTTGGACCACTACTTCCTACGATATAATAGGTTCTAACCATGATTTTGTTTTCCCCAAAATCATTTTCTTGATCACAAGTAAAAATATAAAAGTATATAATTACTGGTAATATAACGTAAGTAAAGCAAAGATAAAAAAACGAAGGCATTACACTCATTCGCTGAAATGTTTCTTTCCTACCATCACACATGAAAATAGAATTAGAATTTTAAAGTTTTATTCACAAGATTTATTCATGTGCATCTTTTTTGATCTCTTGTATCAAACATGGGAAAATTTTATTCTCACTTCATTTTACCATGAATGTCAAAATATATCTCATATCAAACGCCCCCATAAATCATAGAAAGTTTTGAGCAGTTAAAGTTGTTTAAGTACAATTCGAAATTCGGAGAAGTTGATGCTAGTAGTGAGGCAGCATTCTTATAGAAGTTGGACTCTTTACCAAACATAGGGGAATTTTGCTTCCAATTTCAAACCATCACTGGCACTGTCTGGCAGACATAAATTACTTGAGTCCACTAGATTGCAGGAATGCTCAAGACATATGGTGGTTAATGGAATGGAAGACCCACTTAAGATGCCATCATTATTAGCATCTTTGTCAAGAATGAAGCATTTGAAACATTTTAATATAAAGTTTGTAGATAATATTGCGAAAAGGTTCATTCATTAGTGAGATGTTCTATATTCACGACCTTCATTGGGTGAGTATTATTGTATGCTATTCAATAACTCATTTGACATGTCTCAAGTATGCTCCACTTATAGAGTTTCTTGGGGTTAATTCTTGTCACTTTATTGAAGAAGTGGTGATGGGAAATGAGATAAAGATGGTGGTATAAATAGTTTTAGACTTCTTAGGGAGCGGATTCTTTCATGTTGGAAATCACTTGGATTTTCTCATGTGAACATCCCCACTCATTCAATTCCATAATCCTCCAATTGAACGAGTGGTTGAAATTCAACCGGAGAAAAGAATAACATGAAAGGATCCCTTCCCAACCACTTTATCTAAATGATTTGCCAAAGAACATTCACAAGAGATCACTGGTTTTTCCACTCCCCAAATCCTTTCATATGGAACTATGGCCAAATTTGAGGAAACTTCCTTTTTAATTCCAACTTCTTGGTTGCAATCAAATGAGAACTATACTAATTAAACAATTTAGAATGCGAAGATACAGCCATTAAAGACCTACTCCATTCACAATTTCAACCATTCTACATGGAACGTTTGAAAGTCATGAAAAAAAAATCACCAACTTGTTTGGATCACCCTTGGAATCCAAATGCATGCATCCTAAAGAATGATTTCTTCTATACTTTGGACTTTACATTGTTGGCATCAAAGGTTTATATATCAAAGGTTTTCTTTTTTTGACAAGAGTTGAATACTTTCTTCTTTCCTTGTACCCTTGAGCACAATGTTGTTAAAGTCGGACCGGACAGAAAATCGAAAAAGGTTACGGTTTAGGCTCAACCAATTCAACCGGATAGTCTGACCGGATGATATCATATGCGTTACACCCACATGTATGTATATAACATAAAATTTTCTCATAAATTATAATAACATGTACTATAAATAAAAAATTACCAGCAAACATACTAAACATGCCTATTAACAAAACTAAGTTTCTCTCTCCATGTATGTTTATGATCTGATCTTCTATAACCAGTAAGTTATAATGTTTCAGCTTTTCAATTTTTTTAATTTTTTTTCTAGGAAACCAGAGTTTACCGGTTCAACCCAGTTTAACCCCGATTCAATCCGGTTTTGACCGATTTAAACTGATCTGATTGTGAAAATGGCTTTGACCTCTTCCCAGAGCCGGAAAAGAGACCGATTCACGGTACGACCGGCCGGTCCGGCTTTCATATCATTGCTTAAACATGTTCCAAAGGACATTGTGTTCAATCCAATGTTTTCTTATTACATCAAATGGCTAAGCCAAATTTTAATTAAACAATAAACAAATTTGAAATGATGAAATGGGAGAGTTCATACAATGGTAAAACTTAATCAATCTTTAAATTAAAAAAAAAAAAACAGTAGTCTCAAATGGTCTAAAGTGGGGGAAAAAAATCAGAAGTCACCAAAACTAGTAATCCGTCTGCTCCTTCCGGTTTATCTGTTTCATAATTAATTTTTTGAAACGTGCAATGGTTCAAGTGTTCTTTTCCTTTCAAGTTGGGTTCTTCAATACCTCTAAAGTGAAGAAAGCAAATATAAACACTAAATGAAACAAAAATAAAATTGATGCTTGTTATGTATATACCTTGATCCTGCCAAGATCCGACTTACCGGAATCTAGACGGAGAACGTTTAATCGAGAGTGAAGAACAGGGGGGTGTTTTAGATTATGGCTTGACAGAATATTGTATTCCGGTCCTACGTATCCCAATGGGAATCAAAGCCAGAGATAGTTCTAGGTTCAACCCTTGGCCATACGGTGATCTCAATCCCTTAATCTTGTATCTGATGAATACCAGCGAGCAAGGACTCTTTAATAGTCTCTTGGTCAAGCTGGTTCCTCTAATACGCTTAAGGGAGATTCACCTAGCTCAAACTAGGTTCTCCTATTTTTATAATAGGATCCCCATATCTTTAAGAGATCTGGATTTATCTCCTTTTATCTCTTAAATCTTATTTGAGATATGATTTCCTTAATTTGAGGGATTTATCTCTTCTAACTGGATAAGGTTATTTGAGATAATATCAGGATCATTAAAGATAATATCAATATCTTATCTTTCCCACCTTTATTGGATCGGGTATCCAAGCTCGGTAGTCAGGTTTTACTCCTCGGCCAGTACACAAGCTCCCCAAGCTTCGAGCTCAACGGAGCGTAAAAGTTTTCATGACAGGAGTCGAGCTTCACTTTAAAATTATCTAAGTTCAGGATTTATTGAGTAATACTTCTCCCCTTTTTGCCACAGTTTGATGGCCAATCTTCAAACATTGGCTAAAATTCGAGTTTAGCGGCTCTGGAAAGTGGGCCTAACAATCCTTTCTCTTGATTTCCCGGTAGTCGATCTTGATACCTTGGCCTCAATTGATTTATCGGTACGTTCGGTGGCCGACCTTGACACCTCGGCCCATATACAAGCCCCCAAAGCTTTGAGCTCGGAAGAGCGTAAAAGCTTTATGAAAGAAGCCGAGCTTGTCCTTAGTGTCGATAAAGTCCATGATTTGCATAGATCCTCTTACTTCGACTAATCAAGCTCGGTCGCCGAGTTTCACATCTCGAGCAGTACTCGAGTTTAGTGGTCAAGCTTCACATCTCGGCCAGTAACATGTTCTAAATAGAAGATAATTTAATCTTGCCTTTGTTAAGACAAGTTTAGAAGCTGGTAGCTGAGATTCAATTTATCAATGATTCAGGCTCCAACCGATCTTTTGGAAAGTCAAGCTCAAACTTGGTCATTAGGAATTTACCTCGGGATTATATTTCAGCTGAAATCTTTGATGCCTTCAAGATGCTTATCTTGAGAGTTTGAACTTGACTCACCTTTTTCTGAATGTTGCTCGATCTTTGATGCTTTTGAGAGCTCTTAACATTTCATTCGAGTATCTCTTAACCCTTTCATCTGGTGGATTTTGAGATACCGACTAACTTGAAGCTTGACCTTGAATGTCATTATTTATATGGTCTTGGAAGTGTGTCTCAGAATAAACTTTCCTAATATCTTTTCCAATTTGTATGAGAAAATAGTTTTCATACAAGTTCTTCATAATAACAATCGAGCTGTAGGCTAAGAGATATCCTTTATCTGAAATTTCCGACAATATCCTTCCTTTGTCCCCATAAGCCCCCCAAGCTCTGAGCTTGAAATAAGCGAAAGAGCTTAAATGTCAACCCACATATCTTAACACGTTTTTTGGTTCCGAGGACTTTGGAATATGATTCGTGGGAGCATTGCTCGGAAATTTGTTTTTTGTAGAACCTAGTCTTTCTTGGGTTATCGGCTTACTTGGCCGAGCACTACTTGGATTTTCATGCGGAGTCAAGTCTTACTTGGGATTCCGACTTATTTGGTCAAACACTACAAGGATTTCCTTCAAATCTTGGGTCTCTAACATGCATGATCTGCTGTGGACATTATCTTGGTGCAAAGGTGTTGTGCTCGGTCTAGGATTTTTAGTGCGAGGGAGGAAACATTGCTCGACCTCGACTTTTTTCAGTGCGTACTACGAGGGAGCATATCTCGACCTTGGCTTTTTGGTTCTAGGGAGCAATGCTCGACATCGACTTTTTGGGCTTCTGCCCTTTGTTCTTGGCTAGGCAATTTTAACTCGGGCCCTTTAATGGATTCTCAAGTTATTAAGCAAGCATATGCTCGGCTTTTACTAGAATAGGGCCCTGACGCGAGCATGAAAGCCACTACTGCTTATGCTCTCCGAGTCTCCTCCATTACCCGTTTTTCGAGTCACGAGCTTTCTAATAATGTGAAGAAGATGAAAAGCATGAAGGCTGAAGCTGCCCGAACTTTGCGCACTGGGGATGAGCTTGAAAAAGTCGTGGCAAAGTGTGAAGAGCAGGATCGGCTAATTGGGTAATTGAAAACTCTAAATGTCGAGCTTGAGAAGACCAACTCCTCTCCTCAATCCGAGCTCTCCAAAGAGAAAATGAAAGGATTGACTTTTAGAGGGTTGCCAAGGCTTTAAAGCTTTCCCTTGACAATCTTCAGCAATCTCTTGCTACTGAGAAAAAGGCTAATTGCAAGCTTCAGTTCGAGTTGAAGGAAGCTAAAGCCCAGATTATAAAGGAACGCGTTTCTGGGTTCTCGCATGCTATAAAACAAATCATGCGCTTTCTTCCTGATTCTGTTATTTCGAGAGCCGGTGTAGACAAGGATTTTAATAAGGATGACATCATGGTTCCTTTGTCCGAACTCGATGATGAGGAAGAGGAGAATAATAAAGAGCAGGTTGTGGGAGAGGAGGAGAACAGAGGAACTGAAGTGGTCGTGCTCGAGTCATCCTCGGTTGCTCTTCCGTAAGCTGAAGACATTATTGGTCCCAACCTTGATGGAGTCTTTGCTCATGGGAATGCCAATGAGTAACTTAGCAAATTTTTAAGATATTTTGTACTCTTAGCTATGCCCTATGTATTTTTACTTTATGAATGATAAAGACTTCATGCTTAGGGAACATTATTCCAGGCTCTACCCCCCTTCGTTTTTTTTTTTTGACTTATGGTATTTAACCCAGCATTTGGATTTACTCGGTTAACTTTCCTAAGTTTTTACTCGCCTTTTATGCTTGCCGTTTTAATTTGGCCTCGTGAGATTTTTGAGCTCGGCCCTATCGTAGTTGATTATTTCATGTTTTTCTTGCTTACCTTTTTAGGTTTGGCCTTTCGATTTTAGCTTGGTCGGCCACTTTGGTTAGGCATTTCGACTTTAGCTCGGTCGATTTTAGCTCGATCAACCTTTTTAGGTTCTTTGTTTACCTTTTAGGCCCGGCATTTCGACTTTAGCTCGATCTATTTTAGGTCGATCAACATTTTTAGGTTCTTTGTTTACCTTTTTAGGTCCAGCATTTTGACTTTAGCTCAATCGATTTTAGCACGGTCAACCTCTTTAGGACTTTTGCTTTTTTAGGTTCGGCATTTCGATTTCAGCTCTGTCAACCTCTTTAGGTATTAGTTTCGCCTTTTTAGGTCCGGCATTTCGACTTTTAGCTCGGTCGATTTTAGCTCGGTCACCTTTTTAGGCTATTTGTATACCTTTTTAGGTCCAGCATTTCGACTTTAGCTTGGTCGATTTTAGCTCGACTAACCTTTTTAGGTTCTTTGTTTACCTTTTTAGGCCCGACATTTCGACTTTAGCTCGGTCGATTTTAGCTCGATCAACCTTTTTAGGTTATTTATTTTCCTCTTTAGGTCCGGCTCTTCAACTTTAGCATCGATTGATTTTAGCTCAATCGACCTCTTTAGGTTATCTGTTTATCTTTTAGGTCCGGCATTTCGACTCTAGCTCGGTCAACCATTTTTGGTCTTTTGTTTACCTTTTTAAGTTTTTGATTACCTTTTTAGGTTCTGTTTACCTTTTTAGGATTGGCCTCTCAACTTTAGCTCTGTCGACCATTTCGGCCCGGCATTTCGATGTTTACTCGGCCAAGCTTTTTAGGTTTTAGTTTTTCCTGTTTAGGTCCAGCTTTTCCACTTTAGCTCGGTCAGCCATTTCGGCCCGGCTTTTCGATTTTAGCTCGGTCGACCTCTTTAGGTTTTTTGTTTTCCTCTTTAGGTCCAGCTCTTCGACTTTAGCTCGGTCGACCTCTTTGGGTATTTGTTTTCCTCTTTAGGTCCGACTCTTCGAATTTAGCTCGGTCGACCTCTTTAAGCTATTTGTTTTTTGTGAGTTAGTATGGTGTTTGAGTGCTCGAGCTGATGGAACTTTGTTTTCCAAGGGAGATGTTGTCCCCCATACTATTCCATTTAAATGGAGCTTGATCTCGATCTCTATGATTTTTATAGAGGGTGTCTGAACTCGGCCTCTATGGTTTTAATTTGAGGAGCTCCGACTCGTATTCCTCTTAGTCAAATTTTGAGAGGGAGTTTTGGCTCGACCCCGATATTTTTTTCGGGAGCATGAGCTGAACTGTGAGTTTTTAAAGGAGCAAAGCTCGACCTGTGAGCTTTGAGGAAGCCGAAGCTCGACCTTGTGGAAAGGGAAGCACGGAGCTTCGACCTGTTATTTTCAAGGGATCCAGAGCTTGACCTGTCGTCTTCATTGATCTTTAAGCATAGTAAACAGATTACTAATCTCAAAGGACATGCTGTATTATTTGATCATGCTCCTTGGTGCTCATAAAGTGCACAAATATTTCCAATGCATCAATTATAAAATTCTTTGGTGTTATGCATGAAACATTATTGAGCATGATTTATCAAGCTATGTACTTGAGAATAGGAAGTGCTCAACGTAGAAATTTAAGCATGATTTATAAGCTTTAGTCATTGTTTAAATGCAAAGAAACTTCCAGGCATTGAGATGATAGTCAATTCAAATTTCTTAGCAGCAATGAAAGAAGACAAAAAATGAACAAGTAATTAAGCACATGGCCATCACTATGACAATTGGAAGAGAGGTCAATTATAGAAATCTTCACAAAATTCCAGCAGAGTTTGACCTTTTTTCTACTTGCAATAAATAACCATGCTAATAAGCTATAAGGTTTTTTCATCAGATTTGACCTTTTTCCAAAGCAAACCATTTCTCATTCATTTGGTTTTTGAGGTTGGAGCGGTGTACGTCATCTACCAATGCATTTTTTTCCATTTTTTCCTTTAACATATTGTGCAAGGATATATGCAGGAAATCTGGCTCCTATGATATCATTAAAGTGGAAGAAACTTCCTTAATGAAATTCCAAAATCTTCGTTTTTAGCATACTATCATTCCAATAGCTTAGGTACTTTGTTAAATATGACCTATTGATTATTGGTTTTATGCCACACGTATGCTCCATCATCTAATTATGCATTAATCAAGAGAGGAAGGTAGAGAACAATATCACCTGGACCTTGAGATGTCATCTTTGGGAACCTTTGTAGAAAGAACTTTCACTTTTCTTTTCTCGTGATCTACTCATTCCTTCCCGAGCTAAGACTATGGATGGTGTCATGAGTCTCTGACATTCCTCCAACGCCTCCCATTTAATGGACTTTTCCATTTCTAAAACTGATGAACTCGGCCTCGGACAAACTCGACCATGGAATGTCGAGTACGTAGAAGCTCGGCCATTGTAGACCTGATGAACTCAGACTTGGCCTCTCCTTGTTAGCGGGAGCGAGAAACTCGACCACTAAGGTCTTCTCCACCACTTGGATTGATTTCATCATGAATTCAAACTGACCAATCACATCAAATCAATGAATTATAGTTAGTGGGAATTAGTTTTTCAATGTTAGTCAATAATCTAACAGTTATACTACTAGATGGCAATAATTATTCTAATAATATCAATAAGAAGAATGAATTTTTATTCCCTAAGAGTTTCGTCGAACACTTGGTGTGCGCATCTACCCAATCAATTGTAGCCTGCACTCTTTGTCAATGGCAGCAGTGGGCGTGAAGTCGAAGACTTCCGTTAGATGATGTTTCGGATATGAGCTATACATGGACACGCGACCGGTGATCTGAGAAGGAGGTTGGCGGAGCGTTCGTCCTTTCACAGATCTGGAACGCGATCTGGTTTCGCACTAGACGACGGCGGCGGCGTTAAGGACGCGTGATGATGGTGCTTCTATGTTGAAATGTTCAGATCGACACTGATCTGATGACAGTGAAGCTGTGATGCGTGGCCAGGTTCGAGTCACCGACGATGAGTAAAGACGAGTGTCGTACAATGGTCCTGATGAGCATCGGAGGTCGAGACACGGTGGTGGTCGGCCGAAGTTTCATTGTGGCGGCTGCGTTCTCATGACGGCAACTTCTCTGGTCTTTTGGGTTCAAAAAGGTTATAAAGGTCAAGGAAAGAAATGACCAGAAAGAAAATAAAATCTCTCTGTTTGCTCCTCGTTTTCCAGCAAGACAGAGTTCCCTCATCAAGACTGATGGTCGTTGCATGGGTGGTCGGGGCAAAGTTTTACCTTGCCCCACGGTAGGCGCTAAATGTTCCTGCCAAGATCCGACTTACCGGAATCTAGACAGAGAATGTTTAATCAAGAGTGAAGAACAGGGGGTGTTTAAGATTGTGGCTTGACAGAATATTGTATTCCGGTCCTACGTATCCCAATGGGAATCAAAGCCAGACGTAGTTCTAGGTTCAACCATTGGCCATACGGTGATCTCAATCCCTTAATCTTGTATCTGATGAATACCAGCGAGCAAGGACTCTTCAATAGTCTCTTGGTCAAGCTGGTTCCTCTAATACGCTTAAGGGAGATTCACCCAGCTCTGTTCAAAAGTCCGTCTCTCTCTTGGGTTCTCCTCTTTATATAATAGGATCCCCATATCTTTAAGAGATCTGCATTTATCTCCTTTTATCTCTTAAATCTTCTTTGAGATATGATTTCCTTTATTTGAGTGAGTTATCTCTTCTAACCAGATAAGGTTATTTGAGATAATATCAGGATCATTAAAGATAATATAAATATATTATCTTTCCCTCCTTTATTGGATCGGGTATCCAAGCTCGGTGACCGGGTTTTATTCCTCGGCCAGTACATACCTATATAAGAAAAGTCCTTATCTTAAACTCTACGTTTCAAAAAGGAAGATTATTTGCGATCTTGGGAAAATATAAACAATTATATTTGTGAAATTTGCTTCCAAAATCATTCCCACTTAACTGTTTGTAAAAGTTCTATTCTACCTCTAGAAATAGGATTTGGCTTTTCAGCCAAATAAACTTGGATAGTGTGGGAAAGAAAGAAAAAAATCCGAATTCCAACCTTTTCATACCATGTCGACAATTCATCAAGTTATATAGAAAAACTATATGAATTTATCCATTTGCATTAGAGAGAAAAGATAACTGAGGTAATACCCATTGTAGAATGACAGTAGAATGTCATGCATCTAGAATTCCTGGTAAGCATTTAAAGGGAAACCAAGATAAAATATAAGCGAAACTAGTAGGAAGGATTAAAAGGTCAATAGTTTTTCTATAGACATGAGAAATAATAGAACAATATTATTGCATCGTTTGATCAATGTAATTGATCCCAACTGGTGACAAAAGCCTTAGTTGTTGTTATAGTACTAGTTTCGATATAAACTTGCAACAGAAAATTAGTAGGTTGCAAGATTTAATTATAGAGTAATATATTATGCGCTCCTTGTTGCTTAGTAAATGACTACAATGGCCCATACATCTATGAAATCACAACAGAACACTAAAAATCAACCTAGTCGCATGCATAATCACCTCCACAATGATTGTTATGACACACCGTCTTGACGAAGAAAACTTTAACAACAAAAGATAACTAGCACAAAGAAGAATCTCTTATATATGAGAAAAGAACAAAACTACAAAGAAGAATTCTTCAAGAATTCTTATCTCTCACAACTCTACTCTCAAAAGGAATGAATTCTCTCTTGCTGTTGCTTGAATGAATTCTCCATTTACATTGCATGTATTTATACTAACATGCAAGCTAAAGAAAGATTGACTATAAAGCATTCTAAGCCTAAACCATTTATCATGAATGGCTTTTATTAACTAAACCATTAAATATTAATGGTTTATAGCTACCCACTAATAATGGCATTCAAGCCAAAAATACAACAAATCTCCACCTTGGCTTGAATTCCTCGAGCCATCCAGCATCCATCTTCTATTAGTGTTGCTCCACTTGATTCTAGTGTCAACCAGCACTTGCAATGCCAACTAAGCCCAAACAATGTTTGAACTTCACTGACGGAAGAGCTTTTGTCATCATGTCTGTCGGGTTATCAGAGGTGGCAATCTTCTTTACCAACACATCACCTCGTGTTATGACATCACGAATGAAATGCATCCTAACATCGATGTGCTTTGTCCTTTCATGGTACATCTGATTCTTGGTTAAGTGAATTACGCTTTGACTATCACAATGCACAGTAAAGTCCTTTTGACTTACACCAAGATCACCTACTAGACCTTTAAGCCATAAAGATTCTTTTACAGCTTCTGTAGCAGCCATATACTCTACCTCCGTAGTTGACAAGGCAATAGTAGACTGTAAAGTTCCACGCCAACTGATAGCACTACCTCCAAGCGTGAAAATATAACCAGTCAAGGACCTCCTACGATCAAGATCACCAGCATAATCTGAGTCACAATATCCAGTGACATGACCAATAACTTCATTTGTTCCTCTGTCAAACACTAGACCCACATCAGTTGAACCCCTCAAATATCTGAGAATCCATTTCACAGCTTGCCAGTGAGCCTTCCCTGGATTAGCCATATACCGACTAACAACACTCACTGCATGTGCAATATCTGGTCTAGTACAAACCATGGCATACATCAAACTTCCAACTGCATTAGAATAAGGCACTCGGGACATGAACTCCTCTTCCTCTTCTGTTTGTGGTGACAATTTTGCAGATAACTTGAAATGAGCTGCAAAAGGAGTACTAACTGTCTTTGTATTTTGCATTCCAAATTTTTCTAGAATTTTCTCAATATAGTTCTTTTGAGATAAACACAACCTTCCGGCTTTCCGATCTCGTATGATCTCCATGCCAAGAATTTTCTTTGCAGGACCCAAATCCTTCATCTCAAATTCACCACTTAATTGTGCCTTCACCTTGTTGATCTCAGTTGGATACTTACATGCAATTAGCATGTCATCAACATAAAGAAGCAAGTAAATATAGGAGTCATCAGATAATTTCTTATGATAAACACAACTATCATATTCACTTCTCATATACCCAATATCAATCATGAATGAGTCGAAACGCTTATACCATTGCCTGGGTGACTGCTTCAACCCATACAATGACTTCTTCAGTAGACACACATGGTCTTCCTTTCCTGGTACAACAAACCCTTCTAGTTGTTGCATATAAATCCTTTCCTCCAGATCACCATGGAGAAAGGCTGTCTTCACATCTAGTTGCTCTAACTCCAAGTCAAGCAGAGATACCAAAGCAAGAAGCACTCTAATGGAACTATGCTTTACAACAGGGGAAAAAACTTCATTAAAGTCAATACCTTTCCTTTGTGTAAAGCCTTTTGCTACAAGTCTTGCTTTGAACCTTATTCCTTCTTTCTTCTTGAATATCCACTTACAACCAACAATCTTCTGATCAACTGGTTTCTCAACAAGATTCCAAGTCTGATTTTTGTGGAGGGATTCAAGCTCTTCTTTCATGGCACCAATCCACTGTGACGCTTCATCACAAGTAATCGCCTCATCGAATGAACTCGGTTCTTGTTCATCAATGCTTTCTGCCATACTGAGTGCAAAAGCAACAAAATCCTCATACCTTTGAGGTGGTCTGGTCTGTCTTTTTGGCCTGTCTCTAGCCAATGTATATTCAGACTCTGTTGATGTAACCTCTTCATGTGTCTCCTCTGGCTTTTGTTTAAGGGCTTCAACTTCAAGCTCCATCTTCTTGCTATCACCATGAACTTCAACTTTATTATCATGGTCCTCATGTGGTCTTAGGTTAAGTATAGCTGTCTCATCAAAGGTCACGTCTCTACTAATTAGGAACTTTGATTCCTTAGGGTCCCACAGCCTGTACCCTTTTACACCATCTTGATAACCCAATAATATACATTTCTTGGCTCTTGGCTCCAACTTTCCTTCATTAATATGAGCATAAGCTGGACACCCAAATACACGCAGAATTGAGCAATTTGCTGTTTAGCCTGACCACATCTCTTCCGGAGTCTTGCAATCAATAGCTGTAGAAGGAGATCTGTTCACCAAATAACATGCAGTGTTAACTGCCTCTGCCCAAAACTGCTTAGGCAAGCCTGCATTTGAGAGCATGCATCGAGCTCTCTCAAGCAATGTCCTGTTCATCCGTTCTGCCACACCATTTTGCCGTGGTGTATGTCTCACAGTTCTATGACGTGCTATTCCTTCATTTGCGCAGAACTCATTGAACTCATTGTTGCAAAATTCCAACCCGTTGTCTGTCCTGAGTCGTTTGACCTTTTTCTCCGTTTGCTTCTCCACTAGAGATTTCCATTGCTTGAACTTAAGGAACACATCACTCTTCTGTTTCAAGGCATAAATCCAAACTTTCCGTGAATAATCATCAATGAAAGTTAACATGTACCTTGCTCCACCATGAGAAGGAACACTTGACGGGCCCCACGGATCTGAATGGATATAATCAAGAGTCCCTCGCGTTCTGTGAACACCAGTGCTGAACTTTACTCTACTTTGTTTTCCATAAACACAATGTTCGCAAAAGTCCAGTTTTCGATTCGACGTCCACCAAGCAAGCCTCTCTTGCTAAGCTCATCCATTCCACGCTCACTCATATGACCTAACCTCATATGCCACAAACGGGTCTGGTCAATATCTGAAATAGAAGAAACTGCAGCTGCACCTACCACTGTGCTACCTTGCAAGATGTATAGTCCATTCTTCAACTTTCCCCTCATAACCATCAAGGCACCTCTAGAAACTCTTAAGTCTCCACCTTCAGCTCGATATGTACAACCAAGAGAGTCTAAAGTGCTCAAAGAAATTAAGTTCTTCTTGAGTTCGGGCACATACCTCACATCGGTTAATGTTCTCACAATACCATCAATCATCTTGATTTGCACCGTACCTTTGCCAACTATACTGCAAGCACCATCATTCCCCATCAGAACTTTGCCACCATCAACATTTTGGAATGTGGCAAACCAGTCTCTGTTAGGCGTCATGTGGAAAGTACATATGAATCAAGAATCCAGTCATCATCATTAACATTAGATGAGACAAACAGAACATTTCCACCATCCGATTCTTCCGAGGCAACATGCTGCTCCACCAAACTCCGAAATACTCGCTTTGTCTTTCTTTAGCTCCAGGACAATTTCTCTTCCAATGCCCCTCTCTTTGACAGTTATAACATTTATTGTTGTTCTTATTCCCTGCCGTGTGATTTAGACCGTCTTCGTTGGAAACTTTTCTTCCTTTCCTCCATTCTTCCTCTTATGACTAGACCTCGCCGAGAGCTAGTACCGCCATATGAATCTCGTGGTTCGCCTTTTCAATTCCCAAGACCTGTAAGGCCGTTTTTACCTCCTCCATGGACAATGAGTTTCTCACCGAAAATTATTGTGTCTACAAAATTGTCATAATCCTCGGCAAAGAACTAAGAAGAAGAACGACTTGGTCTTCGTCATCAACCACAACATCAATATTTTTTAAACTAAGAACAACCTGGTTGAAATTATCAATATGTTTGTGAATGGACTCACCTTCATGCATCTGCATAGTATATAATTGTTTCTTCAAGCAGAGACGATTATGAAGAGACTTTGTCATGTATCTCTGATCAAGCTTTGCCCAAAGCTTGTCGGCGATCTTTTCTCCAGAGACTTCTCCTAAAACTTCATCACCCACGATAACAATATTGCACTATACGCCTTTTTCATTATCACCTTTTTTTGCACATTGTCCAGTTGGTGACGATTTTTCTTCCCCTTCCAACGCCAACTCACATTCTTGTTGCGTGAGGAGAGCGAGCATCTTCACCCGCCACAGGTTGAAGTTATTTTTTCCAGTAAATTTCTCAACGTCAAACTTCGTAGACGACATAGCTCTGATACCAATTGTTATGACACACCGTCTTGACGAAGAAAACTTTAACAACAAAAGATAACTAGTGTAACAGCCTGATTTTTAATTACGCTGTTTAACCGGTTAAAATATAATTAATTATATTTTAATCTGAGAGTTAGAAAGTGATTTTAAATAAGTTAAAATCATATTCATAGTCTCTCTTATGGTAGAAGGTTACGGTGAAATTTTGGGTTGAAAATTCAGACGGAGCCCGGTCTGCATTTTTTAACTGACAGTATAATTTTATACTGACATAAAACCCTAATTTGACCCGAGAAATGAAATTTGTAGATTTTTTATATTTTGTCCGTGAGGAAGTCTACTTTCCAAATTTCTGATCAGAAATAAAATATTATGTTTATTCGGACGAATTTTGGTAAAAGTTCGGACAGAAAACAGTCGGTGTTTTCACCGACAGTAAGATTTTAATGATCAGAAAACCTATTTTTGACTCGTGAACGAAATGGTTTATATTTAAATCATATTTCCAACGAGTTTGATTAGTTTGAAAATTTTCAGTTGAAAACGAAATATTACGCTTTTATACGGGCGTAAAACCCTAATCGGGAAACCCACAGAGTCGAGAAGGGAAGTGCAGAGACCCGTCAAGAGATCGGGACAGCGAGTCATACATGATGACTCATGGAGGATGAGTCACCAAGCATTTATGAGCATTAAATGCAAGTAATCATGACATTTAGGAATAAAGACCAAAATACCCCCAAGCTTTCGCGGGTATTAACAAGACGCATCTACGCACTCTTAACCACTCATTTTACGTGGTTGAAAACCTCCCACATCTCTCCAATTTCGTGCATCCACCTCCAATAAATATTACCTATTTCATTTTGCTTTCGTTTCATTATTTTCCTCTCAAAAACTGAAATCGGGTAAACGACGGAGCTGCGTACGGAATTTCCGGGAACCGCTAACGGATAAGATCGGTGACTCATTGGTGAGTCACTTTGTGTGGCCCAAAATCAGCCACACCTCCATCAAATGTGAGCCACATATTTAATAACCATAGTTAAGCAAAGTAACCCTAGTTAAGTTAATTATTAACTATGGTTAAACTTATATTAATTAAATAATCACAAAACCCATTAAATCAATTCCTTATAACCAAACAAAGACTAAATCTAGCCTATAAATACTCTTCAAAACCGTGGCCTCCCTCACCATTTCACTCATCTTCTTCATTCTCTTCATCTTCCTCACCAACTAAGTTACAAAACCCTAAGAACACCGAATTTCCACCAAACATATGATCCTCTTCCTTTCTGAAACTCGGAAAACACTCAACATAAAAGTTGTTCCTCTTTCTCTCTTCTTTCCAACAAGCTAAAAATCATCAAAAACGGATAAGTGTATTGGGAGATAGGATCAAAATACCGAAACTGCCCAGAATTCTCAGCAACCCACGAAACAGCAGAAAGAAGTCCCTTTTCACCCATGCTATGATCAGAAACAAATGAAACCTTCAACACAAAAGTTGTTCCTTTTCTTCTTATCTTTCTATCAAGCCAAAGTTAGTAATTTTTGGATGAGTATATTGTGAGATACACTCACAATACCATCACACCCTCAAGCTGTCCAGATTTCAGCTTAGTGAAGGTTGATCATTTTCTTCATTTCTTCAATCTTCAAGAGGTAAAATCTCATCTCCTTGATCATATAAGCTTTCATATTCATGTATTTCTCATGTTTATGCCATGAATCATATTTTTCCATTCCTAGATCTAGAACTTCAAATGATTTTAGAAAATTGTAGAAAAATCATAAAAATGTGAAACCAATTTCTATGATCTAGTTATGATCCCTCCTTTAATTATCCAAGAGCATGTGATCAAAATCATTTTCCTTCCCTATTAACCATTAATGGCCGAACCTAGGTAGGAAAATGGGTTTGGTGTTTTGTTGTTTGTTTTGAATGTTAGTAGTTGACTTAAGTTCTATAATATATGTATAGCTTAAATCCAAGAGCTTAGGTCCAACAAAAATCTCTAGCTTAATTTCCTAATATGGGCCGAAACCCTAACCCTAAAGGTTAGAGGATTTTGTTTCAAATTTTAGTCTTGTAATAAGTAATCTATGTTAGTTAAGACTCTAGTAACTAGGATCCAAAAGATTGCATTTAGAAGATAATCCTAAACCTATTTTCTAAGTCTTGGCCGAACCTAGCCCTAAAGTGTCATAGATGGTTGTTAGTTGCTTAATTATAGTTATGTTGTTTGAATGAAGGTGGTTATGTTAACTTGTGGCGGGATAACGAGGATCGTTGTGTACGTGTTTCCGGTGCTAACTCAGGTGGGAGAAAGAACCATTCCATCGTCGGAACCGATAAGTAGTATATAATTTATAATAATGGTGTAGGGCGACCTAAACCCTACTAGTGGTCGAGTAATCGACAATACCAAAATCGTATTGGAAACTTTTCCGTAAAACCAATGACGATTTGGGGATTGTAGGTTTATCGACATTAAGGTTGATTTTATGATGTTGAGGATGTGTGGCTTTATTACTTATTTGAGTTGATTGTGATATGTTGGTTGTGATAATTTGCTATATGTGATATTTTATGATATTTGAATATTTTGTTGATATTGTGTTATGCATGATCTGCCTGGTTTGATAAATTGCTTAGTTGATTTTAAGGAAAGATATATATTGCTCGGAGGTATTTTGTTTGGGTGAGAGTTTTGAATATGAATTAGACGTGCCTCGCTATTATTTTATAAAAGTGATGTGATATAGAATGTCAGTGGAGGTTATGAGGAAAAGCTTGAGGTACTAGGTTGTTATTGATAAAAGTCAGTGAGAATTATGTGTTGCATTGTTGTTCATACCCGTGTATTTGAGATACACGAGGTCCGAAGTTCTCGTGGACCGTTCCAAATTAGAATTTAAGTTGTGCAACTATAGTGTCATTGTTTTGCATGAGCACCCTTGACTGAGTTGAGAGACAGAACCAGGGTGTGCACCGACAGTACAGTGCAGCTATAGTGTCATTGCTTTGTGTAACATCCTAAAATTCTAATATAATTAATTGAAAAATAAATAAATAAATAAATAATAATACTAATATTAAGTTATTAAAAAATGTAGTGCAAATAAAATATAAATGGGAGATTTAATGTGAAGAAGTGATGATATAAGGATTTATTGCAATTTATTAACTATTATAGAAAATACAAAATTATATATATATATATATATATATATATATATATATATATATATATAAATATATATATACGAGGAAAAAAAAAAGGAAAAGCAGGACACTTGGGCGTTAAGCCCAAGCTGCCAATGTTGGCTAAAGAAAAAAAAAGAAAGAAAAAAAGAGAAACTTAAAAACGCCTCCTGATGCCATATATATATAAACCAAGCTACTGTTCACGCCTTCACGGGATTGGAGCGCCGCGCGCAGTGTAGGAGACGAGGCATTTCCATTTCTTACCAATCCAATCGTAACAACGTAGATCCAAGAACGCCACTAAATGAGAGGGGAATTTTTAGGGAAGCACAAATCCTTATCATACGTAACTTTTAGAGCACATTGGAGGTCTTCAAAAGGTGAGTAAAAATACTTTTTCTCACACTTTCATGGTACAATTGATTTGAAGCTTTGTTATATAGATTTGTTTAATTACAAAAATTAAGATTTTAGAGTACATGATTTTTATTTGGAACTTTGAAATATTTTCACGTCACTTGATGAATTGGTTTAGTGAGTGTAATTTTCTTGTTATTCTATTAATGTTTGATGCAATAAAATGATAATGATAAAGAAAATAAATAGCTAAATAGATGCCCAAATTTCGTATCGTGCGTAACCTTATTGCAGTGACATAACATTATTTATGTTGGATATTAGATGATTTCTATTGATACATATATGACACGCCCCTGTGAGTGAATACATGTACTATAACAAGCATAAATTATATTAAGGACTTATATGTTATGGTTGTGTTTGTACTTTAAATCCTGTTATAGTGTCTATGTAATTGCTGCATGGAGTTTGAGAAAATATTTGGTAGTCATCTGGGATGACATTTGACAGTCATCTGGGATGACATGTTGCATGGTACATATGAGTTGGTCATCACCTTCCGGGAAGGGGTGACGGTTGTACATTCTATTCCGGGAATAGGATGAGAGATATCACCATCTGGGATGGGATATCAAATTATTAAAATATTCACATCTGGGATGGAATATTAGATACCTCCATATGGGATGGGGAAGGCAGTGGGACGCCATTGCATGGATATGAGCTCATAGACCTTAGTGGATCTGGGATTCACACCGGTTCTGGGAACCAAAGAGTCAAGTTAAGTGATTCTGGGAATCACCGAGTCATGTTCGTGGAGTTACATTGTGTAGAGTTTGCATGGTGAATGTGATTAAATGCAATGTGATGTGACCGTTGCTGAGTTTATGAGTTTGTGCTTTAAATGCTTGACATTAATTTTATATATATGTATATATATATTTATTATTTTGGAGGTTTATTATATTCAATATTTTAAAAACTAGCGGGTACCATGAATGTTTTTCCGGATTACCGCGCCGGCTGAGAACAACACTATTTGCGAACCTTTTTATTAAATATTTTTATTCACTGGGATTATATCTCATAAAAGTGTTGTTTTCAGAGCACGGGGACGACGCCATTGAGATCGAAGAGGCTTGGAGACTTAGTGAACTTTCTTAGTTATTTTTCTTGCTTGGTTAGTATTTTCTTGTATAAGAGCCGTTTGTGGCTAGACATATTTATTTATTTATCGTTGGGTTTATTAGTAGACGCCCGGTTTTGAGACAAATGAATTTATTTTTTAAGGATTTAATAGAAATTCTATTTATTATTTATGATGTATTTATTTTAAACTATTTTATTTTGTAGAATTTTTATTTTGGCTATATTTTAATTATGTTTTATTATGGGTTATTAATGTAACGAAGGGCGTTACATTTATGGTATCAGAGCAGTTCGATTCTAAATCGGACTGTGGTGATGGGGCTTTTTCTAAAATAAAACTTGGGCGCATAGGATGCTTGTTAGAGTTATAGATGCTGCATGCTATTCTCTGGGATATTGGACCTGATCAACCCAGTATTTCATTGGTAGTGAGCAGATTTATGGCGACTAATAGGCGAGGGACGAATGTTGCACTTGCAGCAGCTTTGGATTGTATGGCCAAGGCTATGCAAGGGCAGACGGAGACTCGCCGTCAACTGAAAGGGAATGGAGGCCAGTCACTAAGGAAGTGGTGGCAACCTAGGACCCTTAACACGTGGGGCTTTTCGAATTCAAGAAGGACAATTCGCCATCATTCTGAGGCAGCTTAGATCCGAAGGAGGATGAATTTCTTCTACTCGTTAAAAAATAATAATAATAAATTTATTATATTGTCTGATTCAGGAGCAACGCATCCCTTGATACATCCTTTATGTGTGAAAATTTGGATATGCCAATCTTTCATTTGTCCTTTGGTTCATAGGTTTCTACTCCTATAGGGATATTCTTGTTCTTCCATTGGTTGCTTAAATTGTTTCCTTGTGCGTCAAGACACTCCTTATGACATCAACCTTATTGTTATCTATGTATTGTATGTTATTCTTGGTATTGACTTATTGGCATCTAGACTCATTGCCATAAGCATTCTGACAAAAATATCCTTATCTCTTCACATCCAATGTCTAATGATTTTCCACGTACCCAGTTCTATTGTTTCTGTTGTTGCTTGTCATAAGTGCTTAGTTGAGGGAGCTCAAGGATATATACTCTTATTCTCTGCTAAGATAGAGGCTGACCGTGATGTGACGGCTATACCTGTGGTGTGTGAGTTCCAGGATGTTTTCCCTAAGGATGTCTCTAGCTTGCCTCCGAATAGGGAAGTTGAGTTTAACATAGATCTAGTGTCAGGGAGTGGACCAGTATTGGTAGCGCCTTATAGAATGGCACCTTTAGAGTTGAGCGAGCTTAAGAAACAGTTAGAGGAGATGCTAGGGAAGGGGTTTATTAAGCCTAGTGTGTCACCTTGGGGAGCACCTGTCCTACTGGTGAAAAAGAAGGATGGGAGCATGAGGTTATGTGTTGGCTATAGGCAGTTGAACAAAGTGGCCATCAAGAATAAATACCCTTTGCCTAGGATAGATGACCTCCTAGACCAGTTGAGGGGAGCGTCAGTGTTTTCCAAAATAGATCTAAGATCGGGGTACCATCAGATTAGAGTCAAGAATGAGGACATTCCTAAGACAGCTTTTAGACAAGGTATGGGCACTATGAGTATGTAGTGATGCCCTTTGGTGTGACCAATGCCCCAGCCGTTTTTATGGACTACATGAATCGGATCCTTAGGCCATTCTTGGATAGATTTGTGGTGGTGTTCATAGATAATATTTTGATATACTCTAGGACACCAGAGGATCATGAGGAGCATTTAAGGTCAGTGTTCTGATTACGAGGAAGAGCGACTATATGCAAAGCCAGAAAAGTGTGAATTTTAGCTTGACGAGGTGAAGTTTTTAGGACATACCATATCTAGGAGTGGTGTAGCGGTTGACTCTAGTAAGGTTGATGCAGTGCTTGGGTGGGAGCAACCTAAGTCAAGGTGGAAGTGAGGAGTTTCCTAGGGCTGGCAAGTTACTATAGGAAATTCATAGGAGGGTTTTCTAGGCTAGCTTTACCTCTTACCAAGTTGACTAGGAAAGGAAAATCTTTCGAGTGGGATAAGGAATGCGAAGAGAATTTTGAGGAGCTTAAGAGGAGAATGGTGTCATCACCGGTCTTAACCATTCCAGATCACTCAGTGAGTTTTGTGGTATATTGTGATGCTTCTAAGAATGGTTTAGGTTGTGTGTTGATGCAGGAAGGCAAGGTAGTGGCTTATGCATCTAGACAGCTTAGGACACATGAGGTGAATTACCCTACTCATGACCTTGAGTTAGCAGCAGTAGTCCTTGCTCTTAAGATTTGGAGGCATTATTTGTATGGTTCAAAGTTTGAGGTTTTTAGTGATCATAAGAGCCTTAAGTATTTGTTTGACCAAAAGGAATTGAATATGAGCCAAAGGAGGTGGATGAAATTTCTTAAGGACTATGATTCTGAGTTGAAGTACCATCCAGGGAAAGCCAATGTGGTGGCTGATGCACTCAGTAGGAAAACCTTACATGTGTCTAATTTAATGGTCCAAGAGATGAATATGTTAGAGGAGTTCAGAGACATGAATCTAGATGTATCTCTTAGTGCTCTAAGCTTGAAGTTGAATAGGTTGGAAATTAATAGTGACCTTAGAGACGAGGTTAGGCTGGAACAACTTTTAGACCAAGAGTTGTAGTCTCGGTTGGGACAAGAGGGTTATGAGTTGTCTGTCGATGGGCTAGTGAAGTTTAAGAATAGGACCTTTGTCCCTAAGGAGGGGAGCCTTAGAGAGAAGATATTAGAGGAAGCTCATAAGGGAAAGTTTACCATACATCCTGGAATAACTAAGATGTACCAAGACCTTAAGAGGATGTATTGGTGGCTAGGAATGAAAAATGATGTGGCTAGCTTCGTAACTAGGTGTTTAGTGTGCCAAGGGTTAAGATAGAACATCAGAAGCCTTCGGGGTTGTTGCAGTCCTTGGAGATCCCAGAATGGAAGTGGGAGATAATTTCTATGGACTTCGTGATGGGGTTACCTAAGACACGTTTGGACTTAGACGCCATATGGGTAATTATGGATAGGTTGACCAAGTCTGCACACTTCTGGCCAATTAAGACAACCTATAGTTTGAATAAGCTAACAGACTTATACATTAAGGAGTTAGTAAAGCTTCATGGCATACCTACTTCTATAGTGTCAGATAGGGACCCACAGTTTACCTCTAGATTTTGGAGGGCTTTCCAATAGGCTTTTGGTTCTAAGTTAAGTTTTAGCACAGCCTATCATCCCCAAACGGACGGTCAGTCGGAAAGGACCATTTAGACCCTTGAGGATATGCTTAGAGCATGTGTTTTAGATGAAGGTGGGGGTTGGGATAAATTTTTACCTCTTATAGAATTTGCTTATAACAACAGTCATCACGTCAGCATAGGCATGGCACCCTATGAAACTCTTTATGAGAGGAAGTGTAGGTCCCCTTTATGTTAGTGTAAAGTAGGTGGGAAGATCTTGTTAGGACTAGATTTAATCTAGTAGACCACAATTAGGATTCTAATCATTAATGGAAAGATGCGTAGTGTGCAGAATAGGTAAAGTGTTTTGCCGAGAAGAAAAGAAAGCCTTTAGAATTTTAGGAAGAGGAACATGTGGTTGAGAGTCACTCCTAAGATTGGGATGGGGAGGTCAATGTCATTCAGAAAACTAATTCTTTATTTCATCGGTCCTTTTCAAATCCTACAGAGAGTCGGTCATGTTGCGTATCCATTGGCTCTTCCACCACAGTTGTCAAACCTCCAAGACATCTTCCATGTTTCTCAACTCCGGAAGTATGTACCAACTGTTTCACACGTGATAGCTCCTGGGTTAGTACAATTGAGGGATAATTTAATCTTTAAGTCTAAGCCTATTCAGATATCATTGACAAGAGCACTAAAATTCCGAGGAACAAGACGACCCCATTGGTGAAGGTGGTTCGGGAGGGATTGATTCCAGAGGAAGCTACTTGGGAACTTGAGGAAGATGTTACACTTCATTATTCGGATCTCTTCAACAAAGAAACATAAATAGCATTGTACTACCTCCAATCTATGTTGCTTGGTTAGATAGGTATGATAATAATTTCGGGGACGAAATTCTTAAAGGGGGGAGAAAATGTAACATCCTAAAATTCTAATATAATTAATTGAAAAATAAATAAATAAATAAATAATAATACTAATATTAAGTTATTAAAAAATGTAGTGCAAATAAAATATAAATGTGAGATTTAATGTGAAGAAGTGATGATATAAGGATTTATTGCAATTTATTAACTATTATAGAAAATACAAAATTATATATATATATATATATATATATATATATATATATATATATAAATATATATATATGAGGGGAAAAAAAAAAGGAAAAGCAGGACACTTGGGCGTTAAGCCCAAGCTGCCAATGTTGGCTAAAGAAAAAAAAAGAAAGAAAAAAAGAGAAACTTAAAAACGCCTCCTGATGCCATATATATATAAACCAAGCTACTGTTCACGCCTTCACGGGATTGGAGCGCCGCGCGCAGTGTAGGAGACGAGGCATTTCCATTTCTTACCAATCCAATCGTAACAACGTAGATCCAAGAACGCCACTAAATGAGAGGGGAATTTTTAGGGAAGCACAAATCCTTATCATACATAATTTTTAGAGCACATTGGAGGTCTGCAAAAGGTGAGTAAAAATACTTTTTCTCACACTTTCATGGTACAATTGATTTGAAGCTTTGTTATATAGATTTGTTTAATTACAAAAATTAAGATTTTAGAGTACATGATTTTTATTTGGAACTTTGAAATATTTTCACGTCACTTGATGAATTGGTTTAGTGAGTGTAATTTTCTTGTTATTCTATTAATGTTTGATGCAATAAAATGATAATGATAAAGAAAATAAATAGCTAAATAGATGCCCAAATTTCGTATCGTGCGTAACCTTATTGCAGTGACATAACATTATTTATGTTGGATATTAGATGATTTCTATTGATACATATATGACACGCCCCTGTGAGTGAATACATGTACTATAACAAGCATAAATTATATTAAGGACTTATATGTTATGGTTGTGTTTGTACTTTAAATCCTGTTATAGTGTCTATGTAATTGCTTGCATGGAGTTTGAGAAAATATTTGGTAGTCATCCGGGATGACATTTGTGATCATCCGGGATGACATGTTGCATGGTACATATGAGTTGGTCATCACCTTAGGGAAGGGGTGACGGTTGTACATTCTATTAGGGAATAGGATGAGAGATATCACCATCTGGGATGGGATATCAAATTATTAAAATATTCACATCTGGGATGGAATATTAGATACCTCCATCTGGGATGGGGAAGGCAGTGGGACGCCATTGCATGGATATGAGCTCATAGACCTTAGTGGATCTGGGATTCACACCGGTTCTGGGAACCAAAGAGTCAAGTTAAGTGATTCTGGGAATCACCGAGTCATGTTCGTGGAGTTACATTGTGTAGAGTTTGCATGGTGAATGTGATTAAATGCAATGTGATGTGACCGTTGCTGAGTTTATGAGTTTGTGCTTTAAATGCTTGACATTAATTTTATATATATGTACATATATATTTATTATTTTGGAGGTTTATTATATTCAATATTTTAAAAACTAGCGGGTACCATGAATGTTTTTCAGGATTACATGCGCTATTGAGAACAACACTATTTGCGAACCTTTTTATTAAATATTTTTATTCACTGGGATTATATCTCATAAAAGTGTTGTTTTCAGAGCACGGAGACGACGCCATTGAGATCGAAGAGGCTTGGAGACTTAGTGAACTTTCTTAGTTATTTTTCTAGCTTGGTTAGTATTTTCTTGTATAAGAGCCGTTTGTGGCTAGACATATTTATTTATTTATCGTTGGGTTTATTAGTAGACGCCCGGTTTTGAGACAAATGAATTTATTTTTTAAGGATTTAATAGAAATTCTATTTATTATTTATGATGTATTTATTTTAAACTATTTTATTTTGTAGAATTTTTATTTTGGCTATATTTTAATTATGTTTTATTATGGGTTATTAATGTAACGAAGGGCGTTACACTTTGCATGAGCATTCTCACCATGGATGTACACCATGGGTGTGAATGTGCACCGGCGTGGGGAACGTGTCACTTGGACGACTGACTGACATTCCTACCGAGGGATGTGTGACAGGATTAGCAGTGGCCACGTCAGCATAAAAGTTTAGTTGCATGAGTTGGAGGGTAGAGGATGATATAGCGAATTGAGGATGATTGTTGATTTTGAGTGATGCGTGTCTGTGACTATTATTGTATTATATGCTATGAATCTTTTCCACTTATGATGATAGAACTGTTTCTTATCTCCCTATTTCTATATTTTTGGTGTATGTTTACTTCGTTACGTTAGAAGACCAGATGGATGACTATGTTACTGAGGAGGTGGATGGAACCCCATACGAGACGGATATTGTTGAAGAGTTGAACGATGTTCCGGATGAAGTTGACACTAAAGAACAACCTACTGATCCTAATAATATAGCGTAGTAAGTTTAGGGCCAGTGAGTCATATAAAACGTTTTTATTTTCCGTTAGTTGTAAGCAGTTTGTTTAAATAAGTACCTGTGTGGGATCCTACTGAGAGGATACCCTAAACCGTGTTTTGTAAAATAAAGAATAATTATGTGTGTATTTATGTAATATAGTTTTGGTATGTTTTGTATCTGCATAAGTTATATGATTATTAATTAAGTTTTAATTTTTACGTATTTTCAACAGTAAGCGCGTGATTAAGTAAATAAATATTAAGGTTTTTAATGTAATAATACGATGGGGCACATCGGGGTGTCTCATTTGGTGGTATCAGAGCAGTTCGATTCTAATCGGACTGTGAGGTCTAGGAAGTTGTTACTGGCCGTGTCTAGTTGAATCCACATCGGATTTTAACTATGCTTAGAAGTTGGGTAGTGAGTCCCGACGCGATAGTTAACATCTATATGGTATATATATATATTTTATGTAGCAGTATATGTTGTACACTAGTGCTCAGAGACGTGGAGCTGGAAAAGGAGTTCCAGTAGTAGGACAGCAAATGGCCAGACCTCGGGCACAGAAAGAGTGTTTACCGTGAGGCGAGCCGAATTCTCAATCCAGGATCTTATACAAGGTATGTATTTGATATCTGGTAGACTTTGTTTGTTTGTCTAAGTAGCATGATAGACAAGAAAGTGATTAGAGTTTTGTTGAGGTATAGTTGTGACTGGTAGGATGTGAACCCTTAAGATCAATATCAGTGAGTAAGACTATTACTATAAGTCAAATGTTGATCGAGGCATAGTATCATTATGGAACCTAGGGCAATGATTAAGGATCGTACTTAAGATGGATTGTATGAGTTTGGGAAGAGTAAACGAAAGTGTATATAGTAATTTCACCTAAGTTGAATATGAGCAGAAAAGATGATTTTCGATGTAAATTGAGGTTACTAGAGAAACTCAAATTTGTTAAGTTGGATAATCCTAACAGGTGTTGTTCTTTTGATTTTGTCTTACGGAGTGTTGAGATGTTTATTGGGAGACTTGAAAGGTGTGATTTGATATAATCTAGAATAGTGGAATACATTCTAAGGAACTAAGACTGTGATTGGATACATGAAGTAGGAAGTTAGGGTAGTTCGATTATGGTGTTAATTACGGCTGTTAGATGTTGAAATAAGATTCTTTAGTGGATCAGTAGTAAGAAGAGGAAGGAATTAAGTTTTGATCATGTCCTTTAAGGATGTTAGATCAAGTTGGAAAGGTTAAGAACAATGAATGGAATATAGTGATGGATAATATCGAGGATAAATAGAATGATATAAGAATGAATTATGTTATGAAGTTACCGCTGTTATCTAGGGGAAAAACAGCCATGAGAAATATAATGTGGGATCTTTAGATTAAGATACGATTACAAGATAATGGCTAGTTTTGAGTTAAGAAATTCCGAGGACGGAATTTTTTTCTAAGAGGGGTAGTAATGTAACAGCCTGATTTTTAATTACGCTGTTTAACCGGTTAAAATATAATTAATTATATTTTAATCTGAGAGTTAGAAAGTGATTTTAAATAAGTTAAAATCATATTCATAGTCTCTCTTATGGTAGAAGGTTACGGTGAAATTTTGGGTTGAAAATTCAGACGGAGCCCGGTCTGCATTTTTTAACTGACAGTATAATTTTATACTGACAGAAAACCCTAATTTGACCCGAGAAATGAAATTTGTAGATTTTTTATATTTTGTCCGTGAGGAAGTCTACTTTCCAAATTTCTGATCAGAAATAAAATATTATGTTTATTCGGACGAATTTTGGTAAAAGTTCGGACAGAAAACAGTCGGTGTTTTCACCGACAGTAAGATTTTAATGATCAGAAAACCTATTTTTGACTCGTGAACGAAATGGTTTATATTTAAATCATATTTCCAACGAGTTTGATTAGTTTGAAAATTTTCAGTTGAAAACGAAATATTACGCTTTTATACGGGCGTAAAACCCTAATCGGGAAACCCACAGAGTCGAGAAGGGAAGTGCAGAGACCCGTCAAGAGATCGGGACAGCGAGTCATACATGATGACTCATGGAGGATGAGTCACCAAGCATTTATGAGCATTAAATGCAAGTAATCATGACATTTAGGAATAAAGACCAAAATACCCCCAAGCTTTCGCGGGTATTAACAAGACGCATCTACGCACTCTTAACCACTCATTTTACGTGGTTGAAAACCTCCCACATCTCTCCAATTTCGTGCATCCACCTCCAATAAATATTACCTATTTCATTTTGCTTTCGTTTCATTATTTTCCTCTCAAAAGCGAAATCGGGTAAACGATTTGAGCGCTGCGACGGAATTTCCGGAAACCGCTACCGGATAAGATCGGTGACTCATTGGTGAGTCACTTTGTGTGGCCCAAAATCAGCCACACCTCCATCAAATGTGAGCCACATATTTAATAACCATAGTTAAGCAAAGTAACCCTAGTTAAGTTAATTATTAACTATGGTTAAACTTATATTAATTAAATAATCACAAAACCCATTAAATCAATTCCTTATAACCAAACAAAGACTAAATCTAGCCTATAAATACTCTTCAAAACCGTGGCCTCCCTCACCATTTCACTCATCTTCTTCATTCTCTTCATCTTCCTCACCAACTAAGTTACAAAACCCTAAGAACACCGAATTTCCACCAAACATATGATCCTCTTCCTTTCTGAAACTCGGAAAACACTCAACATAAAAGTTGTTCCTCTTTCTCTCTTCTTTCCAACAAGCTAAAAATCATCAAAAACGGATAAGTGTATTGGGAGATAGGATCAAAATACCGAAACTGCCCAGAATTCTCAGCAACCCACGAAACAGCAGAAAGAAGTCCCTTTTCACCCATGCTATGATCAGAAACAAATGAAACCTTCAACACAAAAGTTGTTCCTTTTCTTCTTATCTTTCTATCAAGCCAAAGTTAGTAATTTTTGGATGAGTATATTGTGAGATACACTCACAATACCATCACACCCTCAAGCTGTCCAGATTTCAGCTTAGTGAAGGTTGATCATTTTCTTCATTTCTTCAATCTTCAAGAGGTAAAATCTCATCTCCTTGATCATATAAGCTTTCATATTCATGTATTTCTCATGTTTATGCCATGAATCATATTTTTCCATTCCTAGATCTAGAACTTCAAATGATTTTAGAAAATTGTAGAAAAATCATAAAAATGTGAAACCAATTTCTATGATCTAGTTATGATCCCTCCTTTAATTATCCAAGAGCATGTGATCAAAATCATTTTCCTTCCCTATTAACCATTAATGGCCGAACCTAGGTAGGAAAATGGGTTTGGTGTTTTGTTGTTTGTTTTGAATGTTAGTAGTTGACTTAAGTTCTATAATATATGTATAGCTTAAATCCAAGAGCTTAGGTCCAACAAAAATCTCTAGCTTAATTTCCTGATATGGGCCGAAACCCTAACCCTAAAGGTTAGAGGATTTTGTTTCAAATTTTAGTCTTGTAATAAGTAATCTATGTTAGTTAAGACTCTAGTAACTAGGATCCAAAAGATTGCATTTAGAAGATAATCCTAAACCTATTTTCTAAGTCTTGGCCGAACCTAGCCCTAAAGTGTCATAGATGGTTGTTAGTTGCTTAATTATAGTTATGTTGTTTGAATGAAGGTGGTTATGTTAACTTGTGGCGGGATAACGAGGATCGTTGTGTACGTGTTTCCGGTGCTAACTCAGGTGGGAGAAAGAACCATTCCATCGTCGGAACCGATAAGTAGTATATAATTTATAATAATGGTGTAGGGCGACCTAAACCCTACTAGTGGTCGAGTAATCGACAATACCAAAATCGTATTGGAAACTTTTCCGTAAAACCAATGACGATTTGGGGATTGTAGGTTTATCGACATTAAGGTTGATTTTATGATGTTGAGGATGTGTGGCTTTATTACTTATTTGAGTTGATTGTGATATGTTGGTTGTGATAATTTGCTATATGTGATATTTTATGATATTTGAATATTTTGTTGATATTGTGTTATGCATGATCTGCCTGGTTTGATAAATTGCTTAGTTGATTTTAAGGAAAGATATATATTGCTCGGAGGTATTTTGTTTGGGTGAGAGTTTTGAATATGAATTAGACGTGCCTCGCTATTATTTTATAAAAGTGATGTGATATAGAATGTCAGTGGAGGTTATGAGGAAAAGCTTGAGGTACTAGGTTGTTATTGATAAAAGTCAGTGAGAATCATGTGTTGCATTGTTGTTCATAACCGTGTATTTGAGATACACGAGGTCCGAAGTTCTCGTGGACCGTTCCAAATTAGAATTTAAGTTGTGCAACTATAGTGTCATTGCTTTGCATGAGCACCCTTGACTGAGTTGAGAGAGAGAACCAGGGTGTGCACCGACGGTACAGTGCAGCTATAGTGTCATTGCTTTGCATGAGCATTCTCACCATGGATGTACACCATGGGTGTGAATGTGCACCGGCGTGAGGAACGTGTCACTTGGACGACTGACTGACATTCCTACCGAGGGATGTGTGACAGGATTAGCAGTGGCCACGTCAGCATAAAAGTTTAGTTGCATGAGTTGGAGGGTAGAGGATGATATAGCGAATTGAGGATGATTGTTGATTTTGATTGATGCGTGTCTGTGACTATTATTGTATTATATGCTATGAATCTTTTCCACTTATGATGATAGAACTGTTTCTTATCTCCTTATTTCTATATTTTTGGTGTATGTTTACTTCGTTACGTTAGAAGACCAGATGGATGACTATGTTACTGAGGAGGTGGATGGAACCCCATACGAGACGGATATTGTTGAAGAGTTGAACGATGTTCCGGATGAAGTTGACACTAAAGAACAACCTACTGATCCTAATAATATAGCGTAGTAAGTTTAGGGCCAGTGAGTCATATAAAACGTTTTTATTTTCCGTTAGTTGTAAGCAGTTTGTTTAAATAAGTACCTGTGTGGGATCCTACTGAGAGGATACCCTAAACCGTGTTTTGTAAAATAAAGAATAATTATGTGTGTATTTATGTAATATAGTTTTGGTATGTTTTGTATCTGCATAAGTTATATGATTATTAATTAAGTTTTAATTTTTACGTATTTTCAACAGTAAGCGCGTGATTAAATAAATAAATATTAAGGTTTTTAATGTAATAATACGATGGGGCACATCGGGGTGTCTCAACTAGCACAAAGAAGAATCTCTTATATATGAGAAAAGAACAAAACTACAAAGAAGAATTCTTCAAGAATTCTTATCTCTCACAACTCTACTCTAAAAAAGAATGAACATTCAAGCCAAAAATACAACAATGATCAACTCAGATTCGCTAACTAAAGCCCAATGAACATTGCTTCTATACAAACAAACTATCCTTAAGATATTATTACACCATATTACAATTTTCATAACAACATCAAACTGGAAAAACATTATTAAATAAGTATATTTGCCATAATATGCTGATTTTATAAATTGCATCCTTTTATATATATATATATATATATATATATATATATATATATATATATATATATATATATATATGTGTGTGTGTGTTTGTGTGTGTGTGTTTTAAACATGTTGAAGAAATAGCCTGGTTGATAAATTTCATCGAAGATGTTAGATTCAAGTATGGAAGTTATGGATGCTGGAAGAGTTTTTTGGTACAGGTCACTATGGTATGTAGGTGGATCATGTCTGAAATGCACAAAACAGGTAAGGGAAGAGTAATTGGTATAATGCTTCTTTATTGTTAGCACCGTGGTTGTGATGTGTTGTTGATTTCTGCGGGATGTTGGGGGTCTGATCCTAATCATCAGAGACACAAAATCTGTTTCCTATTCTTTAGCTGGAGTTTTTGCTAGTTTTTATTTTGGCTTTTTGATCAAACTGGGTTCCTTTTAGAAACTATTTATCAGTCTAGGGTTTTTCTGAAACTATTTATCAATTGGGGGTCGTTTTGGACACGTGACATATTTTATTTTTTTTCACTCTGACGGGTCAAAGGCGCCAATCAGACTGACGCCTACCACTTAAAAAAAAAAATACAAAAGAGAGGCACCACTGCAGATGGCACCTTCAAAGGCGCCAGGCACAGTGGCGCCTCCCCCTGCAGTGCGTCACGTGGCACTGCAGGGGGCGCCCCCCCACCCCCCATCCCAACCCTAACCCCAACCAAAAATTGGACGCCTGCAATTTTAAAGGAACAACGCTACAATTTTAAATGAACAATGCTACAAAAAAAATTATACTATAAGTATAGGGAGTAACGATGATATTAATGATAAAGTATCTATTTAAAACAACAAGAGGCAATAAAAAAAATCCCGTAATAATGAGTAGCAAATAATATCACAGGAGGCATAAAAAAAATAATAGCAATAACAATTTACACCAATAAATATTCATCAATTATTACAGTAGTAAAAAAAATTACTTTATAAGAATTAAAAGAAAGTCACCTGCAATTTTAAAGGAACAACGCGACAAAAAAAATTATACTATTAGAATATTAATATTTTTATCGTATCTACTTCAAAACAACACAAAGAATATCTCAAATAATTATATTATAATTTATTTGGATCAACGAATGACTAATCACTGTTCGCGGGGCGTGACTTCAGCTGGCCAAGCATTATTTTAACGCTAGTGGGATCCATTTAAAAAAATAATATAATTTTGTAATTAATGTTAAGGATGTGGGGTCACTGGTGGGATCTATTTAAGAACTTTTTAAGAGTTTCTGGGATGGAGAGATAATGGGCTTAAGTTATTAAAAGTAAAAATGAGTGATGTGTAATGGTTGGACCCATTTAAGAACCCTAAAATGGGATGCAGTGATGTGGATGCTCTAAGCTATAATAGCACTTTCTAGAGGAAGCGCTATAATAAGCTAATAGGTAGTTGTTTGCTTGATATATGACACAAGTCTAATGTAAGAATAGATAACATTTCCTCTATGAAGCGCTATCATAAGCTAAATTTAATTAAATTTATGTGAATATATAGATAGCGTTTCCTCTATGAAGCGTCATCATAAGCTAAATTTAATTAAATTTATGTGAACGTATAGATAGCGCTTCCTCTATGAAGCGTTATCATAAGCTTAGTTGAAGACTTTTTTTATTTTGTTATAGGCCAATTGGTTAGAAGTTAGTGGGTTAGTTGTTAGAGAGGATGGGGGGAGGGGATCGAACCCCAAACCTTGAAACTCGTGATGTCCCTTTTCAAAGATTTAATATCTGACATTTTGGTTAGTTTTTATTTTCAACATTTTCCATGATGTAGACATAGATAAACAATATAAAAATCCCGTTGAATTAGTGATAAAAAGAAGATAACCTTTTCAGGTAACATTAGACAAAAAGAGTTATAGAATGATTTTGTTCTCTTGTGTTATAGAATGATTTTTGTATTGTCTCAAAAAAAATAGTTCAATTTATATTATTATTTTTTATAAAAAATAGGGAACTCGTTAGGGATGGCAATGGGTACGGTTAGGATAAGGTACTATAGTACCCATCTCCATACCCGCGTTTGAAAAATATACCCGTATCCGGACCCATACCCTTGTGGGTAGCAACATTGGTACCCTTATTCATACCCTCTGGATACCTAAGTACCCACACCCGCACCCATTACCCGCACTTTAACAAAGAAAAAGAAATAAATAACAAAAAGATCATAACTTAATTCAAAAATCATTCATCGATGTTTCAAATATATTCATCAAACATTATAAACCTGTGAATTACTAAATAAAAACATGTAAAATATCCAAAACAAGTAAATAACAATAAGCATTCAAAACAATAAATTCATCATGTTGCAATTCCTGAGTCGCTGAAGGGGGAAGGGATGGTGGTTGGAGTCTTGGAGATGAACAAGGAAGATGAGAAGAAAGGGGCATAACTGAAATGGCTGAGACGAGAAAAATAGTGAAGTAGGGTCCCAGTTTCTAATTTGATATAATTTTCATGGTTCCGCGCTGAAAAAGAATTATTATTGTTTGTTTAATATAAACTAAAATGAATTTTAGCACATGCGAAGTGCTGAAAAATGTATTCTGCATAAGTTATTCTATTATTTAAATCATTTAGTATTTAATAATTTGATAGCCTTATTTACTACATGAATGCTAGTAATTTCTTTTGATACAGTTTTAGCACTTCAAACTAAATTTTCAAACGAAACAAATTCAGTGCTTAAATTTTTATCACTAAACTTTCAGTGCTAAACTTTTCAGTTTTATCAAACATGCCCTTAGTTAATATGAAGATGTGGATTTTCTTTTAAATTATCTAACAACTTTATATCCTTCCTCACAAACATGCAAAGGTCAAAATTTATTTAACATGTCGAGATAGATAATGAATAATTCTTTTACTTCTGCTATACATTTAATTTCTGGTACAAGTTTTGTCATGTTACTTGAAAAGGTTCTATTCTTTTCATCACTAATTCAACCTGAGGTGTATTTTCTATTTTTTAAGTCATAACTTGTTAACGTGCCCCTTCTAAAGAATGAGTGGGTGTACGTCAACAAATTCTTATGTTTTGCTAACGTACACCCATCCCATTTTTATGAGGAATATGTTAGCAAGCAACACCTTTAGGTATATTTTTCATTTTTTTAGTTATAGCTTGCTAAAATACATCTTATAAAAAATTGGTGGGAGTATGTTAACAAAAATGGGTGGGTGTACCTTCTAACATTTTCCTTTTCATAACCACGTCACCATTATTCCACTTTCACGCTATGGGGATACTTTATTCATTCAATCACCCCCACCCCCCCCCCCCCCTCAAAAAAAAAAAAAAGTTATATCATTTCACAATGCAAACATTCCCAATGAGGAACACGTATCAACAATCAACCATACGTGTGTATGCACGCGTGCGTACATGTGTAACATCCTGTTTTCCTATGTTGTCTGTAGCAGTAAGTACATATTTAAATGTGTTTATTTTAGATTAAACCCAGAGGATGATTTTAATTAAACTAAAATATTTTCTTGTGTTGTTATATCATATGAAGTTACAGTAAAACTTACGGTTGAAAATTCAGACGGAAGCCGATCTGCGTTTTCACCGCCGGTACAAGTTTACTGAGCAGAAAACCTAATTTTGACCCGTGAACAAGATAGTTAGTGTTTTTATTATGTATTCTTCCACTTTGGTTATTTTGAAAATTTTCGTTCAAAAATAATATAAAATATTTTATTCGGGCGAAAACGTCGGAAGAATTACGATCGAAAATGCAACCGGGTACGAAATAGAGCAGAATAGGAGACATCAAAGGCTTGAGGTTGAGATGAGGGAGTGAGGTGACTCACTAAAGGTATGACCTAAGCTACCTCCTAAAAAGTGGTTATGATGACACTTTTTGAAATATATCATATTATATTCTAAAAACCTAATTTTCTCTTTCCTCTTCAACCAAACAAGGCACAAGGTCCAAATTTGCTCTCCAAGCTCATTCCTCTCTCCTCAATTTCGTGTCACTCTCTCCCCTCTCTATATATACCCCTTTCATTTTCACTTCATCATCTTCCTCCTTCAAAACTCCATTAAACCTTCATCTTCTTCTTTCTTCTAAAAGTTTAAGCTCTTAAAACTTTAGTTTTTATTCATCTTTTCTACTTAAGTTCTTCATTAAAGTTCTTCCTTATACTAAGGATAATGCTCTCATATAAATCTTTTTGCAAGTTTCATATTTTATTTCTTAGTTTACTTTATGTGGTCTTTATATGCTTTAAACTTCTAAAATCTCTCTAAAATGGTAGAAAACTCCTTTTGAGTTGAAACTACTTTCTATAGTCTTGTATTAACTTATATTTTCACATACTAAGAGGTTGTTTAAAACAAAAATCTCTATCCATCTCTTCCAATGAAGGCCGAATGCTTGCATTTGTGACTTAGGAAGTTTTTGTTTCAACTTTTGGAATATGATCATGTGTTTGAGTTTCTAACTATCCCTTGATGTTGAATCTATAAATCTTGGAAGTTTTGATAGCTTGTTCCTATGATGACTGAAAAATATGAATAAGTAGGCCTAGGATACTATGTTTCAACTTTCCAAGTATTGATCATGGATTTAGAACTCTTAATAACTTGTTTATTTTATGTTATTAAAGCTAGTGTGTGTTACTTTCATTTTTCCAAGATGATCATGGACTTGAGCTCCATAAGATATTTGGATGTTAAGTCTAAGAGATTGGAAAGTTTAAGGATTTATAACTTGTTTATTTTATGTTATTAAAGCTAGTATGTGTTACTTTCATTTTTCCAAAGATGATCATGGACTTGAGCTCCATAAGATATTTGGATGCTAAGTCTAAAAGATTGGAAAGTTTAAATATTTCTAACTTGTTTATTCTATGTTATTAAAGCTAGTATGTATTACTTTCATTTTTCCAAGATGATCATGGACTTGAGCTCCATAAGATATTTGGATGCCAAGTCTAAGAGATTGGAATGTTTAAATTTCCATTGTTTTTCAAGATGATCATGAACTTGAGCTCCATAAGATATTTAGATGCTAAGTCTAAGGGATTGGAATGTTTAAGTTTCCATTGTTTTCCAAGATGATCATGAACTTGAGCCCCATAAGATATTTGGATGCTAAGTCTAAGGGATTGGAAAGTTTAAAGATTTCTAGCCTATAAATCCTATGAAGGCCGAACCTAAAAGGTTATGGACCTAGGATACTTTGTTCTTATTTTTCCAAAATGATCATGGTTTTGAGCTCATTAATCCATACGGATGCTAAAACATAAGAGATTGGAAAGTTTAGTGAATGCTATCCTATTTTACTAGCCTGGGCCGAATACTCTAAGTTTATAACTTAGTGGGATTTTAATTCAACTTTGTTAAATGATCATTGTTTATGAACTCCTAACACTTAAGGATCATAAATCCATGAGTTGTATAATTTTCAGGAATCTCTAACCCTAAGAACTAGTCTTGGCCGAACCTATACCTTGTGGGTTAGTGTTCTTGTTTGATTTTAACTTGTGATTTTGTGTTCATAACCTTAGACTTCCATCACGGAGGAAACAAGGACGTTCGTGGTATACCTCTTCGAACATCTAATCTCCTTACCTTCACCGAAGGTAAGAGGGGATTGCCTAGGGATATTCAATGACTATATGCATGTGTGTATGTGTTTACTTGAGTGATTTGAATATTATTGTGATATTGAGCCAATTCTTGAATAACTTGTTTACTTGAACTATTGTGGTTATTACTTGAAGTTGAACGTTACTTGCTTTAAAGTGTTATGAATTATATATATGTGATGAATTGTCGTTAACTGTGATATTATTGTTGAGAATATATTGTTGATTGAAGTTTGAGAAGCCGGACTTGAGTCTGCGCAGAATGATTATAAAGGATTAAAAGCCTTAATAAGCCTTGAATAGAACTTTGAAAGTATCGGTTTCATTTATAAAAGTTCATTGTTTAAAACGCTTACTTCAAGAAAATGAGATTCTTATTTTGAAAAGAAACGTTGACGTGTTTTTAAGACAATAGAAACTACCTTTTTATGATCCAAAGTTGGTACAAGAGAAAACCTTTTTCGAACTATGTGTTTCATGAAAGAAAAACCCCTTTGAAAATATTTGACTTTATTCCATCAAGGATTTCAAAAGCAAACGAATTTCCAAATGTTTTATAAAAGACTTTATAAAGGAAAAGATTTTCTCCTAAATGATTTAGAAACGTTCCGGTTACTTGGATAAGTGATCGAGGTTTTGTTTTGGTTTTTGATTTTCACTGAGTGAAAAGTAAGCACATATGAAAGAGAATACTAGTTCGCAAGACGTCGCCTCTAGCATTCAGTTTATGCACGTGATCTGGGATCCGTGTCAAGAATTATGGACCAAGGGTCCTAATTATGATATTATGGGCTAGGAGTCCTAATTTTGGAATTGAGGACTGTGTGTCCTAATTTCGTTGTTATGGGCTATGAGTCCTTATCATGTTGAAATAGAACATGGATAAAATTATAATTGTTTCTACGACCACAACCTTGGACTTCGGCATCGGTCTAAGGTGTTGTCATTGAGCACTCGGACTGCGTGTCCTGTGTTATTGATTTTCAAGTAATGAAAATTGTGAATAGTCGTTAGCTTTGGGCTTCGACAACGGAAAAGAATGAACGCAAAGAAAAGTCTCGATAATGAAAAGTCTCTTATTCATATGCATTTCCCCTTAGCAGACGTGCTTGAGTTACCGAATACCCGCTTAAGATGTGGTATTTGATGATGTATACATCCGAATGACCGTTATAAGGGATTCGTGATGGTGTTGATCCGGGTACATGAGGTGACGGAGACAACTTGCCAAACGTGGCGTATGAGCCTAATCAACTCTTTCTTTCTTAATGATAAAACGGTGATGGTATCTCACAAGATTAAGATTAGAGTCTGATAATAGAAGTGTCATGCATTATCTTTATAAATTTGATTGATTCGGGCATGAGACCCACTGAAATAATACTTGTTATTTACCTATGAGTAATATTTAAAATGTTAATATGCCAAGGTGTTGAATGTATCATGATGTATGGTTGTTGTATGATATATCCATCTGCCGGTGTCTCACTCTTACAGTTATATCAGGTCTCTTAGGGTTTTGCTGTAGTACCTTGGTACTCTAGTACCGATGTTGCAGAGGAGTCTTTCTAAGTCACTCGAAGACCTAGTGTTAGAGGTTGGGAAAGTATTCTGATTGGGGGCCTCTCCAATGAATATTTGATAGAATGACCAGCTTAGGAGTCTGAGTTGGGGTTGTATATCTAAAGAGGTCGGTAAATATAGTGTTATATACATCCATCTGTAGTTTGAACATTTTCTTTCGAAAGTGGAAACCTAGAGAAATTTTCTATGTCACGGTAACTTTGTTACGAACGTGACTTTACGCTTTGAATGTATTAACGATGGATTTCAAAGTTATCCTTAAAGAAAAAATTTTATACCCCAGGTTTCTGACTTAAAAGAAAACAATTTTCCGAAAGCAACCAGCAAATTATCTTTTAATTTACTTCCGCATGTGTTACGTAGTAATGCCCTAAGGGGGTGGGTGTTACAACATGCGTGTGAGGTGCAAAAAATAGTCGTTAATTGTTGGAGGAATCCAACTGCTTATCTAAAGCCTTCAAATCCCTCAAGAGAGAGTATGTAAAGCTCACCAGTGAGCATAAACAGAAATCTCAAGAGTGCGAGAAGCTGGCTAAAGAGAACAGTGAGCTGAAGACTGAAAAGTCTAATGAAGCTAGGATCTCAAGTGAAACATCACCATCTGAAGAAGTTGAAAAACTTCAATAGAAAGTGGAAGAGCTCACTTCTGATCTTGCCAAATTTGCTAATGGTAGAGACAATCTGACTAAGCTACTTGGCATTCAGAAGCACTCTCTTAACAAAGAAGGTATTGGATATGTCCATCAGACACATCATAAAGTATCAACTAAAGTTCCTACAGTATCTGTTAAATCAACTGTAACCAAATCAACACCTATTTGTAACTTCTGTGGAAAAACTGGGCATGTTATGTCTAAGTGTATCCATAAGAAGAGAATGAAGTCTTTACAGACTCCTAGAACTAACAGAAAAGGACCCAAAAAAATATGGGTACCTAAAGATCAAATAATTTTTGTTGCAGATGTCCTCAACAGGACAAAGAAAACACCACTGCTGGTACCTGGACAGTGGCTGCTCGCATCATATGACATGAGAAAGGTCTATGTTCCTAGACCTCCAACTTAAGAAAGGAGGACACGTTGCCTTCGGAGGAGATCAGAAAGGGAAAGTTATAGGAATTGGTACTATTGGTGGTAAACCCCCTCTTCCCTCTATATCTAATGTTCTTATGGTTAAAGGATTAAGACACAATTTGCTTAGCATAAGTCAATTATGTGATAGTGGTTTTCTTTGTTTCCTTTACCAAGGATGTATGCATAGTTAAAGACCTGTAGTGGCAAAACCTTCTTTTCAGCTAAAAGGCAACAAAATCTTTATAAGATTGAATTGTCTCGATCTCTCGGATCAAAGTGTAACTTTGTCGATGTCTAAAGAGGATGAGAGATGGTTATGGCATAAGAAACTAGGACATGCTAGTATGAAACTAATTTCTGAATTGAAAAGGAATAATCTCGTGAGAGGATTGCCTGATATTAGCTTTAAGAAAGATGTCTTGTGTGATGCATGTCAGAGAGGTAAACAGATAAAATCAAGTTTCAAATCTAAAAACCAAGTATCAACCTCTAGACCTCTTCAGTTGTTACACATGGATCTGTTTGGACCAGTTAGTGTTGCCAGACTGGCTGGAAGAAAATATGGATTTGTCATAGTTGATGACTATTCTAGATACAAATGGGTACTCTTCCTAACACACAAGGATGAGTCTTTTAAGGCTTTCTCAGTATTCTGCAAAAGAGTATAAAATGAGCAAGGTTTCTGTATTTCTACCCTTAGAAGTGATCACGGGGGAGAATTTGAAAATTAGCAGTTTAGACAGTTCTGTGAGGAGAATGGAATCTCTCACAATTTCTCTGCACCTAGAACTCCACAGCAAAATGGAGTGGTTGATAGAAAGAACAAATCTCTGCAAGATATTGCTAGATCTATGCTCAATGAAAATAATCTCCCTAAGTACTTATGGGCAAAAGCTGTAAACACTGCTTGTTATGTACAAAACAGAATACTTATTAGGCATTTTCTAAAAAGGACTCCTTATGAATTGTGGAAAGGAAAAAGCCCCAACATATCTTATTTTCATGCTTTTGGATGTGATTGTTTTATTCTGAATACCAAAGATAATCTTGGAAAGTTTGATTCTAAGGTATATAAAGGTATCTTCGTAGGTTATTCTGAAAAGTCTAAGGCTTTTGGAGTTTACAATTCAAGAACCTGTATTATTGACGAATTTGTTCATGTTAAATTCAATGATGGATTAAAGACTGATAAAGAACTATCAGATCTAGAAGATGATCTTGCAGGTCTTGATATAAACAAACCAGAAAGTCAACAACCCGATCTAACCAAAACAGAACCTGTGCCTGAGGCTGAAAGACAAATGGAACAGACCAGTCAGCAAACAAGTCAAGATCTTCATGATGATCTCAAAAGGGATTGGAAGTTCAACACTCATCATCCTAAGGATCTTATTATTGGAAATCCTTCTGAAGGAGTAAGAACCAGATCCACATTAAGAGAATCAAGCAATGTGGCCTTTATTTCAGATTTGGAGCCTAAACGCATTGAAGAAGCTCTTGAGGATGAAAGCTGGATTTTTGCTATGCAAGAAGAACTTAACCAGTTCACCAGAAATGATGTCTAGACTCTTGTCTCTAAGCCTAAAAACAAGTCAGTTATTGGAACAAGATGGGTCTTCAGAAACAAATTAGATGAAGATGGTAAAGTTGTCAGAAATAAAGCAATGTTAGTAGCTCAAGGCTATAACCAACAAGAAGGTATTGATTATACTGAAACCTTTGCACCTGTAGCTAGAATAGAAGCCATACACATTTTAATGTCATGTGCTGCACAACACCAAATTACCCTATTTCAAATGGATGTAAAAAGTGCTTTTCTAAATGGTATAATTGAAGAAGAAGTGTATGTTAAACAACCCCCTGGTTTTGAGGATACTGATAAACCAGATCACGTTTTCAAACTTAAAAAGGCATTATATGGTTTGAAACAAGCACCTAGAGCATGGTATGATAGACTCAGTTCTTTTCTCATGCATAATGGTTTTACTAGAGGACAAGTAGACACTACTCTGTTCAAAAAATGCTCTAAAGAGAACTTTATTATAATTCAAATATATGTTGATGATATTATTTTTGGAGCAACTAATGAAAAGCTGTGCAAGGAATTTTCAAGTCTAATGCAAGCTGAATTTGAGATGAGCATGATGGGAGAATTGAAGTTCTTCCTTAGATTACAAATCAAGCAAACAAGTGATGGAATTTACATTCATCAACAAAAATATACCAAGGAGATACTCAAGAAATACAAAATGGAAAATGCAAATCTCATGAAAACCCCTATGCAACCCAATGCAAAACTAAGCAAAGATGATGAAGGTAAAAAGGTAGATCAAACTGTCTACAGATGTATGATTGGCTCTCTACTGTACTTAACTTCAAGCAGACCTGACATTCAATTTAGTGTCTGTATGTGTGCTAGATTCCAATCTGATCCTAGAGAATCTCATCTTAAGGCTGTAAAAAGAATATTTAGATATTTGCTTGGAACTACTAATCTTGGTTTGCTGTATTTAAGATCAAAAGAATACAGATTAGTGGGATATTGTGATGCTGACTTTGCTGGAGACAGAATAGAAAGAAAAAGCACCAGTGGAGGACGTCACTTCATTGGAGGAAGTTTAGTCTCATGGTCAAGCAAAGGCAGACAACCATTGCCCTATCTACTGCTGAAGCAGAATACATCTCTGCTGCTAGTTGCTGCTCTTAACTCTTATGGGTAAAACATCAACTTGAGGATTACTTTATTTATGAACATAACATATCTGTATGGTGTGATAATTCCAGTGCTATATGCTTAACTAAAAATCCAATTCAGCATTCTAAGGCTAAGCATATTGAAATCAAACATCATTTCATTAGGGATTGTGTTCAGAAAGGCATTTTTGATATTAAGTTTGTTAAAACTGAAAATCAATGGGCTGATATTTTCACTAAACCCCTGGCAGAAGAAAGGTTTTTATTTATTGGAGATAATCTAAACATGCATTGCATTATTGAATGACATGTATGAATGTTAAAGAGTCTATGCTAAATCTGTCATTACTCCTATATACACGTTCTTTCAACTAAGCATTAGTTCAGGGGGAGTAATGATACAATACGTTAAGTGGAATATGTCTAATATGCTTGCTGCATTACTATGATTTTCTTAACATGTTATCTTGCCTTTAACATATCTCATAAATAAAACTTGACAACCCTTTTTGATGTTGACAAAAGGGGGAGAAAGGGAGAAATGAATAGGGAGAATGGGAGAAATGAAAATGGGAGAATAGACATAGAATGAATATGATATGACCTGTTCACACTTAAGAAAATTTCAACCTGTCTATATATGCTATTTTCTTTGTTGATATTTTCTGAGGTTCATTAAATCATCTCAATGTTTGTCATCATCAAAAAGGGGAGATTGTTAAGTCTCTAAAATGTCTGATGTGCATTTCCCTAAGTTTTGATGAGAACTAAACATTGGTTAATGATTTAATTAACCTTCATATTGGTTGCTAACCTATCTATCGAGTGTGCAGATTAAATAAGAGAATCATTCGTCCAACAGTGTAGTGATAAAAATTCACGTCCAACACACAAGTGTTTTAAAACAAACGTCCAGCACTGTAGTGATTGAAGCGCACGTCCAAAACGCAAGAGAAAGAAACCCGCGCCCACTAAAAGTATCAGAAGGCCGCGTCTACTAAAAGTATTAGAAGGTCGCGACTACTTAAAGTATCGGAATAGCACGTCCATCAAAGTATCAGAAAAGCCTGTCCAGTGAGATATCAGAATTATCCGTCTACTAACGTGGCACTTGGAGTGCGTCCATCAAAGTATCAGAAAAGCCCGTCCAGTGAGGTATCAGAATTATCCGTCTAATGACGTGGCACTTGGAGCTTGTCCATTAAAGTATCAGAACAACGTGTCCATTAAAGTATCAGAACAGCGCGTCCATTAAGGTCAAATTGTATCCGTCCAATGACGTGGCAAAAGACTCTCGTCCACTAGAGTAACTGAGACTCTCGTCCACTAAAGTAACAAAAGACTCTCATCCACTAGAGTAACCGAGACTCTCGTCCACTAAAGTAACAAAGGCTCTCGTCCACCAGAGTAACTGAGACTCTCGTCCACTAAAGTAACAAAGGCTCTCGTCCACCAGAGTAACTGAGACTCTCGTCCACTAAAGTAACAAAGGCTCTCGTCCACTAAAGGTGACAGAAGCGCTCGTCCACTAGTCTTTGGACTTGCTGAGTCCTTAATATGGAGCTCATCTACTAGCCCGAATGAAAACTCAAATGACTAGATAGACGTGATTATTTTCAAGATGGAAGCACTTATCTTATGAACTTGAATTCTCTGAGGATTATCAGAATCGTTTTTCAAAAGCCAGAAAGAGACTTGAAGTCTTCTCTCCTACTCAGTTTCACGATTATCAAGAAAAGAAGACTACTATCTCAAGCAACCTTGGATAATCTAAAAGAATGCGTCCAACATGCTTTATTCCACAAAAAGGGGAGTGTACTCAGCAAAGTACAAAAAGCTCTCAGCCCAACTCTAACATGGCTGTATCTCAATGCTTAAAGCCATGATCCTACATGTTAGAGTACAACCAGCGTTCCTATTGTATTAAATGACTGCTCAGAACGACTCTATTGCATTAATGGGTGCTCAGAACGACTCTATTGCATTTATGAAGTTCTGCTTGAAGCCAACATTTAGAGAATGTCTCTAACGGATCCTAAATGCTTGAAGACTATAAATACAGAAATCATTGAAGATGAAGAATAGAATACACACTGCATTAAAACGCCATTACTCTGCTCATTAATTCTTTTATTCTTTCATTATGTATTCTTCAAATATTTGAAGTTATTACGCAGACTTTCCAAAGCCTTACATTTAAACCACTCTCTACAATTTTAGTGAAAGATCTGTCTGTGAGAAATTGTATTTATCACAAACCCTATCTCTCAAACAAACCAGAGTGAGCCTGAAGAGGCTAGGTGTGAAAAATAATACCTGTCTTGTGCCTGAAGAGGCTAGGTGTGCAAATAATACTTGTCTTGAGCCTGAAGAGTCTAGGTGTGCAAATAATACTTGAGTCTGTAACCTTATCAGTTATAGTAGATAAATCTTGGTGCTACCAAGGACTGGACGTAGCTCTTTGATTTGAAAAGTGAACCAGGATAAATCACCGTGTCAATCTCTCTTCCCTTAAACTCTTTAATTACTTTAGTTTTCTTGCGTCTGTCAAGTGGTGTGTTTGCAATAGTCACTCGTCCATCCTGTATTCTTCCACTCGTCCAAACCTAGCTTTCTGTTTGCGAAAAGATTTCAGCTTTGCTTAAATTCTGATAAACACAATTCAACCCCCCTTCTCGTGTTTATAAATGCCATTAAAACCAAACAAGCGGTTATTCGGCAAGTTCTATGGTGGAAAAGTATCATAGGTACTCCTATGGTGCACAAGCCTTTTAAAACCATCAGATGAAACATAAACATATATGACGGTTGAGATTGTTTCAATATATGGTGTACCTCCCACACTGATTTTTGTCCCATTTTCCTCACTCTTCCTGTGGGTCGGTTTCACGGCGTTGCTGCATGGCGATTGCCGGCGGCATGGTGACGGTGGCCTTAAAAGGGCTCGGGGCTCGGGGAGAGGTGGAGGGAGGTTGTCCACTTGAGAGGGCTCGGGGAGAAGCTCGGGAGCGGCAGAGGGGGTGGAGGGAGGTTGTCCTCCTTGTGTGGCGGCAGGCTTGAGAGGGCTCGGGGAGAAGCTCAGGAGCAACGGAGGGATGGATTCATAGATAGGGAGGAGGCATCGGGTGTGGGCAAATCGCGACATCCAAGGTTTGCTAACTTGATTGGCTACTGCTGCGATGGAGATGACAGGCTTCTTGTTGCGTTGTATATTTTCTTTGTTCGAGGGGATGGATTCAGAGATAGGTTTTTTTCTTTGGTGACGACGGTGATGGCGGTAGAGGTGGGATGAGTGGCAACGGAGAGGGTTTTTGGGTTCACTCTGAGTGGGGGGGTGCGACGCAGAGGGGGATGAAAAGGTCTTGAGAGGGACGACGGCCGGCCATTGAGGCGGCGGTGCGATGGTGGTAGGCGGAGGCGAAATGGGCGGCATTTTCCGGTTCACTGTGAGGGGGAAGGGAAGAATGAGTAAGAGGAAAAAAAATCAATACGAGAAGGTACACCATATTACCGTGGTCCATATGAATCTTACGGCTAAAATTTACATGTGCATGGTGGTGCCACCTATCGTGGTGGTCCACCATAGAACTTGTCACGATTATTCATATCAACAACCAATACAACATAGCAAAATTAACTTAATACTCCTATTGTTATATTTTATTATATATCATATTCATATACTATATAATTTAATTAATAATTTGCTAGTTGAACCAATGATCCAAATATCTCAACGGAATGATGGAGTTTTAAGCCTAGTGTGAGTGGTTGTTGAATGTCTCTCACCATGAGAGATGTCATATTAACAGATGTAGCGGGTGGAATAAGTTTTCTGACCACAAATTTCGATGCCTGCCTTCCTTCTCCTTTTACTCTCTCTCTCTCCCATCTTGCTACTCCCTGTTAGTCTGTTACCTGTTTCCCTTCCCAACCAATCCCATTCTCCCCCACCTCTCTTTGCACTGTTTTACTTCATACGTCTACCCTTCTATGTTATTATGTTAATGGCATTTTGAAGATGGACCTGCTCAATTTTTTGGTAGTATTGCTTCAATGCATTTTGTACTTTCCAGTCACCATTCCACTCCACTGCCATATTCCACCATGACAAACTTGGTATGTTGTAGCTTTGTCGAGCACTACAAGAAACGTAAGATTAAAGATATGGGTGCCCATGAAGTTTTAAAGCCTACATAAGTACACTTCGAATGAGAAAATAGGTCCACGTAACACATCAGATTTAAATAGAGTTAAGGTGATAAGTACATAACATGGTATCTAATTAAAACTACTGGTAAATTTAACATGTTAAATAGCAACAGATGCTAGACAAGAACATCTGTAGAGATAAAGGATTTGGAAGCTAGACAAGACATTTTCTACAAAAAAAGATTACGTGTTCACATGTTGCGTCGTTCTTTTTCCCTCTTTCGGCGGCCCCGACTAGCTTCAGCTACGCTCCAATGTTCATGTCTCTTCTCTCAAACCTAGCCAAGTCCCTGTCATACGCACACGGTTTCCATCAACCCCTTAGACACCCGAGTCTGGCACTCACTAATAAAAAATGAAAAGTTCATATAAATTTCTAAACTTTTTTACTTTTTCTTAAATGGGCTTTTGCTCCCGTTTCAATTTTCTAATCTTTACTTGTCTTTTTGTTTGTTTTAAACGAGAAATCTGGTTATGAGTGTTATATTTTTTAGCTGCTTTTGTATATGATTTTAGACCAAGACGTCGACAGTGAGGTTGCGACGGTCGGAGCTTCGATGCGGTCGGCTTACAAGGTAGGTGTCTAGGTGAAGATGGCATCATAACAGCTGTGCCCCAAACAACTCAGGCTCACTGCATTACCATTTTCCTAGATTGGTGCGAGGAAGTCAATAATGCGTGATGGTGATGGAGAATACACATTCAACGAGAACCATTTCAATATACTGTTATTGATGAATTGGACATTTCAAAGCCGACCTATATAATCGGTGATCTTCAATTCATCTCATCCGTCCAATAGTTTTTTATATCTCTCATTGTGAGTGGACGCAGCCTTTAAGGATTCGTTTGGTGATCAGGATAGGATAGACGTGGATATGATAAGAGAACATGACAGGAATATGATAGGATATGAACAGATAAGCTGTTATCATATCTGACGTTTGGTGTCCATTAGATAACCAACCGGACAACATCATAATTTAAGTATGAATTTTAAATTTTTTGTTTTTATTCTAAATATTTTCATCTTTTATTAGATTTTAGTTTTTTTTTATAATTTTTATTATTTAAAATTATATAAAAAGACAAAATTATCTTTGTGAAAAAATTACATACATTTTTAAATTTTTTTAAATATTGTCTAACTAAAATTAATTTTTTTATATTTTTAAATATTCATTTTTTGTTTTTACTTTACATATAGTTAAGTTATTAGAATACTTTTTTATATTTTACAGTTTTTTAAAATAATATAAAATAACAAAATTAGCATTGTTATAAAATAAAAATAAATTTTAAAATGAATTATTAATATTTTTATTATTTTAAATATTTTATATTTTATTATACCTCTTTTTGGTAATCATGTTAAATTTTATTATACTTTAAATTATTATTTTATCTATTATATATTTTTATATTTTATTATATTTTAAATCACCATATCCTACTTGTTATCAGGAAAAAAAAACCTTATCCTATCCTGTTGAGTGCTAACCCAACACTCCCCTCAGGATAGAATTTTTAACTAGATGGACAGGATAGGATAAGTGACAGGATTGCCTTATCCTATCCTGCTAGCTCACCAAACAACAGTTTCAGACAGAATATGATAGTTTATCCTATGTTATTTCTGTTATCCTGACCACCAAACGGACTCTAATAATATTTGCAAAAAAGACACTTGGTACATGAAATAAGGCTTGGTCACATCCAAGTGACCTTTGAAGGCGGCAAACTCGCTTAACGCCTAAGATTCCGATCCTCTCTCCTGGACTCTCCCTCCCTTTTTCTAAAACAAAAGGGGTCACTACTATTTTCTCGCCAATTCCCACATTGAATTTTTCTATTTTTCTTTTCTCTTTATCTCTTTCCAAAACTATATATTAATAACAATATTTTATTATTATCTGTATATATTCATTTCAAAAATTACATCTCAGATTAATCCAACGACGACCATCAAATCCCGGCTTCCCTACCAAACGCACCAAACCCTAACCTAAAACGATCGTTCCCTCCTTCACCTTCTCTCTCTATCTCTTCTTCAGCGTTCCATTTTCCACCGCCAATCTCCACCGTCCGATTCCTCACCTCCGCCACCCGCTCCAGAACCTTCCAAGACCAGATCTCACCTCACGCGCCTCCCACACTGGACCACGCGCCTGTCGCCGCCTCCATCATGGTCGTGAGCGGAGGGAAGCCTTTGAAGCGAATGAAGAGGAGAGTCACCGCCGATTTCTACGACTTCCTCTCGTTCCCGTCGCCGTCCCTCGCCGCTTCGGAAAACTTCACCGGCGGACCCTTCCGGACCAACGTGCACTCTTTCCTGACCAGGCACGCGCTCCTTCCGCCGCCGTCGGCGCTGTTTCCGCACCTTCTGACGTGGCAGATCCTCTTCCGCGTCGGCGATCTCACCGACGGTGGCCTGGAATCGGGACCGCCGGTGGTGTGCCTAGATGTGGTGGAGGAGGACGTGGCCAGATCCAGATCCGTCTACTGCGATCAGTGCCGAGTTTTCGGTGAGTTGACTCGCTAAGTATTTGACTCGGTTCTATTTTTGCATTTTTGCATTGCTTAGCTTTGGTTTCATCGTTATCTTTCGAGTAGGTACCTACTCTACTCTTCTTACTTACTATACTCAGGTAACGTATATGAGAAAAAAATCATGAAGAAAATGGAAAATTCCCTGAAATTATCGTGTTGATTTCGCGCGATGACCTTGATTACTCATTTGCAATCATAAATCATAATCATCTACTTAGTGATGTATATAACTAAGATAAGATAATTATGTGACTAGTGCATAAAAATATTCAGTTGTTGGGTTATTAGAATGAAAATGACTGATTATTATTACTGTTATGTGGACAGTGATTTATCGACGATATAATGACGATAAAATGCAGAGATGTTGTTGGGAATGGGGATGCTTTTTTTTGGGGGGGGGGGGGGGGGGCATAAGAAGTGGTATAGGTGGAAAGGGAAGAAAGTGCCACTTGTATTTTATTTTTTTAAATAATGGGTCATCTACTCTCTGGGCTGTCGTTTTTGCGTGACAGCTATTATTATGTTGTGGTCCAAGTTTGCGTTTTCACTATGCATATTGGATACGATATTCATTTGTATCGTGTAACTCAATTTTTGCGCCAAGCAGGCCATTTTGGAAGCATGCTGTTCTTTTTTATTTTTTGGTAAACATGCTGTTCTTTTTTATGATAAATACACTGATAAGCTTACTGTACCTAAGAATTTTTTTGTTATTATTTATTTTTTTTGTTTTAATTTTGTTTACTTTAGTTATTAATGTATTGAGTCTTGTTATCTTAAGGATATACATGTTCAAAAAATAAAAACAACATTTATTATTTATTAAAATTATTTAAAAAAGAAACTGTTAAATATTTGTTAAATTTTTAAAGTATTAAATTTTGAGGGCATATACAGTGAGAATTGTTCTAAAAAAAAAACAATGGTAAAAACAATATATCTTGATCATACAACTATATCTGAAAAGACTACTATATAATACTTAATAATTTTTTTGGGCTTTCAAGATGATCAGTTGCCTGTTTAATTCACGGGTTTCCCTTTAAGTACTCACATAGTTCGTGTGTCCGATTATGAACCTCTTGTAGCTCAAATGCTTAGCAGAATTAGATATTGGACTGCTAGAAGCTCAGCTATGCTGGTAGGATTCAGTTTATTTCATCAGTTTTACTTAGTATACACTATACAGAGATTCTACAACTAAATTTTCTTGATTAAAGGTGCATTGGAAACATTTGTTGATAGGTGTAAATCTATAAGAACAACAGCTGTAGGGGAGAGATTCGGTATTTTGACTATTTTCCTTATCTCTTGCTTTCCAGGTGGTATGGCCCCTGTTTTTATGTAAATGCTGAGTTTTTTTTATGTATATATATCACTTTTCTTCAAAGAAAAATAAATGATGAGGGTAAAGTTGAAAAAAATGTAATTAATATTAATATTTTCAAATGAAAAATAATTTGGAACAAAACAATTTTTTTAAAAGACTGATAGAAAGGGATGGAGGGAGTGCAAATTTGATAGGGTATGTGTTTTTGCTTGTGGTGTGATTTTTCCTGTTTATGTTTGAAAAATATAATATAATGTTTGTTGTTTAGGTTGGAGCAGCCACCCCGTGTGCGGGAAACGTTACCATTTTATAATCAAAGCTGATGGGAGCTCCATTGGTGGGTATCACAAGCCGTGTATGTGCTGTGGAGATATCCTGCATTTATCAGAATCCAAGTGTGTAACCTTCTGCTACCTAATAGGCTTCTTTTCTGTTTCACGATTTTTTTTTTTTTTTTTATCTTTTGGATATCTTCTTCTTTTGAATTGATTGTCAGAGCGATAGATACTACCTGACACGGGTGAGTGGATTAGGGACATGAGGCACTGCTGTGTGGGGTTTCACCAGGTGGAACTAAATGAATTTAGTAGGGGTAGCCAAAGTGAACAAACACCATTGATGAGGAGGCTGAAGCCTAGAATATATTTTTTAAATAAAAATTGCATGTAAAAAGTAAAACAAAGGAAACACAAGAAAATATCAGGGTGGTCATAACCTCCCTTAACATACATATATACCCTGGTCACAACGCATGAGTACATACCAACCATAGTTTGCTTGCAGTATCCTAAAATAGGAAAAAAAAAATCAGGGTTGAAATCCTTACAATCTCTACAAGTTAGTGCCTTATAAATCTGTCTACTGTTTTTGGTAAATAATCCTTCAACGTTGTAAAATCTCTTGCTTGTGTATATTATGTTAGCTGTTTACTACTACCCTTTCCAAGGACTGATTCACGTGTTGTTTCTTTGATTGTAGATTCAAATTTAGAAGCCAAACCCTCCAAAAATTAACCGTTCTCTACGAACATGTTGTAACTCTACTGAGTTATTTTTCAAAGTTAATGCGGTTGATTGCTGAAATGGATTGTCTGTTTGTCTGAGCTCAAAAGTTGAGGAACCATTTGTGCCTTAATTTGAATTTGAATTAACTGCTAGTGAAGTAGTTCTGTTTGTATGAGATTTCGCCTTATGCTCAAGTAGAGGGTAGTTTCCTTTCGTTTGATTCTTAATGTGTGTTTTGATTATAACCAAATTGATTTTTTTTTTATTTTAAATTTGGATCAGCATAATGGTGCAGTCAGTGATCTTACATTTCAGTTAATGTTTTCTATTTTCAGGTGCAAGTCATGCAACCATGTTACAACCACAGATGATGTTGAAGACTGGGTGTATCACCAGTTAGAGAACACTACTCATCTTTTACATGGTGTTGTCCATGCCAATGGTTATGGGCACCTTCTCCGGGTTAATGGTAGAGAAGGGGGCTCTAGATTCCTTTCTGGCTGCCATATTATGGATTTCTGGGATCGCCTCTGCAGGACACTTGGAGTCAGGTTAGGATTCTTGATTCTAATCACTTCTTGCTGGCTGTGTACAACTAAGTACTTCTATTAGGTCTCGGAGCAAATTCTTTCATTCGATATTTTGTTCATAAAGCTCTTGTTGCCTACTTGGCAGTGAAGACGGGAAGAATGATAAAGAAGTACTTTTTAAGAAACTAATGATTGTTTAAATTACACTTTATGTTATGTAAGGATCTACTCATTTTAAAGACGGGATGTAGTACAGTACAGATATCTTGCTAAACTTTTGGGCATCTCAAAATACCTTACCCTCCTAGAAATGTCAGAATACCTTTGTTCTCCATATTTCCGTTTATATGGATATGGATACAGCTTCTAGTTAAGGTCTTGAGTTTGTTCATTTTTGTACATGGGCAGAGAAGTTAGTGTGATGGATGTTTCAAAGAAATATGGGCTAGAGTACCGCTTGCTCCATGCTGTTATGAAGGGACATCCATGGTATGGTGACTGGGGTTTTCAATTTGGCTCTGGTAGCTATTGTCTCACACAAGAAGCATACAAATCTGCTGTTGAAAGCTTATCCTATCTACCCTTGTCCATCTTCCTCTCTCATGGACAAAATCCCCACTCTCCTGTGCATGACATGATCTCATATTACCAGTCTTTGTCAGAGCATGAACTTGTAAATATAAGGGACCTCTTTTGTTTTTTGATGGTTTTGATTCATGACGCTCGTAAGATTGTGTCAAAGGTTGATGACATAACCTGCAAGAAGCGCCAATTTAATGCTTCTGGAGTTTTAAATTCTTGGGAGAAGAATGACATTGAACGTGTGGAGCAAGCCATGATCAGAGTGCTGCGAGCAGTGTCTGGGTCCAATTGGGTGAGCTGGCGTGCTGTTAGGGGTGCTGTCTGCAAGGTGGCCTCTCCTGAGCTTCTTGATTATTGCCTTGAAGAACTGGGAGGAAAAGTGGTCTATGGTGGAATGGTGGTTAATACCCGATGCAATCCTCAAACTGGAGCTGTCGAGTGCAGGTTAGACTTCAATATTTTCTTATGGGGTTTACCCTGTCTGTCTTTTCCTTTTTCGCTTCTTAGAAGGTCATACATAATGGCTCACAAAGAGGTCATGCTTCTATAAATTACTATGCCTCAGTTATTATGATTTTGAAACAAACTACTGCACTGCTTGGTTTTATACACTTCTTAAGTCATGGTGAAGCTGAACGATGATTGATCTTGGGATTATCATGTATTAGTGTAAGACAAAGAATAATTTTTATATTCGATTTACCACTTGCTTTTTTCTCATGTGCCGGTGTTATTGGGTTCTCATTTGGATTGTTACTAAAATTGATGCACCCAAAGTCCAAAACATTCTTATTGTTGTTGAGCCTTGAAATATTCATGTCCTTCTCAAAGAATTGATGCTATTTATTAGTATTATTTGGAAGATTGTCTTCTGGTTGCTTTTAATGCTTTGCATTGTATGTATCTTTATGTGATGTAGATTTGTCCTTGCTTTATTTGCTGTAGACTTGAGGCTGCAAACAGTTCTTGCTATGGAATTATAGCGAACAACAATTCTTCAGGCTTGAAGTATCCATCTGAAGAGAATCTCCTACAATGCTTGAGATATTTATACGAGTCTTTGCTTCATCCTCAGATGATGCTAAACCATGTCGCAGAAGAGACAAGGACTCTTGCAATGAGCTCAGCTCAGAAACTTCTTGACTGCAAGCAGTTTGTAAAAGTCTATAATCCTGAGATGTTGCCAATGTCAGATTTGCATAAAATACGCATCTCATGTCAGGTTGAACTAGTGGACGAGTCTGAAGATTCTGCAGCTAAAACTCCCCCAGAATTAATTGTGCTGCCCATGAATGCCACAGTGTCTGACCTTAAGATTGAAGCATCAAATGCTTTTCAAGAGGTTTATCTCATGTTTAGAAGGTTTCAGGTTGATGAACTACTTGGCTATAGCGGTGTAGATGATTCCACCATAGTCAAGCTTTTGTTAGGATCAAAAGAAGCAGTTTGTGTCCGAGGAAGATGCATTGGGAAGAATGGGTTGACCAAGTTCAGAATGGAACGGGGACTTGAGAGGTGGACTGTAGATTGCAGCTGTGGAGCTAAGGATGATGATGGGGAGAGAATGTTGGCTTGTGATATATGTGGGGTTTGGCGGCACACTAGGTGTTCTGACATTCGTGATACTGATCCAGTTCCAGCACGTTTTGTTTGCCCGAGATGTCAAAACACTGACTCAAAACCTAAACCTGGTGGGCACTGCAAAGATGTGACCGTGACTAACGTTGGTACTAATGTTAGTTGCTTTGGAAATGGCTTGCCAGTTCCTCCGGATGTTCGTTAAGGCAATCGACTAGATATGCATATTAAGAAGCTCGTTGGTTTCTGTTTATTTTTCTTGGGCCTGAACGAAGATCCTGTACATAACAATAGACCTTAGAGAGATTCCTTCAGGGACAGAATATACCTTGTTCATATTTCAGGTTCTACCTTCCTTTGTTTATAGTGTGAATATAATGACTGACGAAAACATGTGGAAAAAAATCTTACTTTTTGGGCTCGAATGATACTTCGAACTGTGACAAAAGAGTATTTATGGGGAAATAATTCTGCTAATTTAACCATTAGTTAAATACGTTTATATTATTGTTGTTAGATTTTGCATAATTTCCTAATCTTACTAATTCAGTCGTTCTGGACATGTTTAAAGAACACGTACTTTAACGTGTTTAGCATTTTTTTTGGCCCGAGGAAATTTCGTTTGACTTCTTGAGGGCGATATTATGATCAAATTCTTATTACTTATTTTGTTGTTTACATCTTATTACTTATAAATAAAAAAGAATTGTAGTTGTAAGTTTTTATTCTTTATAGTTTGTTAATCTTTTAAGGTTTAATTATTGAGTTGGTCCCTGGACTATTTGAGAATTTTCAATTAGATCCTTGAACTAAAAAAATTTATAATCAGGTCCCTGAATTTATATAAAAATTTTAATTGGGTCCCTAAACAAAAAAGTTTCTAGTTGGGTCCCTGAACTTATATAGGTCCCTAATTTAAAAAGGTGACTATAAAATAAAAAGCAATAAAATGATAGATGATGAAATTTAGAAAAAAAAATATTATTTGACATAATAATAAAATGACAAAAGACGAATAAGAAAAAAAAACTCGTTACTTTTTAAAAAATAATAATAATAAAATTTAGCGAGAAAAATTATTGTTCAGCATAGTAATTAAATAAAAATAGACAAGTTTGAGTGACAAAATTTAGTTCTTGAAATGATAATAACAAAATAATGAAATATGAAATTGTGCAAAATATTAAGATATTAAAATGATGAACCTTAATTAAAAAAAATAAAAAAAATAAACCTCAATTAAAAACAAAGTTATTGTTTGAAATAATAAATAAAATAAAGAATCTAGTTAAGTAAATATCTCATCTTAGTTTCATTGTCAATTTTATTTTGAGTTATTTATTTTATTTTATTATTTATTATGTTATTTTATATTTTATTTGAGATTTTTCTTAAATTATTTTAATATTTCGTAAATAATACTTTTGCTTGTTATGTCTATTGTTATTATTTTAATGTTATTTCAAATACGGAATATTTGACTCAGTTTAATAACTTAATATTTTGTTATAAAACATGAATTTTCTAGCCTAATTTCATATTTCATTATTTTGTTATTATCATTTCAAGAATTAAATTTTGTCTCTCAAATTTATTTATTTTTATTTAATTATTATGCTAAACAATAGTTTTTCTCACTAATTTTTATTTTTTATTATTATTATAGTATTTTTTTCTCTCATATTATTTTTTAATTTTTATTTTATATATTCACCTTTTTTCTTTAGGAGCCTAATTGAAAATTTTATATAAGTTTAGGGACCCAATTAGAAATTTTTTTAGTTCAGAGACTCAATTGAAAATTGTATATAAGTTCAGGGACCTAATTAAATTTTTTTTTTAGTTTACAGACTTAATTAAAAACTCTTAAATAGTTCATGGACCAACTCAATAATTAAACTATCTTTTAAATTTGGTCTCTGTAGCTTTTTTTTATTACATTATTATTTTAGTAGTTCCTGATTTTCAGAAAATTACACTCAGCCTTTGAGAATTGAGAGTGCACTGCTAGTCAAGTTACTTTTTCGCAATTATTGTCAATTGAAGTTAATTGAGATATTTACGTGGTACCCTAAATGGCCCATCAAGTGAGGACTTTATCAAATAATTACACTATGCTTGAGGGTTGGGTTATCTTACGGCTCTGTCTGCAACGATACCCGATCAAAGTTCACAAAACGACACATCAGATGTAAATTTAGGAAGGTATGTCTCTTTAGGCATCCAAAATCACACCGAGTACTTAAAATATGTAAAATTAGGTCAATCTCTTCAAAGAGGATTGTGCTCTTAATATTTGATATGAAGTTTTAATTAAGTTGTTCATAGTTTCCTAATTGTTTAGTGCTAAATATGCGTCTTAAGTGTAATTAAGAACACTTTGAAGGGTCATCTAAAAAAAAAAAAAAGAACACTTTGAAGGAGAGGAGTTAGTAAGGTAAAATAATAGATAAATTTTATAAATTATTTCCAAAAATCTTTACTATTGGGTTGATGAAAAATATGTTATAAAGTTACATTAAAAGTTTCGTTTTTTACGCGATTAAATGTTTATTGTTTATATTAGCAGCACCACTAAGTTTATTTGAGGATACTCACAATGGCACCACTATTTGATGTACCTTTTACTTTATGATTACCGTTAGAGTTAAAATAGCGTCGATTCTAACAGTAGAAATCAGTTACCTGTTAGCTATCAAGTTCGTTGAAGTTAGATGCTTCATTTTTTTGACTGGAAAGTTAGATGCTTCATAGTTGTATATAAACCAGTCACTGACTGTGATTGAAATTTAATGGGAATCATTCTTCATCTTTTCCACAATTCGTTGTAAGTTGGTGATGAGTGGATGACTCAACAAGTGCAGTACTCGCTTGGTTCACCCTATGACCTTGTGTCTCAATACCACATTACTGTAGTAAGGCAACAAGTTACTACTATACTATTCTTGCCTAAAACTTAGGCTAGCTTCTTTCTGATTGGCTGAAGGTAAGGGATCTATAGACTATAGGGGTTGACTCTGCAGCGGGCTCAGTTTATACAACACTGCTTCCTGCAAAAGTGCTGTTCTCTAACTTGAAACTAGGAGGAAATCCATACTTGAATTATAATTAAGTAATGATAAATTACCTTGATGAATTATAATTGACTTAATACATTAAGAGTCCTGTTCTAGATATTGGTAGAATTGATTTTTTTTTTTTTTAAAGTGAGATTAAAAAAATTGATTTATGCTTGATAATGATATTTTAAAAATGAGTTTGAAAAAATTGATTTTGTTTGGATGATAAATCAAAATCACTTTCGAAGTGTAAATAACAAAGAATTTTGTAGATCCTATACCTAAAATCAATTATTTTTATTGAAAAAGTTAGAAATTATGGCTTCTCTTAAAATCAATTCTACCAACTTTACAATTGATTATTTCTAACACATTTAGCTACCCAAACACTCCAATACTTGCCGTATCAACTGGAGTTTGTGGTGCCAAAAGCCCGTTAATACTAGAAAAAAAATTCTTTTGCTTTGTACAATGCAAAGAAAACTAGAAAAGTTCATGTGTTAGATCACTTAGATGTGAAGTGAGACTAAACGCGTCTACAGCACTAATTGCAAAAGCATTCATACTTTTCATTATGAAGTTTCGTCCCACTTTGACATAAAGATAGGATGGCACTCAAATTTTATACTTTCTTCTTCTCTCTAAAGTCTAAATGGCAACCAGCTAGCTGCATGCTATTGAACAACGAGTCCCACCTAGTCAAGTTTTTGACTTCCATTAGACCCAATTCAAGCTAATAAAGTTATCACATCATGGACAAATTAAGAATCAGAGGACCATGCGTGAGTTGAGCTCTTAACTTAAAGAATAAAATTAATTTGGATTTGGTTAGAAATTAAGTTCAATATCTAAGCTCCTCTATTGGCCTGTAATGTCAACAGCCACACCTTATAGTAGTAGTGGTCGAAATTATTAAATATTAAAAGTATGTTTTAGGAGTTTAATTTTAGTTGACTGTCTATGTGATTTTTCTGTACAAATTAATTATTTACTTGTCATAAAAAATTAGTAGTTATTCAAATAAGAGTAATGCTATTCAGTTCCAAGATTTACGGTGTGAAAACCAACGAATGTTGATTCCACCGATCAGGGAAAAAAAAATCTAGGTAATTAAAAAATAAAAAGAAAACAAATGTGGCATGCGGTTATGATTAGTAAATTTTCTGACGAAAACGTTTACGTAGTAATAATAAATGGGAAGTGCTAGAGTACTCATGAAAATATAAAAGGTTTTGAAACAGTTTTTTCATATGCTAATAATGAAGCTTGTTTTATTGAATGATGTTATGTCTTCCTTTTTATTATTTTTTTTAAAAAAAAAGAAACTTCCTTTTTATTAGTCAATACTCAAAGTTTTTGTTATTGTAATTTAGTCATTCAAATTAATTATTTTTTTAAATGAAATATATTTTATCATTGATAAATTTAAATAAACATTAAAATTAAAAAAATTATACAATTTTAAAAAAATTGAACCCAATTTTGTCAACTCCTTACCATCGCTCTGTAACTCGTCATTGTTTCTTCGACGTTTCACGATGAGAGTTAATTTGATTCATTACTTCAATTCCTTTGTGTTCTTTTTTTTTTCCCTTTAATTGTCCTTAAATGGTGTCCATCTTTTCTACCCGTTCCCCATCACCAGCATCCCCAAATACCTCATTACTCTCAAAGCCCCTCTCGTTCTCTCGATTTCCAACTGAAGTAGGTGCTAGTCATCAACCTCCTTTTCAAAATTTGTGAAACTTTTCCTTCTCTTTCTGCAATATGCATTTTAGGTATCAATGCAAACACCCCATATTAATTAATTAAATTCTACTCAATCGATGGAGGTGAACAAGGGTGATTTGGGTAATTAGGGTTCAACAAGAGAAAGAAGAGGGGGGATTGTAGAGATTTGTTTTTCATGAAAAAAGAAGTAATTGATTTTTCCTGATGTATTAAAATTAAAATAATCAGAATTTTAAATTTTAAATTAAAAAATATTTAATTAGTTAAGGACTCAATTGCAATAAGTGAAAGTTCTTATGTCAAATAGAAAATGTTTCACCAGATTTCATTAAATGGAAGACCATTAATCTATTGGTCTAAATTTAACTGTTTCAAAACCCATTAAATCAGCAAGGTTATGGTAGAATTTGCCATAATAAATTCCCTAAAAATAATTTGACTTCTTTTCATCTAATTTAGCTGTCTTGATTATTCAAGAACGAATTCTAAACTGACATTTGTAATGATAGAATTCTGCAAAAGATAAGGTTAATATTATCACATTCAAAGACCATGAAGAAGCGACAAAAAAAGGATAGAATTACATATTTACATATATTTAATTGGTATGTTAGTGCTTGATTTGATTCCATTAATTATGAAAGCAACAACTTAAGTATAGCATTTAGACATTTGACTTTTTAAACATTAGTATTTGAATTTTGAACTGTTGAACAATTTAGTTTTCATGTCCTAAACAAGTCACTTGGGTATGATATAAGTTTTCAAGTAAAATTCTTTCAATTTAGTCTTTTAAAGAATATTTTTAATTTAGACCCTCAAACTTCAAATTCTTAATAATTTAATTTCTTTTATCCACTTTCTTTTAACATTGTTAATAGAAAACTGAAATAACATCATTATATTTAAATAGAGAATCCTAATGTACACGAGAGCCCGAGACTCGTCCATGGGCGTCCAGCACCTGGTAGTCCGAGAAAACGCAATTCCCATGGGTGTCTGATGCCTGGGTCTTGGGCACCCAACGCTTGCGACGAGTGAATATAAATATCCATTCATCAAATGATACAATATATATGAAAGGCACTGGTGAGAGCGAATCGAAAATAAAGCTCAGGGTTCATTGTATATTGAAGGAGATTCACTAGCTATTACACCTTTTGATTCCAATAAAGATAGAGACCGGTGAGAACGAATTAAACTTAAAGCTCAGTATCCGTATACACCTTGGAGATTTGTACTTGTTCTTTTGTTCATATATCTTCTTTGTTGTAGAACCTTCAACACCAACAAGTCCACTGCTATTGTTAATTGTTCTATTTTTGGCTTATTCAGGTTGATGGAAGTGGGAGGACATGATGACAGGTTGATGCCATCTCTATAACTTGAGGATTGTCTAGTGGTGTATCTGCAACTTTGTAAATCTGGTAGTGGCGGTTAACTATTGCTGCTGTTTGGTATGCTACTGTTGTATAATGGTGTAATTAGACCTTGGGTGTTTGGTGTGGTTTTGTATGATTACTTTGTAGTTGGGTTAGATAGTACTCTAATTAATATACTTTTGGCTTATAAGAAAAAAGACTGATCATTATAAGGAGGTGTACTAAAAATATAAAATCATTCACATAATTTTTCTTAACAAATGCAAGAAATTTTCTCATTGCTCCTAAAATTCATGTGTCAATTCCACAGCTCCTAAATCCAGATGAAAAAGATTTTTATTGGGTACAAATATGAAATAGATTTTTATCCCACCCTTTTTTTGAAGAACTCACATCTCTTTTGTACTTGTCATTTTTTCCACCTTATCGTGCATTATATATATATATATATATATATATATATATCTATCTATCTGAGTTTCAGCTTCTTTCAAATGTTTTCATCATTTTATTACAAATTTCTACGTTACTACGTACCTGAGTGTGTGGATCTTGATCTGGCTCAAACACATTCGACAGTCACTGAATGTAGTGAAATTCCTTACGTGTCAACTTACATGCAATCAAAATATTCATTTAGTTTTATTAATTCATAACATTATATATTGACCAATGTGATGAGGCAGGATTCGATAAAATAGTATATGGAGCAGGGATAAACGATGAAGTATATGTACCACTAACTTCAACTTTTTTGTTTTTTCTTCTATATTTTTCTATTCAATTTTTGGGTCAATTCATTTTCAATAATCATTTGCAATTTTATGTGTTATATATAACACTAATGCCCTCTCGATCCCCACTTTGCAGTGCGCCAACTTTTCCCCACTATATAAAGTTCCTTATTTTTGATCCTCATATCACAAACTAATTTCATTCTTCTCACAATCTGCAGCACATATATAACTAACAGTGTTTCTTCACGATGTACAAATCAAGTGTGAAGACTTGGAAGATGGGCATGGCTAATTTGGTGACAGTTTTTATGCTAATAGAGGTGGTGTTATGTGGTTTCAGATTCGGAGCCGATGGGTTAAACATGAACTACTACTTGATGAGTTGCCCTTTTGCTGAACCTATTGTTAGGAACAAAGTCAACAGTGCTTTGCAAAACGATCCCACCCTAGCAGCTGCTCTAATTAGAATGCACTTCCATGACTGCTTCATAGAGGTTAATTAATTCCTACTCTTTCTATCTTTTTGAGTAATGAGTATACACTCACACTCAAACACACTCATATGCACTTGCACCAATCCCACAAGGCAATGCTTGATAGTTGTAGTGATAGTTTAATAATTTGATGCACTGTTAATGTAATTTTTGTTTATATAAATTAACCAATCATATATATGTTATTGTCGAAAATGAATTTATCTTTAAAGTAAATACTAAATAAATAATTATGACATACTTTTATATGTCTTATTAGAACGTGAGTCGCCAATACGTGAAAGTGGTTACCAGCTATTTCTTGTCGCGAAACTGTGCACCACTAGAGGATGTCGTGCATGTCTTTCAACAAGGACAAAAATTAACTTAATCAGTTGTATCCTTTTTCTACATTATTATATACTTACAGCAAAATCGTTTTATTTTAATCTACTAGGGATGTGATGGGTCAGTTCTGATTGACTCCACTAAGGATAACACAGCAGAAAAGGACTCACCAGGAAATTTGAGCCTGAGGGGCTTCGAAGTCATAGATGACATCAAAGAAGATATTGAAGACCAATGCCCTGGCGTGGTTTCATGTGCTGATATTCTTGCTATGGCTGCTAGAGATGCCGTTTTCTTTGTAAGATGAAGCTACTACTGTTTAATTAATTTCTTTGTGTATATAACTATGAAGTAATTTATGTAATTATTAATGATTATGATGAAATTATCAACAGGCTGGAGGCCCAGTATATGACATACCTAAAGGAAGAAAGGATGGAAGAAGGTCCAAAATTGAGGATACTATCAATTTACCATTCCCAACCTTCAATGCCTCTGAGCTCATCACGGCTTTCGGGAAGCGTGGCTTTTCAGCACAAGAGATGGTGGCTCTCTCTGGTAAGTGGTAACCCATTGAACTTAAATGAATTGTGATTTGGGTAGCTCAGATGGTTTGAGTTAAAGAGTATAAAGAGTTGGAGAAGTAGGAGGTCCAAGATTCAAACTTTGACAAATGAAAAAAAATTAATATAACAACTAACTACTAACATTTGCCTATAATTGCTTTGAATGCTATATATTTAAAGGAGAGATTTATAAAATTACGAAAAGCATAGAAACATGATTATGAGCATTTGGGTTATATATATGCAGGGGCCCATACACTAGGAGTGGCAAGATGTGCTTCTTTCAAGAACCGACTGAGCCAGCAGGTGGATCCAACTTTGGATTCAGAATTTGCCAAGACACTCTCCAAAACATGCAGTTCTGGCGACAACGCGGAGCAGCCATTCGATGCCACCAGGAACGATTTCGACAACGCATACTTCAACGCTTTGTTGAGGAGGAATGGGGTTCTTACATCAGACCAAACACTGTACGCTAGCCCCAAAACTAGGAACATTGTGAATGCTTATGCACTGAACCAAGCCATGTTCTTCTTTGATTTCCAACAAGCTATGGTGAAGATGGGCCTTGTTGACGTCAAAGAAGGTTCCAAGGGTGAAGTACGACAAAATTGCCGTAAAATAAACTAGATCAATTGTTGCTTTGTCATTGTTTTGGCTTGCCATTAGTGAAAGTACATTAAATGTGTATGCATAATATTATATAAATGTGTCTCTTCACATAAGCTACTGATTTGGGAATTGGGACAGTATTTGGTGCTTAGCAATTCCATACAGTGCAAAGCACACAGTCTTTATAATAAATGGGTGTGTCCCTTTCAAATATGTTGTATAATTTTGTCACGTTGTTGTTATGTTCTTTCTTGTTGTTTTTCTTTTCGTTTTCCTTTTTTTTTTTTTTGAAAGTAGAATTTAAATATTATTCTCAATTTCCTTTGTATTCTTCTTCTCTTTTTTTTAACAAGCTAGCAAAAACTTTTATTTTATCAAAAAGGTGATACAAGGATACCCAAACTCAGGCTTCTAAAATCAAGAAAGGCTAGTTAGCCAATAGAGCAACCAATAGCAAGCAAGTGAAGCAACAAATAATCCCCTGAAAGACTAAACATCATCACCAAAATAGGCTAATAAAATGAGACACCAGTAGCTACGTGCACATAACCAGGGGACCAAACCATATAGCAGCAAAGACTTGAAGGATTATCAGGATTTTGTTATACAAGCTAAAGGATTCAAACACCAGTCTGCAAAAGAGCAGCGAACACCAGCAACAGAAGTCACAAACCAAGACCAGGATCGAGTTTTAATTAAATCCATGAGATAAATAAAATCAAAGACACCTTCCTGGAACATAACTCTATTGTGCAGTAACCATAAGGACCAAGTAGCTGCATGCCAGATAATAAAACACAGTTTTCTAACCTTCTTAACTGATAACATATTACCAAACTGCAAATAATGTTCTTGGCCGGTATTTGGGGAAGCAACTGAAAATCCTAACCATGCTGCATAGACATAGCTCCAAACCGAGTAGGACCTCGTACATGAGAAGAACAAGTGAATTTACTGTGAAAAGTCTTGAAGCATCAACCTTCCAAAACCACTCTTCATTCACATCTCCGCAAATTGTCACTGATTCGCCAATTCCATCTCCAGCTGTCATCATTCCAAACTCCCATCTCACCCATAAGTGCCTCCAGATCAGAAGAAATTTCAAAAAGTCTATGAAAGGAATCCTTTAGACATATCCTTCCAAAACCTCACCCGATTACCTGATTGCACCTTACGAGCCACTGCGGAGCACTACCCACACCATCAATAGAGCAGATGTCCCTCCACCAAATTGAAGCCGAATTTTTATTCCTCCCTATACTCGGAGTTTCTAAATCCAAACTACCATATTTATAACGTAGTAGTTTATACCAGACAGCATCAGTATCCGCTAATGTTAAGGCCGGCAGACTTTATCCCAACTAACCCTTTTCCAATCTTCACCATCGGACCATAGGAAAGCTCGCTGGATTCCCACCATAGTATTTGTAATTGTAACAAAACAGAACAGAGAAGAGAATTTTTGTAAAAACAAACAGAGAAGTTCTGCAGCAGCTGAGAGCAAAATGGAAGAAGGAGTAATGGTACATTAATTCGCGTACAAAGTCTGAACATATACAAGCAGAAAAAAAGTAAAAACAAAAGGTTAAGATAGCTAGGATTACAAACAAAAAAAAAAGACCGATTACCGATGGTCAAAAACCGTCGGAAATACTAGAAATCCGTCGGAAAACTACATTATCGACGGACTTTCCGATGGACATGGTTCCGTCGGTAATAGACGCGTAGGAAAACCTTTTCGATGGATCTAGTGTGTCCATCGGAAATTTCCAACGACCTTAACGTGGGAAAACTTGCCACACAACCTCTAATTACCATTTCCGTCGGTAACTCTCTGTGAAAGTTACCGATAGAATTTTCCGTCGGAAAATGTAACCAATAATTACCGACGGAAATATCCGTTGGAAACAAGGTTTTTTAATTTTTTATTTATTTTGTTTTATATTAATAATTAATAATTAATTATTTTTATTAAAATTTATATATTAAATATTAAGTATTATATTTTTTTATTAATTATTATTATATTTTATTTATTAATTTTTATTATAATTTATTAATTTATATTTTATTAAAATTAATTATTATTTAATTATTAATTTATATTTTATATTATCAATTACAAAACAAAATTGAAATTAAAAATAAAATTTAAAAAGAAATTAAATTAAAATTAATTAAAAATAAAAACAAACTCAACATATAATCCATCAAAAAAAAATCCGTCTATCTACAAATCTCTACTACACCTATAACTATCCTAGTACCCATCACCATAATATCCGTCATCGTCGTCCTGTCGGGGGGAGTCAGCCGACGTCACATGACCATCAAGCTGTGGCTCAGTAGATAGACCGTCATCATGCGGCTGCGGTGGTGGATCAGTAGTAGTAGTGGAGGGTTGGGGCTGGGGCCGGGTGGCATGGAGGACCCCCTGTAGAGCGTTGCGCCTGTCTGGTGGGAGAAAATCAAGCACAGCGGTCATGACCGTAGAGAATGACTCCATCTGCTGCATGATGCACTCGTTCATCTCCCTTTGCTGCTGCACCTCCTGCCTCAGCCGATGCACCTCCTCTGTGTCCTGTGAGCCGGAGGACGTAGGCTCCCTAATGGTCATGCTCGGCGTCGACCCCCGATGAATCGACCTGGCTAGGGTCGTAGTACCGTCAATCCGTCCCTTGTTCTTCCCGCCCGTCACATCCATCCAAGTCTGGGTCTGTAGTCGCTCAACCTCGACGGGGTCCAGTTGAGAACGATTTGAGGCACCAGAGCAGGAGGCAGCCTCAGATACTACCTGAATAAACCTGGCGTTGTACTCCGCCTGCGATCAATACATTACAATCAATATGTAATAAACTATACATACATACATACATACATATATACATACATATATATATATATATATATATATATATATATATATATATATATATAATCACCGGTAGTTTAAATATAAAAAAACATTTTAACCTCTCATCAACAAACTCGTCGGTGTCCGAGCGAATATGTGTCTGCTCAAAGATCGTAGGGACATCAACGGACCGAGCTAGCTCTCATGCTTGCAACCGACACACCAATAAAATAAATTAGTTATAAAACAAATTTTTAATAAAAATATACAGTTTATAAATAATGTTATTTATATATGCATACCATGTAAATGGCATGCTGCATGTGGCTAATAGAACCACCAGTGTGCATGCTCCCACCCTTCTCGGAAGCCCAATTTCTCTTCGCCTGTTCACACTTCAGCTTGTAAGCTGGAGTGTCCCAATACACACACAGTTGGGCCCAGATGTTGGGCCCGGTGTAATCTGGATGTACCCGGCTCTCTCTACGCTCCCGGAGCATATCCCTCAGTCGAGCAGCTGCTCGGTCGTCAAAGATAGCACGTATCTCTGAGGTATGCTCCGGTAACCAGCGCACAAGCTCCTGTTAACAAAGAAAAAATTAATAATAACATTATACAAAAGAATATATAAAATAAATGGAAAATTACATGAACTAATAAACAAGAACTTATCCCGAATCATCTGAAGATACGATCACGATCCTCCCCAGGGATCACCCCCCATGATGGCCAGAAGCGACGATACTGCGCCTTGATGGCGAAGGTAACGTGGTTTGATCCCACTTTCGATGGAATGAAGCTGAAAAATTCATAATTTTATTAAATCAACAATATGACAACCAACAAATATATGCTTATTAAATAATAATTATTTTTATACAACATTAAATTAAATTAAACTTACGATCCAGAAACAGGACGGATCCATGGTCGATCCTCAGGCACGGGAACCCTGGCCCACTCAGGCAAGTCCTCAGCCTCGGTCGACTGCTGCACAGACGATGATGATGGTATGGCCGTGTCGTGACCGTATGCGGCCCCGGATGATGAGGATGGAATGGTCGTGTCCCATTTGTGGCATCATCCCAGGAGTCGGCATAAATGATAATCCTGCTGGGTGTGTGGATGGCGCGGTCGATGATGATGGTGGTGTTGGGTGTGGGTGTGGTGTGTGTCCAGTAGGGGGCGGCGAGTAGCCAGCTAGTGCGCGTCGTAGCGTAAAGCGAGTGGAGGTCAGGACATGGGTGGAGGGTGGGGTAGTGTGGTTCGGGGATAGTGTAGTATGGGTAGGGGATGATGTAGTATGGATCGGTGAGGGTATAGAATGGGTGGGGGATGGTGTAGAATGGGTGGGGGAGGCTCCTGTAGGTGGCGATAGGGTAGCTGCGGTAGGGATGAGGGTGGGTGCGGTGGGTGCGGAGGGACCTCTAGGAATGCGAGCAAGCACCTGGGACTTCACAGTGTATCGTCCTCGCTTAGCCTTCCCCTTCTCCTTATCACCGCTAGGCGGTGGGGGGCGGGGCGGCTGTCCTCCTGATGCTGACATATCTATTTTTATAGCACAATTACAAATCAGTGTAAAAACAATAAGTAATCAATATTTAACAGTCTAATCTAAGCAAGTATTTTTATAGAACAATAATTGTCAAGTCTTACATTATATTTCATAAGCAAATATTTAAAATACAATAAAAATAACATAAAAGTAAACTTTCTATTTAGACTCGGTATCGTCATCTGATTGTAAGTCCGACTCTTCTTCTTCTTGCATTGAGCGATCACTCTGGATTTCTTCCTCTGATGATGCATGCATGGATGCTTGATTACCAATGACCACTTCTTCCCCTTCATTTGCAGATCCCAACATGCCAGTAATATGCTCGACCTCAATTACTTCATTGACATGTGACGATTCATCCGCCTGGAATGGCGTCTCATCCTCTGAATCATCGATTTCTATGCGACCCCTAGGCTTGGTAGTGGCTGCAACACACCAACCTCATTTGTCTGTTCTCATTGCTGGATAAGGGACATAATAAACTTGTTTTACATTCTGAGCAATTATAAACGGATCAAACTGTTGATATCTTCTATCCATGCGAATGTCCACAGTGCCATACTTGGGATCCACTTTTGTGCATGTCCTCGATGGATCAAACCAGTTACAATAAAATAAGACTACTTTTTTAGGATAAGTAGTAATATTGTATTGTAACTCGTATATGTGTTTTATGACCACATAAAAATCACCGGTACCTTCACCCTGTATGACAACCCCGCTATTAATTGTCTTTTTGCCCACGTTCCATTCATCTATGTGGAATTTGTACCCATTAACAAAGTATGTATGCCATGATGTAACACAGCTATAGGGCTCATACGCTAAATCTCTCAAGTGTTGATTAGTCACATTTAACGGTTGTTGATACACCTACGAAAAGTAAGTCATATTAAATAATTACTTTTTTCAAGAGCCAAAATTAAGCTTAATATAGTGTATGCATTGTCATATTACACTTACTTGTTGCTTGAACCATTCATAAAAATCTGCATGTGTACGAGTAGAACCACTTGTTCACTAAATTGATTATTTTGAAGGAACACAGTGACAAATAAAATGTGTACTATGTGTTAAAGGAGAAATTATAATAACATGTGATACATTATTTCAAAAATAGGTCGTTAAGACTTACTCATGGTATGGTTTCACCTCTGTGCAATTTATCAAGACATGTACATGGGCCGATGCATACTCCTCACCAGTTAACCAGTAAGTAAGCTCATTGCCAGCATGACGGCCAGGAAGGTTAAATACGGATAGCATATAAGGATACGCTGCATTATCAACATCTACCTCGTTCCTAACATGTCTTGGTGCCAACATAAGGTTGTTGAAATATTGCGAACAGAAATAGGTTGTCTCATGGTGTAAGTAAGACGCACAGATTGATCCTTCCACACTAGCCTTGTTTTTAATTGATCGTTTAGAGTCGCCCATGAATCTAAGTAATAAAAAACATCATTGACAAGGCATTATTCAATGGTTGCTAATTATTTAAATGTCAAAATATAATAAAATCACCTTTCAAACGGATACATCCACCTATATTGTACTGGTCCACCAAGCCTCGCTTCATATGCAAGATGGACAGGAAGATGTTCTATTGAGTCAAAAAATCTTGGGGGGAAAACCCTCTCCATCTTGCACAAAATTATTGGAATGTTTTCTTCCATCTTTGTCAGACCATCCACTCTTAAAGTTGCAGAGCATATATCTTTAAAGAAATGACTGATTTCTGTAAGCGGGTTCGAAACATCTCGGGGCAATGAAATAAAGCAATAGGAAGCAAACACTCCATGAATACATGACAATCATAACTTTTCATCCCATGAAGCCTCCCTGTTCTTACATCAGCACATCGTGCCAAATTAGAGGAATAACCATCAGGGGTCCTAAGGTCTTTTAACCACCGACAAATTGACTTCGCTTCATCGGCGGTTAGAGTGTAACAAGCTTTTGGTTTGACCATTTTTCCATTAGGCTGCGGCTTCAACTCCAAATCCTTTCGTCTACAGTACAGAGCTATGTCCATCTTTGCCTTCTCATTGTCCTTCGTCTTTCCAAACACATTCATAACCGTGTTAAAAATGTTGTCAAAGAAATTCTTCTCAATATGCATCACATCAAGGCTATGTCTTAATAGATTATCCTTCCAATACGGTAGTTCCCAAAAAATACTTTGTTTTGTCCAGTTATGCCATTCTCCATACCCGGGTAATTTTCACACACACTTCAGTGACTTTAGGAAGATCTCTAACCTGACCCCATATTTGTTCAGGAGTCGACAAAGGTGGTGGACCTTCCTCTTCTGTCTGATTCTTTTTGAATGCTTGGACGTTTCTTCGGAAGGGATGGTCGGGATCTAAGAACCGACGATGATAATCAAACTAGGAACTTTTGCCACCATATCTAAGGGTAAAAGCCTTTCAATGTTCCATGCAATATGGGCACGCCAATTTACCGTGGGTCCCCCAACCATAGAGCATGCCATATGCAGGAAAATCATTGATAGTCCACATCAGTGATCCCTTCATCATAAAGTTTCGCTTCTTTGAAACGTCATAAGTCAACACACCATCCCACAACTTCTTCATATCATCGATCAGAGACTGCAAATATACATCTATCCCAGCCTTCGGGAGGAAGATTGTACGGAGTAACAATCACTGGCCAACATGAATATGACGAGACTGAGACCTGAATGTATGGGGTAAAACCATCTGAACACAGCCCAAGTCTCACATTCCGAGGACCTGCTATAAAATCAGGATGAACCTGATCGAAGTGCTTCCAAGCTTCACCATCAGAAGGGTGGTGTATGACACCCGGAATTCTTCTATTTTCATTATGCCACCTCATTTGTCCCGCAGTTTGCGTTGATGCAAACAATCTCTACAACCTTGAAATTATTGGCAGATAGAACATTGCCTTCGCAGGAACTGGTTTCCTCTTACTATGGTCACTACTTTGAACGCGGTACCTGGGCGTCTGACAAAATTTACATTCTTCCAACGTACTGTCATTTGTGCCAGACTGACTACCATAATATAGCATGCACCCATTTGGACAAAAATTAAACCTCTTAGCCCCTAAGCCTAGTTTCGACACCAACCGCTTCGCATCATAATAAATTTTTGGCAACAACTCTTTGAAGGGTGTTACATCTTGAAGCATTTTACAAAAGAACTCCAAACACTGCTCTAGGACATTCCAATTGGACTTGCAAGCTAGAAGCCTAACACAAATTGATAATTTTGAATCTGACGCCCCTTCAAACAATGGCTTATCTGTCTCTAACAATATATTGTAGAATCTCTCGGCCGATTCATTAGGAGGCTCTTCCAAGTCATCGAGACTCAACCGCCTCAAAGTTCCCATGTTGCCCAAGACAATCATCAACCATCATATGCATTGACTGGAGTTGTTCGACATATTCATCGTGGTAACCATCGCCGATGCACCCATTTCAAGATCGTCACCACCGACTTCATTCAAATCAATATCCGGCAACTCCTCACCATGATCAGTCCATATCCAATAATTAGGCTTGAACCCACGTTGGTATAGGTGTAACTTCACGTCATCATCACTCAAAACCGCCATACAGTTGCACTTTGTGCACGGACATCTAACCCCCCCTCTTCGTCATAATCACAATGTTAATTTGCTTTCGATATAAAATCATCAACTTCAGCTACAAATGATTGTTTTAGAAGTCGTCTACCAGACTCGTTCCTATCATACACCCAACTACGGTTCGAGGGATAATATGCCATCCTTCTGCATTTTCAAATAAATTGATGTATTTTTAAACATGATACTATAACCCCAAATCGCTCCCTTTCCATAAAAGGTTTGGCCCTATCCCATTCGAGGAAAAACTTTTTCACCACTGTATTATACTAGTTACTCATCACTTCTCATGTCTTATAGCTGACGAAATTTCAGCAGCATCTCTCATCAGTCTCCAAGTACATGACTTGACCGCGGTGAAATACCACAATCAAGTATGGACCAGGAGAACAAAAGGAAATGCTTTGACTTGAAATTTAATCATCTATTCAACAAATGAGAATCATCGAGTAACTAGTATATCGATGGAGAAAACGCTTCTTCCCAAACTGTCCCTAATTGGACCATTCAAGATTCAATAAAATGAGCGATACCATGACCACGAGTACACATGCTCAATAATATTGAACCTTGAACGGGAAACTACAGTTTTTGTCAATTACGTATAATAATTGTACTCTAAAAAACAATAAAACTTTAAGCAACAGGGATAATTTGCATAAAGTTTGACATTATTAGCAAACAATCAAAAACATCATTAAGCAACCATCATAAATAAAGCATTAACAAAAAAAAAATCGCATACTTATTCATCTAACTTTTTATTATATGATTTATTTTTTAAATTAATTTTAATTATTAAAGTATTTTATTGAATTAGTTAATTACATAGTTAATTAATTATCTAAATATTATTTATTTAAATATAATTAATTATTTTAATATTAGTTATTTTAAATAAATTTTAATCTTGCCAGTTGTATTTTTTTTACTTGACATTTTTTTAGTCCTATGATGAATTGTTTCAAACCTATTTTTATTATATTACTTGTTTACTTTTATATATATATATATTTAATAACTCTTCCCATAAGAATTATTTATTTACTTACTTAAATAAATAATTTTGTATTTATGTATTTAATTAATATAATGTTATTGTTATGTAGGTATGTTATTATTTAGTTATTTAAATATTTAATTATATTTTGGTTAGATAGATTTTTTTTTATCTAGATAATTAACTATTGTGGTATTCATTTTTTTAATCTCTCCTTTTTAATCACATTCGATGTCGTCCACGTTTCCATATGCATCATGTGCAACTATCGTCGCAATCCCTCCCCCATAGCTAATTAATGCAATTATTTATTGTGTTAATTAATCTAACTTTGTTACCATGTAACTTAGGTATATATATGTTTTTCACCTCTCCCGCACACCAACATGTAGACATCGCTTCATATCACATTTCACCAGCACCATGATTATTGCACCAATTACATCGCCACTACGAGTATTTGGGATCGATGGATTTCATTTATCGCTTACTCACATTGCTTAGAGTGCACTTAATTATTCCTTAAGTTTTTTATAATGAAATTATTCCTTAATTAACAAGTAATTAATTATTTATTTTATTTTAACTATACTTTTATCAATTAATTGAAATTTAAAAGATTCTATATATCAACAAAAAAACCTACAAAAGATTCATACAAATAATTCTGTGCGGAAGAACACATACGAAGAACAAACAAAACACAAATCACCTCAATATATGCAACCTCACATTCATAAAAATTCAAACACAGATTTCGAGCAAAATATACAAACATATACATATATTTATTAAAAATCCTCAATCAATATTCAAAAAAAAAACCTCAAACAAGCAGCAGCTGCTCCTAGTAAGTAAAGATATGGGTTAATTAATCATAAATTAATAAGTAAGGATATGGGTTAATTTTTTGTGACCACAACCAGAAACAATTAAAAAATATAATTGCACACTAGCAAACAAGACACATTCAACTCATTAAATTCAAATATAATTATCTCAATATAAGGAAATGCAAAGAAAGAACAAAAAAAAAACATGGACATAATTGAATAGATTACTTGAGGCCGAGAGGAGGCGAAAACAGCAAGCAGGGTGGCTCACGGTGGTGGCAACCCGCAAACAGATGCAAACTAGTGCAAACAAAAAATACACAAAATAGTGAAAAAATGCATAAATAAATACCAGATGAATAAAAAAAACAAAAAAAGCATACCAAAAAGCTGGGGTGGTGGTGGCTGTGTGGTGGCTCGCGGAGGTGGTTGTGGTGGGGGGAAGAGCTGCAAGAGGAGAAGACAGAGAGGGGAACGGTAGGGGGCGATGGCTCATCCTCCGGCGGTGCTAGTCGCGGCAGAGATCGAAACGAGGGTGTGACCGTGCGAGACAGTGGGTAAGAAGGAGAGGGTGGCGGGGGTGGCCGTCGCGGTGGTGGGGGACGGTTGTTCGTCGCCGCTGTGGTGGGCAGAGAGGGTAGGGAGAGCCGGAGAGGTGAGTGTGAGAGAAGAAAAGAATGGAAAAGTGGGGGGAAAGGGTTGGCCAGTGCAGTTATTAAGTAATTTCTGACGGCCAAAGCGGTCGGTAATAATTTTTTTTGAATTTCCAACGGAAAATTCCGTCGGTAATTTATGACCCGATTTCCGACGGATTGTCCGTTGCTAATTACATCTCAATTTCCGACGGCTTTTCCGTCGGAAACCTCTGGCGCCAAAAAAGTGTGGTTCCCGCCAAACCTACCGACGGACTTTGCGACGGAATGATCATCGGTAATGTTTCCGACGGTCTTTCCGTCGTTAAAGTTGGTAAATCCGTCGGTAATGGCTCAATTTCCGACGGTCACTGGTTCCGTAGGAAAATTTCCATCGGTAAAAAACAGTATTCTTGTAGTGTAGTCTATATGAAGTACAAAAAGGCTAAACTAAATCTCCCTAAAACAAGGGTTACGATTCCTTTTTACCTAACCAAAAGTAGTAATAAAAACATCTAATTTAACTTAAAGTATATAGAAAAATCTCAATTTCTAACACTCCTCCTTGAGATTTTTCTTGGGTACTCCAAGCTTTGATCTTAATACTTCAAACTTGCCCTTGGAAAAGGCTTCTGTCATTACGTCTGCAATCTGACTTTCTGAGTTGTAATGCTCCAAGCTGACTTCCTTTGATTTTTCTGCTTCTCTAATGGCATGATATTTCACCTTGATGTGCTTAGTTCTTCCATGCTGGACAGGGTTCTTAGCTATAACAATAGCTGACCTGTTGTCCACATAAATGACAGTAGCTTCACCTTGAAACTGCCCCACATCTGATAAAATCTTCCTTAGCCAAATAGCTTGATTTGTTGCTGCTGCTGTTGAAATATATTCAGCTTCATCGGAGGATTGGGCCACCACATCTTGTTTCTTTGAATTCCATGAGAAAACAACATTGCCAAATGAGAAAACATAACCAAATGTACTCTTTGCATCATCTACACTCCCTGCCCAGTCACTATCTACATAACCTTGGAGGCCTCCACTTTCATTTTTCAGAAACCACAAGCCACAATCAGCTGTACCCTTTATGTACCTTAATACTCGCTTTGCTGCACCAAGGTGAACTTCACTTGGAGAATGCATGAACCTGGACAACAAACTTGCAGAAAACATTAAATCTGGTCTAGTTGCTGAAAGATACAACAAACTACCAATTAAACTTCTATAAACAGAAGCATCTACTCTTCTATCACCATTGTCCTTTGAAAATTTCTCATTTACCACAAGTGGTGTGGTTACAGGCTTGTATTTCTCCATGTGAAATTTCCTTAATATCTCCAAAGCATACTTCTTTTGTGAAATGAAAATTCCAGCATTTGATTGGTGAATCTCTATCGGAAGAAAGTACTTCATTTCTCCCAAATCAGTCATCTCAAATTCATTCTCCATATCTTGCTTAAATTGATTTATGGAATTGGATTTATTCCCTATGACCGGTAAATCATCAACATATAAGGAGACTATGAGCTGCACATCATTCTTTGACATTTTCACATATAAAGTAGCTTCATTTTTGCTTCTTTTAAAGCCTTTTTTGAAGAAGATGACTGTCAATTCTGCTATACCAGGCTCTTGTTGCCTGTTTAAGACCAGTAAATCATCAACATATAAGGAGTCTATGAGCTGCACATCATTCTTTGACATTTTCACATACAAAGTAGCTTCATTTTCGCTTCTTTTAAAGCCTTTTTGAAGAAGATAACTGTCAATTCTGCTATACCAGGCTCTTGGTGCCTGTTTAAGACCATAGAGAGCCTTATGAAGCTTGTAGACTTTATCTTTACTTCTTGAAACTAGAAAACCTTCAAGTTGATCAACATAAATCTCCTCCTCAAGCAACCATTTAAGAATACTTATTTTACATCAAAATGATACATTTTCAAGCCCAATTTTGCTGCCAAGGCAGCCAGCAATATGATTGTATCATGTCTTGCTACGGGAGCAAACATGTCAGAAAAATCAACACCATGCTGTTGAAAATAACCTTTTACCACCATTCTAGCTTTGAGTTTATTCACAGAACCACCAGGATTGAGTTTAGTTCTGTAAACCCACTTAACACCAATTACCTTTTGATCATTTGGTCTATCTACAAGCTAGCAAGTGTTGTTTTTTTTTTTCTATCATATTGATCTCCTCCTACATGGTAGCTCTCCATCCTTCTACTTCAGCAGCTTCAGCATACCCTGGAGGTTCAAGTGTATCTAAATTGCACCTACAATAAATGTCTTCCAAGGTTCTGGTACCTCTAATTGGAAAATCAGCATCACTGTCATAATTTTCTCCTTCTTCTTCAGAATTTTGTTCTTCACAATTGTCTACTCCATGCTGTTTTTTACTTGAGGCTTCAGCTTGACATTTCTCCCAATTCCATTTTGAAAGCTCATCAAACATTACATTTCTGCTAACAAGAATCTTTTTGGTATTTAAATTGTAAATTTTGTATCCTTTGGAATGGCTATTATATCCCACAAAAATGCCAACTTCGGCCTTCTTATCCAGTTTATCTATTTTCACTTTCGGAATAAGAGCATAACATACGCAGCCAAATATTTTGAGATGCTCTACTGAAGGCTTCCTTCCGTACCATGCTTCAAAGGGTGTTTTGCCCTTCAAGGCATTGGTAGGCAACAAATTCAACAAGTGCACTGAGGTGTTTACAGCCTCATCCCCAAAAGTTTTCGGAAGACCTTTTTCAATGAGCAAACATCGAGCCATCTCCATAATTGTCCTGTTCTTCCTTTCACTCACTCCATTTTGTTGAGGAGTGTAAGGAACGGTCAATCGGTGCTGGATTCCAGCTTGTTGACAAAACTTTTTAAATTCCCCTGCTGTATACTGATGAGTGTGATTACACATCATATTTCATTGACATTTTGCATGCATTTTCAAGTATTTTAGGCATATTTAATTTGATTTTTGTTAGTTTTTACTTTGGAACGGGTAAGGCGGTTTTGTGGTGTTGTTGTGCAGGAATTAAGGATTAAAATGCTCAAGATTAGCCATGATGGAGCTTGCACCAAGATGGAGTTTGAAAAGCAAGTAAATGAGCCAAACAGAGTCCATCACGGCCTAGCCGTGACAGCCATCACGGCCATGATCGAGTAGAGCTGAAAAGAGAGAATGGAAAAGTCAGAGCTGGTCACGGCCAGGTCGTGATGCCCATCACGGCCGTGACATGTCAACTGAACCAGACCCTCACAAGCAGAACTGATCATGGCCTAGCCGTGATGGTGGTCACGGCCGTGACAGACCAACCAGTGAAGCAACCTCCAAGGCAGAATCCGTCACGGCCGTGACGCACAATATATGGATCCACGGAAAATGATTTGATCTGATTTTTGTATTGGCTTGGGATTCAAATTACCCTACCTTATAAATAGGACTTAGAGGCTCGAAATTAGGGACTCTTAGAGACTTTTTGGGGGCTGCTACCTTAGGCAAAATTAGGATTTTCTCTTCTTATTCCTCTTCTCTTAGGTTTTAATTCATGTTTTTGTTAATCAAGCTTGTCATGACCATGGCCATGCTTGAGTAGTAGTCTTATTTCTAGGGATTGGGGCTATGCCCAAGATCTGTTTTATGTTATGAATTGATGTTTTCCCTTTGTTAATTTCGATTTCCCTTTCGATTTGGTTTCTATCGCATGAGTTACTTGTGAATCTGGTGCGCACTTATTTGCATGTCATAGATACTCTAAGGAGGAACCTAGCGGTGAACTTAGGTATTGGATCTATAGGAATCAAACTTAGGACTTAAATCACGAGAGTTAGAAGCGGTCCTTCGAGGGTTCACGAATTGTCACAAAGCTTAAAGGGTTCAATCTAAATTCAATTACCACGAGAGTAGGGGTTGGTTTAATTGGGCACGATTTTGGTAACCTGAGAGGGAGCATTAACTTATTTAGGATAAATTCGCCTTCAAAGCAATTTTGATAATTAACAAGGGGTAGTCAATTTGGTAACATGAACAATCTTGTTGGTAACCCAATTCCTAGGAATCTCTTTAGATTTGAAAAACCCCTAATTGATTTACTTTCCTCTTTTAATTGATTGCATTCTTAAATATCTGATTTTCTAGTTAATTCTTATTTCCAAAATCAAATCTTTTCAAAATCCTTTTTTATATATAGTCCAGTTTAATTGGTTTAATAATTAGTTGTTATTTGAGATCACGGTCTTTGTGAGATCGATCTTTTTATTATTTGGCGACGAATCCGGTGCACTTGCTGGAGACACACCCCATCAAGTTTTTGGCGCCGTTACCGGTGACTGTGCTTTCTTGAATCTCAATTTAATTTTTAAATTGATTTTTATGGACTTTTTCTTTTTAATTATTTCCCTTTGTTAAAAAAATATTTCTTTTTTTCATTTATCTCTTTTTCTTTCTAGAGTATATCTATCTCTCTCTTATAGGTGTTTTTTTCTTTTATGCAAAGATCCCTAAGTCTTGGAAACCTTATTGAGGTTGACCCCGAAATCGAAAGGACCTTTCATAGACGTAGGAGACTACAAAAACAGAGGGAGAGGTTGATTCCCATCCCACTCATGGCGAATCTACCGGATACGAAACCACTGAAGGACTACACAGCCCCAAATGCTAGGGGTTTGCGAACTGGGATTGCTCGACCAGAAATCGAGGCGGAGAACTACACTATACCGCCTATGCTAATTAGCATGATTAGGCAACATCAATTTGGAGGATTACCCTAGTAGGACCCGACTGATCATGTGGAGACATTCTTGGAGTTCACCGATGCAATTAGAATTCATGGTGCCCTGATTGATGTTATATGCTTGAGGTTATTCCCCTCCTCTCTGACTAGAAAGGCAAAGGCCTAGTTGAATAAAGTGTCCGCTAATACCTTGTCAACTTGGGACCAACTGGAGCAGGCATTCTTGGAGAAATTCTTCCCTCCATCCAAGACTGCTTACCTACGAACCCAGATCACCGGCTTCTTCCAAAAGGACGGAGAATGCTTATCCGAAGCTTGGGATCGTTACAAAGGATTGCTGGAGTCTTGCCCACATCATGGGCTCGAGAGGTGGTTGTTAGTGCATACCTTCTACAATGGATTGGATTACTCTTCGAAGGTGTCACTTGACTCTGCAGCTGGTGGAGCCTTTATGAATAGACCTCTAACCGAAGCATTCAATATCATTGAAAACGTAGCCACCAACTACCACCAATGGGGTTCGGAAAGAGGTAATAACCCGAAAAATATTTCAGGGGATAAGTTTGAAATGAATAGCACTGATCTAATTATGTCTAAAATTGACTCACTGAATAAATGCTTTGATCAGCTTGAAAAAGCTAATGTGAGTTCAATAGGTGTTACTAATATTGTTTGTGAGATTTGTGGAATGCAGGGACATGACATAATGGAGTGCCCACGTGGTATTTCTCCTGGATCCGGTGCTTCGGGGAAACAAGTGAACTCTTGTCACAACTTCTATGACACGAACCTGAAGTTGCCAAATTATGCTCCCCCAAATCCTTACAACCAAGGAAGGAATAATAGCCCTTATCTCTCCTATGGGAACTACAACAACACGTTGAACCACGAATTCCATGAAGGCCAAGGTAATAGGAAACCCGCATCGGGGTATCCTCAGGTACAAAAGTCTAAACTTGAGTCTCTTTTGGAAAATTTTCTTGAAACTCAAACAAAACAAAATGAAGAGTTTAGGCAACAAGGTACGACAGTCAATGAGGCAATAAAAGAGTTAGAATCTAAGGTAGATACCTTAGCCATCCATAATAAGATGCTAGGAACTCAGATTGCCCAACAAGCTAGTACATATACCAGAACTAAGGCTACGTTTCCAGGACGACCCGAAGTTAATCCCAATGAGCATAGTAATGCTATAAACTTAAGGGATGATAAGCTTGGGGTAATTGAGAAGGATATGGAATGTGAGGAGGACATGAGAAAAGATGAAGAGATAGAGCCAAAATATGTCCCTCCACCACCTTACCAACCCCCAATACCTTTCCCACAAAGGTTGGTCAAGAAAAAGCAAGTAGAAATAGAAACTAAGAGCTTAATTGAGGAGCATAATGCCTTGATAAAAACTAATATTCCTCCTAAAGTAAAAGATCCAGGAAGTTTCTCCATTGCTTGCTCAATTGGAGAATTAAAAATAGACCAAGCCTTATGTGACTTAGGGGCTAGTGCGAGTTTGATGCCACATACCATCCTTGAGAGGTTAGGAACCAAGGAATTGAGCCCATCCAAGTTCTCTTTACAATTTGCGGATGGCTCAACTAAAACTCCCATAGGCATACTAGATAATGTTCCCATAAAGGTAGGAAAATTTTTCTTTCCTACCGATTTCATGGTATTGGATATGAACGGGAATTCTAAATTCCCTATCATTCTAGGAAGGCCATTCTTGGCCACAGCTGGAGCAATAATAGATGTAAAGAATGGTAAGCTCTCTCTGAATGTAGAGGAAGGTAGAGTATATTTTGATTTGACTAACTCATATAACAACTCTCCTTTTGAGAGTCATGTGTGCAGGATAGAGATAATGCCTCCAGAGGTGAAGGAAGAGCCTAATATGGGAGCAACTCCCAAACCTTGCATGACGAATGATGCACCCAACAATGATGAAATGGGAGTTGCTCAACAGGTGGAGATAAAACTTTCGCCGAGAGGAAGTAAGGCCATGAAACTCAGAGTGAAGAGAGCAAAGCGAAAGCGCAATTGGCCATATGAACAAAATCGGCTCTTTGAAGGACTTCCATGGAAGAGAGGTGTTATTGAACTTCCAAGCCTAGCTGATCTCGGTTGATCCAAGGGAGTATGGTCAAGCTTAAGACCGTAAATAAGCACATCTTGGGAGGCAACCCGAGTTTTCTTTCCCTTTTCTATTTGTTTTTGAATTTTGTTTTTAAATAATTTGAGAAGAATAAGAGAAGAAAGATCACAATTAATGGATTTGCCAAGTATTTGCAGGTTATGAAGGTAGGAAGAGCAAAAATGGCATGGAAAAATAAAGTCAGAAGTCATCACCCCCAAGCCGTGACGATGGTCACGGTCGTGATTAGCTAACCAAAGAAGATCAGAAAGGATCACGGCCCAGCCGTGATATCCATCACGGGCGTGATGAGAAGGACCCTGAAGATCAGAATGTATCACGGCCTAGCCGTGATGGAACTCACGGCCGTGACAGGCCAGCTCCTATAGACCAGAATTGGTCACGGCCTAGCCGTGAAGAGTATCACGGTTGTGACACATTTTCCAGCATCTCTTTGACCGGCATGTGAGCCAGCACCCTCCACCACCTCGATGAGTTGTTCCATTTTTCTCCTCTCTCCGCCTTGATTATTTACATTGGGGACAATGTAAGTTTTTAAGCTTGGGGTAGGGGTATTTTTGCATCTTTTTTGCATTTTTGCATTTTTCATGTTGCATTCATATAGGCATAATTTTGCATAATCACATAATTAGATGGCCCCTTGCTTAGATTATGCATCCAATTGTGAGAACTTTGTGCCAAATGAATTGAGACAGTGAATTTTTGAACCCAATTTTTGTATTCTCGTGATAGGCTAAAAATAAAAATGCTTGAGATGATCTTTTGATAGTTGATAATTAGCATGTGGTTCCTTATATTTGTGTTTATCATTGATTTAAAACTACTAAATGTGAGATTTTTTAGCCTAAAAGGGGTACTCATTAAATCTACCCCATTCTTTGTGATTGAGTGTTTTATTCCTCTTGGATTGTATTCTCTAGAACTTGACTTGAAACCATTTTGAAGCTTAAAATTTTTTGAAAACATATTTGAAAATGATTGAGGCACTAGATATTTTTCTGGCCTTCTGAGCTTTGACTGATTAAATGCTACCCCTTAGTTGCCCAGTTTTGAGCCTCAACGAATAAAATACTTTTCTTGGTATCTTGATTTGTTTTGATGAATGATGCTTGGTATGACACCTTTTAAAGTATTGCAAAAGGGCAAAAAGGTAGTTTGAAGAATAAATTGTGGGATGAGAAAGTTAGAAAAATATTTCTCTTAAGTTGAAAATCTCCCCCTCTCCAAATAAATAAAATAAATAAAATAAACAAAAAAAAATGGAGAAGGGGATGAGAAAAAGAAAGTGAAAAATAAAATAAAATAAAATATAAAAAAAAAGGAAAGGAAGAAGAAAGAAAGGTGGAAAAGTGAACTAAAGCCCAAAAGGTATTTTAGAAGGTTGTCATGCTTTGCATTTTTGATATTTTGTTTAGCCTTCTTGAAATTTCCTTGATTTCCCCACCTAACGATTAATCCCATGACCTCATTACAACCAAAATAAAAGATCTCTTGTTTCTTATGTGTTTTCGTTAATAAAGTAAAGATTTGGTTAATAGTCAAGCTTATGGTAGAGTACATTCCTTGAGGAAATTGAGCGAATTGTCATATGCCCTTAAACACTTGAGTGGGTTGAGAAGAGTGCCCGAATTAGTGAGAGATATGAAATTAGGGAACCTAAGCTTCTAATTGGACTTGAAATTGATTGTCTCTTGGGTACTTATTGAATATGCCTGTTACTTGGATTAGTTACTCGGGTTCTTGGTTCACTGTCCATGATCTGATTGATTATATTTTCTGGCCTTAGTGATAGCTTGAGGACAAGCAAAATCTTAAGCTTGGGGTGGTTTGATGAGTGTGATTACACATCATATTTCATTGACATTTTGCATGTATTTTCAAGTAGTTTAGGTATATTTAATTTGATTTTTGTTAGTTTTTACTTTGGAACGGGTAAGGTGGTTTTGTGGTGTTGTTGTGATGGAATTAAGGACTAAAATGCTCAAGATTAGCCATGATGGAGCTTGCACCAAGATGGAGCTTGAAAAGCAAGGAAATGAGCCAAACAGAGTCCATCACGGCCTAGCCGTGACAGCCATCACGGCCATGATCGAGTAGAGCTGAAAAGAAAGAATGGAAAAGTCAGAGCTGGTCACGGCCAGGCCGTGATGCCCATCACGGCCGTGACATGTCAACTGAACCAGACCCTCACAGGCAGAACTGATCATGGCCTAGCCGTGACGGTGGTAACCGCCGTGACAGACCAACCAGTGAAGCAACCTCCAAGGCAAAATCCATCACGGCCTGGCCGTGATGGTCATCACGGCCGTGACGCGCAATATATGGATCCACAGAAAATGATTTGATCTGATTTTTGTATTGGTTTGGGATTCAAAATGCCCTACCTTATAAATAGGACCTAGAGGCTCTAAATTAGGGACTCTTAGAGACTTTTTTGGGGCTGCTACCTTAGGCAAAATTAGGATTTTCTCTTCTTCTTCCTCTTCTCTTCTCTTAGGTTTTAATTCATGTTTTTGTTAATCAAGCTTGCCATGACCATGGCCATGCTTGAGTAGTAGTCTTATTTCTAGGGATTGAGGCTATGCCCAAGATCTATTTTATGTTATGAATTGATGTTTTCCCTTTGTTAATTTTGATTTCGCTTTCGATTTGGTTTCTATCGCATGAATTACTTGTGAATCTGGTGCGCACTTATTTGCATGTCATAGATACTCTAAGGAGGAACCTAGCGGTGAACTTAGGTATTGGATCTATAGGAATCAAACTTAGGACTTAAATCACGAGAGTTAGAAGCGTTCCTTCGAGGGTTCACGAATTGTCACAAAGCTTAAAGGGTTCAATCTAAGTTCAATTACCACGAGAGTAGGGGTTGGTTTAATTGGGCACGGTTTTTGTAACCCGAGAGGGAGCATTAACTTATTTAGGATAAATTCACCTTCAAAGCAATTTTGATAATTAACAAGGGGTAGTCAATTTGGTAACATGAACAATCTTGTTGGTAACCCAATTCCTAGGAATCTCTTTAGATTTGAAAAACCCCTAATTGATTTACTTTCCTCTTTTAATTGATTGTATTCTTAAATATCTGATTTTCTAGTTAATTCTTATTTCAAAAATCAAATCTTTTCAAAATCCTTTTTTATATATAGTCTAGTTTAATTGGTTTAATAATTAGTTGTTATTCGAGATCACGGTCTCTGTGGGATCGATCTTTTTATTACTTGGCGACGAATCCGGTGCACTTGCCGGAGACACACCCCATCATATACTCAGTTCCATTATCAGATCTGAGCTTTCTAATTTGACTTTCAGTTTCATTTTCAACCATAAGTTTGAACCTCTGAAATGCAGCAAAAACTTTTGACTTTTTCTTTAGAAAAGACACCCAACTCATCCTTGTAAACTCATCTATAAACAGCAGAAAATACTTGTTGCCATTTAAAGATGTTGTGCTCTTTAGACCACACACATCAGTGTGTATAAGCTGTAATTTTTCAGCAGCTCTCCAGGTTGCTACAGAAGGAAAAGGTAACTTGCTCTACTTTCCATATTGACATACGTCACACACATCAACATCATCTTGAATGATTGGTAAATTTTGTTAGATAATGGGGTCTGACATGCAACAAAGAAGAGAAGAACAAAGATAATGCGCAATCTCTAATGCGTGTAGGAACACTAGGCTTTAGGTTCGATTCGCCCACACCAATCTCTCATCGTAGATTGGATGCAATAGGTGTAACTGGCGAATCCCCTTCAGGATACAATGGAGAACCTTGGTTTGGTTTGCACATCCTAAACCAATCGTATTGACAATGGCAGTTTACAGAACAATAGTCTCCTTAACTCTCTCTGCGCCTAAGGGGGAAAAGAAGGTGATTTGGATGAAGAATGGTTGAGAGATTCTGAGTTTTTCGTATTCTTCACTGCATGTAGATGGTTCTATTTATAGACCAACTCATGTCACTTGGTGAAGCAAAACAACCTTTCAAAGGATTCTGCAACGGTAAAAATAATGACTTAAGTAATATTAAAGTTACGCTAATATCATAGAGAAATCGTCGGCCTAGCAGTCAGCGGATGCGCCCCATCAACCTTCGGGTACCGTGTTCAAGCCCTTCCATCGTCTCTTTTTATTAAAATTTTGGTCAGTTACATAACTAACATAAAAATTCAAAATCTGCAGGTACTAGGACTTGAACATGGACCACATAGTTTACAATGAAGGGACTCAACCACTCTACCAATCAACATTTGTATATCAACTATACACCATTATATTAATTTAACTGTTACCAAGTAACCTTTTAATAAGGATTTTGAAAATCTCTCACAATCCCCCACCATTTTCAAAATAAATCCAAATCCCATTATTCCGGAAATCCCATGCTTTCAAACAAAGGTATCTTGGAGATTTGAACCTTTGCTTAGTAAGCCATGGGTTTCACTCATCCCCGAATAAAATGGTAGACAAGCTTTGAACCAAATATTCATTATAACAAGCGTGCATGACTTACACATGAAATCTCGGTACTATTGAACGACGTGGTAGTGTGACACATTTGGTAAGGCCTTGTGTCATGTATCCTTTTCATGAGAGCTTACAGAGTCAAGCCCAACTCTAAGAAGCAGCCACAGTTCACTCTCACATAGGTAGACTTTACCAGAAGCACCCCCATAAGTTGGGCACCTCAGCATATATATGCTATAGGTCCATTAAGAGCAAAAGCTCACCCTTTTCTTTTATGTCCTTATGGTTTCCAAGTACTTTTAAATGTTGGGATGTATCTATTTGTCAAGTACTTACAATAACTCTCATAGTATACTTTGACTCATTGAACTCAAGACTTGATGTTACTCAAGTGTGAGTGGGATTTCCACCATTGGTGATCATGTAGATATGGGCTTGAGTCCCATCCCTAATGATGTTTTCAACACCATATCCCTTGTTAGTCCTTTCGTCGAAGGGTCTGCAAGATTCCTCTCTGTTTTCACAAAGACTATGGATATTACTCCATTTGTAATCAAATCTTTTACATAGCTATGTCTTAGCCCAATGTGCCTGGACTTTCTATTATAAACCTGGCTATATGCCTTTGATAGTGTTGATTGACTATCACAATGTATGGATATTGGTGCTATTGGCTTTGGCCAAATTGGTATCTCATACATCAAATTTCTAAGCCATCCAGCTTCTTTGCTTCCTCGCCGACAATGCTATGAATTCGACAGCCATGGTGGAGTCAGCAATGCAAGTTTGTTTCTTGGATCCCTAAGAAATAGCACCCCCACCAAGTGTGAAGACCCAAACGCTTGTTGAAACGATCTTCTGTATAAGTCACCCAACTGGCATCCGTGTAACCTTCTAATACTGAAGGATACCCATTATAGTTTAAACTATAATTCATTGTCCCCTTCAAGTATTTCAATACTCTTCGGACAACATGCCAATGGTCTTTTCTTGGATTACTTGTATACCTACTTAGTCTCCCTACAGCATATGCAATGTCTGGTCTAGTACATGTCATGGCATACATTAAGCATCCAATTACTTTTGAGTATTCAAGTTGTGCTACTGGACAGCCTTTATTTGGTACTAAATTAGTGTTATGATTAAAGGGAGTAACAACAGATTGACAATCAAATTCATTAAATTTCTTTAACACCTTTTCTATATAGTGAGATTGGGACAAACATATGTTCTCACCATCTCTTATTATTCTAATCCCTAGTATCACATCGGCTTCCCCTAAGTCTTTCATATCAAAACCACTAGAGAGGAAACTCTTAGTTTTTTCCACCTCATCTAGATCAGTACCAAATATTAACATATCATCAACATATAAACAAATTATAACACTTTTTCCATTATGGAATTTACTATAAATACATTTGTCAGATTCATTTATTTTATACCCATTACCTAGCATAACTTGATCAAACTTTTGATGCCATTGTTTAGGAGCTTGTTTTAGTCCATACAATGATTTATTCAATTTACACACATTCTTTTCTTGACCATTAACCACAAACCCCTCAGGTTGTGACATATACACCTCTTCATCTAATTCCCCATTAAGAAATGTTGTTTTTACATCCATTTGATGAATGACAAACTTATAGATGGATGCAAGTGCCAATAACACTCTAATTGAGGCAATTCATGCCACAGGTGCATCTGTATCAAAATAGTCAATGCCCTCTTTTTGTGTAAATCCCTTAGCAACTAGTCTTGACTTAAACTTATCTATGGTTCCATCTACCTTCATTTTCCTTTTGAAAATCCATTTACATCCTATAGGTTTGGAACCAGGTGGGAGGAGGTCTACTAATTTCCACGTTTTATTCCCCATTATTGAGTTTATTTCCTCTTGTATAGCTTCCTTCTAGAAAGTCTGGAGACTTTATTGCCTCTTCAAATGTTTCTGGATCACTTTCTGTATTATAACATATTGGTCCATAACTGTCTATGGACTCTCTTGTTCCTTCAATAAGGAACATGAAAATGTCTGGTCCATAAGTTTTCTCTTTCCTAGATCTCTGACTTCTTCTAAGTTCTGAACTCTCTAAAGTACTATTATTAAATACATTGGTTTCTAGATTATGTGCATTACTATGAACATTATTTTTGTGACTGGGAATTGAGTTAAACCTATCTTCTTGAAAGATAGCATCCATAGAATCAATTACTGTATTTACAGGATATGAGTCATTAGATTCTATAACCATGAATCTGTATGCTTTGCTATTTTTAGCATAGCCCAGGAACACACATTCAATTCCCCTTTCACCTACTTTCTTTCTTTTTGTTTCATGAATTTTTACTATCGCCCTACAACCCCAAACTTTGAAATGGCCAAGGTTGGGCTTTCTATTTTTCCAAAGTTCAAATGGGGTTATTTTGTTCCTTTTGTTTGGAACTCTATTCAAGATATAACAAGCCGTCAACAAGGCTTCTCCCCAATAACCCTTTGCTAGACCAGAATATGATAACATTACATTTACCATTTCTTGTAATACCCTATTTTTCCTTTCAACTATGCCATTTTGTTGTGTGAAATAAGGTGCGGTTGTTTGGTGAATTATTCCAGTAGACTCAAAGTAACTAGGGTTATAGAACACTCCTCCTGTATCACTCCTAAAACATTTAATAAATGTTTCATGTTGAAGTTATACTTCTATTTTAAATATCTTAAATTTATCTAACACTTCATCCTTTGAATGCATTAAATATACATAGCAATATCTAGTACAATCATCTATGAATGTCACAAAATATTTTTTACCACTTATAATGGGTCAACCATGTAAATCACAAACATCAGAATGAATTAAATCTAACACTTTAGAACTTCTTTCAACTCTAGGAAAAGGAAATCTAGTTATCTTAGTTAGCATACAAGTTGTACATGCATCCGAAATTCTACTTGTTTTAGGAATTAAACAGGAATTCATTGTAACAACCTGATTTTAATTATGATGTTCAACTGGTTAAAAGATAATTAAATTATATTTTAAATTTGAGAGTTAGAAAGTGTTTTTGATTAAAATAAAATCATATTCATAGTCTACTTTATGGTAGAGGGTTACGGTAAAATTTTCGGTTGAAAATTCAGACGAAAGCCGGTCTGCGTTTTCACTACCGGTACAAGTTTACTGTACAGAAAACCTAATTTTGAACCGTGAAAGATATAATTAGTGTTTTTATTATGTTTCCTTCAACTTTGGTTATTTTGAAAATTTTCGTTCAAAAATAAAATATAATATTTTATTCGGGCGAAAACGTCAGAAGAATTACGATCGGAAATGCAACCGGGTACAAAATGGAGCAGAATAGGAGACATAAAAGGCTTGAGGTGAGATGAGGGAGTGATGTGACTTACTAGAGGTATGGCCTAAGCTACCTCCTAAAAAGTGGTCATGATGAACTTTTTGAAATATATCATATTATATTCTAAAAAACTATTTTTCTCTTTCCTCTTCAACCAAACAAGGCACAAGGTCAAAACTTGCTCTCCAAGCTCATTCCTCTCTCCTCAATTTCGTGCCACTCTCTCCCCTCTCTATATATACCCCTTTCATTTTCACTTCATCATCTTCCTCCTTCAACCTCCATTAAACCTTCATCTTCTTCTTTCTTCTAAAAGTTCAAGCTCTTCAAACTTTAGTTTTTATTCATCTTTTCTACTTAAGTTCTTCATTAAAGTTCTTCCTTATACTAAGGGTAATGCTCTCATATGAATCTTTTTGCAAGTTTCATCTTTTATTTCTTAGTTTACTTTATGTGTTCTTTATATGCTTTAAACTTCTAAAATCTCTCTAAAATGGTAGAAAACTCCTTTTGAGTTGAAACCACTTTCTATAGTCTTGTATTAACTTATATTTTCACATACTAAGAGTTTATGTAAAACAAAAATCTCTACCTATCTCTTCCAATGAAGGCCGAATGCTTGCATTTGTGACCTAGGAAGTTTTTGTTTCGACTTTTGGAATATGATCATGTGTTTGAGTTTCTAACTACCCATTGATCTTAAATCTCTAAATCTTGGAAGTTTTGATAGCTTGTTCCTATGATGGCTGAAAATATGAATAAGTAAGCCTAGAATACTATGGTTCAACTTTCCAAGTATGATCATGGATTTAGAACTCTTAATACCTCGTGATTCTAAACCTAAGAGTTATTGTTAAACAAATAATATTTTTCCTCATCATCCTATGATGGCCGAAACTTAGTGTTTAGGTACTAGGATGTTTGAGTTTTTATTTTTCCAAAATGATCATGGACTTAAGCTCCATAAGATATTTGGATGCTAAGTCTAAGAGATTGGAAAGTTTAAGGATTTCTAACTTGTTTATTCTATGTTATTAAAGCTAGGATGTATTACTTTCATTTTTCCAAGATGATCATGGACTTGAGCTCCGTAAGATATTTGGATGCTAAGTCTAAGAGATTGGAATGTTTAACTTTCCATTGTTTTCCAAAATGATCATGGACTTGAGCTCCATAAGATATTTGGATGCTAAGTCTAAGAGATTTGAAAGTTTAAAGATTTCTAACCTATAAATCTTATGAAGGCCGAACCTAGAAGGTTATGGACCTAGGATACTTTGTTCTTATTTTTCCAAAATGATCATGGTTTTGAGCTCCTTAATACATATGGATGCTAAACCTAAGAGATTGGAAAGTTTAGTGAATGCTAGCCTATTTTACTAGCCTTGGCCGAATACCATAAGTTTATAACTTAGTGGGATTTTAAATCAACTTTGTTAAGTGATCATTGTTTATGAACTCCTAACACTTAACGATCATAAATCCATGAGTTGTATAATTTTCGGGAATCTCTAACCCTAAGAACTAGTCTTGGTCGAACCTATACCTTGTGGTTTAGTGTTCTTGTTTGATTTTAACTTGTGATTTTGTGTTCATAACCTTAGACTTCCATCGCAGAGGAAACGAGGACGTTCGTGGTATACCTCTTCGAGCATCTAATCTCCTTACCTTCACAGAAGGTGGAGTTAGTACTTTGTGGTGTGACAACGAGGAGCTTCGAGTTCGGGAGTCCGGTGATAACCCAGGTGGGGGAAAGAACCAACCTATCATCGGAAAGGATAAGTAGTAGATTATATATTAATTGTGTAGGGCGACCTAAACCCTACTAGTAGTCGAGTAATCGACAAAACCAAAATCACATTGGAAACCTTTTTCTGAAAAACCAATGGCGATTCGGGGATTGTAGGTTTATCGATATTAGGTTGATTTTAGATTGTTGATGGTTGATTTGATTTTATTACCTTTATTGAATTGATTTTGTGCTATATTGGTGATATGGGAATATTTGGATTGATATTGTGTTATGCATGATCTGCCTGGTTTGTATTATTATGCTTAGTGGTTTTTAAGCAAAGATATATATGTTGTCTAAGAGATTATTGTTTTGGGTGTGAGGATAATGATGATTTAGAAGTGCCTAACCTAGATGATGTATGTTAAAGAGGTGTTATGGCATAGAATATGTGTCAAGTTCTAATGGAAGGGTAAGGCACTAGGATATTTCTAAAACGGGTTGGTGAGATTCAAGTATATGTGTTGTTATCCACAACCGTGTATTGGTAATATAATACACAAGGACAAAGGTGTATTGGTAATATAATACACAAAGATGAAAGTGTATTGGTAATATAATACACAAGGACATCTGTGTATTGGTAATATAATACACGTAAAACCACTTCTGTGTATTGGTAATATAATACACTTAAAACACTTCGTGTATTGGTAATATAATACACCGTGTATTGGTAATATAATACACGTAAAATCAAGAGTTCTCGCGAGATCACTTCCACATTAGGAAATAGGTGTGCAACTATGGTGTCTTTGAGTCGCATGAGATTGGGGGTAGAGGATGATATATTAACTTGGGGGTGATCTGTTAGTTATGTGTGTTGATTGTCTGTGACAATTCATTGTATAATTTACTATGACTCTTTTCCGCCTTTTGATGATATAACTGTTTCTTATCCCCTATGTTTATGTATTCTTGTGGGTTACTTTACTTACATTAGAAGACCCGATGGAGGATTATGTTGTTGAGGAGCTGGACGGAGCTTTGTATGAAACGGAGGATGCTGAGGAGTTGGATGGAACTAGTTACGAACGAGACATTGAAGGTCGAGCTGTGATCCATGACGAGTAGAGTATAGATAGTATGGCCAAAGTGTGTCTAAGAAGGAGTATTTTATATGTTTCTGCTAAGTATGGCTTTTATTTTAAGTTTATGCCTGTGAGGGATCCTACTGAAATGATTCCCTCAACAGTGTTTTGGTAATGTAATAAATAAACAGGTGTGTATTTATATATTACAACCTTGGTGTGTTTAATTTGCAGAAGTTATATGATTGTTTAAATAAAGTTTTAATTTTTACGTACTTTTCACGCTAAGCGGGTGATTAAGGAATTAATTAATAAGGTTTTAAGATAATAAAACACCGGGGCACAACGGGTGTCTCATTCATTATTTCATCCATTTTCCTAAAATTAACATGTCCTAGACGAGAATGCCATAAATTACAAGACTCAACAATATAAGCATAAATAAATCCATTATCATTAATAATATTGAGTTTGAACATATTCTCACAAAGGTATCCATTTCCTACAAACATTCCTCCCTTAGAGAGAATAAACTTGTCTCCCTCAAATACACATTTGAACCCGTAATTATTACATAACGATACAGAAATTAAATTCTTCCTAACATCTGGTTCATAATAAACATTTGTAAGAGTGGCTACTTTTCCGGAAGTGAATTCTAGTTCCACTGTCCCTTTGCCTTTAACATGGACAGTTGATGCATTTCCCATATATAGAACGATTCCATCTTCTTCATTAATTGTCTTGAAGAGATCCTTGTTCTTACACACATGGCGAGTTGCACCGGAGTCAATCCACCATGATCCAACATCTTCTATCATGTTGATTTCGGAAATGACCGCAACAAGATTGTCCTTTGTTGCACTAGATTCCTTCTCTTTTTCCTTTTTCAGGAGACGACAATTCCTCTTGAAATGTCCCAGTTTTCCACAATAGAAACAACCATTTTTATTTTTCTTTTTCTTGTAGTCATTCTCATTGTTGTTTTCATGAGATTTTCCAAAATATCGATTCCTCTTTTTAGAGGACTTACTGGATTTCCCTTCCTCTACTACATGCACCTTCTCATGAATAGAATGTTCTTTAGTATCATCTTGTTTACGATGCACTTCTTCTAAACAAAGGTGATTACCCAATAGTTCAAGAGAAATGTCATCTTTCCGATGTTTAAGACTTCTTTTAAAGTCTTTCCATGAAGGAAGAAGTTTGTCAATGATTGAGGAGACAATGATGGTTTCATTATGTTGTTTGTAGTTATTGAGAATACGTTCAATTTCATGCATTTGTTCCATGATAGGCATACCATCAACCATTTTATAATTATTAAAATGACTAACAAGAAATTTCTTACTTGTTGTGCCCTCCATCATGTATCTTGCCTCAAGTTTCTCCCATAGTTCTTTGGAGGATCCCGCATTTTGATACACATCGAACAATGAGTCGGTCATGCCATTCAAAATATTCCCCATGCAAATGTAGTCATCATTAACCCACTTGTTCCTCTCATGAGTCTCATTGATGGTCTTATCTTCTCTTTCCTCTGGTCTTGGTGTGTTCAACACATATGCCACCTTCAATGTTGTAAGAAGGAAGTGCATCTTCTTTTACCAATGATGAAGGTTTCCACCTTCGAACCTCTCAAGTTTCATAAAGTCAGAAGTGATCTCCTTCAACGTTGCAGCCATTGTTATAGAAATCGAACCTAAAGATTGTTAGATAATGGGGTCTGGCCTGCAACAAAGAAGAGAAGAACAAAGGTAATGCGCAATCTCCAAGGCGTGTAGGAACACTAGGCTTTAGGTTCGATTCGCCCCCACCAATCTCTCCTCATAGATTGGATGCAACAGGTATAACTGGCGAATCCCCTTCAGGATACAATGGAGAACCTTGGTTTGGTTTGCACATCCTAAACCAATCGTATCGACAATGGCAGTTTACAGAACGATAGTCTCCTTAACTCTCTCTCTACGCATAAGGGAGAAAATAAGGTGATTTGGATAAAGAATGGTTGAGAGATTCTGAGATTTTTCGTATCCTTCAATGCATGCAGATGGTTCTATTTATAGACCAACTCATGTCACTTGGTGAAGCAAAACAACCTTTCAAAGGATTCTGCAATGGTAAAAATAATGACTTAAGTAATATTAAAGTTACACTAATATCATAGAGAAACCGTTGGCTTAGCGGTCAGCGGATGCACCCCATCAGCCTTTGGGTATCGTGTTCAAGTCCTGCCAACTTCTCTTTTTATTAAAATTTTGGTCAGTTACATAACTAACATAAAAATTCAAAATATGCAAGCGCTAGGACTTGAACATGGACTGCACAGTTTACAATGAATGGACTCAACCACTCTACCAATCAACATTTGTATATCAATTATACACCATTATATTAATTTAACCGTTACCAAGCAACTTTTTAATAAGGATTTTGAAAATCTCTCACAAATTTTCAACTAAATCATTTGAACTCATTTGCTTCAAAGTGGAGTAACAAAAATGACCAAGTCTTTTATGCCACAAAGATGATTCATCTACAACACTTTGCATGCATAGCAGTTTGTTTCCACTCTATTGGAAAGCTTTTGCCTCTCATTTCAATTGACATTAGCTCCCACCCGAAAGGGTCAAATATGGTGCATCTCATATCTTCAAAATGCAAAGAATAATTTCTTTCTAGCATTTGTCCCACACTCAAAAGACTTTGATTTATCTCAGGCACAAATAAAACATCAGAAATATATTTGATACCCGAGGGAGTTTCAACAGCAACGACTCTTTTGCCTTTGACATCAACACACTCTCCATTGCCAATGGTGACTTTGGAGTAGTAGGACTGGTCAAGCTCCTTAAAAATGCTAGCATTATGTGTCATATGATTAGTGCATCCACTATATATTAGCCATGCTTCTTTGCTACTGCTTACTGAATAACAAGTAGCAACAAACAGTTGCTCCTCATCTTGTTGATGCTTAACAACTTGAGCTTGATATCCCTATTGGTTTGTTTTATTTTTGCAAACCTTCTCCACACGACCATGTTGATTGCAGGTCCTAAATTTAACTCCAGGCCTATACCAACAATATTTTTCGGTATGGTTGTCCTTCTTACAGTGGGGGCAAGGTGGAAACTTTGTTTTCCAACCTCCTCCTTTGCTACCTTCTACTTCTTTTTTCCTTTTCCTTTCTCCCCTCCAAATGGCTTTTTCTCATAACTACTAGAGCCTTGGGCTTTGCCTTTGGTGCTGGCCATAAGAGCACCTTCTACATTTTCTTCCATTCTCAAAGATCTTCTATGTTTAGTAGCTTGCAAAGCATTCACAAGCTTTGCAAGTGATATTTGAGAAAAATCTTTATTTTCTTTAAGAGAGGAGATTTTTGACTCAAACCTTTCTAGAAGGCAAACCAAGACTTTCTCCACCACACGTTGATCACTAAGCTCCTCACCTAACAATCTGATTTGTGTGACCACTTTTGAAAGTCTGTCTGAAAACTCTTTAATAGTTTCAAGTCAATGCTTCAAATTCTCTCCTCAAGTTCAGCACCTGCATCCTCTTTGTTCTTTCACTCCCTTGGAACTCCTCCTTCAGCTTGTCCCAAACCTCTTTTGTAGTTTCAAGATTCAAGATCTTGATAAATACATCATCATGTAGTGCTGCATGTATTATGGCAAGTGCTCTGCCTTCCTTGGCCACTTCCTCATTGTGATTCCTAATCTGAGCTACTGTTGGGTTGGTGGGTAAAGGAGGTGGATTGCTTCCATTTTCCACCACATCCCATAAACTCTGAGCTCTAAGATAGGTTCTCATTTTTGCAGCCCACAAATGATAGTTTTCTCCTGCAAATATAGGAGGTGGAGGTGAAGAGCTACTGCTGGAAGCCATTCTGGTGTTTGAAGGTTTTTGTGGAGGTTTTCTTGCTGGTTTTCTCTCTCACACAGACTTGCCCACTGATTTTGTTTCACTCACAGACCCTTTAAGATCAATGAGGCTCTTTATACCATGTAAGAAAACAGAACAAAGAAGAGAATTTTTGTAAAAACAACAGAGAAGTTCTACAGCTGAGAGCAAAATGGAAGAAGGAGTAATGGTACATTAATTCACGTACAAAGTACTGAACACATATAAGCAGAAAAAAGTAAAAACAAAAGGCTAAGATAGCTAGCCTATATGAAGTACAAAAAGGCGAAACTAAATCTCCCTAAAACAAGGGTTACCACTCCTTTTTACCTAACCAAAAGTTGTAATAAAAACATCTAAGTTAACTTAAAGTATATAGAAAAATCTCAATTTCTAACAGTATTCAATACTTTCTTTGGCATTTTGAAGAGTGACGGAAGGTACAAAGACAAGCTAGATAAGACTTAATTAATCAACGCAATTCTTCCGCCCATTGACAAATGCTTGCTCCTTCAAGAGGCCAATCTTCTCTTCCAAGCGGCGAACCATTTGCCACGTATGTATTTTACATTAGTTTTTTAACATGGCATAGGGATGAAAATTGCAGCATTTTAAATATATAAAAATTAAAATCATTCGAAAAAAATAGAGGTATGATTTTCATCAAATTAAAAAACTAGAGGGATTAAAAATGAATTTTAACATTATTTTTATTATTTTAACTATTTTTTTATTCTAGTCATGCATGCCACATGGAATCATGTGGCAGACTATTTGCCATGTATGCAATTTCCGTTTTTTTTTTTACAGCAACTTGAAGAATGGGCGAAAATTGCAACCGTTGAAAATTACAAGATCAAAAAATCGTTTAAACAACGTGGGACAAGATGAGACTGAAAAACCACCATAACATGATCTCAATACAGAACCCCGGAAAGACTCCTCATCAGTAAACCACTTCCACTTCCACTTCCACTTCCATCATGCTGGAAAATACAAGTTAAACCACCCCAAATTTTTACTCCTTTAACTCCATCATTTTTATCCTTCCATCAGTAAACCACCACAATTTTCTAATTATCAGTACTTCCATCCTAAAGGATGTCTCTTTGAATGCGAGTAAGGATTTTCAAAACCTTCGCAGGAAGTGTTTTTTTTTAAAAAAATTGATCGGTCAAAACAAATGTCAGTAGTTACTTTGTTATCTTAATTTTTTTTTTCATTTATCAAGATTTGATCATTGAACTTCCTACTCCTTCAACTTCTTATATGCTTAGTTCAAACCACTGAGTTATCCAACCCCCAATGGAATAATAAACATGCGTAACATTGTTTTATTGATAATAGGCTTAATTGCAGTTTTGGTCCCCATACTATTAGTCATGCACGCTTTTGGTTCCTGAAGTTTTTTTTTTCGTTCACATTTGGTCATTTTGTTTTTCATTGTTGCAAATTTAGTCCTTTTGTCCAATGTCTGTCAATTTTTTCATTGATCAACATCGAGGAACCACTTCTGTAAGCACACACAACCTCTGATTGAGGTTATTTCTCCTTTGCATCTCCGATTCAACATGATTCAGTGATTCCTCTATGATATTCACCGGTTTTGTCCCTTTTTTTGGGACCTTTTTTTGTTCTACCACATGATCCTTTATCATAAAAGCTCAAAAAGAGGTTCTATGCGCATAAAATAGTAGTTATGTATGCTTGGAGAAGTGGTTTCTCTCTGTTGATCATTGAAAAAAGTATAGACGCTGATAGAAGGACCAAATTTGCAATATTGAAAAAACATAGGGACCAAATATATATAAAAAAAATTAAGAACCAAAATCACACAAGACTAATAGAAAGGGGATCAAAACTGTAATTAAACCTTGATAATAATACTGATAAGTGGGGCGCATGGCCAGAAAGAAATTGACTTTTGTAATTTTAGCTCTATAAATGCAGTTCTCCGTCGGTAAGATTAATATTAACCTTAGAGCTTAGGATACCAGCTATAATTAAAAAGAGGGATTAAAATACAATTAGGTTTTAATTATGATAACCATAGGCACTAATTGATGTTTCCATGATCCTTGTATGGTGTAGAAAAGCACAAAGTAATTGATAACTACCAAGTTCTTTATATTAAATTAAAAGGGGTGGCTGGTAGATTTTCTAGGCGGCTAATCTTGATTACCTTCCTTCATTTTCAGCATAGGTGATATGATTATCAGGACCAGTTACCTGCTGACTATTATAACATAATTTAGAATAAGATTCTCATAATTAAAGTCAATTATATTAAGGATCCGTTTGGATGGATTTTTTTAAAAAAAGACTTTTGTGATGAGAAAGTAGAAGCAGAAATTAATTTTAAAAATATAAGTTATTTTGTGTTTGGATGTAATAAGCATGAAGTATTTTTAAACCAAAAAAGACGTTTGTACGTAGATATGTCAAATCACTTTTAATTTATTAAAATTACCAAAAAAAAACATATAAAATCACCTTTTTTTTTGTATAGTTTTGGAGAACATTCCACCGAAAAAATTATACAAAAGACTGCAATTGTGATAAACACCAAATTCTTTTATCAGTAGCGAATTTGTTAATTGAAATATATATATATATATATATATATATATATATATATTCATTCAACTTAATTGTTCCGTCATGGCAGCCAGTCACCCATAAACCCATGTTTTGCAGCTAACTACACCGATGCAAATGGAATATTAATATCTATCAATATTAAAATCTGAAATTTTTTACAGGATATACAAAACAAAATTGAAAATTTACAATATACAAAAAAAGCTCAAAAGGGAATCAGTGCAATTAGATAAGAAAGGAGAAAAAGAGAGAGAAGAAATATGAGAAAGGATGGTGCAGGCCGGTTGGCAGAAGAAGAAGAAAAGGGTAGAGAAAGAAAAACAACATATGAGAATAATGAAAAGAAAAAAAAAATTTAATCTTTGAAGGAAGAAGAAAGATGGGAAAGAGAGGTATTTGAACAGCTGAATGGTTGAGGGGACGTCAATGATATCGCAGCGTTGAAAGTCAGCCAACTTCTAAAGTGCGGAGAGGGATATTGGAGCAGAAAATCGGAAAGAGACGCAACGTTAACAGGAAGACAATAAAAGATGGTCGTCATTTGAGATTTTTTATACAGGGATAATTTTGTCCAAAAGTTCATTAAATTGCAGCGCCTCTCCGCCAGGTTCTTTTCTCTCTCTTCTGTCGCAGGTGCTTTTATGGGAAGTTAGTAACGGTGGCTTCTAAAAAAAAACATAGAAATATGCTTTTTTACTGCTTCTATTTTTTTTAAAAGTCAGATCAAACACTTATTTTTTTTCATATAAGCATTTTTATTTAAAAAATAAGTGTTTTGTTTAAAAAAAAAAAAAAGTCCAAACGGACTCTTAAGTTTCTTACGAAAGATAAAAGGGGAGAACGAAAGAGAAGGGGGAAATAATGCCAACGAAATCAATTAATTTCTCTCTTATCTTTTTTTTTTCCTTTTTTTTTCACTGTGGGGGACTGGGACGATTGAAATGAAACATATACTAATGTTTAGAGCAGTTATACAATAGTTAATATCTCATGGAACTCAGCATTTTCGGTTTCATTTCTCTAGTTAGGATTCTAAAATTTTCTTTCTTTCAATTTCTGTCGCATATTAACGTTTATGCAATTTCAACAATATGTTATAGAGCATCTCGATGTTCTTCAAATAAGTAACTCACTTTATTTCTTTAAACCGATCGTCTCAATTTTAAGAATTCCAATCAATTTTCACTTTAATGGGAGATTTTATTAACAAATTGCTTAAAATTCATAAATATTCTCCCTCTTTTTAATATTCTATATTCTCTCTTCTATATTTATACACATAAATATTAAGCAACCCACGAAGAATGATCATTTATGTAAGCAACTCTCTTTAATTTTAAACAATCCAAAATATAAATCAAAATAATATTTTAATATTAAACAACCCCTAAACAACTCTCATATAAAATGTTCTTACTTATACTTCCAAGGTTATGGGTTGAGCCGTATACATATAGTGCACGGACTCCAAGATACTCGGAGCTATTCATTGGAGTTGAACAACGTTAGAGGGCCTGTTTGTTTAGCGTTGGAAAATCCACTTTGACACCCAAACCTCAGTTGCTATACCGGAGTGTTTGGGTGTAAAATTCAGTTGAAAATAATTGATTCTTGGTAGAAAAAAGTGAGTTTTGTGGAAGCAAAAATTTCTAACTTTTCCTTTTAGAATAATTGATTCTAGATGTAGGACCCACAAAATTCTACTGGTCCGTTTGTTTTAGATTTTGATAGAATTGATTTTGGAAGATTTGATTTTGAAAAAATCAAGGTTAAAAAAATTGGTTTGTGTTTGGTAACAATATTTCAAAAGTAGGTTTAGAATAATTGATTTTGTTTGGATGATAAAGTAAAATCACTTTTAAGGTGTAAATATGTAGAATTTTGTGGGCCCTACATCTAGAATCAATTATTTTCAATGGAAAAACTAAAATTTTTTGCTTCCACACAACTCGGTTTTGCCCACCAGGAATCAATTATTTTCAACTCAATTTGGCTCCCAAACACTCCAATTATTGTAGCAACTGTAGTTTGGTAGTCCAAACTCCGTTTTGGGTGTTAACCAAACAAGCACTACATATTTACAATTCAAAAGTGATTTTACTTTATCATCCAAACAAAATCAATTCTTTTAAACCTACTTTTAAAATATTTTTACCAAACACAAATTAATTTTTTTAACCTTGATTTTTTTCAAAATCAATTCTTCCAAACTCAATTCTACCAAAATCAATTCTATCAAAATCTAAAACAAACGGACCCTTTGAATATGACCTAGAATTCAGTGTCTAATCAAGCAACCATAATCTTTAACCATGGATCTTAAAATTCATAAACTCCCCCTTGAGGTTGATCAATCTCATCAGAAGTGGAAGAATAGTGAAAAGAATGAAAAAGAAAAAAGTGGGCAAAATAGTAAATCTGATGAAAACATATGTTATTGTTGTGGTGATAAAGGTCATTGGTCACATACCTGATATACACCAAAACATCTTGTTGACCTTTATCAAGAATCACTTAAAAATAAAGAGAAGAAGATAGAGAGACATTTTGCATATGAAGATGGTGATTCTGATTATGGTCGTATGGATGTTATCCATCTAGATGCTGCTGACTTCTTTTCTAATCCACATGGAAAAATTGATCATCTTATTGGAGATGACAGTGTCAAGAAATAAATTTATTATATTTTGATGTTATTGAATGTTATATTTAGTGTGTTTTGAATTCCCTATGCTTTGAAGTTATTGAACTTTATGTTTAGTGTGTTTTTCTTTTTAAAGCAATAAATAATTTATTTATAAGGTTGTTATCTTTTCAAATATATTCTTGTACTTCTTATTATTAATTTATTTTTATTCTTTTTTGGAAGAATGAGTGTTGGCACTAACATCAATAATGGAGATATGTGTCTGCTAATAGTGTAATGACCCATATAATTCTCAAGGATAAAATATATTTCTTTTATTTAGTAATGCAAGAAACCAATGTTAGTACTATATATATCCAATACTACAAAAATAATTGAAGGCTCTGAAAAGCTAATGTATTGTTACATTACATGTAGTAACAAAGTTACACATTGACATTGCATTGTATTATTCCAAGTCTCATAGAAACTTATTAAGTTTTAAGGATATTCGTCTAAATGAATACCATATTGAAACAACAAATGAAGGAAATATTGAATATCTTCATATCATGTGACTAGCCTTAGATTAAAAAAAAAATTGTATTGGAAAAATTACCACCTGCTCTTTCCTCTGGTTTGTACTACAATTGTATTAATACAAGTGAAACACATACGGTTGTAAACCAGAAGATTACATATCATAATAAATTTGTTGTTTGGCATGATCGATTGGGCCATCCAAAATCTATTATGATGCGAAAAATAATTGATGGATGATCCACATTTGTCACATTTTTGAACTTTATTTGTCTGGCTATTGGTATTTATACATTTTGTCAATTGTAGTTAATTAATGGAACAACATTTTATAAAATTAAGAGTATTTAATAGCATTTTTAATCCTTGTCTAAAAATATTAACATAGTTTTTGGTTGGACTTGGAGGGAGTGAAAGAGGAGGGGAGGGGAAGGGAGGGATTTTTATAAATATTTTATGTTTGGTTCAACTTTTGAAGGGGAGGAGAGGGAAGCAAAATCCCTCCTTAAATCAATTTTGGCCCCTCCATTATTGGGGGGATTTGGAGGGGAGGGGAGGGGTTTTAAAACATTTTATATGCATTATCTAAAATATCCTCACTTATCTACTTTGAAATAAATAACTGTAAGAATTTAAAAGTAAATTTGTTTTAAAATCTCTCCCCTCCCCTCATGAACCAAACATAAAATTGTAATTTCCTCTCCCCTCCCTTCCTCTCAACCAAACACAATGTCTAATTAAAATATTTCCACTAGTTGACTTCCTTCCCTTCTTCTCCTGTCCCCTCTTTTGAACCAAACACAAAAAGTCGACTCAATATACAAAGTTCCTACTTGATGGGGTTTGATGAGGTAGATGTACACAGCCTTATCCTTATAAGCAAAGATGTTGTTTGCCATATTTGAATCGGCGACCTTGTCCCAAGGCATTAACCTTATCGTTGTGCAAAGATTCGTCTTCCTTTGTCTGAAAGTATCAAAGCACAATTACTTTAAAACACAAAAGGTGACATTTTTGGAAGGAAAAAAAAACTTTCGAAATTCAACCAATGTTTAAGCATAAATTCTGAAGTGCTATGAGCAAGTTATTTCTCTTGCTTTATATCACAAATATAAATTACATCAATTTTGTAGATTATTGTTATTATTTATTTTGACTATTTTTTAATGCTATAATTAATGTAACACATGATCAATGATACAGAATTACAGATAGAATGCTCTTCAGCAAATAATCTGTTGTCAGTCGAATAGTAACAATTAAGACATATATATAAGACCACCAAATTCGTGGATTGTTGCGAGTTAATTAACATTACCAACAGTGTTGCAACCAATATATCAAACCCTCCAAACGACAAGAAATCATGCTCACCAAATTAAAACAACTGAGGATCAAGGAAACAGGACCACAAAAATTCAAATATATAAATCCTCTGGAAGAAAATAATGAAACTAAATAGGAAGGATGTAGTAAAAAACACAAGGAAAATAAATCCTAAACAAATGGCGACGACAATTAATGTAAGGAAAATAATAATTATGCTAGAAATTAGTTGCCTCAATGTAGCTAGCTAGTGGAGATAGCTCTCTTGGCAAAAGTGTTCTTGTTATTGTGCATCCACACTTTGAGGACTCTTCTCTTGATTCCAATCTCCTGGCAAAACTTGTGCACTACAGATTCCTCTAGCTTCTGTATCTTCCACCCTGCCTTTTCTGCAAATTCCAGCATCTTCTCCTTCTGTTCTTGTGTGAACTTGGTTCTGAACCTCTTCCTCATCACCTTTGGATTTTCCATCTCCCTAATCCTATCCTCATAAGACTGATCAGAAGGACTAATTGACCCACTTTTGTTGGGACATGAATTAGCCAAAATGGGCTTATCAGGAATCATTGGAAGAATATAATGTTGATGAGAAGGGTAATCAGAATCAGACTCATGAATCTCTTTTCTGTGGAAGTTTCTGTGGCAATTGCAAGCTGAGCACTTGAGAGCTTCAAGGGTGCCTTCTTCTCCTGCAGGCATGAACTCACCACATCCATCATTTGCATTGCCACCAAGGGCAGCTGCATGGTTCTTGTGGCATTCCTTATATCTTATTATCTTTCTCTCCTGCCTCTTTTCAACATTAAAATTGTTAGACTCCATATATGGAAGCTTCTACAGATGAATGACTGTTGATAAGAGAAGATTGAACAAAAGAAAACTTTCTATATATGCTGAGGGAAGATGGTTGGATTAGAAACTGATGAGAAGAAACAGGTGATATGTAATTGTTTTCTGTCTATGTTGAGAGAGAGAGAATAAGGAAATTAGAGTGGATGGAACACGTATACTAGGCAGGGATTGTTAATTTTGCAAGTGAAGCAACAAGACATTGTCTAGTACATATAATATTGAGGAGTGTGAAAGAGGAAGTGGATATAATGGAGGTTTTAGTCTGAAATACTACTTTATAATGGATAATGCATTCATTATATTGGTACAATTTTTAACCTCTTGTCCCGTTCTCCTGTCAGACTTCCTATTTATAGTCAATTATAATTTGCTACTTAATAAAATAAAATCTTATATCATTAACACTTATGTGTATTCTCAGCTTTTTATTGATTTGGGACACCGAGATACCATTTTTTGAGACAGCGGATTTGTATCATTTTTCGATCTACTTCGAGGAGTATCCCACTACCAACCTGAGACGGGGACTAATCTCCCACGAGAGTTTGTTCGGCACCTCTATGGGCGGTATCCCTCCCGGCTAAGGTTTTTTTCTTATCCAAGGCTCGAACCCGAGACCCTAGTTAAGGGACGAGAGACCTTTAACCACTCACACCAACCTCAGTTGTTGTTATAGCATATTTGTATCCAAATTAGCTATACCATACTCAAATATATGAGAGATGTGAAACATGAAAATCTGCAAACTAGCATTTTTTTTCTTTCTTTTAGAGATCACTTTAGCTAGAACTGTAGCTTAGAGGTTCATAATTTGGATATATTTTGTCTCTTTGTGTACGTGTAAGAGAGGGGGAGAAGGAGAGAGGCCTTAATTACATTGAAATAGAAAAGGCAGAGTTGTCGTTAGAGAGATAAGAGACAATTAAAAGGTGGTGAGTGCGTGCTTTTCTTTGCTTTGCATACACTATTAGATACCAAGCTTACGTTATAAAAAAGAGATGTTTTTTTAAAAGTAATTAGATTAAATTAATAAAAAAATTACGAAACAAAAATAAGAACAAGAATTAAACAGGCTGAAGGAGAAGTGTCCGCTTAGAAGAAAAGATTGTCCAATCACCGGTAGAAAAAAGCCTTTCCATAATGGTTGGAAAAGGCTTTCTACAACGGCTGATCAATAGTTGTAGATAGTAAATTTCTATATCGATTGAAAGGCACAATCGTTGTAGGAAGTGTGATTTCTACATCTAAATTGTGGACTCGGATGGATTTTCTACAACGGCTGTGTTGACCAACCGATGTAGAAAGTTAGTTTTATACATCTGTTGGTTTGACCAACCGTTGTAGAAAGTCTTGTATTTTTTTTTCAAAAACATCATTTGTTTCTTCCATCCCTTCCTTTCCCTGTTTTCATTTAGTTTTAGTACACATCAACAAAATCAACAACAACACAAAATCAATAAAAACTCAACAATTAACATTAACATTCATATATATAATTCAATATCCATATATATAGTTAACCAGTACTAATTAATCTAGCTATATCAACAAAAAAACTAAACCTATATAAATCTCAAACTAAATACATCTAAGATACAAATGGTTTACTATAATCAAGAAAGAAGTTTGCCCAACGCTTCTTGATGTCCTCAATTTCATCATAAGAGAATGGTTCCGCATTATTAAAATTCTGCAAGTTCAAATAACATAAGCTAAACAATATTAGAAAATAGAGTAAAACAAACATAATAATTAACTCTTGTACTTAAGCAAGTAGAATGCATCATATGCATGAATTTGGTGACCAGATAGATCAATCCAAAAAATTCAATACATTACTGCCAACATTCACTAGTAATCATAAAACTTTCCATTGTGGTCAACGAAACCATAACATATTAGAGGACAACACAAATCAAGATGTAAAAGAAATCCATAGCCATTATCAAACATAAACCTAACATGAAGAAAAGGACTTCAAGATCACTGATATTTTATAGTTCAACAAAGTTCTCAATAAAAGAAATCACAGAATTGAACACTAAACTAGCTTCCAAGTTTGTCTCACAAATTGCAAATACATCTGATAAACCTCTGACTCATCTAGTTTTATAACTAGAAAAAGCCATGGTTTTGTGCTAATTATATCTCGTTTTCGCCCAAATTGGATTTAATTGTCCTCAAGCAACACTTTGAGTCTCTTAAGTAGTTTTTAGGATATGTTAGCTAATTTTGAGTCAAATAAAGCATTTACTGCTATCTTATAATTTCAGGTTAAAAGGGAAGCTCTTAGAGTCAAGGAAGATGAAGAAAACATGAAAAAGGAATTCTGGGACTTTCGCCACGCGAGACAGGATCTCACCTCGCGAGCTTGAAGACCAGTCTGAACAGCAGCAATCACCTTTCTGTCTCGCCTCGCGAATCACTAGCTCGCCTCGCGAGAGAACCAATTCCTGAAGATCAGATTTTTAAGATTCGCCTCGCGAGCTAGGTCTCGCCCCGCGAGCGCGCGAAACTCAGAACCCCTATTTATAGGCTGTTCTGATGCAGAATTGATAGCTTTTGGTTGGGCACTTGGAGGCACTTGGAGGCTGCGGCTGGACTAGGGTTCCAACCCTAAAAGGGGATGTTTTCCTTGCTCTGGGAATGAAAGAAGATTGGAGGATTCCTCTATGAGTTTTCTTCATCTCTTCTCTCCTTCTCTTTTGTATTGTCATTTAGCATGAGTAGTTAAACCCCCTTGTTGTTGGGGTTAGATGTAATTTTTCTGAACTTGATTGTTATTTGATTTGGTTTCAATACAAGTTTCTATTTCTTTATGAGTGTTTGATTCTATGCTTAATGCTTTTCTTGGCTTAGCTACCCATGGAATGATTCGTTGCTTTGATAGACAATTGAAAGATTGATGTTAGGTCATGCTCATGAATCAAATGCCAAGTAGTTCATGAACCTAGACATAGGTCTTGGGTTGCTTGCAATCTTATAAGTCTTGATTCTTAATGCAAAATCTCAGGTTATTCCACCTAAGACATTAGGGCTTAATTTGGGATTTTAGGCTCATTCCACCTAAGACATTAGGGTTTGAGTATTTAAAAAGGCTTGATTGTCATAATTGAATTAGGACTTGTTTTGATAACCATTTCATTGCAATTAAGGAAGGATTAGTGTAGTCTAACCCTGACAGCTTTAACCGCATTTCTGTTGCCCTCCAAGTGTTCGATAAAAGTCCAAAAAGACCAAAAATATTGTATTGCTTTTATTTCTTTATTTTATGATCTCTTCATACCATAGTTCAGTCTAGATAGTTGTTGAGTTTGTGAATTGGTAATTGGCAACCGATCCCTGAGGATGATATCCGGTCTCACCACCGTATTACTTGTTTGCGACAAGGTGAACTTGCCTTTATTCTAAAAATCACGCAACAAGTTTTTGGCGCCGTTGTCGGGGATTGACTTTGCCAATATCAGTAGTAACAAAGGAGACAACTAATTTAGACATTTTAATCTTATTTTTATGTATATATTTGATCTCTTTCTTTTGTTAGTTTTGTATATATTTGAATTTGTGTTTCTTTAATCTTGGGCCTTATTTGTCTGTGAGGTGGAAATTTATTTGGCAGGACCATGGACTACAATTATTACCATCCATCTGATGCAGAAATTGAGATATCTGAGCTTCAGCTGCGGGCAGATATGCTGCAATTGGCTATGGACATCCATCAAGTGAGCAATACGTTGTCAAGGGCAACTGTCTCTCCTCCACCAGTGGTAGGCAATTCTGAATGGGGAGATCAATATCCCAACACTTACACTCCATGGTGGGGGAATCCTCCAAACAATGCTTGGATTGATCAAGAGGAACATTGGGAATCTTCCGCACCTTCATATCAACCACAACCATCCCAATGGTATGATGAGCCATCGCCATTGGAAGTTGCTTGGGAGAACTTCAAATATGAAATCACAGTCAATTTTGAGCAACCTATTCCGGATGGTCGGTCTCACTTAGAGGATATTTTGGAGAACTTCATGGTAACAACAATGGAAAGTTTAAAAAATCAAGAAGATACCATTTGAAGTCTCGGGGTACGTATTGAGAAACTCTCTAACCAACTATCCGAAATGCCAATTGGGAACTTGATGGATGATGATGAGGGTAATGCAATAATGTATGATGATGAAGATGATGCCATAATGGATGAAAAGGAAGATGAAGAGGTGGGAGCAACCGAGTCAAGAAGAGAAGAACCTGTTTGTGAGGACATAGTTGCACCATCTCCCATTGAACCCTTGACTGAAGAGATTGAGAGGAAAAAGCATTTGGAGGACATATATTTCGTCATGCTAGAGGATGATGAAGAACTTTTGGAATTAAATGATTCTATTGGCTCCTATGCATGTGTTGATTGTGATGGGAGAAACACTTGTGTGGTTTGTGCTGAGATTTCTGCATATATGGAAGGTGATGGATTTGGTAATGCAGAGAGTGAAGATTGTGTAGAAGCCAAAGCAGCACCAGTGATCCTCTCGACTTGTTTGCCACCTCACACTGTGAAGCAACCAACGATGGAGTTCAAGCCTCTGCCTGAGAAATTGGATTCGGCATCTTTAAATATGAAGGCACTATGGCCAGTCCAAGAGGTTGAACCCCATTTTTATTGGGAAGACTTTATTGACAAGGAGGTCAATTTTGACCCGAGAGGAATTGAAAAGTGCTTCCCATTTGAAGAAGTCAGCATGATTTTCGAGAGCTCACTTCCATATTTATGCTGCAGGCCATGGAATCCGGCAGGATCATATTACACTTTGAGCATTCCGTGGCCGCTGTATCACAGGCAGTGGGACCCCGGTGAAACCGCCTTCATGAGTTTTTCTAAACTTTTTTCTTTTTAATTATCTTTGCTTTGTTTTTCTTTGCTTCGAGTCATATGTGTGTTGACTGTTGGGTCGGTGAGCTTGATAGATTCTAATTAAATCTAGCATAGATTGACTGCATGATATTTGTTGACTGTTGATGATTTCCCCATAGGTTTTGAAAATTGAGAATTGATCCCCATGTGAAAAATTGAAAATTGAACTTTGAGAAACTATATTGTGATTGCATTAACTATGATAAGTTTGGGGTGAAGGGTTGCACACACTAGGGGTTGTATCTCGGTCAAACAATTTGCGAAAAAAAATGTCCAGGTGAGGAATTTGAGCCTCCAACTTTGTTTTTAATTGTGTGAATCACTTTTAAGTTGCACTTTCCCGGATTTGCTGGAATCTCTTCATGGTTTGCATGATTATGTGGTTGTATCAAATGATTTAGGCAATTTTCTTTGAAATAGCTACTTGGCCTAAATTGAACCAATCCCTAATGCATGTTCCCTAGTTAGCCACATTGAGCCTAATGAGCCTATTGTTTCTTGATGACCTTTAGTGATAAGCCAAAAATCCGGAAAAACCATGTTAACCCAATCTTAGGATTAGGAGAGCATGGATGCTTAGCAAGATAAAGGTTGAAAGAAACTAAGTTTGGGGTGGCTACAAGGTTATGATGTGTTGTTTTGGATTGAAAAAAAGAAAAAAAATAAAGGTTGGAGCCAAAGTCAAAAAGGAAAAAAAAAGAAAAGTACAAAAATGTCAAAAAAGGGGTATTAAAAGAAAGAGGTTGTAGTCACCCAAGGCAAAAAGAAAAATGGAAAAAGGAATTGGAGTGAAAATAAAAGTGTAAAAAGTTTCATGCTCTCTTAGTTCCTAGGGACTTAAGCCTAGTATCTTTGAATATCCTACCTTTAGCCAGGCCCCATTACAACCTTTAAAAGACCTTTTGATGTTGCATGCATGTTTTCGTGGGAACCATTGTTGAGATGAAAATCAAATTCATGGGAAGTGCTCTTGAAATTGAAATTGAGTGAAAGTTGATAACCTAGACAATTGAATGAATGAGTGAAATACTAAATGCCCTTGTGAGGAAGGCAGTTGTTTGAAATTGGTGATCTCCTTTTTGTGTGTAACTTGGATCCTCACCTTAGATTACTGATTGCATGAATGATAGGATTCTTTTTGTTTAAAGTAAATGAATGTGGGGATTACTCTGATGCAAAAAGGGGGAGACATTGAAGAAAACTGTTTTGATTTAATTGCATGAAATCTATGCGAAATTGATTGAATCCTTTAAGCTTGCCAAGTTTGAGTCTTTTTGAGTTTTGGTTTGCTTGGGGACAAGCAAAGTTTAAGTTTGGGGTATTTTGATAAGATTTTGGCTAATCTAGTTTTATAACTAGAAAAAGCCATGGTTTTGTGCTAATTATATCTCGTTTTCGCCCAAATTGGATTTAATTGTCCTCAAGCAACACTTTGAGTCTCTTAAGTAGTTTTTAGGATATGTTAGCTAATTTTGAGTCAAATAAAGCATTTACTGCTATCTTATAATTTCAGGTTAAAAGGGAAGCTCTTAGAGTCAAGGAAGATGAAGAAAACATGAAAAAGGAATTCTGGGACTTTCGCCACGCGAGACAGGATCTCGCCTCGCGAGCCTGAAGACCAGTCTGAACAGCAGCAGTCACCTTTCTGTCTCGCCTCGCGAATCACTAGCTCGCCTCGCGAGAGAACCAATTCCTGAAGATCAGATTTTTAAGATTCGCCTCGCGAGCTAGGTCTCGCCCCGCGAGCGTGCGAAACTCAGAACCCCTATTTATAGGCCGTTCTGATGCAGAATTGATAGCTTTTGGTTGGGCACTTGGAGGCACTTGGAGGCTGCGGCTGGACTAGGGTTCCAACCCTAAAAGGGGATGTTTTCCTTGCTCTGGGAATGAAAGAAGATTGGAGGATTCCTCTATGAGTTTTCTTCATCTCTTCTCTCCTTCTCTTTTGTATTGTCATTTAGCATGAGTAGTTAAACCCCCTTGTTGTTGGGGTTAGATGTAATTTTTCTGAACTTGATTGTTATTTGATTTGGTTTCAATACAAGTTTCTATTTCTTTATGAGTGTTTGATTCTATGCTTAATGCTTTTCTTGGCTTAGCTACCCATGGAATGATTTGTTGCTTTGATAGACAATTGAAAGATTGATGTTAGGGCATGCTCATGAATCAAATGCCAAGTAGTTCATGAACCTAGACATAGGTCTTGGGTTGCTTGCAATCTTATAAGTCTTGATTCTTAATGCAAAATCTCAGGTTATTCCACCTAACACATTAGGGCTTAATTTGGGATTTTATGCTCATTCCACCTAAGACATTAGGGTTTGAGTATTTAAAAAGGCTTGATTGTCATAATTGAATTAGGACTTGTTTTGCTAACCATTTCATTGCAATTAAGGAAGGATTAGTGTAGTCTAACCCTGACAGCTTTAACCGCATTTCTGTTGCCCTCCAAGTGTTCGATAAAAGTCCAAAAAGACCAAAAATATTGTATTGCTTTTATTTCTTTATTTTATGATCTCTTCATACCATAGTTCAGTCTAGATAGTTGTTGAGTTTGTGAATTGGTAATTGGAAACCGATCCCTGAGGACGATATCCGGTCTCACCACCGTATTACTTGTTTGCGACAAGGTGAACTTGCCTTTATTCTAAAAATCACGCAACAACATCCCATGACTTAAATATAAAAAGCTTACTTTGAAGAGCTTGACGGTATGCTTGAACAAATGATCTTCCCAAGATGCTCCCACCCATCACAATTAAGTTTGCAAGAATCTTTGCAGCCTGCACAAACAATCATGTTAATATTCTTGCTAGAAACAGGGAGCTTTTCAGAAAAGGAATTGTAGCTAGAACATTTACAAATAAGCATATTCTAATGACTTACATTCCAATCACTACCCACCTCAAAAAGACTGACCTAAGCACAGTTGGCAGCCATAACTTAATTAAACACATTGCATGGTTAGAGCTATAATGCAAGCAAGCATGTACTGGCCGAGGAGTAAAACCCAGCCACCGAGCTCGGATACCCGATCCAACCCAGATATTAAGGATAAGATATTGATATTATCTTCAATAATCCTGACATTATCTCAAACAACCTTATCCGGTTAGAAGAGATAATATCCCTTAAATTAATGGATAAAATATTGATATCAATAATCCTAATATTATCTCAAATAACCTTATCGGGTTAAGAGATCAATATAAGATATTATCTTAATCAATCCTGATATTATCTCACATAACCTTATTCGGTTAAAAGAGATAATATCCCTTAAATTAAGGAAATCACATCTCAAAGAAGATTTAAGAGATAAAAGGAGATAAATCCAGATCTCTTAAAGATTTGGGGATTCTATTATAAAAGGAGGAGAACCCAAGAGAGAGACTCACTTTTCACTAACCCCGGTGACTCTCCCTTAAGCGTATTAGAGAAACTAGCTCGACCAAGAGACTATTGAAGAGTCCTTGCTCGCTGGTATTCATCAGATACAAGATTAAGGGATTGAGATCACCGTATGACCAAGGATTGAACCTAGAACTATGTCTGGCTTTGATTCCCATTGGGATACGTAGGACCGGAATACAATATTTTGTCAAGTCATAATCTAAAACAACCCCCATTGTTCACTCTTGGTTTGACATTCTACGGCGAGATTCCGACAAGTCGGATCTCGGCGGGAACATTTGGCACCCACCGTGGGGCCGAGGCAAACTTTCCCTGGCCACCCGTTCATCATCATCCTACTGTTAACCTCTCTTCATCCTTTCTTTTGACATCAAAGTCCCATGTTTTTAATTGAGGATCTCTGGTCACTACTTCAGCTCCTCGTTGGAAAAACTCGTCTCATCTTAGAAAAAGCATCATTTTTTCAGAACCTATTAGAATCGATGACGAACTCAAATTGTGGAGGGTCCGAGTTAGAGCTCTGCCGTAACGAGTCAGCTGCATTTGTTCTCAAATTCATTGCCATCGCTTCCATTCTCATTTGCGGCTTCGCCGGAGTCACCATCCCCCTCGTCGGAAAACACTGCCGATTCCTCCGCACCGACAACAACCTCTTCGTTGCCGCCAAGGCCTTCGCGGCGGGGGTCATTCTGGCCACCGGATTCGTCCAAATGCTCAACGATGCATCCGACGCGCTCAATGACCCTTGCCTGTCGTCGTACCCGTGGAGGAAGTTTCTGTTTATGGGGTTCTTCGCGATGATGGCGGCGCTATTCACGCTCCTCCTTGACTTCGTGGGAACTCAGTACTACGAGCGGAAGCAAGGGGTGAACCGGGGCGTGGAGGAGTAGACTCGGGTCGGGTCTCTGGAATCAGGTGTGGAGTCGTCGGGGATCGTGGAGGTTGGTACAGGGAAGGTGTTTGGGGAAGAGGAGAGTGGTGGAATGCACATAGTGGGGATGCATGCACACGCGGCGTACCATAAACATAACCACCCTCATGGACAGGATTCTTGCCATGGCATTGGCGCCGCCAAGCGACAAGGCCATGCCCACGCACACTCGCATGCTGCTCATGCCCACGATCAACCAGACATCCGACACGTTGTCGTTTCCCAAGCAATTGGTTAACATGAATAAGAGCCATATTTGGCTTTTATTCCACCACTTGAATTCAGTAATTGGGGTCTCGGGCATGCTATTATATTATATGGCAAAGTTCCCTGCAACAGGGAGGCACTGGAGATGAGGATGTTGCTACTTTATCTTGATATGATATTGCCAAGAATTTCAAAAAGGCTTTGACTTTTCAAAGCTTAAGTTTGTTGTAACAATTTGTTAGAAGTTTTTGTGTTAGAGAGCTCAGCCACCACAGCTCGGCCTCAGAGGGAAGAAGGTTTCTTAGAGAGCTCGACCACTACAGCTCGGCCTCGGAGAGATGAAGAAGATATCTTAGAGAGCTCGGCCAGCACAGCTCGGTCTAGGAGAGCTCGACCATATGGACTTGAGGGAATGCCTAAATCAGAGGCCGCGAAATGCTCAGGTGATATTGTTCTTTAAACCTAGGTTAAATCTAATATGATTTGATATGTTTGGCTCCACGCCTTTAATGTTGTGTGATGTAGCATCATATCATATTATTTATATATTTGAGCAAAGTGATGTTCGGATGATACCACTTCCAGAGTCACAAAATTTGCTGCTACAAAGTGCTCGACCAAATGCCCACCGATGAGTGTGATTTCACCTCATATTTCATGTACATTTTGCATGCATTTTCATATAGTTTAGGCATATTTAGTTTGATTTTGTTAGTTTTTACCTTGGAACGGGTAAGGCGGTTTCGTGGTATTGTTTTGCAGGAAATAAGGGTAAAATGCTCAAGATTGACCATGATGGAGCTTGGATGAAGATAGAGCTTGAAAAGTGAAGAAAATGTACCAAACAGAGCCCATCACGGCCGTGATCAAGCAGAGCTGAAAAGAAAGAAGGCAAAAGTCAGAATCGGTCACGGCCTAGCCGTGATGCCCATCACGGCCGTGACATGTTAGTTGATCCAGACAGAACCGATCACGGCCTAGCCATGATGAGTGTCACGGTCGTGACAAACCAAAATTTGAAGACGCGCCCAAGGCAGAACCCGTCACGGTCTGGCCGTGATGGCCATCACGGCCGTGACGCGCATTATTCCTGATCTATAAATACGAATCTGGGCAGAACAAAAGACATCTTTTGGAGCATACTTTTACCCTAGAAAGAAAACACATTCTCTCTGAGCCAAGGAGCTGCTGGGACTGCATGTGGAAAGCTTCTATGGAGTTCCTTCTTCCCCTCTTCTCTATTGTTTTTGTTTTGGCTTTCTCTATTACCACGAGTAGCTAAATCCCTTTTTGTTGGGATTAGATGTAGCTAAACCGAATATCATGTATTTACCTTGATTGATTAATCTATGTTTATGCTGCGTTATTAGTGTTTGATTTCTATACTTAATGCTTTTTGTGGTTTGATCACCCATGAATTGTTCTGAGAATTGATTTGCAATTGGGAAGTTCTTATCAGTTCTTGATCTGAAATCAATCACCTAGTAAACCTTGAATCTAGGAATGGATTTTGGTTTATTAGTAATCGTGTAATCCCTACTCTTAATTCAAATTCATTAGTTAAACCACCTAAGGAATTAGGGTTTAACTAGGGGATTTTGGCTCTTGTTATCTAAGGAATTAGGACTTGAGTAATCTTGTGTATTGATTTTAATATTTGAAGCATAAACTGGATTGGGTGGTCTTAGTATTGCATGAGTCTAAGGTTTGGTGAAGTTTAATCCCAACATCTTTCATCTATTTGAAGAATTTCTTTTTCTGCATTCCAAGTGTTTGACAAAATTCCTAAAAGAACTTTTTCATTTTATTTTGTTTATTTTAACTCTTGTTGGGCTTGGTATTTAATATTGATCTCCCTTCCATCCAAATGATCGTCTAGATAGTAGTCCAATTTGCGAAGTGGTACTTGTCCGCGATCCCTGAGAACGATATCCGGTCTCACTACTGTATTACTTGTACGACTAGGTATACTTGTCTAGAATCGTCACAAGAAGTTTTTGGCGGCGTTGCCGGGGATCAGTGTGCCAATATCACGAGTACCAAAGGGGACTCCTAATTTAGGCACTTTTTCTTTGCTTTCCTACTATTTTTTTTTTGTTTTTTTTTTCTATTTTTCTTATAGTTGCATAATTCTCCATTTGAAGCTTGACTTGTACTTGCTATACTTGTTGTTCTACTCTGTTTGTTCCTTGTATGCGAGGTACAATTGACCCAGGTGAACTTCAATTCAACCCTGAAATCGAGAAGCTTTGTAGAAAGAATAGAAAGGAAGCCCAAGCAAGAGAGAATAGAGGAGGAGCATCTTCTAGAGTACAAGAACCACAAGTTGAGTTACCAAGTGTGCAAGAATCGCAAGTTGAAGTATCAATTGTCACCATGGCTGACGACAATGCACAAAGGAGGACAATGGGGGACTATACTTCCCCTAAAGTCGATAGATGTGGAACTCCAATTGTTAGACCTGCAGTGGCTTGTAACAACTTTGAGATAAAGGCATCACTTCTCAATCTTGTGCAACAAAATCAATTTAGAGGTTTAGAGAGTGAAGACCCTCATTCTCACATTGGCACATTTATTGAGTTATGTGATACTATCAAGCTGAATGGAGCTTCCGAAGAGGCTATTCGTTTAAGGCTCTTCCCTTTCTCTCTGAGGGATAGGGCTAAGTCATGGCTTCAATCCCATCCTCATGGGAGCATTATTACTTGGAATGATTTGGTGAGCAAGTTCTTATCTCGTTTCTTCCCTCCATCAAGAATGATCAAGTTGAGATCGGAGATCAATGCTTTTGCACAAAAGGATGGTGAATCACTTTATGAAGCATGGGAGAGGTTCAAATCTTTGCTTACCGCTTGTCCAAATCATGAGTTGGAAATATGTCAAAAAGTTGCAACCTTTGTCAATGGTCTCAACCGAAATTCTCGAAGTATGATTGAAGCGACTGCAGGTGGAACATTGAGTCAAAAGACACCCGATGAAGCAAAGGCCTTGATTGAAACTATGGCTAATAATGATTATCAAATGCCTAGTTCTCGATCATTGGCCAAGAGAGGTGTTTTGGAGCTTGATGAATATAGTACTCTTAAGGCGCAAATGGCAGCTCTTACCAAGCAATTGGGGTCCATTCAACTACAAAATTCTCAATTACAAGCGGTCCAAGTTCAAAGCCGTCTCAATGTGTGACTTCTGTGGAGGTAACCATGCCAACGACAATTGTGAAATTATTGTGGTTGGAGGTCCGGGGCAAGAAGAAGTGAACTACATGGGAAACCAAGGGCCTAAGCATGATCCTTTCTCTAACACCTATAATCCGGGGTGGCATAGCCATCCTAACTTTGGTTGGAGACAAGGGCAAGGCTCAAGTTCTCAAGTAAAGCCTTCTCAAGAGAATTCAAGCAATTTGGAGAATATTCTAGCCCAATTCATGCAAGCAACTCAAGCTAATTTGAAGGGTCAAGAAGCAATGGTGAAGAATCAAGATGCCTCCATCAAGAATCTAGAGCACCAAATAGGCCAATTGGCAAATTAAATGACGGAGAGAGCTCAAGGAAAATTGCCAGGAGATACCGAGTAGAATCCAAAGGAGGATTGCAAGGCAATTACTACAAGAAGTGGGAAGGTGGTAGTGCCACAAGAAAAAGAGAGAAAATAAAAAGAGACAAAATGAGGAAGAAAAAAATGAAGAGAGAGAAGAAAAGAGAGTTGGTGAGGGAGTTGATGAGGTGATCATTGAAGATGCAGCCAATGAAGAACTAGAGACTTCCCAAGCCACTACCTCTAGTCCTATTGTGGTTGAAGTTGAAAAATCAAAGAGAATAAACTTGGTGGATGAAGAGTTTGCAAGAAAGAAGACTAAAAAGCAAATTCTTGAAGAAGTTGACAATCCTAAGGAGTTGCCACCATATTTCAAGATACCCTATCCTCAAAGGTTGAAGAAGGAGGTAAAAGATCAACAATTCTCTAAGTTCTTGGATGTGTTCAAAAAGTTGCAAATTAACATCCCTTTTGCCGAAGCTCTTCAACAAATGCCTTCCTATGCCAAGTTCATGAAGGAGATTCTTTCTAACAAGAGGAAGTGGAAGGAGGAGACGGTCATGCTCACGGAAGAATGTAGTGCTATACTCCAAAGGAAGTTACCGGTGTAGATGAAGGATCCGTGTAGCTTTACTATTCCATGTGCTATTGGTCATTTGAACATTGGAAGAGCCTTGTGTGATCTTGGTGCAAGCATCAATCTTATGCCTCTCTCCATCTTCAAGAAGTTGGGAATTGGTGAAGTCAAGCCAACCGGGATTTCTCTCCAATTGGCGGATCGCTCCATTACGTATCCTTATGGTATAGTGGAGGATTTATTGGTAAAAGTAGACAAGTTCATCTTTCCGGTATACTTTGTGGTGTTGGATATTACGGAAGATAGCGAGACTCCATTGATTCTTGGAAGGCCATTCCTAGCCACAGGTAGGGCTTTGTTCGATGTAAATCAAGGGAAGTTGGTGCTTAGAGTCCAAGATGAAAAGGTCACCTTCAATGTTTTTGAAGCAATGAGACATCCAAGTGACAAAGATACATGTATGAGTGTGGACCTTGTTGAATCATTGACTAACAAGAGTGTTCAACAAACTTTTGAAGATTCATTGGAAGCGGCTCTTATGGTTGAGAATATAGAAGGGATATGTGAGGAAGAAGTTGATGTCATGGTTAAATCCCTTGAGGCTTGTCCAGTTTTGAATAATGATGAAGACAAAGTTGTGGAGGATGTTCGGATTGAAGACAAAGGTGAAACACCTATGCTAGAGTTGAAGGAACTTCCATCCCATCTCCGTTATGCTTTCCTTGGAGTGAATTCTTCATTCCCGGTGATCATTAGTAGCGGATTGAACTCCTTAGAGGAAGAGAAGTTGTTGAGAGTGATTAGAGAGCACAAATCCGCAATTGGGTGGTCTATGTCCGACTTGAAAGGAATAAGTCCCTCATTTTGTATGCACAAAATCCTTTTGGAGGAAAACATTAAGGCGGTCAGACAACCCCAAAGAAGACTTAACCCAAACATGAAACAAGTTGTAAGGAAGGAGGTTGTGAAGCTTTTGGATGCAGGTATAACTTATCCAATCTCCGATAGTCCATGGGTGAGTCTGGTCCAAGTTGTTCCTAAGAAAGGGGGGATGACGGTTGTTGCAAATGATAAAAATGAACTCATTCCCTCAAGGACCATTTCCAGATGGAGGGTGTGTATTGATTATAGAAGATTGAATGAGGCTACAAGAAAAGATCATTTTCCCTTGCCTTTCATTGATCAAATGCTAGAGAGATTGGCGAGCCATGCCTTTTATTGCTTCCTTGATGGATACTCAGGGTATAACCAAATTGTGGTTGACCCAAAGGACCAAGAGAAGACCGCTTTTACTTGTCCCTATGGCGTCTACGCATATCGGAGGATGCCATTCGGGTTGTGTAATGCACCCGCCACTTTCCAAAGGTGCATGCTTTCCATATTCTCTGATATGACTGAAAAATTTATTGAGGTATTTATGGATGATTTTTCCGTATTTGGTAATTCTTTTGATAATTGTCTGAAAAATCTTGCATGTGTTTTGAAAAGATGCCTGATAAGCCTCTGGCCTATCTAGTTTTATAACTAGTAAGACCATGGTTTTTTTGTTAATTATTCGAGTTTAATCTCGTTTTCACCCAAATTTGGATTTAATTGTCCTCAAGCAACATTTTGAGTCTCTTAAGTAGTTTTAGGATATTTTAGTTAATTTTGAGTAAAATAAATCATTTACTTCTATTTTATATTTTCAGGTTAATGAGAAGAGCAAAAAGGGAAGGACACATAAAGCAGAAGCCATCACGCCTTAGCCGTGACAGTGGTCACGGCCGTGATGAGCTACCCATGAAGATCAGAAAGGATCACAGCCCAGCCGTGATACCCATCACGGGTGTGATGAGAAGGACCCTGAAGCACAGAGAGCATCACGGCCTAGCCGTGATGTAGGTCACGGTCGTGATAGATCAGCACCCATGGACAGAATTGATCACGGCCTAGCCGTGATGCTCCAGAATTTGAAAGCGCGCCATGCCATAACACGTCACGGCCGTGACACGCACCTGATCTATAAATAGGCACCAGCAGAACAGAAAAGAAAGACTTTTACGAGAGGCTTGGAACCCTAGGACTGGAGCACTTGGAGGCTGGCGGTTGGGGATGATTCTAACCCTAAAAAGGGATGTTTTACCTGCTCTGGGATTGGAAGAAGATTGGAGGATTCTTCATGGAGTTTTCTTCATCCCTTCTCTCCTTTTCTTTTGTAGTTTCCCCTTTTATGTATAGCTAAACCCCTGTTGTTGGGGTTAGATGTTTGTTTTTCTGAACTTTGTTGTCTCTTGACTTGGTTGTAATGCAAGTTTCTACTTCTTTATGAGTATTTGATTCTTTTCTTAATGCTTTCCTTCGTTTAATCACCCTTGGGATGTTTGTTGCTTTGATAGACAATTGAAAGATTGATGTTTAGGCATACTCATGAATCAAATGCCAAGTAGTTCATGAACCTAGACATAGGTCTTGGGGTGCTTGCGATCTTATAAATCTTGACTCTTTATGCAAAATCTCATGTTAATCCACCTAAGACATTAGGGTTTAATTTGGGGTTTTAGGCTCATTCCACCTAAGACATTAGAGTTTGAGTATTTCAGAAGATTTGATTGTCATAAATGAATTAGGACTTGTGTTAGTAATCATGTCATTGCAATCAAGGGAGGATTAGTGTAGTCTAACCCTGACAATTGTATCCATTTGTTTCTGCACTCCAAGTGTTTGTAAAAAATCCCAAAAGACCAAAAACATTTTAATTGCTTTTGTTTCTTTATTTTATGTTTTGATCTCTTCATACCACAGTTTAGTCTAGATAGTTGTTGAGTTTGTGAATTGGTAATTGGCAACCGATCCCCGAGGACGATATTTCTGTCTCACCACCGTATTACTTGTACGACTAGGTATACTTGCCTATAGAAAAGTCGTGTCAAGTTTTTGGTGCCGTTGCCGGGGATTAGTTTTGTCAATATCAGTAGTAATAAATGAGACAACTAATTTAGACATTTTTACTTTTTTTCTGTATATATTTGATCTTTTCTTTTGAGTTTTGTTTGTTAGGTCGATTTTACATTTACAGGATTATGGATTACAATCATTACTGTCCAGCTGATGAAGAAATTGAGATGTCTGAGCTACAGTTGCGGGCAGATATGCTACAACTGTCCATAACCATCCAGCAAGTAAGTAATGAATTGTCTAGGGTGACAGCCTCTCCTCCACCATTGGTAGGCGATTTTCAATGGGGAAATCAATATCCCAACACCTACACTCCATGGCGGGGGAATCCTCCAAACAATGCTTGGATTGATCAAGAGGAACATTGGGAATCTTCCACACCTTCATATCGACCACAACCATCTCAATGGTATGATAAGCCATCACCATTGGAAGTTGCTTGGGAGAACTTCAAATCCGCAATCACAGTCAATTTTGAGCAACCTATTTCGGATGGTCAGTCTCACTTGGAGGTCATTTTGGAGAACTTCATGGCAACAACAATGGAAAGTTTAAAAAATCAAGAATCTACCATTCGAAGTTGCGGGGCACGTATTGAGAAAATCTCCAACCAACTATGTGAAATGCAGAATGGGATCTTGATGGATCATGATGAAGATGATGGAATAATGGATGAAAAGGAAGATGAAGAGGTGGGAGCAACTGAATTAAGAAGTGAAGACCATGTTTTGGAGAACATAGTTGCACCATTTTCCATTGAACCCTTGACTAAAGAGATTGAGAGGAAGAGGCGTATGGAGGACATCTATTTCGCCATGCTAGAGGATGATGAAGAAAGTTTGAAATTAGATGATTCTATTGATTCCTATGCATGTGTTGATTGTGATGGGAGAAATACTTGTGTGGTGTGTGCTGAGATTACTGCATGTATAGAAGGTGATGGATTTGGTAATGCAGTGAATGAAAATTGTGCAGAAGTCAAAGCAGCACCAGTGATCTGATAAGCCTCTGGCTCATTTAATTTCCAGCTAGAAAAGGGGTAGATTTTGTGCCTAATCGGGCGAGTCGACCTCACTAATCTCCCAAATTGGCCTTGTTTTGTTCCTAAGTTAGGATTTGATTCGTTTAATGCATTTTTAGTAGTTTTTAGTTTGTTTTGAGTAGAATTACGCTTTTCGTTTCCTTTTATTGTTTCAGGTTAAAAGTGAAGCTCTTAGAGTCAAGGAAAATGAAGAAAACAATGGAAAAGCAATTCTGGAAGTTTCGCCTCGCGAGACAGGATCTCGTCTCGCGAGCCTGAAGACCATCCTGAACAGCAACAGTCACCCTTTCTGTCTCGCCCGCGAATCACCATCTTGCCTCGCGAGAAAACCAATCTCTGAAGCTCTGATTCATAAGTTTCGCCTCGCGAACCAGGTCTCGCCCCGCGAGCGGGTGAGACTCAGAACCTCTATTTATAGGCTGTTTTAGGGCAGATGAAAAATATACCTTTTGTTCACCACTTGTTTTAGATTGTTTTTTGGAGACAAATCCTTATTCTCTGGAGCTGCGTCTCCCTATGTTCTTTTCCTATTTTACAATTATGATGAACTCCAATTGTTTGTGCGTTGTTACAAGCATGAAGAACTAATTCCCTTGTCTAAGGGATCAATGAAACCACCCATGACGGTGTAGCGTTCAATGTGATGTATGTTTCCCTCCTTTACCTCAATTCATGTTTTCCAATTCTGAATTTATTGTGTTGATCATAAGCATGCATGATTGACTAGTTAACGTGATGAGGCTTGATAGGTAATTCGCGTTTAGAACTTGAATTGGGATCATTGATTGAATATTGCATGAGAGTGAGTAGGAGATCAGTGCAACCTTATAGGGAACAAGATTTAATAGAGTTTTATGATTGGGTTGTGAGACCGTAGCAAGTAATTAACTCAATCGTTGAATATGTCCTATTGAGCACGATAGTGTCATTAGGAGAATTTGGGGGTCCTGGTTGACATTGCAGTTGAACTTAGGGAGGGGATCATCATCACTTGGGTGCTATGCATGATTGGGTAAGTGGATTTGTGACCTTAAATGTTTAATCCATATTTTAATTCTTATCTTATCTTATCGCTACCTACTTTATCTCTAATTGATTTGTTGATTTAAATTGCTATCCTATTTCCTCTCTCTTCTCAACCACTTGTTTTTACTTGGTCAAACGTATTGAATTTCTTGCAAATTGGTAGAATTGGTAGCCCAATCCCTGTGTCCGACCTCGGTAATTACTTACCGTGTTTATTACTTACGACGACCCGGTACACTTGCCGGTGACTCAACAAGTTTTTGGCGCCGTTGTCGGGGATTGGCACAACCAATTTTCCTAATTTTTGGGAAGTTTGATTATTTGGTTAATCTATTTTTATTTTATTCTCTGTTATTTATTTACTATTATTTCTATCTACTTCTTTGATTCCACTTGGTCTTGCCTACTTTTTGTATGCGAGGTACCCTTTCACAAGAGGACTTGCTATTTGATTCGGAGATCACCAAGACCGAGAAGCGATTAAGGAAAGAAGCCAGAGAACGAAAGAGGCTTGAATCAATTAATTTTGAGGGGATGGCCGAAGCAAACCCTCCTCCTCCTTACAAGCCTCTCTTCGAGTACAATCTACCCAATTTGGATGATTGTGCTTCTTCTATCGTGAGGGGCAACCTCAATACAGATTCCTTCAGATTGGAAGGATGTGTCACATCCCATATCCGTGAGAATGTAGTCTTCAATGTCTTTGAAGCAATGAAGTACCCCGCTGAGAGGTCGGATGTGTATCGAGTGGATATGGTGGACTCAATTGTCAAGGCAAAGACCACTAGAGAAGCCCATGGTTCTTCACTTGCACAAGTGTTGGTAGAATCCCATGATGATGATAGTGAGGAAGAAGACCCTTTGGGGGATGAGGACTATCTTGAGTGCATAAAAAACATGGAAGCCTTACCGAGTCTCCCAAAGGATGAATGTGCAAAGGAAAAGCTCAACAACGAAGGAATGGAAGAAGATAACAAAGCACCGGAGTTGAAGCAACTCCCAACCCACTTAAGGTATGCATTCTTAGGGGAGAAGGGACAACATCCGGTAATCATTAGCAATGCCTTGAAAAAGGATGAAGAAGAAAAGCTATTGAGAGTTCTTAGGGAACACAAATCCGCCATTGGATGGAAGATTTCGGACCTAAAAGGTATAAGCCCTTCCCTATGCATGCATAAGATTTTGATGGAGGATGATTATAAGCCGGTGGTTCAACCACAAAGACGGTTAAATCCCATCATGAAAGAAGTTGTGTGTAAGGAAGTGATTAAACTTTTAGATGTCGGAATCATCTATCCAATCTCGGATACCAATTGGGTTAGTCCAATTCATGTGGTCCCAAAGAAAGGTGGCACAACCGTGGTGGTCAATGAAAGCAATGAATTGATCCCAACAAGGACCATCACGGGGTGGAGAGTATGTATCGATTATAGAAGGTTGAATGAGGCAACAAGGAAAGATCACTTCCCTCTTCCCTTCATTGATCAAATGCTTGAAAGGTTAGCCAGATATGAGTACCATTGTTTCTTAGATGGTTACTCCGGCTATAATCAAATTGTGGTGGATCCTCAAGACCAAGAGAAGACGGCCTTCACTTGTCCCTATGGAGTCTTTGCCTATAGGAGGATGCCCTTTGGATTGTGCAACGCTCCTGCTACATTCCAAAGGTGCATGCTTTCTATTTTCTCGGACATGGTGGAGAAATGCATTGAGGTGTTCATGGACGACTTCTCGATATTTGGGACCTCATATGACAATTGCTTGAAGAACCTGACTTTGGTTCTTAAAAGGTGCCAAGAGACTAACCTTATGCTCAATTGGGAGAAATGCCACTTCATGGTCAAGGAAGGTGTAGTCTTGGGGCATGGTCGCGCTGTCGCGCACGCGCCAAAAAGAACGAGCGGTTTATAAAAATGTAGTTTAGGGCGACAACTCGGATGTCGTCTCACAAGGACTCTTGACTTGTTATTTACCACAAAATTCAGTTTTTTTTTTTGGGGGGGGGGGGGGGGGGGTTTGTTTTAATTGCAAATGGAAAATAATTCAAAAACAGATCAATAAAACAGAGCAGTTAAAAGATTATCAAATAGCTAAAAACGATTAATCTATTGTTCTCGATTTCCCAACTATCATCGGTTCACGCAAATTCCAAGCCCTAAGCAGATTCTAATCCCCTCCCGGTTGTAGCAACAATTTACAAGCGAAATCACTACTACAGATATATGTTCCTATTCCCGAATTAAGCAAACGGGGTTAAGCCCTTCGTGAACTAAGCAAACACGAATTGAACACACGCGAATTAAGCAAACGCGATTAAGTATAGGAACATAACATCACCGAAAATAAATCAACACAACACAATATACTCCTGAATTAAGCAAACAGAAATATATAGCATGGCATTGAAAAGGGAAAAGCATACAAAACAGGAATTACAAGAACCTCAAGTGTAGTGGAAATCGATTACAATAGATTAATCTAAGAAAATTAGTTCTCCATGGAAAAACGAAACACACAGAAAAATGTAAAAACAATGGAGAAGCAAAAGTTCTTCCAATCTGTCCAGAACAACAATTTATACAATTCAGAAACTGAGCCCACTCGCAAGGCGAACCCTCACTCGCGAGGCGAATATCCTGAAGAGTCTGCAACGTTTGGTCTTCTCGCGGGGCGAAGTACTGCTCGCGTGGCGAGGAATGGAAAAGTCATGGCTTTTGGTCTTCAGTCTCGCGAGGTGAGACATGGATCCGCGAGGCGACACAGAACGAGTTGCATTTCTCTGGAACAGTCAGCTATCAGGGTCGCGAGGCGAGGTGTTGTTCGTGGGGCGAACCAGAGAGGATGACATTTTTACTGTTCAGCTGGCTTTCAGGTTCGCGAGGCGAGAAGACTCTCGCGAGGCGAACACCTCCAGACTTGAAATTTCCCTGATTCTTTATTCCCTTAACTTCTAACTTAACCTGAAAACAATAAAATAACCATAAGTGCTTTATTTGACTCAAAACTGGCTAAATTAACCTAAAACTACTTTAGAGACTCAAAACCTTGCTTGAGGACATTCTAATCTAATTTGGGTGAAAATGAGATATAATTAGCACAAAACCCTGGTCCTACTAGCCATAAAACTAGATGAGCCAGAGGCTTATCAAAATACCCCAAACTTAAACTTTGCTTGTCCCCAAGCAAACTACAACTCAAAAATAAAAAGGACTCAAGACATGGCAAGCTTAAGGGATTCCATCAACTTTGCACAAATTCAAGCAATTTCACCAAAACAATTTTTCTCAATGTCCCCCCCCCCCCCCCCCCCGCATCAACAAAGCAATCCCCACAATCATTCATTCCAAACAATTGAGAATTTCATCATTCAAACAATCATTAATCTAAGCAGGGGATCCAAGTTACACACAAGAAGGAGATCACCAAATTCAAACAACTGCCTTCCTCACAAGGGCATTTAGTGTTCACTCAATCGCTCAGTTTGTCTAGGCTATCAACAATTCACTCAATTTCACCTTTAAGAGCACTTCCCATGAATTTGATTTTCATCTCAAAATGATTCCCACAGAAAACATGCATGCAACATCAAAAGGTCTTTTAAGGTTGTAATGGGGCCTGGCTAAGGGTAGGATATACAAGGGTACTAGGCTGAAAACCCTAGGAACTAAGAGAGCGTGAGCTTTTTACACTTTGAATTTACACTCAAGTTCCTTTTTTCATTTTTCATTTGCCTTGGGTGACTACAGCCTTTTTATTCAAATAGCCTTTTTGAAATTTTTGTACTTTTTTTTTCTTTTTATTTTTTCTTGCCTTTGGCTCCAACCTTTTTTTTTTTCTCAATCCCAACCAACACATCATATCCTTGTAGCCACCCCAAACTTAGTTTCTTGCAACCATTCTCTTGCTAAGATTCCATGCTCTCCTAATCCTAAGATTGGGTTAACATGGTTTTTTTTCAGATTTTAGCTTGTAACATAAGGTTATCAAGAATTAACAGGCTAATCAGGCTCAACGGGGCTAACTAGGGAACATGCATTAGGGATGGTTATTTTTAGGCTAAGTATCTATTTACAAAGAAAATGCCTAAATCATTTGAAGCAAACACGTAAACATGCAAACCATAAAGAGATTCAAGCAAATTCGGGAAAATGCAATCCAAAAGTGATTCTCACAGTCAAAAACATGTTGGAGGCTCAAATCCTCACCTGGACATTTTTTTTTTGCAAATTGTTTGACAGAGATTCTATCCCTAGTGTGTGCTTCCCTTCACCCCAAACTTATCCTAAATCATGCCATCACAACAAAATCTCAAAGTTCAGTTTTCAATCACATGGGGATCACTTTTCAAAAACAAAATTTTTTTCAGCCTAGGGGGAATCATCACATCAATCATGCAATCAATCTGTGCAAAATCAATCAAATTCAATCAAGCTCACCGACCAAAGACTCATACAATTTATTCAAGAGCTAAAAGAAAGACAAGACAAAACAAAACTACAACTAGTTCCCTCCCCCACACTTAAAACATACATTGTCCCCAATGAACAACATAACTATAAAATCAGAGTGAGGGAAAGGAAAGATGTTCCCTGATCAGGTGGCAGTGTAGGTGGGAGCTTCCAAGGAGAGCTCCTCCACATTAGCATCCGCAGGAACACCAGCAGCCACACCATGGAATGGCTTCAGCCTCTGCCCGTTAACCTCGAAGGACTTGTTGGTACCTGCACTTTTAATCTCTACTGCACCATAAGGAAAAACGTTAGTAACAACAAATGGGCCATCCCATTTGGACCTAAGTTTCCCAGCCATCAATTTCAGGAGGGAATTAAACAGTAAGACTTGCTGGCCCACAGAAAATTCTTTCCTGGCAATCATCCTATCATGAAAATGTTTTGTTTTCTCTTTATAAATCCGGGAGCTTTCATAGGCTTCTAGCCTAAGCTCCTCGTTCTTTGCCGGAGTTTCCTTTCAATACCAGCTTCCTTCATTTCCAAGTTACAGCACTTGACTGCCCAATATGCACGGTGCTCAACTTCCACACCGAGGTGACATGCCTTACCAAATACAAACCGAAAGGGGGACATTCCTATTGGCATCTTGAAAGCAGTCCTCTGAGCCCACAGTGCGTCTTCCAGACGGCGGCTCCATTCCTTTCTATTCGGCTGCACCATTTTCTCTAAAATCTACTTGATCTCCCTGTTTGATATCTCAGCCTGGCCATTGGTTTGGGGATGGTAAGCAGTGGAAACTCTATGCACAACTCCATATTTCCTGAGTAAGGCTTCCATGGTGCGGTTGCAGAAGTGAGTGCCCTGGTCACTGATAATAGCCCGAGGTATGCCAAACCTGCAAAAAAATATTGGACCTAACAAATTTTGAAACAACTTTAGCATCGTTAGTCCTAGTGGGGATTGCTTCCACCCACTTTGAAACATAATCAACAGCCAAAAGAATGTACAGAAAACCAAAAGAAGCAGGGAAAGGACCCATAAAGTCGAGTCCCCACACATCAAAAACCTCACAAAAAAGCATGGGCTGCTGAGGCATCTCACTCCTACGAGTGATGGCAGGGCCTGTTGTTTGACATTCCTTACAATTCCTGTAGACCTCATAGGCATCTCTAAAAATTGTGGGCCAGTAGAACCCAGAATCGAGGACTTTTCTTGCCGTCCTCTGTGGTCCAAAGTGTCCCCTTACTTGAGAGGCATGAGAAAAGTTCAGGATGGACTCTGTCTCATAACCGAGGACACACCTCCGAATCACTTGATCACTGCAAAACTTCCAAAGGTACGAATCATCCCACACATAGTACTTGCAATCACTCTTGAGCTTGTGGATCTTGGATCTACTTGTACCTGCAGGAACAACACCAGCAACAAGAAAGTTAACTATGTCAGCAAACCAAGGGGTTACCCCATACAGATGTAGAAGCTGTTCATCTGGAAAATCATCCTGGATGGGAGAAGGATCCTCATCCCTTGCTATTCGGCTCAAGTGATCGGCTACCAAATTTTCAGCTCCACTCTTGTCTTTTATCTTCACATTGAACTCTTGGAGCAAAAGCATCCACCGAATCAGTCTTGGCTTCGCTTCTGGTTTCCTTAACAGGTGCTTCAGAGTTGCATGGTCAGTGAAAACAATAACCTTTGAACCTAGCAAATATGACCTAAATTTATCAAGTGCAAATACAACAGCTAGCAGTTCCTTCTCAGTGGTGGTGTAATTTGATTGTGCAGCATCTAATGTCCTGGAAGCATAATGAATGACATGGGCAGCCTTGCCCACCCTTTGTGCCAGAACCGCTCCCACAGCATAATTAGAAGCATCACACATGAGTTCAAAAGGGAGGGTCCAGTCAGGGGGCTGGATGATGGGGGTAGAGGTCAATGCTCTTTTCAGATAGTCAAATGCCTTCTTGCAGTTGTCATCAAAATGGAACATGGCATCATTCTTCAGCAAGTTTGACAATGGCAGAGCTATCTTGCTGAAGTCCTTAATGAAGCGCCTGTAGAAACCTGCATGGCCAAGAAAAGAACGGATCTCGCGTACGCAAGATGGGTAAGGCAATGAAGAAATCACATCAATTTTTGCAGGATCTACTGAAATACCCTCTTTAGAAATAACATGACCCAAAACAATCCCCTGTTCTACCATAAAGTGACATTTTTCATAGTTCAAAATCAGATCAGTCTCAATGCATCTTTCTAGAACTAAACTCAGACTATGCAAACATGCATCAAATGAGGAGCCATATACAGTGAAGTCATCCATGAACACCTCCATGCAATTTTCAATAAATTCAGTAAAAATGCTAAGCATGCATCTTTGGAAAGTGCCAGGAGCATTACAAAGGCCAAATGGCATCCTCCTATAGGCAAACGTGCCGAAGGGGCACGTGAAAGTGGTCTTTTCCTGATCCTCAGGGGCAATATGGATCTGGAAGTACCCGGAAAAGCCATCAAGAAAGCAGTAATGAGATTTACCAGTCAGTAGTTCAAAGACCTCGATCTATGAACAGCAACGGAAAGTGATCCTTTCTGGTGGCCTGGTTCAACTTCCTATAATCTATACAGACTCGCCAGCTATTCTGGACTCTAGTGGGTACAAGCTCATTATTATCATTTCTTACCACAGTGAGGCCGGACTTCTTGGGTACAACTTGCACTGGACTTACCCAAGTACTATCAGAGATGGGGTATATAATACCTGCCTGCAGAAGTTTAGTCACCTCTTTCTTCACCACATCCAGAATCAATGGATTGAGCCGCCTTTGGGCCTGTCTAACTGGTTTAGCCCCATCCTCCAACAGAATTCTATGCATACATCTGGAGGGGCTAATTCCTGGGATGTCAGCCAAGGTCCACCCAATCTCCTTCTTGTGCTTCTTCAGAACCTCCAATAGTTTTGCTTCCTGGTCAAAGTCAAGGCTGGAGGAAATAATGACTGGAAGTTTTTCATTCGTCTCCAGGTAAGCCAGGAAGTGGCTTGGGCTCTAGGGAGGGTGGCTGCTCAATGGATGGTACATTTGGAGTAGCCATGATGTCAAGAACTCCGACTGAACAGACAGCTTCACTCACACCATCACCCTGCAAAGTTGAATCAAGAAACTCAGCACAAACAGCACACGGGTTAGTGTCAGTACAGTCAGTACATGAATATATATCATCAAATCTAGAAATAAATGGAAAATCAGAAACAAGGTCCTCATGGGTGTCCTCAATAATCTCAGAAAGCAACTCTAACTGGAAAACAGAGTGCCCCTCCAGGGGGTGTTTCATAGCATCAAAGATGTTGAACTTTGCCACAATATCACCAAACTCCATAGACATGGTCCCATCATTAACATCAATCTTAGTCTTAGCTGTCTTCATGAATGGTCTGCCCAGGATTATTGGCGATCTACTGGAATTTGTCTCTCCTGCCATGTCTAGGATGTAGAAGTCAGCAGGGAAAATTAACTCATCAACTTGTACCAGCACATCTTCTACCATTCCCATGGGGCGAGCACTGGTCCTTTTGGCCAACTGGATAGTGAGACCTGTATACTGCAAGGGACCAAGATCAATGTTATTGAAAATAAAAGTGGGCATGACATTTATGGAAGCTCCCAAATCCAACATGCAATTCTCAAATTTTCTGTCCCCAATAGTGCATGGAATAGTAAAAGTGCCTGGATCTTTGCACTTATGTGGTAGTGCCTGAGTGGGTGCTGAAACAGTAACTCTATCTGGTGCAGGCTTAGACTGGATAAGAGCTGAGACATTTCTTCCCAAATTAACTCTCTCATTATTCTTCAACCTTCTCTTGTTGGTGCATAGATCCGTCAGAAATTTAGCATACTTAGGCACCTGCTTGATCACATCCAGAAGGGGAATATTCACAGCTACCTTTCTGAACACATCTAAAATTTCCCTCTCCTTGTCTTCCCCACCAATCTTCTTATTTTTCTGTACTCTCTGTGGGAAGGGGATCGGTGGTATGTACACTTTCTCAGCTTCAACATCAACAGTAGGCTCAGGAGTTACCTCAACTGTTTCTTCATCTTTTCCAGAGGTTGCCTCAACAACTTTTCCAGATCTCAGAGAAATGGCACTCACATTAGGATTGGAGACATTGGGATTTATCACTGTTTGTGCCAGCAGTTGACTGGATCCTTGAGCTTGCTGTATGTTGTTTATGGAAGTGGCAAGCTGCCCAATCTGTGTCTGCAAGGCTTGAATGGTAGCATCCGTCCGCTGTTGAAACTGTCCAATCTGTGTGTTCAAAGTCTGAATACTAGTCTGTGCTTGCTGCTGAAACTGGAGATTATTTGCTGCCAATTGCTTGACCATGTCCTCTAGGGAAGGTTCGGAAGGTGCAGAAGTGGTCACTTGAGGAGGATTCTGTGGTGCTGCCATCGGTTGTAGTTGGGATGAGTTCCCATACCGAAGATTAGGATGATTCCTCCAATTGGGGTGGTACCTATTTGTGGAGAGGTCAGGAGTGTTGTACCGGTTCTGACTGTTTCCTTGATTGTAAGGATGGACTGCATAAGCCTGAGACAATTCAGTGGCTGACCCTTCTCTCAGAATGGGCATGCATCAAACGGGTGCTCAGGAGAGTTACACATGCCACACAACATCGCCGACTAAACCTTATCCATTGCCAATTTCTCCACCAAAGAAGTGAGCCTATCAATTCTATCATCACGGTCCTGGTTGGAAGAAGAACTGTGGACCTCATGCACACCTCTTGTATCAACAGAATTTCGTCTGGTAGTAAACTGTTGTGAGTTCAGTGACATATTTTCAATTAATTGCTTGGCAGCAGCTGGAGTCTTATCAACAAGCGCTACCCCACTAGCAGCATCCACAATATTTCTATCCATCGGCAGTAACCCTTCATAAAAAATCTTGGATAAGAAGGCGTTCGAAATCGATCTTTGGGGGCAACTGGATATCAACTGCTTGAATCTCTCCCAATATTCAGCCAATGACTCATTTCCCTGTCTGATGCCACATATTTCCTTCCGGATTGATGCAGCTCTGGAGGCAGGAAAATATTTCTCTAGGAAGAGCTTCTTCAAGTTGTTCCAGGTAGTAATAGAGTTTGGCTCAAGATATAACAGCCAATCCTTTGCAGTGCCCTGTAGTGAAAACGGGAAAGCTTTCAGCTTGATGTGAACCTCAGTTACTCCCTCTGGTCTCAAGGTTGTGGAGCAGACAACCTGGAATTCCTTCAAATGCTTGTGTGGATCCTCACCTGCAAGACCACTAAACCTTGGCAACAAATGGATTAGACCAGATTTTAATTCAAAAGGAGTGACAACACCATAATATTCAATACACAATCCATTATAGTTAACATCAGGGGCATCAAGCTGTCTTAATGTCCTTTGGTCACCCATATTATCAAAAACAGTTTTAGAATTAGAATCACCACTAGTGCTAGCCCGAATTTCTCTACGGCGTGAGTGCAGTGTTCTTTCAATTTCAGGATCAAAATCACACAATTCAGGGCAAGTAGACCTAGTAGCCAGACCAATTCAAAACAAAAACGAAAATAAAAGAAAAAGAAGAAAAAAAAATGCGAAAATAACAAACAAGAGTCCCCGGCAGCGGCGCCAATTTTTGGTCGCGCTGTCGCGCACGCGCCAAAAAGAACGAGACGTTTATAAAAATGTAGTTTAGGGCGACAACTCGGATGTCGTCTCACAAGGACTCTTGACTTGTTATTTACCACAAAATTCAGTTTTTTTGGGGGGGTTTGGTTTGAATTGCAAATGGAAAATAATGCAAAAACAGAGCAGTTAAAAGATTATCAAATAGCTAAAAACGATTAATCTACTGTTTTTGATTTCCCAACTATCATCGGTTCATGCAAATTCCAAGCCCTAAGCAGATTCTAATCCCCTCCCGGTTGTAGCAACAATTTACAAGCGAAATCACTACTACAGATATATGTTCCTATTCCCGAATTAAGCAAACGGGGTTAAGCCCTTCGTGAACTAAGCGAACACGAATTGAACACACGCGAATTAAGCAAACGCGATTAAGTATAGGAACATAACATCACCGAAAATAAATCAACACAACACAATATACTCCTGAATTAAGAAAACAGAAATATATGGCATGGCATTGAAAAGGGAAAAGCATACAAAACAGGAATTACAAGAACCTCAAGTGTAGTGGAAATCGATTACAATAGATTAATCTAAGAAAATTAGTTCTCCATGGAAAAACGAAACACACAGAAAAATGTAAAAACAATGGAGAAGCAAAAGTTCTTCCAATATGTCCAGAACAGCAATTTATACTATTCAGAAACTGAGCCCACTCGTGAGGCGAACCCTCACTCGCGAGGCGAATATCCTGAAGAGTCTGCAACGTTTGGTCTTCTCACGGGGCGAAGTACTGCTCGCGTGGCAAGGAATGGAAAAGTCATGGCTTTTGGTCTTCAGTCTCGTGAGGCGAGACATGGATCCGCGAGGCGACACAGAACGGGTTGCATTTCTCTGGAACAGTCAGCTATCAGGGTCGCGAGGTGAGGTGTTGTTCGCGGGGCGAACCAGAGAGGATGACATTTTTACTGTTCAGCTGGCTTTCAGGTTCGCGAGGCGAGAAGACTCTCGCGAGCGCGAATACCTCCAGACTTGAAATTTCCCTGATTCTTTAATCCCTTAACTTCTAACTTAACCTGAAAACAATAAAATAGCCATAAGTGCTTTATTTGACTCAAAACTGGCTAAATTAACCTAAAACTACTTTAGAGACTCAAAACCTTGCTTGAGGACAATCTAATCTAATTTGGGTGAAAATGAGATATAATTAGCACAAAACCCTGGTCATACTAGCCATAAAACTAGATGAGCCAGAGGCTTATTAGGGCACAAAATCTCCCAAATGGGGATTGAGGTTGATAAAGACAAGATTGAGTTGATTGAGAAGCTTCCCCCACCAACCAATGAAAAAGGGGTGAGGAGTTTCTTGGGTCATGCCGGGTTCTACCGGAGATTCATCAAGGACTTCTCAAAAATCGCAAAGCCGCTTTGTGACCTTCTTGCGAAGGATGTATCCTTTGAGTTTAATGCTTCTTGTTTAAATGCCTTCACTATTTTGAAAAATATGCTTGTCACCGCACCCATAATCATTGCACCTAATTGGAATTTACCATTTGAAATCATGTGTGATGCTAGTGATTATGCGGTGGGGACTATTTTGGGACAAAGGGTGGAAAAGTTAGCGCATGTCATTTATTACGCAAATTTTGAAAGAGGCACAAGCTAATTATTCCACCACTGAAAAGGAACTACTTGCTGTGGTTTTTGCTTTAGATAAGTTTAGATCCTATATTGTTGGGTCTAAGATTGTTGTTTTCAGCGATCATGCGGCCATAAAACACTTGATGACAAAACAAGAGGCCAAACCTAGATTAATTCGGTGGATTATTCTTTTGCAGGAATTTGATCTAGAGATTAAGGACAGGAAGGGATCAGGAGGTGCTGCGGGAGTTCTTCCGGGAGATGTCATTGGCCCTGGAGGAGGGTCGGGTGCCCGTATACCCCTCCGAGGAGGAGCTGTCCCCTCGGCTTGGGTGGCATAGCACCCCGGGGCCCGAGGGACCAGAGGATGAGGAGGCACCGGAGGACCAGGGTGACCCAGCGGACGACATTGATTTTGATCAATGATCCGGGCCCCTGCATTACTTTATTTAGAGTTCTAGCTAGTAGTTTCGATATGGTTGTACACTGATAGCTAGCTAGAAACTTTCTCTACTGGCCTTTTACTGAAAAACTTGGATAGCTGTATATATATATATATTTGTGTGTGTGTGTGTGTGTGTGTGTGTGTGTGTGTGTGTGTGTGTGTTATGTTATTGCTTTAACTTTCGTGTTTGCTTGTGAATGGATCAACATGGAGAGCCCGGAATATCATGGGCCAACCAATTGGATGAGGATGAGACCGAAACTAGACGCGCTGTGAAGCGGGGTAGTAGAGAGATTAAAAGAGGCAAGGCAATCAACTGAAAGCATGGGGTCTACTCGGACCCCTTGAGATAAAAATTTCTTATCCTTTCTCTTTTTCTATTCCTTCTCCTTCTAATCTTATTAGTAATTTCACTTGTGAATGCACGTTCAAAAAAAAAAAGGATTTAATTGAGGAAACTCTCAAGTTGAATGCATGAACTAACCAAAAATGGAAATTCAATGAATCCCTCTCGATGCTTTGAATGTTGAAAAGCCCCTAGTGAAAATAAAGAGGTTGAACTTAGTTTGATTATTGTGAATGCATGATGTACAATAAGTTTGGGGTTGAAGGGGTGCATGCTTGGGAATTGTATCTCGGTCAAATAATTTGCAAAATAACCCGGTGAGGAACTTGAGCCTCCAACATTGTTTTAATTGTGTGAATCACTTTTAAGTTGCACCTTCTCGGATTTGCTTGAATCTGTGCATGGTTTGCATACTTATATGTTGCATCAAATGATCTAGGCAATTTTTCTTTGAAATAACTACTTGCCATAAATTAAACCAACCTTGATGAATGATCCCTAGTTAGCCACATTGAGCCTTGAAGCCTATTGTTCTTGATGACCTTACATTACAAGCCATTAACTCAGAAAAACCATGATTTTCCCCTATCCTAGGATTTAGGAGAGCATGAAATTTTAGCTTTGTGAGTGTTGTTGTGGAACTAAGTTTGGGGTGGCTACAAGGTTCATGAATCATAGTTGAGAAAAAGAAAAGCAAAATTAAAGGCCGAAGGCTTGAAAAAAAAAGTGATGAAAAGTATTGAATATTTGCCAAAAAGGGCAAAGTAAAAAAGTATAAAAAGGAAGAGGTTTGTAGACACCCAACGCAAGGAATAGAATAATAATATGAGAGTAAATTAAATTGTTGCAATGCTAGTTTCATGCTCTCATTGATCCTAGGGACTAAACCTCTATCCTTTGCATATCTTACCTTGAGCCAGGCCTCATTACAACCTATGAAAGACCTTTTGATGATGCATACATATTTTTGTGGGAACTTTGTTTAGATGAAAATCAAATCCATGGAAAGTGCTCTTGAATTGTGAAATAGAGTGAATGTTGCTAACGTAGACAAATTGAGCGCAATAGTGTTTACTAAATACCCTTAGAGAGGAAGGTGGTTATTTGAATTTGGTGATCTTCCTTTGCACACTACTGGGTCCCTAGCTTAGTCGTATTGGCTGCATTCATGACTGATCTCTCTTTGTTCACTTGATGAGTGGGGTAGCTATAAAGAATATGGGGAGGGGACATTGAATTTGCAAGATAGAAATAGTGAATAACTGCAGGAAGCTCGGTTAACTCAGTTAAATCCATACGATTGTATTGTTTGTTTAACTTGCTTAGGGACAAGCAAGGTTTAAGTTTGGGGTGTTTTGATAAGCCTCTGGCTCATCTAGTTTCCAGCTAGAAAAGGGGTAGATTTTGTGCCTAATCGGGCGAGTCAACCTCGCTAATCTCCCAAATTGTCCTTGTTTTGTTCCTAAGTTAGAATTTGATTCGTTTAATGCATTTTTAGTAGTTTTTAGTTTGTTTTGAGTAGAATTACGCTTTTCGTTTCCTTTTATTGTTTCAGGTTAAAAGAGAAGCTCTTAGAGTCAAGGAAAATGAAGAAAACAGTGGAAAAGCAATTCTGGAAGTTTCGCCTCGCGAGACAGGATCTCGCCTCGCGAGCCTGAAGACCAGCCTGAACAGCAACAGTCACCCTTTCTGTCTCGCCTCGCGAATCACCATCTCGCCTCGCGAGAAAACCAATCTCTGAAGATCTGATTCATAAGTTTCGCCTCGCGAACCAGGTCTCGCCCCGCGAGCGGGCGAGACTCAGAACCTCTATTTATAGGCTGTTTTATGGCAGATGAAAAATATACCTTTTGTTCACCACTTGTTTTAGATCGTTTTTTGGAGACAAATCCTTATTCTCTGGAGCTGTGTCTCCCTATGTTCTTTTCCTATTTTACAATTATGATGAACTCCAATTGTTTGTGCGTTGTTACAAGCATGAAGATCTAATTCCCTTGTCTAAGGGATCAATGAAACCACCCATGGCGGTGTAGCGTTCAATGTGGTGTATGTTTCCCTCCTTTACCTCAATTCATGTTTTCCAATTCTGAATTTATTGTGTTGATCATAAGCATGCATGATTGACTAGTTAACGTGATGAGGCTTGATAGGTAATTCGCGTTTAGAACTTGAATTGGGATCACTGATTGAATATTGCACGAGAGTGAGTAGGAGATCAGTGCAACCTTATAGGGAACAAGATTTAATAGAGTTTGATGATTGGGTTATGAGACCGTAGCAAGTAATTAACTCAATCGTTGAATACGTCCTATTGAGCACGATAGTGTCATTAGGAGAATTTGGGGGTCCTGGTTGACATTGCAGTTGAACTTAGGGAGGGGATCATCATCACTTGGGTGCTATGCATGATTGGGTAGGTGGATTTGTGACCTTAGATGTTTAATCCAGATTTTAATTCTTATCTTATCTTATCGCTACCTACTTTATCTCTAATTGATTTGTTGATTTATATTGCTATCCTATTTCCTCTCTCTTCTCAACCACTTGTTTTTACTTGGTCAAACGTATCGAATTTCTTGCAAATTGGTAGAATTGGTAGCCCAATCCCTGTGTCCGACCTCGGTAATTACTTACCGTGTTTATTACTTTCGACGACCCGGTACACTTGCCGGTGACTCAACATGATCCTCTCCACTTGTTTATCACCACCCATTGTGAAGCAACCAACGATGGAGTTCAAGCCTCTGCCTAAGAAATTGGATTTTACATATTTAACTATGAAGGCACCATGGCCAGTCCAAGAGGTTGAACCCCATTTTTGTTGGGAAGACTTTGTTGATAAAGAGGTCATCTTTGACCCGGGAGATATTGAAAAGTCCTTCACACTTGAAGAAGTCACCATGATTGTCAAGCGCTCACTTTCGTATTCATGCTGCATGCCATGGGATCCGGGAGGATTATATTACAATTTGAGCATTCCTTAGCCGTTGTATCACAGGAAGTGGGATCCCGGTGGAAGCGCTTTCATGAGTTTTTCTAAACCTTTCTCCTTTTAATTATCTTTGCTTTGCTTTGCTTCGAGTCATATGTGTGCGAGTCTTATGTCGGTGAGTTTGAATGGATTCTATTAAATTTAGCATATATGGATTGCATGATATATGTTGACTGTTGGTGATTTCCCCCTAGGTTTTGAAAATTGAAAATTGATCCCCATGTGAAAGATTGGAAATTGAACTTTGAGAAATTCTATTGTGATTGCATAATTTATGATAAGTTTGGGGTGAAGGGATGCACACATTAGGGGTTGTATCTCGGTCAAACAATTTGCGAAAAATGCCCAGTGAGGAATTTGAGCCTCCAACTTTGTTTTTAATTGTGTGAATCACTTTTAAGTTGCACTTTCCCGGATTTGCTTGAATCTCTTCATGGTTTGCATGCTTATATGATTGCATCAAATGATTTAGGTAATTTTATTTGAAATAACTACTTGGCCTAAAAAGAACCATCCCGAACGCATGTTCCCTAGTTAGCCACATTGAGCCTAATAAGCCTATTGTTTCTTTATGACCTTAAGTTATAAGCCAAAAAAATCCGGAAAAACCATGTTAACCCAATCTTAGGATTAGGAGAGCATGGATACTTAGCAAGAAAAGGGTTGTAAGAAACTAAGTTTGGGGTGGCTACAAGGGTTTGATATGTTATTTTGGGTTGAGAAAAAGAAAAATAAAGGTTGAAGCCCAAGGCAAAAAGAGAAAAAGAAGAAAAATGAAAAATGCCAAAAGAAAGGGGCAAAATAAAGGGTGCCAAAGAAAATAGGTTGTAGCCACCCAAAGCATCAAAAAGAAAAATGGAAAAAGGAAGTAGAGTGAAAATCAAAGTGTAAAAAGTTTCATGCTCTCTTAATTCCTAGGGATGTAAAGCCTAGTACCTTTGAATATCCTACCTTTAGCCAGGCCCCATTACAACCTTTAAAAGACCTTTTGATGTTGCATGCATGTTTTCATGGGAACTTTGTTTGAGATGAAAATCAAATCCATGGTAAGTGCTCTTGAAATGTGAAATTGAGTGAAAGTTGATAACCTAGACAATTGAGTGGTTGAGTGAATTATTAAATGCCCTTGTGATGAAGGCAATTGTTGAAATTGGTGATCTCCCTTTTGTGTGTAACTTGGATCCTTTGCTTAGATTGATTATTGCATGAATGATTAAATTCTCAATTGTTTAAAGTAAATGAATGTGGGGATTACACTGATGCAAAGAGAGAAAACATTGAAGAAAAACTGTATTGTTAAAATTGCATGAAATTTATGCGAAATTGATTAAATCCTTTAAGCTTTCCAAGTTTGAGTCCTTTTAAGTTTTAGTTTGCTTGGGGACAAGCAAAGTTTAAGTTTGGGGTATTTTGATAAGCCTCTGGCCTATCTAGTTTTATAACTTGTAAGACCATGGTTTTTGTGCTAATTATTCGAGTTTAACCTCGTTTTCGCCCAAATTTGGATTTAATTGTCCTCAAGTAATATTTTGAGTCTCTTAAATAGTTTTAGGATATTTTAGTTAATTTTGAGTCAAATAAATCATTTACTGTTATTTTATATTTTCATGTTGATGAGAAGAGCAAAAAGGGAAGGACACATAAAGCAGAAGCCATCACGCCTTAGCCGTGACAGTGGTCACGACCGTGATGAGCTACCCAAGAAGATCAGAAAGGATCACGGCCTAGCCATGATACCCATCATGGGCGTGATGAGAAGGACCCTGAAGCACAGAGAGCATCACGGCCTAGCTGTGATGTAGGTCACGGCCGTGACAGATCAGCACCCATGGACAGAATTGATCACAGCCTAGCCGTGATGAGCATCATGGTCGTGATGCTCCAGAATTAGAAAGCGCGTCATGCCAGAACACGTCACGGCCTGGCCGTGATGGCCATCACGGCCGTGACGCGTGCCTGATCTATAAATAGGCACCAGCAGAACAGAAAAGAAAGACTTTTACGAGAGGCTTGGAACCCTAGGACTGGAGCACTTGGAGGCTGGCGGCTGGGGGTGATTCTAATCCTAAAAAGGGATGTTTTCCCTACTCTGGGATTGGAAGAAGATTGGAGGATTCTTCATGGAGTTTTCTTCATCCCTTCTCTCCTTTTCTTTTGTAGTTTCCCCTTTTATGTATAGCTAAACCCCTGTTGTTGGGGTTAGATGTTTGCTTTTCTGAACTTTGTTGTCTCTTGACTTGGTTGTAATTCAAGTTTCTACTTCTTTATGAGTATTTGATTCTTTGCTTAATGCTTTCCTTGGTTTGATCACCCTTGGGATGATTTGTTGCTTTGATAGACAATTGAAAGATTGATGTTAATGCATGCTCATGAATTAAATGCCGAGTAGTTCATGAACCTAGACATAGGTCTTGGGGTGCTTGCGATCTTATAAATCTTGACTCTTTATGCAAAATCTCATGTTAATCCACCTAAGACATTAGGGTTTAATTTGGGGTTTTAGGCTCGTTCCACCTAAGACATTAGGGTTTGAGTATTTCAGAAGATTTGATTGTCATAAATGAATTAGGACTTGTGTTAGTAATCATGTCATTGCAATCAAGGGAGGATTAGTGTAGTCTAACCCTGACAATTGTATCCATTTGTTTCTGCACTCCAAGTGTTTGTAAAAAATCTCAAAAGACCAAAAACATTTTAATTGCTTTTGTTTCTTTATTTTATGTTTTGATCTCTTCATACCACAGTTTAGTCTAGATAGTTGTTGAGTTTGTGAATTGGTAATTGGCAACCGATCCCTGAGGACGATATCCGGTCTCACCACCGTATTACTTGTACGACTAGGTATACTTGCCTATAGAAAAGTCGTGTCAATGCCAAGAAACTAACCTTGTTCTAAATTGGGAAAAATGTCATTTCATGGTTAGGGAAGGTATAGTTCTTGGTCATAAGATTTCATCATGGGGGATAGAAGTTGATAAGGCAAAAATTGAAGTAATCGAAAAACTTCCCCCTCCCATGAATGTGAAAGGTGTTAGAAGCTTCTTAGGGCATGCGGGTTTCTATAGGAGATTTATAAAAGACTTTTCAAAGATTGTAAAACCCTTGTGCAAACTTTTGGTAGTTGATACTCCTTTTGTGTTTGATGATGATTGCATGCATGCATTCCAACTTTTAAAGGAGAAACTCACCACCGCACCTCCAGATTGGAGTTTGCCATTTGAGTTAATGTGTGATGCAAGCGACTATGCGGTGGTAGCCATTTTGGTTCAACGGAAAAATAAAATGTTGCATGTTATTTACTATGCCAGTCGTGTGCTGAATGATGCTCAATTGAATCGAGCTAAAACCGAAATGCCGGGCCTAAAAAGGTAAACAAAGAACCTAAAAAGGTGACTGAGCTAAAATCGACCGAGATGTTGTCGAAACGCCGAACCTAAAGAGGCAAAAGCCTAAAAAGGTGACCGAGCTAAAACCGAAATGCCGGGCCTAAAAAGGTAAACAAAGAACCTAAAAAGGTGACCGACCTAAAATCGACCGAGCTGTTGTCGAAATGCCGAACCTAAAAAGGCAAAAGTCCTAAAAAGGTGACCGAACTAAAATCGACCGAGCTGTTGTCGAAACGCCGAACCTAAAGAGGCAAAAGCCTAAAAAGGTGATCGAGCTAAAACCGAAATGCCTAGCCTAAAAAGGTAAACAAAGAACCTAAAAAGGTTGATCGAGCTAAAATCGATCGAGCTAAAGTCGAAATACCGGATCGAAGTGGCCGACCAAGCTAAAATCGAAAGGCCGAACCTAAAAAGGTAAGCAAGAAAAACCTAAAATAGTTAACTACGATAGGGCCGAGCTCAAAAAGCTCACGAGGTCAAATTAAAATGCCAAGCAGAAAAGGCGAGTAAGAACTTAGGAAAGTTAACCGAGTAAGTCCAAATACTGGGTTAAATACCATAAGTATGAAGTCTTTATCATTCATAAAGTAAAAATACATAGGGCATAGCCAAGAGTACAAAATATCGTAAAAATTTGCTGAGTTACTCATGTGCATTCCCATAAGCAAAGACCTCATCAAGCATGGAACAAATAGTGTCTTCAGCTTGCGAAAGAGCAACCAAGGATGGCTCGAGCATGACCACTTCAGTTCCTCTGTTCTCCTCCTCTCCCCCAACCTGCTCTTCATTATTCTCCTCTTCCTCATCATTGAGCTCGGGCAAAGGAACCATTATGCCATCTTTATTAAAATCCTTGTCCACACCGGCTCTCGATAGATCAGAATCAGGAAGAAAGCGCTGGATTTGTTTTCTAGCACGCGAGAACCCAGAAACGCGTTCCCTTATAATCTGAGCTTTAGCTTCCTTCAACTCGAACTGAAGCTTGCAATTAGCCATTTTTCTTAGTAGCAAGAAACTGCTGAAGATTGTCAAGGGAAAGCTTTAAAGCCTTGGCAGCCGTTTGAAAGTCAATCGTTTCATTTTAGAGAGCTCGGATTGAGGGAGGAGTTGGTCATCTCAAGATCGACATTTCGAGTTTTCAATTGCCCAATTAGCCGAGCTGGCTCTTCACACTTTGCCATAGCTTTTTCAAGCTCATTCCCAGTGCGCAAAGTTCGGGCAGCTTTCGCCTTCATGCTTTTCATTATTAGAAAACTCGTGGCTCGAAACACGGGTAATGGAGGAGACTCGGAGAGCATAAGCGGCCACGGCTTTCATGCTCGCGTCAGGGTCCTATTCTAGTAAAAGCCGAGCATATGCTGGCTTAATAACTTGAGAATCCACTAAAGGGCCCGAGCTAAAATTGTCTAGCCAAGAACAAAGGGCAGAAGCCCAAAAAGCAAAGGTGAAGCATTACTCCCTTGCACCAAAAAGCCGAGGTCGAGCTATGCTCCCTCGCACTACGCACTAAAAAAAGTCGAGGTCGAACAATGCTTCCTCCCTTGCACTAAAAATCCTAGACCGAGCAAAACACCTTCGCACCAAGGTGATGTCCACAGCAGATCATGCATATTAGAGACCCAAGATTTGAAGGAAATTCTGGTAGTGTTCAACCCAATAAGCTGGAATCCCAAGTAAGACTTGGCTCCGGACGAAAATCCGAGCAGTGCTCGGTCAAGTAAGTCGACAACCCAAGAAAGACTTGGTTCTACAAAAAAACAAGTTTCCGGGTAATGCTCCCGAATCATAATCCAAAGTCCTCGGCACCAAAAAGTGTGTCAAGATATACGGGTTGACATTTAAGCTCTTTCGCTTATTTCAAGCTCGGAGCTTGGGGGGCTTATGGGGATAAAGGAAGGATATTCTCGGAAATCACGGAGAAAGGATATCTCTTAGCCTACAGCTCGATTGTTATTATGAAGAACTTGTATGAAAACTATTTTCTCATACAAATTGAAAAAGATATTAGGAAAGTTTATTCTGAGATACACCTTCAAGATCAGTAAAAATAATGACATTCAAGGTCAAATGTCAAGTTGTGGGTATTTCAAAATCCACCAGATGAAGGGGTCAAGAGCTTCTCGAAGAAAATGTTAAGAGCTCTCAAAAGCTTCAAAGATCGAGCTACATTTGGAAAAAGGTGAGTCAAATTCAAACTCTCAAGATAAGCATCTTGAAAGCATAAGAAATTTCAGCTCAAATACAAGCCTGAGGTAAATTCCTAATGACCGAGTTTGAGCTTGACTTTCCAAAAGATCGGTTCGAGCCTGAATCATTGATAAGTTGAATCTCAGCTGCTAAACTTGTCTTAACAAAGGTAAGATTGAAGTATCTTCTGTTCAGAACATGTTACTGGCCGAGATGTGAACCTCAACCACTAAACTCGAGTACTTCCCGAGATGTGAAACTCGGCCACCGAGCTTGATTAGTCGAAGTAAGAGGATCTATGCAAATCCTATACTTTATCGACACTAAGGACAAGCTCAGCTTCTTTCATAAAGCTTTTGCGCTCTTCTGAGCTCAAACCTTGGGGAGCTTATATACTGGTCGAGATGTTAAACTCGGCCACCGAGCCTATCAAACTAAAATATTGGACGAGAAATAAAGCTAGATCACCAAACCCAAACAATCAAAGGGAAATGATTACTAGACTCGCCCACTGAGCCCGCTGAGCTTAAGAATTGGCCGAAATGTAAAACTCGGCAACTTGAAACGTGAATCTCGGTCACCCGAGGTGTTCATCGACTACTAGGTTGAGCTTCGGCTCCCTACTCGATTGAGCTCCGGCTCCCGACTACTCGGTTGAGCTCCGGCTCCCGACCACTCGGCTGAGCTCAGGATCCCTATTAGGTTGAGCTCCGGCTCCCGACCACTCGGTTGAGCTCCGGCTCCCGACCACTCGGTTGAGCTTTGGCTCCCGACTACACGGTTGAGCTCCGGCTCCAGACTACTGGTTGGAGCTCCGGCTCCCTACTTGGTTGAGCTCCGACTCCCTACTCGGTTGAGCTCCGGCTCCCGACCACTCGGTTGAGCTCCGGCTCCCGACCACTCAGTTGAGCTCCGGCTCCCGACCACTCAGTTGAGCTCCTGCTCCCGACTACTGGTTGGAACTCTGGCTCCCTACTTGGTTGAGCTCCGGCTCCCGACTACTCGGTTGAGCTCCGGCTCTCGACTTATCATTTGAGCTCCAGCTACTCGCGGGACTTGTATATGGGTCGAGGTGTAAAGCTCGGTCACTTACCTCGCCGACTTGAAAGACCAAAGAAGAAACCAAGTTCCTAAGCTCGGCTAATGCCATGAAAGCTTCTACGCTTTACTAGCTCAAAGCTTGGGGGGCTTGTGTACTGGCCGAGGGGTAAAACCCGGCCACCGAGCTTGGATACCCGATCCAACCCAGATATTAAGGATAAGATATTGATATTATCTTCAATAATCCTGACATTATCTCAAACAACCTTATCCGGTTAGAAGAGATAATATCCCTTAAATTAATGGATAAGATATTGATATTATCCTTAAATAATCCTAATATTATCTCAAATAACCTTATCCGGTTAAGAGATCAATTTAAGATATTATCTTAATCAATCCTGATATTATCTCACATAACCTTATCCGGTTAAAAGAGATAATATCCCTTAAATTAAGGAAATCACATCTCAAAGAAGATTTAAGAGATAAAAGGAGATAAATCCAGATCTCTTAAAGATATGGGGATCCTATTATAAAAGGAGGAGAACCCAAGAGAGAGACTCACTTTTCACTAACCCCGGTGACTCTCCCTTAAGCGTATTAGAGAAACTAGCTCGACCAAGAGACTATTGAAGAGTCCTTGCTCGCTGGTATTCATCAGATACAAGATTAAGGGATTGAGATTACCGTATGGACAAGGGTTGAACCTAGAACTACGTCTGGCTTTGATTCCCATTGGGATACGTAGGACCAAAATACAATATTCTGTCAAGCCATAATCTAAAACAACCCTCATTGTTCACTCTTGGTTTGACATTCTACGGCAAGATTCCGGCAAGTCGGATCTCGGCAGGAACAAATCATAAGTTAAACTTCTGGATATTGTAAATTATGCATAACAATTGAGCAACGGCTTCCTACTCCACATCTAATCTTGGCTGGCCAAACAATACATTAGAAACAACTTTTTAATCGAAAAGATCCTAATAAAAAATCTGCAAGTTTTTCTTCTGAGAAAATAAAGAAAATAAAAGGAGTAGCAGGTCTAGCCACAGAGCTTAGGAGTAGCAGAAATTATTTAGAAACATAAAAATGTCATTGAGTGCAGGTTCCCTACAAGCTTCATGATGACAAAAGACATATAATTGCATCATATAGCCACTTTACATGTTATAAATAAAAGGAACAAAAACATAACTTGTCCTGTATCCAAACCTTGTTCCTAAAATTATCACCAGATAATTTCAATCAAACAAACTAAATTAGAAAACCATAAAATGTTACTAACCGCATCATATAGCACATAGTCGTCAAGTCACCACAAACAAGTAGATATCCAAATGCAAAGGAAATAATTGAAACCATGTAACATATACAACCATAAAGAAAAATCTCACAAAATACAAATAAAGCTCATTGTTATACAAAATCAAAGAGAAATTCCACAAGCCATCTTTTGATGTGCGTAAACTATATTAATAGAGAGATATTAGAAACACATCAAGTTTGATCTCTAATCTTAGTACCCTCTGTAACCAAAGAAATATTCTCATTTTGTTTTAATATATGACTTTATATAACATAAGTTCAATTGTTATTAAAATGGATCTTACCAAAATTTTGAGACCAAAACTATAATTAACATAAAGTTGAAGGGCATCATCAAGATTAAGTTCAGTGATGGGAGCAGATTGCAAAATTCAGGAACACGGAGAAAGAGTACTAGAAATAAGAAAAGAGAGATGCCATTTGCTATCTCTTTAATTTACAAACATATGAAACCAAAAGGACGTTCTTTTTCTGCATTCTTTCAATGTTTGTTTGTGTCAAATTTATAATTAAGTGAATGTTTATCTTTTCATTTAATACTCACTATTTTTTTTTTCAAACAAGTGACATCCATACATTCCTTAAAGAGGATTTATATTAGGATGTTCTAGCATTTTCATAATGAGTACTTAGGAGACTAAACAATTATTGGTAAAAAAATAATTGATTGCAATAATTATATAATCTAACTCAAAGTTTGTAACTTCAAAAGGAACATTTATGGAACTTCAATGTTTCTGGTTCAAAACAAAGGCCAGACTCTACCAGGAATCATCGAGCATGAAATAATATGTTAGTACACTCAGCATTCCCAATAAAATCAACCACCCTGGAAAATTCATAAAGCTTTATCTTTATCTCCTTTCCTTGGGGGCAAGCACACACGTCAATACATTAAAGCATGCAAAATATATCTAACTATATAAACTATAGATGGCATGACACTTGCGCTAACTACTCTGTGTTAATTGGTAATTGAAAAATAAATACTTGCTAAGGCTAGTACAGTTAACAATGCATAAAAGAAACAACTGCACCTTTACATTTGTAGCTACATGATAAAAAATACCAGCAATATGCAGTTGTGAGGTGAAAGCAGCTTGATGCAGCCAACCCAATTAAAGCCAAAATCCACGGATCACAACTGTGTTATCACAAATTTAGTATAAACTCAAGTTCTTTGACCAATAAACAAAGAATTAGTTTGGCTTATCAAGATTTTCGATTATTTTATAAGGAAGAATAAACTTAAAGTAAACTCCTCAAAATCATATTTCTTTTCATATTAAAAAAAGAAGAAGAATAGATGAGAGAGATGATTGGGGTTACCTTCTCTTCAGCAGTAAATAGAGGAATGTCTCTGAGAACTGAGAACCACAGAGGAATGTGCTATGTAATGTTAGTTTTTCTTTTTCTATTACTTAAAAAGGAAGTGGTATGGTGTTAACAAAATGATATGCAAAACAAGAACTTACCACTCTTTTAAACAAAGGTTCCAAGACAGAGAAAAGATTGCGCTAGTTTTTCACTATAACCACTTCTCCTATTACCCTGTAAAGAAGAATTCAAAAGATGGGTAAGAAAAGTGACAAGTTTGAATTATAAAAAGTATATGGTACTTACTGAAGCTTTATAAATGGATCAAATTAACTTGAGAAGTAAGATTATTAAATAAAGAAAGCAAGTAGAATCAAGTGATCAAGTGGACCCTAGCTCAGAAAAAGAACCTACATCAATAATACTCCAACAAATATCTAGACATGGGGCTTGCAATAAAGGTTAGCCATGAAAAAGACAAACATATTAAACCTTTCATCATTCAAGCAATAAATTATTATTTTTTCAAAAAATTCTGCCTCTCTTATTTTTCCAAATACGACACCTGCTGAGTTCAAATTCAAGATGAACATGACCGAACATCCTTCCAAAGTGCACTACTATCATACTCAATTTTTTTTTATTTTAAAAAAACTAAATATACCAAGCCAGAGCATTTTATATTACCAAAGCTATCACCATGTCGATGTCTCAGAGTAACCAAAGATGATCAACCCAGTCAACATTTTTTCGGTAGTAGCACGTGAAAATAAAGAAGTGATATGGGAATTTTATCAAACACATGGTGTGCAATTGACAAGAATTATTACTCCAACAGATTCACCATCAAGTTCGGGATTCAAAAATAACCAAACCATTAATTCTCATACACATATAATTAAACTTTGATTACTTACTGGTTGATTTTATAAAAAAAAAAAAATTGAATCTGGGACCTATGGAAATGAAGTCAGGTGTTTGCGTCTGCCTTGGCTTACGCATTGTAAAAAATAAATATAGGAACACACGAAGAAGGAAGAATTGAAGACAGGTACCTGGTTCAACAAGCAGCGGAGGAGGAAGAACAGTAACTCGCAGCAGAGGAGGAAGAAAGACAGGTACTCACGGCGGAGGAGGAACTTCTATAGTGGCTGGAATGAAGGATGGAAGAAGGAAATCGTAAATGTGTATAAGTGACTAAATATAAACCATTAACCCTTAATATGTATCACAATATCAGTCAATAGCAAAACCTTGCAGAACAGGGGCGGCCAAGACTGGGTGAAGTGTGGTGGCATGCGGCGGCAACTTGACCGAAGAAGAAGGCTGAGCATAGAGATCCAGATTAAGGCTTGACGTTCTTTGAGTGAACTTGAGGTGGCAGCGGCACGGTGTTCCAGTGAGGGTGAATGCAAGGCGGGGAGATGTCGACCAGGAATGGCGGCAGGTGGTGGTCACTGGTCGCGGCGGAAGGGAGAAACGACGCAGGGAAGGGACAGGGACGGAGGAGAAGGGCGTGGACGGAGGAGAAGGGTCTTGACTCTTTGTGGGGAATGAGTGAAATGAAACAAGTGTTATGGCACAAGGAGCTAGGTATTTGAAATAAGTGTTTCTACATCGGCTTAAAAGATAACCGTTGTAGAAAGTCATTCCCAGAGTCCATTTTATTACAAAAATGCCACCACACTACTTTCTATAACGATTTTAGTACAATCGTTGTAGAATCCGTGATGCAAAAAAATATTTTCCACTAGTAAAATTTTTTTTTTGGGTGAACCCGGGTATCCACCGACCGGGAGACAGAGACTAATCCCTCGAGGAACTGGGATCCATTTAAGGGGTTGACCTCTCCCAACAAATACTATTTCATACGCATGAGTCATGAATCAAATCCCTGACCACATGTTTAAGGGATCCGGTTATCTACCAACTGTGTCCAGTTGTCCAATATTGCTTTGCAGCAAGTGCGTAAGAGGCTTGGACTGTCCTAGATTTGGTTGGTTTGGTTGTCCTCACTCCCCCTGGTATACTAACGTTCCATAAAAGTATAATTAGCATCAAAGGTAGACATCATTTTCAATTTCAAGGTTCACATTATAAAGCTTAAGTAGAATAGTCTATATTTTTGTTTAAAAAAAGACTTAATGTCTAATTACATCAATTTTTTTCATGCAATTTTTTTATACTAATTTAAATTTTTCGTGAAGGTTCATCCAATTTTGTATAAAAGAAACAACTCATAAGCATACGAGTCTCATAAACTAGTTTTAGGTAACTTGGATAGCGTTTGATGTAAGTTTTATAAAAACATTCCCGGGAATGTTGGCGTAGGAATAAAAGTTTTTCATGTTTGATATAAGCTTTAAAAAGTTATTCCCAGACATAAAAGATTTCCGAAAATAAAATTAGTGAATGATAATTAGAAACTTGGGAAAACTTTATTCCTGTGAATCACGTTCTCAGGAATGTAGTTTGCCCGGAAATGAAGCATTCCAAATATCAAACGTCAGCTTTGTAAAGTATATTCACCGTAAAACTTTATTAGTTCTTTGAGAATTCATTATCATAGAATTAGAGTGCATCGCTCAAGTCTTGTTAAGTCATTTGGAAAGTAAACAAGTAATAATAGTCACAATTTATAAATCCAGCATATTCTATTAATAAACATTTAATTTTTTGTATAACAATAATCATCACTATGAGCAACAAGAGAAGCTGCTAATTGTCATCTGCCATATTAATAAAATCCTAATTATTAAGCCCTAAGCATAAATGGCATATAGGTAGGTGATAATAAGACATCTATACCGCCGATTGATCCCACACCTCCAATAACCATAGTCAGTGTTCATGATAAATCCATCAGCAACTTGTCCATATTCAATTGCATAGAGTTGTATAATATTGAGTTAATTTATAAGCTATTATATCTGTTGATGTCAAGTTTTGACTCTCAAGAAAAGTAAAGCATAATGGAAGAATAAAAAATTAGGGGCAGCTCAAGGAAGGAGGATGGGAACTGGTTGCAAGTTGCAAGTTGCAACTCAAGGCTAACGGTGCCAACACGTGCCATATCAGCATCATCAACGATGTCAGGTAATTGAGATCGACGGAGAGACTAAATTGGTTAACATTTTGTAATTTCAAGAACGTTTTTGAAATTGATGATTAATTTCAGGGATTAAATTAACACGGTGTTATAATTTGAAGGAACAAAAACTTGAGTTTTACTCTACAAAATTTATGATCCTCTTTAAATAATATATATGAGATTTCCGGTCCTCCTTCTTAGCTCTGGATAGTTCTTCTTCCTCCTCCTCCTCCTCAATTATTCTACTCTAAACTACAATTTCTTAGGAGGTTAATAATTTCAATTTGGGTCAACAATTAATACCAAATATAAATCACAAGAGAGAAATTTTACAAGACATTAACTAATAAAAGCACAGGCACATATGTCCTGATTGATCATACAACATACTTTATTTTTTCAATACATGAAAGACAGCAGAATGGAAAAGGTATATGATATATCAACTGCTAGCTGCTGTAAAACCAAAAGAGGCATAAGACATAGAACCAAGATCCCAACTATCATGGATAATTTTGGCCTTGGAGTTTTCACCAGCAGCCCCCATAGCCACATGCAATGGGAAGAAGTGATCAGGCCAAGGATGAGCCTGTTTTGCATATGGGGCCTTCTCATCAAACTGATTTACTTCCTCATATCTACAAGAGCCATAGATTGAACACTTGCATTAGAAGATATATCCCAGGAATAGTGCTGTATTTTCAATCAAATCAACAAGTTATATGCTGATGGAATCAGAGTAATAACTATAATCATATATTGTACTTAAAAACTCATCAAATTCTGCATATATATACTATCAACTATACATATTGGGATAGTATATTTCCTATATCTTAGAAATAATTAAGACCTTGCAATTTTGCAAAGATGAATAATACTTTCAATTCTATTCCTGGCTTAGCATGGTTATGCTTATGCCTATAATATGAATGTGGATAACAAAGCAAACATATATACATACCTTCCTTCAATAAGAGAGTTTTTCAACCATGAATCAAAGGCCACAGCCCAGTGAGGAGCAGAGCTATTACGAGATCCAATTGCTCCCAAGTTATGGGTGGTACTCCCTGACCCAATGATTAGAACACCTTCATCCTTAAGAGGGGCCAATGCCTTCCCCATGTTGTAGTGATAAGTACCATCTTTGTGAGATGAAACTGAGAGTTGACAAACTGGGATGTCTGCCTCTGGGTACATCAATATGAGAGGCACCCAAGCACCATGGTCAAGCCCACGTTTTTTATCTTCATTCACTCCACCGAAACCAGATGCTTGGAGTAGTTCCTTCACCCTCTTTGCAACATGTGGAGCCCCTGGTGCTGGATACTTGAGCTGGATATAAAGGGAAACAAGTCAGAGAGATACTAAGAAATGGATCTATAACCTTTTTCTGTTGCTACATTTAGTGTTCTTTGTGGATACAGAAAAAACATTGCATTAGAATTATTTGCCAACTTACATGTTATTAGGGATAGATTTAAGTAGTAAAAAGGAAGGCAGCACCCAAATTAGGATACAAATTAACAGTTCTTTAAAATCATATAGCATAAAAGTACACTGGATAACAATTAAAAACTGATGAATTAACCCTGTTTACAAGAATTGAAAATCTCCACCAGCTAAGAAAATAACAAAATAAGAAAAATATTGCTTTCTAATTCATTTAATGCAAACCCACTTTCTAGCAAAATCAAGTTTGCAAAATGGGACCTGGATTTATTCTGTACATTCACGCGTTCACTTTAATCTATAATTAATAGACTCATGCAGTCATGTTTGTATTAATATATTTGTCATACACAAAAATTAATCATATGATCTTAATCTCATGCAGTCGTTTTTTTATGGCAGAAAATCCATTTCCTGCAAAATCTAATCAAACACACACATAGTTTTTATTGATTTCACATCACAGGGACTGTATGTCATTGATAATGTATAAACAAACTTTTGAAATCAATGGCAGGGGATGAAGAGTTACATAAATAAGTTTTTGTGAGGAGGATATGATTGTAATTTGCAAGTGTTACATGATACTACAATTAGTCATGAACAAAACTGGCATCTGCAACAAAAGGATGTAAAATGAGACATGAGACAAAAAGTGCCGAAGTACAAACCTTGTACATGGCCTTGGGGAAGCCAGAGAAATCATAGATGGTCTGGTTGTGATCAACAACGTTGACGGTGGGAACATCGGTGTCCCAGTGACCAGAGATAATAAGAATGGCAGAGGGTCTCTGAGGAAACACCTCCTTCCACGACGTCAGGAACTTCCGCGCAGGAATTGCATCATCTATGGCCAGTGTCGGTGCTCCATGTGATATGAAAAACGTGTCCTTCAATGCCATCTCCCCTTTCTCTTGTATTTTCTTAGCTATAAAATTCGCAATTTCTCTTTTTTGTTTTTCGTTCGTTAGTGTATAATAAACCGTGCTATGAAAAATTCTGAAGATGGCATTCATTTATATATAAGAAAGGAGAGATAAGACATCAGCAGAGGATATAGAGAGGAAAATAATAAGAAAGGTAGGTAAAAAGTGACAGTTGGAATTTGCATTATGCCATTATCTTATAGCCTACACGTTATATATTTGACATTTGACCAAAACTAAGCTTCAGTGATTTATTCATTTTTTATTGCCTGTTCCCATTGTCCTATTCCAATATTCCCAGATTAACTACCACGTTGCATGGGATCTATTGGATGAGAAAACTTTCATAATCCTTTCATGGATGGTATCTATAATTAATCATGAATGGACAGGGATTTATTTTTATACGGTTGATTAATCATGAATTGATATATCATTAAAAATATCAAATTTTTTATTTTAATTATCTTAAAAATTACTCATTATTTTCGAATTTTGATTAATTGATTGATCGTGTATATCAATTAAACTCTTTTTTTTTAATCTTTTTTTATAAGCAAAATTATATTGATAAGAGTATAAAAGATACTCTAACCTAATTTTTTCCTTCTTCTTAGTAGTGGATTATGCGCCTATCATTACTTAAAGAGATGTTAGTTTCGCTTTCTCTTTTTTTTTCCCCAACTACTAATAGATTTTTTTTATATATATAATCCTTACTATGGTTTTTACTTCATGGTTTTTCTCTCCATGTGAGAAGTCTCTCTCCAAGTGAGAAGTTTGCTTTACTGTTTCAATGTTTTTAAAAAATAAACGAAAGAAGTTTGGTGGTTGTGGAGGGTTAAGAAGACTGAAAACTTCCAATGGCATCCTCTAGCTTAGATCGCTTGACTTTGGAGGATGAAGTGGATGACTTGGAGGTTTCGGGGGATGGAGATCAACAGGAAGAGGTTGTGGACCTTGCTCTATGTCTAGTGGGTAGATTTTTAACGAGTCGACCCATTAGGGTTCACATAATGAAGGGAAGAATGGCGGGGGTCTGGCAGTTGGGAAAACAAATAACAATTAAGGAGATTGAAGGGGGAAGATTTATGTTCCAGTTTTACCACAAAGTTGATATTCAGAGAGTTCTAAAAGGAGGTCCATGATCCTTTGATGGCCATATCCTGATTCTGGGACCAATACAACCAGGGGAGGATCCTCAACAAGTAGAGCTGTATAAAGTGTCTTTCTGGGTTCAGGTTCACAATGTTCCCATAGGCTTTATGTCTGAGACTGTGGGACAGCACCTGGCGAATTTCATAGGGGAGTTTATTGAGTATGATGCTAAGAATAACGCAAATCTTTTGAAGACTTTTATGAGAATCCGTGTCCTTATTGATACTCGTAAGCCCTTGAAGAGATTGAAGTGGATCCAGAAACCAGGCGGGGAAGCAAAGGAAGTCCAGTTCAAGTATGAAAGGTTGGGATCCTTCTGTTATTTATGTGGTATGTTGGGTCATGTAGAGGACTTTTGTGATAAGTTGTTCCAGTTAGAAGATGATGATGGGAGAAGGGCTTGGGGTTCGGAGTTGCGTGTGGAGCAAAGGAGGGATGTTGACAGTGGGCGCGAAAGGAGGTTGAGGGAAGAAGGTCAGGCTGTGTGGGTGGAACCGAATCAAGGCGTACAATCCGCAGGTTATCCCAATAATAATAACCATGCGGATTCGGTGGAGAATATCAGGGAAGGGGATAATAACGTGCAGGGAGATATGAGAGATATTAATATGCATGAAAGTAGGGGAGTGGGGATTGTTGAGATTTTTAAAAATCCCAAGATTTAGTTTCCAAAGTCGAAGGAGAAAATAATTGAGGAGCAAGGTGGGGACCATGATATGGGGTCTACTGGAGATAATGATGAGGGAGAGGTAGAGTTGGAAAAAAAATGCAAACAAAAGAGATCTTGGAGAAGAAGGCAGCGTCTTTATGTGAGGAGATGGATACTTGCATGGCCCCTAGTCACGTGCATGATGGAAATTGTGAAGAATTTTTTTTTTAACGACAGGCCTGGCAGTCGGGGTTGCCAGGGATTATGAGTATTCTCAGTTGGAACTGTCGAGGTTTAGGTCACCTGAGTGCATTTCCCTCTCTAAAGAACCTTATCTGGAATCACAAACCAGATGTTATTTTTTTGTTTGAGACTTTGGTTAATACTAATAAAATTGATGATGTTAGAAGAAAAAATGGTTTTGATGGTTTTTTGCTATGGATAGAGATGATAGAGGTGGTGGTGTAGCATTCTTATGGCGAAACTCCTTGAAGTGTGAAATTTCTAGTTTCTCTCTCCATCACATTGATGTTATTATTGATGATATTCGGAAGGGTAGATGGAGAATTATTGATTTCTATGGTTACCCGGATCGTGCTGGTAGAAGAGAGTCCTGGGCTCTTTTGAGAAGGTTGTCTGAATCTTCTAATTTAACTTGGTGTGTGATGGGTGATTTTAATGATTTACTCTCTCCCAATAATAAACGTGGTTGGGTTGACCACCCGAATTATTTGTTCAATGGCTTTAGGGAAGCAGTTCAAGCAGATGTTTTTATTGATATTAATCTAGAAGGGCGCCCCTTTACCTGGAGTGCTAGAATGGGCACGAGTCGTGCTATAGAGGAAAGACTTGACAGGGAAATGGCTAATCACGACTAGCTTAGTATCTTTCCCCATGCCAGATTAATTAATTTGGTTGCTTCAATATCAGACCATACTCCTATAATTCTCCATAATGAACCAGTTTCTCAAGTTACTAAATGCAGGAAATTCTATTTTGAGAATTTGTGGTTAGATGAGCATGATTTCATGGATATTGTGAGGAAGGGGCGGTTTGGTGGCATAGAGGGTGACATTCTGTCCAAGCTCCATGGGTGTGTGGAGAGTCTTCAAAGTTGGAGTAAGAGCTTGCTACAAAAGTTCAAAAAGGATATTGATGAGTGTTGTGTTTTGTTGGAAGCTACAGGGTAGAAGGGATGATGAGGGTATTCGAAAATTTTTAGCTACCAGGGACCGCATGGTAAAGCTCTTGGTCCAGGAGGAATGTTATTGGAGGCAGCGAGCTAAAGCTTTTTGGCTCAAGGATGGTGACTTGAATACTCGTTTCTTCCATGCGTCAAAGAATTCCCGAGCCAAGGTGAATAAAATTTTGAAGCTAAGGGATGATGGGGATGTGTTCATTGAGGATCCAAATCTTAACAAAGGTATTGCTAAAAGTTACTTTGATAATTTATTTCTTCATAGAAATGGTATCTATGCTCCTGTTACAAGTGCCCTTGTGCCATGCTTTCCTATGAGGATAATGTGTTGTTAACCGGTCCTTTTTCCCGGTTGGAATTTTTTGAATCTCTTAGTCAGATGGGGGATGATAAGTCTCCGGGTCCTGATGGTTTAAACCCAGTTTTTTATAATAAAAAAAAGTTGGGAGCTCTGTGGTAATGAAATTTTTTATGCTTGTTGTTACTGGCTTGATAGAGGTTATTTCTCAGTCTCTATAAATGATACAAATATTGCTCTTATCCTGAAGAATGAGAACCCGGAATCGATGAGAGATTGGCAGCCAATATCTTTATGCAATGTTATTTATAAAATTCTCTCAAAAGTCTTGGCTAATAGGCTTAAGTCTGTTCTTCATAATTGTATTTCTACTGTCCAGTCTACCTTTGTGCCAGGAAGGTCTATTCTTGATAATGTTATGATGGCAATTGAAATTATCCATTATTTGAAGAGCAAGACAGGGTAAAAATGGGGATGTAGCATTGAAGATTGATATGAGTAAAGCCTATGATCGAGTTGATTGGGGTTATTTGCGTGCGGTAATAGGAAAAATGGGTTTTGATGATAAATGGATTGGTTGGATTATGCTCTGTGTGGAAACTATGAACTACTCAGTGTTGGTCAATCAAGAGCCTGTGGGTCCTATTATTCCAGGCAGGGGTGTTCGGCAAGGGGATCCTCTTTCCCCTAAATTTTTACCTTGTGCTCAGAAGGTTTATCTGCTCTAATTAATCAGGCAGAGCATAGCGGTGTAGAGGTGCTCCCATTATTTCCCATCTATTATTTGCAGACAATGTTTTATGTTCTTCAAGGCTAAAGAAAGTGAGGCAGTTATTATGAAGGAGATTCTCTCTACTTATGAAGCAGCTGCAGGCCAGGTAATTAATTTTCGTAAATCTAAGATTTTTTATAGTAGAAATACTGAGGCGGGAGTGCGTGATTTTATTGCTTCTCTTCTGGGTGTCCAGGTGTGCTTAGGCACTGGGAAATATGTGGGCCTCACCTCTATGATTGGTAGGAGCAAAAAAGCCATGTTTAGCTTTATTAAAGATTGAGTGTGGAGAAAAGTTAACTCTTGGGGTGGTAGATCTCTCTCACAAGCCGGTAAGGAAGTTATGATTACATCTGTTATTCAATCTATCCCAACTTATTTATGAGTATCTTTCTTATTTCTCCGTCTTTAGGGGATGAGATTGAGAAGATAATGAACTCTTTTTGGTAGGGTAGTGGAGGAGATCGCAATAAAGGTATAAAGTGACTCTCTTGGGATAAGTTGTCTATGCACAAGCTTGATGGTGGTATGGGCTTTAGGAATCTATATGCTTTCAATGTGGTGCTTCTAGGCAAGCAAGGGTGGAGAATTATTTCTCAGCCGGATACACTTGTTGCGAAGCTTTTCAAAACTAAATACTTTCCACATTGTGATTTCCTAGAAGCAAAAACTGGGAATAATGCAAGCTTTGTTTGGCGCAGCCTTTGTGAGGGTAGAACAGTTTTGCGGGAAGGTTTGAAGTGGAGAATTGGAAAGGGCCAGAATATCAAAGTGTGGTCTCATGGCTGGACTTGTGACAGGTCCACTCCTGCAGCAGCGCATCTAGACTTCGCTACCCTGGACTTGTGTGTGGTCCATCTTTGGGTGAGTGACCAAAAGAGGTGGGATGAAGACTTGAAAATACTAACTCTGAAAATAGTTGGCATATCCTCCTCTCTTGTTCAAAGGTCAAGCCGTGTGAAGGAAAGCAAATTTGTGGGAAGTTGTTTCCAATTTATTTTCAATTGCCAACAATTTTAGGGAGTTGTTTTTCTAGTTCTGGAGCATCTTTCTCCCCTGGATTGTAAAAATTGGGTTATGACTCTCAGGAGTATTTGGAGGAGACGAAATTTGAAGATATGGGAAGGTGTTGAAGAGGATCCTAGTGCAATTTAGTTCGAGGGTAGTAACATATTGCACGAATGGTTGAGAGCTTGTGAGATCGAGTGGTAGCCATAATTCTAGTTCCAAGTGGTAATATCGTAATATAGATCAGGAGCGTTGGTGTAAACCGCCACTTGGCTTTGTTAAATGCAACATTGATGCTTCTTTTTCCCCCCAACAACAACCAGGTTGGTATTGGTATCTGTTTGAGAGATGAGTCTGGCAATTTCCCGGGAGCAAAGACTCATTGGTTCAAACCTATTATGGACATTCATTTGGGGGAGGCGACTGACCTTTATTTTGCTATCAATTGGATGAAAGAGTTGCAAAGGGACAAAGTGATTTTTGAGCTAGACTCCGACGGTGTTTGATAATATGTCTTAATCTTGTACTGATTTGTCTAATTGTGGTGCTTTTATTCTGTCTTGTAAGGATTTGATTACCGCTTTTTGTCCAAACTATTATGTCGAGTTCACTAGGAGGCATGCAAATATGGTTGCTCATAACCTTGATAGGGCGGCCATAGACTTTGCTAGTCCTCATCTTTTCTCTGATACCCCAACATGTATTGACTCTTTGATTATTAATGAAATGCAGTAAGTTTCTATTGTCAAAAAATGTATTTTTACTAAGGGTGGCAAAGCGGGCCAACCCGCCCTGCCCCACCACCAACCCGTACTAAAACGGGGAGGTGCGGGTTGAATTGTGAAAGTGGGTTGAAAATAACCATGTTCTCATGTAGTAACTATTAAAACCATGACTAACATTAAAACTTAAAAGGCTAAAAATAAAGCATGCATTAGACCAATAATCCATTAGTCCAATAATCAAAAGTTCATAACCACACAAACACAAATTAGTTTCAATAATCCAAAAGTACTAACTACTAACTAAAAGTCCATAACCACACAAACACAAATTAGTTTGAATATTTTAAACCACATCCACAAAAATGAGAACTTAAAAAAAAATAGATTTTTTTTATAAAAAAAAACCCAACCCGATGGGCTAACCCGCTCCCACCCCGTTTTCATGGTGGGTTAGGCGGGGCGGGTTGATGGGTTGAAATCTCTACCCCACCCCACCCCACCAAAAAAAACGGGTTAGTCGTGATGGCCCGTCGGGCTCAGCCCATTTTGTCACCCCTAATTTTTACTTCACATACTTGTTTGATTTAATTTTTACATAAAAATAAATTTTCAGCTAAAAACTCTTTCTACTTTTTTTATTATGAACCTTTTTTAAACACAAAATAACTTAAACATTGCCGTACAGTTATATTTCTCAACCCTTATGTCCCTCACCCTTAACCACCAAACCATCCTTATAACTCTCTTATCAGGGTGGCGGGGGAGGGGGTCTTTGGATGCCATGGCTCCCCTCACTAAGTGAGTTAATATATATATATATATATATATATATATATATATATATATATATATATATATATATATATATATATATATTAATTAGTAATTTCATAACATTACATACTATTTTTCAACAAAAATTACATACTATTAAATAATATGATTTGTGTCATTTGCCATTAAAGTATCTACATACTCTTAATAAGGTGATGATTCTTATGCTTTTAAATCATTGGTGCCATTTGATTATATTTGGTTAAAGTAATATTTTGGTCCCTATACGTGACACTGATTTTCAATTTGGTCCCTATACGTAAATATTTTGGTCCCTATACGTGACACTGATTTTCAATTTGATCCTCACCGCTAATCGGTTCCTACATGTGATAATTATTTTCAATTTGGTCCCTATATGTGATAATAATTTGCAATTTGGTCCCTCTTATATAGGGACCAATTAGCGATAAGGACCAAATTGAAAACCAGTGTCACGTATAGGGACTAAATTGATAACTTTTTACGTATAGAGACCAAATTGAAAATCAGTGTCACGTATAGGGATCAAAAGATTACTTTATCTGTTATATTTTTATCTGTATTATGGGAATAACCGATCGACAAGCTTTGTCAAGCTTTGCAATAAAAATCCCAAGATATTTTTGAATGTCATGTATTTGGTATCTAACACAAAATCATTGGTTCAGGTTAAGATATTGTAGTCGGAAAACTCTATTTGAGACAGTTCTTTTATATATAATATTCAAGCTATTAAAATTCGTGACGAGTGTTTCTTCATCAAATAATTTTTTATAAATATTTTTTCTTTTTAGTAACTTAACCATGTTAAGTCAATACATGCTCATAACAAAAAAAAAAGGTGTGTGATTTATAGCCAAACTTGGGGTTTGATGATATTTTAACAAATATTGAGAAGTAGTTGAGTGTAATTTAAACTTTATGTTATATTTAGTTGATAATCATATATCAATTTTGTTTCATATAGTTTGCCTTTATATGTTAGTTAATATTTTCTATTATTATCTATGTTATATATCTTTGATCGTGATCTCCCTCATGTCAAATTCCTGGCTCCGCTCCTGTCCCTTACCTCAACGCATTTAATTGATATAGTACTAGTGAAATTTAAGATAGTTGTTTAAAGAAATTACAAAAAACTGTGTTGCTGTTTTAGACTTGATTCTATTCTGTCTACACCTTCCTCATCTATGATCAATCTGTGGCTGTTCACCTGGATATTGTTAAATAAAGCAACTAGGTCACGTAGAACACATTTATGCTTCAGAACACAAATTACTGTTCCTAGTTGCTGGTGTTGCTTTGATGGAAATGAAGCAACCAAAAGGAGGTGATTTGTATCTTAATTATTTTTTTTATAAACTTTTATCATAACTTAATTTTTTAAAAGTCGCACCTAGAATGTTTTGTGATTGATTGACCGGGTAAAAGTTTTATATCAATATTATATCAAAATTAAACTCATGATTATTATATATTAAGAGTTTAATTTGTATACACTGTCAATATAAAGATTTTTACATTGACAATCAATCAAAAATTATGGGATTGATGACTTTTAAGATGATTAGGATAAGAATAAAGTATTTATAATGGTGTGTCAATTCCTCATTGATTAACGATATAAAAAAACTTTATATTATCATTATATACCAATTAAATCCATATAATAATGGCATTTTCGCAATAACATTTCTACATCCTTCACACGCGCACGACAATATTTCTACATCAACATATATTAATAACCCTTCCACATGCAATTACTATAATGATTTCCATCTGATCTGAATCAAAATGTCCAATGCTAAAACTAGCATTTTTTATTCTTCAAAGTGGAATCATGTTCGTATACACTTACATCACGTTTGGTCCGCCTTCATTGGCTCCTCTTAATCGAAAGATCTAGAGAGATTTTGAGCTCTCAAATTTGGATTCACAACTGAAATTGGAGATAAAATCTCGTTAATTTTATAGAGACATATATGTAGAAATGGTCAAGAGAAAGAGACAACCGATCAAAGGCTTTCTACTTTGTTACGAAATGAGTATCTGTAACAATCAGCATCACTCTATAAGAAATGTAAAATAGTCGCTTTAAGCTATAGAATTATTTGAGTTTATTACCCATTTAAAATTGTTTAAATGAATAAACTGTTTCAAAATTTGACCTCTTTTTTCTTCTTTATTTCCTACCTATCAAGCAATATCTAGGAGCATCAATTTTATTTTATTTTTTGGTGTATCTTTGTTTTTTCTTCCCTTTATCTTTGGACTCAGTCTTCCGGTTGTTATTCTCGTTTAAAGAAGTTTCCAGAATAATACAATTGCTTTTTTACAATTTAAGCCTCAAGCTTCTTATTCTCATTTGAAATAAACTTGTCATTTGCCATACTTAAATATCTCACCCAATTTGTGTATTTGAGGTGGAAATGAGAATAAAGAACAGCAGCCCTCCCATTTCAGGTTATAAAATTAGTTAAAAGTTCTTTGAAGCATCTTCGGCCTCTACCACCTCTAAATCTAAATTAACATTGTATATATTTGTATCTAGTAGACACCTTCCAAATGATAGAGCCTCTTCGGTGGCTACCTTCTCAGAATTAAATTAACATATAATATATTTGAATTTAGTTGACACCTCCCCAATGATCCTAAAATTTTTTATGCCAAAGATGAAGGTAATATATCCTTGTGTGTTATAATAAATTGACAAAATATATTCGATTAGTGACAAATTTATCTTCCTTTTTCTTCTATTATATTGTAACAAAATTTATATTGCATCCAATCTACGAGGAGAGATTGGTGGGGGCGAATCGAACCTAAAGCCTAGTGTCCTCACACGCCTTGGAGATTGCGCATTACCATTATTTTCTTCTTCTTTGTTGCAGATCTATACCCCAATTTCTAACAATCTTTAGGTTCGATTTCTGTAATAATGGCTGCAACGTTGAAGGAGATGACTTCTGAGTTTATGAAACTTGAGAGGTTCGAAGGCGAAAACTTTCATCGTTGGCAAAAGAAGATGCACTTCCTTCTTACAACATTGAAGGTGGCCTATGTGTTGAACACACCAAGACTAGAGGAAAGAGAAGATGAGACCATCAATGAGACTCTTGAGAGGAACAAGTGGGTTAATGATGACTACATTTGCATGGGGCATATTTTGAATGGCATGACCGACTCATTGTTCGATGTGTATCAAAACGCGGGATCCTCCAAAGAACTATGGGAGAAACTTGAGGCAAGATACATGATGGAGGACGCAACAAGTATGAAATTTCTTGTTAGTCGTTTTAATAATTATAAAATGGTTGATGGTATGCCTATCATGGAACAAATGCATGAAATTGAACGTATTCTCAATAACTACAAACAACATAATATGCACATGGATGAAACCATCATTGTCTCCTCAATCATTGACAAACTTCCTCCTTCATGGAAAGACTTTAAAAGAAGTCTTAAACATCGGAAAGATGACATTTCTCTTGAACAATTGGGTAATCACCTTCATTTAGAAAAAGAGTATCGTAAACAAGATGATACTAAAGAACATTCTGTTCATAAGAAGGTGCATGTAGTAGAGGAAGGGAAATCTGGTAAGTCCTCTAAAAAGAGGAATCGAGATTTTGGTAAATCTCATGAAAATAACAATGAGAATGACTACAAGAAAAAAAAAAAGAAAAATGGTTGTTTCTATTGTGGAAAATCGGGACATTTCAAGAGGAATTGTCGTCTCCTGAAAAAGGAAAAAGAGAAGGAATCTAGTGCAACAAAGGACAATCTTGTTGCGGTCATTTCTGAAATCAACATGATAGAAGATGTTGGATCATGGTGGATTGACTCCGGTGCAACTCGCCATGTGTGTAAGAACAAGGATCTCTTCAAGACAATTAATGAAGAAGATGGAACCGTTCTATATATGGGAAATGCATCAACTGTCCAAGTTAAAGGCAAAGGGACGATGGAACTAGAATTCACTTCGGGAAAAGTAGTCACTCTTATAGATGTTTATTATGTACCAGATGTTAGGAAGAATTTAATTTATGTACCGTTACTTAATAAGTACGGGTTCAAATGTGTATTTGAGGGAGACAAGTTTATCCTCTCTAAGTGAGGAATGTTTGTAGGAAAGAGATACCTTTGTGAGAATATGTTCAAACTCAATATTATTAATGATAATGGATTTATTTATGCTTATATTGTTGAGTCTTGTAATTTATGGCATTCTCGTTTAGGACGTGTTAATTTTAGGAAAATGGATGAAATGATGAATTCATGTTTAATTCCTAAAACAAGTAGGATTTCGGATGCATGTACAACTTGTATGCTAACTAAGATAACTAGATTTCCTTTTCCTAGAGTTGAAAGAAGTTCTAAAGTGTTAGATTTAATTCATTCTGATGTATGTGATTTACATGGTTGTCCCACTATAGGTGGTAAAAAATATTTTGTGACATTCATAGATGATTGTACTAGATATTGCTATGTATATTTAATGCATTCAAAGGATGAAGTGTTAGATAAATTTAAGATATTTAAAACAGAAGTAGAACTTCAACATGAAACATTTATTAAATGTTTTAGGAGTGATAGAGGAGGAGAGTTCTATAACCCTAGTTACTTTGAGTCTACTGGAATAATTCACCAAAAAACCGCACCTTATTCCCCACAACAAAACGGCATAGCTGAAAGGAAAAATAGGGTACTAGAAGAAATGGTAAATGCATTGTTATCATATTCTGGTCTAGCAAAGGGTTATTGGGGAGAAGCCTTGTTGACGGCTTGTTATATCTTGAATAGAGTTCCAAACAAAAGGAACAAAATAACCCCATATGAACTTTGGAAAAATAGAAAGCCCAACCTTGAATATTTCAAAGTTTGGGGTTGTAGGGCAATAGTAAAAGTTCCTGAACCAAAAAGAAATAAAATAGGTGAAAGGGGAATTGAATGTGTGTTTCTGGGCTATGCTAAAAATAGCAAAGCATATAGATTCATGGTTATAGAATCTAATGACTCATATCCTCAGTAAATACGATGAATTGAGTCCAGGGATGCTATCTTTCAAGAAGATAGGTTTAACTCAATTCCAAGTCACAAAAAATATGTTCATAGTAATGCACATAATCTATATACCAATGTATTTAATAATGATACTTTAGAGAGTTCAGAACTTAGAAGAAGTCAGAGAGCTAGGAAAGAGAAAACGTATGGACCAGACTTTTTCATGTTCCTTGTTGAAGGAACAAGAAAGTCCATAGACAGTTATGGACCAATATGTTATAATACAGAAAGTGATCCAGAAACATTCGAAGAGGCAATAAAGTCTCAAGATGCTGCTTTCTGGAAGGAAGCTATACAAGAGGAAATAGACTCAATAATGGGGAATAAAACGTGGAAATTAGTAGACCTCCCACCTGGTTCCAAACCTATAGGTTGTAAGTGGATTTTCAAAAGGAAAATGAAGGTAGATGGAACCATAGATAAGTTTAAGACAAGACTAGTTGCTAAGGGATTTACCCAAAAAGATGGCATTGACTATTTTGATACTTATGCACCTGTGGCAAGAATTGCCTCAATTAGAGTGCTATTGGCACTTGCATCCATCTATAAGTTTGTCATTCATCAAATGGATGTGAAAACAACATTTCTTAAAGGGGAGTTAGATGAAGAGGTGTATATGTCACAACCTAAAGGGTTTGTGGTTAATGATCAAGAAAAGAAGGTGTGTAAATTGAATAAGGCATTGTATGGACTAAAACAAGCTCCTAAACAATGGCATCAAAAGTTTGATCAAGTTATGCTAGCTAATGGATATAAAATAAATGTATCTGACAAGTGTATTTATAGTAAATTCCATAATGGAAAAGGTGTTATGATTTGTTTATATGTTGATGATATGTTAATATTTGGTACTGATCTAGATGAGGTGGGAAAAACTAAGAGTTTCCTCTCTAGTAATTTTGATATGAAAGACTTAGGGGAAGCCGATGTGATACTAGGGATTAGAATAATAAGAGATGGTGAGAACATAGGTTTGTCCCAATCTCACTATATAGAAAAGGTGTTAAAGAAATTTAATGAATTTGATTGTCAATCTGTTGTTACTCCCTTTGATCACAACACTAATTTAGTACCAAATAAAGGTTGTCCAGTAGCACAACTTGAATACTCAAAAGTAATTGGATGCTTAATGTATGCCATGACATGTACTAGACAAGACATTGCATATGTTGTAGGGAGACTAAGTAGGTATACAAGTAATCCAAGCAAAGACCATTGACATGCTGTCCGAAGAGTATTGAAATACTTGAAGGGGACAATGAATTATAGTTTGAACTATAATGGATATCCTTTAGTATTAGAAGGTTATACGGATGCCAGTTGGGTGACTTATACAGAAGATCATGCTTCAACAAGCGGTTGGTGTTGGGAATTTGCGTATAAAGAAAAAATAACGCAGCGAAAAAAATTCCCATCAAAGGATCCTTGCGAATGGTCATGATTCATGGTTAGAAGATTTACCTCTTGAAGCAATGACAATTGATTGAAATCGTCTATCACGAACACCGCATGAACGATGTCTCTAAGGTATCCACACGAGCAGATCCCGTGAACGTCCAACGTCACGAACCCTAAGCGTCTCTGCCTCACAGTGCTAGCTTTGAAAACCGAGACCTGCTGCTCACTGTCACTCTCTATGTGCGGCTAGGGTAAAAACCGTGTAGGCACAATAGCTTAAGTGGTCTACTTATAGTAACACCTCCTTAAGTGAGTTAGTGAGCAGCGTTTGACCTAAGCCCCATGTACTATGCACTAGGCCCAATAGAAAAGTCCAACTCTCCTTTTAATGCTTCTTTTAATCCGCTCTTATGTGTGTGACCCTATAGGTTCCCAAAACGTTAGTAGTAATATTAAATCCCATTTAATATTACAAACGATGAGTGGTATCTAGCAATACATCAATGCTACCTAAGTAGTGAGAAAGTCGATGATTTGACGAAACCTTTCTGTGACAAATATTCATGTGCATTATTATCCCTTTGTCCATATATCTATATTGAACACAAGACATAGAATGTGTCACCCTTGTATGGTTCAATATCATGTTCCCTGATACCCGAGTAGACTTAACAACAAATGAGGTCAATATCTCATATTGACTCATTTCAGCACGACCATGCATTTTACAGTCTCACTCTATCAGGGGGCCCACAGATATTACTCCTGTTATGTAGGAGGGACAAATTCCATCTAGGTCACTCACATCCCTCTGCATGGCTCGTGGTATGCCCAATGACCATCTTTATAATCATCCTATTACAGATGACGTTTGACGATATTAAAGCACACGACTCCTCATGTAGGGATCGTAGCGATTTCAGGTCGAAGGATTGCATACACCATTGTCACTATGAGAACTACTTATGGCACTCACATAACGCTCCATGTAGTGTTCTCATGGTGGGTCAATCCAGTACATCATTACTCTAATGTGTACCTATGTGGCGACTCGATATCTCATATCCATGACCCGTGAGATATGGTCATCAGTCTGCACACATAATAGTCTCAATTGTATTGTTATTGTCCTCATTAATAAAATACTTGACTACGGATATTTAAGAATAGGATTTCATTGTTCAACAGTGTCTCACGATCAAGTCATATACTTGATATTCTATTAAACTGAAATTTCTATTCTAAGGACTTTATTATGTTTAAACAAGTAACACAATAAACTGGAATGCCTCATATCATATATATATATATATATATATATATATATATATATAATAGCAAGATACAAATGTAAGTCTAAGAAATACACTGGTCTCTAGGGCTTACACCAACAATCTCCCACTAGCACTAGAGCCAATCAGGCATAAATCTAATGCCCATCGATCTAGTGTGACCTTCATGCTTCTGTTGAGCAAGAGGTTTTGTAAGTGGATCAGCAACGTTATCAAGTGTTGGTACTCTGCATATTTTCACATCTCCTCTATCGATAATCTCTCGAATGAGATGGAAGCGCCTAAGTATATGTTTGGATCACTGATGAGATCTAGGTTCCTTAGCTTGTGCACTGGCCCCAAGGTTATCACAATAGAGATCAATGGGCTCCACAATACTAGGAACTGTACCAACCTTAGCAATGAACTTCTCGATCCAAACAGCCTCCTTTGCTGCATTGGAGGCGGCAATATACTCAGCCTCCGTAGTAGAATCGGCGATCGTCTCTTGCTTTGAACTCTTCCCGGCTCGGTGCCCCGCCATTCAGGCAGAACACATAACCAGAGTTGCGATCCGGAATCATCCTTATCGGTTTGGAAGCTAGCATCGGTGTAACCTTTACAGCAAGCTCTTCCTCGCCTCCATATACCAAGAACGAATCCTTAGTTCTTCTCAAGTACTTAAGGATGTTCTTGACAAGAGACCAATGACTTTCACCAGGATCGATCGGTACCGCTCGTTATGCTTAAAGCATACGATACATCTGGTCGAGTACATAACATGGCATACATGATAGATCCAATTGCGGATGCATATGGAATCTTACTCATGTGATCCCTTTCTTCTTGAGTGGAAGGGGATTGTACCTTTGATAGGCATATACCATGTGACATAGGCAAGTGTCCTTTCTTGGATTCATGCATGTTAAAGCGTCTCAACACTTTGTCTATGTATGTACTCTGACTTAGGCCAAGCAATTTCAGTGATCTATCCCCATAGATCCTGATTCCCAATACATAGGTAGCTTCACCCAAATCTTTCATAGAGAAGCAATTCCCTAACCATGTCTTTACATTTTGTAGTGTAGGGATGTCATTTCCAATAAGTAATATGTCATCTACATATAACACCAGAAAAACAACAATGCTCCCACTAACCTTCTTGTAGACACAAGGTTCATCTTCATTTTTGATGAATCCGTACTGTCTTACAGCATCATCAAAACGAAGGTTCCAACTTCTGGAAGATTGCTTCAATCCATAGATTGATCGCTGCAATTTACATACCTTTCCGGCATCCTCTGAAATGTCAAAGACTTCAGGTTGTGTCATGTACACATCCTCAAGAAGCTTTCCATTAAGGAAAGCAGTTTTGACATCCATCTGCCATATCTCATAATCATGGTATGCAGTGATAGCAAGTAAGATCCGGACGGATTTAAGCATCGCAACAGGCGAAAAGGTCTCATCATAGTTGACACCATGAATTTGCTTGAAACCCTTAGCGACCAATCGCGCCTTAAAGGTGTGTACCCTACCATCCATGTCAGTTTTCTTTTTGAAAACCCACTTGCACCCTATGGGTTTTACCCCTTCAGGTGGCTCTACCAAGGTCCATACCTGGTTGGTGTACATGGAATCCATCTCCGATTTCATGGCCTCAAGCCACTTCTCAGATTCTGGGCCAGTGATGGCCTCCTGGTAAGTCACAGGCTCATCTTGATCCATGAGCAATACATCACCTTGTGGAGTCATGAGAAATCCATATCTCTCAGGCTGGTGACGTATCCTGTTAGACCTACGCTGGTCTTGTGCTACTGGAGCAGGTTGTTCCTCCACAACATTTTGTGAAGGTTGCTCCTGTTCCACCAATGGTAGGTCACTACTCTGTGACTCTTGAATTTCTTCAAGTTCTATCTTTCTCCCATTGGTTCCTATGGAGATAAACTCCTTTTCTAGGAATACACCAGTCCGTGCGACAAACACTTTGCCTTCGGAAGGATTATAGAAATAGTATCCCTTGGTTTCTTTGGGATACCCCACAAAGAAGCATTTATCAGATTTGGGATCAAGCTTATTAGAGACTTGACGTTTTACATATGCTTCACAACCCCAAATCTTCATAAAAGACATGCTGGGTCGTCTACCAGTCCATATCTCATATGGTGTCTTTTCTACCGCTTTGGATGGAACACGGTTAAGTGTAAAAGCTGCTGTTAATAGAGCATGTCCCCAGAAAGAGTTTGGAAGGTTTGCATGACTCATCATAGACCGAACCATGTCCAACAAGGTTCGATTTCTCCTCTCAGAAACACCATTCCATTGTGGTGTTCCAGGTGGAATGAGTTGAGATAAAATTCCACACTCTCTCAGATGATCATCAAACTCTAGGCTCAAATATTCACCACCTCGATCTGATCGAAGAGTTTTAATATTTTTACCAAGTTGGTTTTGTACCTCATTTTTGAATTCCTTGAACTTTTCAAAGGATTCAGATTTATGTTTCATAAGATACACAAATCCATATCTACTGAAATCATCAGTAAATGTGATGAAGTACTGAAAACCACCTCTAGCTAATGTGTTTAGGGGTCTGCTTACATCGCTATGTATAAGACCCAAAAGATCGTTAGCTCTTTCACCTTTTCCGGTGAATGGAGCTTTAGTCATCTTTCCCAATAAACAAGACTCACATATCTCATATGATTCATAATCAAATGAGTCCAAGAGTTCATCTTTATGGAGCTTCGAAATGCGCTTCTCATTTATATGGCCTAAACGACAATGCCAAAGATAAGACGGGTTCAACTCATTTGGTTTGAACCTCTTAGTATTTATGTTATAGATGGGCATTTCAAGATCAATGACATAAAGCCCATTACTCATGTGTGCACTAGCATAGAAAATATCATCCAAATAAATAGAACAACTTTTGTTCATTATTATAAAAGAAAAACCAATCTTGTCCAAACAAGAAATGGAAATGATATTCCTGCTAATTGCAGGCACAAAATAACAGTTCTCTAACTGAATAGTAAGCCCAGTGGGCAAAGTCAATACATAAGTCCCTACATCTAAAGCAGCAACCTTTGCTCCATTTCCAACTCGTAGGTCGACTTCGCCCTTTGCCAATGGTCTACTCATGTTTAGATCCTGCACATTTGTACAAATGTGAGAACCACATCCAGTATCTAATACCCATGATGCAGAAGTAGATAAATTGACTTCTATAACAAACACACCTGAAGTGGAAGTCTCACTTCCCTTCTTCTTCTTGATTTCTTCCAGGTATTTTGGGCAGTTCCTCTTCCAATGTGTGGTCCGACCACAATGGAAGCAATTGCCTTCCTTAGCCACACCACCCACAGGCTTCAAGCCAGAAGCACTGGGTTTAATCTTGTTGATGGCCTTGCCCTTGCCCTTGCCCTTTTGTTTGTGCGTGGGCTTCTTGGGCTGCTTCTTGCTATTTCCTGCCTGGACCATCAAAATGGCCTTCCCCTTTCCTTTGTTAATATTTTGTTCAACGGTTCTCAACATGCTCAACAATTCTGGCAAAGTTTTGTCAAGATCATTCATATTATAGTTCATGACAAATTGACTATAGCTCTCAGGCAACGATTGCAGAACTAAGTCGGTGGTCAACTCTTGGCCTAAAGGAAATCCCAGTCTCTCGAGATTCTCAATGTACCCGATCATCTGGAGTACATGAGGACTCACAGGGCTCCCTTCTGCCAATTTACACTGGAAAAGGGCTCTGGAAACTTCGAACCGCTCATGCCTTGCTTGCTCTTGGTAGAGCAGCTTGAGGTGCACGATCATATCGTACGCCTCCATGGTCTCATGTTGCTTTTGCAGCTCAGAGGTCATGGTAGCAAGCATAAGACAGCCGACGTCTAAGGCGTCATCCTGATGCTTCTTATAAGCATCCCTGTCAGCCCTAGGAGCACTTGAAGCCGGTGGCTCCTCATGAATAGGCTCCTCAAGAACATACAGCTTTTTCTCATGTTTGAGGACAATCCTCAAGTTTCTGTACCAGTCCAGAAAATTTGTTCCGGATAGTTTGTCCTTCTCAAGGACGGATCGCAATGACAAGTTACTTGATGTGTTTGATGCCATGGTAATCTACAGAGATAAATATGCAAAATATAAGTATCATGCCATGAAGTTATTTAATAAGGTCTTTAATTAAATACGCCTCCCACTATTTTACTCAAAACAATGACCCTCATCATTGATTCGGAAAATCCCGTTGGAAGATTTTCTAGTGGGCCAAGATCCATATTTCACCTAGCTTTAAGTCGGTTTTGGTGATCACTCAAAATTCGGTTATATAGGTAGGAAACACTTTCCGATTGCATCTCATGCAACTCTTGGACAGTTGGGTGAATAACTCTTATTCTAATCCATCACATGGACCAAAACCCAACTTATAAACCTCTAAGCCTTTCAATCCTATTGAAGTTGGCTTAGTTAAGTCGAACCCAATGGATAGCAGTTGAACATTACATTTGTCCCATCGCGTCTTACTAGTATAGATAAAGGTACCCCGCTTTGGCGGACCCACACTTAATCGATCCTAGTCTTGACAAGTGCCATGCATTGGAAGGCCTTTAAATGTGACTTAATATTTCCTTTTGAGGGATTTGATTAAAATTTGATCTCATCATTTGTTAAACTCTTTAACTTACTATTTACATACACGCATCTCATACATATATTAGTTAAACCCCTTTTAACATACCATATACATACATGCATCTCATACATATATAAGGCAAATAAATGTGATATGGTTATGGCCCCTAACGCATTGATTCTCCCAAGCCAATGAGAGAATCTAAACTGAAACCTAGGAGCGTCCAGGCTTCTCCAAGCATTATCTCCCACAGGATAACGTCTTCTTGTCTCCATCATTACATTACATAAACAGAAACCTCATTTTACATATGAGGGGAGTGAGATGAGAAAAGAATATACATATGGAATATAAGAGAAAGGCACGGCACGCAGGCCGTATTTCAAAATATAAACCAAAAGATTAAAGGACTAAGGCCATAACCATTCACCATACATTACCAAATAAATAATCAACCAATAATAATACACAATTATTATTATTATTATTATTATTATTATTATTATTATTTATTAATTAGAGATTTCAAAATCTGAATTTTGAAAACATAACATATATATAATAAATCACATTTATTGTAATTGATGTTACTATAAATCACATTTATTGTAATTGATGTTATTATAAATCACATTTATTGTAATTGATGTTACTATTAGTTAAGTATTTCAAAATCTAAATTTTGAAACCATATCATATATAATAAATCTCATTTATTATAATTGATGTTGTTATTAAATGGTGACATAAAAGATTTCAAAAATTGAATTTCGAAATAACACACTACGCAGAGGTAGCACAGGGTTCCCGCTTCCTTGGCGGCTAGGGCTTCAACCTCTCAACCCTAAAACCGCAAGGCCCGTGAACACTTCACCATGCAAGGAACGGCGGCTAGGGTTTCAACCCTTGGAACCTCAGCCGCAAGAACATGAACTTTTCATGTCTGACACCCTTTAACGCTGCCAACAGAGAACTGAAACCGATCATGTTTAACATCAACATTTGACGCCATCGCAGAACATAATAAGGATTCCATAACCAATGTACATATCGTATATATACATAAACATGCTATAGACGCATATATCATATACATACGAAAATTACAGAAACAAGGTTTCACAAAAACGGATGCAAACGATTTTCAGAAAACAATTTTCAGAAAAACGATTCACATTATTAACATGCTATCATACATAACAGGTAAACCACGTAACAGAATCATGGTTTCGCAAGAGGCTCTGATACCACTGTTGAGAATTTGCGTATAAAACAAAATAACGCAGCGGAAAAAATTCCCATCGAAGGATCCTTGCGAATGGTCATGATTCATGGTTAGAAGATTTACCTCTTGCAGCGATGACAATTGATTGAAATTTTCTATCACGAACACCGCACGAACGATGTCTCTAAGGTATCCACACGAGCAGATCCCGTGAACATCCAACGTCACGAACCCGAAGCGTCTCTGCCTCACAGTGCTAGCTTTGAAAACCGAGACCTGCTGCTCACTGTCACTCTCTATGTGCGGCTAGGGTAAAAACCGTGTAGGCACAATAGCTTAAGTGGTCTACTTATAGTAGCACCTCCTTAAGTGAGTTAGTGAGCAGCGTTTGACCTAAGCCCCATGTACTATGCGCTAGGCCCAATAGAAAAGTCCAACTCTCCTTTTAATGCTTCTTTTAATCCGCTCTTATGTGTGTGACCCTATAAGTTCCCAAAACGTTAGTAGTAATATTAAATCCCATTTAATATTACAAGCGATGAGTGATATCTAGCAATACATCACTTGCTACCTAAGTAGTGAGAAAGTCGATGATTTGACGAAACCTTTTCGTGACAAATATTCATGTGCATTATCATCCCTTTGTCCATATATCTATATTGAACACAAGACATAGAATGTGTCACCCTTGTATGGTTCAATATCATGTTCCCTGATACCCGAGTAGACTTAACAACAAATGAGGTCAATATCTCATATTGACTCATTTCAAAGACGACCATGCATTTTACAGTCTCACTCTATCGGGGGCCCACAGATATTACTCCTGTTATGTAGGAGGGACAAATTCCATCTAGGTCACTCACATCCCTCGCATGGCTCGTGGTATGCCCAATGACCGTCTTTATAATCATCCTATTACAGATGACGTTTGACGATATTAAAGCACCACGACTCCTCATGTAGGGATCGTAGCGATTTCAGGTCGAAGGATTGCATACACCATTGTCACTATGAGAACTACTTATGGCACTCACATAACGCTCCATGTAGTGTTCTCATGGTGGGTCAATCCGATACATCATTACTCTAATGTGAACCTATGTGGCGACTCGATATCTCATATCCATGACCCGTGAGATATGGTCATCAGTCTGCACACATAATAGTCTCAATTGTATTATTATTGTCCTCATTAATAAAATACTTGACTACGGATATTTAAGAATAGGATTTCATTGTTCAACAGTGTCTCACGATCAAGACATATACTTGATATTCTATTAAACTGAAATTTCTATTCTAAGGACTTTATTATGTTTAAACAAGTAACACAATAAACTGGAATGCCTCATATCATATATATATATATATATATATAATAGCAAGATACAAATGTAAGTCTAAGAAATACACTGGTCTCTAGGGCTTACACCAACAGTTGGGTCTTCACACTTGGTGGGGGTGCTATTTCTTGGGGATCCAAGAAACAAACTTGCATTGCTGACTCCACCATGGCTGCAGAATCATAGCATTGGTAGCAGGAAGCAAAGAAGCTGAATGGCTTAGAAATTTGATGTATGAGATACCAATTTGGCCAAAGCCAATAGCACCAATATCCATACATTGTGATAGTCAATCAACACTATCAAAGGCATATAGCCAGGTTTATAATGGAAAGTCCAGGCACATTGGGCTAAGACATAGCTATGTAAAAGATTTGATTACAAATGGAGTAATATCCATAGTCTTTGTGAAAACATAGAGGAATCTTGCAGATCCTTTGACGAAAGGACTGACAAGGGATATGGTGTTGAAAACATCATTAGGGATGGGACTCAAGCCCATATCTACATGATCACCAATGGTGGAAACCCGACTCACACTTGAGTAGCATCAAGTCTTGAGTTCAATGGGCCAAAGTACACTATGATAGTGATTGCAAGTACTTGACAAATAGATACATCCCAAGGTTTAAAAGTACTTTGAAACCATAAGGACATAAAAGAAAAGGGTGAGCTTTTGTTCTTAATGGACCTATAGCATATATGTGCTGAGGTGCCCAACTTATGGGGTGCTTCTGGTAAAGTCCACCTATGTGAGAGTGAAGTGTGGCCGCTTCTTAGAGTTGGGCTTGACTCTGTAAGCTCTCATAAAAAGGATACACGACACAAGGCCTTACCAAATATGTCACACTATCACGTCGTTCAATGGTACCGAGATTTAATGTGTAAGTCATGCACGCTTGTTCTAATGAATATTTGGTTCAAAGCTTGTCTACCATTTTATTCGGGAATGAGTGAAACCCATGGCTTACTAAGCAAAGGTTCAAATATCCAAGATAATTTTGTCTGAAAGCATGCGATTTCCAGAATAATGGGATTTGGATTCATTTTGAAAATGGTAGGGGATTGTGAGAGATTTTCAAAATCCCTATTAAAAGGTTACTTGGTAACGGTTAAATTAATATAATGGTGTATAGTTGATATACAAATGTTGATTGGTAGAGTGGTTGAGTCCCTTCATTGTAAACTATGTGGTCTAGGTTCAAGTCCTAGCAAATGCAGATTTTGAATTTTTATGTTAGTTATGTAGCTGACCAAATTTTTAATAAAAAGAGTCGTTGGCAAGACTTGAACATGGTACCTGAAGGTTGATGGGACGCATCCGTTGACCGCTAGGCCAAATGATGTCTTGAGTTAGTTAATGAACGTTAATACTACTTATGTATCGAATTTGACCGTTTGTGGAACTTTTGAAGAGTTGTTTTCTTTCACCAAGTAACATGAGTTAGTCTATAAATAGAATCATCTGCATGCAGTAATTGACATGAAAAACTCAGAATCTCTCAACTATTCTTCACTCCAAATCACCTTCTTTTCTCCTTTATGAGCAAAGAGAGTTAAGGAGACTATTGTTCTGTAAACTGCCATTGTCGATACGCTTGGTTTTGGGTGTGCAAACCAAACCAAGGTTCTCCATTGTATCCTGAAGGGGATTCGCCAGTTACACCTGTTGCATCCAATCTACGAGGAGAGATTGGTGGAGGCGAATCGAACCTAAAGCCTAGTGTCCTCACACGCCTTGGAGATTGCGCATTACCATTATTTTCTTCTTCTTTGTTGCAGATCCATACCCCATTTTCTAACACAAACGAGAAGAAATCATGCTCACCAAATTAAAACAACTGAGGATCAAGGACACAGGACCACAAAAATTCAAATATATAAATCCTCTGGAAGAAAATAATGAAACTAAATAGGAAGGATGTAGTAAAAAACACGAGGAAAATAAATCCTAAACAAATGGCAACGACAATTAATGTAAGGAAAATAATAATTATGCTAGAAATTAGTTGCCTCAATGTAGCTAGCTAGTGGAGATATCTCTCTTGGCAAAAGTGTTCTTGTTATTGTGCATCCACACTTTGAGGACTCTTCTCTTGATTCCAATCTCTTGGCAAAACTTGTGCACTACAGATTCCTCTAGCTTCTGTATCTTCCACCCTGCCTTTTCTGCAAACCCCAGCATCTTCTCCTTCTGTTCTTGTGTGAACTTGGTTCTGAACCTCTTCCTCATCACCTTTGGATTTTCCATCTCCCTAATCCTATCCTCATAAGACTGATCAGAAGGACTAATTGACCCACTTTTGTTGGGACATGAATTAGCCAAAATGGGCTTATCAGGAATCATTGGAAGAATATAATGTTGATGAGAAGGGTAATCAGAATCAGACTCATGAATCTCTTTTCTGTGGAAGTTTCTGTGGCAATTGCAAGCTGAGCACTTGAGAGCTTCAAGGGTGCCTTCTTCTCCTGCAGGCATGAACTCACCACATCCATCATTTGCATTGCCACCAAGGGCAGCTGCATGGTTCTTGTGGCATTCCTTATATCTTATTATCTTTCTCTCCTGCCTCTTTTCAACATTAAAATTGTTAAGACTCCATATATGGAAGCTTCTACAGATGAATGACTGTTGATAAGAGAAGATTGAACAAAAGAAAACTTTCTATATATGCTGAGGGAAGATGGTTGGATTAGAAACTGATGAGAAGAAACAGGTGATATGTAATTGTTTTCTGTCTATGTTGAGAGAGAGAATAAGGAAGTGAGAGTGGATGGAACACTTATACTAGGCAGGGATTGTTAATTTTGCAAGTGAAGCAACAAGACATTGTATACTATATATAACATTGAGGAGTGTGAAAGAGGAAGAGGATATAATGGAGGTTTTAGTCTGAAATACTACTTTATAATGGATAATGCATACATTATATTGGTACAATTTTTAACCTCTTGTCCCGTTCTCCTGTCAGACTTTCTATTCCCCGTCAATTATAATTTGCTACTTCATGAAATAAAATCTTAACTCATTAACACTTATGTGCATTCTCAGCTTTTTATTGGTTTGGGACATCGAGACACCATTTTTTGAGACAGCGGATTTGTATTATTTTTCGATCTACTTCGAGGAGTATCTCACCGCCAATCTGAGACGGGGACTAATCTCCCACGAGAGTTTGCTCGACACCTCTATGGGTGGCATCCCTCCCAGTTGAGGTTTTTTATTGTTATCCAAGACTCGAACCCGAGACCCTAGTTAAGGGACGAGAGACCTTTAACCACTCACATCAACCTCAGTTGTTATAGCATATTTGCATCCTAATTAGCTATACCATACTCAAATATGAGAGATGTGAAACATGAAAATATGCAAACTAGCATTTTTTTTCTTTCTTTTAGAGATCACTTTAGCTAGAACTGTAGCTTAGAGGTTCATAATCTGGATATATTTTGTCTCTTTGTGTACGTGTAAGAGAGGGGGAGAAGGAGAGAGGCCTTAATTACATTGAAATAGAAAAGGCAGAGTTGTCGTTAGAGAGATAAGAGACAATTAAAAGGTGGTGAGTGCGTGCTTTTCTTTGCTTTGCATACACTGTTAGATACCAAGCTTACGTTATAAAAAAGAGATGTTTTTTTAAAAGTAATTAGATTAAATTAATAAAAAAATTACGAAACAAAAATAAGAACAAGAATTAAACAGGCTGAAGGAGAAGTGTCCGCTTAGAAGAAAAGATTGTCCAATCACCCGTAGAAAAAAGCCTTTCTATAATGGTTGGAAAAGGCTTTCTACCACGGTTGACCAATCGTTGTAGATAGTAAATTTCTACATCGGTTGAAAGACACAATCATTATAGAAAGTGTGATTTCTACATCTAAATTATGGACTCGGATGGACATTCTACAATGATTGTGTTGACCAACCGATGTAGAAAGTTAGCTTTATACATCTGTTGGTTTGACCAACCGTTATAGAAAGTCTTGTATTTTTTTTTCAAAAACATCATTTGTTTCTTCCATCCCTTCCTTTCTTTGTTTTCATTCAGTTTTTAGTACACATCAACAAAATCAACAACAACATAAAATCAACAAAAACTCAACAATTAACATTAACATTCATATATATAATTCAATATCCATATATATAGTTAACAAGTACTAATTAATCTAGCTATATCAACAAAAAAACTAAACCTATATAAATCTCAAACTAAATACATCTAAGATACAAATGGTTTACTATAATCAAGAAAGAAGTTTTCCCAACGCTTCTTGATGTCCTCAATTTCATCAGAAGAGAATGGTTCCGCATTATTAAAATTCTGCAAGTTCAAATAACATAAGATAAACAATATTAGCAAATAGAGTAAAACAAACATATAATAATTAACTCTTGTACTTAAGCAAGCAGAATGCATCATATGCATGAATTTGATGACCAGATAGATCAATCCAAAAAATTCAGTACATTACTGCCAACATTCACTAGTAATCATAAAACTTTCCATTGTGGTCAACGAAACCATATCATATTAGAGGACAACACAAATCAAGATGTAAAAGAACTCCATAGCCATTCTCAAACATAAACCTAACATGAAGAAAAGGACTTCAAGATCACCGATATTTTATAGATCAACAAAGTACTCAATAAAAGAAATCACAGAATTGAACACTAAACTAGCTTCCAAGTTTGTCTCACAAATTGCAAATACATCCTATGACTTAAATATAAAAAACTTACTTTGAAGAGCTTGACGGTATGCTTGAACAAATGCTCTTCCCAAGATGCTCCCACCCATCACAATTAAGTTAGCAAGAATCTTTGCAGCCTGCACAAACAATCATGTTAATATTCTTGCTAGAAACAGGGAGCTTTTCAGAAAAGGAATTGTAGCTAGAACATTTACAAATAAGCATATTCTAATGACTTCCATTCCAATCCCTACCCACCTTAAAAGACTGACCTAAGCACAGTTGGCAGCCATAACTTAATTAAACACATTGCATGGTTAGAGCTATAATGCAAGCAAGCATGTACTGGCCGAGGAGTAAAACCCGGCCACCGAGCTTGGATACCCGATCCAACCCAGATATTAAGGATAAGATATTGATATTATCTTCAATAATCCTGACATTATCTCAAACAACCTTATCCGGTTAGAAGAGATAATATCCCTTAAATTAAGGGATAATATATTGATATTATCCTTAAATAATCCTAATATTATCTCAAATAACCTTATCCGGTTAAGAGATCAATTTAAGATATTATCTTAATCAATCCTGATATTATCTCACATAACCTTATCGCGTTAAAAGAGATAATATCCCTTAAATTAAGGAAATCACATCTCAAAGAAGATTTAAGAGATAAAAGGAGATAAAAATCCAGATATCTTAATAAAGATATGGGGATCCTATTATAAAAGGAGGAGAACCCAAGAGAGAGACTCACTTTTCACTAACCCCGGCGACTCTCCCTTAAGCGTATTAGAGAAACTAGCTCGACCAATAGACTATTGAAGAATCCTTGCTCGCTGGTATTCATCAGATACAAGATTAACGGATTGAGATCACCGTATGGCCAAGGGTTGAACCTAGAACTACGTCTGGCTTTGATTCTCATTGGGATACGTAGGACCGGAATACAATATTCTGTCAAGCCATAATCTAAAACAACCCCCATTGTTCACTCTTGGTTTGACGTTCTATGGCGAGATTCCGACAAGTCGGATCTTTGCGGGAACATTTGGCGCCCACCGTGGGTCCGAGGCAAACTTTCCCTGGCCACCCGTTCATCATCATCCTACTGTTAACCTCTCTTCATCCTATCTTTTAACGTCAAAGTCCCACGTTTTTAATTGAGGATCTCTGGTCACTACTCCAGCTCCTCGTTGGAAAAACTCGTCTCATCTCAAAAAAAGCATCATTTTTTCAGAACCTATCAGAATCGATGACGAACTCAAATTGTGGAGGGTCCGAGTTTAAGCTCTGTCGTGACGAGTCAGCTGCATTTGTTCTCAAATTCGTTGCCATCGCTTCCATTCTCATCTGCGGATTCGTCGGAGTCGCCATCCCCCTCGTCGGAAAACATTGCCGATTCCTCCGCACCGACAACAACCTCTTCGTTGCAGCCAAGGCCTTCGCGACGGGGGTCATTCTGGCCACCGGCTTCATCCACATGCTCAACGACGCATCCGACGCGCTCAACGACCCTTGCCTGCCGTCGTACCCGTGGAGGAAGTTTCCGTTTACGGGGTTCTTCGCGATGATGGCGGCGCTGTTCACGCTCCTCCTTGACTTCGTGGGAACTCAGTACTACGAGCAGAAGCAAGGGGTGAACTGGGGCGTGGAGGAGTAGACTCGGGTCGGGTCTCTGGAATCGGGTGTAGAGTCGTCGGGGATCGTGGAGGTTGGTACAGGGAAGGTGTTTGGGGAAGAGGAGAGTGGTGGAATGCACATAGTGGGGATGCATGCACACGAGGCATACCATAGACATAACCACCCTCACGCATGTGATTCTTGCCATGGCATTGGCACCGCCAAGCGACAAGGCCATGCCCACGGACACTCGCATGCTGCTCATGCCCACGATCAACCAGACGTCCGACACGTTGTCGTTTCCCAGGCAATTGGTTAACATGAATAAGATCCATGTTTGGATTTTATTCCACCACTTGAATTCAATACTCGGGGTCTCGGGCATGCTATTATATTATATGGCAAAGTTCCCTGCAATAGGGAGGCACTGGAGATGAGGATGTTGTCCCACCGCGTCGGCCAAGAAAGGCTTGATCTTGATTTTTGATTCTTGGGATATGCATTAGATTGCTACTTTATCTTGATATGATATTGCCAAGAATTTCAAAAAGGCTTTGACTTTTCAAAGCTTAAGTTTGTTGTAACAATTTGTTAGAAGTTTTTGTGTTAGAGAGCTCGGCCACCACAGCTCGGCCTCGGAGAGCTGAAGAAGATATCTTAGAGAGCTCGGCCAGCACAACTCGGTCTAGGAGAGCTCGACCATATGGACTTGAGGGAATGCCTAAATCAGAGGCCGCGAAATGCTCAGGTGATATTGTTCTTTAAACCTAGGTTAAATCTAATATGATTTGATATGTTTGGCTCCGCGCCTTTAATGCTGTGTTATGTAGCATCATATCATATTATTTACATATTTGAGCAAAGTGATGTTCGGATGATACCACTTCCAGAGTCATAAAATTTGCTGCTACAAAGTGCTCGACCAAATGCCCACTGCTGCCATTGGCAGAGAGTGTAGGCTACATCATTCTCCGTGTGAACCGCCCAATGCCATACTTGATGATCCACCTTCTCCAGCAAATACAATGTTGTCGGCATTGAAGACACACTCTGTTGTAATGATGCCTTCCTCTGGAGTTGGTTCTGTGATTCGTATTTTGTGCGCCACACGCCCCGAGTTTCCACAACACTGACCTCTGTCTCGTTTCTGTTTAGACGCCCTCAAACTTTGATCTAAGGTTGAGCTCCGGCTCCCTTGAAAATAACAGGTCAAAGCTCCGTGCTTCCCTTTCCACAAGGTCGAGCTTCGGCTTCCTCAAAACTCACAGGTCGAGCTTTGCTCCCTTAAAAACTCGCAGTTCATCTCCGGCTCCCGAAAGGTCGAGCCAAAACTCCCTCTCGAAATTTGACTAAGAGGAAGACGAGTTGGAGCTCCTCAAATTAAAACCATAGAGGCCGAGTTAGACTCCCTCTATAAAAATCATAGAGATCGAGCTCAAGCTCCATTTAAATGGAAGAGTGTGGGGGAGAACATCTCCCTTGGAAAATAAAGTTCCATCAGCTCGAGCACTCAAACACCATACTAACTCACAAAAAACAAAGAGCCTAAAAAGGTGATCAAGCTAAAATCGACCGAGATGTTGTCGAAACGCCGAACCTAAAGAGGCAAGAGCCTAAAAAGGTGACCGATCTAAAATCGACCGAGCTGTTGTCGAAACTCAGAACCTAAAGAGGCAAAAGCCTAAAAAGGTGACCGAGCTGAAACCGAAATGCCAGGCCTAAAAAGGTAAACAAAGAACCTAAAAAGGTGACCGAGATGAAACCGAAATGCCGGGCCTAAAAAGGTAAACAAAGAACCTAAAAAGGTGACCGAGCTAAAATCGACCGAGCTGTTGTCGAAACGCCGAACCTAAAGAGGCAAAAGCCTAAAAAGGTGACCGAGCTGAAACCGAAATGTCGAGCCTAAAAAGGTAAACAAAGAACCTAAAAAGGTGACCGGGCTAAAATCGACCGAGCTGTTGTCGAAACGCCGAACCTAAAAAGGCAAAAGTCCTAAAAAGGTGATCGAGCTAAAATCGACCGAGCTGTTGTCGAAACGCCGAACCTAAAGAGGCAAAAGCCTAAAAAGGTGATCGAGCTGAAACCGAAATGCCGGGCCTAAAAAAGTAAACAAAGAACCTAAAAAGATTGATCGAGCTAAAATCGATCGAGCTAAAGTCGAAATACCGGATCGAAGTGGCCGACCAAGCTCTAATCGAAAGGCCGAACCTAAAAAGGTAAGCAAGAAAAACCTAAAATAGTTAACTACGATAGGGCCGAGCTCAAAAAGCTCACGAGGCCAAATTAAAACGCCAAGCACAAAAGGCGAGTAAGAACTTAGGAAGTTAACCGAGTAAGTCCAAATGCTGGGTTAAATACCATAAGTATGAAGTCTTTATCATTCATAAAGTAAAAGTACACAGGGCATAGCCAAGAGTACAAAATATCGTAAAAATTTGCTGAGTTACTCATGGGCATTCCCATAAGCAAAGACCCCATCAAGCTTGGAACCAATAGTGTCTTCAGCTTGCGAAGGAGCAACTGAGGATGGCTCGAGCATGACCACTTCAATTCCTTTGTTCTCCTCCTCTCCCCCAACCTGCTCTTCATTATTCCCCTCTTCCTCATCATCGAGCTCGGACAAAGGAACCATTATGCCATCTTTATTAAAATCCTTGTCCACACCGGCTCTCGATAGATCAGAATCAGGAAGAAAGCGTTGGATTTGTTTTCTAGCAGGCGAGAACCCAGAAACGCGTTCCCTTATAATCTGAGCTTTAGCTTCCTTCAACTCGAACTGAAGCTTGCAATTAGCCCTTTTTCTTAGTAGCAAGAAACTGCTGAAGATTGTCAAGGGAAAGCTTTAAAGTCTTGGCAGCCCTTTGAAAGTCAATCCTTTCATTTTAGAGAGCTCGGATTGAGGAGAGGAGTTGGTCTTCTCAAGCTCGACATTTCGAGTTTTCAATTTCCCAATTAGCCGAGCTGGCTCTTCACACTTTGCCACGGCTTTTTCAAGCTCATCCCCAGTGCGTAAAGTTCGGGCAGCTTCCGCCTTCATGCTTTTCATTATTAGAAAACTCGTGGCTCGAAACACGGGTAATGGAGGAGACTCGGAGAGCATAAGCGGCCACGGCTTTCATGCTCGCGTCAGGGCCCTATTCTAGTAAAAGCCGAGCATATGCTGGCTTAATAACTTGAGAATCCACTAAAGGGCCCGAGCTAAAATTGTCTAGCCAAGAACAAAGGGCAGAAGCCCAAAAATCCGAGGTGAAGCATTACTCCCTCGCACCAAAAAGCCGAGGTCGAACTATGCTCCCTCGCACTACGCACTGAAAAAAGTCGAGGTCGAGCAATGCTTCCTCCCTTGCACTAAAAATCCTAGACCGAGCAAAACACCTTCGCACCAAGGTAATGTCCACAGCAGATCATGCATATTAGAGACCCAAGATTTGAAGGAAATCCTGGTAGTGTTCGACCCAATAAGCTGGAATCCCAAGTAAGACTTGGCTCCGGACGAAAATCCGAGCAGTGCTCGGCCAAGTAAGTCGACAACCCAAGAAAGACTTGGTTCTACAAAAAAAACAAGTTTCCGATCAATGCTCCCGAATCATAATCCAAAGTCCTCGGAACCAAAAAATGTGTCAAGATATGCGGTTTGCCATTTAAGCTCTTTCACTTATTTCAAGCTCGGAGCTTGGGGGATTAGGGGGATAAAGGAAGGATATTCTCGGAAATCACAGAGAAAGGATATCTCTTAGCCTATAGCTCGATTGTTATTATGAAGAACTTGTATGAAAACTATTTCTCATACAAATTGGAAAAGATATTAGGAAAGTTTATTCTGAGATACACCTTCAATGTTAAGAGCTCTCAAAAGCTTCAAAGATCGAGCTACATTCGGAAGAAGGTGAGTCAAGTTCAAACTCTCAAGATAAGCATCTTGAAAGCATAAAAAATTTCAGCTCAAATACAAGCCTGAGGTAAATTCCTAATGACCGAGTTTGAGCTTGACTTTCCAAAAGATCGGTTCGAGCCTGAATCATTGATAAGTTGAATCTGAGCTTCTAAACTTGTCTTAACAAAGGTAAGATTGAAGTATCTTCTGTTCGGAACATGTTACTTGCCGAGATGTGAACCTCAACCACTAAACTCGAGTACTGCCCAAGATGTGAAACTCGGCCACTGAGCTTGATTAGTCGAAGTAAGAGGATTTATGCAAATCCTGTACTTTATCGACACTAAGGACAAGCTCAGCTTCTTTCATAAAGCTTTTGCGCTCTTCTGAGCTCAAAGCTTGGGGAGCTTATATACTGGTCGAGATGTTAAACTCGGCCACCGAGCCTACCAAACTAAAATATTGGACGAGAAATAAAGCTAGATCACCAAACCCAAACAATCAAAGGGAAATTATTACTAGACTCGCCCACTGAGCCCACTGAGCTTAAGAATTGGCCGAAATGTAAAGCTCGGCAACTTGAAACGTGAAGCTCGGTCACCCGAGGTGTTCACCGACTACTAGGTTGAGCTCCGGCTCCCTACTCGGTTGAGTTCCAGCTGCCTACCACTCAGTTGAGCTCCGGCTCCCGACTACTCGGTTGAGCTCCGGCTCCCGACTACTCGGTTGAGCTCCGGCTCCCGACTACTCGGCTGAGCTCAGGCTCCCTACTAGGTTGAGCTCTGGCTCCCCACTCGGTTGAGCTCTGGCTCCCGATTACTCGGTTGAGCTCCGGCTCCCGACCACTCGGTTGAGCTCCAGCTCCCGACTACTCGGTTGAGATCCGGCTCCCGACTACTGGTTGGAGCTCCGGCTCCCCACTCGGTTGAGCTCCGGCTCCCCACTCGGTTGAGCTCCGGCTCCCGACCACTCGGTTGAGCTCCGGCTCCCGGCCACTCGTTTGATCTCCTGCTCCCGACTACTGGTTGGAACTCCGGCTCCCTACTTGGTTGAGCTCCGGCTCTCGACTACTCGGTTGAGCTCCGGCTCTCGACTTATCATTTAAGCTCCAGCTACTCGCGGGACTTGTATATGGGCCGAGGTGTAAAGCTCGGCCACTTATCTCGCCGACTTGAAAGACCAAAGAAGAAACCAAGTTCCTAAGCTCGGCTAATGCCATGAAAGCTTCTACGCTTTACTAGCTCAAAGCTTGGGGGGCTTGTGTACTGGCCGAGGAGTAAAACCCGGCCACCGAGCTTGGATACCCGATCCAACCCAGATATTAAGGATAAGATATTGATATTATCTTCAATAATCCTTACATTATCTCAAACAACCTTATCCGGCTAGAAGAGATAATATCCCTTAAATTAAGGGATAAGATATTGATAATATCCTTAAATAATCCTAATATTATCTCAAATAACCTTATCCGGTTAAGAGATCAATTTAAGATATTATCTTAATCAATCCTGATATTATCTCACATAACCTTATCCGGTTAAAAGAGATAATATCCCTTAAATTAAGGAAATCGCATCTCAAAGAAGATTTAAGAGATAAAAGGAGATAAATCCAGATCTCTTAAAGATATGGGGATCCTATTATAAAAGGAGGAGAACCCAAGAGAGAGACTCACTTTTCACTAACCCCGGTGACTCTCCCTTAAACATATTAGAGAAACTAGCTCGACCAAGAGACTATTGAAGAATCCTTGCTCGCTGGTATTCATCAGATACAAGATTAACGGATTGAGATCACCGTATGGCCAAGGGTTGAACCCAGAACTACGTCTGGCTTTGATTCCCATTGGGATACGTAGGACCGAAATACAATATTCTGTCAAGCCATAATCTAAAACAACCCCCATTGTTCACTCTTGGTTTGACGTTCTACGGCGAGATTCCAGCAAGTCGGATCTCGGCAGGAACAAAGCATAAGTTAAACTTCTGGATATTGTAAATTATGCATAACAATTGAGCAATGGCTTCCTAATCCACATCTAATCTTGGCTGGCCAAACAATACATTAGAAACAACTTTTTAATCGAAAAGATCCTAGTAAAAAATCTGCAAGTTTTTCTTCTAAGAAAATAAAGAAAATAAAAGGAGTAGCAGGTTTAGCCACAGAGCTTAGGAGTAGCATAAATTATTTAGAAACATAAAAATGTCATTGAGTGCAGGTTCCCTACAAACTTCATGATGACAAAAGACATATAATTACATCATATAGCCACTTTACATGTTATAAATAAAAGGAACATAAACATAACTTGTCCTGTATCCAAACCTTGTTCCTGAAATTATCACCAGATAATTTAATCAAACAAACTAAATTAGAAAACCATAAAATGTTACTAACCGCAACATATAGCACATAATCGTCAAGTAACCACAAACAAGTAGATATCCAAATGCAAAGGAAATAATTGAGACCATGTAACATATACAACCATAAAGAAAAATCTCACAAAATACAAATAAAGCTCATTGTTATACAAAAGCAAAGAGAAATTCCACAAGCCATCTTTTGATGTGCGTAAACTATATTAATAGAGAGATATTAGAAACACATCAAGTTTGATCTCTGATCTTAGTACCCTCTGTAACCAAAGAAATATTCTCATTTTGTTTTAATATATGACTTTATATAACATAAGTTCAATTGTTATTAAAATGGATCTAACCCAAATTTTGAGACCAAAACTATAATCACTAGTGCAATAAGTATTTTTTACGTCAGTTAAAATTGATTTTTTACGTCAGAATACTGACTGACGTAAATACAGCTGACGTTAAAAGTTTAACTTTTAACGTCGATTGAGAACCGACGTTAAATATAACACTATTAACGCTCGGTTCTTTAACACAATCGACGCGTTAATTTTGTCAAAATTAACGTCAGTTCTTTAACAAAACCGACGTAAATTTTGTTAAAACTAACGTCAATTGTTATCAAGAACTGACGTTAAAGGTCTTAATTTTAACGTCAGTTGTAATAAACAACTGACGTTAATAGTGTATTGTATATTTTTATAAAATACTTTTAACGTCAGTTGTATGACACAACTGACGTTAATAGTGTTTTTTTTTTAAATTCAGTTTTAAAATATCACTCCCCTAAGCCATCCCTGCATTCAGTAAATATCCCAGTAACACATAATATCACACACATTACAGAATTGCAAAGGAAAAATGGAACAATGATCCATATGTATGACTGTTCAAAACAATATATATTTATTAACATAGGTTATAAATGTATACTAAGTTTAAACTACCTATATCAATATCCCTTCGTGATGATCATCACGAGTGGCATGTACATCGTCCACCTGTGTCTCCTCGATTATAGTAGGCATGTTTGTTGAAAAAGGAGTCTCAGGAATATCAAGATTTGAATCTTCATTTTCATCACTACCATTATACATGCTTTTTCCTTGGAGAACCACGGACAACCTTTTGTTAGAAGGATCAGTGATGTAGAACACTTGTTTTGCTTGGGAAGCCATTATGAAAGGCTCATTTATATGACCTAACTTGTTGAGGTCTACCAATGTGAACCCCAATTCGTCAGTTTGTACACCACCGTTACTATCAACTCACTTACATTTAAATACCGGCACCGTAAGCTTAGTGTAATCGAGCTCCCAAATATCTTCAATATATCCAAAGTAAGGTGTCGGTGCTGTAACGGGTATTGTGTCCTTTGCACTAGAGAAGTGCATTGCTTCGGCCACGATCATAACCCCACTATTTTGCATGGTACTCTTGTTATCTTGTTCCTTTGTATAAAAGGAAAAGTTATTTATGTCGTATCCGCTCCAACATATGACGTTGAAGTTAGGCCCACGTGCTAGCCATTTTACGTCATCAGAAGCAGTACTACCATCCTTAAGCATTTCTTCCTTGAACCATGGTAAGAAAGTCTTGTTATGCTTGTTCAACAACCACCTTTCGCTCATTTGAGGGTTTTCTTGATTGACTTTTCTTTTATGTTCAAATAAGAAAGGCTGAACACATTCGATGTTGTTCAATACATACAAATGTGCTTGAAGCACTTCCTCCCGATCCTTCCTATTAATTCTTAAGCCATGTGTACCCTTACCTTGACATCTGATCTCATCATGCCGAGGCTTAGGAACCCCTATAGGATCCGTGTTATGAAGGTAGTCCGAACAAAACTCAATAGATTCTTATGCAAAATACCATTTACTAATAGATGCTTCCGGATTATTAGGATTCTTCACATACCATATCAATATCTTCATGTAGCGCTCAACTGGGTACATCCATCACAGAAAAACAGGCCCACATAATCTAAACACCCTCACCAAATCAACAAATAAGTGAACCATTATCACGAAAAAGCAAGGAGGAAAATACATCTCCAATTGGCACAAGATTGTAGCAGCCTCAACTTCCAAGTCATCCAACATACGGGGGTCAACGACTTTGCTAAATATAGAATTGAAGAATGAGCACAACCGAGTAATGGCATGTCTCACATTTTTTGTAGCAATACCACGAATAGCAACGGGCAGAAGTTGTTGCATCAAGATGTGACAATCATGAGACTTCAAGCCAACCAATTTAAGATCACTAGAGACAAGCCTCTTCATATTTGAAGAGTAACCATGTGGAACTTTGATGCCCTGAAGACACCCGCAGAAACTTTGTCTCTCTTTTTTTGACAAAGTATGACATGCTGGCGGCAAATAAGTCCGCTTACCATCCTCAACAACTGGAGCTAACTGCTCTTGTATACCCATAGCAACGAGGTCGAGACGAGCATTCACACCATCCTTTGTCTTGCCCCGAATGTTGAGAAGCGTCCCGATCACACTATCACACACATTTTTCTCCACATGCATCACATCAATGCAGTGTCTGACATCAAGCTTGCGCCAGTATGGAAGATCAAAGAATATCGACCTCTTCTTCCATATGTTTTTCTCAACAAGCTTTACCTTTATTTTTGGACTTGCCGAATATAACATCGATGTCCTTTACCCTCTGATAAACCTGCTCTCCAATTAAGGCCGCCGGCGCTTCTTCTGTCTCTTGGCATCCATTAAAAGCTTTTGTCATCTTACGATATGGGTGATCGCGTCTAAGAAATCTCCGATGCCCAAGGTAAATCGTCTTCTTTCCATGATGCAACTGAGTGTAGCATGTGCCTTCTTCACATATAGGGCATGCTTTATGCCCCTTGACACTGTACCCGGACAAGTTACCGTATGCTGGAAAGTCGTTGATGGTGCAAAATAACATGGCACGAAGCATGAAAGTCTCGTGAGAATACCCATCAACTACATCAACACCTTCCACCCACAACATTTTCAAGTCTTCAATCAAGGGACCTAGATAAACATCTAAGTCATTTCCCGGTTGCTTTGGGCCCGAAATCATCATAGACAACATCATGTATTTGCGCTTCATGCACAACCAAGGGGGCATGTTGTAAATCACCAACAGAACAGGCCATGAACTATGAATACTACTCATGTTACCATAAGGATTCATTACTTCTGTAGCAAGTCCAAGCCTTAGGTTTCTTGGCTCATCGGCGAAATCCGGAAACATAGTATCGATATTCTTCCATTGAATAGAATCAGCAGGATAACGAACCTTTCCATCACGTTTCCTCTCATCATTATGCCATCTAAGATTCTTCGCATCTTTCGCATTGGCAAACAATCGCTTGAACCTTGGAATTATTGGAAGATACCACAACACCTTCGCAGGAGGACCCTTTTTTCTCACATCATCAACATCATCATCATCATCACCACCCTTCACTTTGTATCGTGATAACCCACATTTGGGGCAATAGTGTTTGTCTTCATGAACACCGGTGTACAATATGCAATCATTGGGGCATGCGTGTATCTTCTTATACTCCATACCCATAGGACACAATACCTTCTTGGCCTCATAGTTACGGTCGAGGCAATGTGTTGTCCTCCGGAAGCAAGTCTTTCAACACTTCAAGAAATTCCGTGAAGCTTTTATCGCTCCAACCATTTCTCGCCTTCACACAAACCAATTTTAGCACCGCCGACAACCGTGTATGAGTAGTACACCCTGGATATAAAGGCTTATCCGCATCACCGCACAACCTATCATACACATGCGCTCGATGAAAAGATTCTTGTCCAATATCACGAATCATGTCCTCTACTCGATCATCCTCCATATCTACGTCAACGTCCTCACTTTGGGAGACACTCGCCGTATTACTACTCAACAACATATCACCATGCCATATCCATCTTGTATAACTCAAGAAAATCCCTTCACAAATCAAATGAGTACGTATATCCTTCACCGTACATTTCCTCGTATTCAAACACTTGACACAAGGACAACAGAACATTCCATTACTATTAGGAACATTCCTTTGAGAAAATTCTATAAATTCTCCCACCCCCTTCAAATACTCAGCACTAGTACGCTTACAAACCATCCAACTACGATCCATAACTAGATAGGTCCTGTAGATATACAAAACATATATATATCCAATATAAGGACAATACGGGAGATTGAAAACTATAGTTTTTAAATATTAATTGCCAAGCACTGGTCACGGCCTGGCAAGTGATGTCCACCACACGGTAATAACGTGCCAACCGAACAGAACCATGCCATCACGCATGTGCGGAACCGATCACGGCCTAGCCGTGATTAGCATCACGGCCGTGACAGATCAACCAGCAGAGCAACATGCACTCAAAACCAAAAACAGAGACGTACATTCCAAACAACTCAAATTCACGGTTTCAAGTTTCAACTACTGACACTACAGTTTCAACATACACTCAAAACCAAAAATACAAAAATGTGCCCTAAATACTCACCAGAAATAGGTGCTCGCGTGGTGGTGGGGAGGGGAGCTCGAGTGGTGGCCAACGTTCGATGTGGTTACCGAGAGCAGAGGGACAAGGAGAGTTAGTGCGCGGGAAGGGGAAAGAGAGATGTACGTCAAGTTATTGCAAAGAATGAATGGAAAGACAGAGTTAGGGTTAATAGTGTACCTCACGGTGGTGGCGAAGAAGCCCTCGCGGTGGTTGCGGTGGAGATGAGCTCGCGATTAGGGTTCTGTGCTGGGTGAGAGTGAGAGTGAGGGTTGAGAGTGATTTAGGGTTGAGCGTGATGAAAAGAGAAAAGAGACGTACGTACAGAGCGAAGTGCAGAAGGCGCACGGGTGGGAACATATTAAAACAACATTTAACGTCAGTTGTATTAAACAACTGACGTTAAAATTAATTTTTTAACGTCAGTTTTATTAACAAACTGACGTTAAATATTAATATTTTTTTAAAAAACACTTTTAACGTCCGTTGTTGAATACAACTGACGTTAAAAGTGTTAAAGTAACATTCTTCCGTAATGTGATCTGTAATCTCGCCTCTTCTTTTCCTCTATATTTCTATTCCTTCACAAAATGGCTCCGAGACCTGTGTTAATTGAGTGACAACAGGGCATTTCAGATAGCTAGGGATATAGGATTATTTACGTCGACTATTTATTTAATCAAGTAAAAATCACACTTTTAACGTCAATTGTATAAACAATGAGGCGTTAAAAATAAATATTTTTTATTTTAAAAACACTTTTAACTTCAGTTTTATTCAACAACAACGGCGTTAACAAACCTGTGTGTGACAACAGGCGCGCATTTCGAGATAGGGATATAGGATTATTTACGCCATTGTTTATTTAATCAAGTAAAAATCACACGTTTAACGCCGTTGTATAAACAATCGGCGTTAAAAATAAATATTTTTTATTTTAAAAACACTTTGAACGTCAGTTTTATTCAACAACCGGCGTTAAAAGTGTATAAGTTTCTTCCTATTCCTTGAGCGTTTTCTTTTACGCGACGTTTATAATATATGACTACCAACTCCCAATGCGCCTTGGAACCTAATGCTCTTAATGATCAATTTAATTTTTTTAGCAACTTACGACGCCTAGTAACTTCATCCCCTACTCCTATAAATAGCTTCCTTCCTTCCTTTAATTTTAATTTTCTGCTTCACAATATGGCTCTGCCATGGAGATTAACTTCATCACTCTTTCTTCCTATACCTAGACTTAAAGGTCTCTGTCTTAATGGTCAAACAACTTCTGAGGTTGTGTAAATCGCATTACATGGGTGATAAGGGTGTGTAAATCGCATTATGTGAATTGCACACACCGTCATCCTTCTGGAGAATCAGCAGCTACAGTTCCAAAACCTCAGCTTTGGAACCAAGTGGCTGTTCCAAGAATATTCTTTAAAACAGATCGAGTGCACCCTTCATTCTGCCACGGCTCCAAAGTGACTGTGGATTCAGATGGAGCATCGACTTCAAATGAGGGAGGGGATGCATTCAATGTTGGAGATTCTGAGGACAGGATTGAGAAGAAAATGATGTTGAAGCAGAAACTTTTTTATATTTTAGTGCTATCTTGCGGAAATTTTTTATCTTTTAAACATGTATTTGTAACTTATGAATCGCTTCAATGAGATACGATTTGATTATACATATATCACTTGTTTTATGTTAAGTATTTATTTATTTTAATTTGCACAAGAATTTGTTAATTTACTAATTCAAGCTAATTAATTAAGATTAAAAATAAACTTTTTTAAAAAAAAAGATTAGAAATAAACTGCACTATATGGAGTGATGATCTGCGTTAAGAGTGACAACAGGGAGATGACAACGAAAGAAAGATAGGAATGAGTTGATTATTTACGTCAGTTATTTATTTAACTGAAGTAAAAATCACACTTCTAACGTCAGTTTTATAAACAACTGACGTTAAAAGTTTTAATAATTTCTTGGAAAACACTTTTAACGTCAGTTCATTAAACAACTGACGCAAATAGTGATTTCATATTTACAAAAACTGCCACCGCCTCACTTTTAACGTCAGTCCTTAAAACAACTGACGTTAACAGTGAATTAATGAAGTCTGATATTTACAAAACTGCCACCGCCCCCTTTTTAACATCTAGTTTTTGGTTAACTGACGTAAACCTTTACCGTCTAATGTATATTTTCCACTAGTGAATTAACATAAAGTTGAAGGGCATCATCAAGATTAAGTTCAGTGATGGGAGCAGATTGCAAAATTCAGGAACACAGAGAAAGAGTACTAGAAATAAGAAAACAGAGATGCCATTTGCTATCTCTTTAATTTACAAACATATGAAACCAAAGGGACTTCTTTTTATGCATTCTTTCAATGTTTGTTTGTGTCAAATTTATAATTAAGTGAATGTTTATCTTTTCATTTAATACTCACTATTTTTTTTTTCAAACAAGTGACATCCATACATTCCTTAAAGTGGATTTATATTAGGATGTTCTAGCATTTTCATAATGAGTACTTAGGAGACTAAACAATTATTAGTAAAAAAATAATTGATTGCAATAATTATATAATCTAACTCAAAGTTTGCAACTTCAAAAGGAACATTTATGGAACTTCAATGTTTCTGGTTCAAAACAAAGGCCAGACTCTACCAGGAATCATCAAGCATGAAATAAAATGTTAGTGCACTCAGCATTCCCAATAAAATCAACCACCCTGAAAAATTCATAAAGCTTTATCTTTATCTCCTTTCCTTGGGGGTAAGCACACATGTCAATACATTAAAGCATGCAAAAGATATCTAACTATATAAACTATAGATGGCATGGCACTTGCGCTAACTACTCTGTGTTAATTGGTAATTGAAAAATAAATACTTGCTGAGGCTAGCACAGTTAACAATGCATAAAAGAAACAACTGCACCTTTACATTTGTAGCTACATGATAAAAAATACCAGCAATATGCAGTCATGAGGTGAAAGCAGCTTGATGCGGCCAACCCAATTAAAGCCAAAATCCACGGATCACAACTGTGTTATCACAAATTTAGTATAAACTCAAGTTCTTTGACCAATAAACAAAGAATTAGTTTGGCTTATCAAGATTTTCAATTATTTTATAAGGAAGATTAAACTTAAAGTAAACTCCTCAAAATCATATTTCTTTTCATATTAAAAAAAGAAGAAGAATAGATGAAAGAGATGATTGGGGTTACCTTCTCTTCAGCAGTAAATAGAGGAATGTCTCTGAGAACTGAGAACCATAGAGGAATGTGCTATGTTATGTCAGTTTTTCTTTTTCTATTACTTAAAAAGGAATTGGTATGGTGTTAACAAAATGATATGCAAAACAAGAACTTACCACTCTTTTAAACAAAGGTTCCAAGACAGAGAAAAGATTGTGCTAGTTTTTCACTATAACCACTTCTCCTATTACCCCTGTAAAGAAGAATTCAAAAGATGGATAAGAAAAGTGACAAGTTTGACTTATAAAAAGTATATGGTCCTTACTGAAGCTTTATAAATGGATCAAATTAACTTGAGAAGAAAGATTATTAAATAAAGAAAGCAAGTAGAATCAAGTGATCAAGTGGACCCTAGCTCGGAAAAAGAACCTACATCAATAATACTCCAACAAATATCTAGACATGGGGCATGCAATAAAGGTTAGCCATGAAAAAGACAAACATATTGCACCTTTCATCATTCAAGCAATAAATTATTATTTTTTCAAAAAATTCTGCCTCTCTTATTTTTCCAAATACGACACTGTTGAGTTCAAATTCAAGATGAACATGATCGAACATCCTTCCAAAGTGCATCTGCTATCATACTCAATTTTGTTTTTTATTTTATTTAAAAAAACTAAATATACCAAGCCGAGCATTTTATATTACCAAAGCTATCACCATGTCGATGTCTCGGAGTAACCAAAGATGATCAACCCAGTCAACATTTTTTCGGTAGTAGCACATGAAAATAAAGAAGTGATATGAGCATTTTATCAAACACATGGTGTGCAATTGACAAGAATTATGACTCCAACAGATTCACCATCAAGTTCGGGATTCAAAAATAACCAAACCTTTAATTCTCATACACATATAATTAAACTTTGATTACTTACTGGTTGATTTTATAAAAAAAAAAAATTGAATTTGGGACCTATGGAAATGAAGTCAGGTGTTTGCGTCTGCCTTGGCTTACGCATTGTAAAAAATAAATATAGGAACACACGAAGAAGGAAGAATTGAAGATGGGTACCTGGTTCAACAAGCAGCGGAGGAGGAAGAACAGTAACTCGCAGCAGAGGAGGAAGAAAGACAGGTACTCATGGCGGAGATAAAATTAGTGAATGATAATTAGAAACTTGGGAAAATTTTATTCCTGTAAATCACATTCTCAGGAATGTAGTTTGTCCGGGAACGAAGCATTCCAAATATCAAACGCCACAATAGTAAAGTATATTCACAACAAAACTTTATTAGTTCTTTGAGAATTCATTATCATAGAATTAGAGTGCATCGCTCAAGTCTTGTTAAGTCATTTGGAAAGTAAACAAGTAATAATAGTCACAATTTATAAATCCAGCATATTCTATTAATAAACATTTAATTTTTTGTATAACAATAATCATCACTATGAGCAACAAGAGAAGCTGCTAATTGTCATCTGCCATATTAATAAAATCCTAATTATTAAGCCCTAAGCATAAATGGCATATAGGTAGGTGATAATAAGACATCTATACCGCCGATTGATCCCACACCTCCAATAACCATAGTCAGTGTTCATGATAAATCCATCAGCAACTTGTCCATATTCAATTGCATAGAGGTGTATAATATTGAGTTAATTTATAAGCCATTATATCTGTTGATGTCAAGTTTTGACTCTCAAGAAAAGTAAAGCATAATGGAAGAATAAAAAATTAGGGGCAGCTCAAGGAAGGAGGATGGGAACTGGTTGCAAGTTGCAACTCAAGGCTAACGGTGCCAACACGTGCCACATCAGCATCATCAACGACGTCGGGTAATTGGGATTGACGGAGAGACTAGATTGGTTAACATTTTGTAATTTCAAGAACGTTTTTGAATTTGATGATTAATTTTAGGGACTAAATTAACAGGGTGTTATAATTTGGAGGACCAAAAACTTGAGTTTTACTCCACAAAATTTCTGATCCTCTTTAAATAATATATATGAGATTTCCGGTCCTCCTTCTTAGCTCTGGGATAGTTCTTCTTCCTCCTCCTCCTCAATTATTCTAATCTAAACTACCATTTCTTAGGAGGCTAATAATTTCAATTTGGGTCAACAATTAATACCAAATATAAATCACAAGAGAGAAATTTTACAAGACATTAACTAATAAAAGCACAGGCACATATGTCCTGATTGATCATACAACATACTTTATTTTTTCAATACATGAAAGACAGCAGAATGGAAAAGGTATATGATATATCAACTGCTAGCTGCTGTAAAACCAAAAGAGGCATAAGACATAGAACCAAGATCCCAACTATCATGGATAATTTTGGCCTTGGAGTTTTCACCAGCAGCCCCCATAGCCACATGCAATGGGAAGAAGTGATCAGGCCAAGGATGAGCCTGTTTTGCATATGGGGCCTTCTCATCAAACTGATTTACTTCCTCATATCTACAAGAGCCATAGATTGAACACTTGCATTAGAAGATATATCACAGGAATAGTGCTGTATTTTCAATCAAATCAACAAGTTATATGCTGATGGAATCAGAGTAATAACTATAATCATATATTGTACTTAAAAATTCATCAAATTCTGCATATATATACTATCAACTATACATATTGGGGTAGTATATTTCCTATATCTTAGAAATAATTAAGACCTTGCAATTTTGCAAAGATGAATAATACTTTCAATTCTATTCCTGGCTTAGCATGGTTATGCCTATGCCTATAATATGAATGTGGATAACAAAGCAAACATATATACATACCTTCCTTCAATAAGAGAGTTTTTCAACCATGAATCAAAGGCCACAGCCCAGTGAGGAGCAGAGCTATTACGAGATCCAATTGCTCCCAAGTTATGGGTGGTACTCCCTGACCCAATGATTAGAACACCTTCATCCTTAAGAGGGGCCAATGCCTTCCCCATGTTGTAGTGATAAGTACCATCTTTGTGAGATGAAACTGAGAGTTGACAAACTGGGATGTCTGCCTCTGGGTACATCAATATGAGAGGCACCCAAGCACCATGGTCAAGCCCACGTTTTTTATCTTCATTCACTCCACCGAAACCAGATGCTTGGAGTAGTTCCTTCACCCTCTTTGCAACATGTGGAGCCCCTGGTGCTGGATACTTGAGCTGGATATAAAGGGAAACAAGTCAGAGAGATACTAAGAAATGGATCTATAACCTTTTTCTGTTGCTACATTTAGTGTTCTTTGTGGATACAGAAAAACATTGCATTAGAATTATTTGCCAACTTACATGTTATTAGGGATAGATTTAAGTAGTAAAAAGGAAGGCAGCACCCAAATTAGGATACAAATTAACAGTTCTTTAAAATCATATAGCATAAAAGTACACTGGATAACAATTAAAAACTGATGAATTAACCCTGTTTACAAGAATTGAAAATCTCCACCAGCTAAGAAAATAACAAAATAAGAAAAATATTGCTTTCTAATTCATTTAATGCAAACCCACTTTCTAGCAAAATCAAGTTTGCAAAATGGGACCTGGATTTATTCTGTACATTCACGCGTTCACTTTAATCTATAATTAATAGACTCATGCAGTCATGTTTGTATTAATATATTTGTCATACACAAAAATTAATCATATGATCTTAATCTCATGCAGTCGTTTTTTTATGGCAGAAAATCCATTTCCTGCAAAATCTAATCAAACACACACATAGTTTTTATTGATTTCACATCACAGGGACTGTATGTCATTGATAATGTATAAACAAACTTTTGAAATCAATGGCAGGGGATGAAGAGTTACATAAATAAGTTTTTGTGAGGAGGATATGATTGTAATTTGCAAGTGTTACATGATACTACAATTAGTCATGAACAAAACTGGCATCTGCAACAAAAGGATGTAAAATGAGACATGAGACAAAAAGTGCCGAAGTACAAACCTTGTACATGGCCTTGGGGAAGCCAGAGAAATCATAGATGGTCTGGTTGTGATCAACAACGTTGACGGTGGGAACATCGGTGTCCCAGTGACCAGAGATAATAAGAATGGCAGAGGGTCTCTGAGGAAACACCTCCTTCCACGACGTCTAGGTGATAATAAAATCCTAATTAATAAAATGGCATATAGGTAGGTGATAATAAGACATCTATACCGCCGATTGATCCCACACCTCCAATAACCATAGTCAGTGTTCATGATAAATCCATCAGCAACTTGTCCATATTCAATTGCATAGAGTTGTATAATATTGAGTTAATTTATAAGCTATTATATCTGTTGATGTCAAGTTTTGACTCTCAAGAAAAGTAAAGCATAATGGAAGAATAAAAAATTAGGGGCAGCTCAAGGAAGGAGGATGGGAACTGGTTGCAAGTTGCAAGTTGCAACTCAAGGCTAACGGTGCCAACACGTGCCATATCAGCATCATCAACGATGTCAGGTAATTGAGATCCACGGAGAGACTAAATTGGTTAACATTTTGTAATTTCAAGAACGTTTTTGAAATTGATGATTAATTTCAGGGATTAAATTAACACGGTGTTATAATTTGAAGGAACAAAAACTTGAGTTTTACTCTACAAAATTTATGATCCTCTTTAAATAATATATATGAGATTTCCGGTCCTCCTTCTTAGCTCTGGATAGTTCTTCTTCCTCCTCCTCCTCCTCCTCAATTATTCTACTCTAAACTACAATTTCTTAGGAGGTTAATAATTTCAATTTGGGTCAACAATTAATACCAAATATAAATCACAAGAGAGAAATTTTACAAGACATTAACTAATAAAAGCACAGGCACATATGTCCTGATTGATCATACAACATACTTTATTTTTTCAATACATGAAAGACAGCAGAATGGAAAAGGTATATGATATATCAACTGCTAGCTGCTGTAAAACCAAAAGAGGCATAAGACATAGAACCAAGATCCCAACTATCATGGATAATTTTGGCCTTGGAGTTTTCACCAGCAGCCCCCATAGCCACATGCAATGGGAAGAAGTGATCAGGCCAAGGATGAGCCTGTTTTGCATATGGGGCCTTCTCATCAAACTGATTTACTTCCTCATATCTACAAGAGCCATAGATTGAACACTTGCATTAGAAGATATATCCCAGGAATAGTGCTGTATTTTCAATCAAATCAACAAGTTATATGCTGATGGAATCAGAGTAATAACTATAATCATATATTGTACTTAAAAACTCATCAAATTCTGCATATATATACTATCAACTATACATATTGGGATAGTATATTTCCTATATCTTAGAAATAATTAAGACCTTGCAATTTTGCAAAGATGAATAATACTTTCAATTCTATTCCTGGCTTAGCATGGTTATGCTTATGCCTATAATATGAATGTGGATAACAAAGCAAACATATATACATACCTTCCTTCAATAAGAGAGTTTTTCAACCATGAATCAAAGGCCACAGCCCAGTGAGGAGCAGAGCTATTACGAGATCCAATTGCTCCCAAGTTATGGGTGGTACTCCCTGACCCAATGATTAGAACACCTTCATCCTTAAGAGGGGCCAATGCCTTCCCCATGTTGTAGTGATAAGTACCATCTTTGTGAGATGAAACTGAGAGTTGACAAACTGGGATGTCTGCCTCTGGGTACATCAATATGAGAGGCACCCAAGCACCATGGTCAAGCCCACGTTTTTTATCTTCATTCACTCCACCGAAACCAGATGCTTGGAGTAGTTCCTTCACCCTCTTTGCAACATGTGGAGCCCCTGGTGCTGGATACTTGAGCTGGATATAAAGGGAAACAAGTCAGAGAGATACTAAGAAATGGATCTATAACCTTTTTCTGTTGCTACATTTAGTGTTCTTTGTGGATACAGAAAAAACATTGCATTAGAATTATTTGCCAACTTACATGTTATTAGGGATAGATTTAAGTAGTAAAAAGGAAGGCAGCACCCAAATTAGGATACAAATTAACAGTTCTTTAAAATCATATAGCATAAAAGTACACTGGATAACAATTAAAAACTGATGAATTAACCCTGTTTACAAGAATTGAAAATCTCCACCAGCTAAGAAAATAACAAAATAAGAAAAATATTGCTTTCTAATTCATTTAATGCAAACCCACTTTCTAGCAAAATCAAGTTTGCAAAATGGGACCTTGATTTATTCTCGTACATTCACGCGTTCACTTTAATCTATAATTAATAGACTCATGCAGTCATGTTTGTATTAATATATTTGTCATACACAAAAATTAATCATATGATCTTAATCTCATGCAGTCGTTTTTTTATGGCAGAAAATCCATTTCCTGCAAAATCTAATCAAACACACACATAGTTTTTATTGATTTCACATCACAGGGACTGTATGTCATTGATAATGTATAAACAAACTTTTGAAATCAATGGCAGGGGATGAAGAGTTACATAAATAAGTTTTTGTGAGGAGGATATGATTGTAATTTGCAAGTGTTACATGATACTACAATTAGTCATGAACAAAACTGGCATCTGCAACAAAAGGATGTAAAATGAGACATGAGACAAAAAGTGCCGAAGTACAAACCTTGTACATGGCCTTGGGGAAGCCAGAGAAATCATAGATGGTCTGGTTGTGATCAACAACGTTGACGGTGGGAACATCGGTGTCCCAGTGACCAGAGATAATAAGAATGGCAGAGGGTCTCTGAGGAAACACCTCCTTCCACGACGTCAGGAACTTCCGCGCAGGAATTGCATCATCTATGGCCAGTGTCGGTGCTCCATGTGATATGAAAAACGTGTCCTTCAATGCCATCTCCCCTTTCTCTTGTATTTTCTTAGCTATAAAATTCGCAATTTCTCTTTTTTGTTTTTCGTTCGTTAGTGTATCATAAACCGTGCTATGAAAAATTCTGAAGATGGCATTCATTTATATATAAGAAAGGAGAGATAAGACATCAGCAGAGGATATAGAGAGGAAAATAATAAGAAAGGTAGGTAAAAAGTGACAGTTGGAATTTGCATTATGCCATTATCTTATAGCCTACACGTTATATATTTGACATTTGACCAAAACTAAGCTTCAGTGATTTATTCATTTTTTATTGCCTGTTCCCATTGTCCTATTCCAATATTCCCAGATTAACTACCACGTTGCATGGGATCTATTGGATGAGAAAACTTTCATAATCCTTTCATGGATGGTATCTATAATTAATCATGAATGGACAGGGATTTATTTTTATACGGTTGATTAATCATGAATTGATATATCATTAAAAATATCAAATTTTTTATTTTAATTATCTTAAAAATTACTCATTATTTTCGAATTTTGATTAATTGATTGATCGTGTATATCAATTAAACTCTTTTTTTTTAATCTTTTTTTATAAGCAAAATTATATTGATAAGAGTATAAAAGATACTCTAACCTAATTTTTCCTTCTTCTTAGTAGTGGATTATGCGCCTATCATTACTTAAAGAGATGTTAGTTTCGCTTTCTCCTTTTTTTTCCCCAACTACTAATAGATTTTTTTTATATATATAATCCTTACTATGGTTTTTACTTCATGGTTTTTTCTCTCCATGTGAGAAGTCTCTCTCCAAGTGAGAAGTTTGCTTTACTGTTTCAATGTTTTTAAAAAATAAACGAAAGAAGTTTGGTGGTTGTGGAGGGTTAAGAAGACTGAAAACTTCCAATGGCATCCTCTAGCTTAGATCGCTTGACTTTGGAGGATGAAGTGGATGACTTGGAGGTTTCGGGGGATGGAGATCAACAGGAAGAGGTTGTGGACCTTGCTCTATGTCTAGTGGGTAGATTTTTAACGAGTCGACCCATTAGGGTTCACATAATGAAGGGAAGAATGGCGGGGGTCTGGCAGTTGGGAAAACAAATAACAATTAAGGAGATTGAAGGGGGAAGATTTATGTTCCAGTTTTACCACAAAGTTGATATTCAGAGAGTTCTAAAAGGAGGTCCATGATCCTTTGATGGCCATATCCTGATTCTGAGACCAATACAACCAGGGAGGATCCTCAACAAGTAGAGTCTGTATAAAGTGTCTTTCTGGGTTCAGGTTCACAATGTTCCCATAGGCTTTATGTCTGAGACTGTGGGACAGCACCTGGCGAATTTCATAGGGGAGTTTATTGAGTATGATGCTAAGAATAACGCAAATCTTTTGAAGACTTTTATGAGAATCCGTGTCCTTATTGATACTCGTAAGCCCTTGAAGAGATTGAAGTGGATCCAGAAACCAGGCGGGGAAGCAAAGGAAGTCCAGTTCAAGTATGAAAGGTTGGGATCCTTCTGTTATTTATGTGGTATGTTGGGTCATGTAGAGGACTTTTGTGATAAGTTGTTCCAGTTAGAAGATGATGATGGGAGAAGGGCTTGGGGTTCGGAGTTGCGTGTGGAGCAAAGGAGGGATGTTGACAGTGGCGGCGAAAGGAGGTTGAGGGAAGAAGGTCAGGCTGTGTGGGTGGAACCGAATCAAGGCGTACAATCCGCAGGTTATCCCAATAATAATAACCATGCGGATTCGGTGGAGAATATCAGGGAAGGGGATAATAACGTGCAGGGAGATATGAGAGATATTAATATGCATGAAAGTAGGGGAGTGGGGATTGTTGAGATTTTTAAAAATCCCAAGATTTAGTTTCCAAAGTCGAAGGAGAAAATAATTGAGGAGCAAGGTGAGGACCATGATATGGGGTCTACTGGAGATAATGATGAGGGAGAGGTAGAGTTGGAAAAAAAATGCAAACAAAAGAGATCTTGGAGAAGAAGGCAGTGTCTTTATGTGAGGAGATGGATACTTGCATGGCCCCTAGTCACGTGCATGATGGAAATTGTGAAGAATTTTTTTTTTAACGACAGGCCTGGCAGTCGGGGTTGCCAGGGATTATGAGTATTCTCAGTTGGAACTGTCGAGGTTTAGGTCACCTGAGTGCATTTCCCTCTCTAAAGAACCTTATCTGGAATCACAAACCAGATGTTATTTTTTTGTTTGAGACTTTGGTTAATACTAATAAAATTGATGATGTTAGAAGAAAAAATGGTTTTGATGGTTTTTTGCTATGGATAGAGATGATAGAGGTGGTGGTGTAGCATTCTTATGGCGAAACTCCTTGAAGTGTGAAATTTCTAGTTTCTCTCTCCATCACATTGATGTTATTATTGATGATATTCGGAAGGGTAGATGGAGAATTATTGATTTCTATGGTTACCCGGATCGTGCTGGTAGAAGAGAGTCCTGGGCTCTTTTGAGAAGGTTGTCTGAATCTTCTAATTTAACTTGGTGTGTGATGGGTGATTTTAATGATTTACTCTCTCCCAATAATAAACGTGGTTGGGTTGACCACCCGAATTATTTGTTCAATGGCTTTAGGGAAGCAGTTCAAGCAGATGTTTTTATTGATATTAATCTAGAAGGGCACCCCTTTACCTGGAGTGCTAGAATGGGCACGAGTCGTGCTATAGAGGAAAGACTTGACAGGGAAATGGCTAATCACGACTAGCATAGTATCTTTCCCCATGCCAGATTAATTAATTTGGTTGCTTCAATATCAGACCATACTCCTATAATTCTCCATAATGAACCAGTTTCTCAAGTTACTAAATGCAGGAAATTCTATTTTGAGAATTTGTGGTTAGATGAGCATGATTTCATGGATATTGTGAGGAAGGGGTGGTTTGGTGGCATAGAGGGTGACATTCTGTCCAAGCTCCATGGGTGTGTGGAGAGTCTTCAAAGTTGGAGTAAGAGCTTGCTACAAAAGTTCAAAAAGGATATTGATGAGTGTTGTGTTTTGTTGGAAGCTACAGGGTAGAAGGGATGATGAGGGTATTCGAAAATTTTTAGCTACCAGGGACCGCATGGTAAAGCTCTTGGTCCAGGAGGAATGTTATTGGAGGCAGCGAGCTAAAGCTTTTTGGCTCAAGGATGGTGACTTGAATACTCGTTTCTTCCATGCGTCAGCAATTCCCAGAGCCAAGGTGAATAAAATTTTGAAGCTAAGGGATGATGGGGATGTGTTCACTGAGGATCCAAATCTTAACAAAGGTATTGCTAAAAGTTACTTTGATAATTTATTTCTTCATAGAAATGGTATCTATGCTCCTGTTACAAGTGCCCTTGTGCCTTGCGTTTCCTATGAGGATAATGTGTTGTTAACCGGTCCTTTTTCCCGGTTGGAATTTTTTGAATCTCTTAGTCAGATGGGGGATGATAAGTCTCCGGGTCCTGATGGTTTAAACCCAGTTTTTTATAATAAAAAAAAGTTGGGAGCTCTGTGGTAATGAAATTTTTTATGCTTGTTGTTACTGGCTTGATAGAGGTTATTTCTCAGTCTCTATAAATGATACAAATATTGCTCTTATCCTGAAGAATGAGAACCCGGAATCGATGAGAGATTGGCAGCCAATATCTTTATGCAATGTTATTTATAAAATTCTCTCAAAAGTCTTGGCTAATAGGCTTAAGTCTGTTCTTCATAATTGTATTTCTACTGTCCAGTCTACCTTTGTGCCAGGAAGGTCTATTCTTGATAATGTTATGATGGCAATTGAAATTATCCATTATTTGAAGAGCAAGACAGGGTAAAAATGGGGATGTAGCATTGAAGATTGATATGAGTAAAGCCTATGATCGAGTTGATTGGGGTTATTTGCGTGCGGTAATAGGAAAAATGGGTTTTGATGATAAATGGATTGGTTGGATTATGCTCTGTGTGGAAACTATGAACTACTCAGTGTTGGTCAATCAAGAGCCTGTGGGTCCTATTATTCCAGGCAGGGGTGTTCGGCAAGGGGATCCTCTTTCCCCTAAATTTTTACCTTGTGCTCAGAAGGTTTATCTGCTCTAATTAATCAGGCAGAGCATAGCGGTGTAGAGGTGCTCCCATTATTTCCCATCTATTATTTGCAGACAATGTTTTATGTTCTTCAAGGCTAAAGAAAGTGAGGCAGTTATTATGAAGGAGATTCTCTCTACTTATGAAGCAGCTGCAGGCCAGGTAATTAATTTTCAGAAATCTAAGATTTTTTATAGTAGAAATACTGAGGCGGGAGTGCGTGATTTTATTGCTTCTCTTTTGGGTGTCCAGGTGTGCTTAGGCACTGGGAAATATGTGGGCCTCACCTCTATGATTGGTAGGAGCAAAAAAGCCATGTTTAGCTTTATTAAAGATTGAGTGTGGAGAAAAGTTAACTCTTGGGGTGGTAGATCTCTCTCACAAGCCGGTAAGGAAGTTATGATTACATCTGTTATTCAATCTATCCCAACTTATTTATGAGTATCTTTCTTATTTCTCCGTCTTTAGGGGATGAGATTGAGAAGATAATGAACTCTTTTTGGTAGGGTAGTGGAGGAGATCGCAATAAAGGTATAAAGTGACTCTCTTGGGATAAGTTGTCTATGCACAAGCTTGATGGTGGTATGGGCTTTAGGAATCTATATGCTTTCAATGTGGTGCTTCTAGGCAAGCAAGGGTGGAGAATTATTTCTCAGCCGGATACACTTGTTGCGAAGCTTTTCAAAACTAAATACTTTCCACATTGTGATTTCCTAGAAGCAAAAACTGGGAATAATGCAAGCTTTGTTTGGCGCAGCCTTTGTGAGGGTAGAACAGTTTTGCGGGAAGGTTTGAAGTGGAGAATTGGAAAGGGCCAGAATATCAAAGTGTGGTCTCATGGCTGGACTTGTGACAGGTCCACTCCTGCAGCAGCGCATCTAGACTTCGCTACCCTGGACTTGTGTGTGGTCCATCTTTGGGTGAGTGACCAAAAGAGGTGGGATGAAGACTTGAAAATACTAACTCTGAAAATAGTTGGCATATCCTCCTCTCTTGTTCAAAGGCTGAAGCCGTGTGAAGGAAAGCAAATTTGTGAGAAGTTGTTTCCAATTTATTTTCAATTGCCAACAATTTTAGGGAGTTGTTTTTCTAGTTCTGGAGCATCTTTCTCCCCTGGATTGTAAAAATTGGGTTATGACTCTCTGGAGTATTTGGAGGAGACGAAATTTGAAGATATGGGAAGGTGTTGAAGAGGATCCTAGTGCAATTTAGTTCAGGGGTAGTAACATATTGCACGAATGGTTGAGAGCTTGTGAGATCAGTGGTAGCCATAATTCTAGTTCCAGTGGTAATATCGTAATATAGATCAGGAGCGTTGGTGTAAACCGCCACTTGGCTTTGTTAAATGCAACATTGATGCTTCTTTTTCCCCCCAACAACAACCAGGTTGGTATTGGTATGTGTTTGAGAGATGAGTCTGGCAATTTCCCGGGAGCAAAGACTCATTGGTTCAAACCTATTATGGACATTCATTTGGGGGAGGCGACTGACCTTTATTTTGCTATCAATTGGATGAAAGAGTTGCAAAGGGACAAAGTGATTTTTGAGCTAGACTCCGACGGTGTTTGATAATATGTCTTAATCTTGTACTGATTTGTCTAATTGTGGTGCTTTTATTCTGTCTTGTAAGGATTTGATTACCGCTTTTTGTCCAAACTATTATGTCGAGTTCACTAGGAGGCATGCCAATATGGTTGCTCATAACCTTGATAGGGCGGCCATAGACTTTGCTAGTCCTCATCTTTTCTCTGATACCCCAACATGTATTGACTCTTTGATTATTAATGAAATGCAGTAAGTTTCTATTGTCAAAAAATGTATTTTTACTAAGGGTGGCAAAGCGGGCCAACCCGCCCTGCCCCACCACCAACCCGTACTAAAACGGGGAGGTGCGGGTTGAATTGTGAAAGTGGGTTGAAAATAACCATGTTCTCATGTAGTAACTATTAAAACCATGACTAACATTAAAACTTAAAAGGCTAAAAATAAAGCATGCATTAGACCAATAATCCATTAGTCCAATAATCAAAAGTTCATAACCACACAAACACAAATTAGTTTCAATAATCCAAAAGTACTAACTACTAACTAAAAGTCCATAACCACACAAACACAAATTAGTTTGAATATTTTAAACCACATCCACAAAAATGAGAACTTAAAAAAAAATAGATTTTTTTTATAAAAAAAAACCCAACCCGATGGGCTAACCCGCTCCCACCCCGTTTTCATGGTGGGTTAGGCGGGGCGGGTTGATGGGTTGAAATCTCTACCCCACCCCACCCCACCAAAAAAAAACGGGTTAGTCGTGATGGCCCGTCGGGCTCAGCCCATTTTGTCACCCCTAATTTTTACTTCACATACTTTTTTGATTTAATTTTTACATAAAAATAAATTTTCAGCTAAAAACTCTTTCTACTTTTTTTATTATGAACCTTTTTTAAACACAAAATAACTTAAACATTGCCGTACAGTTATATTTCTCAACCCTTATGTCCCTCACCCTTAACCACCAAACCATCCTTATAACTCTCTTATCAGTGGCGGAGGGAGAGGGGGGTCTTTGGATGCCATGGCTCCCCTCACTAAGTGAGTTAATATATATATATATATATATATATATATATATATATATATATATATATATATATATATATATATATATAATTAATTAAGTAATTTCATAACATTACATACTATTTTTCAACAAAAATTACATACTATTAAATAATATGATTTGTGTCATTTGCCATTAAAGTATCTACATACTCTTAATAAGGTGATGATTCTTATGCTTTTAAATCATTGGTGCCATTTGATTATATTTGGTTAAAGTAATATTTTGGTCCCTATACGTGACACTGATTTTCAATTTGGTCCCTATACGTAAAAATTTATCAATTTGGTCCCTATACGTGACAATCGATTTTCAATTTGATCCTCACCGCTAATCGGTTCCTACATGTGATAATTATTTTCAATTTGGTCCCTATATGTGATAATAATTTGCAATTTGGTCCCTCTTATATAGGGACCAATTAGCGATAAGGACCAAATTGAAAACCAGTGTCACGTATAGGGACTAAATTGATAACTTTTTACGTATAGAGACCAAATTGAAAATCGATTGTCACGTATAGGGATCAAAAGATTACTTTATCTATTATATTTTTATCTGTATTATGGGAATAACCGATCGACAAGCTTTGTCAAGCTTTGCAATAAAAATCCCAAGATATTTTTGAATGTCATGTATTTGGTATCTAACACAAAATCATTGGTTCAGGTTAAGATATTGTAGTCGGAAAACTCTATTTGAGACAGTTCTTTTATATATAATATTCAAGCTATTAAAATTCGTGACGAGTGTTTCTTCATCAAATAATTTTTTATAAATATTTTTTCTTTTTAGTAACTTAACCATGTTAAGTCAATACCTGCTCATAACAAAAAAAAAAAGGTGTGTGATTTATAGCCAAACTTGGGGTTTGATGATATTTTAACAAATATTGAGAAGTAGTTGAGTGTAATTTAAACTTTATGTTATATTTAGTTGATAATCATATATCAATTTTGTTTCATATAGTTTGCCTTTATATGTTAGTTAATATTTTCTATTATTATCTATGTTATATATCTTTGATCGTGATCTCCCTCATGTCAAATTCCTGGCTCCGCTCCTGTCCCTTACCTCAACGCATTTAATTGATATAGTACTAGTGAAATTTAAGATAGTTGTTAAAAGAAATTACAAAAAACTGTGTTGCTGTTTTAGACTTGATTCTATTCTGTCTACACCTTCCTCATCTATGATCAATCTGTGGCTGTTCACCTGGATATTGTTAAATAAAGCAACTAGGTCACGTAGAACACATTTATGCTTCAGAACACAAATTACTGTTCCTAGTTGCTGGTGTTGCTTTGATGGAAATGAAGCAACCAAAAGGAGGTGATTTGTATCTTAATTATTTTTTTTATAAACTTTTATCATAACTTAATTTTTTAAAAGTCGCACCTAGAATGTTTTGTGATTGATTGACCGGGTAAAAGTTTTATATCAATATTATATCAAAATTAAACTCATGATTATTATATATTAAGAGTTTAATTTGTATACACTGTCAATATAAAGATTTTTAGATTGACAATCAATCAAAAATTATGGGATTGATGACTTTTAAGATGATTAGGATAAGAATAAAGTATTTATAATGGTGTGTCAATTCCTCATTGATTAACGATATAAAAAAACTTTATATTATCATTATATACCAATTAAATCCATATAATAATGGCATTTTCGCAATAACATTTCTACATCCTTCACACGCGCACGACAATATTTCTACATCAACATATATTAATAACCCTTCCACATGCAATTACTATAATGATTTCCATCTGATCTGAATCAAAATGTCCAATGCTAAAACTAGCATTTTTTATTCTTCAAAGTGGAATCATGTTCGTATACACTTACATCACGTTTGGTCCGCCTTCATTGGCTCCTCTTAATCGAAAGATCTAGAGAGATTTTGAGCTCTCAAATTTGGATTCACAACTGAAATTAGAGATAAAATCTCGTTAATTTTATAGAGACATATATGTAGAAATGGTCAAGAGAAAGAGACAACCGATCAAAGGCTTTCTACTTTGTTACGAAATGAGTATCTGTAACAATCAGCATCACTCTATAAGAAATGTAAAATAGTCGCTTTAAGCTATAGAATTATTTGAGTTTATTACCCATTTAAAATTGTTTAAATGAATAAACTGTTTCAAAATTTGACCTCTTTTTTCTTCTTTATTTCCTACCTATCAAGCAATATCTAGGAGCATCAATTTTATTTTATTTTTTGGTGTATCTTTGTTTTTTCTTCCCTTTATCTTTGGACTCAGTCTTCCGGTTGTTATTCTCGTTTAAAGAAGTTTCCAGAATAATACAATTGCTTTTTTACAATTTAAGCCTCAAGCTTCTTATTCTCATTTGAAATAAACTTGTCATTTGCCATACTTAAATATCTCACCCAATTTGTGTATTTGAGGTGGAAATGAGAATAAAGAACAGCAGCCCTCCCATTTCAGGTTATAAAATTAGTTAAAAGTTCTTTGAAGCATCTTCGGCCTCTACCACCTCTAAATCTAAATTAACATTGTATATATTTGTATCTAGTAGACACCTTCCAAATGATAGAGCCTCTTCGGTGGCTACCTTCTCAGAATTAAATTAACATATAATATATTTGAATTTAGTTGACACCTCCCCAATGATCCTAAAATTTTTTATGCCAAAGATGAAGGTAATATATCCTTGTGTGTTATAATAAATTGACAAAATATATTCGATTAGTGACAAATTTATCTTCCTTTTTCTTCTATTATATTGTAACAAAATTTATATTGCATCCAATCTACGAGGAGAGATTGGTGGGGGCGAATCGAACCTAAAGCCTAGTGTCCTCACACGCCTTGGAGATTGCGCATTACCATTATTTTCTTCTTCTTTGTTGCAGATCCATACCCCAATTTCTAACAATCTTTAGGTTCGATTTCTGTAATAATGGCTGCAACGTTGAAGGAGATGACTTCTGAGTTTATGAAACTTGAGAGGTTCGAAGGCGAAAACTTTCATCGTTGGCAAAAGAAGATGCACTTCCTTCTTACAACATTGAAGGTGGCCTATGTGTTGAACACACCAAGACTAGAGGAAAGAGAAGATGAGACCATCAATGAGACTCTTGAGAGGAACAAGTGGGTTAATGATGACTACATTTGCATGGGGCATATTTTGAATGGCATGACCGACTCATTGTTCGATGTGTATCAAAACGCGGGATCCTCCAAAGAACTATGGGAGAAACTTGAGGCAAGATACATGATGGAGGACGCAACAAGTATGAAATTTCTTGTTAGTCGTTTTAATAATTATAAAATGGTTGATGGTATGCCTATCATGGAACAAATGCATGAAATTGAACGTATTCTCAATAACTACAAACAACATAATATGCACATGGATGAAACCATCATTGTCTCCTCAATCATTGACAAACTTCCTCCTTCATGGAAAGACTTTAAAAGAAGTCTTAAACATCGGAAAGATGACATTTCTCTTGAACAATTGGGTAATCACCTTCATTTAGAAAAAGAGTATCGTAAACAAGATGATACTAAAGAACATTCTGTTCATAAGAAGGTGCATGTAGTAGAGGAAGGGAAATCTGGTAAGTCCTCTAAAAAGAGGAATCGAGATTTTGGTAAATCTCATGAAAATAACAATGAGAATGACTACAAGAAAAAAAAAGAAAAATGGTTGTTTCTATTGTGGAAAATCGGGACATTTCAAGAGGAATTGTCGTCTCCTGAAAAAGGAAAAAGAGAAGGAATCTAGTGCAACAAAGGACAATCTTGTTGCGGTCATTTCTGAAATCAACATGATAGAAGATGTTGGATCATGGTGGATTGACTCCGGTGCAACTCGCCATGTGTGTAAGAACAAGGATCTCTTCAAGACAATTAATGAAGAAGATGGAACCGTTCTATATATGGGAAATGCATCAACTGTCCAAGTTAAAGGCAAAGGGACGATGGAACTAGAATTCACTTCGGGAAAAGTAGTCACTCTTATAGATGTTTATTATGTACCAGATGTTAGGAAGAATTTAATTTCTGTACCGTTACTTAATAAGTACGGGTTCAAATGTGTATTTGAGGGAGACAAGTTTATCCTCTCTAAGTGAGGAATGTTTGTAGGAAAGAGATACCTTTGTGAGAATATGTTCAAACTCAATATTATTAATGATAATGGATTTATTTATGCTTATATTGTTGAGTCTTGTAATTTATGGCATTCTCGTTTAGGACGTGTTAATTTTAGGAAAATGGATGAAATGATGAATTCATGTTTAATTCCTAAAACAAGTAGGATTTCGGATGCATGTACAACTTGTATGCTAACTAAGATAACTAGATTTCCTTTTCCTAGAGTTGAAAGAAGTTCTAAAGTGTTAGATTTAATTCATTCTGATGTATGTGATTTACATGGTTGTCCCACTATAGGTGGTAAAAAATATTTTGTGACATTCATAGATGATTGTACTAGATATTGCTATGTATATTTAATGCATTCAAAGGATGAAGTGTTAGATAAATTTAAGATATTTAAAACAGAAGTAGAACTTCAACATGAAACATTTATTAAATGTTTTAGGAGTGATAGAGGAGGAGAGTTCTATAACCCTAGTTACTTTGAGTCTACTGGAATAATTCACCAAAAAACCGCACCTTATTCCCCACAACAAAACGGCATAGCTGAAAGGAAAAATAGGGTACTAGAAGAAATGGTAAATGCATTGTTATCATATTCTGGTCTAGCAAAGGGTTATTGGGGAGAAGCCTTGTTGACGGCTTGTTATATCTTGAATAGAGTTCCAAACAAAAGGAACAAAATAACCCCATATGAACTTTGGAAAAATAGAAAGCCCAACCATGAATATTTCAAAGTTTGGGGTTGTAGGGCAATAGTAAAAGTTCCTGAACCAAAAAGAAATAAAATAGGTGAAAGGGGAATTGAATGTGTGTTTCTGGGCTATGCTAAAAATAGCAAAGCATATAGATTCATGGTTATAGAATCTAATGACTCATATCCTGTAAATACAGTAATTGAGTCCAGGGATGCTATCTTTCAAGAAGATAGGTTTAACTCAATTCCAAGTCACAAAAAATATGTTCATAGTAATGCACATAATCTATATACCAATGTATTTAATAATGATACTTTAGAGAGTTCAGAACTTAGAAGAAGTCAGAGAGCTAGGAAAGAGAAAACGTATGGACCAGACTTTTTCATGTTCCTTGTTGAAGGAACAAGAAAGTCCATAGACAGTTATGGACCAATATGTTATAATACAGAAAGTGATCCAGAAACATTCGAAGAGGCAATAAAGTCTCAAGATGCTGCTTTCTGGAAGGAAGCTATACAAGAGGAAATAGACTCAATAATGGGGAATAAAACGTGGAAATTAGTAGACCTCCCACCTGGTTCCAAACCTATAGGTTGTAAGTGGATTTTCAAAAGGAAAATGAAGGTAGATGGAACCATAGATAAGTTTAAGACAAGACTAGTTGCTAAGGGATTTACCCAAAAAGATGGCATTGACTATTTTGATACTTATGCACCTGTGGCAAGAATTGCCTCAATTAGAGTGCTATTGGCACTTGCATCCATCTATAAGTTTGTCATTCATCAAATGGATGTGAAAACAACATTTCTTAAAGGGGAGTTAGATGAAGAGGTGTATATGTCACAACCTAAAGGGTTTGTGGTTAATGATCAAGAAAAGAAGGTGTGTAAATTGAATAAGGCATTGTATGGACTAAAACAAGCTCCTAAACAATGGCATCAAAAGTTTGATCAAGTTATGCTAGCTAATGGATATAAAATAAATGTATCTGACAAGTGTATTTATAGTAAATTCCATAATGGAAAAGGTGTTATGATTTGTTTATATGTTGATGATATGTTAATATTTGGTACTGATCTAGATGAGGTGGGAAAAACTAAGAGTTTCCTCTCTAGTAATTTTGATATGAAAGACTTAGGGGAAGCCGATGTGATACTAGGGATTAGAATAATAAGAGATGGTGAGAACATAGGTTTGTCCCAATCTCACTATATAGAAAAGGTGTTAAAGAAATTTAATGAATTTGATTGTCAATCTGTTGTTACTCCCTTTGATCACAACACTAATTTAGTACCAAATAAAGATTGTCCAGTAGCACAACTTGAATACTCAAAAGTAATTGGATGCTTAATGTATGCCATGACATGTACTAGACAAGACATTGCATATGTTGTAGGGAGACTAAGTAGGTATACAAGTAATCCAAGCAAAGACCATTGACATCTTTGTCAGAAGAGTATTGAAATACTTGAAGGGGACAATGAATTATAGTTTGAACTATAATGGATATCCTTTAGTATTAGAAGGTTATACGGATGCCAGTTGGGTGACTTATACAGAAGATCATGCTTCAACAAGCGGTTGGTGTTGGGAATTTGCGTATAAAGAAAAAATAACGTAGCGAAAAAAATTCCCATCAAAGGATCCTTGCGAATGGTCATGATTCATGGTTAGAAGATTTACCTCTTGAAGCAATGACAATTGATTGAAATCGTCTATCACGAACACCGCATGAACGATGTCTCTAAGGTATCCACACGAGCAGATCCCGTGAACATCCAACGTCACGAACCCTAAGCGTCTCTGCCTCACAGTGCTAGCTTTGAAAACCGAGACCTGCTGCTCACTGTCACTCTCTATGTGCGGCTAGGGTAAAAACCGTGTAGGCACAATAGCTTAAGTGGTCTACTTATAGTAACACCTCCTTAAGTGAGTTAGTGAGCAGCGTTTGACCTAAGCCCGATGTACTATGCACTAGGCCCAATAGAAAAGTCCAACTCTCCTTTTAATGCTTCTTTTAATCCGCTCTTATGTGTGTGACCCTATAGGTTCCCAAAACGTTAGTAGTAATATTAAATCCCATTTAATATTACAAACAGTGAGCGGTATCTAGCAATACATCACTGCTACCTAAGTAGTGAGAAAGTCAGTGATTTGACGAAACCTTTCTGTGACAAATATTCATGTGCATTATTATCCCTTTGTCCATATATCTATATTGAACACAAGACATAGAATGTGTCACCCTTGTATGGTTCAATATCATGTTACCTGATACCCGAGTAGACTTAACAACAAATGAGGTCAATATCTCATATTGACTCATTTCAAAGACGACCATGCATTTCTACAGCCTCACTCTATCAGGGGGCCCACAGACATTACTCCTGTTATGTAGGAGGGACAAATTCCATCTAGGTCACTCACATCCCTCTGCATGGCTCGTGGTATGCCCAATGACCGTCTTTATAATCATCCTATTACAGATGACGTTTGACGATATTAAAGCACACGACTCCTCATGTAGGGATCGTAGCGATTTCAGGTCGAAGGATTGCAAACACCATTGTCACTATGAGAACTACTTATGACACTCACATAACGCTCCATGTAGTGTTCTCATGGTGGGTCAATCCAGTACATCATTACTCTAATGTGTACCTATGTGGCGACTCGATATCTCATATCCACGACCCGTGAGATATGGTCATCAGTCTGCACACATAATAGTCTTAAGTGTATTATTATCGTCCTCATTAATAAAATACTTGACTATGGATATTTAAGAATAGGATTTCATTGTTCAACAGTGTCTCACGATCAAGTCATGTACTTGATATTCTATTAAACTGAAATTTCTATTCTAAGGACTTTATTATGTTTAAACAAGTAACACAATAAATTGGAATGCCTCATATCATATATATATATATATATATATATATATATATATATATATATATATATATATATATATATATATATATATATATATATAATAGCAAGATACAAATGTAAGTCTAAGAAATACACTGGTCTCTAGGGCTTACACCAACAATCTCCCACTAGCACTAGAGCCAATCAGGCATAAATCTAATGCCCATCGATCTAGTGTGACCTTCATGCTTCTGTTGAGCAAGAGGTTTTGTAAGTGGATCAGCAACGTTATCAAGTGTTGGTACTCTGCATATTTTCACATCTCCTCTATCGATAATCTCTCGAATGAGATGGAAGCGCCTAAGTATATGTTTGGATCACTGATGAGATCTAGGTTCCTTAGCTTGTGCAATGGCCCCATTGTTATCACAATAGAGATCAATGGGGTCCACAATACTAGGAACTGTACCAAGCTTAGCAATGAACTTCCTGATCCAAACAGCCTCCTTTGCTGCATTGGAGGCGGCAATATACTCAGCCTCTGTAGTAGAATCGGCGACTGTCTCTTGCTTTGAACTCTTCCAGCTCAGTGCCCCGCCATTCAGGCAGAACACATAACCAGATTGCGATCTGGAATCATCCTTATCGGTTTGGAAGCTAGCATCGGTGTAACCTTTTACAGCAAGCTCTTCCTCGCCTCCATATACCAAGAACGAATCCTTAGTTCTTCTCAAGTACTTAAGGATGTTCTTGACAGCAGACCAATGACTTTCACCAGGATCAGACTGGTACCTGCTCGTTATGCTTAAAGCATACGATACATCTGGTCGAGTACATAACATGGCATACATGATAGATCCAATTGCGGATGCATATGGAATCTTACTCATGTGATCCCTTTCTTCTTGAGTGGAAGGGGATTGTACCTTTGATAGGCATATACCATGTGACATAGGCAAGTGTCCTTTCTTGGATTCATGCATGTTAAAGCGTCTCAACACTTTGTCTATGTATGTACTCTGACTTAGGCCAAGCAATTTCAGTGATCTATCCCCATAGATCCTGATTCCCAATACATAGGTAGCTTCACCCAAATCTTTCATAGAGAAGCAATTCCCTAACCATGTCTTTACATTTTGTAGTGTAGGGATGTCATTTCCAATAAGTAATATGTCATCTACATATAACACCAGAAAAACAACAATGCTCCCACTAACCTTCTTGTAGACACAAGGTTCATCTTCATTTTTGATGAATCCGTACTGTCTTACAAAGATCATCAAAACGAAGGTTCCAACTTCTGGAAGATTGCTTCAATCCATAGATTGATCGCTGCAATTTACATACCTTTCCGGCATCCTCTGAAATGTCAAAGACTTCAGGTTGTGTCATGTACACATCCTCAAGAAGCTTTCCATTAAGGAAAGCAGTTTTGACATCCATCTGCCATATCTCATAATCATGGTATGCAGTGATAGCAAGTAAGATCCGGACGGATTTAAGCATCGCAACAGGCGAAAAGGTCTCATCATAGTTGACACCATGAATTTGCTTGAAACCCTTAGCGACCAATCGCGCCTTAAAGGTGTGTACCCTACCATCCATGTCAGTTTTCTTTTTGAAAACCCACTTGCACCCTATGGGTTTTACCCCTTCAGGTGGCTCTACCAAGGTCCATACCTGGTTGGTGTACATGGAATCCATCTCCGATTTCATGGCCTCAAGCCACTTCTCAGATTATGGGCCAGTGATGGCCTCCTGGTAAGTCACAGGCTCATCTTGATCCATGAGCAATACATCACCTTGTGGAGTCATGAGAAATCCATATCTCTCAGGCTGGTGACGTATCCTGTTAGACCTACGCTGGTCTTGTGCTACTGGAGCAGGTTGTTCCTCCACAACATTTTGTGAAGGTTGCTCCTGTTCCACCAATGGTAGGTCACTACTCTGTGACTCTTGAATTTCTTCAAGTTCTATCTTTCTCCCACTGGTTCCTATGGAGATAAACTCCTTTTCTAGGAATACACCAGTCCGTGCGACAAACACTTTGCCTTCGGAAGGATTATAGAAATAGTATCCCTTGGTTTCTTTGGGATACCCCACAAAGAAGCATTTATCAGATTTGGGATCAAGCTTATTAGAGACTTGACGTTTTACATATGCTTCACAACCCCAAATCTTCATAAAAGACATGCTGGGTCGTCTACCAGTCCATATCTCATATGGTGTCTTTTCTACCGCTTTGGATGGAACATGGTTAAGTGTAAAAGCTGCTGTTAATAGAGCATGTCCCCATAAAGAGTTTGGAAGGTTTGCATGACTCATCATAGACCGAACCATGTCCAACAAGGTTCGATTTCTCCTCTCAGAAACACCATTCCATTGTGGTGTTCCAAGTGGAATGAGTTGAGATAAAATTCCACACTCTCTCAGATGATCATCAAACTCTAGGCTCAAATATTCACCACCTCGATCTGATCGAAGAGTTTTAATATTTTTACCAAGTTGGTTTTGTACCTCATTTTTGAATTCCTTGAACTTTTCAAAGGATTCAGATTTATGTTTCATAAGATACACAAATCCATATCTACTGAAATCATCAGTAAATGTGATGAAGTACTGAAAACCACCTCTAGCTAATGTGTTTAGGGGTCTGCTTACATCGCTATGTATAAGACCCAAAAGATCGTTAGCTCTTTCACCTTTTCCGGTGAATGGAGCTTTAGTCATCTTTCCCAATAAACAAGACTCACATATCTCATATGATTCATAATCAAATGAGTCCAAGAGTTCATCTTTATGGAGCTTCGAAATGCGCTTCTCATTTATATGGCCTAAACGACAATGCCAAAGATAAGACGGGTTCAACTCATTTGGTTTGAACCTCTTAGTATTTATGTTATAGATGGGCATTTCAAGATCAATGACATAAAGCCCATTACTCATGTGTGCACTAGCATAGAAAATATCATCCAAATAAATAGAACAACTTTTGTTCATTATTATAAAAGAAAAACCAATCTTGTCCAAACAAGAAATGGAAATGATATTCCTGCTAATTGCAGGCACAAAATAACAGTTCTCTAATCGAATAGTAAGCCCAAGTGGGCAAAGTCAATACATAAGTCCCTACATCTAAAGCAGCAACCTTTGCTCCATTTCCAACTCGTAGGTCGACTTCGCCCTTTGCCAATGGTCTACTCATGTTTAGATCCTGCACATTTGTACAAATGTGAGAACCACATCCAGTATCTAATACCCATGATGCAGAAGTAGATAAATTGACTTCTATAACAAACACACCTGAAGTGGAAGTCTCACTTCCCTTCTTCTTCTTGATTTCTTCCGGTATTTTGGGCAGTTCCTCTTCCAATGTGTGGTCCGACCACAATGGAAGCAATTGCCTTCCTTAGCCACACCACCCACAGGCTTCAAGCCAGAAGCACTGGGTTTAATCTTGTTGATGGCCTTGCCCTTGCCCTTGCCCTTTTGTTTGTGCGTGGGCTTCTTGGGCTGCTTCTTGCTATTTCCTGCCTGGACCATCAAAATGGCCTTCCCTTTTCCTTTGTTAATATTTTGTTCAACGGTTCTCAACATGCTCAACAATTCTGGCAAAGTTTTGTCAAGATCATTCATATTATAGTTCATGACAAATTGACTATAGCTCTCAGGCAACGATTGCAGAACTAAGTCGGTGGTCAACTCTTGGCCTAAAGGAAATCCCAGTCTCTCGAGATTCTCAATGTACCCGATCATCTGGAGTACATGAGGACTCACAGGGCTCCCTTCTGCCAATTTACACTGGAAAAGGGCTCTGGAAACTTCGAACCGCTCATGCCTTGCTTGCTCTTGGTAGAGCAGCTTGAGGTGCACGATCATATCGTATGCCTCCATGGTCTCATGTTGCTTTTGCAGCTCAGAGGTCATGGTAGCAAGCATAAGACAGCCGACGTCTAAGGCGTCATCCTGATGCTTCTTATAAGCATCCCTGTCAGCCCTAGGAGCACTTGAAGCCGGTGGCTCCTCAGGAATAGGCTCCTCAAGAACATACATCTTTTTCTCATGTTTGAGGACAATCCTCAAGTTTCTGTACCAGTCCAGAAAATTTGTTCCGGATAGTTTGTCCTTCTCAAGGACGGATCGCAATGACAGGTTACTTGATGTGTTTGATGCCATGGTAATCTCTGAGAGATAAATATGCAAAATATAAGTATCATGCCATGAAGTTATTTAATAAGGTCTTTAATTAAATACGCCTCCCACTATTTTACTCAAAACAATGACCCTCATCATTGATTCGGAAAATCCCGTTGGAAGATTTTCTAGTGGGCCAAGATCCATATTTCACCTAGCTTTAAGTCAGTTTTGGCTGATCACTCAAAATTCGGTTATATAGGTAGGAAACACTTTCCGATTGCATCTCATGCAACTCTTGGACAGTTGGGTGAATAACTCTTATTCTAATCCATCACATGGACCAAAACCCAACTTATAAACCTCTAAGCCTTTCAATCCTATTGAAGTTGGCTTAGTTAAGTCAGACCCAATGGATAGCAGTTGAACATTACATTTGTCCCATCGCGTCTTACTAGTATAGATAAAGGTACCCCGCTTTGGCGGACCCACACTTAATCGATCCTAGTCTTGACAAGTGCCATGCATTGGAAGGCCTTTAAATGTGACTTAATATTTCCTTTTGAGGGATTTGATTAAAATTTGATCTCATCATTTGTTAAACTCTTTAACTTACTATTTACATACACGCATCTCATACATATATTAGTTAAACCCCTTTTAACATACCATATACATACATGCATCTCATACATATATAAGGCAAATAAATGTGATATGGTTATGGCCCCTAACGCATTGATTCTCCCAAGCCAATGAGAGAATCTAAACTGAAACCTAGGAGCGTCCAGGCTTCTCCAAGCATTATCTCCCACAGGATAACGTCTTCTTGTCTCCATCATTACATTACATAAACAGAAACCTCATTTTACATATGAGGGGAGTGAGATGAGAAAAGAATATACATATGGAATATAAGAGAAAGGCACGGCACGCAGGCCGTATTTCAAAATATAAACCAAAAGATTAAAGGACTAGGGCCATAACCATTCACCATACATTACCAAATAAATAATCAACCAATAATAATACACAATTATTATTATTATTATTATTTATTAATTAGAGATTTCAAAATCTGAATTTTGAAAACATAACATATATATAATAAATCACATTTATTGTAATTGATGTTACTATAAATCACATTTATTGTAATTGATGTTACTATAAATCACATTTATTGTAATTGATGTTACTATTAGTTAAGTATTTCAAAATCTAAATTTTGAAACCATATCATATATAATAAATCTCATTTATTATAATTGATGTTGTTATTAAATGGTGACATAAAAGATTTCAAAAATTGAATTTCGAAATAACACACTACGCAGAGGTAGCACAGGGTTCCCGCTTCCTTGGCGGCTAGGGCTTCAACCTCTCAACCCTAAAACCGCAAGGCCCGTGAACACTTCACCATGCAAGGAACGGCGGCTAGGGTTTCAACCCTTGGAACCTCAGCCGCAAGAACATGAACTTTTCATGTCTGACACCCTTTAACGCTGCCAACAGAGAACTGAAACCGATCATGTTTAACATCAACATTTGACGCCATCGCAGAACATAATAAGGATTCCATAACCAATGTACATATCGCATATATACATAAACATGCTATAGACGCATATATCATATACATACGAAAATTACAGAAACAAGGTTTCACAAAAACGGATGCAAACGATTTTCAGAAAACAATTTTCAGAAAAACGATTCACATTATTAACATGCTATCATACATAACAGGTAAACCACGTAACAGAATCATGGTTTCGCAAGAGGCTCTGATACCACTGTTGGGAATTTGCGTATAAAACAAAATAACGCAGCGGAAAAAATTCCCATCGAAGGATCCTTGCGAATGGTCATGATTCATGGTTAGAAGATTTACCTCTTGCAGCGATGACAATTGATTGAAATTTTCTATCACGAACACCGCACGAACGATGTCTCTAAGGTATCCACACGAGCAGATCCCGTGAACATCCAACGTCACGAACCCGAAGCGTCTCTGCCTCACAGTGCTAGCTTTGAAAACCGAGACCTGCTGCTCCTTTGTCACTCTCTATGTGCGGCTAGGGTAAAAACCGTGTAGGCACAATAGCTTAAGTGGTCTACTTATAGTAGCACCTCCTTAAGTGAGTTAGTGAGCAGCGTTTGACCTAAGCCCCATGTACTATGCGCTAGGCCCAATAGAAAAGTCCAACTCTCCTTTTAATGCTTCTTTTAATCCGCTCTTATGTGTGTGACCCTATAAGTTCCCAAACGTTAGTAGTAATATTAAATCCCATTTAATATTACAAACGAGGAGTGGTATCTAGCAATACATCACTGCTACCTAAGTAGTGAGAAAGTCGATGATTTGATGAAACCTTTCTGTGACAAATATTCATGTGCATTATCATCCCTTTGTCCATATATCTATATTGAACACAAGACATAGAATGTGTCACCCTTGTATGGTTCAATATCATGTTCCCTGATACCCGAGTAGACTTAACAACAAATGAGGTCAATATCTCATATTGACTCATTTCAAAGACGACCATGCATTTTACGGTCTCACTCTATCGGGGGCCCACAAATATTACTCCCTGTTATGTAGGAGGGACAAATTCCATCTAGGTCACTCACATCCCTCTCGCATGGCTCGTGGTATGCCCAATGACCGTCTTTATAATCATCCTATTACAGATGACGTTTGACGATATTAAAGCACACGACTCCTCATGTAGGGATCGTAGCGATTTCAGGTCGAAGGATTGCATACACCATTGTCACTATGAGAACTACTTATGGCACTCACATAACGCTCCATGTAGTGTTCTCATGGTGGGTCAATCCAGTACATCATTACTCTAATGTGTACCTATGTGGCGACTCGATATCTCATATCCATGACCCGTGAGATATGGTCATCAGTCTGCACACATAATAGTCTCAATTGTATTATTATTGTCCTCATTAATAAAATACTTGACTACGGATATTTAAGAATAGGATTTCATTGTTCAACAGTGTCTCACGATCAAGTCATATACTTGATATTCTATTAAACTGAAATTTCTATTCTAAGGACTTTATTATGTTTAAACAAGTAACACAATAAACTGGAATGCCTCATATCATATATATATATATATATATATATATATATATATATATATATATATATATATATATATAATAGCAAGATACAAATGTAAGTCTAAGAAATACACTGGTCTCTAGGGCTTACACCAACAGTTGGGTCTTCACACTTGGTGGGGGTGCTATTTCTTGGGGATCCAAGAAACAAACTTGCATTGCTGACTCCACCATGGCTGCAGAATCATAGCATTGGTAGCAGGAAGCAAAGAAGCTGAATGGCTTAGAAATTTGATGTATGAGATACCAATTTGGCCAAAGCCAATAGCACCAATATCCATACATTGTGATAGTCAATCAACACTATCAAAGGCATATAGCCAGGTTTATAATGGAAAGTCCAGGCACATTGGGCTAAGACATAGATATGTAAAAGATTTGATTACAAATGGAGTAATATCCATAGTCTTTGTGAAAACATAGAGGAATCTTGCAGATCCTTTGTGAAAAGGATTTGACAAGGGATATGGTGTTGAAAACATCATTAGGGATGGGACTCAAGCCCATATCTACATGATCACCAATGGTGGAAACCCGACTCACACTTGAGTAGCATCAAGTCTTGAGTTCAATGGGCCAAAGTACACTATGATAGTGATTGCAAGTACTTGACAAATAGATACATCCCAAGGTTTAAAAGTACTTTGAAACCATAAGGACATAAAAGAAAAGGGTGAGCTTTTGCTCTTAATGGACCTATAGCATATATGTGCTGAGGTGCCCAACTTATGGGGTGCTTCTGGTAAAGTCCACCTATGTGAGAGTGAAGTGTGGCCGCTTCTTAGAGTTGGGCTTGACTCTGTAAGCTCTCATAAAAAGGATACACGACACAAGGCCTTACCAAATATGTCACACTATCACGTCGTTCAATGGTACCGAGATTTAATGTGTAAGTCATGCACGCTTGTTCTAATGAATATTTGGTTCAAAGCTTGTCTACCATTTTATTCGGGAATGAGTGAAACCCATGGCTTACTAAGCAAAGGTTCAAATATCCAAGATAATTTTTGTCCGAAAGCATGCGATTTCCCGAATAATGGGATTTGGATTCATTTTGAAAATGGTAGGGGATTGTGAGAGATTTTCAAAATCCCTATTAAAAGGTTACTTGGTAACGGTTAAATTAATATAATGGTGTATAGTTGATATACAAATGTTGATTGGTAGAGTGGTTGAGTCCCTTCATTGTAAACTATGTGGTCTAGGTTCAAGTCCTAGCAAATGCAGATTTTGAATTTTTATGTTAGTTATGTAGCTGACCAAATTTTTAATAAAAAGAGTCGTTGGCAAGACTTGAACATGGTACCTGAAGGTTGATGGGACGCATCCGTTGACCGCTAGGCCAAATGATGTCTTGAGTTAGTTAATGAACGTTAATACTACTTATGTATCGAATTTGACCGTTTGTGGAACTTTTGAAGAGTTGTTTTCTTTCACCAAGTAACATGAGTTAGTCTATAAATAGAATCATCTGCATGCAGTAATTGACATGAAAAACTCAGAATCTCTCAACTATTCTTCACTCCAAATCACCTTCTTTTCTCCTTTATGAGCAAAGAGAGTTAAGGAGACTATTGTTCTGTAAACTACCATTGTCGATACGCTTGGTTTTGGGTGTGCAAACCAAACCAAGGTTCTCCATTGTATCCTGAAGGGGATTCGCCAGTTACACCTGTTGCATCCAATCTACGAGGAGAGATTGGTGGGGGCGAATCGAACCTAAAGCCTAGTGTCCTCACACGCCTTGGAGATTGCGCATTACCATTATTTTCTTCTTCTTTGTTGCAGATCCATACCCCATTTTCTAACACAAACGAGAAGAAATCATGCTCACCAAATTAAAACAACTGAGGATCAAGGAAACAGGACCACAAAAATTCAAATATATAAATCCTCTGGAAGAAAATAATGAAACTAAATAGGAAGGATGTAGTAAAAAACACAAGGAAAATAAATCCTAAACAAATGGCAACGACAATTAACGTAAGGAAAATAATAATTATGCTAGAAATTAGTTGCCTCGATGTAGCTAGCTAGTGGAGATATCTCTCTTGGCAAAAGTGTTCTTGTTATTGTGCATCCACACTTTGAGGACTCTTCTCTTGATTCCAATCTCTTGGCAAAACTTGTGCACTACAGATTCCTCTAGCTTCTGTATCTTCCACCCTGCCTTTTCTGCAAACCCCAGCATCTTCTCCTTCTGTTCTTGTGTGAACTTGGTTCTGAACCTCTTCCTCATCACCTTTGGATTTTCAATCTCCCTGATCCTATCCTCCTAAGACTGATCAGAAGGACTAATTGACCCACTTTTGTTGGGACATGAATTAGCCAAAATGGGCTTATCAGGAATCATTGGAAGAATATAATGTTGATGAGAAGGGTAATCAGAATCAGACTCATGAATCTCTTTTCTGTGGAAGTTTCTGTGGCAATTGCAAGCTGAGCACTTGAGAGCTTCAAGGGTGCCTTCTTCTCCTGCAGGCATGAACTCACCACATCCATCATTTGCATTGCCACCAAGGGCAGCTGCATGGTTCTTGTGGCATTCCTTATATCTTATTATCTTTCTCTCCTGCCTCTTTTCAACATTAAAATTGTTAGACTCCATATATGGAAGCTTCTACAGATGAATGACTGTTGATAAGAGAAGATTGAACAAAAGAAAACTTTCTATATATGCTGAGGGAAGATGGTTGGATTAGAAACTGATGAGAAGAAACAGGTGATATGTAATTGTTTTCTGTCTATGTTGAGAGAGAGAATAAGGAAATTAGAGTGGATGGAACACGTATACTAGGCAGGGATTGTTAATTTTGCAAGTGAAGCAACAAGACATTGTCTAGTATATATAATATTGAGGAGTGTGAAAGAGGAAGTGGATATAATGGAGGTTTTAGTCTGAAATACTACTTTATAATGGATAATGCATTCATTATATTGGTACAATTTTTAACCTCTTGTCCCGTTCTCCTGTTAGACTTCCTATTTCTACTCAATTATAATTTGCTACTTAATAAAATAAAATCTTATATCATTAACACTTATGTGTATTCTCAGCTTTTTATTGATTTGGGACACCGAGATACCATTTTTTGAGACAGCGGATTTGTATCATTTTTCGATCTACTTCGAGGAGTATCCCACTACCAACCTGAGACGGGGACTAATCTCCCAGGAGAGTTTGTTCGGCATCTCTATGGGCGGTATCCCTCCCGGCTAAGGTTTTTTTCTTATCCAAGGCTCGAACCCGAGACCCTAGTTAAGGGACGAGAGACCTTTAACCACTCACACCAACCTCAGTTGTTACAGCATATTTGTATCCTAATTAGCTATACCATACTCAAATATATGAGAGATGTGAAACATGAAAATCTGCAAACTAGCATTTTTTTTCTTTCTTTTAGAGATCACTTTAGCTAGAACTGTAGCTTAGAGGTTCATAATTTGGATATATTTTGTCTCTTTGTGTACGTGTAAGAGAGGGGGAGAAGGAGAGAGGCCTTAATTACATTGAAATAGAAAAGGCAGAGTTGTCGTTAGAGAGATAAGAGACAATTAAAAGGTGGTGAGTGCGTGCTTTTCTTTGCTTTGCATACACTATTAGATACCAAGCTTACGTTATAAAAAAGAGATGTTTTTTTAAAAGTAATTAGATTAAATGAATAAAAAAATTACGAAACAAAAATAAGAACAAGAATTAAACAGGCTGAAGGAGAAGTGTCCGCTTAGAAGAAAAGATTGTCCAATCACCGGTAGAAAAAAACCTTTCTATAATGGTTGGAAAAGGCTTTCTACAACGGTTGACCAATCGTTGTAGATAGTAAATTTCTACATCGGTTGGAAGACACAATCGTTGTAGAAAGTGTGATTTCTACATCTAAATTGTGGACTCGGATGGACTTTCTACAACGGTTGTGTTGACCAACCGATGTAGAAAGTTAGCTTTATACATCTGTTGGTTTGACCAACCGTCGTAGAAAGTCTTGTATTTTTTTTTTCAAAAACATCATTTGTTTCTTCCATCCCTTCATTTCTTTGTTTTCATTCAGTTTTCAGTACACATCAACAAAATCAACAACATAAAATCAACAAAAACTCAACAATTAACATTAGCATTCATATATATAATTCAATATCCATATATATAGTTAACCAGTACTAATTAATCTAGCTATATCAACAAAAAACTAAACCTATATAAATCTCAAACTAAATACATCTAAGATACATGCAAATGGTTTACATTAATCAAGAAAGAAGTTTGCCCAACGCTTCTTGATGTCCTCAATTTCATCATAAGAGAATGGTTCCGCATTATTAAAATTCTGCAAGTTCAAATAACATAAGATAAACAATATTAGCAAATAGAGTAAAACAAACATATAATAATTAACTCTTGTACTTAAGCAAGCAGAATGCACCATATGCATGAATTTGATGACCAGATAGATCAATCCAAAAAATTCAGTACATTACTGCCAACATTCACTAGTAATCATAAAACTTTCCATTGTGGTCAACGAAACCATATCACATTAGAGGACAACACAAATCAAGATGTAAAAGAACTCCATAGCCATTATCAAACATAAACCTAACATGAAGAAAAGGACTTCAAGATCACTGATATTTTATAGTTCAACAAAGTACTCAATAAAAGAAATCACAGAATTGAACACTAAACTAGCTTCCAAGTTTGTCTCACAAATTGCAAATACATCCCATGACTTAAATATAAAAAGCTTACTTTGAAGAGCTTGACGGTATGCTTGAAAAAATGCTCTTGCCAAGATGCTCCCACCCATCACAATTAAGTTAGCAAGAATCTTTGCAGCCTGCACAAACAATCATGTTAATATTCTTGCTAGAAACAGGGAGCTTTTCAGAAAAGGAATTGTAGCTAGAACATTTACAAATAAGTATATTCTAATGACTTACATTCCAATCCCTACCCACCTCAAAAGACAGACCTAAGCGCAGTTGGCAGCCATAACTTAATTAAACACATTGCATGGTTAGAGCCATAATGCAAGCAAGTATGTACTGGCCGAGGAGTAAAACCCGGCCACCGAGCTTGGATACCCGATCCAACCCAGATATTAAGGATATGATATTGATATTATCTTCAATAATCCTGCATTATCTCAAACAACCTTATCCGGTTAGAAGAGATAATATCCCTTAAATTAAGGGATAATATATTGATATTATCCTTAAAAAATCCTAATATTATCTCAAATAACCTTATCCGGTTAAGAGATTAATTTAAGATATTATCTTAATCAATCCTGATATTATCTCCCATAACCTTATCCGGTTAAAAGAGATAATATCCCTTAAATTAAGGAAATCACATCTCAAAGAAGATTTAAGAGATAAAAGGAGATAAATCCAGATCTCTTAAAGATATGAGGATCCTATTATAAAAGGAGGAGACCCAAGAGAGAGACTCACTTTTCACTAACCCCGGTGACTCTCCCTTAAGCGTATTAGAGAAACTAGCTCGACCAAGAGACTATTGAAGAGTCCTTGCTCGCTGGTATTCATCAGATACAAGATTAAGGGATTGAGATTACCGTATGGCCAAGGGTTGAACCTAGAACTACGCTTGGCTTTGATTCCCATTGGGATACGTAGGACCGAAATACAATATTCTGTCAAGCCATAATCTAAAACAACCCCCATTGTTCACTCTTGGTTTGACGTTCTACGGCGAGATTCCGGCAAGTCGGATCTCGGCAGGAACAAAGCATAAGTTAAACTTCTGGATATTGTAAATTATGCATAACAATTGAGCAATGGCTTCCTACTCCACATATAATCTTGGCTGGCCAAACAATACATTAGAAACAACTTTTTAATCGAAAAGAGCCTAATAAAAATCTTCAAGTTTTTCTTCTGAGAAAATAAAGAAAATAAAAGGAGTAGCAGGTTTAGCCACAAAGCTTAGGAGTAGCAGAAATTATTTAGAAACATAAAAATGTCATTGAGTGCAGGTTCCCTACAAACTTCATGATGACAAAAGACATATAATTGCATCATATAGCCACTTTACATGTTATAAATAAAAGGAACATAAACATAACTTGTCCTGTATCCAAACCTTGTTCCTGAAATTATCACCAGATAATTTCAATCAAACAAACTAAATTAGAAAACCATAAAATGTTACTAACCGCAACATATAGCACATAGTCATCAAGTCACCACAAACAAGTAGATATCCAAATGCAAAGGAAATAATTGAAACCATGTAACATATACAACCATAAAGAAAAATCTCACAAAATACAAATAAAGCTCATTGTTATACAAAAGCAAAGAGAAATTCCACAAGCCATCTTTTGATGTGCATAAACTATATTAATAGAGAGATATTAGAAACACATCAAGTTTGATCTCTGATCTTAGTACCCTCTGTAACCAAAGAAATATTCTCATTTTGTTTTAATATATGACTTTATATAACATAAGTTCAATTGTTATTAAAATGGATCTAACCAAAATTTTGAGACCAAAACTATAATTAACATAAAGTTGAAGGGCATTATCAAGATTAAGTTCAGTGATGGGAGCAGATTGCAAAATTCAGGAACACAGAGAAAGAGTACTAGAAATAAGAAAAGAGAGATGCCATTTGCTATCTCTTTAATTTAAAAACATATGAAACCAAAGAGACGTTCTTTTTCTGCATTCTTTCAATGTTTGTTTGTGTCAAATTTATAATTCAGTGAATGTTTATCTTTTCATTTAATACTCACTATTTTTTTTTTCCAAACAAGTGACATCCATACATTCCTTAAAGAGGATTTATATTAGGATGTTCTAGCATTTTCATAATGAGTACTTAGGAGAATAAACAATTATTATTAAAAAAATAATTGATTGCAATAATTATATAATCTAACTCAAAGTTTGTAACTTCAAAAGGAACATTTATGGAACTTCAATGTTTCTGGTTCAAAACAAAGGCCAAACTCTATCAGGAATCATCAAGCATGAAATAAAATTTTAGTACACTCAGCATTCCCAATAAAATCAACCACCCTGGAAAATTCATAAAGCTTTATCTTTATCTCCTTTTGAGACGCCCCGACGTCCTATTAAAGAAAACCCAAAATATTAAGACCTAATTTCGTTATTATCGTTTAAGCGAATATATTAAAACAACGGAAAAATTTAAAACATAACATACATACATAATATATACATCTCAAATCCTGATACAGTACAGTAGAGGGAATCCCATCAGTCGGATCCCAAAATGTACAAGCCGATAATCACACAGAAAATAAAAACAACATCCTAAAGAGACAAAACGCTCTGGCCATAGACTTTATACTCAAATATGAGGATCCACTGCTTGTCCTCCAACATCAAGCTCATACGAAGTCCCATCAAGTTCCTCCATGGCTGGAATCTCTATAGGATCTTCTCATCACGATCACAAAACGAAACATATGCAATATAGAGAAAATAGGGATAAGAAACCATATAACATCAAACGTGGAAAGGGTTTAGCAACATTTAATTAAATAACGGCACACTAAACATCCGTCTCCCCAGTATAAATATATATAACATAATCATCCTCAGTCCACATCTATAATCTTTCCTCTACCCTCCATCATGATGTAATGCAAATGCTGTATGAATAATCTCTTCAAGTATCAGCCATATCCGGATATCACAACAATATAATCGACACGTCCCAGAGTCCCCGGCGCACACCCTTGTCCGCGGATGGAGAATGCCCACGCAAAGCAATGGCACTATAGCCGCACAACCCGGTGCACACCTCTGGACCACAATTCAGGATGCTCATGCAATGCATGAACTATAGTTGCGACTAAAATGAAATCATCTCTGGACGGTCTGTCGTTAGCCTATCCCCGGAAATTTTCCCTCCGAGGAATAGACCCCAATCGACCATGTTTCAGGTCCACTCGACCATGTTTCAGGTCCCTCATATCACAGACCATGTTTCAAGTCACCCCCTAGTGCCCTAACCGGTCATCCTAATCTCATAGATAACCTCAAACTAATCTCATCTCATTAATCTCAACCTCATCTCACGATAATTATCTCGGTTGGGCACTGTTATCACATATTGTATGCAATCCCCAAATACATCCTCGTATCTCAACATAACTTATGATTTACTCAATTCTCTAAGCACAATCATTACACTCATCCTCTCATCATAATCATCATCATATATCCTCGTATTATAATATCATTTCCAAATGATAAATACCGAAATATAATAATGATAATAATAATAATAACAATCACAATAATAATAATAATAATGATAATAATAATAATAATTATCATCACAGTAGTAGTAGTACAATATTAAAATAATAATAATAATAATAATAATAATAATAATAATAATAATAATAGTAATAATCACTGTAGTAGTAGTAAGAATAATAATAATAATAATTATAAGTATAAACACTTCTAAAATAATTACCACACTCATGCTATCATTTATCAAGTATCAAATTCACATCAACCAGTCAAACAGACAATCATCACGCAATAAAATAATCTATGTAGCGTAACAACAATAAACACACAATTTTTATATCATCATCAGTACCACTGAGTAGTTCCCAACGTGGTATAGACATTGTCCGTTACTCGCTCTCGTGTAGGATTTGAGTCGCCCTACACCATTATCTAATTAAATATAACCGTGTCGTTTCCGACGTTAAATAATTTATTTCCCCCACCTGGAATGTCTTAGGCTAGCTCTGGGGCAACGAAACGGACACTCCCTATACTCCCTCAAATCTGTCACGCACCGTTCTACACCCTCCGGGGCTCCAAAAATTCACCTGAACACATCATTGTGAAGCACACGTTACATATAATCCAAATCTGAAGACGGAATTGGAAACCGATAAATGAATTGAAAGATAACCTCAATACCGTCGCCGATGACATTTAGGCATAAAAAGGACATAGACTTACCTTAGCCTAATCAAGAAAAGAAAGATAGGATAATGAAGTAGACATCGTGAGGATCACAACGGTATAATCAGAATTTTGATAGGACGAACAGATTGATCGGAAATCCCTCCAGAATTTTCTCTTTCACTCTCGGCCTCCCTCTTCTCTCTATATATATCTCTCTACGCCATTTCACACACTCTCCAACTTCGTTTCCTTTTACGTCCATTTGCTAAGAAAATAGAAAATTAATTCTGCATGTTTGGAGGATGACTCGTGGTTCCTAGGCTTAAATGTTGGCGTGATTTTAAGAACGGAAGACAAGCAGGAGGTGTCCTTCCAAGCAGGAGGTGTCCTTTACTTCTAACATGCCAACCTTTATTTGCCGTGTAGAATTCACTCATAGGATTAAAAAAATCATGTAACTAGTTTAATTAGGTTAAAAGTTGTAACTAGAGCCTAATAAATAAAGATTAGTGTTAAATAATAATGATTAGTAAAACTTGAGTAAATTAATCCTAATTAATTGTCTATGACTAAGATCTATATCTATGGCTAATTATCTTTTATGTTGTTAATGATAAACCACCTAATTAAGGATTTAAATTGAGGTGCTTAAATTTTATTTTGAACTTGCATATGTGTTTGGATTCTTAAATAATTTTAGATTTATCTAACCCTCACTCCCATCTAATTAAAATATTTAATTTCCCGAAAGATAGGATGTTACATTACTATCCCCCTTAAAAGAAATTCCGTCCTCGGAATTTACGTACCTCAGAATAGATGTGGATACTGTTGCTGTATATCCGCCTCACGCTCCCACGTAGCATCTCCAGCACCCTCATCCCAAATGACCTTAACCAAGGGAATCTGTCTACCACGGAGTTCTTTAATCCTTCTATCTGGGATCTTAATCGGTAAAGCCTCATATTCTAGATTCTCTCGGAGTTGTATAGATTCAGGCTCAAGTACATGATAAGGATTAGGGTAATATTTTCTCAACTTGGAAACATGGAAGACATTGTGAAGGTTGGAAAGGTAAGGCGGTAAGGCTATCTGATAAGCTACTAGACCAATTCGTCGAAGAATCTGAAATGGTCCAATGAATCGGGGAGTGAGCTTTCTAGACTTTATAGCTCTGCCAATTCCGGTCTTCAGAGTGACTCTCAAGAACACGTGATCACCTTCTTGGAACTCTAAGGGTCCCCTCCTCTTGTTACTATAGCTTCTCTGCCGATCCTGGGCTTCCTTCATTTTCTCTCTTATTTTCCTAACTTGTTCTGTTGTTTGTTGTACCACATCAGGACCCAACACTTGGCTCTCACCAGTCTCATACCAACATAATGGAGTCCTACACTTTCTCCCATACAGAGCCTCATACGGTGCCATCCCGATGCTACTGTGGAAACTGTTATTGTATGTGAACTCAATCAATGGTAGGAATTCATCCCAACTGCCAACATGTTCCAACACAAAAGCTCTTAAAAGATCCTCCAATGATTGGATTGTTCTCTCAGACTGTCCATCCGTCTGAGGATGATAAGCAGAACTCATCCTCAACTTTGTTCCCAAAGCATCGTGTAACTGTCTCCAAAATCTAGATGTAAATCTAGGATCGCGGTCGGAGACAATACTTGACGGCACACCGTGCAACCTCACTACTTCCTTGATATAGATATGGGTCAACCTTTCAAGACTATAACTCTCACCAATAGGTAAGAAGTGAGCACACTTCGTCAACCTATCAATGATAACCCAAATCGCATCAAACCTCTTCGGAGTTCGTGGTAATCCGACCACAAAGTCCATCGCTATGCTATCCCATTTCCACTCTGGGATATCCAAGGACTGCAACAACCCGGCGGGCTTTTGATGCTCTATCTTAGCTTTCTGACATACCAAACATGATATAACATATTCCGTCACTTCCTTCTTCATCCTTGGCCACCAAAACATCTTCTTCAAGTCTTGGTACATCTTGGTGGCTCCTGGATGGAAACTCAGCTTACTTTTATGCGCCTCCTCTAAGATCATATTCCTAATCTCTAAGTTCTCTGGCACACATATCCGATCCTTAAACCTTAACACTCCATCTGATCCTCTCCTAAACTCTGAAACTTTACCCTCATCTATACCTCGATTCACATCCACCAAATATTCATCCTGACCCTGCTTAATCTTAAGGTCCTTCAAAAACTCACTACTGATGGTGATCATACTTAAACATATTCTATCCTCCATCAGATCCATACCTAGGTTCAAATCTCTAAACTGTTCAAGCAACTCCATCTCTTTCACCATCATTGCGGATACGTGCAAGGATTTCCGACTTAGTGCATCTGCCACAACATTAGTCTTTCCTGGATGGTATTGAAGATCAAACTCATAGTCCTTAATGAATTCCATCCATCTACGTTGTCTCGTGTTCAGCTCCTTCTGATCAAACAAATACTTTAAACTCTTATGATCACTGAACACATTAAACTTAACTCCATAGAGATAGTGTCGCCATATCTTTAATGCGAACACTATGGCTGCTAACTCCAGATCATGGGTTGGGTAATTCCTTTCATGAACTCTTAATTGTAGGGAAGCATAAGCCACAACTCTTCCCTCTTGCATCAAAACACAACCCAATCCTTGATACGATGCATCACAATATACGTCAAACTGTCCTAATGGATCTGGCAACGTCAACACAGGAGATGTAGTCAACTTCTCCTTTAGCTTCTGAAAGCTCTCTTCACACTTCTCTGTCCAAACAAACGTCGTACCTTTTCTCGTTAACTGCATCATAGGCAACGCAATCTTCGAGAAACCCTCTATGAACCTCCTATAATACCCGGCTAATCCTAGGAAACTCCTCACCTCACTCACTGACTTAGGCCTCTCCCATTTAATCACGGTCTCTACCTTAACTGGATCAACAGCTATCCCATTCTTGTTGATTATATGCCCTAGAAACTGTACTTCCTCTAACAAAAATTCACACTTGGATAGCTTTGCATACAGTTGTCTATCTCTCAACACATGTAACACCACTCTCAGATGTTCCTCATGTTCTTCCCGACTACGGGAGTAGATAAGGATATCATCTATAAACACCACAACAAACTTGTCAAGGAACGGTCTAAAAATCCTGTTCATGTAATCCATGAACACCGCTGGAGCATTAGTTACACCAAAAGGCATAACTAGGTATTCATAGTGTCCATACCTTGTCCTAAAAGCGATCTTAGGTACATCCTCCTTCTTCACCCTAATCTGATGGTATTCTGATCTTAAATCTATCTTAGAAAACACCGAAGCTCATTTCAATTGATCCATCAAATCATCTATCCTAGGCAACAGATATTTGTTCTTGATTGTAACTTTATTCAACTGCCTATAATCCGTGCACAACCTAGAACTTTCGTCCTTTTTCTTGACAAACAATACCGGTTCTCCCCAAGGTGAAACACTCGGTCTGATGAATTCCTTCTTCATCATGTCATCCATCTGTTTCTTCAACTCTGCCAACTCTACTGGTGACATCCGATAAGGAGCTACTGAAATAGGACCAGCCCCTGGTATGAGATCTATAGCGAACTCCACCTCCCTCTCTGGTGGCAAATCTGGAACATCAGGAGGGAAAACCTTGGGAAACTCTCTAGCAATTGGCAGAGAATCTATACTCGAAGTCTCCTTAGCTTCCAAAGAGAAAAGCATCACATACTGCTGAGAACCGCAACCCCTCATAATTGCTCCTTCATTGGCAGATACTATGCTAGAAGGCTCAATAAAAGATAATGTCTTTCGGGCACAGTCTAGCACTACATGGTTAGCCGAAAGCCAATCCATGCCAAGAATAACGTCTATCTGCTGCATAGGCAGACAGATGAGATCTACAAAGAATGCCCTATTTTCAACAACTATAGGACACTGCAAACAAACAGACATAGTGATCAGAGGATCACCGATAGGGGTGGACACTGTCAAGGTATATGGTAGCTGAGAAACGGGTAAATGTAAATGATCTACACACTCATGGGACACAAAAGAATGTGTAGCGCCTGAATCAAACAACACAGACGAGAGTCTGCCAGATATTAAACACATACCTTGAATAAGATCTGTAGATTGAGAGGACTCAGATCCTCTCACTGTAAACACTCTCCCTGTGGCCTGAGGTCTGGCCGTCTGTCCTCCCGCTACCGGAACCCCTCTCCCAGTTCCTTATCGGAAACCACTAGATCCTCTGAAACTACCAGCTCCTCTGCCGGCTACTGGCTGCTGCTGTATCGCTCTCTGTCTACAATCCCTAGCAAAATGACCTGGTTTGCCACAGATGTAGCAACCATATCTATCTGTACAATCCCTGATATAATGTGGGCCTCCGCATCTGAAACACACTGGGGCCCTCTGCTGCTGGCCCTCTCTGGTAACTGGTACTGATGGTACAGATGTCTGAGTACTCTGTCCTGGTCTAATGTATGGTCCTCTCCTCCACTGAGAACCTCCATCACCTCTCCTCTGCTGACCTGCTCTGATAGGACCCCCCCCTATGCTGCTGTCTCTGCTCTGCAGCCTGCCTCCTGTCAATGCTCTCAATAGCACTGGCCCTCTCCACTAGCTCTGGGAAACTCAGGATATCCAAGGGCACTATAGACCTCCTCAACTCATGCCGTAAACCCTCCTCGAATCTCCGGCACATCCAGTCCTCATCTGGAAACCTCTGGTAGTACTCAGAAAACTGTATCAGGGCCTCGAATCTAGCTGCGTAATCACCAACAGATCGGTCTCCCTGTTGGAGACTCATGAATTCTCTCTCCTTCTCGCGTCTGACTAATCGCGGGAAGTACTTCTCAAAGAAACACTCTCTGAACAGCTCCCAACTGATGAGTCTGCCCTCAGCCGCTAGTAATCTTCTATTGCCTCTCCACCATGACTCAGCCCCTCCGGTCATCATGAAGGCGGCATAAGTCACCTTCCGATCATCTCTGCATCTCATAGTATCAAAGATCATCTCGAGCTCCTGAATCCACCACTCTGCTCGCTCTGGATCATACTCTCCACCAAACTGTGGTGGCTCACCTTTGAGAAAGGTAGCCAATCATGCATCCTCAGCATTGGCGGCCATCCTCCTATCATGCCGCTCCTGTAGCTCTGCCTCTCTCTGTACCCTCTGAGCATTCTGCTGCGCTTGCTGCAACAGAACGGATGCTAACTCACGGATAGTCCGAAGAGTCTTGGCGGACTCTCCTCCACCTCCAATCCCTGCCTCTGGCAGATGGGGCTCATCCTCTACACCCTCTATCACTCTACCACCACCCCGTCTGCCACGTCCTCGACCTCGGCCTCGAGCCATGATCCTGTTAAAAGAAATCATTAGCCCCCATCAATATGACATATAATACTACATAAAACTGGAATATAAATACTACATGCCATAAAGATGTCGCGTCGGACTCATTACTCAACTTCTAAACATAGTTGTTATCTGATGTGGATTCAACTAAATGGCCAGTTCACCCTAATCATAGTGCTCACAGTCCGTTTCAGAACCGAACTGCTCTGATACCACTAAATGAGACGCCCCGACGTCCCATTAAAGAAAACCCAAAATATTAAGACCTAATTTCGATATTATTGTTTAAGCGAATATATTAAAACAGCGGAAAAATTTAAAACATAACATACATACATAATATATACATCTCAAATCCTGATACAGTACAGTAGAGGGAATCCCATCAGTCAGATCCCAAAATGTACAAGCTGATAATCACACAGAAAATAAAAACAACATCCTAAAGAGACAAAACGCTCTGGCCATAGACTCTATACTCAAATATGTGGATCCACTGCTTGTCCTCCAACGTCAGGCTCATACGAAGTCCCATCAAGTTCCTCCATGGCTGGAATCTCTGTAGGATCTTCTCATCACGATCACAAAACGAAACATATGCAATATAGAGAAAATAGGGATAAGAAACTGTCGCGACCGTCCCGTCCGGGAGGCGCGGAAAGATGGATAAAAACAGAGGAGTCGCCACTAAAATTTTTATTGGGAAAATCTTAGAAAACCCATGTTTTAAAGGTAAACTGGTCTGAAAAAAAAGATGAGATGAGTCCGGGAGTCGGTTACGAGTAGGGAAGGTGTTAGCACCCCACATCGCCCGTTTAAAAAAAACGGTACCTCAAGTTAATTGTGCAAAAAAAACATTTTTACAGCCTTTTAAATATTTATTTTACCCCAAAATTTATTTACAAGAAAAAATTATATATTTTTTAATTTTTAATTTGAACTTTTTTTTATATTTTTTAATTTATTGTTAAAAAGGGGAAAAGTTTAATTTTTTGATTAATTATTTTAGCATAAAAAGAGACACAAAAAAAGTAAAATTTAGTTTTGGCCCGACAAGATGATTTATCTTGCTCCTACGTATTCCCGGGTGCGATGGGAAACTCAAAGCCACGTAGTTCTCTTTAAAACATTTGATTGGTTGGTTGATTTTAAATTTGATAAAGATTTTGATTTTTTTTCTTATTTTTTTTTAAAAGATTTTATTTTGAAATAAATTCACTCTTGCACAGGGTCCAAGATAGCAATGTTACACGATAAACCCTTACAATTCATACGCCACTTGAGGATGAAAAATCATACACCAACGTCGAAGATTGTTGTGTGAATTAAAAAAGAGATTATTTATTTATTACAAAAAAAGTTGGATAAAATTTGTTAAAAGAGAAAATTGGAAATATTTTATTATTCTTAATGAAAAGGAATTCATTCTTGCACAGGGTTCAAGATAACAGAGTTATACGATAAACCCTTATAATTCTTACAACACTTGAGGATGAAAAATCATACATCAACATTGTAGATTGTTGCATGAATTCAAAGAAATTTTTTTTTTTTTTTGAAAAGAATGAAATTGGGTCAAATTGATTAAAAGTATCAATTAAAAAACATTTAATTTTTTTTAAAAGGGGATTCACTCTTGCACAAGGCTAAAGATAGCGGAGCTATACGATGAACACTTACAATTCATACAATACTTGAGGATGAAAAATCATACATCAACATTGTAGATTGCTACGTGAATCCAAAAAGATTTTTTTTTTAACTTCCTGTTTTTATGTTTTTTTTTTTAGAAATAAATTCTTTTAATCTTTTCTTTCTAAAACATTTTTAAAAAAAAAGAAAAAAACCTGATCTAAATTTGAAAGAGGCCCATATCAGTAAAGTAAAGAGGAGGCCCAAATGACAAGGGACCAGACCCAAGCACATGAGCTAATAACTCACGTAAAAAAGAGTACATAAACAAGAGATAAGAGAGAGAAAAACAACAACAGAGGGGAGTCAGAAGCTTAGGTTCTTCCATGTTACCAACAATAAGACAATGGAAAGCTGAACTGGTTGATCCGTACGGCGGAGGTAGTTCTCCGGCGCAGATGAGCTCGGGGCCGCGGTGGATCTTGCTCTGCTGGCTTGCGATCAGCGGCGACGACCGGATCTGGGGAGTGGTGCTTGGTTGAGGCGCGGCGTCGATGGCAGAGAGCAGATCTGTAACTCCCTTTGCAGGGGAGGCACCGATCTGAGGAAGAAGGAGGATGTGGCGGCTATGGGAGGTGACGACGACAGCGGCGGTTCGATAGTTTCGCGGTGGAGCGCGTTTTCGTGCGACAGAGCTCGAATCAGATGCAGCAAGGACGCGATCTCCTCCCTCACGTCGGCGACGACGGCTCCGAGCGGCCTCCAGGCGATGCAAGCGGCACAGTGGTCGCGGCTATGCAGCAGTGGCCGGACGGCGGCCCCCAGGCGGCGCGTCTGCTGTGAGAGAGTGAAGAGAGAAACTTGAAAGAATCAAAAGGAAGAAGGAGATGTGTATTGTTATGGTGTCATGTAGAAGAAGGGAAAACAAATGAATGAAGTGGAAGTTAGATGGAAGGGAGAAGGATGAGAAAGAAAAGAGAAAATGAGAAGGGGAAGAGCTCTGACGTGAAGAAAGAAAGAAAAAAAGAAAGAGGAAGAAAAAAGGAGAAGTTTTTTTTTTGTATCAGAGAGTATTTGGGTGTTTTTCTGTTGATTTGGGATTTGGGAGTGATGGTGGCTAGAGGTTGGAGAGGAGAATGTTGAGTGTTGTTTGCTGTTTTTTTTTTCTTCATTTGGCCACTGTTCAATATATAGCACCAGGGGGAAGAAGATGCCAAAATTTTCTGTTGGGCAGCTGGTGGGTACAAGTAGTGGGGAGTAAATCAGCCTTTGCTCCATCACCTTGCAGGGGCAGCAATGGGTGAGGATGGTTTGTACCATTGTCCCCCTTTTTTCTGAAAAAGGATGAAGAAGACAAAGAGGGGTACAAGCATGGGAGCTGAAGGGTACAAGCATGGGAGCTGATTTTTTTTAAAAAAATTTTACTTTTCTTTTTTTTTTTAATTAATTTTTTTATTTTATTTTTAACAAATCAGAATAGTAAAATAAACAATTTTGTTGGGTTTGGGATAATGGGCCCAAAAATAAAAACGAAATTGGGCTCCATTTGATGATGTAATGGGCCCAGAAAAAAACATTTTTTTGTTTTATTTTTATTATTTTTTGTTATTATTTTCAAGACATTAATAAAAAAATCCGGGCAAAATTAGGTGTTCACAGCTGCCCCTCTTTATTTGTTTCTTATTAGATAGTAGGTGTAACCGTAGTTAACCTATTATCGTTATAAGAAACGAGTAAAGACATGAACTCCAATTTTGGCCGGTGTTCGCTGACAAGTAGACGGATGCATAATTAAAAGCTTACGGGATGGACTGCCCGTAGAAGCTCGAACAGAAAGATAAAATGCTTGCGGAGTCGTTTGTCCGCTGAAGCTTGAACAAGCAGAGCTTACAGAGTATGGTACCCGTCGAAGCTTGACAAAAAGTTTAAAAGCTTGCGGAGTCGGTTATCCGCTGAAGCTTGAAAGCAAAATGCGACAAGCTTGCGGAGTCGGGTATCCGCCGAAGCTTGAAAAGAAATGTAAAAAGCTTACGGAGTCGGTTGTCCGCTGAAGCAAAAATGATTAAAAGCTTGTGGAGTCGGTTATCCACTGAAGCTTAACAGAAAAGTTAAAAGCATGGAGTCGGTTGTCATTTGAAGCTTGAAAAGAAAAGGTAAAAAGCATGCGGAGTCGGGTATCCGCTGAAGCTTTAAAGGAAAGGTAAAAAAGCTTACGGAGTCGGTTGTCCGCTGAAGCTTGAAAACAAGCAGAGCTTACGGGGTATGGTACCCGTCGAAGCTTGACAGAAAGGTTAAAAGCTTGCGGAGTCGGTTATCCGTTGAAGCTTGAAAGCAAAAGGATAAAAAGTTCGTGGAGTTGGTTGTCCACCGAAGCTTGAGGAGAAAAGTTGAAAGCTTGTGGAGTCAGTTGTCCGCTGAAGCTTGAAAGAAAATATTAAAAGCTTGCGGAGTCGGTTGTCCACTGAAGCTTGACAGAAAAGGTAAAAAACTTGTGGAGTCGGTTGTCCACTGAAGCTTGTCAGAAAATGAAAAGCATGCGGAGTCGGTTATCCGCCTGAAGCTTGTGAGAAAAGGTAAAAAGCTCGTGGAGTCGGTTATCCACCGCTTGAAAGAAAAGTTGAAAGCTTGCGGAGTCGGTTGTCACTTGAAGCTTGAAGGGAAGGATCAAAAGCTTGTGGAGCTCGGTTATCCACCTGAAGCTTGACAAACAAAATGTAAAAAACTTATGTGGTCCTATGTCTATAGGAGCCAACAAAGGTATAGCTTATGAGCCCTCTGCCCGTTAAAGCTAAACGAAACGAAACTTACGAGGTCCTATGCCTGCTAAAGCTAACAAGACATGACTTTTGGGGCCCTGCGCCCGGTAAAGCCAAACTACAACAAAACAAAACTTAAGAGGCCCTATGCCTGCTAAAGCTGACAAGACATGACTTTTGGGGTCCTGTGCCCACTAAAGTCAAACTACAACAAAACAAAACTTAAGAGGCCCTATGCCTGCTAAAGCTGACAAGTCATGACTTTTGGGGCCGCGTGCCCACTAAAGCCAAACTACAACAAAACAAAACTTAAGAGGCCCTATGCCTGCTAAAGCTGACAAGACATGACTTTTGGGGCCCTGTGCCCACTAAAGCCAAACTACAACAAAACAAAACTTAAGAGGCCCTATGCCTGCTAAAGCTGACAAGACAAAGCTTATGGGCCCTATGCCCATTAAAACAGCATTAAAGCTTAGAGACCCTATGTCTGCTAAAGCTAACACAAGCAAAGCTTAGGGGCCTTGTGCCCGTTAAAGTCGAACAAAACAAAGCTTATGAGGCCCTATGCCTACTAAAGCTAACAGTAACATGACTTTTGGGGCCCTGTGCCCGCTAAAGTCAAACAAAACAAAGCTTATGAGGCCCTATGCCTACTAAAGCTAAACTACATGACTTTTGGGGCCCTGTGCCCGCTAAAGTCGAACAAATGCAAAACTTATGAGGCCCTATGCCTACTAAAGCTACCAGTAACATGACTTTTGGGGCCCTGTGCCCGCTAAAGCTGACAAGACAAAGCTTATGGGCCCTATGCCCATTAAAACAGACGAAAGCTTAGAGACCCTATGTCTACTAAAGCTAACAAAACAAAGCTTATAGGCCCTATGCCCGTTAAAACAGATGAAAGCTTAGAGACCCTGAGTCTGCTAAAGCTAACAAAAGCGAAGCTTATGGGCTCCAAGCCCGTAAAATCCAGTAAAATGGGAGCTTATGGGCCCTATGCCTAAATGTGATGCAATGATGTTGATTCTGGTGCATGAAATAATGCATGATGCAAAAGATTCTTTCAGTGATTGATAATGAACTTTGATCATTTTTCGCAAACCACTCTTTGATTTCTAGCCCCTTAAAGCTTCGATCACAACCAAATTTAAGGAAGAAATGGAATGTCACTCATTGATCCGGATTGTCATTTTCTTGCCCCATTGATGCTTTGCCCCTTGTCACAAATATGCCTATTTCCAATGATTATCCCGATGGATGAGGCTGCTTGATTTCTCTATCTTTTCCAACATTGCCCTTTGTTAGGAGATTGATGTACTTTCCATGACCTTTGCATCCTGAGAGAAACTCTAAATGATATCATTATTGATACTTGCTTCACCTTTCGGTATGTATTAAAGAATGAAAATTGAGTCTATGGTAGAAAGTGGGGTATGATAGAGGATGGACAGGGAGTAACAATATGTGGAAAGTGGTAAGGATATGAGCGAAAGAATTGAAAGGTTGTTAGAAGGAAGGAAACAATGACGGGATGGAGTTCACATTTTTCTTCAGGTGATACTCTTTTAAGATGATAAGTGCTAGCTTCTCATGCGTATAATCTCGAGCATCGCTTTAATCAGCTTTCATGAACATGGTTTGCTCCAGTCTTCATGTATTGAGAATTTCATGGCTCGCCTTCAAACTGCCCCAGTTTTCAGTTGGGATTTCTTCAAGAGACACTCGTATGATCTCTAGTATTGCTTTAATCTCCTTCCGAGGACATGATTTGCCTTTAAATTCAAACTGCCCCAGTTTGTTGCTTCGAGAAATCTGTTTGACCCTAACTTTTGCCCAGGTTGCTCTTCCGATCTTTCGACCTACCGGGTCGCTCTAATTTTGCCTAGGTCGCCCTTGCAGGTTTTCAACCCAGCGAGCCTCCTCCTTTTTGTTTTGTTTTTTTTTTTCATTTTCTCTTTGTCTTGTCTTTTCTTTTTATTTTTCCGAGAGCGATGCATTGAAAAAGCACAAACATTTTGTCTCACAATTAAAGTTAATGAAAATGATAACAATCTTTCATTGATCAGAATGGCTTTTTAGGCTCATAACGCGGCCAATGGTTGAGAGTCATGAAGGAAAGGATATAAGGCTCAAACAAATGTTTCAAGGTTGAATAGGACCGATGATCCACGATCTTTTCGATTTCTAAGAACATTTGTTTTCCTCTAACTTTCCTTTTTATTTCCTCCTTTTTTTTGCCTTTGCATGAAGTTTTTTTTTTTGCTTCATAATCACCGATTCTTTCATGCTTGCCCCTTGCTTAGGGGTGATCCTTGTCTCGGGTTCTTTGAAAGAATTTCAAGCTCAAACGGAGTAACAAGGGATAGTACAAGTATGTGAAAGATATAGAAAGATGGCCATTCTTCATTTCGAATTTTGATTGTTAATTTTCATAAATTTTAAAGGTAAGACAAAAATGATAGTACTTGCAAAAGCATAACCGGGCGCTCTTTCTCAATTTCCCTTTTAATTTCTTTTCTCTTCTTTTTTTTTTTCAAATCATGGAGTCTAGCTTGAATCAAAAAGATTTCCTTTGATTGCCCCAATCATCTTCGGTTGATCTCATGGGGAAGCTTTCCATAGTTGTCCGAACCAGCATGGTTAATGAGGTGATCAGGATCATACGATGAGGTTCCAGCACTTATTATTTTATTTTATTTTTAAAGAAAATCACCTTCAGATCTGCTTTATTGATAACTTTCAAGAAAAAGAAGAAGGATGAAGGTAAAATCAGAAGATGAAGGAAAGGAAGGAAACTCAATGCATTCATTTATTCATACTGAAATGGAAACAAGTAAGCCCATTATTAAAAACTTCCTAAAGCCTTGGGCAGAGCTAAAGGATTAGCATCAATGAATTACTCTACACAAGATTCAAAGGTCATGTTCCAAAGTGTCCTCTACGGCATGGACTCTTAACCTCCCGCATCAAGAGTGTCTCGTTGGAAACTTAGCACATTTGCATTGATCAGATCTTGCACTTTATACTTTAAGGTCTTGCAATTTTCAGTTGAATGACCTATCACTCCCCCATGATAGTCACACTTGACATTTGGGTCAAACCATTTTGGGTATGGGGGTTGCACCGCCCTGGTCGGGACCGGGACCAACAAAGATTTTTCAATAAGGTTGTGCAATAGCTCCGTGTAAGTCATAGGTATAGGGTCAAACTGCATGGGCTTCTTTTCTGGGTTGTAAGGCTGTCTCCTTTGATTTGCATTTAGGTTTTGTTGGGGCGGTATGGTGGGAAAGGTTTGATGTTGGAAAGGGTTTGATGGGTGGTATGGTGTCCTCATAGGATAGGATTGGGTTGGAAATTGTGAGATGGCGGCGATGTATGGCTGGTTGGCTTGGTGATACGGAGATGGTTGGTAATATGGGGGGTAGGTTGTTTGAAAAGACGGTTGAGAGTTGACAGATATTTGACCCGGTATCCAATGCCCAGACCACTTAGACTCTTGCTCAGATGCCACAACATGCGCCTCTTCTTCATTCTTCTTGACAAATGGAGCTTTTGTCATCCCGGCTAACCCCACAGAACTTTCAACAATCTTACCATTTCTCATCCCATTCTCAATTCTTTCTCCAATGATAACCATGTCAGAAAAGTTTGATGATACACTTCCAATCATTCTATCATAGAAGGGCGACTGAAGTGTATCAATGAACATTGCCCCAATTTCCTTTTCAGTTAATGGGGGCTCTACTTGAGCAGCCAATTTTCTCCACCGTTGTGCATACTCCTTGAAGGTTTCTGTATCCCTTTTTAACATATTTTGAAGTTGCATCCTATCAGGAGCCATGTCAATATTATACTTGTATTGTTTCAGGAATGCATCCGCTAGGTCTTTGAAGGATCGAATGTGGGCCCGCTCGAGGTGTATGTACCAATTTGATGCTGCCCCAGTCAAACTATCTTGGAAGAAATGAATCAAGAGCTTATCATCCTGGGCATGTGATGCCATCTTCCTGACGTACATGGTTAAGTGGCTTTTTGGACATGTGGTTCCTATGTATTTGTCAAAATCTGGCACTTTGAAATTTTGGAGGTATTACGACATTGGTACTAGACAGAGTTCAGAGGCATCCCGAAGACCATGACTGTTTGCCCTTTCAATAGTTCGCAGTCTTTCCTCTAGAACCTCCAGCTTTTCTATGGATTGAGGATTCCCACATGACTGATTCACAGCAACATACTGTGGGGAAGCGAAGCTCTGTGCCACTTGGATCCCATTGGCACCAATGTGGAAGGTGAATGGTGAAGTGTTTGGGTTAACGGAATGCACCATAGAATTGGTGGGGATCTGTGTCTGGGTTGTGTTTTGTGAGTTTGGATTGCCATTTGCTGGACCAGGAGCGACTGGCGGCACAAATCCTCGAGGAAGACCATATGGGGGATTGCTTGGGTCAAATGAAGGACAATTTTGATTGCTTGGGTAGCCAGTGAAAGGCATCATGACCCCTTGTTGGTTGTTCCCATGAGTGAGAAGAGGTATGGCCGGCTGCTCTTCAGTTGAGGCTGAAGGATTCTCATTCGTGTTCTTCTCCTTCTGCATGACTTGCAACATTACCATCATTTGGGTCATCTTCTCTTTGAGTTGACTCCAGTCTTCTATGAACTTCTGAGTTTGCTCTTCCTCATCCATGATTTTGGCTTGTGATCGAGTCCAATAAGGGTGCCGCAGAGCAATTATTCAAAAAGTCACTGTGAAGTTTGGGGAAAAGGGATTAAATCCTTATTTGTGACAGTTTACTGAAGATAACCTTTTGGGATGCATGAAAAAGATTTTTCTTGACCCAAGAAGGTGTTAATGCATGGGTTGCATGGAAAAGATTTACTTTTTATTTTTATTTTTCTACTTACCCAAATTTTAATACATGAGATGCATGAAGGAACTTCTATCAAAACAGTGATACATGGAATGAGCCTTTTTATTTTTTAGATGAATCAATTTTTTTATGAATGCTTGAGATAAATGATTTTTTTTTAATGAACGACTGATATGAAATTTTTTTAATGATGAGATTGACATAAAAAGTAATTGATGCATGAAATGTGTGAATTTTTAATTTATTGGTCTGAAAAGTTTTTAGTGATGCATGCATAAAATGAAGGAGATGCATGGCTTCTTATTTTTTCTTTTTTCTTCTTATGAATGCTTGAGATAAATGATTTTTTTTGTAAGGAACGCATGAGAGGAATGCATGAAAACGGTTTTTTTTTTTATGAACCTAACAAAATATTTACAAAATATACAAAGAATATGAATGAGTTATAGAAAGATGATTTACACAAATCCCTTTTTTACCATTTATGGAAATGCATGAGATATAAACGTGATTATTCATATTGCAGAAAAAGATGGAATGTGCTCCCTTTTGTCCTACATGGGTCATATCCTAAAGTTTGAATTTCTAAGGTCGAGACCCTATTTTGGTAGGCTAGTAATGGCATTTTATGTGCATGACTTTCGAGACGGATCTAAACCCCTAAACATATGGTCCCCGGATTACCCTCATCTAAAAGATAAGGATCCGAATCCATGAACCTCACCATAGGGACTGAAAAGTCACAATATGGCGATCCATGTTTCGGTAGCAATCCGAGCGGGAGAATCAATGTCTGTCAGGGGCGCAAAAGCTCACAATAACATCACTGAAGCCCCTTCTAATCCAATGGCATTCCAAGACTCGGGTATAGAGCCCAAAAGTGTGTGAGTATGAGATGGTGTTGTGTGTGCTGGGAGCAAGCAAACCTGCACAAAACCCAAAAACTAACCCCCAAGCCTGCAAAAGAACAGCCAACATTTACAAGAGTTTTCTACCCTAAGGTTGCAAGAATGTACAAAGACATTTATTAAAACATATAATACTATATACAAATAAAACAAAAAGGGGTAAAACTAATATTTTCAAAGTTATTAAAAGAAGTTGCACAACCAACTATGATAGGCCTGACTCTCTAAAGTCCCCAGTGGAGTCGCCAGCTGTCGCGACCGTCCCGTCCGGGAGGCGCGGAAAGATGGATAAAAACAGAGGAGTCGCCACTAAAATTTTTATTGGGAAAATCTTAGAAAACCCATGTTTTAAAGGTAAACTGGTCTGAAAAAAAAGATGAGATGAGTCCGGGAGTCGGTTACGAGTAGGGAAGGTGTTAGCACCCCACATCGCCCGTTTAAAAAAAACGGTACCTCAAGTTAATTGTGCAAAAAAAACATTTTTACAGCCTTTTAAATATTTATTTTACCCCAAAAATTATTTACAAGAAAAAATTATATATTTTTTAATTTTTAATTTGAACTTTTTTTTATATTTTTTAATTTATTGTTAAAAAGGGGAAAAGTTTAATTTTTTGATTAATTATTTTAGCATAAAAAGAGACACAAAAAAAGTAAAATTTAGTTTTGGCCCGACAAGATGATTTATCTTGCTCCTACGTATTCCCGGGTGCGATGGGAAACTCAAAGCCACGTAGTTCTCTTTAAAACATTTGATTGGTTGGTTGATTTTAAATTTGATAAAGATTTTGATTTTTTTTCTTATTTTTTTTTAAAAGATTTTATTTTGAAATAAATTCACTCTTGCACAGGGTCCAAGATAGCAATGTTACACGATAAACCCTTACAATTCATACGCCACTTGAGGATGAAAAATCATACACCAACGTCGAAGATTGTTGTGTGAATTAAAAAAGAGATTATTTATTTATTACAAAAAAAGTTGGATAAAATTTGTTAAAAGAGAAAATTGGAAATATTTTATTATTCTTAATGAAAAGGAATTCATTCTTGCACAGGGTTCAAGATAACAGAGTTATACGATAAACCCTTATAATTCTTACAACACTTGAGGATGAAAAATCATACATCAACATTGTAGATTGTTGCATGAATTCAAAGAAATTTATTTTTTTTTTTTGAAAAGAATGAAATTGGGTCAAATTGATTAAAAGTATCAATTAAAAAACATTTAATTTTTTTTAAAAGGGGATTCACTCTTGCACAAGGCTAAAGATAGCGGAGCTATACGATGAACACTTACAATTCATACAATACTTGAGGATGAAAAATCATACATCAACATTGTAGATTGCTACGTGAATCCAAAAAGATTTTTTTTTTTAACTTCCTGTTTTTATGTTTTTTTTTAGAAATAAATTCTTTTAATCTTTTCTTTCTAAAACATTTTTAAAAAAAAAGAAAAAAACCTGATCTAAATTTGAAAGAGGCCCATATCAGTAAAGTAAAGAGGAGGCCCAAATGACAAGGGACCAGACCCAAGCACATGAGCTAATAACTCACGTAAAAAAGAGTACATAAACAAGAGATAAGAGAGAGAAAAACAACAACAGAGGGGAGTCAGAAGCTTAGGTTCTTCCATGTTACCAACAATAAGACAATGGAAAGCTGAACTGGTTGATCCGGACGGCGGGAGGTAGTTCTCCGGCAGCAGATGAGCTCTGGGGTCGCGGTGGATCTTGCTCTGCTGGCTTGCGATCGGCGGGCGACCGGATCCGGGGAGTGGTGCTTGGTTGAGGCGCAGCGTCGATGGCGGAGAGCAGATTCAGTAACTCCCTTTGCAGGGGAGGCACCGATCCGAGGAAGAAGGAGGATGTGGCGGCTATGGGAGGTGACGACGACAGGCGGCGGTTCGATAGTTTCACGGTGGAGCGCGTTTTCGTGCGGCGAGCTCGAATCAGATGCAGCAAGGACGCGATCTCCTCCCTCACGTCGGCGACGACGGCCCGAGCGGCCTCCAGCGATGCAAGCGGCACACGGTGGTCGCGGCTATGCAGCGATGGCCGGACGGCGCCCACGGGCGGCGCGTCTCTTGTGAGAGAGTGAAGAGAGAAACTTGAAAGAATCAAAAGGAAGAAGGAGATGTGTATTGTTATGGTGTCATGTAGAAGAAGGGAAAACAAATGAATGAAGTGGAAGTTAGATGGAAGGGAGAAGGATGAGAAAGAAAAGAGAAAATGAGAAGGGGAAGAGCTCTGACGTGAAGAAAGAAAGAAAAAAAGAAAGAGGAAGAAAAAAGGAGAAGTTTTTTTTTTGTATCAGAGAGTATTTGGGTGTTTTTCTGTTGATTTGGGATTTGGGAGTGATGGTGGCTAGAGGTTGGAGAGGAGAATGTTGAGTGTTGTTTGCTGTTTTTTTTTTCTTCATTTGGCCACTGTTCAATATATAGCACCAGGGGGAAGAAGATGCCAAAATTTTCTGTTGGGCAGCTGGTGGGTACAAGTAGTGGGGAGTAAATCAGCCTTTGCTCCATCACCTTGCAGGGGCAGCAATGGGTGAGGATGGCTTGTACCATTGTCCCCCTTTTTTCTGAAAAAGGAAGAAGAAGACAAAGAGGGGTACAAGCATGGGAGCTGAAGGGTACAAGCATGGGAGCTGATTTTTTTATAAAAAATTTTACTTTTCTTTTTTTTTTTAATTAATTTTTTTATTTTATTTTTAACAAATCAGAATAGTAAAATAAACAATTTTGTTGGGTTTGGGATAATGGGCCCAAAAATAAAAACGAAAATGGGCTCCATTTGATGATGTAATGGGCCCAGAAAAAAACATTTTTTTGTTTTATTTTTATTATTTTTTGTTATTATTTTCAAGACATTAATAAAAAAATCTGGGCAAAATTAGGTGTTCACAGAAACCATATAACATCAAACGTGGAAAGGGTTTAGCAACATTTAATTAAATAACGGCACACTAAACATCTGTCTCCCCAGTATAAATATATATAACATAATCATCCTCAATCCACATCTATAATCTTTCATCTACCCTCCATCATGATGCAATGCAAATGCTGTATGAATAATCTCTTCAGGTATCGGCCATATCCGGATATCACAACAATATAATCGACACGTCCCAGAGTCCCCGGCGCACACCCTTGTCCGTGGGTGGAGAGTGCCCACGCAAAGCAATGGCACTATAGCCGCACAACCCGGTGCACACCTCTGGACCACAATCCAGGATGCTCATGCAATGCATGAACTATAGCTGCGACTAAAATGATATCATCTCTGGACGGTCTGTCGTTAGCCTATCCCCGGGAATTTTCCCTCCGAGACATAGACCCCAATCGACCATGTTTCAGGTCCACTCAACCATGTTTCAGGTCCCTCATATCACAGACCATGTTTCAGGTCACCCCCTAGTGCCCTAACCGGTCATCCTAATCTCATAGATAACCTCAAACTAATCTCATCTCATTAATCTCAACCTCATCTCACGATAATTATCTCGGTTGGGCACTGCTATCACATATCGTATGCAATCCCCAAATACATTCTCGTATCTCAACATAACTTATGATTTACTCAATCCTCTAAGCACAATCATTACACTCATCCTATCATCATAATCATCATCATATATCCTCGTATTATAATATCATTTCCAAATGATAAATACCGAAATATAATAATGATAATAATAATAATAACAATCACAATAATAATAATAATAATGATAATAATAATAACTATTACATCACAGTAGTAGTAGTACAATAATAATAATAATAATAATAATAATAATAATAATAGTAATAATCACTGTAGTATTAGTAGTAAGAATAATAATAATAATAATTATAAGTATAAACACTTCTAAAATAATTACCACACTCATGCTATCATTTATCAAGTATCAAATTCACATCAACCAGTCAAACAGACAATCATCACGCAATAAAATAATCTATGTAGCGTAATAACAATAAATGCACAATTTCTATATCATCATCAGTACCACTGAGTAGTTCCCAACGTGGTATAGACATTGTCTGTTGCTCGCTCTCGTGTAGGGTTTGGGTCGCCCTACACCTTTATCTAATTAAATGTAACCGTGTCGTTTCCGACGTTAGATAATTGATTTCCCCCACCTGGAATGTCTTAGGCTAGCTCTGGGGCAACGAAACGGACACTCCCTATACTCCCTCAAATCTGCCACGCACCGTTCTACACCCTCCGGGGCTCCAAAAATTCACCTGAACACATCATTGTGAAGCACACGTTATGTATAATCCAAATCTGAAGACGGAATTGGAAACCGATAAATGAATTGAAAGATAACCTCAATACCGTCGCCGACGGCATTTAGGCATAAAAAGTACATAGGCTTACCTTAGCCTAATCAAGAAAAGAAAGATAGGATAATGAAGTAGACATCGTGAGGATCACAACGGTATAATCAGAATTTTGATAGGACGAACGGATTGATCGGAAATCCCTCCAGAATTTTCTCTTTCACTCTCGGCCTCCCTCTTCTCTCTATATATCTGTCTACGCCATCTCACACACTCTCCAACTTCGTTTCCTTTTACGTCCATTTTCTAAGAAAATAGAAAATTAATTCTGCATGTTTGGAGGATGACTCATGGTTCCTAGGCTTAAATGTTGGCATGATTTTAAGAACGGAAGACAAGCAGGAGGTGTCCTTCCAAGCAGGAGGTGTCCTTTACTTCTAACATGCCAACCTTTCTTTGCCGTGTAGAATTCACTCATAGGATTAAAAAAATCATGTAATTAGTTTAACTAGGTTAAAAGCTGTAACTAGAGCCTAATAAATAAAGATTAGTGTTAAATAATAATGATTAGTAAAACTTGAGTAAATTAATCCTAATTAATTAGCTATGACTAAGATCTATATCTATGGCTAATTCTCTTTTATGTTGTTAATGATAAACCACCTAATTAAGGATTTAAATTGAGGTGCTTAAATTTTATTTTGAACTTGCATATGTGTTTGGATTCTTAAATAATTTTAGATTTATCTAACCCTCACTCCCATCTAATTAAAATATTTAATTTCCCGAAAGATAGGATGTTACACCTTTCCTTAGGGGCAAGCACACATGTCAATACATTAAAGCATGCAAAAAATATCTAACTATATAAACTATAGATGGCATGACACTTGCGCTAACTACTCTGTGTTTATTGGTAATTGAAAAATAAATACTTGCTAAGGCTAGTACAGTTAACAATGCATAAAAGAAACAACTGCACCATTACATTTGTAGCTACATGATAAAAAATACTAGCAATATGCAGTCATGAGGTGAAAGCAGCTTGATGCAGCCAACCCAATTAAAGCCAAAATCCACGGATCACAACTGTGTTATCACAAATTTAGTATAAACTCAAGTTCTTTGACCAATAAACAAAGAATTAGTTTGGCTTATCAAGATTTTCAATTATTTTATAAGGAAGAATAAACTTAAAGTAAACTCCTCAAAATCATATTTCTTTTCATAATAAAAAAAAGAAGAAGAATAGATGAGAGAGATGATTAATGGGGTTACCTTCTCTTCAGCAGTAAACATAGGAATGTCTCTGAGAACTGAGAACCACAGAGGAATGTGCTATGTAATGTCAGTTTTTATTTTTCTATTACTTAAAAAGGAAGTGGTATGGTGTTAACAAAATGATATGCAAAACAAGAACTTACCACTCTTTTAAACAAAGGTTCCAAGACAGAGAAAAGATTGTTCTAGTTTTTCACTATAACCACTTCTCCTATTACCCTGTAAAGAAGAATTCAAAAGATGGATAAGAAAAGTGACAAGTTTGAATTTTAAAAAGTATATGGTACTTGCTGAAGCTTTATAAATGGATCAAATTAACTTGAGAAGAAAGATTATTAAATAAAGAAAGAAAGTAGAATCAAGTGATCAAGTGGACCCTAGCTCAGAAAAAGAACCTACATCAATAATACTCCAACAAATATCTAGACATGGGGCATGCAATAAAGGTTAGCCATGAAAAAGACAAACATATTACACCTTTCATCATTCAAGCAATAAATTATTATTTTTTCAAAAAATTATGCCTCTCTTATTTTTCCAAATACGACACCTGCTGTGTTCAAATTCAAGATGAACATGACCGAACATCCTTCCAAAGTGCACTGCTATCATACTCAATTTTGTTTTTTATGTTATTTAAAAAAACGAAATATACCAAGCCAGAGCATTTTATATTACCAAAGCTATCACCATGTCGATGTCTCAGAGTAACCAAAGATGATCAACCCAGTCAACATTTTTTCGGTAGTAGCACGTGAAAATAAAGAAGTGATATGAGCACTTTATCAAACACATGGTGCGCAATTGACAAGAATTATGACTCCAACAGATTCACCATCAAGTTCGGGATTCAAAAATAACCAAACCATTAATTCTCATACACATATAATTAAACTTTGATTACTTACTGGTTGATTTTATAAAAAAAAGTTTGAATCTGGGACCTACGGAAATGAAGTCAGGTGTTTGCATCTGCCTTGGCTTACGCATTGTAAAAAATAAATATAGGAACACACGAAGAGGAAGAACAGTAACTCACAGCGGAGGAGGAAGAACAGTAACTCACAGTGGAGGAGGAAGAAAGACAGGTACTCACGACGGAGGAGGAACTTCTACAGTGACTGGAATGAAGGATGGAAGAAGGAAATCGTAAATGTGTATAAGTGACTAAATCTAAACCATTAACCCTTAATATGTATCACAGTATCAGTCAATAGCAAAACCTTGCAGAACAGGGGCGGCCAGGACTGGGTGAAGTGTGGTGGCATGCGGCGGCAACTTGACCGAAGAAGGCTGAGCATAGAGATCCAGATTAAGGCTTGACGTTCTTGGAGTGAACTTGAGGTGGCAGCGGCACGGTGTTCCAGCGAGGGTGAATGCAAGGCGGTGAGATGTCGACCAGGAACGACGGCAGGTGGTGGTCACTGGTCGCGGCAGAAGGGAGAAACGACGCAGGGAAGGGACAAGGACGGAGGAGAAGGGCGTGGACGGAGGAGAAGGGTCTTGACTCTTTGTGGGGAATGAGTGAAATGAAACAAGGGTTATGGCACAAGGAGCTAGGTATTTGAAATAAGTGTTTCTACATCGGTTTAAAAGATAACCGTTGTAGAAAGTCATGACCCAGAGTTCATTTTATTACAAAAATGTCACCGTATTATTTTCTACCACGGTTGCAAAAGTAACCGTTGTAGAAAGTCATGACCCAGAGTCCATTTTAGTACAAAAATGCCACCGTGTAATTTTCTACAACGGTTTCTTTTACAACTGATGTAAAAAGTCATTCTCATAGTACATTTTATTACAAAAATGCCACCACACTACTTTCTATAACGATTTTAGTGCAATCGATGTAGAATCCGTGATGCAAAAAAATATTTTGCACTAGTGATTTTTTTTTTTTGGTGAACCCGGGTATCCACCGACCGGGAGCCAGAGACTAATCCCTCGAGAAACTGGGATCCATTTAAGGGGTTGACCTCTCCCAACAAATACTATTTCATATGCATGAGTCATGAATCAAACCCCTGACCACGTGTTTAAGGGATCCAGTTATCTACCAACTGCACTCAGTTGTCCAATATTGCTTTGCAGTAAGTGCGTAAGAGGCTTGGAGTGTCCTAGATTTGGTTGGTTTTGTTGTCCTCACTCCCCCTTGGTATACTAACGTTCCATAAAAGTATAATTAGCATCAAAGGTAGACATCATTTTCAATTTCAAGGTTCACATTATAAAGCTTAAGTAGAATAGTCTATATTTTTGTTTAAAAAAAGACTTAATGTCTATTTACATCAATTTTTTCATGCAATTTTTTTTATACTACTTTAAATTTTTCGTGAAGGTTCATCCAGTTTTATATAAAAGAAACAACACATAAGCGTACGAGTCTCATAAACTAGTTTTAGGTAACTTGGATAGCGTTTGGTATAAGTTTTATAAAAACATTCATGAGAATATTAGCATGGGAATAAAATTTTTCTATGTTTGGTATAAGCTTAAAAAGTTATTCCCAGACATAAAAGATTTCCGGAAATAAAATTAATGAATGATCATTAGAAACTTGGGAAAACTTTATTCCTGTGAATCACATTCTCAGGAATATAGTTTGCCCGGGAAAGAAGCATTCCAAATATCAAACACCTTAGTAAAGTATATTCCCCATAAAACTTTATTAGTTCTTTGAGAATTCATTATCATAGAATTAGAGTGCTTCGCTCAAGTCTTGTTAAGTCATTTGGAAAGTAAACAAGTAATAATAGTCACAATTTATAAATCCAGCATATTCTATTAATAAACATTTAATTTTTTGTATAACACTACAGTGTTGGACGTCTGCTTGTTACATATTGTTGGACGTCTGATTCTATTTCTTAATCTGCACACTCAATAGATAGGTTAGCAACCAATATGAAGGTTAATTAAATCATTAACCAATGTTTAGTTTTCATCAAAACTTAGGGAAATGCATATCAAACATTTTAGAGACTTAACAACACGCCTCGAGTTTCCACAACACTGACCTCTGTCTCATTTCTGTTTAGACGCCCTCAAACTCTGATCTAAGGTTGAGCTCCGGCTCCCTTGAAAATAACAGGTCGAAGCTCCGTGCTTCCCTTTCCACAAGGTCGAGCTTCGGCTTCCTCAAAACTCACAAGTCGAGATTTGCTCCCTTAAAAACTCGCAGTTCAGCTCTGGCTCCCGAAAGGTCGAGCCAAAACTCCCTCTCGAAATTTGACTAAGAGGAAGATGAGTTGGAGATCCTCAAATTAAAACCATAGAGGTCGAGTTAGACCCGCTCTATAAAAATCATAGAGATCGAGCTCAAGCTCCATTTAAATGGAAGAGTGTGGGGGAGAACATCTCCCTTGGAAAATAAAGTTCCATCAGCTCTAGCACTCAAACACCATACTAACTCACAAAAAACAAAGAGCCTAAAAAGGTGACCAAGCTAAAATCGACCGAGCTGTTGTCGAAACGCCGAACCTAAAGAGGTAAGAGCCTAAAAAGGTGACCGAGCTAAAATTGATCGAGCTGTTGTCGAAACGCAGAACCTAAAGAGGCAAAAGCCTAAAAAGGTGACCGAGCTGAAACCGAAATTTCGGGCCTAAAAAGGTAAACAAAGAACCTAAAAAGGTGATCGAGCTGAAACCGAAATGCCGGGCCTAAAAAGGTAAACAAAGAACCTAAAAAGGTGACCGAGCTAAAATCGACCGAGTGGTTGTCGAAACGCCGAACCTAAAGAGGCAAAAGCCTAAAAAGGTGACCGAGCTGAAACCAAAATGTCGGGCCTAAAAAGGTAAACAAAGAACCTAAAAAGGTGACCGAGCTAAAATTGACCGAGCTTTTGTCGAAACGCCGAACCTAAAGAGGCAAAAGCCTAACAGGGTGACCGAGCTGAAACCAAAATGCCGGGCCTAAAAAGGTAAACAAAGAACCTAAAAAGGTTGATCGAGCTAAAATCGATCGAGCTAAAGTCGAAATACCGGATCGAAGTGGCCGACCAAGCTAAAATCGAAAGGTTGAACCTAAAAAGGTAAGCAAGAAAAACCTAAAATAGTTAACTACAATAGGGCCAAGCTCAAAAAGTCACGAGGCCAAATTAAAACTCCAAGCACAAAAGGCGAGTAAGAACTTAGGAAAGTTAATCGAGTAAGTCCAAATGCTGGGTTAAATACCATAAGTATGAAGTCTTTATCATTCATAAAGTAATAGTACATAGGGCATAGCCAAGAGTAAAAATTATCATAAAAATTTGCTGAGTTACTCATGGGCATTCCCATAAGCAAAGACCCCATCAAGCTTGGAACCAATAGTATCTTCAGCTTGCGAAAGAGCAACCGAGGATGGCTCGAGCACGACCACTTCAGTTCCTCTGTTCTCCTCCTCTCCCCCAACCTGCTCTTCATTATTCTCCTCTTCCTCATCATCGAGCTCAGACAAAGGAAACATTATGCCATCTTTATTAAAATCCTTGTCCACACCGGCTCTCGATAGATCAGAATCAGGAAGAAAGCACTGGATTTGTTTTCTAGCACGCGAGAACCCAGAAACGCGTTCCCTTATAATCTGAGCTTTAGCTTCCTTCAACTCGAACTGAAGCTTGCAATTAGCCCTTTTTCTTAGTAGCAAGAAATTGCTGAAGATTGTCAAGGGAAAGCTTTAAAGCCTTGGCAACCCTTTGAAAGTCAATCCTTTCATTTTAGAGAGCTAGGATTGAGGAGAGGAGTTGGTCTTATCAAGCTCGACATTTCGAGTTTTCAATTGCCCAATTAGCTGAGCTGGCTCTTCACACTTTGCCACGGCTTTTCAAGCTCATCCCCAGTGCTCAAAGTTCGGGCACCTTCCTCCTTCATGCTTTTCATTATTAGAAAACTCGTGGCTCGAAACACGGGTAATGGAGGAGACTCGGAGAGCATAAGCCGCCACGGCTTTCATGCTCGCGTCAGGGCCCTATTCTAGTAAAAGCCGAGCATATGATGGCTTAATAACTTGAGAATCCACTAAAGGGCCCGAGCTAAAATTGTCTAGACAAGAACAAAGGGCAGAAGCCCAAAAAGCCGAGGTGAAGCATTAATCCCTCGCACCAAAAAGCCGAGGTCGAGCTATGCTCCCTCGCACTATGCACTGAAAAAAGTCGAGGTCGAGCAATGCTTCCTCCCTTGCACTAAAAATCCTAGACCGAGCAAAACACTTTCGCATCAAGGTAATGTCCACAGCAGATCATGCATATTAGAGACCCAAGATTTGAAGGAAATCCTGGTAGTGTTCGACCCAATAAACTGGAATCCCAAGTAAGACTTGGCTCCGGACGAAAACCCAAGCAGTGCTCGGCCAAGTAAGTCGACAACCCAAGAAAGACTTGGTTCTACAAAAAAAAAAAGTTTCCGAGCAATGCTCCCGAATCATAATCCAAAGTCCTCGGCACCAAAAGCGTGTCAAGATATGCGGGTTGCCATTTAAGCTCTTTCACTTATTTCAAGCTCGGAGCTTGGGGGGCTTATGGGGATATAGGAAGGATATTCTCGAAAATCACAGAGAAAGGATATCTCTTAGCCTACAGCTCGATTGTTATTATGAAGAACTTGTATGAAAACTATTTTCTCATACAAATTGGAAAAGATATTAGGAAAGTTTATTCTGAGATACACCTTCAAGATCGGTAAAAATAATGACATTCAAGGTCAAATGTCAAGTTGTGGGTATTTCAAAATCCACCAGATGAAGGGGTCAAGAGCTACTCGAAGAAAATGTTAAGAGCTCTCAAAAGCTTCAAAGATCGAGCTACATTCGAAAAAAGGTGAGTCAAGTTCAAACTCTCAAGATAAGAATCTTGAAAGCATAAAAAATTTCAGCTCAAATACAAGCCTGAGGTAAATTCCTAATGACCGAGTTTGAGCTTGACTTTCCAAAAGATCGGTTCGAGCCTGAATCATTGATAAGTTGAATCTCATCTTCTAAACTTGTCTTAACAAAGGTAAGATTGAAGTATCTTCTGTTCAGAACATGTTACTGGCTGAGATGTGAACCTCAACCACTAAACTCGAGTACTGCCCAAGATGTGAAACTCGGCCACCGAGCTTGATTAGTCGAAGTAAGAGGATTTATGCAAATCCTATACTTTACCCGATTTCAGTTTTTGAGAGGAAAATAATGAAACGAAAGCAAAATAAAATAAGTAAGATTTATTGGAGGTGGATGCACGAAATTGGAGAGATGTGGGAGGTTTTAAACCACGTAAAATGAGTGGTTAAGAGTGCGTAGATGTGTCTGGTTAATACCCGCGAAAGCTTGGGGGTATTTTGGTCTTTTTACCTAAATGTCATGATTACTTGCATTTAATGCTCATAAATGCTTGGTGATTCATCCTCCATGAGTCATCATGTATGACTCGTTGTCCCTATCCCTTGACGAGTCTCTGCAGTTCCGTTTTCGACTCCATTAGCTCCCCGATTAGGGTTTTACGCCCGTAAAAAGCGTAATATTTCGTTTTCGACTGAAAATTTTCAAACTAACCAAACTCGTTGGAAATATGATTTAAATATTAACCATTTCGTTCACGAGTCAAAATAAGGTTTTCTGCTCAGTAAAATTATACTGTCAGTGAAAACGCAGACCGATTTCCGTCTGAATTTTCAACCCAAATTTTTATCATAAGCTTCTACCCTAAGATAGAGTATGAATATGATTTTTATTTCATAAAAATCAATCTCCATGAACTCAGAAAAAAATATAAATAAATACATTTATACCGGTTAATACAGTGAAAATATTTTTACTGAAAAAAATAAAAAAAAGCGTAAAATAAAAAGTAGGGTGTTACATTACTACCCCTCTTAGAAAAAAATTCCGTCCTCGGAATTTACATACTTCAGAAAAGATGTGGATATCGGTGTTGCATGTCTGCTTCACGTTCCCAAGTAGCATCTCCAGTAGTTTCATCCCATATGACCTTAACCAAAGGAATTTGTCTACCACGAAGCTTCTTAATCTCTTTATCTGCTATCCTTACAGGTAGAGCTTCATACTCTAGATTCTCTCGCAGTTGTATAGACTCAGACTCAATAACATGTGAATGATCAGGATAATATTTTCTTAACTGAGAAACGTGAAAGACGTCATGAAGGTTAGCAAGGTTAGGTGGTAAAGCAATATGATAAGCTACTGGACCAATCCTTCGAAGAATCTGGAAAGGTCCGAGGAATCTAGGAGTAAGTTTTCTAGTTTTGATAGCCCTGCCAATTCCGGTCTTCGGAGTGACTCTCAAAAACACGTGATCACCCTCCTGGAATTCTAAAGGTCTCCTTCTCTTGTTACTGTAGCTCCTTTGCCTATCTTGTGCTTCCTTCATCTTTTCCCTTATCTTACTAACTTGTTCCGTAGTCTGTTGCACCACATCTGGATCCAAGACTTGATTTTCACCAATCTCATACCAACATAACGGTGTCCTACACTTCCTGCCATACAAAGCCTCATATGGTGCCATCCCTATACTACTGTGAAAACTATTGTTGTAAGTAAATTCAATCAATGGCAAGAACTCATCCCAACTGCCAGTGTGTTCCAAAACACAAGCTCTTAAAAGGTCCTTCAATGATTGAATCGTCCTTTCTGACTGTCCATCTGTTTGGGGATGATAAGCAGAACTCATCCTCAACTTGGTCCCCAAAGCATGGTGCAACTATTTCCAAAATCTAGATGTAAATCTAGGATCTCGGTCTGAGACAATGCTCGATGGCACACCATGCAACCTAACAACTTCTTTGATGTAGATTTGGGTCAACTTATCCAAACTATAGCTTTCACCCATAGGTAAGAAGTGAGCACACTTCGTCAACCTATCAATGATAACCCAAATCGCATCATGTCTCTTAGGAGTTCGTGGTAGTCCAACCACAAAATCCATAGCTATGCTATCCCATTTCCATTCTGGGATATCTAATGATTGTAATAGACCAGCTGGCTTTTGATGCTCTATCTTAGCCTTCTGACACACCAGGCAAGATAAAACATACTCTGCTACCTCTTTCTTCATCCTTGTCCACCAAAACAATTTCTTTAGATCCTGATACATTTTAGTGGATCCAGGATGAATACTCAACTTACTCTTATGTGCTTCTTCTAATATCAACTTCCTAAGTTCTAAATCCTCGGGCACACATATTCTATCCCTAAATCTCAGTACACCATTTGTTCCTCTACTAAACTCAGAATTTTTACCTTCATCTATACCTCTACTTATCTCCTGTAAATATGGATCCTGAGCCTGTTTATCCTTAAGATCTCTCATAAACTCACTACTAATAGTGATCATACCTAAGCAAATTTTATCCTCAACCAACTCCATTCCTAAGTTCAAATCTCTGAACTGTTCCAGTAATTCCAACTCTTTAACCATCATTGCGGACACATGCAATGATTTTCTACTCAAGGCATCCGCTACTACATTCGCCTTCCCAGGATGGTATAGTAAATCAAACTCATAATCTTTGATAAACTCCATCCATCTTCGTTGTCTCATATTCAACTCCTTTTGGTCGAACAGATACTTCAGACTTTTATGGTCACTGTAAACATTAAATTTTGCCCCATAGAGAAAGTGTCGCCATATTTTTAATGCGAACACTATGGCTGCTAATTCCAAATCATGAGTCGGATAGTTCCTCTCATGAATTCTCAATTGTCGGGAAGCATAAGCCACCACTCTTCCCTCTTGCATTAGAACACAACCTAAACCTTGGTATGACGCAACACAGTATACTTCAAACGGTCCTAATGGATCCGGTAAAGTCAACACAGGTGATGTAGTCAACCTTTCCTTCAGCTTTTAGAAACTCTGCTCACAATTGTCCGTCCATACAAAAGCTGTATTTTTCCTCGTCAATTGAGTCATAGACAACGCAATCTTCGAGAAACCCTCTATGAACCTCCGATAATATCCAGCTAACCCTAGAAAGCTTCGTACTTCACTTACTGACTTAGGCCGTTCCCATTTAAGAACTGCCTCAACCTTTGCTGGATCTACTGCTATACCTTCCTTGGTGATCACATGTCCTAGAAATTGGACTTCTTCCATCCAAAACTCACACTTGGAAAGTTTAGCATAAAGCTGCCTATCCTTCAAAACTTGCAGCACTATCCTTAAATGTTTCTCATGATCTTCCCAGGTACGAGAATAAATAAGGATGTCGTCGATGAATACAACCACAAACTTATCAAGAAACGGTCTAAAGATCATGTTCATATAATCCGTGAACACTGCTGGCGCGTTAGTCACACCGAACGGCATAACTAAATACTCGTAATGTCCATACCTTGTTCTAAAAGCCTTTTTAGTATATCTTCCTTCTTTACTCTAATATGATGGTATCCGGATCTCAAATCAATCTTGGAAAATACTGCGGCTCCTTTCAATTGATCCATCAGATCATCTATCCTAGGCAACGGATACTTATTCCTAATTTTTACCTTGTTTAACTGTCTATAATCTGTGCACAACCTAGCACTTCCATCTTTCTTCTTAACAAACAACACTGGAGCTCCCCATGGTGAAACACTCGGCCTTATGAACTCTTTTCCTAACATATCATCCAACTGTTTCTTTAACTCCGCCAATTCTATAGGTGACATCCGATAGGGTGCCCTAGATATAGGTCCTGTCCCTGGTACAAGATCTATGGTGAATTCCACTTCTCGTTCTGGTGGTAAACCTGGAACGTCGGGAGGGAAAACTTCAGGAAACTCTCTCACGATAGGCAAAGAATCTATACTCGGGGTCTCAATAGTTTCCACCGCGAACAGCATCACGTACTGCCGAGAATCGTCACCCCTCATGGATCCTCCTTCATTGGCAGAGACTATACTAGAAGACTCAAGAAATGATAAGGTCTTACTAGAACAATCTAGCATTACATGGTTAGCCGAAAGCCAATCCATGCCAAGAATAACATCTATCTGTTGCATAGGCAAACAGACAAGGTCTACAATAAATGTCCTATTCTCAACCACTATAGGGCACTGTAAACAAATAGACATAGTAGTCAAAGGATTACTAGTTGGAGTAGATATTGTAAGGGTATAAGGTAATTGAGAAACAGTTAATTTTAATTGATCCACACATTCATACGAAATAAATGAATGTGTAGCGCCTGAGTCAAATAAAACGTACGAGAGTCTACCAGCTATCAAACACATACCTTGTATAAGATCAGCAGATTGAGAGGATTCAGCTCCCTTCACGGTAAACACTCTTCCAGTGGCCTGAGGTCTTGCTCCCTGTTGCCCTGCTGATATTACTCCTCTCCCAGCTCCACCCCTATTGCCTCCATTTCCTCTTCCTGCAGCTATCGGCGGTCGCCTAACCTGCTGTCTGCAATCTCGGGCCATATGACCTATTTTCCCACAGTGAAAACAACCAGGTCGCTCCCTGCAGTCTCTAAGATAATGCGGTCCTCCACATCTGAAACAAGATAAGTCTTGCTGCTGTTGACCAGCTCTAACCACAGTCTTGGTCTTTGGTGTGTCCTGACTGGTCGGGCGTACAGTCTCTGTCACCATTGAGAGTTACTACCTCCTTGCCTCTGAAAACCCAGTCGAGTAGGACCCCCACTCCTTAATTGTTTCTGCTCATTAGTCAGCCTCAGATCTAGACTTTCGATCGCACTGCATCGTTCCACTAGCTCTGGAAAACTCTGGATATCAAGAGATACTATAGCCCTCTGGAGTTCATGTCGGAGTCCTTCCTCAAACCTTCTACATTGCCAATCTTCATCTGGGAATCTCTGATAAAATTCGGAATACTTAATCAGAGCCTCGAATCGTGATGCATAATCACCAACAGTCATGTTGCCCTGTTTGAGACTCATGAATTCCCTTTCTTTCTCCCGTCGAACTAGACGCGGAAAATACTTCTCAAAGAAGCAGTCACTAAACAGCTGCCAGTTGATAACTCTGCCTTCGGCATCCAGCAATCTTCGCTTGCCTCTCCACCAAGACTCTGCTCCTCCCGTTAGCATGAAGGCAGCATACGTCACTTTCCTATCCTCTCTGCAGCGCATGGTATCGAATATCTTCTCGATCTCTTGTATCCACCATTCTGCCTTCTCTGGATCATAATCTCCTCGGAATTGGGGTGGCTTCCCTTTCAGGAAAGTAGCCATTCGGCATCTTGATTCTTTGCAGCTCTCCTTTGGTTCCCGTTGTTCCTGTTGTTCTTTGTTCATCTGCGACATCTCAAAGATTCTGCTGTGTTTGTAATAACGGGGCAGTAACTATGTTTTTCATGGTATCTTGAGTCTCAGATGACTCTCCTCCACTTCCGGTATGATTATTTTCTACATTGTTAGTTCCAACAATTCTTTCAGGAATTCTGTCATTACTGTCGATCGGACGTACTCTTCCACGAGCCATGATTCTGTAAAAGACATCATTCGCTCTTATCAGTATGACATATAATACCACATAGACAAGTATATAAATACCATATGCCACACTAATGTTATTTATCGCGTCGGATTCGGACACACTACCCATCTTCTAAGCATAGTTAAAATCCGATGTGGACTCAACTAGACACGGCCAGTAACAACATCCTAGACCTCACAGTCCGATTAGAATCGAACTGCTCTGATACCACCAAATGAGTCACCCCGTTGTGCCCCATTGTATTATTACATTAAAACCTTAATATTTATTTACTTAATCGCGCGCTTACTGTTGAAAATACGTAAAAATTAAAACTTAAATAATAATCATATAACTTCTACAAATACAAAACACACCAAAACTATATTACATAAATACACACATAATTATTCTTTATTTTACACAACACGGTTTAGGGTATCCTCCCAGTAGGATCCCACACCGGTACTTATTTATACAAACATGCTTATAACTAACTGAAAGCAAGAAACGTCTTATATGACTCACTGGCCCTAAACTTACTACGCTACATTATCAGGATCAATAGATGGTTCTTCAGCGTCGACTTCATACGGAACGTCGTTCAACTCTTCAACAATCTCCGTCTCGTATGGGGTTCCATCCATCTCCTCAGCAACATATTCGTTCATCTGGTCTTCTAACGTAACAAAGTAGACATACACAAAAATACAGAAATAGGGAGATAAGAAACAGTTCTATCATCATAAGTGGAAAAGATTCATAGCATATAATACAATAATAGTCACAGACACGCATCATTCAAAATCAACAATCATCCTCAATTCACTATATCATCCTCTACCCTTCAACTCATGCAACTAGACCTTTATGTTGACGTGGCCACTACTACTCCTGTCACACATCCCTCGTTAGGGATGCCAGTCAGTCGCCCAAGTGACACGTTCCCCACGCCGGTGCACATTCTCATCCATGGTAAGAATGCTCATGCAAAGCAATGACACTATAGCTGCACTGTATCGTCGGTGCACACCCTGATTCTCTCTCTCACTCTGTCAAGGGTGCTCATGCAAAGCAATGACACTATAGTTGCACAACTTAAATTCTAATTTGGAACGGTTTACAAGAACTTCGGACCTCGTGTATCTCAAATACACGGTTATGAACAACAATGCAACACATGATTCTCACTGACTTTTATCAATAACAACCTAGTACCTCAAGCTTTTCCTCATATCCTCCACTGACATTCTATATCACATCACTTTTATAAAATAATAGCGAGGCACGTCTAATTCATATTCAAAACTCTCACCCAAACAAAATACCTCCGAGCAATATATATCTTTCCTTAAAATCAACTAAGCAATTTATCAAACCAGGCAGATCATGCATAACACAATATCAACAAAATATTCAAATATCATAAAATATCACATATAGCAAATTATCACAACCAACATATCACAATCAACTCAAATAAGTAATAAAGCCACACATCCTCAACATCATAAAATCAACCTTAATGTCGATAAACCTACAATCCCGAATCACCATTTGTTTTACAGAAAAGGTTTCCAATGTGATTTTGGTCTTGTCGGTTACTCAACTACTAGTAGGGTTTAGGTCGCCCTACACAATTATTATATAATATGCTACTTATCGATTCCGACGGTAGAATGATTCTTTCCCCCACCTGAGTTAGCACCGGAAACACGTACACAACGATCCTCGTTATCCCGCCACAAGTTAACACAACCACCTTCATTCAAACAACATAACTATAATTAATCAACTAACAACCATCTATGACACTTTAGGGCTAGGTTCGGCCAAGACTTAGAAAATAGGTTTAGGATTATCTTCTTAATGCTATCTTTTGGATCCTAGTTACTAGAGTCTTAACTAACATAGATTACTTATTACAAGACTAAAATTTGAAACAAAATCCTCTAACCTTTAGGGTTAGGGTTTCGGCCCATATTAGGAATTTAAGCTAGGGATTTTTGTTGGACCTAAGCTCTTGGATTTAAGCTATACATGTATTATAGAACTTAAGTCAAGTACTAACTTTCAAAACAAACAACAACACACCAAACCCATTTCCCTACCTAGGTTCGGCCATTAATGGTTAATAGGGAAGGAAAATGATTTTGATCACATGCTTTTGGATAAATAAAGGAGGGATCATAACTAGATCATAGAAATTGGTTTCACATTTTTATGATTTTTCTACAATTTTCTAGAATTATTTGAAGTTCTAGATCTAGGAATGGAAAAATATGATTCATGGCATAAACATGATAAATACATGAATATGAAAGCTTATATGATCAAGGAGATGAGCTTTTACCTCTTGAAGATTGAAGAAATGAAGAAAATGATCAACCTTCACTATGTTGAAAACTGGACAGCTTGAGGGTGTGATGGTATTGTGAGTGTATCTCACAATATACTCATCCAAAAATCATGAACTCTGGCTTGATAGAAAGATAAGAAGAAAAGGAACAACTTTGGTGTTGAAGATTTCCTTTGGTTCGGATCATAACAGGGTTGAAATGGGACTTCTTTCTGCTGTTTCGTGGGTTGCTGAGAATTCTGGGCAGTTTCGGTATTTTGATCCTATATCCCAATACACTTATCCGGTTTTGATGATCTTTAGCTTGTTGGAAAGAAGAGAGAAAGAGGAACAACTTTTATGTTGAGTTTTTTTCGATTTTCATAAAGGAAGAGGGTCATATGTTTGGTGGGAATTCGGTGTTCTTAGGGTTTTGTAACTTAGTTGGTGAGGAAGATGAAGAGAATGAAGAAAATGAGTGAAATGGTGAGGGAGGACACGGTTTGGGGTATTTATAGGAGTAATCTTATGCATTGTTTGGTTAAAAGGAATTGGTTTAATGGGTTTTGTGATTATTAAATTAATATAAGCTTAACTAAAGTTATAATTAACTTAACTAAGGTTATAATTAACTTAACTAAGGTTATTTTGGCTAACCATGGGTAATAATATTTGGCTCACATTTAGTGGAGGTGTGTCTAATTTTGGGCCACACAAAGTGACTCACTAATGAGTCACCGATCTTATCCGTTAGCGGTTCAGGAAATTAAATTCCGTACGCAGCTCCGTCGTTTACCCGATTTCAGTTTTTGAGAGGAAAATAATGAAACGAAAGCAAAATAAAATAGGTAAGATTTATTGGAGGTGGATGCACGAAATTGGAGAGATGTGGGAGGTTTTAAACCACGTAAAATGAGTGGTTAAGAGTGCGTAGATGTGTCTGGTTAATACCCGCAAAAGCTTGGGGGTATTTTGGTCTTTTTACCTAAATGTCATAATTACTTGCATTTAATGCTCATAAATGCTTGGTGATTCATCCTCCATGAGTCATCATGTATGACTCGTTGTCCCTATCCCTTGACGAATCTCTGCAGTTCCGTTTTCGACTCCGTTAGCTCCCCGATTAGGGTTTTACGCCCGTAAAAAGCGTAATATTTCGTTTTCGACTGAAAATTTTCAAATTAACCAAACTCGTTGGAAATATGATTTAAATATAAACCATTTCGTTCACGAGTCAAAATTAGGTTTTCTGCTCAGTAAAATTATACTGTCAGTGAAAACGCAGACCGATTTCCGTCTGAATTTTCAACCCAAATTTTTATCATAAGCTTCTACCCTAAGATAGAGTATGAATATGATTTTTATTTCATAAAAATCAATCTCCATGAACTCAAAAAAATATAAATAAATACATTTATATCGGTTAATACAGTGAAAATATTTTTACTGAAAAAAATAAAAAAATCGTAAAATAAAAAGTAGGGTGTTACAGAGCTCCGGCTCCCGACCACTCGGTTGAGCTCCGGCTCCCGACTACTGGTTGGAGCTCCGGCTCCCTACTTGGTTGAGCTCCGGCTCCCCACTCGGTTGAGCTCCGGCTCCTGACCACTCGGTTGAGCTCCTGCTCCCGATTACTGGTTAGAACTCCGACTCCCTACTTGGTTGAGCTCCGGCTCCCGACTACTCGGTTGAGCTCCGGCTCTCGACTTATCATTTGAGCTCCAGCTACTCGCGGGACTTGTATATGGGCCGAGGTGTAAAGCTCGGCCACTTACCTCGCCGACTTGAAAGACCAAAGAAGAAACCAAGTTCCTAAGCTCGGCTAATCCCATGAAAGCTTCTACGCTTTACTAGCTCAAAGATTGGGGGGCTTGTGTACTGGTCGAGGAGTAAAACCCGACCACCGAGCTTGGATACCCGATCCAACCCAGATATTAAGGATAAGATATTGATATTATCTTCAATAATCCTGACATTATCTCAAACAACCTTATCCGGTTAGAAGAGATAATATCACTTAAATTAAGGGATAAGATATTGATATTATCCTTAAATAATCCTAATATTATCTCAAATAACCTTATCCGGTTATGAGATCAATTTAAGATATTATCTTAATCAATCCTGATATTATCTCACATAACCTTATCCGGTTAAAAGAGATAATATCCCTTTAATTAAGGAAATCACATCTCAAAGAAGATTTAAGAGATAAAAGGAGATAAATCCAAATCTCTTAAAGATATGGGGATCTTATTATAAAAGAAGGAGAACCCATGAGGGAGACTCACTTTTCACTAACCCCGGTGACTCTCCCTTAAGCATATTAGAGAAACTAGCTGGACCAAGAGACTATTGAAGAGTCCTTGCTCGCTGGTATTCATCAGATACAAGAGTAAGGGATTGAGATTACCGTATGGCCAAGGGTTGAACCTAGAACTACGTCTGGCTTTGATTCCCATTGGGATACGTAGGACCGAAATACAATATTCTGTCAATCCATAATCTAAAACAACCCCCATTGTTCACTCTTGGTTTGACGTTCTACGGCGAGATTCCGGCAAGTCGGATCTCGGCGGGAACAAAGCATAAGTTAAACTTCTGGATATTGTAAATTATGCATAACAATTGAGCAATGGCTTCCTACTCCACATCTAATCTTGGTTGGCCAAACAATACATTAGAAACAACTTTTTAATCGAAAAGAGTCTAATAAAAAATATGCAAGTTTTTCTTCTGGGAAAAATAAAGAAAATAAAAGGAGTAGGTTTAGCCACAGAGCTTAGGAGTAGCAGAAATTAGTTAGAAACATAAAAATGTCATTGAGTGCAGGTTCCCTACAAACTTCATGATGACAAAAGACATATAATTGCATCATATAGCCACTTTACATGTTATAAATAAAAGGAACCAAAACATAACTTGTCATGTATCCAAACATTGTCCCTGAAATTATCACCAGATAATTTCAATCAAACAAACTAAAATAGAAAACCATAAAATGATACTAACCGCAACATATAGCACATAGTCGTCAAGTCACCACAAACAAGTAGATATCCAAATGCAAAGGAAATAATTGAAACCATGTAACATATACAACCATAAAGAAAAATATCACAAAATACAAATAAAGCTCATTGTTATACAAAAGCAAAGAGAAATTCCACAAGCCATCTTTTGATGTGCGCAAACTATATTAATAGAGAGATATTAGAAACACATCAAGTTTGATCTCTGATCTTAGTACCCTTTGTAACCAAAGAAATATTCTCATTTTGTTTTAATATATGACTTTATATAACATAAGTTCAATTGTTATTAAAATGGATCTAACCAAAATTTTGAGACCAAAACTATAATTAACATAAAGTTGAAGGGCATCATCAAGATTAAGTTCAATGATGGGAGAAGATTGCAAAATTCAGGAACACAGAAAGAGTACTAGAAATAAGAAAAGAGAGATGCCATTTGCTATCTCTTTAATTTACAAACATATGAAACCAAAGGGACGTTCTTTTTTTGCATTCTTTCAATGTTTGTTTGTGTCAATTTTATAATTAAGTGAATGTTTATCTTTTCATTTAATACTCACTATTTTTTTTTTCAAACAAGTGACATCCATACATTCCTTAAAGAGGATTTATATTAGGATGTTCTAGCATTTTCATAATGAGTACTTAGGAGACTAAACAATTATTAGTAAAAAAATAATTGATTGCAATAATTATATAATCTAACTCAAAGTTTGTAACTTCAAAAGGAACATTTATGGAACTTCAATGTTTCTGGTTCAAAACAAAGGCCAGACTCTTCCAGGAATCATCAAGCATGAAATAAAATGTTAGTACACTCGGCATTCCCAATAAAATCAACCACCCTGGAAAATTTATAAAGCTTTATCTTTTTCTCCTTTCCTTGGGGGCAAGCACACATGTCAATACATTAAAGCATGCAAAAGATATCTAACTATATAAACTATAGATGGCATGACACTTGCGCTAACTACTCTGTGTTAATTGGTAATTGAAAAATAAATACTTGCTAAGGCTAGTACAGTTAACAATGCATAAAAGAAACAACTGCACCTTTACATTTGTAGCTACATGATAAAAAATACCAGCAATATGTAGTCATGAGGTGAAAGCAGCTTGATCCAGCCAACCCAATTAAAGCCAAAATCCACGGATCACAACTGTGTTATTACAAATTTAGTATAAACTCAAGTTCTTTGACCAATAAACAAAGAATTAATTTGGCTTATCAAGATTTTCAATTATTTTATAAGGAATATTAAACTTAAAGTAAACTCCTCAAAATCACATTTCTTTTCATATTAAAAAAAGAAGAATAGATGAGAGAGATGATTGGGGTTACCTTCTCTTCAGCAGTAAACAGAGGAATGTCTCTGAGAACTGAGAACCACAGAGGAATGTGCTATGTAATGTCAGTTTTTCTTTTTCTATTACTTAAAAAGGAAGTGGTATGGTGTTAACAAAATGATATGCAAAACAAGAACTTGCCACTCTTTTAAACAAAGGTTCCAAGACAGAGAAAAGATTGTGCTAGTTTTTCACTATAACCACTTCTCCTATTACCCTGTAAAGAAGAATTCAAAAGATGGATAAGAAAAGTGACAAGTTTGAATTATAAAAAGTATATGGTACTTACTGAAGCTTTATAAATGGATCAAATTAACTTGAGAAGAAAGGTTATTAAATAAAGAAAGCAAGTAGAATCAAGTGAGCAAGTGGACCCTAGCTCAGAAAAAGAACCTACATCAATAATACTCCAACAAATATCTAGACATGGGGCATGCAATAAAGGTTAGCCATGAAAAAGACAAACATATTGCACCTTTCATCATTCAAGCAATAAATTATTATTTTTTCAAAAAAGTCTGCCTCTCTTATTTTTCCAAATATGACACCTGTTGAGTTCAAATTCAAGATGAACATGATCGAACATCCTTCCAAAGTGCACTACTATCATACTCAATTTTGTTTTTTATTTTATTTAAAAAAAACTAAATATACCAAGCCAGAGCATTTTATATTACCAAAGCTATCACCATGTCGTTGTCTCAGAGTAACCAAAGATGATCAACCCAGTCAACATTTTTTCGGTAGTAGCACATGAAAATAAAGAAGTGGTATGAGCATTTTATCAAACACATGGTGTGCAATTGACAAGAATTATGACTCCAACAGATTCACCATCAAGTTCGGGATTTAAAAATAACCAAACCATTAATTCTCATACACATATAATTAAACTTTGATTACTTACTGGTTGATTTTATAAATAAAAAAAATTGAATTTGGGACCTATGGAAATGAAGTCAGGTGTTTGCGTCTGCCTTGGCTTACGCATTGTAAAAAATAAATATAGGAACACACGAATAAGGAAGAATTGAATATGGGTACCTGGTTCAACAAGCAGCGGAGGAGGAAGAAAAGTAACTCACAGCAGAGGAGGAAGAAAGACAGGTACTCACGGCGGAGGAGAAACTTCTACAGCGGCTGGAATGAAGGATGGAAGAAGGAGATCGTAAATGTGTATAAGTGACTAAATCTAAACCATTAACCCTTAATATGTATCACAGTATCAGTCAATAGCAAAACCTTGTAGAACAGGGGCGGCCAAGACTGGGTGAAGTGTGGTGGCATGCGGCGGCAACTTGACCGAAGAAGAAGGCTGAGCATAGAGATCCAGATTAAGGCTTGACATTCTTTGAGTGAACTTGAGGTGGCAGCGGCACGGTGTTCCAGCGAGGGTGAATGCAAGGCGGTGAGATGTCGACCAGGAACGGCGGCAGGTGGTGGTCACTGGTCGCGGCGGAAGGGAGAAACGGCGTAGGGAAGGGACAGGGACGGAGGAGAAGGGCGTGGACGGAGGAGAAGGGTCTTGACTCTTTATGGGGAATGAGTGAAATGAAACAAGGGTTATGGCACAAGGAGCTATGTATTTGAAATAAGTGTTTCTACATCGGTTTAAAAGATAACCGTTGTAGAAAGTCGTGACCCAGAGTCCATTTTATTACAAAAATGCCACCGTATTATTTTCTACCACGGTTGCAAAAGTAACCGTTGTAGAAAGTCATGACCCAGAGTCCATTTTATTACAAAAATGCCACCGTGTAATTTTCTACAACGGTTTCTTTTACAACTGATGTAGAAAGTCATTCCCAGAGTCCATTTTATTACAAAAATGCCACCACACTACTTTCTATAACGATTTTAGTACAATCGATGTAGAATCCGTGATGCAAAAAAATATTTTCCACTAGTGAATTTTTTTTTTTGGGGGTGAACCCTGGTATCCACCGACCAGGAGCCAGAGACTAATCCCTCGAGGAACTGGGATCCATTTAAGGGGTTGATCTCTCCCAACAAATACTATTTCATACGCATGAGTCATGAATCAAACCCCTGACCACGTGTTTAAGGGATCCAGTTATCTACCAACTGTCTCCAGTTGTCCAATATTGCTTTGCAGCAAGTGCGTAAGAGGCTTGGACTGTCCTAGATTTGGTTGGTTTGGTTGTCCTCACTCCCCCTTGGTATACTAACGTTCCATAAAAGTATAATTAGCATCAAAGGTAGACATCATTTTCAATTTCAAGGTTCACATTATAAAGCTTAAGTAGAATAGTCTATATTTTTGTTTAAAAAAAAGACTTACGGTGCGTTTGGGTAAACAACTTAATTAAGAGCTTATCACATAAGACCTTATCGCATGAGAGCTTATGCCATAAGCGCTTAAAGAAATAAAAAGAAATAAAGGGGCATGAGATGATTCGAATAGTGAAAAACACGGAGGGGGTGTTTAGTGCATAAGCTCTTATGATAATTCCATAAGCTTCTCCCAGTGACTTATGAAAATAAGTCAAAAACTCCTTATGGGATGGCATAAGTTATTTTTATAAGCTCTTCCAAACACACTGCATAAGAGCTTATGTCATCAGATAAGTCAAAAGGAGTTTAAATAAACTCTTCTAAACGCCACCTTTAATGTCTAATTACATCAATTTTTTTCATGCAATTTTTTTATACTAATTTAAATTTTTCGTGAAGGTTCATCCAATTTTGTATAAAAGAAACAACTCATAAGCATACGAGTCTCGTAAACTAGTTTTAGGTAACTTGGATAGCATTTGATGTAAGTTTTATAAAAACATTCCCGGGAATGTTGGCGTAGGAATAAAAGTTTTTCATGTTTGATATAAGCTTTAAAAAGTTATTCCCAGACATAAAAGATTTCCGAAAATAAAATTAGTGAATGATAATTAGAAACTTGGGAAAACTTTATTCCTGTGAATCACGTTCTCAGGAATGTAGTTTGCCCGGAAATGAAGCATTCCAAATATCAAACGTCAGCTTTGTAAAGTATATTCACCGTAAAACTTTATTAGTTCTTTGAGAATTCATTATCATAGAATTAGAGTGCATCGCTCAAGTCTTGTTAAGTCATTTGGAAAGTAAACAAGTAATAATAGTCACAATTTATAAATCCAGCATATTCTATTAATAAACATTTAATTTTTTGTATAACAATAATCATCACTATGAGCAACAAGAGAAGCTGCTAATTGTCATCTGCCATATTAATAAAATCCTAATTATTAAGCCCTAAGCATAAATGGCATATAGGTAGGTGATAATAAGACATCTATACCGCCGATTGATCCCACACCTCCAATAACCATAGTCAGTGTTCATGATAAATCCATCAGCAACTTGTCCATATTCAATTGCATAGAGTTGTATAATATTGAGTTAATTTATAAGCTATTATATCTGTTGATGTCAAGTTTTGACTCTCAAGAAAAGTAAAGCATAATGGAAGAATAAAAAATTAGGGGCAGCTCAAGGAAGGAGGATGGGAACTGGTTGCAAGTTGCAAGTTGCAACTCAAGGCTAACGGTGCCAACACGTGCCATATCAGCATCATCAACGATGTCAGGTAATTGAGATCGACGGAGAGACTAAATTGGTTAACATTTTGTAATTTCAAGAACGTTTTTGAAATTGATGATTAATTTCAGGGATTAAATTAACACGGTGTTATAATTTGAAGGAACAAAAACTTGAGTTTTACTCTACAAAATTTCTGATCCTCTTTAAATAATATATATGAGATTTCCGGTCCTCCTTCTTAGCTCTGGATAGTTCTTCTTCCTCCTCCTCCTCCTCAATTATTCTACTCTAAACTACAATTTCTTAGGAGGTTAATAATTTCAATTTGGGTCAACAATTAATACCAAATATAAATCACAAGAGAGAAATTTTACAAGACATTAACTAATAAAAGCACAGGCACATATGTCCTGATTGATCATACAACATACTTTATTTTTTCAATACATGAAAGACAGCAGAATGGAAAAGGTATATGATATATCAACTGCTAGCTGCTGTAAAACCAAAAGAGGCATAAGACATAGAACCAAGATCCCAACTATCATGGATAATTTTGGCCTTGGAGTTTTCACCAGCAGCCCCCATAGCCACATGCAATGGGAAGAAGTGATCAGGCCAAGGATGAGCCTGTTTTGCATATGGGGCCTTCTCATCAAACTGATTTACTTCCTCATATCTACAAGAGCCATAGATTGAACACTTGCATTAGAAGATATATCACAGGAATAGTGCTGTATTTTCAATCAAATCAACAAGTTATATGCTGATGGAATCAGAGTAATAACTATAATCATATATTGTACTTAAAAACTCATCAAATTCTGCATATATATACTATCAACTATACATATTGGGATAGTATATTTCCTATATCTTAGAAATAATTAAGACCTTGCAATTTTGCAAAGATGAATAATACTTTCAATTCTATTCCTGGCTTAGCATGGTTATGCTTATGCCTATAATATGAATGTGGATAACAAAGCAAACATATATACATACCTTCCTTCAATAAGAGAGTTTTTCAACCATGAATCAAAGGCCACAGCCCAGTGAGGAGCAGAGCTATTACGAGATCCAATTGCTCCCAAGTTATGGGTGGTACTCCCTGACCCAATGATTAGAACACCTTCATCCTTAAGAGGGGCCAATGCCTTCCCCATGTTGTAGTGATAAGTACCATCTTTGTGAGATGAAACTGAGAGTTGACAAACTGGGATGTCTGCCTCTGGGTACATCAATATGAGAGGCACCCAAGCACCATGGTCAAGCCCACGTTTTTTATCTTCATTCACTCCACCGAAACCAGATGCTTGGAGTAGTTCCTTCACCCTCTTTGCAACATGTGGAGCCCCTGGTGCTGGATACTTGAGCTGGATATAAAGGGAAACAAGTCAGAGAGATAGCTAAGAAATGGATCTATAACCTTTTTCTGTTGCTACATTTAGTGTTCTTTGTGGATACAGAAAAAACATTGCATTAGAATTATTTGCCAACTTACATGTTATTAGGGATAGATTTAAGTAGTAAAAAGGAAGGCAGCACCCAAATTAGGATACAAATTAACAGTTCTTTAAAATCATATAGCATAAAAGTACACTGGATAACAATTAAAAACTGATGAATTAACCCTGTTTACAAGAATTGAAAATCTCCACCAGCTAAGAAAATAACAAAATAAGAAAAATATTGCTTTCTAATTCATTTAATGCAAACCCACTTTCTAGCAAAATCAAGTTTGCAAAATGGGACCTGGATTTATTCTGTACATTCACGCGTTCATTTTAATCTATAATTAATAGACTCATGCAGTCATGTTTGTATTAATATATTTGTCATACACAAAAATTAATCATATGATCTTAATCTCATGCAGTCGTTTTTTTATGGCAGAAAATCCATTTCCTGCAAAATCTAATCAAACACACACATAGTTTTTATTGATTTCACATCACAGGGACTGTATGTCATTGATAATGTATAAACAAACTTTTGAAATCAATGGCAGGGGATGAAGAGTTACATAAATAAGTTTTTGTGAGGAGGATATGATTGTAATCTGCAAGTGTTACATGATACTAACATTAGTCATGAACAAAACTGGCATCTGCAACAAAAGGATGTAAAATGAGACATGAGACAAAAAGTGCCAAAGTACAAACCTTGTACATGGCCTTGGGGAAGCCAGAGAAATCATAGATGGTCTGGTTGTGATCAACAACGTTGACGGTGGGAACATCGGTGTCCCAGTGACCAGAGATAATAAGAATGGCAGAGGGTCTCTGAGGAAACACCTCCTTCCACGACGTCAGGAACTTCCGCGCAGGAATTGCATCATCTATGGCCAGTGTCGGTGCTCCATGTGATATGAAAAACGTGTCCTTCAATGCCATCTCCCCTTTCTCTTGTATTTTCTTAGCTATAAAATTCGCAATTTCTCTTTTTTGTTTTTCGTTCGTTAGTGTATAATAAACCGTGCTATGAAAAATTCTGAAGATGGCATTCATTTATATATAAGAAAGGAGAGATAAGACATCAGCAGAGGATATAGAGAGGAAAATAATAAGAAAGGTAGGTAAAAAGTGACAGTTGGAATTTGCATTATGCCATTATCTTATAGCCTACACGTTATATATTTGACATTTGACCAAAACTAAGCTTCAGTGATTTATTCATTTTTTATTGCCTGTTCCCATTGTCCTATTCCAATATTCCCAGATTAACTACCACGTTGCATGGGATCTATTGGATGAGAAAACTTTCATAATCCTTTCATGGATGGTATCTATAATTAATCATGAATGGACAGGGATTTATTTTTATACGGTTGATTAATCATGAATTGATATATCATTAAAAATATCAAATTTTTTATTTTAATTATCTTAAAAATTACTCATTATTTTCGAATTTTGATTAATTGATTGATCGTGTATATCAATTAAACTCTTTTTTTTTAATCTTTTTTTATAAGCAAAATTATATTGATAAGAGTATAAAAGATACTCTAACCTAATTTTTTCCTTCTTCTTAGTAGTGGATTATGCGCCTATCATTACTTAAAGATATGTTAGTTTCGCTTTCTCTTTTTTTTTCCCGAACTACTAATAGATTTTTTTTATATATATAATCCTTACTATGGTTTTTACTTCATGGTTTTTTCTCTCCATGTGAGAAGTCTCTCTCCAAGTGAGAAGTTTGCTTTACTGTTTCAATGTTTTTAAAAAATAAACGAAAGAAGTTTGGTGGTTGTGGAGGGTTAAGAAGACTGAAAACTTCCAATGGCATCCTCTAGCTTAGATCGCTTGACTTTGGAGGATGAAGTGGATGACTTGGAGGTTTCGGGGGATGGAGATCAACAGGAAGAGGTTGTGGACCTTGCTCTATGTCTAGTGGGTAGATTTTTAACGAGTCGACCCATTAGGGTTCACATAATGAAGGGAAGAATGGCGGGGGTCTGGCAGTTGGGAAAACAAATAACAATTAAGGAGATTGAAGGGGGAAGATTTATGTTCCAGTTTTACCACAAAGTTGATATTCAGAGAGTTCTAAAAGGAGGTCCATGATCCTTTGATGGCCATATCCTGATTCTGGGACCAATACAACCAGGGGAGGATCCTCAACAAGTAGAGCTGTATAAAGTGCCTTTCTGGGTTCAGGTTCACAATGTTCCCATAGGCTTTATGTCTGAGACTGTGGGACAGCACCTGACGAATTTCATAGGGGAGTTTATTGAGTATGATGCTAAGAATAACGCAAATCTTTTGAAGACTTTTATGAGAATCCGTGTCCTTATTGATACTCGTAAGCCCTTGAAGAGATTGAAGCGGATCCAGAAACTAGGTGGGGAAGCAAATGAAGTCCAGTTCAAGTATGAAAGGTTGGGATCCTTCTGTTATTTATGTGGTATGCTGGGTCATGTAGAGGACTTTTGTGATAAGTTGTTCCAGTTAGAAGATGATGATGGGAGAAGGGCTTGGGGGCCGGAGTTGCGTATGGAGCAAAGGAGGGATGTTGACAGCGGCGGCGAAAGGTGATTGAGGGAAGAAGGTCAGGCTGCGTGGGTGGAACCGAATCAAGGCGTACAATCCGCAGGTTATCCCAATAATAATAACCATGCGGATTCGGTGGAGAATATCAGGGAAAAGGATAATAACGTGCAGGGAGATATGAGAGATATTAATATGCATGAAAGTATGGGTGTGGGGATTGCTTGGATTTTTAAAAATCCCAAGATTTTGTTTCCAAAGTCGAAGGAGAAAATAATTGAGGAGCAAGGTGGGGACCATGATATGGGGTCGACTGGAGATAATGATGAGGGAGAGGTAGAGTTGGAAAAAAAACGTAAACTAAAAGAGATCTTGGAGAAGAAGGCAGCGTCTTTATGTGAGGAGATGGATACTTGCATGGCCCCTAGTCACGTGCATGATGGAAATTGTGAAGAAAAAAATTTTTAACGGTAGGCCTGGCAGTCGGGGTTGCCGGGGATTATGAGTATTCTCAGTTGGAACTGTCGAGGTTTAGGTCACCTGAGTGCAGTTCCCTCTCTAAAGAACCTTATCCAGAATCACAAACCAGATGTTATTTTTTTGTTTGAGACTTTGGTTAATACGAATAAAATTGACGATGTTAGAAGAAAAAATGGTTTTGATGGTTGTTTTGTTGTGGGTAGAGATGATAGAGGTGGTGGTGTAGCATTCTTATGGCGAAACTCCTTGAAGTGTGAAATTTCTAGCTTCTCTCTCCATCACATTGATGTTATTATTGATGATATTCGGAAGGGTGGATGGAGAATTACTGGTTTCTATGGTTACCCGGATCGTGCTGGTAGAAGAGAGTCCTGGGCTCTTTTGAGAAGGTTGTCTGAATCTTCTAATTTACCTTGGTGTGTGATGGGTGATTTTAATGATTTACTCTCTCCCAATGATAAACGTGGTTGGGTTGACCACCCGAATTATTTGTTCAATGGCTTTAGGGAAGCAGTTCAAGCAGATGGTTTTATTGATATTAATCTAGAAGGGTACCCCTTTACCTGGAGTGCTAGAATGGGCACGAGTCGTGCTATAGAGGAAAGACTTGACAGGGCAATGGCTAATCACGACTGGCTTAGTATCTTTCCCCAAGCCAGATTAATTAATTTGGTTGCTTCAATATCAGACCATACTCCTATAATTCTCCATAGTGAACTAGTTTCTCAAGTTACTAAATGCAGGAAATTCTGTTTTGAGAATTTGTGGTTAGCTGAGCATGATTTCATGGATATTGTGAGGAAGGGGTGGTTTGGTGGCATAGAGGGTGACATTCTGTCCAAGATCCATGGGTTTGTGGAGAGTCTTCAAAGTTGGAGTAAGAGCTTGCGGCAAAAGTTCAAAAAGGATATTGATGAGTGTTGTGTTTTGTTGGAAGCGCTACAGGGTAGAAGGGATGATGAGGGTATTTGAAAATTTTTAGCTACCAGGGACTGCATGGTAAAGTTCTTGGTCCGGGAGGAATGTTATTGGAGGCAGCGAGCTAAAGCTTTTTGGCTCAAGGATGGTGACTTGAATACTCGTTTCTTCCATGCGTCGGCAACTCCCAAAGCCAAGGTGAATAAAATTTTGAAGCTAAGGGATGATGGGGTGTGTTCACTGAGGATCCAAATCTTAACAAATGTATTGCTAAAAGTTACTTTGATAATTTATTTCTTCATAGAAATGGTATCTATGTTCCTGTTACAAGTGCCCTTGTGCCTTGCATTTCCTATGAGGATAATGTGTTGTTAACCGGTCCTTTTTCCCGGTTGGAATTTTTTGAAGCTCTTAGTCAGATGGGGGATGATAAGTCTCCGGGTCCTGATGGTTTAAACCCAGCTTTTTATAATAAAAAAATTTGGGAGCTCTGTGGTAATGAAATTTTTTATGCTTGTTGTTGCTGGCTTGATGGAGATATTGCTCTTATCCCGAAGAATGAGAACCCGGAATCGATGAGAGATTGGCAGCCAATATCTTCATGCAATGTTATTTATAAAATTCTCTCAAAAGTCTTGGCTAATAGGCTTAAGTCTGTTCTTCATAATTGTATTTCTACTATCCAGTCTACCTTTGTACCAGGAAGGTCTATTCTTGATAATGTTATGATGGCAATTGAAATTATCCATTATTTGAAGAGCAAGACAGGGTAAAAATGGGGACGTAGCGTTGAAGATTGATATGAGTAAAGCCTATGATCGAGTTGATTGGGGTTATTTGCGTGCGGTAATGGGAAAAATGGGTTTTGATGATAAATGGATTGGTTGGATTATGCTCTGTGTGGAAACTATGAACTACTCAGTGTTGGTCAATCAAGATCCTGTGGGTCCTATTATTCCGGACAGGGGTCTTCGGCAAAGGGATCCTCTTTCCCCTAAATTTTTATCTTGTGCTCAGAAGGTTTATCTGCTCTAATTAATCAGGCAGAGCGTAGCGGTGTAGAGGTACTCCCATTATTTCACATCTATTATTTGCAGATGATGTTTTATGTTCTTCAAGGCTAAAGAAAGTGAGGCAATTATTATGAAGGAGATTCTCTCTACTTATGAAGCATCTGCAGGCCAGGTAATTAATTTTCAAAAATCTGAGATATTTTATAGTAGAAATACTGAGGCGGAAGTGCGTGATTTTATTGCTTCTCTTCTGGGTGTCCAGGTGTGCTTGGGCACTGGGAAATATGTGGGCCTCACCTCTATGATTGGTAGGAGCAAAAAAACCATGTTTAGCTTTATTAAAGACCGAGTGTGGAGAAAAGTTAACTCTTGGGGTGGTAGATCTCTCTCACAAGCCGGTAAGGAAGTTATGATTAAATCTGTTCTTTAATCTATCCCAACTTATTTATGAGTATCTTTCTTATTTCTCCGTCTTTAGGGGATGAGATTGAGAAGATAATGAACTCTTTTTGGTGGGGTAGTGGAGGAGATCGCAATAAAGGTATAAAGTGACTCTCTTGGGATAAGTTGTCTATGCACAAGCTTGATGGTGGTATGGGCTTTAGGAATCTATATGCTTTCAATGTGGTGCTTCTAGGCAAGCAAGGGTGGAGAATTATTTCTCAGCCGGATACACTTGTTGCGAAGCTTTTCAAAACTAAATACTTTCCACATTGTGATTTCCTAGAAGCAAAAACGGGAATAATGCAAGCTTTGTTTGGCGCAGCCTTTGTGAGGGTAGAACGGTTTTGCGGGAAGGTTTGAAGTGGAGAATTGGAAAGGGCCAGAATATCAAGGTGTGGTCTCATGGCTGGACTTGTGATGGTCCACTCCTGCAGCGAGCGCATCTAGACTTGGCTGCCCCTGGACTTGTGTGTGGTCCATCTTTGGGTGAGTGACCAAAAGAGGTGGGATGAAGACTTGATTAGGAGTTTGATGGATCCAACTACGGCCCAAGTTGTTCTCCATTCCCCTTTATATGGTGCAGTGAAGGACGATGGGATTTTGTGGTGGCCTGAGCGTCGAGGCAGCTACTCAGTTCGCTCAGCATATAGACTGTGCTTGGAGGAATTGTTAGATTTGGAACACTTAAAGGTAACTGGAAAAAGTTGTGGAAGCTTTGTGTGCCTCCGAAAGTAAAAAAATTCTTATGGAGGGCTGCTCGTGATTGTCTTCCAACTAGATCCAAGTTAATTTCTCGGGGTGTTCAATGTGAGTCTTTTTGTCCTTGGTGAAATACTAACTCTGAAAATAGTTGGCATATCCTCCTCTCTTGTTCAAAGGCTGAAGCTGTGTGAAGGAAAGCAAATTTGTGGGAAGTTGTTTCCAATTTATTTTCAATTGCCAACAATTTTAGGGAGTTGTTTTTTCTGATTCTGGAGCATCTTTCTCCCCTGGATTGTAAAAATTGGGTTATGACTCTGGAGTATTTGGAGGAGACGAAATTTGAAGATATGGGAAGGTGTTGAAGAGGATCCTGGTGCAATTTAGTTCAGGGGTAGTAACGTATTGCACGAATGGTTGAGAGCTCGTGAGATCAGTGGTAGTCATAATTCTAGTTCCAGTGGTAATACCGTAATATAGATCAGGAGCGTTGGTGTAAACCGCCACTTGGCTTTGTTAAATGCAACATTGATACTTCTTTTTTCCCCAACAACAACCAGGTTGGTATTGGTACGTGTTTGAGAGATGAGTCTGGCAATTTCCCTGGAGCAAAGACTCATTGGTTCAAGCCTATTATGGACATTCATTTGGGGGAGGCAGCTGGCCTTTATTTTGCTATCAATTGGATGAAAGAGTTGCAAAGGGACAAAGTGATTTTTGAGCTAGACTCCAAGACAGTGTTTGATAATATGTCTTCATCTTGTACTGATTTGTCTAATTGTGGTGCTTTTATTCTGTCTTGTAAGGATTTGATTACCGCTTTTTGTCCAAACTCTTATGTGGAGTTCACTAGGAGGCATGCCAATATGGTTGCTCATAACCTTGCTAGGGTGGCCATAGACTTTGCTAGTCCTCATTTTTTCTCTGATACCCCAACATGTATTGACTCTTTGATTATTAATGAAATGCAGTAAGTTTCTATTGTCAAAAAATGTATTTTTACTAAGGGTGGCAAAGCGGGCCAACCCGCCCTGCCCCGCCACCAACCCGCACTAAAACGGGGCGGTGCGGGTTGAATTATGAAAATGGGTTGAAAATAACCATTTTCTCATGTAGTGACTATTAAAACCATGACTAATATTAAAACTTAAAAGGCTAAAAATAAAGCATGCATTAGACCAATAATCCATTAGTCCAATAATCAAAAGTCCATAACCACACAAACACAAATTAGTTTCAATAATCCAAAAGTACTAACTACTAACCAAAAGTCCATAACCACACAAACACAAATTAGTTTGAATATTTTAAATCACATCCACAAAAATGAGAACTTAAAAAAAATAGTTTTTTTTTATAAAAAAAAAACCCAACCCGACGGGCTAACCCGCTCCCACCCCGTTTTCATGATGGGTTAGGCGGGGCGGGTTGATGGGTTGAAATCTCTATCCCACCCCACAAAAAAAAAAACGGGTTAGTCGGGTTGGCCCGTCGGGCTCAGCCCATTTTGCCACCCCTAATTTTTACTTCACATACTTTTTTGATTTAATTTTTACATAAAAATAAATTTTCGGCTAAAAACTCTTTCTACTTTTTTTATTATGAACCTTTTTTAAACACAAAATAGCTTAAACATTGTCGCAACCTTATACAGTTATATTTCTCAACCCTTATGTCCCTCACCCTTAACCACCTAGCCATCCTTATAACTCCTCTTACCGGTTGCGGAGGGAGAGAGGGGTCTTTTGTTGCCATGGCCCCCGTCACTAAGTGAGTTATATTATATTATATTATATTATATATATATATATATATATATATATATATATATATTAGTAATTTCATAAAATTACATACTATTAAATAATATGATTTGTGTCATTTGCCATTAAAGTATCTACATACTCTTAATAAGGTGATGATTCTTATGCTTTTAAATCATTGGTGTCATTTGATTATATTTGGTTAAAGTAATCTTTTGATCCCTATACGTGACACTGATTTTCAATTTGGTCCCTATACGTAAAAATTTATCAATTTTGTCCTTATACGTGACACTGATTTTCAATTTGATCCTCACCGCTAATTGGCCCCTATATAAGAGGACCAAATTACAAATTATTGTCACATGTAGGGACCAATTCAACAAAAAAAACTTGAAATCGGTCCCTACATGTGATAATTATTTTCAATTTGGTCCCTATATGTGATAATAATTTGTAATTTGGTCCCTCTTATATAGGGACCAATTAGCGATGATGAGCAAATTGAAAACCAGTGTCACGTATAGGGACTAAATTGATAACTTTTTACGTATATGGACCAAATTGAAAATCAGTATCACGTATAGGGATCAAAAGATTACTTTATCCATTATATTTTTATCTGTATTATGGGAATCACCAGTCAACAAGCTTTGTCAAGCTTTGCAATAAAAATCCCAAGATATTTTTGAATGTCGTGTATTTGGTATCTAACACAAAATCATTGGTTCAGATGTTAAGATATTGTAGTCAGAAAACTCTATTTGAGAAAGTTCTTTTATATATAATATTCAAGCTATTCAAATTCGTGACGAGTGTTTCTTTATCAAATAATTTTTTATAAATATTTTTTCTTTTTAGTAACTTAACCATGTTAAGTCAATACCTGCTCATCAAAAAAAAAAAGTGCGTGATTTATAGCCAAACTTGGGGTTTGATGATATTTTAATAAATATTGAGAAGTAGTTGAGTGTAATTTAAACTTTATGTTATATTTAGTTGATAATCATATATCAATTTTGTTTCATATAGTTTACCTTTATATGTTAGTTAATATTTTCTATTATTATCTATGTTATATATATTTGATCTTGGCCTCCCTCATGTCAAATTCCTGGCTCCGCCCCCGTCCCTTACCTCAACGCATTTAATTGACATTGTACTAGTGAAATTTAAGATAGTTGTTAAAAGAAATTACAAAAAACTGTATTGCTGTTTTAGACTTGATTCTATTCTGTCTACACCTTCCTCATCTATGATCAATCTGTGGCTGTTCACCTGGATATTGTTAAATAAAGCAACTAGGTCACGTAGAACACATTTATGCTTCAGAACACAAATTACTGTTCCTAGTTGCTGGTGTTGCTTTGATGGAAATGAAGCAACCAAAAGGAGGTGGTTGAAGGCTCGAAGGTTCAAAGTAATGCTTCAAGTTTTAAATGGTTTTTTATTTTATTCCATTTTATTCTTTCTTCTCCTCTGAATACTTATGAATTATAATTATGGGATTTAGTTAGGATGTACTATCGGTATAAAAAAAAATCTTTATACTATTAATCAATCATAAACTGTCATATCATTAGAAATATTTAATTTGTATTATATACTAAGAGTTTAATTTGTATACACTGTCAGTATAAAGATTTTTATACTGACAATCAATCAAAAATTATGGGATTGATGACTTTTAATGTGATTAGGATAAGAATAAAATATTTATAATGGTGTGTCAATTCCTCGTTGATTAACGGTATAAAAAAACTTTACACTATCAATATATATCAATTAAATCTATATAATAATGGCATTTTCGCAATAACATTTCTACATCCTTCACACGCGCACGACAATATTTCTACATCAACATATATTAATAACCCTTCCACATGCAATTACTTTAATGATTTCCATCTGATCTGAGTCAAAATGTCCAATGCTAGCATTTTTTATTCTTCAAAGTGGAATCATGTACGTATACACTTACATCACGTTTGGTCCGCCTTCATTGGCTCCTCTTAATCGAAAGATCTAGAGAGATTTTGAGCTCTCAAATTTGGATTCACAACTGAAATTAGAGATAAAATCTCGTTAATATTATAGAGACATATATGTAGAAATGGTCAAGAGAAAGAGACAACCGATCAAAGGCTTTCTACTTTGTTACGAAATGAGTATCTGTAACAATCAGCATCACTCTATAAGAAATGTAAAATAGTCGATTTAAGCTATAGAATTATTTGAGTTTATTACCCATTTAAAATTGTTTAAATGAATAAACTGTTTCAAAATTTGACCTCTTTTTTCTTCTTTATTTCCTACCTATCAAGCAATATCTAGGAGCATCAATTTTATTTTATTTTTTTATGTATCTTTGTTTTTTCTTCCCTTTATCTTTGGACTCGGTCTTCCGGTTGTTATTCTCGTTTAAAGAAGTTTCCAGAATAATACAATTGCTTTTTACAATTTAAGCCTCAAGCTTCTTATTATCATTTGAAGTAAACTTGTCATTTGCCATACTTAAATATCTCACCCAATTTGTGTATTTGAGGTGGAAATGAGAATAAAGAACAGCAGCCCTCCCATTTCAGGTTATAAAATTAGTTAAAAGTTCTTTGAAGCATCTTCGGCCTCTACCACCTCTAAATCTAAATTAACATTGTATATATTTGTACCTAGTTGACACCTTCCAAATGATAAAGCCTCTTCGGTGGCTACCTTCTCATAATTAAATTAACATATAATATATTTATATAATATATTTGAATTTAGTTGACACCTCCCAAATGATCCTAAAATTTTTTATGCCAAAGATGAAGGTAATATATCCTTGTGTGTTGTAATAAATTGACAAAATATATTGGATTAGTGACAAATTTATCTTCCTTTTTCTTCTATTATATTGTAACAAAATTCTTCTTGAAATTTTTGGCAGGTGTAGATGTACCCTATATTCCTGGAGTTTCAAATCTTTTTATCTGCTAAACGAAACCCTTGTAAACAACTTAACTAACATTTTGGACCCTAAAAATATACCTACTCACAATTTAGTTCATGATTAAAATTGTATTACAATTTAGTTCCTAAATCATGCAAACTCATTTTATGTTCTCTCCTTTTGTCATGTCTGATAAGAACTAACATCAAACGAGTTTGAACAATTTAATTATTGAACATACATATAATTAAAATTAGAGAGTAAATTGGGAGTGAAATACATTTCCCATGACTAACATGGCAATTTGCTCGATCATTCATTAATACAAAATAACGAGTAAAAGATGAAAATATATCAATACAAAGGCATGGAAGGCCAAGGAAGATCATGGCATCAATTATAATAACGCAAATGGTGTGAAAAAACTAATGAAAGGAAATAATACAAAAATTTGCTTGCTGATCAAAAACTAAATGGGACAAATGAGAGGCACCTTTGCTCCCTTGAATAGGCCTGTGACTCAATGCTGCAAAATATATGTCAAGCATAGATGTTACAGCATCTCATGGAGAAAAATCAACTTTTCTTTATTGTCCTTTTCAACTTCTTCCTTGCAGAACTACGATTAGTGATTTTAAATGGCTGAGAAGCATAATTTATGAGCTTTTGAAGGATCTTCCTTTCACTGATGCGCAGCATCAAAGAATGATACAACTTTTTCTCTCTAACTAAACTACACCTCCCCAATGCCTCAATATCATCTTCTATGGATTCGGAACCATAGAGACTCTCCCTCATATCAGCAAGGGACAACAGAGCGTCACATACTTTTTTTGTCAGCAAGAATTTCTTGGGCATCTTAGATGCTTTATTTGGAAAGATTTTATCATTCAAAAAAGTGACTTCACTTGATTCATGACAATTCCCAGCAACTGACACTGATAGGTCCAACTCAATGTAGGCATTATCTGGCAATAACATGATGTATAATAAGATGAGGAGTTCAACCTGTGGTTCTCCATCAAATGAGATCTCAAAATATTCAGAGTTTTCGCTGCCACATGCAGAATAGCCTAACCTTCTCCAAAGGGTGACTCTTGCTCTACTGTGGCGGCCAGAAAACATAGAAGAACACCATTTAAGCACCAATTCCAAATCAATGTTCACAATATCAAAGGAATTATCTAGCTCAGTAAATCCATATCTATGAAGCAAAGCAGCATTACCCAATAGCCCATAAGTATTAAATACCTGATAGGCAAGAGGAACCTGTAAGTATTAAAGTACCTTCAAGAGAAGAAAATGGTCACTACATCCAAAAAAACCATATCTAATATCTTGCATCAAGAGTAGCATAGTGACATTGGAGGTCGTTGAAAATTTCAATTTGAAATGAAAATCATATTTCAAAACTATCGAAAGGACATAACTAAATAAACATATACTACATCTAAGCTCATTTCTATGAAATTTCGCAAGAGTGGCCACTTATACATGGAAGTTTAAACCTTAAAAAGAAATTCACATAACTGAACAGAAAATTCTTACCTCAGCTCCACTGCTGACGTCTTTTATCATAATCATCTCCAGCATTGAAGGATCACCCCCCATAACAGATGAACACTCTGAGTCACTAACAACGTAGCTCTCAACATGAGCAATATCCAACTTAGTCCCATCCATAGAGGAATTTTGAGCCAATGCTTCTTCATCGGTGATGCCCTCATCACTGTTATTACCATCAACATTATTGTCAGATTCATAGTTAGAGGGCATAGCTGTGAAATGCACATCCTCAGCACCTGTTTTATGATTGAATCTGGAGCACAGAGGGCAGTATAGACACCATTAGAATAGGGAAGCCTTCAGATCAGGATCATACACATAAATCACTATTTGCAGATTAAACTCTCTCAGTCTCTAAAAAGTTTTACTATTATTCTTAAGTTTAAATTAGAAACATCACAAGAGGACCATGATGCACCATTGCAGTTCTTGAAAACTATACAAAGTCACAAACACAAACAAACATTACTTTCTAGATAGAATAACTTTTCAGTATGCATTAAAGACCTCCAAAGTTATCACTACATAACTGAGATTGATGAATTACATGCATCCTTGAAACCACATTTCTATATTACTTCACATATTTACTGTAAGTTAAAGGGATGGACAGATCATCTAATAAGATTGCATAGTTCATCCACATAAACCACAAGGACAACTGATTGCAAGTTTACAGTTTTTCTCTTCAATATCATTTTCTTTCCCTGCAAATACGAAGAACATAAACACTTTGATTTATTGACCTCAACAATCTGGCACATCCTGCAATTGATTAGTTACAACCTTGGATGCTTAAAAAGGGTCAGACAGTAAAACATTGTCATTTTACTTTTGCAGCATATGGCCAACCAGGCAGGGGGGGATGCTATTCACTTGATAACACTAGGGAGTTTTTATCCAATAATATTAGAACCACAAAGATACTAAATGAGACACATATGGCCTAATATAACTACGACATTGTTAGCACAGCATATATATAATTTATCTAGGAGTAATTTCTCCTCACTAGAAGGGAAATCAGAATGGTATTCGCCATTCAGTCGTGAGATTGACGTACCAACTAGATTGAAGAGTCTTCATGCATATTTGAGATCGTTGAGTTAAATTGATTGCAATTAGCATGTTAAAGACTTAAACTCGTCTATGGATTTGAGTTTTTATTGGGGTAAGGCAATGTTAAAAGGTAATAAATAGCAAATGACGGGGTAATCTGAGAATAGAAAAGAAAACCATGGTAATCACCAGAGGCTTTACTTACAGATCTGCCAGGGGAACCATGCCATAACCATGGTAATCATCTATCTCGAAAGATCGCGAAGAAATAAGACTTTTTGCAGCAAAGTATTGCTCTATACCAAAAAAATTTGGGTTAAGCTTTGAAGGTGCTAAATCCAACAGGGGCTGAATACTCTCTTTCCAGTCCTCATAGATAAGAGCTTTGTCTTCTTGCACTGTCTGCCTACAATTGTAAGAGATCAGAAAGTTTTCACAAAAGGCAAAGCAACATAGTTTTGTATTTTAAAACATTAGTTTGATGGCAAGGACTATAAGAACTGTCATGAAAATATCTTAGAAATGTTAAATGCTGTGTGCCTGTGCCACTCATAGTTTCGCAGATACTTTTCCAGTTACTTCTTTATAAATTCAAAGGGGAGCCTTGGCGTAATGGTTGAAGTGGTTACCATGTGACAAGGGCACAGGTTCAAGTCGTGGAATCAGCCTCTTGCAAATGCAAGGTAAGGCTGCCTGTTATAGACCCACATAGTGGGTCCAACCCTTCCCTGGACCCTGCATATAGTGGAAGCATTATAGCACCAAGTTACCCTTTTTATTTCCTTTATAAGTTCAGTGTCAACTCAACATTATAAACTAATATGTATCCCTTTCTCTTCTCAAAGATTTAAGCTCCCCTTTCAATGGATATAACCATGAAATATTATATAATGTTCGATCTAGTTAGCACTGCCAACAAATAAAGAACTGCAATTAAACAAGAAATTGCTTGACGTCATCCAAGAGATAAAGAATCCATTGCAATTTTAGTATTCATAAGTCAAAAGAAAAACAAGGAATCAATAAAGAACTCAGTTTTAACTACATACTTAAAAGACAAACTAATAAGTAAAATTCAATCTAACAGTATCCTCTAGCCATTTTCAGTTTCGCACAGTTATATTGGAGCAAAGGATTAGTGATCATTAATCAACAAACACAACCATATATTGTCAATGTCATGGTTTTATATGTTCTTCTATAATATAAGGTATACATAAGATGAAGAATCCAATGCAATTTTAGTATTCATAAGTCAGAAGAAAAACAAGGCATTGATAAAGAACCTAGTTAACTACATACTTAAAAGACACACTAAAGTAAAATACAATCAAGAAGCAAACAGTATCCTCTTGCCATTTTCACTTTCGCACAATCATATAGGACTATAGGAGCAAACACAATCATATATTGTCAATGTCATGGTTGTATATGGCTTTGGTTCTATAATATAAGGTATACATACCTGGTGAAGCTCGGTGCCACACAAAAGCTCATTTACTTCATGAAGGGTCCAAACCAATGGCAAGCACTCTTGGTGAGGCAATAGCTGAAGGTACCCAGCCCAAGGGGAGTCACCACCCAAGCTTCTCTCATACATGATGGCAACTGCTAGGCCCAAATGACCTTCAAAACCAGCCTCTTCAATGATGTCACGTGCCCCACTAGTCTTGATTGTAAGGCAAGCTTCCTTTGGCATCTTGGCCACAACATCACCTTCCTTCAATTGGCACAAAGCTCTCACAGCTATTCCCTCTTCTGGGGTGTCCACAAACTCCAACGCATCGCTCCATTCGAATCCCTGGGATTTCATCCATCGCTTGAAAGCCCTCAAACGCCTGTGCATAGAGAGAAATAGAGTGTGTTCAGAAATACATGTGCTGTTTGGAAGCAAAGGAAATATCTTGATATGATGCAGCATATAGTGAATAGGTGTATTGAATCAAAAGCTATTCATGTTTTGCATTGGCATGGATCAGCAATGACATTAAGTTTGCATCTTTAATGGGTGAGTGTGTGAAAGTCTCGATTTTTAGCATACCCTTTGTGTAGTTTTGATCAGTTTTCATGGAAAAATGAGTGGGAAAGAGAGAAAGCATACTGTATACAATACCTGGTTGCCATAGATAGTGGAGGGAAATAGAGGTTGGTTATGAAACTGGGACAAAGATATTGAGTGCCACTGTGTCTGTGATTCTCTCAAGTCTCAAGGGTTTTGGTTTTAGGTTGCCAACAGTGGCCACCATCAATGCAATGCATAATATTCTGCACTCTCACCCTTTCTTGGTTTCGGGCTTTAGGCATTTGGGGTTGAAAATTTTAAAATGCTTGTGGCCCAAGAAGCCTACCACCCCAGTTTGATTTTCTTAAGGGTGATGTTACCTACACCCCCGAACATGCCCCATCAACCCCCACATTTTTTATTTTTTTAATGTGAAATGACTATCTTATCCTTACAAGTTATTTTATCTACCACCAATTGAATGCCAGAACATCAGCTTTCAAGAATGTTTATGCATAACACTTAGCATCTGGTAATGGATTATATTTTTTTTTCATGTTTTTGACTGTCCGGCAATTAGTTATTGTAATATATAATTGTTACTTTCGGCAACTAATTGTCGGTTTATATTTTTTTTCTTCATGTTTTTGACTTTCCGGCAATTAGTTGTCGGAATATAATTTTTCAAGTGTTTTAACTACCGACAATTAGTTGTCAAAATATATAATTATTACCTCAGGCAACTAATCGTCGAATTATTTTTTTTTTCAAGCTTTTTATGTTTCTGGCAGTTAGTTGCCAAAATATGTTTTTGTGTTTGCGGCAATTAGTTGTCGGATTATTCCGGCAACTAATTGTCAAAAACACAAAAACTTGAAAACAAAAAATATAATCCAACAATTAATTGGCGGAGTCATAATTGTGGCAATTAATTGCTAGAAGATGAGAAAAGGGAGGGAAGTAGATAGTTTTTTAAATTAAGTGTATTTTGGTAATAAAAAAATTTATAGAAAATGTGCGGGGTTGATGGGAATAGAACATGTGTAGGGATGTAGGTAGCAGCACCTTTTTCTTAAACCAGAACACATGGACCAATTATTTTATTTGCCATTTTGGCATTTATCAATTATACTCTATTTTGTATATGCAAAGCCTAGTTTTCCAAAATTTTGTGGAGAACTAAAATTATAAATCATTAATTGATTGATTTAATTTTAATTTTTTAATTAATTAATCATTAAATTTTGTGGATGACCGATCCTTGATTTATTGATTAGAAAAATATAGAATTGCACCCCAAGAGTGTTCGAATAAGATGACATGAATCTTCTCCAGTTTAACCAGTGATAGCAAGAAAGATAACGAGATCACCAACAAATACTCAATATTATTGAATGATTGCTCCTAAACACGTTCGAGTCTATAATTGAAGAGTTTTTCCTAGGATAGGAGGATTTAGAATGATTCTTCCATAGGAGTATGCCCATTTTCTCTCTCTCTTTTTTTTTTTTTTTTGAGGAAGGTTGTTAAAATTTGATGAACTCATCACACCAATCAATTTAATTGTACAAGTTAAGCAAGTTGAGTCTATATTTCAGCTATTATTTCAAGAGTAACTCTGGTATCAATATTTTATTTTGGTATGATATCCATTAATTTATTAATTTTAGTTTTTTTTAATAAATTTTCAAATATCTATTTCGCTAGTTTAAAATTAGGTGTATCATTGATTTCGGCGTAAATGAATTGGTCAGTTTAATTTGCGTAGATGTTAGATACATGATGTTTCTTTTGTTCTTTCCAAGCAATTGAAAAATAAAGAGGAGTAGTTGTGAAGCGTGTAGATCATCCGTATAAGATGGTGAAGGAAAGACCTTGCCCCGTCACCATTTTTCGTATTAAGAATTGAAAGATGATTGGGAAAAAGAAACTCTCATTGACATGGTTTTTTTCTTATACTTATGAATCTCATTGGGCCTATAAATGATATGTTGGAAGAATATTGAGTCTTCCAAATCTATAAGTTGATTGTTCCATTCCTTTATCATGTAAAAGGAAAAAAATAAAACTTTGAAAGCTTTTTCCTAAATTCGAAAAGTGTGGATTGAATGTCCTTAAAAGTTTAAAGTGGGTGAAAATACTCCCTATTTATGGTCTAACAAACAATTTGTTATATACGTAGGTAAATGTTTTCTTGCGAATTACTTGAAGGGTCCGTTTGGTGGCTAGGATAAGGGTGATAGGATATGATAAGCAATCCTATCCCATTTTAATCTGTAGTTTGGTGAACCAATAAGATATGATAAGTTTATCCTGTTGGCTTATCCCATCCTACTTGTTAGTTAAAATTTTATCCCAAGAGAGAGGCTTGGTTAGAAACAATATGATAGGATAAGAAAATTCATTTCCCATTTAACCCTCACCCATAACCCTTACACTTTGTACCTACTACCAGTCTTGTTCCATGGGTTGACGGTGGCACGACGACTCCGAGATGGTGGATGGCGGCACGACGACTACGGGACGGTGGCACAACTCCGGCAAGATGGTGGCCCGACTCCGGCAAGACGATGACGGATCTATGCGTCCTTGTCTCGCACATGTGTCTTCCTCCTTGAACCCGCAACCATCCCTGTCTCAGCCACGCACAGATCTGTGCGTCACCGGCCTCCACCGCGACCCAAACCAGAGCCGCCGCCACCCACCTCCACCTCGCCACAGATCTGTGAAGGGAAGAGGAAGAGGGAAGATAGAGAGGGGTTCACGAGAGAGGTACAAAGAAAGATGGAGAGAGAGGAGTTTGAAATGGGGAAGAAGATGAAGTTCTTTATTTTTGAAGAAGAAAGATTAGGGGGAAAATGAGAAAGGGAAAAGAGTTGAAACGAGGAAGAAGACGAAGTTCTTTATCTGTGCTTCGTTGTCTCTATTACTTTTTATGCACAAAAGTGATAACTTTTTTAATTTTAAAAATTCATTCATATTTTATTATCTTTGTAATGGGACTAGCAGTGTGTGTATTCAATGGTGATTGTTTTTACAGAGGAGGAAGGAGGAACAAGAAGGTTGACCCTTGGAGCAAGACCGTGTCATTATATAAGGGCAATTATGTCATTTGCTAAATACGAGGCAGAATAATATAATGCTATCCAAATAGTTATCTGGTGGACATCAAACATCAAATAGGATAACAACTTATCATGTTCATATCATATCCTACTCCTATCATGCCTCTTTATCCTATCTATCCTTATCTTATCCTGACCACCAAACGAGCCCGAATAGTTTGTTGAGAGGTATAAAAGATTAAACTCTTTTAACCAATAAATGAAGGTTTTGATCGGGACATGAGACAAACGTAAGATCTCTTAACTATTTTGGGGTCCATAAAACAAATTGCACTTTTACTACTAAATTATACCCGCTATAATACAATTATTGTATATAAATGGCCTATTGTCAAACAAGGGGATCGAGTGTAATGAAAAATTAGGATAAAAAATGTAATTAATAATAGTAATGATTAAGAAGGTACATAATCATAATCAAAATAGTCCAAACCCAAATTCCTAAGTAAAAATAATTTTTTAGTTTTTTTTTCATAATATTTAATTGTAACCATCAGTTTTTCTTATGTATGTGAGGTGTGGGTTTATATAGCCTAATTATAGGTAATAAAGTTAAATAATTATAAAATAACAAAGTAATAATAATAATAAAGAATACACACACACACATATATATATATAAAAGAGGAAGCGAGAGTTGGGGGTAAGTGGGAGAAAATCTGATTTTTCTCTTTACCCCTTCGTCTCTTTTTCTAGGGTGGAAAATCTCTTCTCCTTCATTCCTCATATGTGACCTCCTCTCTACCCAATCCTTTCTACCCAGTCCACAAAATTCCTCATATATAGCTTCGTTTGCATGTGGGTTCAATCGGATTCTCCTGATGCTGTCCATCTCTCCCTCAAGTTCTTAAAGTCTAAGAAGATAGTTGGTGAAAGGAATTGAAGAAAAGGATACTTGAGTTAGAGAGTAGCAAGAACCCTACAAGCAAACTTGGAATCTCTTCAAGAGTTTGAGGAATCTTCGGATTTTCACTCATACCCTGTTAGCTAGCTCTCCTTAAATCACATGAATTAGCAAATTAAGATAAACAATGATGGGTTGCTGTTTTAGGTATTAAGGTGGTGGTGATGTGAGATTTTAAACCTTGTTTCTTCCATGTGTTGTTACTAGAGTGTAGATAATACTTAGAAGTTTGTTTGCAATTAATTATGGTGAAAGTTTTCTGTTTGGAAAGGAGTACGAGTAGGACAGACATGAAAAATTGCTTGCATGTTGAGAAAAACTGAATCTGGAAATTATGGGTGAAATAGCTCAAATGCATGAATTATTATGAATCGTTGACTTGGAATGTTTGAGTGAAATCAATTTTAAAATGATCATTTATGAGTTGGCTATTGCTTGAAAAATTAGCATAATTTTCCTGTTTCGTTTGGTAGTTCGAAAAATTCCAAAACTATTGGACTGTTTAGAGCTATGTTTTAAGTAACACACTGTCAGAATAGCTTTAGTGCGTGAATTTTAATAATTTATTCCCTTCGAATTTTTGAGTGAAACCAATTTTTAAATGTTCAATTGTATGTTAATCATCTCCAGTAAAATATTTAGAAATTTTTAATGATGTTTGCATTTTCTTAAAATTTGTGGATTTCAAACTTTGCTGAGTGAATATTATGAACGTTTTTGTGTTCATAGTTTTACAAAATTGTGAAATCCTCATTCTGATTTCTAATCCATTAGATATTTGTTCTCTGGAAAACTTATTTTTGGTACTAGAAGGGTCTATTTTTGAAAATACATTAAAGAAAAGTAGGTGCATGTTCATAGGCGTGCATCATTGTTCTTATTGTGTTCTTATTGAAACTTGCAAAGCTTAATTCTTGAAGCATGATTTTTGAGAATAAGAGGCATATGGCATGTTAACTACTAATGCTATAATTCATGATTTAGTCATTACCTTGGGTAATTCCGTAATTGTAAAAAGAAACATTTCATTGAGAATATGGTTAACTAAATGATGTCAAGGGGATAAGTTGTATGTTGTCCCATAACTTGAGCAATGAAGGGTAAATGGTATGCTACCTAAAATGATAAAGAGCAAGGGGTAAATTGAATGCTTCCCATATTGTTTGCGCAAAGAAGGGTGAGTGGTATACTACCCTAAAATGATAAAGAGCAAGGGGTAAGTTGTATGTTGCCCATATAGTTTGTGCAATAAAGGGTAAGTTGGATGCTGCCCTATGACACCAGTGAGGGGTAAGTTGTATGATACCCATATAGTTTATGTAATAAAGGATAAGTTGAATGTTGCCCTGTGACATACGTGAGGGGTAAGTTGAAAGCAGCCCAAGGGAAATTTTTATGATGCCCCATATGAATGGAATTAAACAACTTGTGATGTGATTCTTGCTTTGGTTTTATGAGTTTTCAAATTATATGAAACATTTACTTACTACCTAACATGGTTTGAGGATTGGAATGGCCAAATTATTTTATGAAAATATGCTAGCTACTAAGATGTACATCTCACATTGTTTTTCCTGTGTAACCATTCCAGGTGCAGAAGTTAGTAGTGTGAGGCCTAGTGGACAAAGTTGAGCTTGTAGCTGGTCTCTCTTATGAATTTTGCTCGTTTGTAAGTAGTTTTTGGTTTTATGATGTTAGGTGAATGATGTGAAGTGATGAACGAGTTAAATGTAAATCATTTTGACATGTGTACATAAAAAATGACTATTTTGGAGCTAAGTATACAAGTCTAGAATTATGGTTTGAGATGAAGATCAAAATGGGGATTGCTAGGACGCAATTCATTATGAAGTGTAAAATTTGAATGTTGCATAGAAGTTTTTATTTCATCTTATATTATGTTAGCAATTCCCAAGGTTCTTCCTAATTTAGAGGATAAATACTTTGAGATATCACTACAAAAAATAGGTGAAATAGCGATCGAAATTAGCAGTTGCCATTTGCGACCGAAATTGCGACTGATATTATGATTTACAAGAACAATAGTTATAATTGGTTCTGCGACCGAAATAGTGACCGAAAACAGGGTAGCAAACACATCGATCGCTTCGGTTGCTAGCAAAGAAGATTAATATAGTCAACTTTTGTTGACCTTTTAGCGACCGAAGTTGCGATCGATTATAGTCTGACGGTTCAATTTCTAATTACATTGCGACCGATTGAATTTCGGTCGCTAAAATGTCGCTAAAAAATTTAAATCTGCACCCTTTAGCGACCGAATCCATTTCGGTCGCTAAGTTATGATGAATAAAATGTCAAATAGTACACTGTAGTGACCGATTTTGCGACCGTTTTTAAAAATTAGGCATGACGATCGAATTACTGACCGAAATGTTCGGTCGCTCAAAATTAAATCCCTTAAAATGCAGAATCCCCTTTTATTCTTCATTTCGCTCTATCTCTCTTCCTCTCTCACTCTATCTCTCTTTCTCCTCCTCTCCTCCGGCCACCACGGTACGAGACCGTCGTCCCCTCCTCCGACCACCACCATCCCCTCCTGCACAGTAAGCTCTCCTCTCGATCTCTCTCTGTTTCTAACTATTTCTCTCTCTCAGCTCCTTCCTTCTTCGCGCGGTCACCACGGCACCACCAGAGCAGTGCCGCCGTCCTCCTCCTCCTCTGGTAAGTTTTCCTCTCTCGATCTCTCTCCTCGTGATCTCTCTCTGTTTCTAACTATTTCTCTTTCTCAATTCCCTCCTTCTCCACAAGGTCACCACCGACATCACCAAAGCAGCGCCGTCGTCCTCCTCCTCCTCCGGTAAGTTCTCCCCCCCTCCCCCTCCCCCTCCCTCCTCCCTCCTCCCTCTACTCTTCCTTACTGTCATGATGCTTCTTAGGTGCAGATTAATAAGTTTATGGATATTGAAAACTTGACTTGTATTCTGTATAGATTTGCTTTTGTTGCAGTTTTTGGAACATTTGTTTTGTGAAGCATTTGTTTTGGAACATTTGTTGCTTCCTTAGTTTCCCATGGTTGATAGAACAGGATAGTCTTTCCTAGTGTTTACTTCTTCTATGTGATGCCCATGCAGATTATATTATCATGATCATTCTGTAAGAACAATATTGTAAATGGTGGTGTATTAACAAGAATAATAGAGACATAATTGCTGAATGGTTGGATTGGCCTTTATTTGTATAAAATATGTATGCTTGATGTGGCATCTTCTTCTCTTCTTTTCTTTTTTCCTGGACTGTTTGTAAATTGTAATAACCATTTGTGATGGCGTGTTGGGGTCCCTATGCAGCAAGCTTGGCTCTGAAAGGGGGTTTTGGTTTCAAGTTTCTATTTTTATAAATGCGTATAATACAAATTGCAAGCATATGGAATGCATCTTGAGTGTATGTTAGTTTAGTGGGAAGATTCTCAAATTTATGGATCACTGTGCGTGAAGAATTTTTTTATGTATAGGACAATGATTATAAGATAACTTTTTGGCATTTAACAAGTTTCCATGGTGCCATTTACTGGTCATTCACAAATGATGTTTGACAAATTGGATTTTAGTAATTTGATAAAGCCTCACAAATGATATGTATGATGCTCCAAATGGTGATGAATAATATATCTATGAAGTATATATATAAGAATGGAAGTATATGATAAATGTTGAGCATACTTATATTGACTTAATGTTTTTATTGGTTAGGGATATTGATATTAGGCAAATTCTAGGGTGGATGATGTTGGCAAATCTCTCATAATGAGAGATGATAAAATACCTGCTGCAGCAGGTAAAAAAAAAAACAAAAACAAAAAGTGCCCCTTCCCCTTCATTACTATGACAATGCCATCCCATCCGCCGTCATCCCCTCCTTCTGTGGCGTCGCCGCCACCCCTCCACCGCCACCATCACCACTACCAACTAATCCTCATACTTGCCACCTCCCTTAAGTCCCTGCACTCATCCTCCTCTCACTCCTCATCTCCCTCACAATCTTTCTCTACTGCAAGCTCTCCTACAACCGCACCACCATCGCCCCCTAACTTCCAGATTTATGATCCCAACTTCAGAGATGCCTCGAAGCCACTATTCCTCCAGATTTGTAATCTTAGCATCCAAAGCACCGAAGCAGTTGCTTCTCGTCATGAAAGAACCCAAGTATGATCAGTAAACCTTCCTACAAACGGAATTTTCAGTCAAATTTCACCAAACAATCCTCCCCTTAAAAAACTGAAAAACGAATAAAAACCAAAGATCTAGCATGCAACCAGTCATGGCAACATAGGAACAATCAAAATAGTAGATTCAATCAGTGGGTTGAACCCTTGATATCTAAAGAACAGATTAGGGAGACAATGGCCTCGGGGTTCAAATATGTGAGAGAGACAGTGGGCTCCAAGTTCAGATCGATACATGGCGGTGGACATCTATATCACCTCAGATTTGTGTAATCCATGGTTGCTGAAGCCGACTGACGATGGAGGTTGTGCTGGAGACGGGTGGGGAAGAGGAAGTTGCCAAAATATATTGACAAGGGTGTATGATATTCTTGATGCGACTTGCCTGGCGGTGGTTGACAGTGCGACGGTGACGCCATGATGGTGACTCAACAAGTCGATGATGTGGAGGAGAGGTGGTACTCTATCGAAGATAGAAGATGAAACATAGACTGTTGCAAAGTGTGTAAGAGAGAGAGGGGGGGGGGGGGACGCTGGTTGTCGACGCCGACGAGAAGGGACGGATCTCATGGTGGCGGGCGGCGGGATTGGATATGGTCTTGCACAATAAGCAACCGAGAGAACCGGTTGTCCTTCATTAATCTCATCCATCCATTTGTTTTTGGGCATCATCTAACGGTAAATATATGTCATTCACGGTGAGCGACTTTCTTACGTCGCTCGCCCTAGAAGCAACCATTGATATTATTTATTTGTGATGTTACTTCCTTTGTTGGGACTTTGGAGAGCTTGATACCTTACACAAGTCACACGTCTCTAATTGGCTCTAGTCCTGCCATCTAAATTATCATAAGATATTCTCCTTCAATCTAGTAACTCAAGCTTATAATATATGGTACAAAGAAAAGATGATATAAATTGGATATTTTGAGATTAGAGAGTTAAATTGCATACCCCGTTTGACATATTTTAAGCATTGAAGTTGAGTGAAATGTTTATTGTATTGATGAAGGTTAAATGTGAATTATATTGATTATGAAATTGTTAAAGTGTGTTCATTTGACGATGGTTGTATTGATTGTAATGATACTTAGTGGAATGGATTGCCAGAGTATTGATTGTATGATACTTAGTGGAATGGATTGCCAGAGTATTAGACGAATTTCTATCTGATCATGCTATGTCTCTATTATTCTTGTTACTACTATGTCTCTTTCTATCTGTTTTTCTTCTTCACCACTATAATAGAAAAGGAATTTGATATGTACATAACATTTTTAAATTAATGTCGATTCTAATTGCTAGCATGAAATCTTACAAATGGCTATAAGCCAGAAAAGATTGGGGGTTAGATAAAATGAAGGACTGGGCACATTTTTCCAGGCACATGACGTGTCGTCATCATTCAAACATTATGCACAAGTTTGCTATCTTCATTCACATTTGAAAACAACTTTATACACAATATTATGAAAGCAGCTCTGGTTTTCTACTCATTTGTTTCACTAGGCAATGGACGATTCCCCATTCCCCAAGGTTTCCAGAAATAGTTGTTGATGAACGATTCAACGATGTCTGGATACTTCTCCTCTACTAGGTTATCAAGACACTTCCGGTGGAAAAAGTCCTCTCTATGACCAGTCTTCAAAACCACGTAAAAGCATCTGCTTTCCTGGAAACTACTATGTCTGGATACTTCTCCCGTACTAGGTTATCAAGGCATTTCCGGTAGGAAAAATCCTCTTTATGACTGATGAGTGTGATTTCACCTCATTTTCCATGTACATTTCTGCATGCATTTGCATATAGTTAGGCCATTTTAGTGTTTATTTTGTTTAGTTTTTCCTTTGGAACGGATAAGGTGGTATTGTGTGTTGTTTTGCAGATATTCATGATTAAATGCCCAAGAATTAGCAAGTATGAAGCTTGGATGACTTGGAGCTTTGAAAGATAAGAAATTGAGCGCAGAGAGAGTATCACGGCCTAGGCGTGATAGCCCTCACTACCGTGAGGGAGCAGAGAGTGAAGAAAGAATTGAGCCAAAAGTCGAGAGACGATCACGGCCAGCCGTGATGGATATCACGGCCGTGACGTGTCGGTATGCCAGATCTCCAAAAGTCGAGACGATCACGGCCAGCCGTGATGGCTATCACGGCCGTGACCTGTTTGTTGGAAAAGTCGAGAAAGGATCACGGCCTAGCGCGTGATGAGTATCACTAGTGATGAATCGATAAATGAAGCGGTGCCAAGTCGAAACCATCACGGCCTGGCCGTGATGGCACACTGTTTCCTGGCGTGATGGCCATATCCACGGCCGTGACCGCCACGAGTAATAAAAAAGAACTGAAAGCGAACGAAGAAGATTCATTCGGAAAACCCTAAAGAAAAATCCTCTCTTCTTTGTGGGGTTGTGTGCATCATTCCATGGAGCTCTCCCCTTTGTTCATCTCTGTAATTATCCCTTTTGTTTTACTTTCAATTATGTGTAGCTAAACTCCCCTTTTGTTGGGGTTAGACTATTGCTATCTGAATTTGGTTGTAAAAATGATTTGATTTTAATACAGTTTCCTTGTTCTTTATGAGTGTTTGATTCCATGCTTAATGCTTTCTTAGGCTTGATCACCCTATGAATGATTAGTTGCTTTAATAGATAACTGGAAGGTTGGTGTTAGAGCTTGCTCATGAATCAAATGCCGGGTAATTCATGAACCTAGGAATAGGTCTTGAGGTGCTTGCAATCTTATAAGTCTTTACTTAATGCAAAATCTCAGGTTAATCCACCTAAGGAATTAGGGTTTAACTTGGGATTTTAGGCTCAATGCACCTAAGGAATTAGGCTTGGGTATCTCTGAAAAGACTTGATTGTCATATTAGAACTAGGAACTGTGTTAGTTATCATTTCATAACAATCAAGGGAGGATTAGCTTAGTTTAACCCCAGCAATTCTATCTCATTGTTATTTATCTCTCTGTTTTCACATCAACTGTTTGAGAAAAATCCAAAAAGAACAAAAATATTTTCTTCTTGTTTGTTTGCTAGATGTTAGAACAACCTTCAATCCAAAATTCGATCGCCTAGATAGTAGTCAAATTTGCGAAGTGGTAATTGTCCACGATCCCTGAGAACGATATCCGGTCTTACCGTTTTTATTACTTGCAACGAACCGGTACACTTGCCGAGTCCGTGTCAAGTTTTTGGCGCCGTTGCCGGGGATCGGTGTGCCAATATCACGAGTACCAAAGGGGACTCCTAATTTAGGCATTTTATTTTATTTTTTTACTGTTTTCCTACTGTGTTTTTCGTTCTTAATTTCTGTATCTTCTTTGTGAATTTCTGCAAGTGCTTTGTTTTTTGTTTGTTTCTGTGCTACTCCGTTTGTTCGGTGTATGCGAGGTACAATCGACCCAGGTGAACTCCAATTCGAACTCGAGATCGAGAGACTCTGCAGGAGGAATAGAAAGAAAACCAAGGCAAGACAGAACAGAGAAAGAGCATCTTCTAGTAGACAAGAGCAAGCAAGTTGAGTTACCCAGGTGTGCAAGAACCACAAATTGAAATAGCATTTGTCACCATGGCGAGAAGAGAATGCACCAAGGAGAACAATGGGGGACTACACTTCCCCTAGAGTTGATAGATGTGGGACTCCGATTGTGAGACCTGCAGTGGCCTGCAATAATTTCGAAATCAAGGCCTCACTCCTCCACCTTGTGCAAAGCAAAACCAATTTGGAGGGTTGGAGAGTGAAGATCCTCATGCTCACATTGGTACCTTCATTGAGCTGTGTGACACCATCAAGTTAAATGGAGCTTCCGATGAGGCCATTCGGTTAAGGCTTTTCCCTTTCTCTTTGAGGGATAGAGCCAAGGCATGGCTTCAATCTCATCCTCATGGAAGCATCATCACCCGGAACGACTTAGTCAAAGAAGTTTTTATCTCGATTCTTCCCTCCGTCAAGAATGATTAAGCCGAGGTCAGAGATCAATGCCTTTGCACGAGAGGGATGGTGAGTCACTATATGAAGCCGGGAGAGATTCAAGTCTTTACTCACAGCTTGTCCAAATCATGAACTAGAGACATGGCAGCAGAGTCGCAACTTTTGTTAATGGGCTCAACAGAATTCAAGAAGTATGATTGAAGCGGCTGCAGGAGAGGTACATTGAGTCAAAAGACACGGAATAATCAAAGGACTTTATTGAGAACATGTATAACAATGACTATCAAATGCCTAGTTCTCTGTCAATGGTCATTAGAGGTGATCTAGATCTTGATGAAATTGGTACAATCAAGGAACAAATGTCTATTCTTACCAAACAACTGGGGTCGGTTCAACTGCAGAACTCTCAAGTACAAGCTGTTCAAGTTCAAGGTGCCTCAGTGTGTGATTTCTGTGGAGGCAACCATGCAAATGGGAACTGTGAGATCAATGTGGTTGGAAGCTTGGGGCAAGAAGAGGTAAACTATATGGGCAACCAAGGGCATAGAAATGATCCCTACTCCAACACCTACAATCCGGGGTGGCGCAATCATCCCAACTTTAGTTGGAGACAAGGACAAAGTTCAAATACTCAAGCAAAGCCTCCTCAAGAGAGTTCAAGCAAATTGGAGAACCTTCTAGGCCAGTTCATGCAAGTTACTCAAGAGACTATAAAGAATCAGAATGCTTCAATCAAGAACTTGGAGCATCAAATGGGCCAACTAGCAAGGCAGATGGCAGAGAGACCTCCAGGACAATTCCCAGGAGATACAGAGAAGAATCCGAAGGAAGGTTGCATGGCAATTATCACAAGAAGTGGGAGAGTGTTAAATCCACAAGAAAGAGAAGGAGAAGAAGAGGCAAGAGGAGCTAGAGATGATAAGGTACAATTTGAAGAGGTAAACAATGAAGAACCCGGAAATCCCCAAGATACTACCTCTATTCCTACCCGTGTAAAAGCTGAAAAACCGCAGAAGGAGAAATTGGTTGATGAAGAATTTGCGAAGAAGAAGACTAAAAGACAGATTCTGGAAGAGGTTGATAATCCCAAAGAGCTGCCCCCATATTTTAGAATCCCGTACCCCCAACGGTTGAAGAAGGAGGCAAAAGACCAGCAGATTTTCTAAGTTCCTGGATGTATTCAAAAAGCTACAAATCAACATCCCGTTTCTTTCAAGCTCTACAAGAGATGCCTTCCTACGCAAAATTCATGAAAGAGATCCTTACAAACAAAAGAAGGTGGAAGGAGGAGACAAGTGATGCTTATCAAGAGTGCAGTGCTATAATTCGAGAGGAAGCTACCAAGAAAGATGAAGGACCCGGGTAGCTTCACTATCCCATGCACTATCGGTCATGTGAACATTAGGAGAGCATTGTGCGATCTAGGCGCAAGTGTCAACCTTATGCCGTTGTCCATTTTCAAAAAGCTGGGAATCGGTGAGGTAAAACCAACGAGGAATTTCTCTTCAATCGGCAGACCGCTCCATTACATATCCCTATGGTGTTGTGGAGGATTTGTTGGTGAAGGTGGATAAATTAATCTTCCCAATGAGACTTTGTGGTTTTAGACATGGAGGAGGATGTGAAGTTCCACTCATACTAGGGAGACCTTTTTCGGCAACTGGTCGGGCTTTGATAGATGTGGAAAAAGGCCGATTGAAATTCAGAGTGCAAGAAGAGGAAGTAACTTTCAATGTATTGGAAGCTATGCATCGCACGAGCAAGGAAGAGGAGTGTTTCCGCATGGAAGTGGTGGACACAGTAGATAAGGAAGTCATTGCACATCAACACCACCCCTCTATTCCAGAGAAGAAGGAAAAGCCCAACATGAAAGCCAATCTAAAGTTATGCAAAACAAATGATGCATCAGTTGGTGAGGAAGTTGGTCCTGCTCATCTTGTGAAAACGGAACCTCCACCAGGAAGGAGTAAGAAAAAGGGCAAGAGGCCCAGAGCGAAAAAGGCAAAGCAGAAGCACAATTGTTGGCCTTTTAAGAAAAATCAGCTATTTACAGGAGTTTCATGGAAGAAAAGTGCTCTTGCAATTCTATGTTCAGCAGATCCCGGTTAATTGAAGGAAGAAATCACACGTCAAGCTAGTGACGTTAAAGAAGCGCTTATTGGGAGGCAACCCAATTTTTACTTTTTATTTTCATCTTCTCTTTTGTTTTTGATTTCCCCTCTTGAATAATTTGAGAAGCTCAAGAGGTTTGTTAATAGTTTGTTGAGTGATTCCAGATTTTGAAGGAAGGAGGAGAAGAAGGGCAGGAGGAAACAAGACCAGAAAGCATGTGATTCAGCACCACTACCACTTTGGTGAGTTGTTCCAATTTTCTCCCCTCTCTAAACTTAATTATTTACATTGAGGACAATGTAAGTCTTTAAGCTTGGGGTAGGGGTAATCTTTTAGCTTGCATTGTAAATATTGCATTCATATAGGCTTTAGTCTTGCATGATCACATGAATTAATTGCCCCCTGCTTAGATTGAGCATCTGATTGTGAGAGCTAAGTGCCAATTTCTCTGTGATAGTGAATTTTTGGACCCTGATTTTATATTCTTGTGATATGGCTTCATTAAATATGCTTGAGATGTTCTTGGATAGTTGATGATTAGCATGTGTTTCTATGGATTTATGTTCTCACTGGTTCTTGAACCGATAAATGTGAGCTTTTGAGCCATTAGGGGGTACTCACTAAATCTGCCCCCGTTCTTTGTGTAGAGTGCTTTCCTCTTGGATTGTTTTTCTCTAGAACTTGACTTGAAACCATTTCGAAACTAGAAAATTTTTGGAAACATTTTTGAAAATGATTGAGGCAATAGGTATTTTTTCCGGCCTTCTGAGATTTGAATGTGTAAATGCTACCCTTAGTTGCCCAATTTTGAGCCTGAATGAATAACATGCTTTTCTTGGTTCCCTGAAATGTTGTGTTAAATATGCTTATGAGGGACCTTCTAAAGTACTGTGCAAAAATGGGTTGGAAAATGTAGTTGAAAGTTTGGGATGATGAAAAGAAAAAAATGAATCTAAAAAATTTTACTTCTCTTGAATTGCAAAATCTCCCCTTATTCAAAAAAAAAATAAAAAAAAAATAAAAAAATAAAAATGGGGAAGGGGATGACAAAAAGGAATGAGAAGTAAAAAGAAAAAAAAATGAAAGAATGGTGGAAGAGCAAACTGAAACCCAAAGAAAGGTATTTTAGAAGGTCGTGCTTTGCAATGCTTGGTTGTTTGTATTGCCTTTTGAAATTTCCTGTTCTTGAAATCCCCACCTGAAAATTGATCCCATGGCCCCATTACACCAAAGATTAAGACCTCTTGATTCTTAGATGTTTTTCATTAATAAAGTGTAGATGTGGTTGATAGTCAAGCTTATGGTAGGAATCATTCTTTGAGGAAAATGGAGTGAAATGTCATATTCCCTAACACTTGAGTGAGTGAGGCAAGAAAGAGAGGCAAGCAAATGAACAAGCTTGGGGCGAGCTTCAAGTGAGATAGAGTGCCCGAATCAGTGAGATTGTGAGTCTAGGAAACTAAGCCCCTAATTGGACTCGAATTGATTGTCTCTTGCTGAAATAATTGACTGCCTGTTGCTTGGATCATTTTATTCGGGTTCTTAGTTCACTATCATTGTCCTGGTTGTTTTCATCTTATGGCCTTGGTTTTTGCTTGAGGACAAGCAAAGTCTTAAGCTTGGGGTGATTTGATGAGTGTGATTTCACCTCATTTTCCATGTACATTTCTGCATGCATTTGCATATAGTTAGGCCATTTTAGTGTTTATTTTGTTTAGTTTTTCCTTTGGAACGGATAAGGTGGTATTGTGTGTTGTTTTGCAGATATTCATGATTAAATGCCCAAGAATTAGCAAGTATGAAGCTTGGATGACTTGGAGCTTTGAAAGATAAGAAATTGAGCCAAGCAGAGAGTATCACGGCCTAGCCGTGATGGCCCTCACGACCGTGAGGGAGCAGTAGCTGAAGAAAGAATTGAGCCAAAAGTCAGAGACGATCACGGCCTAGCCGTGATGGATATCACGACGTGTGACGTGTCGGGCTGCCAGATCTCCAAAAGTCAGAGACGATCACGGCCTAGCCGTGATGGCTATCACGGCCGTGACCTGTTTGTTGGAAAAGTCAGAAAGGATCACGGCCTAGCCGTGATGAGTATCACGGCCGTGATGAATCAGTAAATGAAGCGGTGCCAAGTCAGAAACCATCACGGCCTGGCCGTGATGGATTATCCTGGCCGTGGCCGTGACCGCCACGAGTAATAAAAGAACCGAGAGTAACAGAAGAAGATTCATTCAGAAAACCCTAAAGAAAAATCCTCTGCTGCTGTGGCTGTGTGCATCATTCCATGGAGCTCTCCCCTTTGTTCATCTCTGTAATTATCCCTTTTGTTTTACTTTCAATTATGTGTAGCTAAACTCCCCTTTTGTTGGGGTTAGACTATTGCTATCTGAATTTGGTTGTAAAAATGATTTGATTTTAATACAGTTTCCTTGTTCTTTATGAGTGTTTGATTCCATGCTTAATGATTTCTTAGGCTTGATCACCCTATGAATGATTAGTTGCTTTAATAGATAACTGGAAGGTTGGTGTTAGAGCTTGCTCATGAATCAAATGCCGGGTAATTCATGAACCTAGGAATAGGTCTTGAGGTGCTTGCAATCTTATAAGTCTTTACTTAATGCAAAATCTCGAGTTAATCCACCTAAGGAATTAGGGTTTAACTTGGGATTTTAGGCTCAATGCACCTAAGGAATTAGGCTTGGGTATCTCTGAAAAGACTTGATTGTCATATTAGAACTAGGAACTGTGTTAGTTATCATTTCATAACAATCAAGGGAGGATTAGCTTAGTTTAACCCCAGCAATTCTATCTCATTGTTATTTATCTCTCTGTTTTCACATCAACTGTTTGAGAAAAATCCAAAAAGAACAAAAATATTTTCTTCTTGTTTGTTTGCTAGATGTTAGAACAACCTTCAATCCAAAATTCGATCGCCTAGATAGTAGTCAAATTTGCGAAGTGGTAATTGTCCACGATCCCTGAGAACGATATCCGGTCTTACCGTTTTTATTACTTGCAACGAACCGGTACACTTGCCGAGTCCGTGTCAATGACCATCCTTCAAAACCACGTAAAGGCACCTACTTTACTGAAAACTACTATGTCTGGATACTTCTCCCTTACTAGGTTATCAAGGCACTTCCGGTAGGAAAAGTCCTCTCTATGACCATCTTTCAAAACCACGTAAAAAAAACTACTATGTCTGGATACTTCTCCCTTACTAGGTTATCAAGGCACTCTGAGTAGGAAAAGTCCTCTCTATGATCATCCTTCAAAACCACGTAAAAGCATCTGCTTTCCTGAAAACTACTATGTCTGCTAATCTGTGAAAACAAGTCCCAACATGAAATTAAATACACGAAAACATAGAGACAAACGCATCAATATTCTCAAGGATTTTTGCATAAATTCTCACCATGGTACCATGGGATCATCAAGGAACTTGCTTGAAATTATTAGCTTTCTTGCCTTGACATGGATCTTTCCATCTTTGCTTATTTTCACTTGCTTATCTTTCCATCTATGCTACATGGTTGTTTGTTTTCCTAATCGTGTTTGTTTGTTTTCCTTATCGTTTTATCAGAAAATAGATCCGACTAAATGTTTTGAGCCATCCATTTGGACCAAGTACAATATCTCATTAAGTGGAGAATAACGATCGAAGAAAAAATTAAGATGATTAAGGCATAAACTAATCATTACTAAATTGTTCGTGTGTATTTGCAGGATTTAATTTCAATTCCACGATCATTCTATCGTCGTTGGGGAAAAGGAATACCACGTGCAATGACTATTGAAGACCTATGTAGAAATCTGGTCAATGGGATGATAGTAATCCATGAGGATCGCCCATATTTTGCAACGGACACACAGGGTATCAGGGAGTTGTATTTGTTGTCCACTGGTGCATTGACAAAATTTAAGTACCTTGGAGGTTCTCACTTCTACATGTTCATCCCAATGGACGATTGATGAACTGAAGAAGCTGAACTGAAGAGGTCTTGATGTTTTGATATGTCCAATAATTAATCTATGTGTTTTGGATCGTTAGTACATTATTGATTGTGGTGTTTTGATGTTTTGGTCGTTAGTACATTATTAAACTTAAGTTAATTAATCTATGTGTTTTCTTGGCCATATTGACTGTGGTGTTTTGGATTGTTAGTACATTATTATATTTATGTATTATTTATCCAAAAAGAAATAAAATATTGATGTACTCTGTTTATATCATAAATTAAAAATCAATGGTGCTATTTTTTGAAAATCAAAATTCGGTCGCTAGGCTTAAGTTATGGGAAAAAAATAATTATTTCATGAATAGCGACTGAAACAGCGACCGAATATTAGTCACCAAATTCGGTTACCTGATCATGCGACCATCTCATCGACAACCGAAATATATATTTTAGCGACCGAATTACCGGTTGCAATTTTGCGACCGAAATACTAATTCGGTCGCTAAATGTTTAGCGACCAGGGTTTCTGTTACCCCCTTAATTCGGTCGCTAAATAGTATAACGACCGAATTCACATGTTTAACGACCGAATTCTTCAGTCGCTAAACATGTTTTTTTTTTTGTAGTGTATATATGTGTTTTTAATCAGACTCAGTGGTCTAAATATGAAGCAATTTCATAAGATCTATTCTCGTAAGTGACCAGAAGACTAACATAAGAGTAGGTATTATATTTAATAATTTTAATAAATAAAAAGAAATAAAATAATAAATATTATTATTAATATTAATAATTAATTAATATTGACAAATAAAAAATTTAAAAATATTGAATTTTTTATAACTATAAAAGACTTTTATCTATAGAAAGAGAATTCTTCGTTGAATTCTCTACCTTAATGATGGAACTTTTTTTTGTTAAATTGAATAATCGATGGCAATTTATTTATGATATTGATATTGGTCCATTTTGATGTAAGTTGTAATCTATACAATTGAATTTGTAGACGAAAATTTATCGTCTTTAAGGGATCAAATTTCCCAACAAGAGATGAGAAACATGCTCAATATCATTTGATTGAATAGTTGACCAAGACTATCGTTGCTTGATCCTCCGCTTCAAGCAAAAATCAGATAATAAATCTAGTATTTCACTAAGATTTCGAATAATTGTCCCGAATTCAAGTTGATTAGGTTTTGCCTCTTCATCGAAGAAAGACGATTAAACAATTCTCAATCATGGTCGTTGTGGATCATATCCTAATCAAATTCCTTATAACAATGTAATTATCATTTTTACACATATCATATTGTATTATAGAAGCCCAAAGCATCGCCTAATAAAATCTAATTTATTACTTCATAATTTTCACTGCATTATACATGGATAAGATATATCAGAGTAAGCTCTCCTGGGGGAAAATGTGTCTTCCACGATGGATTTCAATAAGTGAGGTTTCGAGTAAGTTTTTACATAGTCTTTCTTTGATAGAAGAAACAAACTGTGTCATCAAATATTCAACACGCTTCAACTAGATGTAGTTTTTTTATTCAGTTAATAGATTATAGTCATTTGAAAGGATGTTATAATCAAGTTAGGGATATTTTGATTCCACTGGAATTGATGATTCATAATATCTTGCAGGTGTAACATTTGTATCAATAGAGAATAATTTCTTCTATATTTATACGAATCGATATTATCTCTTTTCAATTTTTTCCATTCATTCCAAAAACCAAGATTTCACGTGATACTTTTGATCGAAAAATCAATATGATCTACTTTGTATCATTTGCTCAATGAAAAATAAATGATAGAAAAATCAGCTCTCCAATTCAAGATAAATGGTGTACATTTTAAAATTAAAAATTTTAAAAATCCAGTCAAAACATTAAAAAAAAAAGTTAGAATAATAACTCGCAGAATTTTTAGAGAAGAATCCATTTGTATGGGATGAGGGCTTGAGAATTTGGTTTGCCACCTCATTTAACTATGGTGGTGCCTCACGTGATGCAGCGCCGAAGAAACGCCACAAGCAACCTATGAAACGCCTGTGTTTTGTTTCGTTTCGTTCGATTTCCATTGAACAACTAGTATTTATATTTATATTATTATTATTATAATATTTCTTACAAAAACCAGAGTGAGTCCAAAACCAGAACCAGTGACGCCGATACCAAATGTATGCTTCTCTTTCTCCCTTCCTTTTTAATCACTGCATTTTACCCTCTCACTTTGATGCTAAACCTTCTGATTAAGCTTTGATTCGTTGGGTAACGCCTCCTTTATTCTATTTTATCTTCAATTCAATCAATGTTGCTTCTTTAATTTTATTTCTCGCTAACCGTTTTTTTTTCTCCTCTTTGTTTCGCTCATTATGTAATCTCTATTCTCTATTTCTCTGAATTTGTTCCAACGTTACCACTATATTTCTTTCATGTTTTCATTTTCCTTTCATACTTTACCATTAGTCTTTTAGTATGAAGTTAAATTGGTTGGAAAAAGCTGATTGTGTTATTTTTTCTGTATATTCACTTGGTTTGGAGATCTATTATTGTTATTTGTCATTATTATTTTTTTGATTTTTGGCTCATGCCTAATTGAGATTCTACACTATTTTTTTGGGGGGTTAACGTTCCACACTTAATTATTGCGGTGTAATTGTACTTTGTTGTGCACTTAAGTGCGGTGTTTGAGAAATAATTAATTTTTTTCAAATTGGATTTTATATTTGCTTTTATACAATGTTAATTTGATGCCATCGTTATCGAGGATGTTGCTTCTTCAATTGCCGTTTCCATCTCCATGACCTCTTTGTATGTTTTTAGCTTCTACTTTGCTTTTTGTGGTTATATTTTTAATATGTTTAAATGCCAGTAATGTATTTGTTATACAATGGTTCTGATTGCCTAGGTTATGAAAATTGTGAAGTTGTTGTGATCTTATACTTTCCAAACTTGTGTTGTCGGCTTGCAGTTACTGCCTTTCATGTGATAAATAGACGGCTGAGACAGAAATTCTTTTGATTTCCAGATTACTTCCATTGACTGTGTTTGGTTTTCACTATGAGTGGTTGTGCTCCAAAGAGATCTCATGAAGAGACGGTTCATCCGTCTTCGAAGCACTCGCATGAAGATTCGAGTACATATTCCAAGTTGGCTTCATCAGTTTCAAATGAGTACCATATGCCTTATGATGTGGGTCAGGATTCTCGGGTTGCAAAAGTACCCCGAACTGAATTCCGTGATGCAGATAGGAGATCTCCTCTTCATTCAGTGTATCGGATGCCATCGTCTTCGAATGATCGTCTTACAGATCATCCTGTTGGCACTGAGAACAGGATAGAATCAAGGGATTCCAAGGACAGTAGAGACCTCCGGTTTGAGAATCGTGATACAAAGACCGAGAAGAAGGAGTTGCATGCTGAAGTGAAGAGGGATCTTCATAGTGCTAAGAGTGAAAAGGATGTGCGTGTTGAAGGTAGAGGAGATGACAGCAAGGATGTTAGACATGATCGGGATGTTCATAATGATTCGAAAGGTGACAATAAGACAGAAAAGGATGGTTATGGTGTGGTTAGCAGCCTCTTGGATTGGAAAGATTCAAAAGAGTACTATAGGGGAAAAAGATATTCTGATACCCCTAGTGGGAGTTTGGACACCTGGCATATGTTACGTGGCAATATGCAAGGCATGCCAGAGGTCGGGAAGGAGAGTTCAACAGCAGAAGAAAGGGATTGTGTGGAAGCTCGTGAAACTGTTGGGGAGAACAAAGTTGATTCTAAAGGTGATGATAGATCTAAGGAGAAAGATAGAAAGAGGAAGGAATCAAAGGATGTGAAGCATCGTGACTGGGGGGAGAAGGAAAAAGAAAGAAGCGAAACGAAGAAACAGTACACAAGTTAGCAATACTAGTGGTGACTGCAAAGAATCTGTCAAGGAAGATAGAGATGTAGAAAGGTGTGAGAGGGAGAAAAAAGATCTTCCTAAAGAGAAAGAAAATATTAAAGAAAGGGAAAAGGATCAGAACAAGAGGGAATCATGGAATGGATTGGAGAAAGAGGTTTCAAATAAAGAGAAGGAACTTGCTGATGGATCGGTTAAACTGCCAGAACAAGAAATTGTGAAATTAGAGCAGAAGAAACAAAAAGATGTTGATAGCTGCAAAAATGTTGATAGAGAAGCTAGAGAGAGGAGAAAAGAAAGGGATGCCGATTTAGATGGGGATCGGCCTGAAAAGCACAGTAGATACCTTGACAAGGAATCAGACGATGGAGGTGCTGACAGGGAAGGGGCAGTAGAGAAGGAGAGGGAAGTCCATAATTATAATGGTCAGCACCGTAGGAGGATACAACGATCAAGGGGGAGCCCTCAGGTTCCTACTCGGGAGCCTCATTTCAGATCTCGAGCCCAGGACAATGAAGGGTATTTTCTTCCTCTATCCTTATTGGTTATTCATTGTTTGCAAACCTGGTTGTTCAATAAATATTTTTTTTCATTCAAATATCTTGCAAAATGCTTTTAGATTTTCCATTTTGAGTTATACAACATGTTTCAGTTATAAAAGTTGAAGCTTTAGAGTTCCATTAGATAGAAGTTTCTTTATCTTGATTGTATCTCACTTTTATGGTGTTTGTAATTAATGTCCTTCATATTATATTAACTTTTATTAATTATATCCGTCTCTATATTTTGCAGGTCTCAAGGTATGCTGTCATTATGTTTCACTGGCTTGATGTTAACATATGGCTACTGAATTTGTGCCTTCGTGAAGTAATGCGGAATTCAGCAGAAATTGCTTTGATTAGCCCATTGTTTTACATTTTATGATATATTCTCTTCTTTCGTATTTACCCATCTCATAAACACTTCCTTCTTTAAAGTATTGTATGATGTGGTACTGTTGTTCATGCGCTAATCAATCATTGGTACTACTTGTTGATGGATCGGAGAAGATTAGGGCTTGATATCCCTTGTTGCGCTTTCCCCAAGTTTATATTTTTCCCCATAAAAAGCCTGCTTAAGCCCAACTCCCCAAAGCCCAACTAAAAGGCAAATGTATGTATTTAAGTTGACTATAAATATGTTTGAGTAATTTATGAGTTTAATTGCTATACACTGACAGTGTAAAGCTTTTTTACACTGTCAACCAAATAAAAATCGACACATCATTAAAAATCTTTGGCTCTTATCCTAACTACCTTAAAAGTCATCTATACCTTGATTTTTGATTGGTTGACAGTGTAAAAAACTTTACACTGACAGTGTATATCAATTAACTCGTAATTTATTATGTTAAGTTGTTAATTATATATCAAATTTGTTTCATATAATTTGCTTCTATATGTCATTTAATCTTTTAATTGTTATTTCATGTCATATATATTTGGTCGTAGTCCCCCCTCACATGAAATTTCCACTTGTTGATGGATTGGAGAAGATTAGGGCTTGATATCCCTTGCTGCGCTTTCCTTTGCATGTCCATTATATATTAGTTTGTGTATTTCAGGTAAAATAGAAGTATCATCTGTTGTTTATAAAGTTGGTGAAAGCATGCAAGAACTGATAAAGTTGTGGAAGGAATATGAATCATCTCAATCTCATATGGAAAAAGATGGTGAAAGCTCTAATTATGGCCCCATTCTGGAAATTAGGATACCATCTGAGTATGTCATTGCTACAAACCGCCAAGTAAGATACAGTTCTTTTTAATGTTGTTTAATTGTTGATGGTTTGCTACCACTTTTTTTTTTTGGCAGGGGTGGGGGGATTCTCGTGCTAGTTGACACTAGTGGAATGTCTCTGTTTTTGTTTTCTATTGATTTATTTCTTGGGTTTTTTAATGCTTGTATACCAGTGTTGCACCATGTAAGATAACAGATTTTTGTTATTTGCCAAGGAAAAGTTTTAGGCTTTGATTCATAATGGATGATGATCATTCTCTTTAAATATATTTGCTCTTATTATTCTTGTAAATTTTTTTGCTCTGTTTGAATTGAATGCATTGCAAGTATAAAAAACTTTTCTATGTTGGATTGCTACAAACCTTAACCAAAAATAACAAGATGTTTACAGGAAATCAATTTGTGGTTCATTTTTGGTATTGGTCTTTATTGTCGTATTATATATCTTCAAAGTAATTAGCTTTTGCTAGGTAATTCAATTCAATTATTTGAAAAATATCAAGGGACTCATCTTCTCCCCTTTTAATTGAAATATTATGATTTTTCACTGTTTGTGAAATGTTAACAGTTATTGGTTCGGTGATTTTTCAGTTATTCTTAGACTTAATTTTAGCTGTGTGATATCCCCCCTCTCTTTCTAGATAACACTATCTGGACCATTATTCTGCTGTTTAGAAGCCTTGGATTAAATTTTGCTGTAAAATCAGGATTCTGAGTCCTCTAGGAACCCTAAGGTTGGAACATATTGTTAGTTGTGCTTCCACCATTTTCATTAACTTTGATTCTAATGCTTTCATGATCTGATCTAGCCTCTATTAACCTTTAGAGTTGAATATTTTAAAAATGTTGTGTCTATTCATCCAGGATGCTCTCAGACATCAATATACTATTCTGCCAATTATCTGGTACCTTTTGATATATCTGAATCTTCTTTTGCTTCTTCCACCTGTATGTGAGACTGCATGATTTTTTTGTCAAGTAGCTATGCCCATCTTCTAGAATTCCTTTAGTAGTTTAAGATCCTTGCTTGCTAGAGTATTTTTTGCAACCAAACAACCATCAGGTTTGAACTTTTCAATTGGTCATGGATTGCTTTCAATGTGTAAGCCTTCCTACACATCTTTCCTACAGCATGCTTTTTTCATTGAACAGGTAAAATTCACTAGGATGGGGCGATTAAGATATATGATTTTTGTCAACTGTATTATATTCCACAGCCTTGAGGTAAAATTTAGGCTTCCATGACAGAAAGAAATTACTCATGCAATGGAAATTGGATGAGATTGGCTGGTCTAGCCTGAACAACCAGGACATGTTCTACAGTCAAATCCAGTCCAGTCTGGTCATCTATGAGTAACTAGTGTGAGTCGAAGTCGAACTTGGTCGAAACTCCTTTGAACTTGCTGATTATGTGGAGTTAGTTCACAGGGCTGGTCCGGCTGGACTGGTGACTTCTAGTTTTTTTTTTTTTTGAAATTTTTTAACCATCTTCCTATAATTCTTATTAAAAGTGAATGAATGTGATAGGAACTGAGTTTAATCGATAGAGAAAAGGGAGACAGTCTCCTTACACCAGAAATGAATCCTGGAAATTCTTGGAAAACAAGGAGAAACAGAATTGAAAAATACAGAAAAGAGAGACTCCGAGAGTTCCAGCCTTAGGAATGGTCTACCCCACCCTATACCTCATTCTAAAATTCTTCCTATCTTCTCCCCAAGCCTCCCCTCTGACATTTATCCAACTACCCTTTAACAGAATCTACTCACACTTCTCTCCCCCACTGCCACTTGTCTAGGTAATTGCTAATTACAATAATATCCTCTATGCGTATTCCCTTCTACAACCACTGCCTAGACTAGTAATAGGACATCTATCAAAATGAAACTTTTTGTTTAATGATACTAAGTTAAAATGTTATTTAATAATAACCATTTTAGTAAAATGACTATACATTGCTGATTTGTGTTTTAAAAGTTGAAGAATTCCTTATCTTGAGTTTTAAACTCAAGAAAGTGAGTTTTTTCCTGCCTACTTGTCGTCTCTTTTTCTTTTCCATCTTTTTTATTTGGGAACAGAGGTGTTTCATTTGATGAGATGAAAATCTTTAAAATTTAAACACGGGATACTATTTAAATATGCTTTTCTTGTTGATGCTATACCACCATGTCTTGAGAGTTACTTCTTATATTCAGGTCAAAGGTGGCCAGCTTTGGGGGACTGATGTGTACACATATGACTCGGATCTTGTTGCTGGTATGTGTCTTTTAAAAATGACATGAGGTGACATGTTTGACAATAGTACTGATGTTGCAATTTTGTTGCATAGTTCTCATGCATACAGGTTACTGTCGCCCAACAGCTTCTCCGCCTCCTGCAGCCATACAAGAGTTGCATGCAACCATTCGGGTGCTACCTCCACAAGATTGTATGTCCATATCACTTACCTTGCTTGCTATAAACTAGAAAGATGATCATCATCCTTTGGCACTGTTTGTCTTCAATAACTTCTTATTGTCTCTAACCAGTCTTGAAGTAAAAGCAGAGAAAAATTTATTGTATTGTCATGGTTTTTTCCTATATGATACAACAACTGTAACAAGAGCCTTTACCCACGAGATGGGGTGGGCCACATGGATCAAATGTCGCCATTTTGTTCTATCAAAAACCAGGTTTTTGGAAAGGACATTTAGATCTAGGCCTCTTCTTGACATGTTTTTGGCTATACAAATATATGAAGAATATATAAAATCTCCCAGTTGAACTTTAGTTTGACATTCAGTGATTTTAAAAGGTTTATTATTCTTTACCATAAAAATAAGTTTATTATTGGGTTGTTCTTTTCAGGAGCATTAAACTCTGAATTTGCTCGAGTATAGCTATAAATAGATATCAGTGGCTTAAATGCTCACTAAATTGATAGCATTTATTGCTCACAAATTTTGCTTGAGAAAACATTTATGTTGTTTGACACCAGAAATTAAAAAGAAATGCCGGAGGAAACAAGGAGCATATGCGTCATTCCCCATTACATGTTGCATTACAACTCTGGATTATTTGTTTACAAAATTAAAGTATAAATTGAAGAAAGTTCAGGAGGCAGAAGGTTGAAGGAGACAAGGAAGAACGGGAGGGAGGGAATATTGCTGGCCCTTTAGGAATTAGGATAGATTTGCAGGACCTGCTTATAAGAATCAAGTGTTATAAAAAAAGGGTCTTTCTAGGCATTGGTCAACTAATCAAAAAGAGGTTGTTACTCTATGTTGGAAAACTAATTAGAACAATTATCAATATATTAAATGCATTATTTCCAATACAAACTTGCTTTTTATACATAAAATTTCAAATGATAGGAATTGTAATACTTAGGCACTTCTAAATCTTGAGGGTCTTGCAACGAGGTTCAGTCTCAGAGCCTTGGTCTTGGGATTTTATAGGGAAGGGAGTTGACTCTTCTGAACTGAAATTTACTTGAAGTACCAGAAAATTTGTGGTACTTCTTGTATCATAGAGTCATGCCTACTGCACTTCTTTACCTAGCACCCTCTTGTAACTTGATTGTGTGTGCATAATTCTTTTCTTGGAGTTTTATGTGTGTGTGTGTTATTGTGGGCAAATTAGCCCTTTTTGTTGGTTTCCTTCTGCTTTTGCAGTTACTGATACTATTTTTTCCTTTGAAGTTTTATTCGGATAATCTAAAGATAATAAATTTGTATGTTATATCAGGCTATATTTCTTCACTGAGAAACAATGTACGTTCCCGTGCTTGGGGTGCGGCAATTGGTTGTAGCTATCGAGTTGAGCGGTGTTGCTTTGTGAAGGTAGTAACGGAAGCCATGCAAAATCTTCTATTGTCCCTTGCAATTTTTGCTTACTGAAGTTATCTGATCTCTTTGGTGCAGCCTCATATGCTTTAGATATTTTCATATAAACTACTTCATTAATTTCCGTAACAAGTTCTTTTTTTCACTTTGATATCTCATCTTTTCAGAGAAATTACTGATTTTGCATTACTGTTTTATTTACTGTTCTGTTTTAATAACCTGTTAAACTTTCTAATCAGGACATTATCTTTGTGAATTGTGATGGAAGCAGTGCTTGTGCTCAGAATGGACTGTGCACAAGCATTTACATGAACCTATTTATAAGTTTATTATTGGTTGGATCTGGTACTTATCAATAATTTTTTTTCATAAGCAGTACTTATCAATATTAAAAACTTAATATCTAATTGTTCATTTCGTTGACCTTCAGAAAGGAGGTGGAACTTTTGATCTTGAACCTTGCCTTACATATACATCAACTCTTGAGCCTACCCTTGCTCCAGTGGCTATTGAGCGGACAATCACTACCAGGGCTGCAGCTTCGGTGTGTCCTGAATCTTATAATAAGCAAACCTTTTGCATGCAAACTTTAATCAATACCGATTTGAGATTTTTTATTGTGATCCATACCTGCTTAATATGTCGGTAAATTTGACTTTAAAAAGGCTATAGTTTTGGTATTTTAGTTTGTGTACTCCGGTTGTTCATAAGGGTGTTCATCAACCGATTCAAACCGTAAAAACAAAACCGAAAAAACCGAAAACCGAAAAAACCACAATTTTTTATTGGATTGGATCGGATTTTAGATCCTTTAGTGAAATCCGATCCAATCCAAACCGATCTATTACATATATATACTATTATTTTTGAAATTATAGTACTACTCATACTTAAATATCGTGTTTCATACTTTTATGTCCCTCATTCTCTTTAATTTTTTTTTTTTTTGGAATGGTATATTTGAGACTATTTAGAATAAATATTAATGTGTTGAAGTTATATTTTGCTAAAAGCTTTGATGCATAACATATATATACTTGATTGAGTAAACATGAAAAATATTAAATCAATTAAGTAAGTTTGAAAAATATTTAGTTACAATTTATCCGTAGTCGATTCATGGAAAAAATATGATAAGTGAGGGTAGATATAGAGAATTAACATAAAAAAACGTGTTAAAAAATATCAATAATTATTTTTTCTAAAACTTCAAAATTAAAATGAAGATTATCCTTTGTCCACTATTAAATAAGTAGCAATGACACTTGACATAAGAAAAAAAGTAAAGTATGACAAAAACCGAATTATTCAATCCAATCCAAACCGCTTTTAATTGGATTTGATTGGATCAGATATTTTTAAGGAAGCAAATCGATCCAATCCAAGCTGCACGTTATTTTTATCATTGGATCGGATGACTTTTTAGCTCAAAATCGATCCAATCCAATCCGCGAACACCCCAAGTTGTTCAATTGATTAAATTTATTTTCTGCTGCAGAAATTGTGCATGGTTCTACCTTCTAAGATTGATTTATTGTTGTTCTTTTTTTCCTTTGCGTGGGTGGGGGTGTCTTTGGGGTGGGTGGGTCAACTTGGTGCAAATGCAAATTATTATTATTTTAACTGGATCTGTCTTGCACTCTCCAGGTGTTTGTTTGCTATTGGTTACCGTAGATAATATGTGTTGTTCATTTCTCTTAAAAGAAAAATGTTATTCATAAAAGCAATTGTATTTGAGAAGCATTTTACATTTCAGCCATGTTGAAGTCTGGGAACTGTGTTGCTAGCTTTAGCTAGAAAGACCTAGTTGTTACCATCTTACGTGGTGGTGTTATTTTTTCAGAATGCATTGCGGCAGCAAAGATTTGTCCGAGAAGTCACAATACAGTACAACCTCTGCAATGAGCCTTGGTATGCTAGTTTTTGTTGGCCAATTGACTAATTTAATATTGTGTTTTTTGATAGTGCAAAAATAGTAGAAGCCAAGCCAATTTGATTTATTTTGGTAATAATTTGAAAATATGCACATTGCATTGTTTCTTATCCTATATGAGATTAGAGATACTAGATGCAACACTTCTATTTTGCAGCTTATATTGATTTTAGTTTTTACACATATCCATACTCGTGATCATAATATCTATAATCATCAGGGTCAAATATAGTATAAGTGCTGTTGCTGACAAGGGTCTTAAAAAGTCACTCTACACATCTGCTCGTTTGAAGAAAGGAGAAGTTTTGTATTTGGAGACACATCAGTGCAGGTATTTTTGACATGGTAGTTCTTGTGCAAAAGTGTTCTGTATGTCAAATATTATAAGCTTCATTCTTGTTTCCCTTAAATGTCACTGCATTAATTGTTAAATATCACATGCAACAGGAATGTGCTTAGAAATGTGAGACAATATTGAACAAAATTTCACTGTTACCAATGTTATTTCCATTTATAGTTCAGTTTTTTATGAGTACGCCTTTTAACTTGTGAAATTTCAAAGAATCCATGATGACGGTCTTCAAAAGTATTAGTCTGTTTGCATGATCTTCTTGAGGACGAGTTCTTGTTGAAGTCATGAATAAATCTCCTACTGGTGTTCTGTTAATTATGAGTCAATTCTTTGTAGATATGAGCTTTGTTTTGCTGGAGAGAAAATGGTCAAGGCTACGCCAGCAACTCAGTTGCATGACACGGGCGCAGAAAAGTCTCAAAATCACCACCCGCATTCTGCAAATGGTGAAAAAAATGATTGTGATAGTGTCATGATTGATGCTTTCCGTTGGTCTCGTTGTAAGAAGCCTCTGCCCCAGAAAGTGATGCGTACGATTGGAATCCCTCTGCCTCTTGAACATGTTGAGGTATTTTCTAGTTGCATGTGAATAATGTTTAATTATCTATAGAATTTTCTCCTCTCCTCTCAATTGGCAGTTACCTTAAATATCCATTGGATGTTTGCATTCGCCTCTACTAGTGTACTTTGTAAATTGAAGAATACGTTTGCAAACTGTTTCAACTGTACCATAATTGAAATTTGGCACTTTCTGATTAGGTACTGGAGGAAAGTTTGGACTGGGAAGATGTACAATGGTCGCAAACTGGTGTTTGGATTGCAGGGAAGGAATATACCCTTGCACGGGTCCATTTCTTGTCAGTGAATTAGTTTCCTTTTTTTAGGGGGCCATAAGTGATTTACTTTATTACCCTTTTTATTGTTCCCCCCCTTTTTAGGAGAGGGGATAATACGTTCATTTATACTTTATTTTAAACAAAATCTTCTTTTCATGCAACTAGAACTCAAGCTACTGTATTTTATGGGCCATGAGTATTTGTCTTCAATAAATATGGTTTAGGTCGTGTATTTTTTCTATTAATCCTTGCCATTGTTGCTGTTGCTTTGTCCTGAAATTCAAGGGTTGAAATTAAAGAAACCATATATGGCTGAATACTTTTATTCATTATCACAAATCACATCTTTATAGAGGTGTTAGAGAATAGGATCCTAATATTATGCTTATACTCACATATACTAAAAAAGAAATTAGTTATACTCTATCAATTACAATAAGTACTTTATCAATTACAATAATTAACAAACTATTTGGCATGACTCTTTCCTTTAATACTCCCCCCTCAAGTTGGAGTGTATGTTAATGACACCCATCTTGGCGAGTAGTATTTCAAATTGTGTTGAACTCAATGGTTTGGTGAATAAGTCAGTTGATTGGCTTGTGATTCGAATATAAGCTGTCTGCACTAGTCCACTTTGAATCTTCTCACGTGTCAAATGACAATCGATCTTTATGTGCTTCGTTCATGAAACATTGGATTTGAAGCAACATGCATGGCAGCCTGGTTGTCACAAAACAATGTAACTGGTTGTGTGTGAGTCGCCTTCAAGTCTTTCAGTATATTTTTCAACTAAGTAATCTCACAACAAGTAGTGGCCATGGAACGATATTATGCCTTTGCGCTTGAACATGACACGGTATGTTGCTTCTTAGTTTTACAAGAGATTGGTGCTTGACCCAGTAAAATACAATAACTAGTTACCGACCTTCTTGTATCCTTGCACCGAGCCCAATCGGCATCACAAAAGGCACGTAGTTCTAGTGAACCTGTAGATGGTAACAAAATTCCCTGACCCGGTGCTTGTTTGATATACCTTATAACCTTGTGAGCAGCTTCAAGATGAGGTTGCCTAGGCTTGTCCATGAATTAACTCAATACATGGACAACATAAACAAGATCTGGACTTGTGATGGTGAGGTAAATTAGTCGACTTACAAGACGCCTGTATGGACTTGGATCAACTAGCAAATTCCCACTCGTTTGTGTGAGTGAAAGGCTCTGTTCAACAGGAAACCGTGAGGGCTTGGCACCTAAGAGCCTTGCATCTTCTAGAATTTCTAGAGCATATTTTCTTTGACATAATGTGATTCCTTGTCTTGATCATGCAACTTCTATCCCCAAGAAATATTTAAGCGGTCCCATGTCTTTCAACTTAAAATGATTTGAGATGAAATGTTTGGTGCTTGTAATGTCCTACAGGTTGTTGCTCGTTAATATCACATCATCAACATAAATTAATAATGCAATAAAACTACCTGCATGGTTTCGAACAAACAGCGAGTAGTCTGACCATGATTGCTAAAATCCAGCCTTCTTAAGGGCACTAGACAGTTTTAAGAACCATTGTCGCGATGCCTGTTTTAAACCATAAATTGACTTGTGTAGCTTGCAGACACGGTTCTCCCCTTTCGTTCGAAACCGGGCGGGATGGACATGTAGACTTCTTCATAGAGATCTCCATGTAAGAAGGCGTTATTAACGTCAAGTTGGTGCAAGTGCCATCCTCGTACGGCTGCAACACTAAGGAGTACTTGGACTGTTGTGAGTTTAGCAATAGGAGCAAAAGTCTCTCGGTAATCAATACCTTCAATTTGACTATAGCCTTTTGCAACCAAGCGAGCTTTGTAACACTCAACGGTTCCATTGGGGTTGAGTTTGATTTTGTAAACCCATTTGCAACCGATAGGTTTTTTGTGAGATGCCAGAGGGACAAGACTCCAAGTATTGTTGGCTTGGAGGGCTTGGATTTCATGATGCATGGCGTCACGCCACCTTGGATCTCGATTAGCCTGTTGAAAATTCTTAGGTTCTTTGTGAAGGGTCAGTTGAGTGGTAAATGCTTTATGACTTGGGGAAAGGCAATCATAAGATAAAAATTGGGAAAGAGGATGAGAAGTACCTTAGGAGGTGACACGTTCGTTGAAGATGAAGGAACGGTCCTAGATGGGAGGGCTGCCTCAACATGAAAGTCCTGTAAAAATGTTGGTATTTTAGATCTAGTGGAGTGTCTTGGTGGCGGTGGCAGTGTGATTTCCGTTTGATTGTGAGTTGTGTTCTCGGGTGGGAGATTTTTAATGGTAGGTTGGGGCATTATTTCAAGGGATGACATATTTATGGAAGATGATGGAGGGTCTTGGTCTAATGAGGATGGATTTAAAAGTTCAAAATTGGGAGGTTGTGGGATTTGAGGGTTATCGGTGCTATGACGAGTGTTTGGGTCTATAGTATTTGTGGTATTCTTGGGAAGAAAATGATAAGGTGAAATAGGGTGAGGCATTGATGGTGTGGCAGCGGAAGTTTTTGGTGTTTTGAATGGAAATACGTCCTTATAGAAAAGAACATCGTGTGAAACAAAGACGTTTTGAAGTTGAATGTCAAATACACGATATCCTTTTTGGGCATAAGGGTAGCCAAGGAAAAGACAACGAGTGGAACGAGGGTCAAATTTAGTGGGCTTGGTGGGGTGTGTAGATGCGAAACACAAACAACCAAAGACTCTTAGTTGTGAATAATTGGGGGGTTTATTGAGTAATTTTTCATATGGTGTTTTACCTTGAAGGAGTGGTGTAGGTGTGCGATTGATGAGGTATGTTGAAGTGAGGATAACATCCCCCCAAAACTGTTTTGGAAGACCACTTTGAAAAAGCAAAACACGGGCAACATTTAGCAAATGTCTATGTTTGCGCTCAGCAACACCATTTTGTTGGGGTGTGTTGACGCAACTAGATTGATGGATGATTCCTTTCATGGCATAAAATTTGTCTATTTTGAATTTCGGACCATTATCACTACGAACAATTTTGACATTGACATTGAATTGGTTTTCAACCATGTTAATGAACTTGACCAAGAAGTTACATGTTTCTGATTTTTTTTTCATGAGCAGGGGGGACTCTACTATCTCAATCAAGCAGAGAAAGGATCCTGTAATTCTGTTCAAGCCATAGCCCCTGCTCTTTGGCATCAACGCCTTGGACATCCTTCTCACAAAATATCCATGTTATTTCCTTTTTCCAATAACAAATCTTGTGAACCAGACAAATGTTTAATTTGCCCATTGGCCAAACAAACTCGATTACCATTTCCAGTGAGTTTTATTGCTAGCCAATCTTGTTTTGATTTAATGCATGTTGACATTTGGGGTGGCTATCATGTTCCTTCACTTTCAGGAGCAAAATATTTTCTCACTATTGTTGATGATTACACAAGAAGCATATAGGTTTATTTGATGAAACAAAAATCAGAAACACGTAACTTCTTGGTCAAGTTCATTAACATGGTTGAAAACCAATTCACTGGAAATGGTAATCGAGTTTGTTTGTCCAATGGGCAAATTAAACATTTGTCTAGTTCACAAGATTTGTTATTGGAAAAAGGAAATAACATGGATATTTTGTGAGAAGGATGTCCAAGGCATTGATGCCAAAGAGCAGGGGTTATGGCTTGAACAGAATTACAGGATCCTTTCTCTGCTTGATTGAGATAGTAGAGTCCCCCCCTCTCAATTCCCGTCCCAATCATCTTCCCCGATCGTAAGTCCTGTATAACACAAAATTGTCTGAGAAAAATTGTAATATAAAAGGAATCCAAGGCTAGCTTGCTAATGGAAATTAAATTTAACTGAAAAAGTGGTACACACAAGACATTATCAAGGATAAAGTTGGGAGAGAAAATAATCTTGCCAACATGTGTGACTTGTGCCAATGAGCCATTTCGTAACTCAACAATATGATTTTCAACAGTTTTTGAAGCAGTGAGGAGATGAGGGCTACAAACAATGTGGTCAGTAGCACCATTATCGAGGATCCAAATAATTTTCTTTCCATTTTGAGTGAATGAAAAGGCTTTACCTGAGAATTCATCATGATTTAAATTTTTACCAACTTGATTGGCTATGGAAATCTTGTCCTTGTTTTTGTTCAACATGTTCAGAATCTGCCTACATTCTTCCTGAGAGAAAGGGAAATCCGATGCCATGTCCCTTTTGTCTGGTGCAAAAGCTGTGACTTGATTACCTTTAGAGTGGCTAGAATCCCCTTCTGCAGCTTTTCTTTTCCGGCATAATTCATACAGGTGTCCTTTCCAACCACAGTAAGTACATTTCTGATGGGCTCTACAGTTCTCAGTGTTGTGGTTGGTTCTGTTGCACTTCTTGCATTTCAGCCCACTCTTTTCTGGATCAGATTCACGGCCTGCATTCTTGACAGCAAAGACAGCAGCCTCAATTGGTGTCGAAACTTTACCACTTGAGACCTCCATTTGTCTTTCATGGCGTAGAGAATGACTCATTCAATCCCATGAGAAACTTCATGGTTTTCTGGGTGTGCAGATATGAGTCAAGTCCTTTTGTTGCTTCACAATTACACGCTGGAATTGAACAAAGCTTGTCTCGTGCATCCCAAAGTCCCTTCAGTTTTGTGAAGTAGGAACTCACAGTCATGCTATCTTGTACACGGTCATGAATCTCATTCTCCACATGGAAGAGTTGAACAATATTCACATGAGAAAAATGCTCCTGCAACTCAAGCCACATGCTACGTGCATCTTCACAGCTGATAACACTTGCAGCGATTTCCTTTAACATAGATCCCAATAGCCATGTCTTGACTAAATTATTGCAACGAGTCCATTGCAAAAGTTCATCAAAGTTATTCTCCTTTGGCTTCAAGATAGATCCATCAACGAGACCGGTTTTGTTTTTGAATGTAACATCCCTGACTGCTCTACGGATTGACGACTGTCCCCACAGACCAACACGGGTCTTTTCAGCGTGCTTTGTCCTCACTCACACACTTCCTGGGAAAACTTCCCAGGAGGTCACCCATCCCATAATTGCTCCAAGTCAAGCACACTTAACTGTGGAGTTCTTAAGTGATGAGCTCCCGAAAAGAAGATGCATCTTGTTAGTATAGGTAGTATCAATCAATTCATATAAGCCTTCCTCAACTGTATAGTCCCATACCTACACAGTCTCAGGATCCCTCTCATTCGGGTGTGTAATTGGTTCATTCATGTGTCCCTCCACCTAGAAGCCTGCCAGGAGCCGCTCCTTGTCCGTGCCTTCTTGCACCGACGATCACTCCCCGCCCTCGTCAGCACCCGGGTGTTACATTGACCGTCAAGGCCATGCTCATGGACTGAACTCATATGTTGTAGTTGTCTTCCACCAGAGGTTGTGGTACAAGGACTGCACCTGGTTGGTCTAAATGATGGAGGTAAAGAGGGTGATGGGGTTGTTCTTTTTCCTCTCGTTTGGTTGATGATGATGGGGTTTTTTCATTATCATCTGTCATGACTACCTAGGCTAAGGTTTGTGTTTGTTGGGTTTTCCAAATCGATGCTCTGGTACCATAAAGAAACTAGATATGGCTGAATAATTTTATTCATTATCACAAATCACACCTTTATAGAAGTGTTACAAAATATGATCCTAACATTATGTCTATACTCATATATACTAAAAAAGAAATTAGTTGTACTCTATCAATTATAATAAGTACTCTATCAATTATAATAATTAACAAATTGTTTGACATGATTCTTTTCTTTACCAGAAATAACACTAGGGGTATTGGGTGCATAAGTAAATGGAGAACAAAATGGTGCTGAATTGAAATATAAAGCTGTGGTTGTGGTATATCATGGCTTTGTCTTAAATACACAAAAATCATCATCAACCAGCGATGCTCATAAAATTCTAATTATTAATTTAAACAGATGGGTGAGAATGATTGATGACTGAATCCCTGATGAGAAGATCAGGTAATATTTAAGTTTTCAAAATGGCAAATTCACCCCATTTTCACCACACTTCTAATTAGTAATGTGTCACCATACCAGTTGTCTTTGCCCATCTGTCATCGCCACCCCAACCCAACCCAACCAACCCAATGCCTCCCCTTCCCCACCTAAACTAGCCACTGACCCTCACCCACTGTGGCAAAAAGGCAACGACTATTGGAACCAGTATCAGTTACCACTGTTCACTGACCAGATTATTTTTTAAGCATTAAATCCAACAGCGGCATGCTGAGTATATATCCCGTTCTTTAATCTCTTTGTTAGATAAATTCTATTGGGCCTTTTTCCCATAAAAATTAAAATCCCTTCAACCATGGGCATTTATGGTGTGGTGTATTAACCTGGCTCTACTTCACGTTGGCCCTCCAGAAAATTTTAGGATGAGTTAGTCTAAAGAATTGTTTAAGGTGCTAATAATGAACTTCATTTTTTCTTCTTTTGCTTGAGATTCTTGATAACGAAAGTCACTTAAAATTTCGAATTAATTTAAGTCAGGTTAGAAAGAATCATTTAAGGGGTAAAACCCTCCAAATGCCTATTTTTTCCATTCATAAAATTCAATTCAAATATGAAATCTTGCTTTAAAAAAAATCAAGATCTGTGTCACTAGGACCTACACCGTGAACTTCATTTAGTGCTCCACATTCTTTTAAACGAAATCATAATAGTTTTTTTCTTCTACGGCAACCTTTAATGTTCTATAATGAATGGTGAAGCATCTTTTTAGCTTACTGTTGGCCCTTTTTGGTAAAAGCTAGCGGATAGCAGATAAGCTAGCTGGGATAATGGATACTAGATTAGCTAGCGGATTGGATTTGAAGTGTTTGGTAAAACTAGCAGTTGGACTAACTGTTAAATATAAATTGACATCAAAGGATATGTTTGCATTTTTTTTATATAAATTATATATATATATTTATTTATATTATTTATTTTAAATAATTATCACTTTTACCACTTTAATTTATTTTAAATTATTTATAATTTAAAAAATAATTTTTTTTTAAAATTTTAATATTAATTTAGTTTTAATTATTCCAATAAATAAAATGGAATAATACAAATTAAATTACATATTGATATGATTTTTATATAAATTTTATTTTTTATAGATAAAAATATATTTTCTATTTCTATCTTAAATATAAATCTAAATAGTGAAATTAATTCTTATTTATATGTTATGTTAAATTATTAGTATTTTATTTTATTAGCTAAGGATAAGCGAGGAATTTAATTAAGATAGTACGGATAAATATGGAAGATAAAATGATAAACTAAACGTTATAAGCTCAAATGCTACTTCAAGTAGCATATGAAAAAAATGCTATACGCTAGTGAAAAAACGTTACACGCTAATTTTAAAAATGGTTACCAAACGGGGCTACTTTTCCATCCGCTATACGCTAACAGATTTGGCAAACCAAATAGACACACGCTTTGGTTGCTAAAAACTAGCGGATAGAAGATAACGGATAAGCTAGCTGATAGCGGATAACAGATTAGCTAGCGGATTGAATTTGAAATATTTGATAGAACTAACAGTTGGACTAGCTGATCAATGTAAAATTACATAAAAGGATATGTTTGCATGTTTTTTTATATAAATTATATTATATATATTATATATATATTTATATTATTTATTTTAAAATAATTATCACTTCTAACACTTTAATTTATTTTAAATTATTTCTCATTTAAAAAATTTAAAAATTAATTTTTAATTTTAATATTAATTTAGTTTAAATTATTTGTAATAAATAAAATAGAATAATAAAAATAAAATTATATAATGATATCTTAAATATAAATCTAAATAATGAAAGTAATTCTTATTTATATACTATGTTAAATTATTAGTATTTTATTTTATTAGCTAAGGATAATTGAGCAATTTAATTAAGATAGTAGGGATAAAAATGAAAGAAAAAATGATGATCTATACGCTATAAGCTCAAATGCTACTTTGAAAAAATGTTATACGCTAGTGAAAAAACGTTATATGCTAATTTTAAAAACAGTTATTAAAAGCGACTACTTTTCCATCCACTATAAGCTATCCACTATACGCTATACTCTAACGGATTTGGCAAACCGAACATACTCTAATCATATTTTCCGTAAAAGTTTTGTTTATGCCTAATGCCTATTGGGGTGTTCCGTTTAGGGATGTAGCACCCACTACCCACCCAATTAGATGAATTTCAAACTATCCCCACCATATCCGTGTGGGTATCTATATTGCGGGTAAGGGGCGGGGTTTACTCTTAAAACACTAATGAGTCCTAAGTTTAGAACTTTTATATTAATTTTATTCTTAAAAATTTATATATAATTATAATTATATATACTAATATAAACAAATAAATATATAAATATAAATATAAATATATTTTATATTATATATGCGAGTGCGGGACGGAGTGAGTATAAAGTACTCGTACTCGCACTCATACTCTTTCTTGTTTGTGGGTGATTATCCATCCCCAACCCATATATACCCATAAAGCGAGATAGTTACCCGACCCATTGTGAGTATTTTTTGTGGGTACTCATACGGTAGGGTCTAAATTGTCATCCCTAATCACCAGAATAGACGTGTAAGCCTGTAAGGGAAGAGGAATGGTTAGTACAACGTGTCCCCTTAGAGTCCTTTCTGATTTAAATTTCAAAGAAAAAGAAAAAAAAAATACTTAAATAACTTTTAAAGAGATTAAATGCATTGTTGGAAACATAATAAAAGGGAGTAAAAACAAAAAAATAAGCAAGATTGAGTGAAAATAGGGAAGGCAACCCTGTAACTAGTAAAAGTTTTCCAAAATTCAAATGTTGAGTAAAATAGTGTACATTTTGATTTTTGAAAATATGAGAAAATTTTACAATTCTAAATTTCAAATTCAATTCAGAATTCAAAATAAAATAAATAAGAGGAAATTTAATTAAATCACTACAAGAATGTCATGAATTACCGATGACTATTTATCGACAGAACCCGTGTCCTTCGGAAATTTGAGAATACCGATGGCTTACCGTCGGTAATGCAGAATAGCAATAGTGGTCAAAATTTCCGACAGATAGTCCGTCGGTAATGTTGCTGATGGACATTTTCCGTCGGAAATTCGGTCAAAATTGGTGGGATCATCGAAAATTTGGCACCAAAAATTACGAACGGGTTACCGACGGACAGTCCCGTCGGAAAATGGGACAACATTTGCCGACAGACTGCCCGTCGGAAATTTGACTACAAATACCGACGGAATCGTCCGTCGGAAATTTATTTTTTGAATTAACCCTTTCATTTAACCCAACCGTTACCCCTCCCCCTTACTTTCCCTTTTCCTTCTCTCTCTATCCCTCTTGTCTCTCTCTCTCTTCTCTCTGCCGCGAGAACGACCACCACCGCCGTCACCCACCAGCACCCCACCACCAACCACCTTATCTCTCACGCTCTTTCTCTTCCCTCCCTTTCTCTGTTCCTCACTGTTCTGCGCGAATATGCTCGCGGTTCTGCGCGCCTCCACTAGACCCACTCGGACCACCGCACGCTGCCCCCTACAACACCACTCGGACCATCGCGCCGCCCCCTACAGCACCACCCATGTGAGCCACCTCCCCCTTCTTCCTCTCTGCCTCCTCCTCCTCCATCTATTTTTTTCTTTTTATGGTTTTTTTTGGTTCATTCTATATTTGATTGTTGTATGTTGTCTAATATGCAAATGGTTTGATTTTTGATGTTAGAATTATGTGTGTTGAGGGCTGTCGGAGGTTGACACCGCCACCGTCGCGTACAGTACTTTCTTTGGCTGCTAGAGGTATTGAGGGTTTTTTTATTTTGAGATATTTAAAGTGTTCAGTGTATGGTAAAAAATTAATTGTGTAAATTAATTTGTATAATTAATTGTAATTTCTATATATATGTCTAAATGTATATATAGGTGTTTTTTTTTTATATATCTGTCTAGTTGTAATTAAATTTTGTATATTAGTTGTAAAATTGTTTGTGTTAATTGCGTAAATTATTTAATGAATTTACTAAATAATATAAATTCATAAGGACAAAATTTAGTGTAGCTAGGATTACTCAACCGGTAAAATCGTTTTCCTCCCATATATGTCATATGTGATAAGAAATAATGCCAAATTGCTTTGAAATAAGAACTTGTGTTAGACTTAATAAGATTGACAAATATTTAATGGTTATCAAAAAATTAAATATTATTTATTGATAATTATAATATGATATTTAGATTAGTAAGTAGTAATAAAAATAAAATTGTAAAAAAGATTAAAGAAATTTTTTTATATAGTTAGATAAGTTATAATACCAATGTGTAATTAGTACTTGATTCTTTATTTTTGTCATTTTTTGATGTCCTTACGCACTTTGCAGATGGAGACACGGTCTACGGTGATGACCTCTCTGCTCGATTTGCTTCCACCAGAGAGGCGCAACGCTATACAGGATGTCATCCATGCCGTCCAGCCCTCAACTACTTCTACCGTGCCACCACCACAGTCGCATGATGCCGGTGTGTCTTCTAGTCCGCAGCTTGATGGTCAGCTAACGCCGGTGAACTCCCCCGACAGGATGACGATGGCAGTTATTATGATGATTATTAGGATAGTTTTAGTTTAGTTGTGTTTTGTAGATAGACGGATATTTTATGTATGAAATATTTATGTTTTTATGTTAATTTAAATGCCTTTTTAAATTTATTTCTAATTTCAATTTTGGTTTTAAATTAATAATATAATATATTAATTATAATAAATCAAATAAAAAGTAATATTTAAAATAAAAAATTAATTTATATTTAAAATAAAAAAATTAATAATTTTAAAAAAAAACTAAAAAATAATCACTAGATTTCGGATGGATTTATCCATCGGAAAAGTTTCTGATGGAAATTTCCGTCGGTAACCGCAGCACCAGATTTCAGAGGGAAAATCCGTCGGAACAGTTTCCGACGGAAGTTGCCGTCGGTAAACACTCACCAGATTTTCTATGAAACTCCGTCAGAAAAGTTTTCGACGAAAGTTGCCATCGGTAAACACTCACCAGATTTTCGACGGAAAATCCGTTGGAAAAGTTTCCGACGGAAGTTTCCATCGTAAATACGCCAACACTTTCCGACGGCTTTTTCCGTCGGAAATTTTCGACGGATATTTCCTGTCCGTCGAAAACCATTTCCTACGCATCTAGTACCGATCAAATACTGTCTGTCGGAAATGAAGTTTTTCGTCGGTAATACCCCTTTTTTTGCAGTGAATTTTTTGAACCCGGGTTGACACTAACTCGATACTAATTTTTACTGCTATCAGGGCCCAACTAAGCCCAAATTATTTTTTTTTTGGCATCAAAATTTTTATTTATTTATTTCTAACATTTCTAATTTCCTAATTTATATTTTTACTAACTTAAAAAATTTAGGGTGTTACATGATTAAATTGCAAAAAAAAAAGAATTTATGAGTTTTTATATAGAAAAGTTAGAAGTTAGAGGGTTATTTAAAAAGATCTTACATTATTTTGACACCAATAATATTCTTCCAATTTCACAAAAAAAAACTAACTATGAAACAAATATTGTTAAATTAAAAAATAATTTCATACATTTTTTTTTGTAATTTACAGTATAAAAGTACTGTTTATACAACCCAGACTGAAATAAATATTCTTGAAATTATTTTTCAACCAACACATTCAAACATAAAACCTTTTTTTTTGTTGACAAAACACATTCAAATTGGATGGTTTCAAGTAGGTTCCTAACTAAATATTTTTTAATTAGGTCCCCGAATTTATATAACATTTTCAATTGAATCCCTGAAAAACAATTAGCTAGCACGACATGGTTCTTCTATTGTCCTAAAGTGCATGAGGAAGAGGCAGCTGGTCTGTTGAGGGCAACTCAATGGCTGCCATCCGTGGGTTTTGTGAGTGTTGTCATTGAATTGGACTGCAAGATGGTGGTTGATGACATGCATACAGAATACAAAGATGGACTGCATAGAGTTTGGAGAAATTTTAAATAGCTGCAAAGATCTATTGAAAGCTTTGTCCTCCAAATAAGGCTTATTATAAGACATGCAAACTTAGTTGCTCATTACTTTAGCAAGGGCTTCTAATTTATATGCTAGCTCTTTGATTTTTATGTTATTTCAACTTATTTTGTCGAATTTTTAATGGTATTTAAACTAATCACTTGATCCTGTACATATTTTGAATGGTCTTTAAAACCATTTTTATGTTGGTACTTATACGAATATTTATTGTGGCATCATATCGGATTTTATAATTATATTGTGAGAGATTTGTGGCTAATTGAATTTTAAAGTGCCAATTTAAAATATGAGATTATGAACATTAATTATATATAAATCTGGGATCTGGGTTTTCTGAATTTGCAGCTGTAGATGCATATACATTTCTTTAATTGGTTTGAAAGATTTCCTCAGTATAAGCATAGAGAACTCTACATTGGTGGAGAAAGTTATGCAGGTAAATTCTCTAGTTATATTAGTTTTCTTCATAGGGATCGGACTATAGTTACTAAGAATTGCCTGTGACTTTGGTTCCCTCCTCCCAACATCCATCGGTGCAATGCATGGAGGCTCTGAGAGTTGCAGTTGTGGAGCAGGGAAACATTGATCCATATAGCATTTACACGCAGAAAGGAATAAATGGTAATAAATTGGAACTGATGTTTCGACTGGCAGTGCATTGCTTATAATATGGCTGAATATTCCAAAAGCTAAAATAGACCAGCTTGAGTCTATCAAGCTTGATTATAGCTAGGCGTGAGATTTACAATGTCCCAATTTCCTTCAAAACGCGCCCGAATGCACCATCTTTTTAGCTTTTTTGCTTCTTTGCTTCTTTGCTTATACAACCTAATTCATACAGCCTTATAAATATTGAGCGAAGCTGTTGTTACATAATAAATATCCTCCTCATACTTGCTTCTTGAAACTGGAATCTCCTAGCAACGAAAATATCCTCTTTACATGTGTTTTCAACTAGTTCAGTGGATATCATACATTTTTTTCTCCCCAACTGCAGAAGAAAGAAACGCATGCAAATCTGTCTAGAGAAAGATTGTCTTATAATCTATCTGAAAAGGGTGGGCTTAGTCGTTGACCATGTTTGTGCAAGGAGGTCGGTCTTACTGCTCATTGAGGAGAACAACTCAAACTCTCGTAATTTTATTTTGGTCTTCTGCAATTTAGTTCATTCAAAGTCGTATATACGAATCACGTCTTCAAATTTATTAAACAAATATTAACACAAGTCGCAGCTATGATGCACGACTCCAAAAACCTGTCATTTTTAAAAAATGGAAAAAGGAAATCGTGTTTGAAATATATGACTTTCATGTATTTCGATTTATTTATTTTTATTAAACAATATAATAATGAGTCATCAATTCCATCTACCATTTATAATTATATATGATTCTCATACATAATATATACGACTTACATTATATATGTATAATTTTTCCAAATTGCACTACTTTAATAATTTTGGAAGCCAATTTCACCACATAAGTAAAAAAGCCCATTGTGCAAGATTAGTGCCATATCTTGTACCCAAAAAAAAAAAATGTTTTCATCGATGACAAGTTTCAACTTTACATTTAGTTCTCCAATGATAATACTTGTGTTAATTTTTAATTATTATTTTTAAATATAACGTAAATGTTTACTTTGTTCTTCGTTTTTTATTTTCCATTGATTTTTTAAGATTTCCCACTCATAATTAGTGTATGTGTGACATTGAGTATACCTTGCGTGTTCACAGATTGGTTTTATTCGGATTTGCATAGGGAAAAAAAGTCGAACCGATCAAAATCATTGGTTCGGTTCGGATTTGTATTTTTTTATTTGAAAATTCGAACCAAACCAAACCAAAACTCAATTCGGTGATCTCTATGCTTTGAAAGGGATTAGTCTCCCTCACCTCCATTACTAACCACCTCACTTCATCCTCCCAAACGTACGCTAAGTACACCAAACATATTGTTAGCACCCCTTTTGAGAATGATTAAATGGAATAAGTTCACCTTAACACACGACAAAAGGGGAATCAACTTAAAATGCAGTGACCAGCGGCAACGAGTTATGTAATTATATATATATATATATATATATAACATTTATGTTATAATTAAAGGCAAATCCACTCATACCAACATAATGTGACACGATTGGTAGATAACCAAGTCCCTTAAGTATGTGGTCCTTAAATGAATCTCAGTACCTCGAAGGATTAGTATCTGATTCCCGCCAAAGATACCCGAGTTCAACAAAAAAAGAAGATAAATCCACACAATGTACAAGATCATTTGTATGAAAGTTTGACTGAAATTATAAATATAAATTTAATTTTCATATATTATTAGTGTAAAAAAAATTCATTGTCAACCAATTACTAAATATCATATTTGTTCCATCACAACTTTTTCCATGTATAACTCTTATTCTATCTTCTAGTTGATTATTGTTCCATTTGTCATTTTTCATATGTTAATGTTTCGAACCCAATAGCTTAGCTTAATTACTACCTGTTTCAATAAACACCAAGGCAAGATCTTCGAAATTTAAAGCTCCATATTCTTATTTAGCAGGGTATAAAAAATTCAATCAAAAAAGATTATAATAGGAATCCTCGAAATTTTATAAGGAACTATTATTATTATATTATAATAATTGACTTTGGTAATACTTGGTTGATACTTCTATCTTTAGGTTGAACACACCAATGGTGGATTCTAGCATGAAGTATGTGTTTTAGTGGTATATCCATATATCACTAAATGCCTTTTTTTAATATGAGAAATCTCAGTTTTACCCTTATCATCAACATCGTCTCCCTACCCTTCACCACCACTCCAAGCACTGCCACCGCCCCACCGACAGCCACCGCCCCACCAATGCCCCACAACCACCGCACCAATTGCCACCACCCATCGCCTCCAAAATCGCTCTTCTTCCTTTCTATTCCTCAACCAAATACATGGATGACTGGGTAGAAATGGTGGTACTGGTTCAACAAGGATGGCTGGGTGGAAATGGTGGCTCGCGGCGGAGCGGCGGTGGAGCTCTGAATGGTGAGGCGAATGGCGGAGGTCGCAATGCTGTGCGATGCTGTGATGCTATGCGTGGATCCGACTGTGGTGTTAGTCCGAGGGAGCTACGCGGTGGTGGTTCACGGTGGTGGTGGGCTAACAGTAGTGGTGACCTGTGCAACTGCGACGGCGGTGGTGTGCAGAGATGGAAGACTGAACAACGGTGGATGCTCGCGATGGCGGCGGTGGATGCTCGCGAAGAAGAGGCATGCGACGACAGTGGTGGCGGCGGCTGGTTGGACGGTGGTGGCAGCGACAGGTTGGACAACGGTGGAAAATAAACAGGGATTCATTTAGGGTTTTTGATTGTAGGGGAGAAGATGGAAGGATAAAGTAGTATATTTCAATTTTTTTTCAAATTTTATTTTGGACTAATAAATCTGGATTGTTTATTATTTAATTAATATATCTAACGGTTCAAAGTTGTCTATGATGAAAAAATTAGTAGTATATGGTTATAACACTAAAACACCTACTTCATGCTAGAATCCACCCACACCAATATCATGACCATCAATAATTTGTGTGTGGTGATACTCCAACATGTTATTTATATGAGAAGTGTTACTTATATGATCATTTCCTATAAATTCTGGAGAGAAATTCATTTTTTGTAATCCATAATAAATTTTCGAAAATGGGTGTACAAATAAATTTTCTCATATTTTGTAAAATTTTCTCATATGGTTCGTGTTACTATATTCACATGTTGATTTACCATATTCGTCTCATTTAATGTCTTCATCTGCACCAATATACCAACAAATCAATAAGGATTCGTCCATATTTCAGCAATAATATTTCATTTAAAGAGGTTGAGCAATTTCAAAACTGAAGGTTGTCACCTCTCACTCTCTCCTTTACTCAGTGCTAATTTTTCCCAAAACGATTGGTACATGAACACCACCTTGAGAAACTGAACACTTATTGTACTTGTTCCTAGTGCAACACAATCCTCACCAAGATCCAAGCGATTACCCTTTGCTGATAACAACAACAACCAATACACTTATTCTTTTTGTTTCTTTTATGCTATACGTTTCTTCTTTTATTCCTTTCGTAAAGTGGTTGTTATTGGATATGATGATACCCAATTGATCTTTACACTTTAGACCATGATCTTTGCATATTAAGTTTTCTAATTATGTTCATCTTGCCTCTCATGTATGAATTATTAGCTCGTCTTTCAATCTTTTTGTTGATAAATTGATGCAAGAGCAATTTGTGTTTATGTCAGCAATTGAAGAAACCATTTTCAATTGATAAGCAAACTATAAAAATATTTTGATACAATCAACTAATAAGCGAAAGATAAATTATCTTGATTCTTGATACACAAAAAACTATTTATTGTTTTGTTATTCCTGTTGTGAAGTCAAGTTTCACACAGTATAGAACAAAAACATCACGAGACAACGATGCTTCAACGTGTCGGCGCGACGGTAAGGGAGTGGGAACAGAGCGCTCTATGTTGACGTCTTGTGGTCTTGGCGGTGCGATCACTGTAAATCATAAAACTGCAAAAAGAGGAGTCTGTGTATACTGTATAGTATAATGAGTGTTGTGCTTTCAATTTCTTTTTTATTTCATGAGAATTTCTCTGGTACCCATTAAAAAGAGAGGGTTTCTGTACCTTATAACTTAGATGACTCAAATAATGACTTTATTGAAATGCCATCACCCCAGTTTTATTTCTTTTGGCTAATTTAATTTTATGAATTTACAGTTTAATTATTATATACGATACAGTTAAGCTTTACTGGTAGAAAAGTACAAGTGTTTGTTCTTTGTATAAAGTGTTTTTCGTCCTGCGTCAAAAGTGTACCTTGAAGATTTTTTTATTGAATTATTGAATTTGTTTTTAAATTTTAAATTTTTTCATTTTATGCAGAGATGTCTCAAATCAATAAATTCGGATTCAATGACATCGTGCATTTTGCTAGTGAACATTACAAACAAGAGATAGTAGATGGAGTGAAATTGGCACTGTACGTTGTTTTTTTATCCCATAAAACTAGAAAAATTGGTAACCATCTTTGTCCTCTTTGGACAATGCCTCTATTAACGGTGGCTAATTATCGTTTTCTTTTTTTTTTTAATGATTTTTCTTTTTGCAAAATTAATACAAAAACCAAATGAGATCTATGAAATGTAAGATCAACATTTAAGACAACAAACAAGAAAAAACGAACGAACTCGAAAATCTCCAAAAAGATTATATCTATCGCTATTGAGAATAGCTCCAAAAAAAATAATAAGAAAAAGCAATCTCGAGTCATTGTCACTACTAGGCGAGTGAGGCCGAAGACACAAAAAACGCTCGAGCCGAGCATATCCTTAAGTAAGGAGGTAAATAATATAGGGAGACAGAGCTGAAAGAGCTGGATGTATAAGGGCGAAGAGTGAAATGCAACAAATGCCAATTCTTGACCCTCAGCATCTCAGTGATACACCTAAGACTGAAGCTGAAGGAATGGAAATGACTGAAGACAATGGATCCCCAATAATTAATCAATCCAATGTAATGCCATATGGAGGTATGTGTAATTTTTTTCCCATTACTTTTTATATTTGTAAAGTATATTGTTTGATAAGTTATGTCTTATTTTGCTGATAGGAAACCAAATGCGAATGATTTATCACCGGCTAATGGTGAACCACATGTGGAAATGACCGAAGATAATGGATCCCAATAATTAATTAATCCTTTATGTTCGAAGATAGTGTAAATCAAATGGAGGGTATCTGTAATTTTATTACCACTTTTTTTGGTTTGTAAAGTATATTTTTTTTATAAATTTATGTCTTCTTTTGCTGATAGGAAACCAAATACGAATAATTCACCACCAGCTAATAGTGAACCACATGTGGAAATGACTGAATATAATGGATCCCCTATAATTAAACAATTCATTATGTTAGAATATAATGTAATGCCATATGGAGGGTGTAATTATTTTTTTCCATTATTTTTTTAGGTTTGTTAAGCATATTTTTGATAAGTTATGTCTTATAGGGAACCAAATGCGGATGATTCACCACAAACTAATAGTGAACCACATGTGAATAATTCATTACTGGTTGACAGACAAACAAGTCATATATCCCAAGTAAGCTTAGGTTTTCGTTAGTAATTGAAAATTATAGACACCCCATATTCTATAAGCAAACATTAGATATTGAACTACTATTTGACAAGTGGTTAGAATTGACATTGAGGTGACACATCCTATGGCTGAAGATAATGGAATGACACCCAGGGTTGATAAGGTACGTGTGTATTTTTTTGGTTGAATTAATATGTTATCGCTACAGTTTTATCAAATTTTTAACTAAGTCCCTATAATTTAAAAATATATAAAAAGTCCTTAAAATCTTAAGTTCCACGAAGCCCAAAATTCTTCCAAGCTAGCAATTCTCCATAGTTCCACGAAGCTAGCAACTAAATTGGAATCTTGATCTCTGTGAAGCCTTGCTGCATTAGACCAACCACAATTTGCCTTTAAAAGAGGGCTGGTCTTATGGCACACCTCTCAAAATGGGGTGCCCCGGTGCTATCCTATCTAACAACCATTGATCTTGATATAAAATAAAATCAATGGGAAAAAGCATTTACCTAAAATTTGTTAAATAATAATATTTATTTATAAAACATCTTTATAATTTATACGGGAAGCTGTTATACAAAATAATATTTATTTCTAAGTCCCTGCGATATTTTCTTGCCATTTACTTTGTAGTCTCAAGAGACTTCTCTTCCTCCCCATCTCCATTGGCTACAGCGGCAGAGAACTAGAGTTTCCACCTACGCCACCATAACTAGAGTTTATACATTGTTGCTGCACTATATCCTTGTATGGAATTAGCAATAAGTGAATGTTGTTTCCATTTTCACACTAAATCGAGATTCACTGCAATTCTATCTCCAAGAGCTTCGATGGGAGAATCCCATGTTGGAAAAAAAAAAAACTTTATGGGAGAAATACTTAATGATGAAAACCATCGTCCAAACAAGACAAGTCATGTTCAATCATCAAGAATAGAAAATGAAAGACAATAGCGGAAGCGTACCCGAATTCATGGAAAATATGATGGAGAAACTTCTGTTTCTTGGTCTTCTAAGTCAACATGCACAATTCTTCTTAAACTATAAAAAGTCTCTCCTTTCTAACGATGAGATGTTAGAAAAGAAAATTGGTTGCATATGACTTGGGGACCATAACCTTTTATAATGAGTCCATGCCCTTTCATGAAGAGTGATGTCCCTTCGAATTCAAACTCTTTCATGAAGAGTCATGACTATCCACACATTTCTTATCTCTAATTTTGTCCATCATAAAAATAGAAATAAGACCTTATGGTATCTACACAATAATTTTCATAACAATTATGTCCTTAGCCATAAACCTTACTTGAATTAGATCACTTTAATTTGACTAATTAAAAATAATGGCCCTAACACATTTAAACATTACAAGTGTGACCCAAAAATTTCTAACAATCTCCCACTGGTCACATATGTATGCTTATAAATGTGTTATACTTTATGAGCTCCAAATTTGCCATTATAAACCTTGGACATATCCATATCCCGTCCATTAGCTATATCAATATATAGAACCAAAGCGGCTTTCGTTATATCAATGATAACTAAATCCATCAATGATCACTAATATTAACACAACCAAATGACATAGATTAATCATGAAATGTGCAGCATGAAAATCACATGAAGGTGATCTGTACATGTCGATTTTCAACTGGTCCTACTTTACTCTTTAATGAGATCAATACTCAGAGTGAAAACCAAACCAAAAACTGTATTCTGTATAAAATCATCATAAAGTATATATTCCATAAAAAAGCATCCAAATACAAACTCCCACTGAACAAATGTATCGTCTAGTGATACAACACCCATTCGAGCAATATGCTCGTGAAAGACCTTGGGTGGTAAACCTTAGTAAGTGGATCCAACGGTTCTTATAATATCATGCAAATATAGATTGTCATACACTATAATAGTACTAGTTCCAACAACATTTGAATTAATAGATAAACTGAAGTGATTGTTTCCAGACGAACAATGATAACCAAATTTGTCCAATCCAAGAAACAGAAACCAAATTTCGTCTAAACGACGGTACATCAAAAATATCCATTAAATCCAAATAATAACCAATACTTAACAACAACCTAAAATGCCATATTTGCCTCTACTGACATGCCATCTCATTCATAAATGCATCTTTCAACATCATTTGGCCCTCGATAACTTGGGCAACTATGTATTGAAACACTCACTACAAAAAAAAGGTTGTTTAGCGACCGAAAATAGTGACCGAATTTTTCAGCTGCTTTTTGAGACCGAACTAGCGACCGATTGTAGGATCTACATGAAATAGTGATTAGAGATAATACTGCGACCGAAATAGCGACCGAAATAGAGCGTAGCAGGGCTATCGGTCGCTATTTCCGTCGCTATATGAAGGAACTTAAAAGTCAGTAATTTTATCCCTTCTTAGCGACCGAAATAGCGACCGACTTAAATGCAACGGTTGAAAGCCAGAAATTTTATGTATTCTTAGCGACCGAAATAGCGACCGAATTAAATGCAACGGTTAAATTTTATTTACATTTGCGACCGATATTAATTCGGTCGCTAAACGGCGCGGAAAAAAATTAAAATCGCGCGTGTTAGCGACCGATTGAGTTCTCCGTCGCTAAATTTATGAATTCAAATTTCAAATTAACTCATCCCGCAACCGAATTTAGCGACCATTTTTTATTTAAGTGATTGGCGACCGATTTAGCGACCGATTATTTCGGTCGCTAAATTATAAATCCATAAAATCGTGAAATCTTCCCCTTCTTCCTCATTTCTGCCTTCTCTTCCTTCTTCCCTCACCCATCTTCGATCTTCTCCCTCGCGTTCAGGACACCACCACCGTGCAGTGGGCACCGCCACCACCGCCGTCTCCGGTAAGCCTCCGTCCTCCTCCTCCTCTTCTTCCATCTCTTCCCTCTTCCTCTCCTCTCTTCCTTTCCCCTCTTCCTGCTCTGTTTTTAATCCCCCCCTCTGTTTCAGGCCGCCATACTCCGCCCCCTCTGTTTCAGGCCGCCATACGCAGCTCTCCGGTCACCACGCACGGGCAGAGCTCCTCCTACCCTCTTCTCTCCTCAGTTTGTGCATTCCCTGCTCTGCCTTGAGGTAACCATGCATGGACTCTCTATGTATAATTTTTTATTTTGCTTCATTGTTTCATTGCTTGCTTTATTGCTTACTACTGAGAAGAGCTACTTGTGTATTTCATGTGAGTTGTGATATAGGTGACTGTGATTGAGTATAACACCTTACCATTGTTTCTAATGTAAGTTGTGATTAATGTTGATGTAAATTCTTATTTAAAAATTACTGTGGTTTTCAATTTTCATTCATATATTTATATCATGTAATGAATATTAAGATACATATAATAGATGTCATTATATGAGATGTGAGATTTGTTTAAAATAAGACCTTACCATTGTTTCTAATGTACACGACTTGCTTGTTTATAAAAAAAAATTATGGTGGTTAGTGGTTACTTGTCAAGTTTAATTCTTATGGGTTATAAATACTTGTTTGGGGGAATTGGTAAAGGTATATGAATGGGTGACATTAATTGAGATGTGTTGTAGAGATGTAGAGATAATGGCAATAAATTGTGGATAAAAGAGATTGAGACTGATATTACAGACATTAATTTGTAATTAATCTTGTTAATAGATTCATATCTTATATTTAATACTGAGATTTGTGGAAGATATGTTTTGATATGAGATATGTGAGATTTGTTTGAACTATAAATTAAGAATATGATACGGGTTGCTTAAGAGAAGGTAAAATTACAGGGAGAGCAAAGAGTTTTGACAGGAGAGTAAGTGTGGCTACTTTGCCAATTACGTTTTTTTGCTTGAGTATTGGTAATTGTTTCCTATTTATTACCCATCTCATTTTTTTGTTTCGTTTTGTGAGAGAAGTCATAAGATTAATTGTTGCACGGTTGCGAATATGAGGGGTATATATGGTTATCAAGCTTTATCTATTAATTTAATTTAACATTTGTTACTTGAAGTCTATAACTTTATGTAAGTAATTTAAACCATTCTATTGATAGGCTATTCATCCATGGTTCTTCAGTTTCTGAATCACTTCTTTTTGGTGATTGATGATTTCAGAAAGCACATGAAATGACCATGGTCTATTTCATTGTATTTGAGTGTACCTTATTTGATGTAAATTTATTGAAGGCTGGTACTTATATCTGAGCATGTTCATACATTTGGGTTGCTATGAAGAATAGTTTATTCTCTTTAAAATAAAAATCTTTCAATAACAATGAATCAATGTAATTAGAATAATTTGATATGTATTATTGATAACTTGTTTGGAAATGATTATGGAATCATATTTGTATATATTTACATTATAAGCATTGGAATGAATTGATAAAGTGTTATTAGTTCGTAAATGGCATGACTTTGTTGTTGTTAATATTCATTTACTAATTTAAAGTCCATGAGCTTAATTAGAAAGTCTCTTCTTGAAGCCAACAAAAGCGAGTCTCTTAGATAATGAAGGATTAAGTATAGGGTTAGATAAAATGAAGGGCTAGGCACAGTTTGCCAGGCACATGCATGACGGGCCGTCATCATTAAAACATTATTCACATTAGAAAGCAGCTTTGTACACAATATTATGAAAACAACTCTGGTTTTTTACTCATTTGTTTTATTAGGAAATGGAGCTTTCCAGAAATAGTTGTTGATGACCATCCTTACTAGGTTATCTAGGCACTTAGGTAGGAAAAGTCCTCTCTATGACCATCCTTCAAAACGACGTAAAAGCATCTGTTTTTCCTGAAAACTACTATGTTTGCTAATATGTAAAGTTGCATGTGAAGTTGCATTTCTTTGTTCTATTTTAACATGATAGTATGCTACATGGATCTTTCCATCTTTTCTTATTATCACTACTATATATCTTGTTGTTTGTTAGTGGAGAGCTGAGCTCAATAGGAAGGTATCCTGCACTGAAAGGCAAGATCTTGATTGTGTCTTGATAATTTAATATTTATGCATGCATTTGCAATTATGTGTTGTTTGCATGTGTATTGTAATTTGGTTTTGATTTTGTGATGGTGTTGATATGCCAATATGTGAGAATAGATATGTTAAAGGATCTTGCTTGACAGGTGTTTGTTATATTGTTTACAAGGAGATGTTATAGTTCTTTGTCCCGAAAACCCGTATGGACATAGGTTCAGTGTTTTCCTTATAACTGTTTCTGTAGAACTATTTTGTTTATGATTCTTATTTTATGTCATTAGTTGTTAAGCGATAGATTGAGAGATTATAGAATGCTCATGTGAATGGTTTATGTGTTTTGTTTTATGTCATTAGTTGTTAAGAGATAGATTGATTTATGAGTTAAATTATTCGATCTTATGATTAAATGATTGTGAAACACCATTTGGCATCCAAAGGTAGTAACCATGCTAATCCTCTCTATGACCATCCTTCAAAACGACGTAAAAGCATCTGCTTTCCTGAAAACTACTATGTTTGCTAATATGTAAAGTTGCATGTGAAGTTGCATTTCTTTGTTTTATTTTAACATGATAGTATGTTACATGGATCTTTCCATCTTTTCTTATTATCACTTGATGAAGTTTAGACATATGACTTGTTTTCCTTATCGTTTTATCAGAAAATGGACCCGACTAAATGTTTTGAGACAGCCATCCATATAGACCAGGTACAGTATCTCATCAACTTAAGAATAACGATCGGATTCACGTAATGATGGTTAAGGCATAAACTAATCATTTACTAAATTGTTCTTGTGTATTTGCAGGATTTGATTTCAATCCCGCGATCATTCTACCGTCGTTGGGGACAACAAATACCGCGTGTTGTGACTATTGAAGACAAAAGCGGAAATCTGTTCAATGGGAATATAGTAATCCATGAGGATCGCCCATATTTTGCACAGATACAAATGGTATCGGGGAGTTGTATTTGTTGTCCTTTGGTGCATTGGCAAAGTTTAAGGACCTTGGGGTTCTCGTTTCTACATGTTCATCCCTTTGGAAGATTGATGAGTTTTGATATTTTGATTAGTACTTATTGACTGTGGTGTATTTTTATGTTTTGATCGTTAATTAATACTTATTAAACTTTTTTTTATAAACCATTATTAAACTTGCGTTAATTAATGTATATGTTTTCTTGATCATATTGACTGTGGTGTTTTGGATCGTTAGTACATCATATTTATGTTTTCTATTTATTTAAAAAAAATATTGGTGTATTTTGTTTATATCAGAAATTAAAAATCAATGGGGTAATAGTTGAAAAACTATATTTGGTCGGCAGGATCGTTACAGGAAAAAAAAATCAAAATTTTGCGACCGAAATAGCGACCGAATATCGGTCACCAAATTAGGCGAGCTGGTATGCGACCAACTATACGGCGACCGAAATATATACTTTTGCAACCGAAATATCGGTCGCAGATTTGCGACCGAAATATAATTTCGGTCGCTAAATATAATTTCGGTCGCTAAAGGTTTCTGCTACCCTCTTAATTCGGTCGCTAATTCGGTCGCTATACAGTATAGCAACCGAATTATCATGTTTAGCGACCGAAATCTTCGGTCGCTAAATAGGTTTTTTTTTTTTGTAGTGACTGATGTTAGTAGTAGAACCAAAATCTTACCATCAAGTGTTTCTAGGTACTGAAGCTAAATTTACCTTATAACAGACCAAAGTAAGGAATATACCTTTCTTTGCACGCCAGGCGTGATACGTGGTACATCCCTTCTTGTCATGTCCACTCATGCCACATAAGAAGCAACTTTCTTCACCTTCATTTTGCTTCTTTTGTGTTGGACCCTTAGCAACTTCAATATCAGCAGCTTTATTTTTGCCCTTGTCATTAGAGGTACTTTCCAAGTGAGTACTTTCTATTCTTTCCTGCTTCATCCTCTCTTCCTCTTGCACACAATATGAAATGAGTTAAGAGACAATTTCTCCTTCTAACAATTGTAATTGATCTTAAATTGACCGAATTGTGCAGGAAGAGAAACCAAAGCCAAATGCACGAGTTAATCCTCAGATAACTCGAGCTTTAGCTCCTTAAGCTTGGAAGCAATATTAAACATTTCCATAATGTACTCTCTTATGTTTCCTTTGCCGTTATACTTCATAGAAATCAAGCTTTGAAGGAGTGTGCTTGTTTCTGCCTTATCGCTTTTGGTAAAGCATTTCTCAATTTCGGTAAGGAATTCTTTGGCACTTGTTATCCCATTGGATATAGCACCCCTAAATGCCTCTGGAATGCCGCGCTTAATTATCATTAGACTCATGCGATTGGAGCGGTCCCACTTATCATAAATTTTCCTCTCTTCGGAGGTACCGAAGTCTGTAGGAGAAGGGAGTTGCTCCATCTTTAGTGCAAGGTCAAGATCCATGCAGCCAAGAACAATCAAAATGTTCTCTTTCCAATCCTTAAAGTTCGTACCATTAAGATCAGGAACCGAATTTAGGTTAGCAGATATAGTAACAATAGTAGCTGAAGAGAGAACAAATAAATAACATGAATATACTCACATCATAACCAAAATTCAATCATCAATAAATTCAAATAATGGCATACCCCATCTCAAGATACCTAGTGCAACATTAATATCAAGTCTTTGGACAGTAATATTAACTGCTAGTGGTACTCTTGTTGTAATGATCAAACATTGACAATAATGTATGTCAAATAATAAACCCTTCTTTGGACTGATTTATCATTCACATGTACAACCTTATAATCATCACATGTTTACCATCACAGGTGTGCGTGTAATCCGGCCAAATATTAACCTTCCTTTGGGCCGATTAATACTCGCATGGATACACATACACACTAACATTCAACATTTCTCATGAGCAATCTACACAAGAGAGGTCACTTTGGCGACTTCTTGCTTCAATTGATTCACTTAAAATATCAAACAATTTCATAATCCAAAATATAACAAATTATTTGAATTTTGATTGAAAACTTAATCCAAAAATAAATTTTACTTATTTTATGAAGAGGACTGTGTGAAATTGTGTGTATAGTTGTTCCATTGAGAAAATTTATTTCTCTCCTTATTGGAAAATGTGCATCGTTCAAAAGGCTTTTTTTAACATAATGTTTTCGAAAGTCAATTGCATCTTTGTAAAGGTAGCCCGGTGGTTAACCTTTGTGCCTAACACTGCATGTCTCAAGTTCAAATCCCAAGACAACCTCGAAAAGGCACACCCGCTCATACCACCAAGACAACCCTTACACGGTGGTAGACACTAACGAACTTTAAGTCTTTAACATATAAATGAAAACGACGTTCCATAAATAATTCAAAGTTCCAATATGGGAATCGAACCGGTGCCCAATGATTCGAAAATAATAACGGACAAGCCGTCATCACCCCTACCGAATCTACCACTGTCCTCATACAATAACTAATTTATCTGAATGAAAAACCACACCACTAATTCATGATAATCAATGCTCATGAAGAAAATTAACATCAAATTTCATAAGCATTTAAATTATCAATTGCAACTAAAACACAGAAAACCAAATCTGAATTCAATAACATAATATTTGGATTCAACAATCATGATTTACTATCATAAATCAGAATTAATCCATGAATTCCTAATAGTTTAGTATGGATAAGACATGAATTCAATATTCAATAATATCCATCTTTAATAAAATTGTATCCATATTTGTTCTTAAATTTGATATTTTAACAATTTAAATCATCAAATTAAGAACAAATAAGCATTCATAAAACAAAATTTTCTCAATGATTCAACATAAACTTGTGGCTCTGATACAACTTGTTGGGAAAAAAAACTTTATGGGAGAAATACTTAATGATGAAAACCATCATCCAAACAAGACAAGTCATGTTCAATCATCAAGAATTGAAAATGAAAGACAATAGCGGAAGCGTACCCGAATTCATGGAAAATATGATGGAGAAACTTCTGGTTCTTGGTCTTCCAAGTCAACATGCACAATTCTTCTTAAACCATAAAGAGCCTCTCCTTTCTAACGATGGGATGTTAGAAAAAAAAATTGGTTGCATATGACTTGGTGACCTTGACCTTTTATAATGAGTCCATGCCCTTTCATGAAGAGTGATGTCCCTTCGAATTCAAACTCTTTCATGAAGAGTCATGACTATCCACACATTTCTTATCTCTAATTTTGCCCATCATAAAAATAGAAATAAGACCTTATGGTATCTACACAATAATTTTCATAACAATTATGTCCTTAGCCATAAACCTTACTTGAATTAGATCACTTTAATTTGACTAATTAAAAATAATGGCCCTAACACATTTAAACATTACAAGTGTGACCCAAAAATTTCTAACATCCCAGGTTCTGATTGTGTTTTCAGAAATCTTCCATCGGAGCCCTTGCCGGTGTTTGAGAAAGGGGTGACATCACAAAATCACTTTTATTGCAATCTGGTCCTTATAACCGGTTTCTTTATTAATCAGTTCAATTTTTACCCACAATACCAAGTAAAAATTGTGGCCACCATCGGTGCTTCCCATTTTGGGGGAGAGTGGGGTCACTTGCCCCAATAACTTTGGAATTTTATTATTAAAATGATAGTCATTTGTCATTCTTATCCGCTTTCTTGTCCAAATTTGCCTTGATTAATTTAACCTTTTCTTTTATTAAAAAAGTGCTATTGTGTTTTTTCTGAAGTTTGTAAAATATCATTTTCGGTAAATTATGTCTTATCTGCTGCCAAGGAATCAACAATTGCTAGGAGGCAAAGACAAAGACAGCCCAGGCCAAGCCTACCCTCAAATGACCTACAAGATCATTTCTTAATGAAAGAATTGTGATCCTCGATTGTACAAGGAGGAGGAGGCAAAGGCAACCAACATCAATTCTTAATGATGATCCCCGACATCCACTTAGTGACACTGCTGTCATAGTCCCAGCTTCTGAAAAATGAAAGAATGGTGCATAGTCCTAGTGACACTGCATAGTCCTTGCATACATTCCCCAACAAGTAATGCATTCTTAAGTAACACGTCCCTTATGCATATGAAGATAATGGTCAGGCGTCCAGAGGTCACATGTATGTGTACATATTTTTTCCTTTAAAATTGCTATTATGTTTTTTTTTTTTTTTGAGTTTGTAAATATCATTTTTGATAAGTTATGTCTTGTCTGTTGATATGGAAGTGAATAATTCAATATCAGCCGATACAGAACCACATGTGAATAATGGTGACTAACGATGGCGATATGAGTAACAAGTCGTTCCTGGGTCAGCTTTCTTAATCTTAGATTCAAACGGGAAATGAAAATCTTTTTATACTAATTATCATTTTCCGTAAAAGTTTTGTTTATGGCTAATGCCTAATGGGGTGTTCGGCTGGAAAGCATCAGACAGACGTGTAAGGGGGAAGAAGATGAGTGAATGGCTGGAACAACGTGTCTCCTTTTTTATTCAAAGAGAACGAAAAAAAAACTTAAATGACTTTTAAAGAGATTAAATGTATTGTTAGATAAAACCAAAAATTAAACAAGATTGAGTGAAAATAGGGAAGGCAACCGTGTAACTAGTGGAGCAGAGGGAGGAGAAGTTTTCAAATTTCAAATTTTGAGTAAAAGGTGTACATTTTGATTTTTGAAAGTATGAGAAAATTTTACAATTTTAAATTTCAAATTCAATTCAGATATAAAAAAATAAATCAAGTTAAAATAAATAAGAAGAAATTTTAAATTAATTTCTTGAATTCATATTGACACTAACTCGATACCGATTTATATTGCTAAAAGGATTCAACTAAGCCCAAATCAAAATTTTTGACATCAAAATATTTATTTAATTATTTTTAATATTTCTAGTTTCCTATTTTATATTTTTACCAACTTTAAATATTTTAGGGTGTTACATGATTAAATTGCAAACAAGTTAGATTTTATGACGAAAAAAATTATTTTTAGAAATGTTAGAAGTTAGAGGGTTATTTAAAAAGATGTTACATTATTTAATTGATATATACTGACAGTGTAAAGCTTTTTTATACTGTCAATCAATCAGAAATTGATATATCATTATAAATAAATGCTTGACTTATCCTAACCACTTTAAAAGTCATTAATTTCATGAGTGTAAAAATCTTTCCATTGATGTTATATACAAATTAATTTCATACACAAAACTAACTATCAAACAAATATTGTTAAATTAAAATTTAATTTCATTATTTTTTGTAATTTACAATATGAAAATAATTTTTATACAATTCAAACAAAATAAATTATCTTAAAATCAAATTTCAACGAACACATTCAAATTGAGGGTTTCAGTACCCTATCCCATTTTATTTTATTATTTGACAAAACACATTCAAAATGGAGGGTTTGGGTACCTATCCCATTTTTTTGACAAAACACATTCAAATTGGGATAATTAGAGAATTATTTGAATGCTTGGTCAAAAAAATAGGATAGGGTATCGAAACCTCCATTTTGGATGTGTTTTGTCAAAAAATAAAATAAAATGGGATAGGATACTGAAACCCTCCAATTTGAATGTGTTCGTTGACCCAATGTTTGTTAATTACAAGATATGTCTAAATGGGTGGAGATGAGTCATAATGAATGAAACACCACTGCAAGGCAATACCAATGATACAACAAAAACATCCACAACAATATATTTGTCAAACAACCTCTAGTACATAACAAATTTAACATTGCCATACTTCCCAAATACATTTCAACATAGAAATGATTTGACAGAATATTTGCAAGGGCATATACAAAAGTTCATGCTACTCGCAAAAATATTTTTGGTACACCTACTCACAAGATTATTTAATGTGAACCCAAACATCAACTAGCAATATGTTTAGAGGGTATCAGTCCCACGCAGATGTATCAAGTCACCAGCAGTGATATTTCTCTAGCCAAGATTCTACTCATTCCATTTATTTGAAGAAGTAATCCCTCGTAGCAGCGGCAATCCAAACCCATTAACAATAATGGAATTAGGGGGGTTGGGTAGCTCAAGTGGTTTAAGCTAAGGGTATAAGGAGTTTGGAGGAGTAGGAGGTCAAAGGTTCAAACCTTGGTAAAGGAGAAAAAAATTAACATAACATCTAACTACTAACATTTGCCTATAAAAAAAATGAATGGAATTTGTTCTTGTATTGAAGAAGGAAACTGAACATCAGGAAGTTCATCAACATCTGGCAGTTCATGAGTAAAATTCATTCACTGGTGTCTGGTGTCCCTCCAGTCATTTCTTTCCTCATGGTACAAAAACACATGCAGCTATCACTATTTAGCTGAATTTTTGAAAGGCATATTGAGGAGCAACATCTTCATGAAATTGAATAGCTCCTTTGCATTTCTGATTACCCTATTAGAACCTCTGCAATCAAAATGCTGGTACTGCACAGCTTGAGAATGAGCAATGAACCCTCCAATATTTGAGTATCCATGTCAACAGGGTAATACTTTTCTTTCCTCAGAAATAAATTCATTCCAAAAGTAATAAACTAAATATAATTTTAGTTACTTAATGTGTAATGTAGGCAGATAATGAATTCAAAACTACATATATAGCATACCCAACCTTCAGATATTTGAGGGAAATTCTAATCTTGGTCAATGTCATCCTACTGATTGGTAAATCTGTAAAGATAAACTTGAAAAGTGTACGCATGGTGCAAGATAGTATATCATACCAATATATCCTGCTCAAAGCTATAGAAAACATTCCAAATTTCCATTAATCCAAAAAACAGCAATCCCAACAATAGTTTTGAAATAATGGTAGAGTTAGCATTTGAAATTCGAAATCTATATACATATCTCCCTTTCAGTCTACTTGACTATACAAAAAAAGGTATATGATCCTATTCAACAAAATCCAACCATCTTCACAAACAATCTCAGCTAGCAAGAGGAAACACCACACTTGCCTTGCAACCATGGCAATCTCTTTTCACCCTTGACAGAGATGAAGATCTCGCGGGCACTGGAGCTATTCTCAAACAAGTCCAGTGCAAAAAAGTAGACGCGTTCATCGACGCCTTGCAACTCATCCAACACCTTAATGCATCTGCTTATTGAAAACCTGTCCTCATTTTTCAAGATTGCAGTTGCCCTCATCTTTGAAGCAGCTGCTATCTCCAGCATAGCATCGACGATGGCGTCACCGGAAGCTTTGCGGCTTCGCTTGCGGGAACCAGAAGGCACAACAACAGGGTGACGCTTGTGCCCATCCAACAGATTCAAATCTCCTCCAGAACCAGAAGAACCATCTTCATCCACGTAATTCATTGCCACTCTGTAACACCATTCAATTCAAAGACCATTTTCAAAATTGTCTCAAATTATCAATGCATACAACACAGTACAGTCACCAAACAAAGAAACAGAAACACAAGTAAAATTCAAAACCCGATTAAACGAAGAACCCTTAAACTAAAAGTCACGAAGCATAAAATATAAGCAGACCCAGAATGAAAAGAGAGTATTTTTAATTTTAATGTTCAATTTGGCGTGGGATTGGATAGTGGGAATGGAATGAAACATCGTACCTTGTCGCACGGTGCTGTCGATTTCGCGAGTTAGGGTAATGAAGCCTTTGGGAAATTGAGATCGTGTTCGAAATTTGGTTACTGAAAACTGAAAAGGCATTATTTGCAGTTTTATTTATTTTCTTACTTTTATCATTTTTTTTTAATTGTTGATGAGTCATGAGTGAATCCGTTTGGCCCATCAATCTGTCGTGAGTTGAGCCTAATGGGCAAAAATTTGGGTCCAGTGGTGGTGTCTTATTTATCAATCATTAATCTTTTGGTACAATAAAATGAATAATTATAAAGGATTACTTGCAAGTTGCAACTTATTAAATAAACTGTCATTACAATGAATGAAAAAGAAGCAGTGCTTCTTTGTTTAGCACCCACGGAGTTTGGGCTCCCAAACTCCAGCTGCTCCAATAATTTGAATGTTTGGGAGTCAAATTGAGTTGAAAATAATTGATTCCTGATGGATAAAATTGAATTTTGTGGAAGCAAAATTTTTTAGCTTTTCTATTGAAAATAACTGATTTTAGATGTAGGATCTATAAAATTCTACATATTTACACCTCAAAAGTGATTTTACTTTATCATCCAAACAAAATCAATTCTTCTAAACCTACTTTTAAAATATTGTTACCAAGCATAAATCAATTTTTTTAACCTTGATTTTTTCAAAATCAATTATTCCAAAATCAATTCTATCAAAATCTAAAACAAACGGACCCAAAGAAGTTTTTATTGGAAAATTAAATATATCACTTTTTTTAAATATTAAGTACATCAGTTTTAGTCCATTTTTTTTTAGGAAAATACTGACGAGTGTTCTTAAGGTATTGTTTAAGGAATCGAGAAAGGAAAATTTTATGGGAAAATGGTGTATTTAACATTTTAAAAAGTGTTACACTTAATTTCCCAATATAAGCTTTCTTTATATGGATTCTTTAACCAATATCCCTGGTTAGCAACACCATTTTTTTTTTAAAAAAATTATCCAAGTTTTACCCATAACAAGGGGTAACTGATCAGGGTGGTAGAACTGCAGTAGCAAGCTTGCAGCAAAGCATGTCAAGGTCATGCTAAAGCTTTATATATCCTTTGCTACATAGCATAGTGGTACCAGTGCACCAATATCATCACTTTCACGTGCATCCACTCAACATGGTCTTTCATTCTCTAAAATACACTAAACACCTTCTTATATATTGTCTGAAACAAAGATAGCAAACTGATGAATGCTGCCAACCCCCAACTCTTGCAGAAGTGATAGTTTGAGGAGTCTGTTCAAATTCTTGTCATGTAATTCAAAGGCTGAAATTGACAGAACAAGTAACAGGAAAAGTAGTGCTTAGCAGCCTATGAACCTGATTCTAGCATATGCTTAAAGTTAATTTCCCTCTCTATCGTTGGAGTATGTATGCTCACAATTCACAATTGATACTCCACTTTTCACCAACTACATTCATTTGGAATATGAGCCCAGGTGGACTGCATATTGGAACTAATGTCTTTCTCAGGGGATATATGCTTGACAACTTTTCTGTAAATAACCATACATGTCTTTTATCTTTGTCTTATTCATTGTTTCTTTTATCATATGGAAGGAATAAAGTTTATCTCTCTTCAGCCAACATTCAAACAGTCTCAATTTTACTCAGTTTATATTATCCCCCCTGCCCATTGTAGCCTCACTTTATGTATATGATCATTCACTTATTACATTATAATATATGGTCTTATTCATAGAATGGGTTAAGAGTTATCAAGACATCCTGATGTTATTGATTAACCAAGCATATATAATTAGCCAACATCATCAGCAGCTAATACAAATAATAATAGTTATGGAATTAATTGGTTAAGAGTTACTAACACTACCGGATGTTATTGATTAGTCATTAGTCAAGCATATAAAAGCTACCTGGCTCTAAGCCTTCTAAAATTGGCAAAAATATGTACGCATATGGTATTATCCAAATCATCACCTACTTATACAAATACTAATAAAAATAAAAACAAACCAAAAAACAAGTAACTAAACATCAAGAATATGTTTGGGAAAGCTGAAATATATAGAGATGAGTAGAAACCAGAAACTAATTGGAAGTATGGGGAAAAATTAAGTTGTTAATATATCTCAGATAAAAAAATCTATACATCAGTAACAGTCAGCAAAGTAGCATCATTCCCAGAGTGAGTTTCCTAACCAAGCTTCCTAGCTATTCTTAATGATATGATCTAATTAAAAATTGTAGGCCTGGGATAGAATTCCCAACAAAGCCATCCTAACATCAATCAAACTTTTATACAAATCCTTTACTCTTTCCTCAATAATCTCAAGCCCACCTTCCAATTCCCTGCAGCTTCTCTTTAGTCTCTCAACAACAGATTTCATCTCCTTTTCCCTTTTACCCTTTATCTCTTCCTTCAATTCCCTTGCTGCATTCACTGTCTGCTGCAACTCATTCATCACCAAAGAGGTCCTAGATCTCCTTTTCTGCAGCTTCTTCTCATCACTAATTCCTTCTGCTTGCTTTGCCAATTCCTCCAACAATCTCAACCATGAAGAACTCGTTGGCTGAGACTTCTTCAATGAGGGGAATCTACTTTTTGAATCAAATGACAGACCAAGTTCAAGGAACCTACAACACATTAAGGCCATAGCCTTAGAACCACACATAATCTCACTGAACTCGGTTTCAAGACTTAGCTTTTGCCTTAACATTTTTCTCAAACAAGAGCCATATTGGTTTCCCATTGATTTGCACCTCTTTTCTATACTTTGACATGACTCCAAGAGTTCCAATGCACGTGTTATGGCATTATTATCAACCAAACGTGCAACCACTCTCAATGAGTCCACATACTTTTTGATGTTCTCTATTTTGTCTACAAAGTAATTGCATGCATCTAGAATCATAACATTGTTCTCTAAGTACAAATCAATAGCCCCACGATCAGCATCATCTTTGTAAGAAATGTTCACTAGAGAATCCAAGGTAATTTTTTGTGTGGTGATGGTTGCATCAAACAACTGAGCCAACCCAATATCACCACCACTAGTGCCTTGTGACTGGAGGGTGTTGAGCTCAGCTGTGAGTTTATGGTCGAATTGGGTTTTTTCCGGTAAAGGAGCCACCGCCATCGGCGCCGGCCTTGGCTGAAGCTGCCGCAAGGGGAGGCTCCTTAGGATGGTTGTTGGTGCTCTCATGGTGTGCAATGGCTAATACAAAGTTAAGGTGAAAGGTATAAACATAACATACCAATTGAGAATGCGGTGCTACATTATATAGTATGTAGATAGATATAAAAGGCACATTGAGGTGGACAAGTGTCAAAATTACATTGAACATAAACGACAACATGAAGTGAATATATGCTATATCATAGCTCAATCATAAGGTGGCTTCTAGCTGCAATTGAGGTTCATGAAAAAGGGTCAGGGTGGGACCAGTTAATTGAAGTCCGTGGCTTTCACACCGTTAAAAGAGTTCTATTTTCTTAATATATATATATTTTTTACACAAATTTTTATATCGATTATTTATATAAAAAAACCTGATTGAGGGAAGAGAATATATCTTATGTGCCCAACACGTTATTAAAAATCGTTAATATATATATAAATATATGTTATTAAAAATCGTTAATATATATATATATATATATATAAATATCATTAAATATATTTTTTATCTTCGATCAAAATTTTTTCAAAAAACACCTTTACTTCCACTACAATCAACCAGTTATTTATTTATATATATATATATATATATATATATATATTGACTAAAAAAGATATTCATTCAAATTGATAAAATATATTGAAAATAACACAACTCACAGTGTCCATGTTAATAGCATAACACGGCAAAATACTTACAAATGTGATAAAATCAAAGTGACCGGAATACCCTTGCATTTGGATCTGTAACGTTGACGCCCAAGTCTTGATTGAATATGTAATGAATCGAAGTTGATCTGTCAATCTGAACCAAACGAACACCGCAACAAGACGGGAAACCAAACAACGCCGCAACAAGACGACAAATAAAACACCGCCGCACGCAGACGACGAAAACACGAAAGAAAAACCAGTTATATATGAAAAAACCAGATCTATGTGAAAAAAACACTTATTTAGATAAAAGGAGAGGAAAAATGATGTAGATGAGTGATTTCAGATCAAAAAATGACCCAAAACCATCCTTTGGTAGATGAGAAAGAAGGAAAATTAAAGATGAATAAAGGAAAGGTTGAGAGAAAGAGGCGAACGATCCCTTTGGTAGATGAGAAAGAAGGAAAAGATGAGTAAAGGGAAAGTTGAGAGAAAGAGACGGTTGTAGGTTAATCAATTGAAAAATCAAATAAATAAATAAATAAATAAATAAATATATATATATATATATATATATATATATATATATATATATATATATTATGAATCTATATATCAGTAAAAAAAAGTGATAAAAAAATTTATTTGAAATTATTATTTTTTCCGTTAAAAGGGTTCATGAGGGGCGGCCCACTTGTATCGGATTTGCGGTGAAGGAAATTGTTGGGTGACGATGGTGCTTGATTTGCTGAGTTATCCCTTACGAACTATTGAGTGTGAAGGACCCACCAATATGGAATTCTTCCGATTATTGGCCACCTTTTGCAACATTTCATTAAATAATACTTTTAAATCCTTCTATTCAATTCTTCAATTTATTAAATAAAACAATATTAAATGTATTTTGACACTTTGGATCTATCTTGGAAAGTTTTCAAATGGATGGAGTGAAGTGATTAATAATGGAGTGGTTAATAATGGAATGAAGTGAAAAGGAAAAAGTATCCAACTCCATTGTTTGTAAGCTTAATGAGGGAATGAAATTTTTTCTCGATTCCCCCAATTTGGAGCTTATGAAAATTAGAGGTTTTAGATGGAATATAGTGGTTTGAGTTACCATCCTCTTGCATCTCACTCTATTAATGAAAAAACTCTAAAACAATGAGTTAATAGAATTTCATGACTTCACTCATTATTAATCATCTCATTCCATCATCATAAACATTGTATAAGGAATTAGGCATGGCAAAAGAAACCGAACCCACGGGTACCCATAAGCGGGGGCGGGGGCGGGGATGGGAATGTTGATACCCACCCCGAACCCGCCCCGCCGTCAAGAAATTACTGAACTACCCTTGCTTTTGATAGAATTAGGGTTTTGGTCATTCATCTTTAGACTTCATTTGACCCTTCCTTTCTAGTTTCTAATAGCGCCACTGTCATCCTATCCATTTCTCATCTCCCTCACTCTCCAGTCTCCACCACCACTGCACAAGCTCCCCCATCGCCGTCGAGCGAGCTCCGTCATCTCCTCTCGATTCCCCCTCTTAGTTCCCCCATCGCGCGAGCCCTCTCCGCCCATATGTGATCTATAGAAGGCAGTGGAATAATTGTTGTGATTTCATTCATAATACGAGTCTCTTTTATAGAGAGATTACAATAAAGGCAAAACAAATCAAATCAAATCTCTTCCTATAATTAAGAAAGGAAATAAAACAAAATAAAATCAAAATAATAAAGATAAAATAAAATAGAATCAAAGAGGATAAAATCAGGGATATTTTCCTGATTCTCCAACACCCCCCTCAAGTTGGTGTATATATATATCTATCATGATGCCCAACTTGCTTATCAAGTGCTCAAAAATTGGTCTTGCTAGACTCTTGGTCAAAATATCGGCTGTTTGTTGGTTGGAAGTCACAAAAGGAAGACAGATAATGCTAGCATCTAATTTTTCTTTTATGAAGTGGCAATCAATCTCAATGTGTTTGTTTCTGTCATGCTGGATGGGATTGTGAGCTATGTTTATTGCTGCTTTGTTGTCACAGTACAACTTCAATGGAAGATCAACCTTCATCTTGAGTTCCTCCAAGACTCTATAGATCCACAACCCTTCTCAAATTCCTTGGGTCATTGCTCTAAATTCAGCCTCAGCACTACTTCTAGCAACCACACCTTGTTTTTTGCTTCTCCATGTTACTAGATTTCCCCACACATAGGTACAATATCCTGAAGTTGATTTTCTGTCGGTGATTGATCCTGCCCAGTCTGCATCAGTAAAGATTTCAACATTCCTCTCACTGGTTTTTCTAAAGTACAATCATTTCCCAGGATTGCTCTTCAAGTACCTCAAAATTCTGTAGACTGCCTCAAGTTGTTCTTCATATGGGGAGTGCATAAACTGGCTTACAACACTCACATAAAAGGCAATATCAGGTCTGGTATGAGACGGGTAGATTAACTTGCCAACTATTCTGTGATATCTCCCAATATCAACAAGAATATCTCCTTTCTCCCAAAGTTTCACATTTGGGTCCATGGGGTATCGACTGGTCTGCAACCACTCATTCCAGTTTCCTTTAAAAGGTCCATAATGTACTTTCGTTGGGAAACCACAATTCCCTTTTTTGATCGAGCAACCTCCATGCCAAGAAAATATCTCAATGCTCCCAAATCCTTGACCTCAAATTCTGCTGCCAAATTTTTCTTCAGCCTTCCCATCTCTATTACATCATTCCCAGTAAGAACAATGTCATCAACATAGACAATTAGTGCAGCAATCTTCCCATCAGAAGAAAATTTTGTGAATAGGGTGCGATCGTCTTGTCCTTGACTGTATCCCTGTTTCTTCATAGACTGGGTGAATATTTCGAACCATGCTCTCGAGGACTGTTTCAGCCCATAGAGTGACTTCTTCAATTTACACACATTTGACCCAAAATTTTCTTCAAATCCAGGAGGCCCATCCATGTATACTTATTCTTCTAGGTCACCATTGAGGAATGCATTCTTCACATCCAGTTGGTGCAAAGGCCAATCTAAGTTGGCAGCAAGGGATAAGAGAATCCTGACAGCGTTCAATTTTGCCACAGGAGCAAAAGTTTCCGAGTAGTCTATGCCATAAGTCCGAGTGAATCCCTTGGCCACCAAGCATGCCTTGTACCTTTCTACGGATCCATCTGAATTATACTTCACAATGAAGACCCATTTGCAACCCACTGTGTTTTTTCCAGCTGGTAAGGTCATAACACTCCAAGTGTTGTTCTTCTCAAGAGCTCTCATCTCCTCAAGAACAGCTTCCTTCCACTTTGGAATTTTTAGAGCTTCCTGTACATTTCTTGGAACTTCTGTACTAGACAACTGTGAGGTAAATGCAGCAAAAGAGGAAGACAAATTTGAATATGACATAAATTTAAACCAAGGATGCTTAGTACAAGATCTAATACCTTTTCTAAGCACTATGGGGATGTCTAACTCAACTGATTCATTGTGACAATTAGGTTCAGACGGGGACGTACCTGTATCATGTTGACTGATTGGATTTTCCCACAGTTCGGATTCATGACCGTGCTGGAGAGTTGATTCTTCATTCATTTTCTTATGGTTTTTTGAAACAAAGAACTTTCCACACCTTCGATCACCATCCTTGAACCTGTCAATTTCTTCTTCACAAGAATCATCATGTTGTGGCATTTCGATTAGTTCTTCATTATTATCAATTTCCAAGGACTGTTTGTCAGAGTTTTGATTTAGAGATGTAGACCCAAATTCCACAGGAGCCTTACTCATGATGGGAGTAGGTCCAGATAACGAATCTTGGTCATTTTCTATTGCTGCAGTAGTATAAGTCTCATAATTGTGTGAATTTTCAGATAAAGTAATGGTTTCAAAAGAATCTTCATGTGAATTCCCCCCTGAATATGAATGTCCTTAAAAAAAGGTTGTTTTTCAAAGAAAGTGGCATCCATTGTTACAATTTTTTTTTTTTTTTGGATCAAAACACTTGTACCCCTTCTGGGTTGGAGAGTATCCAATAAAAACACATTTTATAGCACGTGGTGATAGCTTCCCAAGAAGCTTATGTTCATGAACAAACACAGTAGAACTAAATATATTCAAAGGTAAATTGGCTGAAAGACGGGCCATAGGAAAACACTCTTTAAAAATATGAAGGGGAGTTTGAAATTGTAAAACTTTGGACGACATCGATAGATCAAATATGCTGCAATTAAAACAGCTTCACCCCACAAGTATTTTGGAACTTTTGTTTCGAAGAGTAAGGCTCTAGCCATCTCTAGGAGATGTCTATTCTTTCTCTCCGCAATCCCATTCTGTTGGGGTGTATTAGCACAAGAAATTTGATGCACAACCCCATTTTCAAGAAAGAAATTTCCCAATATCATATTAAAATATTCCTTTTCATTATCACTTCTGAAGACTTGAATATTTGTTTGGAATTGATTCTGCACCATTTTAAAGAAATTTCTTATAGCTTGGCCAGCCTCAGATTTTTCCTTTAACAAGTACACCCAACAAAGTCTAGTGTGATCATCGATAAAAGTAATGAACCATTTTTTATTGGAGAGTGTACTTTTCTTATTAGGACCCCAAACATCACTGTGAATAATAGAAAATGGTTTTGTTGGCTTATAATATTGCATAGGAAAAAAAGAGCGATGGGATTTTTCAAATTCGCAAGTTTCACAATGAAATAACGAAGGGTCTTTATTACAAAACAACTTTGGAAATAAATATTTTAGGTACCTAAAACTCAGGTGACCTAATCGTAAATGCCATAACATAATATCATTATTGTTATCAGAAATAAAACTAGATTCAAAGCAGGAACTTATTGGTTAGGATTGTTGTTTTGATCCAAGTCCATCATCAAAGTAATAGAGTCCTCCATTCTCCTTAGCACTGCCAGTCATCCTCCCCGAGTTCAAATCCTGAAACACACAATGAGAAGGAAAGAAATTAGTTTGTCAGTTTTTATCCCGGGCTAGTTTACTGAACGATAAAAGATTACATGACAAATTTGGGACATGAAGGACATCTTGGAGAGTTATTGTTGGAGACAGGACAATGGACCCTTTCCCTGCAATGGCTGATAGAGAGCCATCTGCAATTTTAATTTTCTGGTTACCTGCACAAGGACTATATGAAGAAAAGAAACTAGACTCTCCTATCATATGATCAGTAGCACCTGAATCAACAATCCAAGTATGGTTGACACTAAGAAAGACAGTTTTAACAAAGTTACCTTTCTGGGCTATGGAGCAGGATGGAGTTTGAGACTCAAGAAGTTTGTACAGTTGATCTATTTGTTCCTTAGTGAAAAGAATCGAGCTTGAAGAAGACTGCTTCTCTTGATCAGAGGTACTAGCTTGGAATGTTCGATTCTCACCACATGCATCTACGCCGTTGCTGCCTGGGCCGCCACCGCCACTACCTGAGCCGCCTCTTGTCACGGTGCTGCTGTCTTCAACAGCGCCTGTAAGGGCGTGCTTCCACGAGTTTGGGCGTGCCACCATGGAGGGGAGAAAAGAACTCTAACATAAAGCTGCTGATATCATATAGAAGGTAGTGGAATAATTGTTGTGATTTCATTCAAGTCTCTTTTATAGAGAGATTACAATAAAGGCAAAACAAATCAAATCAAATCCCTTCCTATAATCAAGGAAGGAAATAAAACAAAATAAAATCAAAATAATAAACATAAAATTAAATAGAATCAAAGAGGATAAAATGAGGGATATTCTCCTGATTCTCCAACATGATCTTTTGGTTCCCCCTCTTGGTTATCTCACAGAATGTGATTTTTCTTTTTTGTTTCTTCTGGGTCATAGCACTGAAACCCTCTCATATGTGATCAGTGTACTTCTCTGTCCAGTGTCGTGCGCGCCATTCTATGCCCAAGCTCAGTTTCTCCTTCATTGTTGCTCTGCTAAAGGTACATCATGTTTGATTCTTCCATTGTTGTTCATTTAATTTGTTTGATGTTCTGTGTTGATTCTTCCATTGTTGTTATGAGATCTTTTTTGGTGCTCTTTGATGTTCTTTGTTTGTTTGATGATGTTCTGTGTTCTTTGGTGGGCAAGTGTTTGTTTCCTTGGTGTTCTTTGATGTTTTTCGTTTGTTTTTTAAATTTTAAAGAAAAATTTTGGTGCATTTCATTGTCTGGGACGGAGGGCAGGGTGTGGCAGGGAAACCCGACCCGAACCGGGATGGGGATGAGGGCTATTTTTCCACCCCAATGGAGATTTGGGACGGGAACGGGATTCGGGTTCCCGTTGCCATGCCCTATAAGGAACCACATAGAATATGCTCGAGAATGGTAGGCACATAATAAACAATTAACATATGAATATTATAAATAGTTGAGGGGTCCAATCATGCAGTGTTTTGGTAAGCAATATGGATCCAATATATATTTGAGAAAGAGATTTGTATGTAAAATATAAAATGTTTCTGCATGCTGTGAGGATGACAATGAATAAGGCTGCCTTGGAAATGTAAAGAATTGGACGCATATTCACAAAGATCTATTATTGGTATTGCCAACAAGAGCAACTACTCTATCAGACGTTGTCACCATTGGAACCCTCCACATGGCATGCAACACGAATCCAACATTTGCTTAGTGCTTACATTGTCCATCTGTTGGCCACGTTTCAGATTACCTATATTTTAATCCTAGAACTATGATTTTATTTGCTTCTTTATTTATAATTGAGTATTATGCCTATATAGGCTGGCTCTGATTCAAAGCGTTCAAAATTTGAAGTCTCCCTTAACTACCGTTTGGCTTTTGATCGACGCATGGGTCAACTTGTTTAGTTTTTCATTATTTTGTTGTATTTTCCCACTCCAGTAAAATCTTATCACCCTTATGTTGATGTTTTGTAGGTAATTTGTATATGAGAATTACTACTTACAATTAAGAAGGTATACTAACATAATTGGTAGATAAGTGGGTTCTTAGTATGATGTTAGAGGTTTAATTTTTGTTGTGTGTATGTAAAAAGACTTCGTTGGGAAGGCAAAACTCACTTTGATAATTTCTATTTATGAAAAACGATTAATCTGACTATTAATTGGGTGATACATTCGGTGCACCAAAAGAAAAGAAAAGAAATGAAATACTTTTTTGTAGTGTACTTTAAAATGGTGACGAGTGAGCTTAGAGCGACACAAGTACAACCCTTTCTCAAGGAATTCATTTTTCGTCAAGATTCGACTAGAGACCTCTCACATTTTGAGAGCATCGTGTACATACTTTCCCCTAACGGATCTAAGACGCTTCCACTGAGCCAACCCGGGTTAAAAGAAATGAAATACTACTTGCATCACCTTAGTGTACTAAGTTGAGAGTACTAAACTAATTAAACTATTAATTATGGAAATTAATTACAATAATATTATTTAATAATTAATAATAGAATTTAACCTAATCTAGCCAACTTATGTGCATTGAGTCTATAGAAGTATTTTTAAGGATGAGAAATTATGGAATGCATTGTCTCATTGAATCACAAAGACATATACATACATACATACATACATATATATATATATATATATATATATATATATATAAATATAAAGAGAACTTTTAGAATTTGGGAACAATAATCTTGATCATATAATCATATATGAATGTTTGAGATTAAAACTTGCACATGATCACTTTTAAAAAAAAAAAGTCATGTGTATTTACTTGATCATTCAAATAAGCAAAATGTCAACAACTAGTAATCTCATTTTCTCACAATAACAAAGTATTATGACCTGAGAGTAATAAGAAGAAAAATAATCCATTCCATATGATTATCACAATTGAAGCTACAACATCTTCGAAGTACAATAATTTGTACTTACAAGGGACTAATGCATGCACATACATTTAAAAATAGTTTCAGGACATTTTGGATCTAAATTAGGATCTCAAATCCATGATATAGAGCTACCGGCAAATCTTCTGAGTATCTCAATCCAACAGTATTACATGTCATAAGTTTTAGCAATGCTATTACTGACAGCGAGACTCAAATCTAAACCTTTTGAGAAGGGAAGACTAACTTTTTAGTAAAAATTCCAGAAAATGTTTTAAAGGCAGGCCATGATTAGTATTTAGAGTATTTTAATCAATCAGATGCACCCTAATACTATTATCATTATAAATGATTCAATGGACCTTGTGTACACGATGTACAGAAATTTGTTTTACATTATTGCTATAAAAAAATTGATACATCATTAAAAACCCGCAACTTGTGATCACAAATCACCGTACACCACCTCCTCCTTTGCTCACAGCTATCGTCCACCACCAAAGGCAATGTCATCCTCTTCCACATGAACTGTCTTAACCGAAAAGGTAATTAAGGAGATTATCTCAAAAAGCGAAAATATTTGACTCTTTCAAACATTTAGATGCATCATGAATAACAAAAAAACCTTCTACATGCATAACAGCCAAAATATCACCTGCTCATGAACATCCAAGTCCATGGAAAATGAGCTATCCAACATTATCTACTCAATTCTTTGGTTAAGGAAAGTTAAACATGGACAAACCAAAAGCAATAGAACAAGGGGTATCACTAATGCTTTACAACGATCAAATGTTTGGAACCTTGACTAAGACAATTTATAATATTTTGAAGGTTGATTCCATCCTTTAAAGCATGTTATTTACAATATGTATACTCAATCTTCTAAGTGGAGCTCTTACCATCCACTGCTTCCTTGAGCTTTCTCCCTAATGCAAACGCCAGAGGAGGAGGAACAGCATTACCAATCTGCCGGTGCTTGTGTATGATGTTACCAGCAAATTGGTAGCTGTCTGGGAAACCCTGCATTTATAAGCAGAAAGTGTATTAAGCAAAGGTTACACCAAATCAAATGACATCTAATTATTTTAAGGTAAGCCACTGCTTTGTAATTAAGGATTATTCTTGAGTTAGCTTCGTAGCTAAGAATTATCGTATATTATGCTCATGAGTCAATTATATACACTCCTAAAATGTTAGGAGTATTGTATATGAACTAATAAGGCACATTTTACTTTGACATTGAACCTCACAATCCTGGGGAGGTGCTTCATATTAATAACCATCTACCTAGTTAAGATTTTTTTTAAACTTAATTTTCTTCCACTTTCTCTTCTCACCAATCATTTCTAGAAAAGGGATGTTGATTGCAGCTCATTTTGAAATCAAACAAAATCGTCAATTACAAGTGATTAGATAAAATACCTTTAGTTGATATATTATCATACAGTAGGAACATTTTAAAAACAGAATAACTGGTTGAAAATATGATTCCTACAAATCTAAATTGTTGGACATTCCCCAAATAAAACTATGAACTAACACCAATCAGAATTCTAGTGCTGTCTACAGATATGGTGACTTCATCAGAATCCTCTTTGATAATTCAAAATAATAGAAATTAGTCCTCACAGTAATTAGTTTCCATTTTGTTAGGGACTTATTCTTATAATGGCATTTGAGGGTGATAGCTAAATCAAGTTACAGCCTTACTTGAGATCGGGCACATTCACGGACTGTAAGAATCCTATCTTGGTCAGGATGAAAGCACATTCCAACCTTACCCATTGGTTGAGGATCTGTAATGGAAGTTGGGAAATTCCCTTCCCAATCTAACCTACCATACAGTCCCTTCCAATGATTATGCCGCTTAGCTGTGTTCGGTAGGCACCACGGTATCAAATCAACTACTTGCCCCGTGGATAATTTTATCTGCATTTCATTGGATATCATGAATAGGCTAAATCACAAACACAAAAAATGTTAAGAACTTAAGATTAAAAGTCACAAGAATTTAAATTTACCTTTTCATCTGGAAGATCCCGCCAATCAGCACCTGGCCTCTTAGGAATTTTCTGACATCGGATCAAATTCAACTCATTCATCTCCTTTGAAATATGGTCAGTCAAGACAACCATATCCCCTCTGATTTTCTTTTGAAACCATGAGGCAGGATCATATTGATACTGTGCAACATAAAATCAGATAACTCATAAATTTATAGGCAACTCAAATTAGTTAAGCGTGAAGGGGTAAATAGTGCATGCTTTTCCTATTTTACATACCTCCATGTGTGTTTTAGAGGCACCATTCCCCACAGCTGGGAGATCACCAATGGTATCATGAACAGTTATTGCACGGAATGGGGCACCACTTGCAGTACTGCGAGCAGCAGCATACTGGACATTCTCTGACAATGTGATTTTCAACTCAGGTGCAGCAAAGACATGCATTGGCTCTGGCCACTCAGGAAGAAGATCCTCTGGAGAGGCTGCCCATATAAATGCACGTTTTCTTGACTGGGAAACCCCATAAGCTCCAGCCTCTAAGATACCAAACCTCACCTTTGAATAAGCAAATCAGCATTAGTTTCTCAATCATCTATTCACCAACTCAAATTTATGGTGCAATTATTTGGATGGAAAAAATGCAGTTATGCAATTTTACCTGATAACCAATCTCAAGAAGCGAGGCCAAGGTTAAACGGAATGTCTGTCCTTTATTAAAAGACACAAAGTTCCTCACATTCTCTAATAGGAAATACCTTGGCCGGAAGTAATCAGTAAAGGATAAAAATGCCAATATCATCTCACACTGGACTTTACTCCAGGTGCTCTGGTTGAACCTATTCATCCCAGAGAAACCCTGAAACAAGACAATTATTCAATAATTAACCTAGAGTGCTATTACCAGCAGAATGGCAACAAAGCCAACAGCTAGACAGACCTGGCATGGAGGTCCCCCATTAATGAAATCCACTTCCCCTGGCATGGGTAAACTATTTATTTCCTTCTCATCTAGTAAAGCAGCAAATTCTGCAGCCTCTGATGTTGAGATACAGTCACCTGCATCCCCATGCTTCTCCATCACAGCCCTACACTACAATGCATTTATAAGTAACTTGAATGGATTCAACTTTTTTCGACCTCGGGGACAGGTTTTATCAATGTGATCATTTACCTAAGAATAACATTGCAGTTGTTAATAAACACCAATGCATCGGGATGATTAGCTTTAAATGCATCCCCAGCCGGTTCTTCATACTCAATAGCCCATTTAGTTAATGAAATGCCTGAAGCATTCAAGCAGTAACTCACAAATTATATCATGCATTCATAGCATATATGATTGTTGTTTCTTGCTAAAATAGTGTATTTAAGATTACCTGACTGCTCCAATCCCTCTGATAAACCACCACAGCCCGCAAAAATATCCAAAGTTGCTAAACATTTTTCATCAGATCTCTTTCTTTCCGTATCAGGCCCTGTAGCGCTTTCTACCCCGGTACACTTTCCTTTTCTTTTTCTAGCTGCAGCATCATCTGTATATCCAGTTGAGTATCTTACTTTGATATGAGCAGGCAACTGTCAAATAATTGGGGGGAAAAGGTTAATCATAGAAATCATACATAGTTGTACCGTAATGTTGAATAATAATAACCAATAATAATAAAATATAAATTAATACACTAAATTTAAATTTAAATACTTAAAAGTTTAAATAATTATTAGAAGCAATGGGGATATCTTTCTAGAATACCGGCAATAATTAAAATGGAATTTGATTTTAATTCACTGGCATTGGAAAGAGTTCTACACTGAAGGTGAACTATATGGTTCCACCTGGTCAAAAAACAGTTGAAGATTTGGACTGCAAGCGAAAAACTTAGTGACTACGACAATATGGCACTTGATTATTGTTTACATACAGTAAACGCTTCAATTGAGAGTGAATCAAATTGCATAGAAAGTACATATCATTATAACAGGACAAGGAAACAAAAGTGAGCTTTAGCTAGACTTCGTGTCATGCTACAACACTCCAGAAACCAGATTGTAATCATTGATATTAAGTACTCAAGATGGGTTGTGGGAAGCAATTAAATTTCAAAGGAGATTTAAACAGAAAACAGCTTACAGGATTGCAACCAGCTAGATATGGATCAGTTCAATAACACAAGTCCAGACAGGACATACTCAAGTCTAAATAGCATGCTCATACAAATTTTATAAATTACAAAAAAGTCTGACCCATCACATAGTTATCTGATGGATTAACAAGCATATTATAAACTTACTTGAAGGGGCTAAGTATAGAATACCTGCTTGAGTGACCCAGTGGCAGGATCATACAGGTGCTCACAGAAAAATATATGTTGGAAGACTCCCAGGCTACTGCATGAGGGAATGTCATTCTTCTTTCTGACTTCACACTTCCCTTCTATGGATTCTATAGAGATAATATGTGTTTCTTCATTGTAATATACCTGAAAAATCAAAATTATGGAATCTAAGTCGATATAAAAACTTAAGCCACATTAGACACACAAACAAGATACACAACGTAGAAAAAATGCTCAAAATGATAAAAGCAATGCACACTTGAACTTGAAAACTCATGCATGCAGAGGAGCTCACTTAACATATAGTCTATTGAATCGAGCACAATTGGCTTTGTACAGAAAACCACTTTAAAAATACATGAGTTAGAAAGTCATTTTGATCATTTATCTTCATCCAGCCATCTGTGCCTGATACAATGCCCATGGTCAGTTTGGCTTGCTCTTTCAACAAGCTAATGTTTTCATGTGATATTTTCTATATGTGTAAGTGTGCATTCTTTTATTAAGTTAACTTCTAAGTAGCTTTCACCTCTCGAATATCAGAGCAGTATGCCTTTTGATTGGATATATCTTCTGGTCGGAAAAACCTTCTGACTTTGACCTTGGTGGACTTCATTTCAGCATGTTTTGTTTCCATTTTGACTATTATTTCCAGAACTTGGCACACAACATAAGCTTTCAATCCTATATTCCTCCCACTCTTGTATTTTCCCTCCTCTATCCTTTCCTCAAATTCAAAAGGACTTACATAAATATAATCATGAACAGAATATTCAGTTCCTCTGAATAGGAAACCAGTCTTAGATGAATTTACTTTAAATATTTCCTTCTCCTTATGGGCTTCCTTTAATTTGCAAGCATGACAAATTCCAGAGCCCAGACCTAAGGTATCAAATGAAAGGCTAAAGAAAGCACCTCTTTCAGGCCAGTACAAGCTTTTACAGTAATATTCAGTAGGTTGTCCTTTCTTCTTCCTCTCTTCTGCTCTAGCCCTATCAATTTTATCTGCATTAAAATTATCTGTCCGATGCTGATGTCCCCAATGCATTTTTCGAATATCCACAACAACGGTCCGCTTAACATCTTCCAGTCCCAAATTATTGCACTCATTTGTCAAAAACACCTCTCTCTCATTAGCAGTGTTTCCAAGAACGGTCTGGCATCCACGCTGCATCAGCCTACCATGAAACATTTTGCTTCCATCCAGTGATTCATACATATACTCAACATAATAAATGTCTGGCTGATCCTCCATTTCATCAAATTCCACTAACACAGATCCCCCCACGGAAATCACATCCTCATGGATAATTGCCCGCTTATAAAGAACATACCCAGAATTTGTTTTCCCTTCAGGCTCCCCATCCCATCTTATTTCTCGGTCTGCAGAAAATGTTTTGGTTTGTTTTGAAATTGAATGTGTTTTTGGGGTTCCTGCCAAAAGTAATGGCTCCTCCTCAGTATCATTTTCTTCATCTTCCTCCTGTTCCTCAACTTCATCCTCGCCCTTTAATTCCCCAGCAGTTCCCTCGTGTGAATCCTCTGGTAAGTGGTTTGAGTAATACTCTCCCCATATTCTGTTGATCAGCTTTGTTGTTGTAGCTTCCATGGCTTTCCTCTTGGACACAACAGGAGTCATTGCTGCCCTTGGATTCAAATTTGGTTCACTCTTAGGTACAACTTTATTTTTTTTCACTAACCATTTAGTGTGGCGTCGTTCTTCCATTTTGTTCACAAGGCCAGTTACAAATGCACACTTTTTGATCTTTTCATCAGGAAATTCTGCAAACAGCTGTAGAATTATCTGTCCATGAACAACAACATATCTCTCGACTACTGATGGATCAGATGAAATGTAAGAGCGATGGTTCTGACTATACTGAGATAGTCTCTTGATGACTTCTCCAAAAGAAAGTTTCGAAACTCTGCTCTGTTCCTTTAACAAGGTGATAATGCTAATAGCAAGCCTTGCAGTTTTCAATATCGTTTCATACCATGGAGCATACTGCTTTGATGGTTTGCCAAGTCTATACCTGAAAAAATGAAGATTGTTTGAAGCAAGTCATTGTTAACATATAGGCTAGTAAAATATTCATAGATGTTTCACTCATCAGTCTTTCCAACTCATCCAGGGAAGATAACCCAATTTACTTGCAATATTTCTGTTTGCAAATAACTTACATAGCTTGATAAACAAGATAAAAAAAAAAAAATATTAGCAAGCCTCCACTTACTAAGGTTTACATTAGGAGGGTCGTAAGGGATGTAGAGGACCAGTACCTCAAGTAGGCATGGAAAGCAATGTAACTAAATACAACCACATGCATATGTCGTAAGGGGTGTGGACTGGGAGGGGAGGGGGAAGAGAGACAGAGAGAAGGGAGATAAAAGGGGGACATGAAAGAAGTGGTAGCTACCACTCTCTATTTGTCTGGGGCATCTTATGTCTTTTTCCTTTCTATGTTTGAGAGATCTTATACTAGTTTCTGTATGCAAGTCTCCAGTGATACTGATATCCATATCAGAAGAGGAGATTCAGTGAGTTAATTCAGTATAATCTGTTCAAGTTCTGTTCACTAATGAAAATTCTAGTTTTTATTTTAATAATATTGCTATAAACACAACAAGCCACAGCATCCTTAATCCTTATGCATTAAAATTAAGAAACAATTAGTATCTAATTTGAAATCAAAGAAATATAGTAAATACAATTATAAAAATTGCATTAATTTCAAACAAGAGACACCATACCAAGCCATGTCTGTTCGAATGGATATGAAAATCATAGATGATCCAAATTCAATCATCCATTCCTTTATTGCACTCAAATAAATCGGAATTCCATCAACAACTTGTGCTCCTGAATCAACAGAAGAAGTTCGAACAGCATCAGTATCCAACTGGAACCCACTTCCATCATCGGAAGTCATCCTTCCTGATCCGAATATAGTTACATCAATCTCTAAACAAGGTTTCATAGGAAGAAGTTCCAAGGAAATCAATCTTGCATCTGAGTTGTATAAAGACCAATTATGCAGCATGCTTCTAGGAAGATCTTCAATATCATACACATCATAGTCATTATCAAAGACTATAAATTCATCTATTTCTTCTAAGGAAGTTTTATAATAAGCAGGAAGAGGGTAATCGTTGGCAATCTCATCCTCATTAATTTTGATGTAGTATTTGTTAGGTGCAGCGGCTGATCTGTGGCCTTTTTTGTGCTTCATAGATTGCCAACACTCTTCTTCCTGCAACAGCCTCGCTAACTTTGCATCCTCATCTTCCTCTGCTGAAGTCACAGAACTCAATTGATTCTTGTTCTCTTTTACTTCAATTCCCGAATCAATCCTTAAACTCTCATTTGAAGGCATTCCTTGTGCATGAACATAGTTTCTATGTCTCTTACTCTCATCTCTAAGAGTGGCAAGAACAGGAATATCTGCAAACATCCTGTCGTTTTTCTTGGATGTCATATCTAAACCTATCAGCTCCTTATAAATAAACTCACCCTGTGAAATGATAAAATCCTTTACAGATGCGGTTCCAGAAAAGCACTTGCTACCACTCAAAGACCGTGCCATGCCAGCAAGTAACTCATCAAAACTTATATCTGGGTCCCCACCAGAAGATTTTCCTAGTTTTTTGTACACTTCTATACATGCACGGGCCTTTTCAAAGAAATGGTCATAAAATCTTTTGTAATTAGTAGCCGGTTTCAAGCATTCATAATCAGCAATATCAGTAGAAAGCCATATCACAGGAAAGCCATCTTCATAACCAGATATACTCCATGATTCGATGCGTCCAAAGCCTTCACATCTAACACATTTCTCTTTTTTCTTGTCAGTACTTCCTTCAAGTGGCAATATAACTCCAGAAATAAACAAATCATTGACTTCCAGCATCTCGAGAGGTTGTCCTGCGCCACTTTCATCATGAAGAATAAAATCAGTAATTCTTCTATTTGGACGACCATCATCCTGTCCAGCCGTCAGGCGGACAGCCAGAATTTCTTCATCTACAACCTGATCCTTCTTAATTTCAATAAGACAAGACTTCTCAGATATGGAAATGGATCTCTCCTTCAATTTTTTACATGATGCGGCTCGTTTTGGCATTTTGCGAGTACCAATGGGCTGCTCAGTTCTCTCTGACAAGTTTCGCTTCTTTTGTTTATCTCCTGCCATAACGACCTCTTCAATATTGGAAACTGCAGAATTTTTTTTTCATTCCTGCTGCTCTTATTTCCTATTTTGATTGTTCACAGAAACAAACAGAGAACTTGTAAAGTTATAAGAAAAAAAGGTAATGATTAAGAAAAAGGTAAGTAGTATAATGATCATAAGGCAACTCAGACAGTTGTGAGACAGAAATAAAGGAGATTAATGAGCTTCATATGGCCTGCTTGTTTTGGACTTTTTCCTGATGCCAACGAGCATTTACAAGAATGCCAAAACACATTCAGAAGAAGCTACAGTTATATCCTTCCTTTCAAGGCATGTTTCCATTCGGAAGAATGTAAAACAGACACGCCAATAATCATCCACTATACCCGTGGAATAGAAGGACAAAACGAAAAAGGAAACAAGAATATCATACATGGCAAACGAACGAGTAAAATGCACGAAGTACAGGGAGCAAGTAAATGAAAAAGAATAGATGAGTGACGTATGTTATAACTTAGAAAGGCATAAACTAGCATCTACATTGACATGAAGAAACTATCCTCAATTTTTTTCACATGAAGGGTAAGCTAGTGCTATAAAGCTCCTACTATGAGCATGGTCCAGGTAAAGGTTGGACTCATTTTATGGGCCTATACTCTATAGTAGGAACCCCTACCCTGCATTTGCAAGAGGCTAATTCCACGACCCAAACATGTGACCTCCAAGACACATGGTGACAACTTAAGTGTTGCACCAAGGCTCCCCTTCAAATATTTGCACATTCAAAAGAAAAAAATATACTTTTTATGAAAGAGAGATGTGAATAAATTCAAAGTTTAAGGGGGAAAAAAGGAAAATGAATAACAGAACAGGACATAGACACTAGAGGAAAAAGGATAAAAACCATTACAAAGTCTAATGACGCAAATAGTCTTATGCAAGCATAATAGTTAACTGAGAAACATGCACTCGCGCCGGGAAAATTAATCGAAATAAAAGCTTCCTTGCATTGGATTTAGACACTAGAGGAAAAAGTATAAAAACCGTTACAAAATTTAATGACGCAAATTGCCTTATGCAAGCATAATAGTTAATTTAGAAACATGCAGCCACGCCGCGACAAATAATTGAAATATAAGTCTGCCTGCATTGGATTTTATTGGATGCTAAATCCATTGCTTATTCTATGTATCCAATGCAAGCATCAAAACAGATTTCCAAAAGATTTGCTTTGTTTCCATCTTATTTTTTCTTTTAAAATAACCAACATAGAATCTAATTGTTATCAATCATCATTATATGCATTTCTATTTACAAATTCATCATCGCAGGAAATAAAACTTGTAGTGATGCTTATCAAGTTCTACCATTGTTGCAAAACTTGAATTTTCCAACACAAAGGATGCTGGTGTTTAAACTTTGAAGTCATGAAACAAGAAGAAAATGAAGTACATAGTAGTGATTCACAGGCTGTTTGAAAGGAACCCTAATACATTTCCCACAAGTGCAGTATTAACTAAAAAAACAATGGCATTCCCACACAAAGATATATAAATAAGCTCTAGTAATTGACCCAAACCAACCCAACCCATTGAGATAAAAAATTGAATAGTGTTTGGTTTCATGTTGAAAACCTCCAGACTTGATTCTGCCCATTTTAGTAAAAATGGGATGTTTGGTTACTGTCAGGTAAAATTGATTTGGCCTCCAAGAGCAATTCTGACTGGAAGCTAGAAAAAGTAGCTTTTGAGTTGAGTTGAAAAATTTACACTAAGTTTTACATCAAACTTGCTTTCAAAATAAAGACATCCAAACATAAATCACTTCATTTCAAACTCAATTCCAACCGAATCAACTTTACAAGATCAATTCCATTCAAAATCATTTTTATCAAACATTCATCCAAACACACACTATTAAGATAGATTTCATCACAAAGCAAAATTCAGTAGAAAGCAAGCTGCCGAATTTTAAAAAATCAATTCCATTCAAAATCATTTTTATCAAACATTCATCCAAACATACACTACTAACACTACTAAGATAGATTTCATCACAAAGCAAGATTCAATAGAAAGCAAGCTTCCGAGGTGGAAGCTTTGGATTCAAAGCCAGAGTGAACCCGGCAAGAACGTATTTATTTAACTGGGTATAGCGAAGCGGTAAAGTAAATCCCTAAAAATAAAAAATTTAGCACAAAATAAAGGAGAAAACGAAAAGGGGTATCAAATTAAACAAATGGGTGTTAAAAAAAAACAGATAATTGTTCCATTGATGCACGCACCTGGTGAAGAGTATACAATAATCAGAAGAAAAAACACTAGAGAATGGTTATAGTGCGGAAAAAGCAAAGAAGAGGAAAAGGGTATTTGTTGTTTATGTGTGTGTGAGTGTATGTTGGGGGGTTTTGGTTTAAGAAACGACGAAAATGAAGAGAACGAAAAGGCATGCAATAAATGAATTTGGTTGCTTTATTCCGTATAAACAGTAGAAGTGTCAGTATGCTGAGCTGAATTTCGGGATTGCTCTGTCTGCCTCAACACTCTATAGGTTGATCGTGCTCGCTCGCTCGCTGCCTCTTTGTTTTACGTTCACACACACGCACGCTCTTCCGAAGAGGGTTTTGGCGCGCATGCACTCAAACTTTTTTTGCATGTCATTTTCGCCATACGCGCCACTTCATGTACTGTTTTTTCTTATTTATTTCAATTTTTTGAATTTCAGGTTACTTTTTTTTTTCCCATCAAGGCTATCACTTGTGGATAGTTAAAGATTAACCATTTTTTAAATTTAGAAATTAGCTAAGTGAGTTTTATTTTTTTAACAAAGTATTTTTCATATGTAAGACAAAAATTAAATCCCCAATGACATATTGACTAGCTAGCTAATCGGAGCTTATCACAATAATTGGGGGTTTCGTATGGTTGTGGCTTCCATATCTCATATTATTTTTCTTTGTAATTTTTTCCCTTTTCTTTTATGGGCTTTAGCCCCCATTTAATCCAAAAAAAAAAGTCAACTATCTATCGATGTGTTGGTATGGTTTATTTCGAAGTTATTGTTATTTGGTACCATTGAAATTGGAAAATAAGGAATGCATATTCGAGTATTCTAAATCCTTTTTTGTAGTATTTTTATTTTAAGACCTTGATAATTAAGTATATCATTTTTCATTGAATTAAATATATCAATTCTTATAACAACTGACTTTTTATATTTTCAAGAATATCCATTTACATTTGATTTATTTCAATATTAATTTAAGTATATTATTAGTAATTGATTACTAGTTTGTTACTTGTATAATACATCTTTAATTTGAAATCTGTACATCTATAAAAATAAGAGATTCATTTCTATACACTGTCAATATAAATGATTTTTATATTTACATTCAATAATATCTTGAGAAATCAATATTATTGTTATTTTCCTTTCTTAGTTATTAAAATAAAAGCATGCATATCAAAATATTAGTGAATGTTAGTGAAAAAATGTATGCTATCTTGACAAATCGACATTCAATTTAGTTTATTTTATAAAAAAAATGAACTTTCTTAAACATTAATAAAATTATTAAATATAGGGGTTTTTTTTTATCTCTTATTGGTTATTTCATCCCTAAGCAATGTTGTCATCCCTTGACAACATTGATGAAGAAAGTAAGCACCAAGGGTTTTCCACAAAGGACAATATGTTCACGAGTATTTTTATTTCTCCTCAAGGATTTAAGGAACACTCGAACGAATTTAATAGAGTTTATCAAAAAAAATTTATCATATATGCACTTAAATAAATGTTTAAAAGAACTTTTAAAAAAATATGACCTTCTTATAAGCCTTTTTTTAAAACTTATTATACACATATAAAGTAAAATAATTGATATATTTATAAATAGTGAATGAAACATGTTTAAACTTAAAGGCTAAGGAGTCACCCCAACCAATATGTCTTAATCCAAGTGAAAGAGTTTTTAATATTAAGCATGAGGTTTTGGTTCAATCCCTTAATTAATGTATGTGAAAAAAATCATATTAAGAAGGGTCTTAGCTTAAATTTCTATCTGTATTAGAGGATGTTACTTTTAATGAGCCTGTTTGTTTGAGATTAAAAAATAAATAATTTTGATATAAAATAATTTAGTGATTATTTTTTAGATATTTTAAAGAAAAGCAGAAGCAGATTTGTGTTTGTTTACAATCAAAAAAATCATTTTTTTAAACAATAGTTAGTTATAAAAACTGATTTTTTTTCAAAAGCTAATGAAAGTTGCTTTTCATTTTAACCCTGAAAATGATTTTTTTTTCTGCTTTTCATTATTTTCAAAAACAAAGACAAACATACTAAAAGTTGTAAAAAATGATTTTTCAGTTAAAAAAAGAATTAGTAAAATAAGCAATAAAAAACACACTCAATATAACACCTATTAAGTAAGAAGACACTCAGAATCAAGAAAAAAATTTCAAGAAGTACTTGATAAAAAAAAAATAGCCCACTACTAAAAGAATATTAAAAATATCAAAAGAAAAAAATTATTGATTTTGGGCCTTACTTATCTATATCTATATAATATAATAATAATATACAAATCGGTCACTATTTCCAGATATAATATAATATAATATAAAATAATAATATATAAATCGATTACTATTTTCAAGTATGATTTTACATGTGTCGTTTTTACAGTGCAACCTAGCTTCCGTGTTACACATGGATGATTTTACATGTGTCGCTTTTACAGTGCAACCTAGCTTCCGTGTTACACATGGCACTTTATTGTGCTTTGCTTGCAAGGTTAGGAATCAGGCTTAGGTTTGGAATTTCAATCATTGCTCCGCTATATGGCAATGATTGTAGCATTAAATATTTGATGCATCATATTTGGAATTCAAATTGAGATATTCAAAACCCATAGTTAAACTTACCGGATAAAGATTCTCGAGGATATTATTATTTTAATATTATTTTAAATTCATCAATATTACTCAAATTTCATTCCGTATAAATTTTTGATATGATAATTATGATAATTGTGATGGATGCAGGATAATTATGATACATTATTATTATTATTATTATTATTATTATTATTATTATTATTATTATTATACAAATTTGGAAACTTTTAATTTGTCATCCACTATATAATTCATAATCAATTCAAATTGAAATTGAAATTTAAATAAAATCAAATTCAAATTAAGTTAACAATCAGTCCAAAAATATCACCTAATCTATAAATACCTACAACTTCAAGAAACAAAAGGCCAAAGATCAATCCAACTAAGAATTATGTCTCTATTGTTATTTTCATTTTTATTTTATCTTTCTTAATTCTTAATTTTCTCTTTCTTAATTAGTTAATTGCTAACATCTCCTCTAAATTTTTATGCTTTTATTCATTTTCAGGCAAGTGAAGCAGCTCTGCAGCTGATGAAGGTGTCGAAAAACACACTAGGAATATCTTCTTCTGATTCGAAGAGTATTACCTTTTCGCATCCCTGACTTTCTTTTTATTTATTTTAATTAGAGAATTATTTGAGAGTATAGGTTTTACTATTTCAAATTAGCAGTTTTATTTTATGTCAATATGGTTCTTTGATTAGCTAAGCACTTCATTATAGAAAGAAACCATATGGCAATATAGAGTGTATAGCACAATATATGACGCCTACTGGAGGAGAGGGGTTAAAAATGTTGATGTTAAAACCAAAACATTACATACGTGCTTTGAAAAGTATGAATTTTATATGATTGTAATTATAATGACTAACCTGAAATAAAAGTATTTTTTTTGGTTTTTTTTTTTTAAATAGTAGGAGAAAAACTCCAAAAATAAAGCTAAAAAGCTACGTTAGGAAGAAAAGATTGTCTTTGAAATATATATTAAACAAATAAAATATCATAAGTTTAAAATATTCAAATAAAAATATTTAAAAAAAAAACAAATTTTTATCTTCTCCTTCGGTTCCTCCGCCCCTTCTTCTTCCCGATGCCTCTTTGTCTGCTGCTAACCAGACTTCACATTTCAAAGTTCCTGACTTTTTGGTAAATAACCAGAGTACTCTATTCCAAGGACAAGTGATTTACGAAGCCATTTTTGGCTTATTAACTGGGACAAAATAATATGATGAAGGAAATTTTAGTTGGTATGGACATTTCTATTTCCCTCTTTCGGTTGCATAACTTAAGTCACAGTGTAAAAAAAAAACGAATAAAGGAAGAGACTTTAAGAGTGAAATGGAGAGAAGAAAATCAATGAGTTTGAACCTTTACTCATTGCCCAGAAACCCAAACAAGCTTGCGGTGAGAAAGACAATAGCTGGTTACAAGGAGGAAGAAGGGAGATTTTTCAGATTGCCTTCAACAGGGGCGCAAGATCAAAGCAAACCCTCTCCTCTTCCCCTTTATCTCTCCCTAAATCCTCTGTCTTTTTTGTTGTTATTTCGTTAATCCCACTATTTCGATGTGGGCATGCTATTTTTTTTTTTTTTATGTTTCAATTCAAATCTTTTTTGGGTTATTGCCAATTTTGTTCTTCAAAAACAAAACCCAACTCTCCTCTTTCACCTCCCAACCAAACGGTTCCCCTTCCTGAGATGTCCCGACCTCTCATTAAAGAAAACCCATAATATTTAGGACCTAATTGTATTATTATTGTTAGGTGAATATTTAAAAACAGCGGAAAATTAAAACGTAAAATATAAACGACATATATACATATATAACATATACACATCAAGACCTGATACAATATAGTACAGGGAATCTCATTGGTAGGATCCCAAAATGTGCAAACTGTTAATCAAACAGCAAATAAAAACAACATCCCAAAGAGACAAGACGTACTGACCATAGACTTTGTACTCAACTATGAGGATCCACTATTCATCCTCCAACGTCTGGCCTATAAGGGGTCCCATCAAGCTCTTCTATAGCTGGCTCCCCCGTAGGATCTTCTCATCACGATCACATAATAAAACATCTGCAATATAGAGAAAACAGGGATAAGAAGTCATATAACATCAAACGTGGAAAGGTTTAGCAACATTTAATTAAATAACGGCACACTAAACATCCATCTCCAAAGTATGGGTATATATATAACACAATCATCCTCAATCCACATCTAGGATCTTTCCTCTACCCTCTATCAGGATGCGATGCAAATGCTGTAAGAATAATCTCATTAGGTATCGGCCATATCCGGATATCACATCAATATAATCGACACGTCCCATAGTCCCGCACGCACACCTTTGTCCGCGGATGAAGGGTGCCCGCACAAAGCAATGGCACTATAGCTACACGATCCGGTACACACCTCTGAACCCCGGCGAGGGTGCTCATGCAATGCATGAATTATAGCTGCGACTAAAATGAAATCATGTCTAGGACGGTCCGCCGTTAGCCTATCCTCGGGAATTCTCCCTCCGAGGCATAGACCCCTACAACCATGTTTCAGGTCCACACGATCACAAACCATGTTTCAGGTCATCCCCTAGTACCATAACCGCTCATCATAATCTCATAAATAACCTCAATAATAATCTCATGTCGTCAATCTCATCCTCATATCACGATAATCATCTCGATTATGCACTGCTATCACATATCGTATGCATTCCCCAATACATCATCATGTCTCAACATAACTTATTATTTACTCAACCTCTAAGCGCAATCATAATACTCATCATATTATCACAATCATCATCATGTTATCCAAAATCATCATCATATATCATCATGTCATAATATCATTTCCAAATATAATAATCATCACAACAATATAATAATATTAAATAATAACATAGTCTCAATACTTCCAACACTCATAATATCAATTACTAATACCATATCAAACAGTCAAGCAGACAATCACCAAACAATAAAATAATCATATATATATATATATATATATATATATAGTAACGACGATAAACGCACAATTTCTATATCATCATCGGTATCACTAAGTAGTCCCCAATGTGGTATAGACATTGTCCGTTACTCGCTCTTATGTAGGGTTTGGGTCGCCCTACGCCATTAGAGAATTAAATGTAACCACGACGTTTCCGACGTTAAATGGTTTCTTTCCCCCACCTGGAGAGTCATACGATGCCCGAAACGAAGCACAACGAGACGTCCTCTAATCTCCTCGATTCTTCCCTGTACGATTCTAGGGCCTCGGAGCTTCCAAAAATTCACCTAAGCATCACATACGAAGCGCACGTTACTAGGAGTTCATATTTTAAAACGGAATTGAATTCCGACAAACGAAACGAAAGATATTACGAGAAACATAACGAAGCGAGGTTCGACATAAACGAGGATGATTTACCTTCGGTTTTTGAAGAAACGTAGAAGAGAACAACGTAGATATCGTCGATACGAATGCAACAAAGTAACCAGAATCACAACGGGGGGATTGAGCACCTCGTTCTCACACTAGAACTCATATCTCTCTCTAAATTTTCTCTCTTCCTCTTTCTAAACTCTCCTCTCTATTCTCTCAGTTTTCTCTCAACTCACCGCTCTCCGTTTTTCTTCTTCTGATGCCTAGGTGACTTAAGTCACTTAGGCTTTTATTTTTGCAAAGTCACGCAGCCACGCTCAAGCGTGAAGAATTCCACGCTTGAGCGTGCCCACGCTAGAGCGTGGGAATTGCCACGCTTGAGCGTGGAAAGCCACCGTGCCATGATCCACTCACATGCTGCCATGTAATCCCAGACGACACGTGGCAAGTCAAAGCATGGCCCTTCTCTAGTTAACTTGGGTGCTTGAGCGTGGATACACCCACGCTCGAGCGTTGACTTCTGATAAAAAGTCAACTCTTTGCGTTCAGGGTCTGTTCGACGTCCGATTGCGCTCAAATTTGAGATATAGGCTCGTTAGGACCTAATAAACAACCTAAAACCATCAAAAAGGCCTAGTCTCAACTCTAACTCCAAAATTATTATTTCACACTCTGACGTCTCAAAGACGCTAACCGGGAAACCCTAGTTTGTTTCCACTACTACAGAAAAGGGCTTCAGTAGCGCTTTTTTTTTGCCTTTAGTAGCGCTTCAAAGCGCTATCTATTCACCCGCTACTGAAGGTGGGAGAGATTCAATAGCGCTTAAAAAAGCGCTACTGAAAGTAAGAATAGGTAGCGCTTCATTGAGAAAGCGCTGTCTAAAGTTGGTAATAAGACAATCTATTACATACTTTAGACAACGCTTTCTCAAGGAAGCGTTGTCTATTTGTCACTTTAGGCAGCGTTTTTTCAAGAAAGCGCTACTGAAAGTAGGAATAGGTAGCGCTTTCTCAAGGAAGCGCTATCTATTTTTAACTTTAGGTAGCGTTTTTTCAAGAAAACGCTACCTATTCCCCTTTTTTTTTAAAATTATTTACATTGTTTTTTTATATTTCCCACATGCACTCAGCAAATCTAAGACATTAAACAGTTTATCCATCCTATTGCATTTAGCAAAACTCAACAAACCATACATTTACATACAAAAGCTTAAATACAATATTTTTTTTCCGATAAGCTAAAAGTATATTGATTAAAGGGTACAAAGGGTACCCCAACCCGTATACAATAATAACCCAACAACATAAGGAAGAACCACCGTAAAGGAGTTTACTAATCAAGATGGTCTACTATAAGAGCTCTCAGCTCAGTCATCTGAGTGTTTCCTCCTAAAATTCAAATAAACATTAACCTATAATTATATATACATAACATAAAATGAAAAGATAACATTGTTGGTACAGAAAATGAAGGAGGAAAGTAAAAGTCTTGCCACAAACCAATTATCAGTTTCCTTCTATTCTTAAAATGACTAAACTTACATATAAGGTAATTCAATGCTGACTTTATTACATCCTTTCGTGTACAAATGCCTCCATCCAATGGACTTGTATCTGAAAGTCACCATTCATGTACTCAACACAAAGCTATACCAACAATGTTAAAGCCACCAGATAGGATGATTTTTTTTGAAGAGGAACACATTTGTGAAGCCACCCAGTTAAAGCCTCCAGATAGGATTTCTGAGCTCCGACCCACTTGGTAAAGCTTGATGATAGAAAATGGAGTTCATTTTCAAGATAGGTAGTAATCTGCCTATGTAATTCAGAATGCATGGCGATTCTAAAATGGCTATTGTTATATGATGCTGACATGGTCGGAAATCAAGCTTGTGGCATTCAAACATCACTTCCCACATCCGACTTAACCCGCCATTGAAGCAAAACAGAAACAGATGAAATACAAAAGCGAGAAGTTCAATACAAGTAAATTTATGTGTGAACCATACATCCCAATGACTAAATAAACTTTACTAAGTTGCTTACAGATACAAATTCAGTAAATTGACATTAAAGGTTGTTAGTTCAACAGCGGGTTACAAAATATAAACCAAGCAATCTAGTATAGGGTATTACTATAGTAAAAAGAAACACTAGAACATGGAAAACTGTCAACTACATTGAACTATAACATTACTCCTAATTTGGACAAAAGGGTTTGATGTTTAAACATTTCGGGGACCCCGGACCACTGTTGACACTAGTGACTAGCCCTTCTACCAGGACACAACGCAGGGATTGATAGCTTCTAGATTTGAAGAGCAAAGAAAGATAATTATAGTTTGACAACAGGCACCAGAAACAGGAGAGAAGGAAAGCAGTGTTCCTTACATCATAATGTTCACAAATAGTTCAAAATAAAAAGACGTTACACATATCATGATACAAAACAGGGTTCAAAACTCATGTTGTTAATTTATATTAAAATTGTTACCTCCTAACAAGAGAAACCTCTGTGAAAGAAAAGGTCACATCAGGAACCTAACAGTTAATACGAATTGTAGAGTGACAACATATCTCTTTAAGTTTTCCAGGACATATAGACATACATTGTAAATTTAATTTCTCATAGTTTGATATGCAAGCTATTGGAAAAGAAAAAGTACATACAATACACATTCAAGCATGATTCCAGTTCTTACTTTATTTTTATTTTTGGTGAAACCAGCATCATTGAAGTTCTACTGAGTAATAAAGATCAACAAACTTTACTCTTTCTTATTTGTAAATTTCAGATGGACAAATTTCTAAGATTGTAGGAACCAAAGGATGCAACAACTGAACAATCAGGTCTCTTATTTCTTCAATACACATTTAATCTAATCCTCTAAGTTTCCTTGGAATGCTTATCAATCAGGCCAAAGCCAAATCTCATTTAACTATCAACAAATTTCTATTCTGGTGATCCCTAATCTAAACAAGTATGCAAGATAGTAACTAGATATTACTCAAGATGATCATAACTATGAGTAGAGCACTATCTTTGGGCCACAATCATGCAGACAAAATAGTTGTATATAGGCAGAATTAATTTTCTATAGAGAATTGAAACTATCAGAAAGCATTTGGGATAAAGGGGGCATCAGAGGGGAAAACTTATAACACTGAAATAACAAAGGAAAAGCAATTTGCAAGTACGCTCTAGTATATCTTAAAAGAGGGTAGAACTTACACTTCATGCAAACTGTTGATGTTCCCTAGGGATGAGGGAATCTCTCCAATGAATTTATTGTCTTCCAAGTGCCTTAAGATACAAAAACAATATGAAAATACTGAGTTTCATGAATAAATTGAAGTTCTGTCATATTCCAAACATTAAGATGGTTCAAATTGATAATTGTAGACCAAATACAGACAGTGAAGCAATTAATCATATGCTAAAAGATAAACCATAATATCAGACTTCAAAAATAAATAAATAAATAAAGAAATAAAGAAAACACAAAAGATACACAACTTACAGTGTCTCTAGCATCTTCGATGAATCGAGGTCGTGAATCTGTCCTGACAAATTGTTGTTCCCAAGCCAGCTGCAAGAATGCAATGCTTTGTCAATAAAAAATTTCTAAAGACCAAATTTTATGAACTAGTATATTTAAATTCAAGAACCTACATGTTAATCAGAGCTGTCATATTGGCAATAAAAGGTGATAAAGATCCTGAAAGATCCATACTTGTCAAGTTTCGAAAACAACGAGGAAATCATAAGTAAGTTTGTTCATTTACACAGAACAATAGGATTGAAAGGACAAAGTTTTAAGCTATAACTACTCAAGTCTGAGCTTACAAAGTCACTACACGGATCCGAGGACCATCAGAGCATGTGATGCCAGTCCATGAGTACGGCCTAGGTACACAAGGATCACCATTCCAATCAAGTGGAGGATTTCGGAGGCTCTCTTTTACCCTTTCCAAAGCAATAACTGTCAAGAGAGAGTTCTCCAATTAAAAACCTTGAATGTTTATGATTAATATATAAGTGCACTGCAACTATGATGGAACATCTTGTAAAGGTTTGAAATCAAGAATAACCAGTCAAGAGCAATCTTCATCCTCATGTGCCAAGTCAATGAGGAGCCACGAGAAGGTCCTTCAACATAAGCAAATTTTGCAGAAGAATGAGATTAGTATAATTTGTAATTAAGTGTCTTCCACTATGTAAATTACAAAATCAGATGCAATATTTTACCATGGTTATTATGCTAATTAAAAAAACCCATAGGAATTTACACAATGAATTAAACCAAAAAGGTTGCAAGCATCAAACAATATCTCCTTTCTAATCCCTTCATAGCTTTAATTTTCAACCTCAGTTTTATATACCAACAGAACTAGGATAAGAGTTGACTTGAAATTTAGTGTAAATACGATATTTCACTACTTCCTTTACACCCTTATCAATTCAGTCATTTCTTATATATGGCAACAAGGTCAATGAATAAGAGAATCAACCGTTTCTCATCTAATTAGTAATTAATCATTTGCATAGGATCAAGGAGTTACAATCAACTATTCTAATTACAGTCCACCTCATTTTGTGGCTCTCCGGCAATTAATCCAAATCCCATTCAAATTAACCAATTAAAGACAATTGTCTAAATTCCAATCTATGCCATTTCCTACGTGCTTTCATTCATTCTTCTTTTTCTTCATTCTGTTTTTATAGTTTTTGTTTGTTGGACCTTGAAGACTATGATTTTGAGTTTTGATATTTTCCATGGTTGAGGAGAGAACTGGAAGCATTACACTAGGACAGAATTACAGATACACTCGATGACAAACAGAAATTTAAGAAAGCAGTTCAGACATAAAGCTATGCAATGGAGATGAGCAACATAGGCGCCCATTTTGAAAAGAAATTGAAATCAGTAACTTTCTACGCTGACTGGTTCTTTATAAAGAAAGTAAAACAAAAGTTCTTTTGATTACCATAGTTCCATATTGTTAGATCAAATTGTTAAACTCCTCAGACTTATGTCAATATCCAGCTGTTCATTAAACTGTACCGCAATGGCCATGACATTAATATGCAATAAACCATGTCAGTTTCGAAATTCATGGTATTTATCACATATTAAGCATCACAAAATTAACCATGCCTTATTATAACTATTTCTTAATATATTCGTGGTTAATGTAATGATGCACAATGTCTCAACCATATTCTATCAAAAACTTTAAAACACCATAAGCAAAGCCGTTCTGTTCCATAAAAGGAAAAATAGACAAAGAGAGTACAAAACCTGCAAGTGAGCAAGTATATCACTGGTGGTCACCCTTGATCCTTCTTCTTGCTGTCTAAGAATCCATTGGTACATTTTCTCCCGGGAAGCAAGCGAGTGTAATTGAGATAAGAAAGGATAATGACTGAGGAATTTTCAAGAGCAAGCAATACATTTAAATTTTCAACCCACACCAAAAGCAAAACAGTGAGTAAAACTAAAATACACTTATTTTTACAATTGGCATTCATCATATACACAAAGAGAAGCAAATTTGGGAGGTTGAATGTGCAAATCTGAAATTCTCGTGCCCGAGAGCCTATCTCGGTAACACTAAGAGCGCCCACTTACAATTGACACAAGAGAGACTCAATCTGCTAATTTAGCAATAAAAAAAAATAGAAATAGAAAAACGAAGTGGAGAAAATGCTAAACCCTTCCCTAGAAAACAAGACAACATTCCAAATGTATGAGCATTCAGGTTTTTCGACAACCAGATTATGGGCAATGCAGCAAAATAACTAACTTCATCAAAATAGTCATGATGTTCATACGAACGAGGGGTGGACAAGGTTGGGTGAAGTGTGGTGGCATGCGGCGCGACTTGACCGGAGAAGAAGTCTCGTCTGAGAGATCCAGATCAAGGCTTGACGTTCTTTGAGTGAGAGCGATGACGATGCCAACCAAGCGCAGGTGCTCTAGCGAGGTGAATGCAAGGCGGTGAGATGCCAACCGGCGCGGCGGCGAGGTGATGGTCACTATAGTCGCGGCTGAAGGGAGAAAGGGGGGCTGCGCAGCGAGAGGACAGGGACGGAGGAGCTAGGGTTCGGGATAGTGAAGGAAGATTCCCTTTTCTCTAGTTTGACTCTTCTTCTTAGGTTCCAGGGAGAGTGAAGGAAGATTCCCTTTTCTCTGCGCGGCCAAGTAGCAACGACGTGCTTGAGGTCGACGGTGGAGAGTGAATGGAAGAGTGAAAGACTGAGGAGGGAAGACAGAGGAAGGCTTACCGTTCGGAGATGATGCTGCGACCGGCGAGACTGAAGGAGAACGGCGGCGCGGTGGAAGGCGCGGTGGATTGGAGGGAGACAGCCGCGCAGTGCCTTGAAGCGGTGGGAGGGTAGACCTAGCGAGACAAATTTCAGAGCCAACAGTTTAGTTTTAGGGGAAAGATCTTAATACTCAGGGGGTAGGAATAGGTAGCGCTTCCTAAAAGAAGCGCTGTCTATTCTTATACCTAAGATAGCGTTTTCTTAAGAAAGCGCTATCTATTGTTACCCATTAGAAATAGATAGCGCTTCCTTAAAAGAGCGCTATCTTAGGTATAAGAATAGATAGCGCTTTCTTAAGGAAGCGCTGTTAAAAGTCTTCCGCCTTATTTTAAATAGCATTTTAAATTAAAACGCTACTGAAAGTGCGCTACTAAAACTCTTTTTTGTAGTAGTGTTCCTACGTTCCAACTCCCTCGATAAGGCTGTGTACTTGCCATGCAAAAGTCTCTAAGCCTCAAACAACATCCCAAATATGTAATCCAAGTCCTAACCCTAATCCTCATACGTAAACCGTACATAAAATCACGGATGTTAAATTTCTATCCCCCTTAAAAGAAATTCTGTCCTCATAATTTACATACCTGAAAACAGATGGGGGTACTGCTGCTAAATGTCTGCCTCACGCTCCCAAGTAGCATCTCCGGTAACACTATCCCATATGACCTTGACCAGGGGAATTTGTTTACCATGGAGTTCTTTAATCCTTCTATCTGCAATCTTAGACGGTAAAGCCTCATATTCTAGATTCTCTCGGAGTTGTATCTCAGGCTCAATGACATGAGAAGGATTTGGGTAATATTTTCTCAACTGGGAAACATGGGAGACATCGTGAAGGTTAGAAAGGTAAGGGGGTAAGGCTATCTGGTAAGCTACTAGACCAATTCGTCAAAGAATCTGAAATGGTCCAATGAATCGGGGAATGAGCTTTCTAGACTTTATAGTTCTGCCAATTCCGGTCTTCGGAATGACTCTCAAAAACACGTGATCACCTTCCTGGAACTCTAAGGGTCTCCTCCTCTTATTACTGTAGCTTATCATCCTATCTTGCGCTTCCTTCATTTTCTCTTTTATTTTCCTGACTTGCTCTGTTGTTTGTTGTACCACATCAGGACCCAACACTTGGCTCTCGTTTGTCTCATACCAACACAACGCAGTCCTGCACTTTCTCCCATATAAAGCCTCATACGGTGTCATCCCGATACTGTTGTGGAAACTGTTATTATATGTGAACTCAATCAAAGGTAGGAATTCATCCCAACTACCAACATGTTCCAACACACAAGCTCTTAGAAGATCCTCCAATGATTGAATTGTTCTCTCTGACTATCCATCTATCCGAGGATGATAAGCAGAACTCATCCTCAACTTTGTTCCCAAAGCATTTTGTAACTGTCTCCAAAATCTCGATGTAAACCTAGGATATCGGTCGGAGACAATACTTGACGGCACCCCCATGCAACCTCACTACTTCCTTGATGTAAATCTGGGTCAACTTCTCAAGACTATAACTCTCACCAATAGGTAGGAAGTGATCACACTTCGTCAACCTATCAATGATAACCCAAATCGCATCAAACCTCTTTGGAGTTCGTGGTAATCCAACCACAAAGTCCATCGCTATACTATCCCATTTCCATTCTGGGATATCCAAAGACTACAACAACCCTGCAGGCTTTTGATGCTATATCTTAGCTTTCTGACACACCAAACATGATAGAACATACTCTGCCACTTCTTTCTTCATCTTGGACCACCAAAACATCTTTTTCAAATCTTGATACATCTTGGTGGCTCCTGGGTGGAAACTTAACTTACTTTTATTTGCCTTCTCTAAGATCATCTTCCTAATCTCTAAGTCCTCTGGCACACATATCCGATCTCTAAACCTTAACACCCCATCCGATCCTCTCCTAAACTCGGACACCTTTCCTTCATCTATACCTCGACTCATATCTATCAAATATCCATCCTGACCCTGCTTAACCTTAAGATCTCTCAAAAACTCACTACTGATGGTGATCATATCTAAGCATATTCTATCCTCAGACAAATTCATACCTAGGTTCAAATCTCTAAACTGTTCAAGCAACTCCATCTCTTTCACCATCATCCCGGATACGTGCAAAGATTTCCGACTTAGTGCATCCGCCACAACATTTGCTTTTCCTGGATGGTATTGAAGATCAAACTCATAATCCTTAATGAATTCCATCCATCTACGCTGCCTCCTGTTCAGCTCCTTCTGATCAAACAAAAACTCAAGACTCTTGTGATCGCTGAACACATTAAACTTGGCTCCATAGAGATAGTGTCGCCATATCTTCAATGTGAACCCTATGGTTGCTAACTCCAGATCATGGGTTGGGTAATTTCTTTCATGAACCCTCAACTGTCGGGAAACATAAGTCACAACTCTTCCCTCTTGCATCAAAACACAACCCAACCCTTGATATGACGCGTCACAGTACACGTCAAACTGTCCTAATGGATCTGGTAACATCCGCACTGGAGATGTAGTCAAATTCTCCTTTAGCTTCTGAAAGCTCTCCTCACACTTCTCTGTCCAAACAAACGTCGCACCCTTTCTCGTTAACTGCATCATAGGCAACACAATCTTTGAGAAACCTTCAATAAACCTGTTGTAGTACCCGGGTAATCCTAGGAAACTCCTCACCTCACTAACTGACTTAGGCCTCTCCCACTTAATCACCGCCTCTACCTTAACTAGATCAACAGTTATCCTTCCCCTGTCGATTCTATGACCTAGGAACTGTACTTCCTCTAACCAAAATTCACACTTGGATAGTTTAGCATACAACTGCCCATCTCTCAGCACCTGTAACACCACTCTCAGATGTTCCTCGTGTTCTTCCCTGCTACGAGAATAGATGAGAATATCATATATAAACATCACAACAAACTTGTCGAGGAACGGTCTAAAGATCCTGTTCCTGTAATCCACGAACACCGCTGGAGAACTACTTACACCAAAAGGCATAACTAGGTACTCGTAATGTCCATACCTCGTCCTGAAAGTGGTCTTAGGTATATCCTCCCTCTTCACCCTAATCTAATGGTATCCTGATCTTAAATCTATCTTGGAAAACACCAAACTTCCTTCAACCGATCCATCAGATCATCTATCCTAGGCAACGGGTATTTGTTCTTGATTGTAACTTTATTCTATTGTCCGTAATCCGTACACAACCAAGAACTTCCATCCTTTTTCTTGACAAACAACATCGGTGCTCCCCAAGGTGAAACACTAGGTCTGATGAATTCTTTCTTCATCATTTCATCCAGTTGTTTCTTCAACTCTGCCAACTCCACAAGTGACATCCGATAAGGAGCTAATGATATAGGTCTGGTCCCTGGTATGAGATCTGTAGCGAACTCCACATCCCTATCTGGTGGCAAACCTAAAACACCAGGAGAGAAAACCTCAGGAAACTCTCTCACAATAGGCAGAGAATCTATACTCGGAGTCTCCTTAGCTTCTAAAGAGAAAAGCATCACATACTGTTGAGACTCGTCACTCCTCATAGCTGCTCCTTCATTGGCAGATACTATGCTAGAAGGCTCAAGAAACGATAAGGTCTTTCGGGCACAGTCTAACACTACATGGTTAGCCAAAAGCCAATCCATGCCAAGGATAACGTCTATCAGTTGCATAGGCAAACAGATGAGATCAATGTCCTATTTTCAACAACTATAGGACACTGTAAGCAAACAGACATAGTAATCAAAGGACACTGGTAGGGGTAGATATTGTCATGGTATATGGTAGCTGAGAAATGGGCAAATGTAAATGATCTACACACTCATGAGACACAAAAGAATGTGTAGCGTCTGAATCAAACAACACAGATGAGAGTCTGCCAGATATTAAACGCATACCTTGAATAAGATCTGCAGATTGAGAGGACTCTGATCCTCTCACTGTAAACACCCTCCCCGTGACCCAAGGCCTGACCGTCTGTCATCCTGCTGCTGGAACCCCTCTCCCAGCTCCTCATCTAGAACCACTGGATCCTCTGCCGGCAGCTGGCTGCTGCTGAACCACTCTCTGTCGGCAATCTCTAGAAAAATGACCCGGTTTGCCACAGACGTAGCAACCAAATCTATCTGTGCAATCTCTGATATAATGCGGACCTCCGCATCTGAAACACACTAGGTCCCTCTACTGTTGGCCCTCCCTGGTAACTGGTGCCGATGGTGCAGATGTCTGAGCGCTCTGTCCCGGTCTAGTGTATGATCCTCTCCTCCACTGAGAACCTCTATCATCTCTCCTCTGCTGACCTGCTCTGGTAGGACCCCCACTACTCTGTTGTCTCCGCTCTGCAGCCTGCCTCTGGTCCATACTCTCAATGGCACTGCACCTCTCTACAAGCTCTGGGAAACTCCGGATATCCAAGGCACTATAGCCCTCCTCAACTCATGCCGTAAACCCTCCTCGAATCTTCGGCACATCCAGTCATCATCTGGAAACCTCTGGTAAAACTCAGAAAACTGAATCAGGGTCTCGAACCTAGCCGCATAATCACCAACAAATCTGTCTCCCTGCTGGAGACTCATGAACTCTCTCTCTTTCTCGCGTCTGACTAACCCCGTGAAGTACTTCTCAAAGAAACACTCTCTGAACAGCTCCTAACTGATCAATCTGCCCTCAACCTTTAACAATCTCCTCTTGCCTATCCACCATGACTCAGCCCCTCCAGTCATCATAAAGGCGGCATATGTCACATTCCTGTCATCTCTGCATCTCATGGTATCAAAAATCTTCTCGAGCTCCTGTATCCACCACTCGGCTCGCTCTGGATCATACTCTCCACTAAACTGTGGTGGCTTACCTTTGAGAAAGGTAGCCAACCCTGCATCCTCAACCTCAGCGACTCTCCTCCTATCATGTCGTTCCTGTAACTGCCTCTCTCTGTACCCTTTGAGCATTCTGTTGCGCCTGCTACAATAGAACAGATGCTAACTCGTGGATAGTCCGAAGAGTCTCAGATGACTCTCCTCCACCTCCAGTCCCTATCTCTGGCTGATAAGGCTCCTCCTCAACATTCTCTATCGCTCTACCACCACCACGTCTGCCACGTCCTCGGCCTCGGCCTCGAGTCATGATCCCGTTAAAAGAAATCATTAGCTCACATCAATATGACATATAATACTACATAAACTGGAATATAATTATTATATGTCATAGAAATGTCACGTCGGACTCACTACCCAACTTCTAAGCATAGTTGTTATCTGATGTGGATTCAACTAAATGGCTAGTTTACCCTCATCACAATCCATTTTAGAATCGAACTGCTCTGATACTACCAAATGAGACGCCCCGACGTCCCATTAAAGAAAACCCATAATATTTAGGACCTAATCATATTATTATCGTTAGGCGAATATTTAAAAACAACGAAAAATTAAAACTTAAAATATAAACGACATATATACATACATGCATACATAACATATACACATCAAGACCTGATACAGTACAGTACAGGGAATCCCATCGGTAGGATCCCAAAATGTACAAACTGCTAATCAAGCAAAATAAAAACAACATCACAAAGAGACAAAACGCACTGTCCATAGACTCTGTACTCAACTATGAGGATCCACTGTTCATCCTCCAACATCTAACCCATAAGGGGTCCTATCAAGCTCCTATATAGCTGGCTCCCCCGTAGGATCTTCTCATCATGATCACTTACTAAAACATGTGCAATATAGAGAAAACAGGGATAAGAAGCCATATAACATCAAATGTGGAAAGGGTTTAGCAACATTTAATTAAATAACGGCACACTAAACATCCGTCTCCAAAGTACAGGTATATATATAACACAATCATCCTCAATCCACATCTAGGATCTTTCCTCTACCCTCCATCATGATGCAATACAAATGTTGTATGAATAATCTCATTAGGTATCGGCCATATCCGGATATCACATCAATATAATCGACACGTCCCAGAGTCCCCGGCACACACCCTCGTCCGCGGATGGAGGGTGACCACGCAAAGCAATGGCACTATAGCTACACAATCCGGTGCACACCTCTGAACCCCGGCCAGGGTGCTCATGCAACGCATGAACTATAGCTGCGACTAAAATGAAATCATGTCTGGGACGGTCCGCCGTTAGCCTATCCCCGAGAATTCTCCCTCCGAGGCATAGACCTCTACTACCATGTTTCAGGTCCACCATATCACAAACCATGTTTCAGGTCACCCCCTAGTGCCCTAACCGCTCATCATAATCTCATAAATAACCTCAATAATAATATCATCTCATCAATCTCATCCTCATATCACGATAATCATCTCGGTTAGGCACTGCTATCACATATCATATGCATTCCCCAATACATCATCATGTCACAACATTACTTATTATTTACTCAACCCCTAAGCGCAATCATAACACTCATCATATTATCACAATCATCATCATGTTATCCAAAATCATCATCATATATCATCATGCCATAACATCATTTCCAAATATAATAATCATCACAACAGTATAATAATATTAAATAATAACATAGTCTCAATACTTCCAACACTCATAATATCAATTACCAATACCATATCAAACAGTCAAGCAGACAATCACCAAACAATAAAATAATCATATATATATATAGCGAAACGATGATAAACGCACAATTTCTATATCATCGTCGATACCACTATGTAGTCCCCAATGTGGTATAGACATTGTCCGTTACTCGCTCTCATGTAGGGTTTGGGTCGTCCTACGTTATTATCGAATTAAATGTAACCGCATCATTTCCGACATTCAATGGTTTCTTTCCCCCACCTGGAGAGTCGTACGATGCCCGAAACGAAGCACAATGAGACGTCATCTAATCTCCTCGATTCTTCCCTGTACGATTCTAGGGCCTCGGAGCTTCCAAAAATTCACCTAAGCATCACATTACGAAGCGCACGTTACTAGGGGTTCATATTTGAAAACGAAATCGAATTCCGACAAATGAAACGAAAGATATTACGAGAAACATAACGAAGCGAGGTTCGACATAAACGATGATGATTTGCCTTTGGTTTTTGAAGAAATGGAGAAGAGAACAACGTAGATATCATCGAAACGAATGCAACGATGTAACCAGAATCGCAACGGGAGGATCAAGAACCTCATTCTCACACTAGAACTCATCTCTCTCTCTCTAAATCTTCTCTCTTCCTCTTTCTAAACTCTCCTCTCTATTCTCCCTAGTTTTGTTCCTACGTTCCAACTCCCTCGATAAGGTTGCGTACTTGCCATGCAAAAGTCTCTAAGCCTCAAACAACATCCCATCTATGTAATCCAAGTCCTAACCCTAATCCTCATACGTAAACCATACATAAAATCACAGATCTTACACTTTCAGCCTATTCCTCTCCTATATTCTCCACCTTCTTCAATTGTTCCCTCTTCCTTTCTCCAAAAGAGGGTTTTCCGGGTACTCTTTGATATCCTTTTAATATTGAAACCGATTAAATTAAATTCAATTAAATAAAAAATACGTTAGAAGAAGATTAAAAAGGATAATTGTTAGGTCTGTGAAGAGTTGACGTATTTCAATTGATTGGGGGACTTGGTGTTCATTTTCTGGTCACAGTCCAACAACATTAGCTGCGTCATCGCGTGTTTGAAGAGAAATTAATATCAGACCATTGTTTATGTTATTTACACTGTTTTTGTGGTTGATGCTCACGATGAAGAATTGGAAACTATTCATTGAGCAAGGTGTGGGGGTTGCATTGGGCCCAATATTTTTTGGTTCGGTAGTGTGGAGGAGCTGAGTTCAACCGAGTAAAAATTGTATCACGTTCAAGGCATGGTCAGGTTAGAGTTTGGGAGTTTAAAGAAGGGATAATGGAGAAACTGGTCTGGTTATAAAGTGGGAGAGAAGAAGTGTTTTTTTTTTTTTTTAATTATTTTAAAATGAATGTATTAAATTTTGATGTGTTGTCACCTATCTATTGGCTGTGCTTAAGGATGATGTGTTAGGTACGTGTCTATACAAGTATTTCTCCCTTAATTTAAGTATTTCCCTAAATATATCAAAGCAAATATAGACTTGAATCAAATCACAATATTATTAATTATGTTATTAATAATTAGTTAACTTAAATCAAATAAAATCAAAACTTAAATAATATTAAATCATACCTTAAATATCAATCAATCAAATTCAAGTTATAACCAATTGATGTTAAGATTTCAAAAAAAAAAAAAAAACTAATTGATGTTAAAACCAAAACTTGTCATACGTTCTTTGGTTATTTCCATTTATTATTATTATTATTATTATTATTATTATTATTATTATTATTATTTAAACAAAAAGAAGATATGCAAAAGCATCACTGTATTGCAAGGCATCCCAACTAGGTTGACACCCCAAGCAATATCAATCATCTGCAGCATATCAACATATTATTAATAAAGCAAAAAAATACAATAAATGGGGGCATAAACCTGACCCAAGAAAAAAGTAAGTAAACCTATAATTAGGCAATCCATATCTATCAGGGAAAAAATTATTATTATTATTATTAATTTTTAATTTTTTTTATGGGAATCACAAACTTTTCTATATAAAAAAAAATCAGGATAGAAAGATGCTAACAACTTTCTTGCTTACAAGCTAACCTTAAAGATCAAATGTTTTTATTAGGAGAAATTTTAAATGTTAAAAGTAATATGATAAATAAATACATTTGCTATAAATAGTTAAATTACACGATAAAAGAGGGAAAACAACTTCAATAAATTTTCATGACAAAATAAAAAGATTTTATATGACTTCCAAGATCATTGGAAAGTATTTAGCATTATTGTTTAAATAATGATTAATCATCTTGAAATGCAGTCATTGATATATATATATATATATATATAACAAAATATTGTTATCAAATTATTGGTTTATTTCATGTAAATCAAAGTACAGTAGTACAAAGGATTATCTAATACAAACTTGTTATCAAATGACTTACAAAGAAGAGCTTCAATGTAATTTGCTTCAAAAGCTTTTACACTACAAGATTACAAAGAAAACTTAATCAGTAACTGAAGTCGAAGGTAAGTTCGAGTCTTCAACTGAGGAATGATGCCTTCTTAAATAGAGAGGAGAAGGTCTTCTGAATGGATCGGATTTGAATTCATTTGGAATCCGCTAAAGCAGGCGCTGTATCTCTTTTGACTTTATTGCTTTACTTTAACTGTAGCCATGTGAACTTTGTCGGCCAATAATTTTTCATCGGCACAACATGACAAATGACTTTTCTTTATTGAGGGTGGTGACTGAAAGGAATCCTGTCGGTCATCTTAAATTTGTGGGAGATGTGACAAGATTATAGTGACTTTATTGAATTACTGGTCAAAGAACCCAACATCTGGATCTATATTTTCCAGATATGGATTATAATCAGATCCGAGAGAAGATAAATTGTCGTCTTCTTCATCTGAGCCAATTGATGAAAGGGCGTCCTTCCATATCTTTTAATATTCTTTTGGAGTTGAAGCGCTGAAATTAATTATGTATGGAGTTACTGCTTGAGTGGATGAACTGCAAACTTCTTTTGCTTTTGGAGACTTGGGAAGTTCAAAGGCTGGAGGGACCCTTTTTGAACGAACCTTATTTTTCCAAGAGATGAACTTTGTTTCCACCACATTATTGTTAAACTTTTTCCACCAAGAAACCGTGTTTACTGAACAAATATATTTGGGAAACGGTTATAGTAAATGTTTGTGATATTTAAAATTAAATTTGAGAAACCAAGCAATCCCAAACTGAGCATAAAAATGAAGTAATTTTCCAAAGATAGGGATTGATGGGGTTGAATTCTTGTATTCATTGTAAATTTCATAAATTGAATTGGGAAGAATATCGGTTGAAAGGTCATTTTCCCAAAACCATTCCATAAACTAGTTGGAGTATCTGGTTTGGATATTTAGAAAATTGAAGTACCAAGAATGACGGGGATTTGGTTGATGGAATGCCATTTCCCAAGCCTTTTGATAATCAAAGTAATTGTAAACCGGAGGGCCAAATACCCTTGAAAATCTTTTGGCATGAAGGGGCTTTGTCCCCAATCTGAAAGGGTAAGGACCTTCATTATTTTTCATTTTGAATAGGAAATTATTTCAGGAGCGTCAGCATTGACTTCCTGTTCAATTTTGACTGAATTTGTATCTATTAGGATAAACTGATAGAACTGTAAATTTTTTGTAGCATTGCTGGTTGGGACCCAGTCAAATCCATTTGGAATAAGTTGTTTTAACATGTCCCAAGGACTTTCAGTGGTAAGGTTACCATATTCTTGCTCTGTTAGAGCATGCTTTCTGTAAACTAGTTTTATTTTAAATGCAAGAGGTTCTCTGGGAGAATTTATTTTGGCAAGTATCTCATCACTCAAAGGAGAAAATTTATTTGTAATTGGTGTGGGGTTATTTGTGGTTTGTGTAGGGTTATTTGTGGATTTATTTGGAGGAAGATTCTTTTGGGTTATTTAAGAGGCTGAAGGAGCAAGAGAATCAGGGGTTAATATTTTTGATTTATTTGGTGAGTGTGGAGCCCCTCCTCGGGAAGATCCACCTATGGACCTGGTATTCATCTGGGAGGAGTGCCCTGCAAGAATTCCCTAGTTAAAAAAACAGAGATGAAATTATTTCCTCCTTTTAAATATTCGATGTCAAAATCAAAACAACTTAGTAAACTTTGCCATCTGGCGCATATATGTTTCGAAACTAAATTTTGAACATCTTTTGCAGCTTTGCAATCAATTCGAAGTAAAAACCTTTTATTTATTAAATCATCTTGGAATTTCTTGATACATAGCACTATAGATAAAATCTCTTTTTTGATAGTACTATATTTCTCTTGAGACTGTATCCAAATACAATAGTGAAATCTAACAACTTGTTCGAATTTTGACTATGAAATGATCTGGAGTAGGATACCACCATATCCTAAATCTGATGCATCTGTCTGAACATTTAGACTAGCATCGGGATGAGGAATTTCTAGACAAGGAAGAATTTTAACATCCTTTTTTATGTCTGTGACCAAATTGGTTAACTCATCAGACCATGGTTTAGGATTTGAGATTTTTCTAAGCCTAGAGTACAAAGACTTACACTTAATCCTAATATTAGGAATGAATTCGGAAACATAATTCAAACATCCTAAAAATCTTTGGAATTGTTTTTTGTCTTTAATTCATTGGGAAATTTCTCAGCAAAAATAATACTTCTGCTTATTGGAGTTTTTGTTCCTTGATAGATCTGATGACCTAAAAATCTTATTTTTGTTTGGAATAATTTTATCTTTTTGGCAGATATAACCATTCCATTTTTCTTTATTGTTTCTTTGAAAATGTTTAAATGTTTAAAATGTTGATCTAATGATTTTGAGAAAATCAAAACATCATCAATATAAACAATTGTAAATGCTGAACGAGGATTCAAAATATCATTCATTATATGTTGGAATTCGGAAGGGGCATTTTTCAATCCCATGGGCATTACATTCCATTCGTAATGACCAAAAGGAACTATAAAAGCTGTTTTGTATTTATCTTCTTCTTTCATTTTGATTTGATAGAAGCCTGACTTCATATAAATTTTAGAAAAGATAATTCCATCATGCAATCTTTTTATCAAATATCTTTTATTTGGAATAGGATATCCGATCCATTTCAAGACTTTATTTAAAGGCTTGTAATTTATTACCATACGAGGTTCTCCTCGTTCAATCTCAGATTGATTAGAAACATAAAAGGTTGTGCAACTCCGGGGGGACTTTCTAGGCCTAATTAATTTTTTATCAAGAAAACCTTTAATTTCTTTTCTACAATATTCTAAGGTTTCATTATTCATTTGAATTGGTCTAGCTTTTGTGAGTATTTTACTTTCATGGAAACCTTCTTCATATGGTAAAGATACCATATGAGTTTTCCTTTCCCAAAAAACATTAGGGACTTCTGAACAAACTTCTTGTTCAAATTCCTTTTGTATTTTAATTATTTTTTCTTTTATTGAAGGATCTTGAAGTTGTTTTTCCATTTTTGCATATAGAATTTCTTTTTGTAAAAATCCTATTTTATTTTCTTTCCTTTGAATTATTGACAAGAAATTCTTTTCATCTAAATTCTCATTTAGATTATTCAATTCTTTTCTTTTTATTGGATTAATGAATTCAAATAAAACTTCTTGATTGTCTTCTATTGTTTTTATTCCTTTTTCAGTTATTTGTATTGGATAAAGTTGAGTAAGAAATGGAGTTCCCAAAATTATCTGTTCTGAAGTATCTTTGACCAAAAGGAATGAACTATCAAAGCAAACTCCATTGTTCCAGATACTAGCATCATCTAGTTTATAACTTACTTGTAATTTTTGGTTATTTGTTGTATATAATTTTTGAAGCGTTTTCTTATAATATTGAGTTGGAATTAATCCTTCTTGAATACAGTTAAGATCTGCTCCAGAGTCAATTAATGCTATGAATGGTTGATGAAAAGATTTTTTAATTTTTAAATTTATTTTAACATGCCATTTTTGTTACATTGTTTTTATTCTTAAAAAGAAATTTGTTTCTTCATTGTAAAGAGTATCAAACTAATTTTCAAGGTTATCATCAAAACGAGTTGATGAAGAATTTGGAATAGCCTTTCCTTTCCCCAAGGAATTTTGGAAATTTTGTTGCAAAATTTTGTATTTTTGTTTTAATTCAGAAACTTACTTTTTAAAATTTTTTACTTCTTTATATAAAGAGGGAAGAGTTATTAGATCTTGAATAAAAGATGTTTCAGGATTTAGAATATCTTTTAAATTATATCCAGAAAACTCTTTTGTTGTTACTTCTTGGCTTTCTAATTCTTTATATTTTTCTAACATTGCTAATTTTACTTGTGGATCTTCAATTCGACCAACTAGGTCTAACAAGACTATAGCTTCTTTGGAAATAAATTAATAGTGAATTTGCAATCACAGTTATCTCCAAGACATCCACAACTTAGACATCCACCATCAGAATCATAAGATGTTTCTTGATTCTGATAAATAATTTTTTGTTCCTCATCCATAGAGGAGTTATCAGATGAATATGTTTCATATAGAAGAATTTTTGCAATTTGATTTTTTATTTCATCATCCATTTTGAGTTCTTGTATCTTTTGTTTAACTCGAAATTTCTTTGCTATGTGACCTGTACGACCACATTTATAACAAATTATGTTTTTATCAAAACCTTTACTATATGGTTTACTATATGTCTTATTTTGTGATTTTCTATAAGGTTTATATGATTTTTCTACTTGTTTTTTATTAAACCTTTTATATTTTTGAAATTTTTGTGGTTTGCTCTTCCTTTGTTTAGAAGGAGGAGTTATTTTCTCATAACCAAATTGTTCACAAAAATTTCCTAATTCTTTATTATTTGTTTTACTTTCATATTTTGCTTGTCTATGCATTTTTATATTTGTGCAAATTTGTAAACCTGTTTTATTTATTATTGAAATTATTCTTCCATAAGTTAATTCTTCTAAGGGAGTTCCTGGGTATTCCTTTTTTATTTGAGTTCTAACCTTTTGTGCAAAATTCCTTGGAAGACCAGAGATAAACCTATCTTTCCAATAGAAATGTCTTCAGTCTATTCTTGTAAAAATTTTTGCTAAAAAAAATAATTTTATACAATCTAATTCTCCTAAATTTGGACAATAAAGATTATTTAATATTTCAAATGATATGTCTGCAAAAAAATTAGCGTCTCCAATGAACGCTTGTGATATTGCAAAGATTAATATTTCTACTTGTTGATCTATTTGTATTGTTTCAGTCTGACCATTTTCTCTAGTTCTTATTTCTTGTTTTACAAATGTGAGAATTGTTTGTCTATCTATTTCTCTTAAATTATTAATCCAAGGTTTCACTGGAAGCCTAAAAGGATGGTGGGATAATAATTTAAGAGAAATAGATAGACAAACAATTCTCACATTTGTAAAACAAGAAATAAGAACTAAAGAAAATGGTCAGACTGAAACAATACAAATAGATCAACAAGTAGAACCATTAGTCTTTGCAATATCACAAGCGTTCATTGGAGACGCCAATGTTTTTGCAGACAGATCATTAGAAATACTAAATAATCTTTATTGTTCAACTTTAGGAGAATTTAGATGGTATAAAGATAATTTTTTAGCAAAAATTTATACAAGAACAGACTGTAAACATTTTTATTGGAAAGATAGGTTTATCTCTAGTCTTCCAAAGAATTTTTCACAAAAGGTTAGAACTCAAATAAAAAATGTATACCCAAGAACTCCCTTAGAAGAATTAACTTATGGACGGATAATTTCAATAATAAATAAAACATGTTTACAATTTTGAACAGATATAAAGATGCATAGACAAGCAAAATATGAAATTAAAACAAATAATAAAGAATTTGGAAATTTTTTTGAACAATTTGGTTATGAGAAAATAACTCCTCATTCTAAACAAAGGAAGAGCAAACCACAAAAATTTAAAAAAATATAAAAGGTTTAATAAAAATAAGTAGAAAAATCATATAAACCATATAGAAAATCACAAAATAAGACATATAGTAAACCATATAATAAAGGTTTTGATAAAAACATAGTTTGTTATAAATGTGGTCATATAGGTCACATAGCAAAGAAATGTCGTGTAACACCCCGATTTTTCTGTTTCTTAGTAATTTATGTTTATGCATGTATATGTGTGTTTATTATTTTAAATTGAGGGATTATTTTGATAAACTAAAATTATTTTCATGATTCACTTTATAGTAGGAAGCTACTATTAAAATTCTGGTTGAAATTTCAGACGAAAACGGTCTGCTTTTTTGCTATCAGTAAGACTTTACTGATCCAGAAAACTCATTTTGACTCAAAAAATTATTTTTTTTGGGTGAAAATTTATGAAGAAAATAAGATCGGTTTTCACAGTTGGGAAATCGATGGAACCGGAACGAAACAAAAAAAATAGATTTGATGCAAATTTGATGAGACATGATTTGATTTGAATAGTAACTCCATTTATTACACAACATCATGACCTTACACAAAATTATTTTCTTTATTTTGACAAGTAACCATTATTTTACTTAAATATAAAATTTTATTTTAACAAAAATTGAAAGACTTTATGTGAACTTGATGGATGTGATATTGAATAGTGGTTTCATTTATTACTTTTCATCATTTTATTTAAACTTGCAAGAAACCCTTTCTTTTGCTATTTAAAAACTTAAGTTTTTTTTTTTTTGGACTAAAAAGATATTCATTCATTCAAATTGATAAAATGCATCGAACAACACAAATCCAACATCGCTAAAAACCGAAAATGATGAATCTGCGAACAAACTCACAGCACCCAGGTTAATAGCATAACACGGCAAAATCAAAATGCCTACAAAAGTGACAAAATCAAAGTCACCGGAATACCCATGTCTCTGGATCTGTAACATTGACGCCCAATTCTTGATCAAATTTGTGATGGATCGAAGCAAATCTGTCAATATGAACCAAACGAACACCGCACCAAGACGGGAAATCAAACAAACACCGCACCAAGACGGGAAATCAAACAACGTCTCACCAAGACGACGAACAACAATATCGCTGCCCACAGAAGACGAAAAACATGAAAAACACGAAGAAAAAAAACCAGATCTATGTGGAAAAACCACTTATTTAGATAAAATGGGATAAAAAATGAAGTAAAGGGGTGATTCCAAGCCAAAAAATGGCTCAAAACCACCCCCTCTAATGGTGGCACGTGACTGTGTGTAGAGAGAAGCGAGAGAGTTTGAAGTTAGAGAGAGTTGGGTTAAAAAAATTAGGTAACTTAAGCTTTTTAATATAAAAAAAAAGTGAAAACCCTCTCTCTTTTTTCCAGTAGCACCCCTTCCCCTTTCCGCTCTCTATATATACTCCTTTCTGTAACACCCCCCTTGGGCATTACTATACGAGCACGTGCGGAAATAAATTAAAAGGAATTTTGCTGGTTGCTTTCAGAAAATTGACTTATTTTGATGTCAGAAAATCTGGGTATAAAAATTTTTCTTCTGAATACTTCGAGTATAACATGCATAACACAATAATAAAAACCATCTTATTTACAACAGAACTTCAACCATATAAAGGTTTTCAAAATACCTACACATACTTTCTCAAAACATACCACCCAAAGAAAATCCTAAGCTGGTAGCTCTACAAGACACTCATTGATAAGACCTCGTGATCATACCTATGATCACGTCTCTTCCTGCAATTCGGACTTAAGTCTCCAAGTGACTAAAGGGACTCTTCTGCAACATATGCACTCGTGTACCAAGGTACAACAGCAAGACAGAAGAACATGTATATGCAAGGGTGAGTTCCAATATATGGATTTTAAAATGATAACCATATGCACGACACACAAATAACATTTAACATGTATATTCAACAGTAAACATTCTATTCACCAAAGGGTTTCATACCCGACAATATACGTTGTTTTAAAAATCATGACACTTCAGTATTCATCAACTAACTTTTGACCTAATCTCCGGAGCTTCCAACACCAAATAAATGAGTTGATCAGGCTCTTATTGCCAAATAAGGCAAAATATAAACATTGCTAGATAAGGCAAGTTTCAAATGATTTGGCCTGTCAAGGTTCCGAGTTCCAACTATTTAGGTAAATAACTTGGTAGGATACGAGCTCCAACCATCATCGTAAGTAGTTCACAAGAACATCCAATGATAGTCGTAATTAACTCGGTCTATAAAATATGAATAATATCCGAGCTCCCGAAATAGTCGTAATTAGCCCAACCTTTCCTAGACCGCCATTCTTTCACCCAAAGGTGAAATGTATCCCATAACATGGATACCTACCAAGGTACCATGCATAAAACCTTTAGGCACATTTACCACAATAAAATGCAAAATGCATGTAAAACATTTAAGTTTAACAAACTTTCCAATCAGACAGACTCCGAGTAAAAAATGTGTGAATCACGAAATCTAGACCGATGCACCAGATTTAGATTTGTAGATTTTGGCGCACGAAATCAAAATCACTTTTTATAGGACATCTAGTCCCAACTTCACCTTTCGGACCCCTGGCCCATATCATAGAACACTAGATCCCGATGTCTCGGTAGCTAGGTTCGTTTTTCAATCTAAAAAGCATTTTTGCTTTGTGAAACTCAAATCCAAAACCAAAATTTCCTCAACTTATCCAAGTTGTCGGAAATAACCCATTGCATAAATCCACTTTACCGAAAATCATTTTGCCTTAAAAATCCGTTTTATAAAATCATCAAAATCACTTAAACTTCACTTTCTTTCAAAAAACAATATTTTGAGCCTAAAAACATTACTGTGAGACAAATTCTGTGTTATCTAATATTACCATTTTTAATAATACTTCAATAAATATTGTCGGAATTGTCCGACGTTTGACGTTTTAAAAACGTTTTAAATCCAAATATGACTTTTCTAGCTAAAATAATTTTTCCAACATCATAATAAAATTATTTTCGAAACTTATTTTCTTAAAATAACATTTTCTAATATTTAGAAATTTCTTACGTATAAACTAGCAGTGCAAAAATATTTTCACGGTTACGTCTTCACTATGACTCAAAAAACACTCTTATGCTGTTAAATCATTAAAATAATATTATTTTCAACTTTTTCTCATTTTCAACCAACCTAAATACTTAAGTAATATTATATTACTATTTCTCATCAATTAAAACTCATTATCTCGTAAAAAGTTTTTTAACGCTTTTAACCTCATTATTAATTGAGCACTGACTACTGTCAGGCTTTACAATCCACAAACAACATCAATAACAATCATGCCAATAATATAGCAAATAGCAATTAATGACATGCAACAAAATATAATAACAATTAAATGCAGATAATTAAATAATTAAAGCAGATGATTGAAAATCAAATGACACTAACTACGTAACATAATAAATACACCCACAAATAATACAGACCACAAAACAATTACATATAGTTACCGGAAAAATCTCTCAGGTACTCCCCTTACCTCTTGAAGATTTTTCTTGTCAAATTTAAATTCTGTCAAACGTCCGGTCCCCGCAAAACACGTACACGACTCACACAACAATTTATCCTTCAACAAAACACAACAAATAATTATCAATCAAACAACTAAATACACATATGCTCCTATATGATAGGTTCGGCCACGAGGTGTTTAATTGGCTAAAAATTTCTAAAAATTCTAAGCTCTTGGATTAGTGATCCTTGATCACTTAAAACCCTAAATCAATGATTAACTTAAAAAGGTTGAAATAAAATACTCCAACCCTTCAAAAATGAATTTCGGCCATGAGTAAAACAGTGGCTTAGAGATTTTAATTTGATTAAACAAGCATGGATTAAATACCTATATGAGCCATAAGATTGAATCAAGCAAGACTTAACCAAAAAGTTTGAACAAGGTTCCTCCCCCCACTTAACTTAGGGTTCAGCCTCAAAGGGTTAAATGGGCACGAAATTTTAGTTTGATGCACACTCTTGGATCTTGAATATAGAGAGGATACTAAGATCATAAAAATTGGTTTCACTTCAAAATGATTTTTCTATGTTTTTCTATGAATTTTCAAAGTTCTAGATCTAGGAATTGAAAATATGATCAAGACTTCAAATCACAAAAATGAATGAAGAAGATGATGATGATTGAGTGAGTAGAGCATGGTATACCTCCTGGAAATGAGAAATGGGCAAGGAATCCAACACATTCTTCACAAAATCAAGGCTATGTCTTAAGAGTTTTTAAGAGAAAAATGGACAAAGTTTAATGAAGACGATGAACATGCCTTTTATAGAGGTGGGATGGGCTCTCATGGAGGCTTGGGGCCGTGGGAATTGAGGTCGAAAAGGGTCCAAAGCACAAAGTTTTAGGGGCAAAATAGAAATCTTGTACAATGGCCTTTTTGTAGTTAAAACCAACAGTAAGGACAAACTAGTAAAATCCTCCTAAAAGCCATCATGACTAACATGTGGTGAGAAATGAGTGAAGAAGTGGCTAATTTATGTCAACAAATTGTGGGGACAAACTTGACATTTCAATGAAAATTCAAGGGTAAAATGGTCAAATGGCAAAATGGTCTTTACACTAGTTTAAAGAAATATCTAGATTTTTGTTAATTGTAATCATGAGATGGGTGACTCATCCATATGACTCACTACCCTAGGTGGCACCTTATCTCAACATCCGATATGGGGTTTTGTCTTTTTACGTTGTAACACCCCCTTGCGTATTACTACGTAACACATGCGGAAGTAAATTAAAAAAATAATTTGCTGGTTGCTTTTGGAAAATTGTTTTCTTTTAAGTCAGAAAACTGGGGTATAAAATTTTCCTTTAAGGATAACTCTGAAATACATAATACATACATTTAAAACGTAAAGTCACATTCGTAACAAAGTTACGATGACATACAACACTTCTCTAAGTTTCCATTTTTGAAAGAAAAGTTTAAACTACAGATGGATGTATATAACACTACATTTACCGATCTCTTTAGATATACAACCCAACTCAGACTCCTAAGCTGGTCATTCTATCAAATATTCATTGGAGAGACCTCCAATCAGAATAATTTCCAACCTCTAACACTAGGTCTTCAAGTGACTTAGAAAGACTCCTCTACAACATCGGTACTAGAGTACCAAGGTACTACAGCAAAACTCGAAAAGACCTGATATAACTGTAAGAGTGAGACACCGGCAAATGGATATATCATACAACAACCATATACATGATACATACAACACTTTGGCATATTAACATTTAAAACATTATTCATAGGTAAACAACAAGTATTATTTCAGTGGGTCTCATACCCGAATCAATCAATTTTATAAAGATAATGCATGACACTTCAATCATCAGGCTCTAAACTTAATCTCATGAGATACCATCACCGTTTTATCATTAAGAAAGAAAGAGTTGATCAGGCTCATATGCCTCATTGGCAAGTTGTCTCCGTCACCTCATGCACCCAGATCAACATCATCACGAATACCTTATAACGGCCATTCAAATGTATACATCATCGAATACCACATCTTAAGCGGGTATTCGGTAACTCAAGCACGTCTGCTAAGGGAAATGCATATGAATAAAAGACTTTTCATTATCGAGATTTTTATTTGTGTTCACTCTTTTCCGTTGTTGAAGCCCAAAGCTAACGACCATTCACAATTTTCATTACTTGAAAATCAATAACACAGGACGCGCAGTCCGAGTGCTCAATCACAACACCTTAGACCGATGCCGCAGTCCAAGGTTGTGGCCGTAGAAACAATTATAATTTTATCCATGTTTTATTTCAACATGATAAGGACTCCTAGCCGATAACAAAGAAATTAGGACACACAGTCCTCAATTCCAAGATTAGGACTCCTAGCCCATAATATCACGATCAGGACCTCTGGTCCATAATTCTTGACCCGGATCCCAGATCACGTGCATAATCTGAATGCTAGATGCGACGTTTCGTGAACTAGATTCTCTTTCACATGTTCTTACTTTTCGCTCGGTGAAAATCAAAACCAAAACAAAACCTCGGTCACTTATCCAAGTAACCGGAACGTTTCTAAATCATTTAGGAGAAAATCTTTACCTTGACAAATTCTTTTATAAAACAATTTGGAAATTCGTTTGCTTTTGAAATCCTTGATGGAATAAAGTCAAATATCTTCAAAGGGGTTTTTCCTTCATAAAACACATAGTTCGAAAAAGGTTTTCTCTCGTACAAACTTTGGATCATAAAAAGGTAGTTTCTATTGCTACAAAAACACTTCAACGTTTCTTTTCAAAACAAGAATCTCATTCTCTTGAAGTAAGCGTTTTAAACAAGGAACTTTTATAAATGAAACCAATACTTTCAAAGTTCTATTCAGGGCTTATTAAGGCTTTTAATCCTTATAATCACTGTGCACATACTCAAGTCCGACTTCTCAAACTTCAATCAACAGTAATATATTCTCAACAATAATATCACAGTTAATGACAACTCATCACATATATACAACTCACAATACTTTAAGGCAAGTAATAATCAACTTCAAGTAATAATCACAATAGTTTAAGTAAACAAGTCATTCAAGTATTTGCTCCATATCATAATAATATTCAAATCACTCAAGTAAACACATACACACATGCATATAATCATTGAATATCCCTAGGCGATCCCCTCTTACCTTCTGTGAAGGTAAGGAGATTAGATGCTCGAAGAGGTATACCACGAACGCCTTCGTTTCCTACGCGATGGAAGTCTAAGGTTATGAACACAAAATCACAAGTTAAAATCAAACAAGAACACTAAACCACAAGGTATAGGTTCGGCCAGACTAGTTCTTAGGGTTAGAAATTCCCAAAAATTATACAACTCATGGATTTATGATCCTTAAGTGTTAGGAGTTCATAAACGATGATCATTTAACAAAGTTGAATTAAAATCTCACTAAGTTATAAACTTAGGGTATTCGGCCAAGGCTAGTAAAATAGGCTAGCATTCACTAAACCTTCCAATCTCTTAGGTTTAGCATCCATATATATTAAGGAGCTCAAAACCATGATCATTTTGGAAAAATAAGAACAAAGTATCCTAGGTCCATAACCTTCTAGGTTTGGCCTTCATAGGATTTATAGGATAGAAATCTTTAAACTTTCCAATCTCTTAGACTTAGCATCCAAATATCTTATAGAGCTCAAGTCCATGGTCATTTTGGGAAAACAATGGAAACTTAAACATTCCAATCTCTTAGACTTAGCATCCAAATATCTTATGGAGCTCAAGTCCATGATCATCTTGAAAAAATAAAAGTAATACATCTTAGCTTTGATAACATAGAATAAAAAAGTTATAAATCCTTAAACTTTCCAATCTCTTAGACTTAGCATCCAAATATCTTATGGAGCTTAAGTCCATGATCATTTTGGAAAATAAAAACTCAAACATCCTAGAACCTAAACACTAAGTTTCGGTCATCATAGGATGATGAGGAAAATATTCTTTGTTTAACAACAACTCTTAGGTTTAGAATCACAAGGTATTAAGAGTTCTAAATCCATTATCATACTTGGAAAGTTGAAACATAGTATCCTGGGCTTTCTTATTCATATTTTTGGCCATCATAGGAACAAGCTATCAAAACTTCCAAGATTTATAGATTCAATATCAAGGGATAGTTAGAAACTCAAATACATGATCATATTCCAAAAGTTGAAACAAAAACTTCCTAGGTCACAAATGCAAGCATTCGGTCTTCATTGGAAGAGATGGGTAGAGATTTTTGTTTTACACAACCTCTTAGTATATGAAAATATAAGTTAATACAAGACTATATAAAGTGGTCTCAACTCAAAATGAGTTTTCTACCATTTTAGAGAGATTTTAGAAGTTTAAAGCATATAAAGAACACATAAAGTAAACTAAGAAATAAAAGATGAAACTTGCAAAAAGATTTATATGAGAGAATTACCCTTAGTGTAAGGAAGAACTTTAATGAAGAACTCAAGTAGAAAAGATGAATAAAAACAAAAGCTTTAAGAGCTTGAACTTTTAAAAGAAAGGAAGAAGATGAACTTTAATGGAGTTTGAATGAGGAAGATGATGAAGTGAAAATGAGAGGGATATATATAGAGAGGGGGAGAGAAGTTCACGGCCAAGGGAGTAAGGGAGGGCTTGTTGAGCAAGGTTGGTGGATTAATGCTTGATTGGATGGAAGAAGAGAGAGAAATAACTTTTTGGATTAGATTAGTATTATAATTTGAAAAGTGTGATGATTACACTTTTGGAGTGTGTCATAGCCTCTTTCATCATATCTCCTCTCTTATTTTATGCTCCCTAACCTGCTCCAATTCTTACCCGGTTGCATTTCCGATCGTAATTCTTTCGACGTTTTCGCCCGAATAAAATATTTTATTTTATTTTTGAACGAAAATTTTCAAAATAACCAAAGTTGAAGGAAACATAATAAAAACACTAATTGTCTCGTTCACGGGTCAAAATTAGGTTTTCTGCACAGTAAACTTGTACCGGCAGTGAAAACGCAGACCAACTTCCGTCTAAATTTTCAACCGAAATTTTTACCGTGACTTCATATGATATAACAACACAAGAAAATGATTTTAGTTTAATTAAAACCATCCTCTTAGTTTAATCTAAAATAAACATATTTAAATATGTATTTACTGCTACAGAAAACATAGGAAAAACAGGGTGTTACAATACTATCCCTCTAAAAAGAATTTTGTCCTCGAAATTACGTAACTTGAAACTAAACAGGATCTCTCACTATCAAGATCATACTATTAGAAGAAAGTATCTAAAAGAACTTCATCAATCCAAAAGAATACAGAAACATCCAGTGTATGAAGATCCTTTAGTAGGTTCAGGGGGTAAAAATGTATGATCGGTAAACGTTTACAATCACGAATCTAAAAAGTTTCTCCTTTCACTAGAATTTCCTGGTCAACAATTTAAAAGAGCAACAGTTCGATAAGAATTCAAACTGAATCACTTCCACCAAAAGTAAAAGTGATTAGATTAAGTTTCATCAAGAAACTTCTTTTATAAACATACCCATCCCATGAAACAACAAGGAAATTCACAATTATAGGAAAAGAAAGATTGGATCCAAAGTCTAAACTGACCACAACAATCAAAAGAGAAGGGAACTGGAATAAATTTCTTAAAGAGACTTTTATTCCCAAAAGTCATAAGAAACATACATTCACTGGAAAGACTAATAACATAGGAGACCCTAGAGAGTCAAATACTTAAGGGCATCAAAACACAATTATACTTAGAATCCTATTACAACTTAGAATTATAGACCACTGCCATAAGACCTTCAAATTGCACACTACTTCTATCGTAAAAGATTATCAGATTGTGAAGCTCCAGCGCCAGTCACGGTGTAAACTCTTCCCTTTGTCATGGGTCTATCAGTCCCTAAGGTGTTGACAGCCTTTTCAAACCTTGGTGCATTACAATCCTTTAACAAGTGTCCTATTTGTCCATAGTAGTAACATTTCGTTCCTTTGTGTGGGCAAACATCAGCCATGTGATCTGGGTTTCCACACTTGTAACATCTTCTAAATTGGCCTCGGTTTTGGTTCTGTTGGCCTCCACTTCCCGGTTCAGAATTATCAGAACGATGCTGTTGTTGATTCTAGTCATTCCCTTGAGGTCGGAAATAAGGTTCCCTCCGATGCTGCTTCCCTTTTTGATTCTGATTTTGATATTGGTCTTTGGAACGAGTGGGTCCTCCGACTCTTTCCTTCCTCATTAGTTCCACTTTTCTACGCTTCTCTACTAAGACTTGGAAATTCCGGATTTCCAATGGCATCACAGGTCCCTTGATCTCGAAGTGCAGGCCGGCTTCAAACTTTTCGCACTTCCACTCCTCATCGGGGTTGTTCTGGAAAAAGCGGAAATATTTGGCAAGGGAATTAAACCTTGCCGCATATTCCCCCACTGTCATCGGGGTTGTTCTGAATATGACTTTGGTTTTCCCAAAATTATTTTCTAAGTTTCAAATAAAAATATAAATGTTTATTTATATTTATATCGATCTTAGAAAGCAGAAAAATCGGGATGTTACACTTTCCATCACCCACTCTCACTTTTACTTATTCTCTCAAGTTCACTCACATACATACTCTACTACTCACACACTTACACACATTCTTCACCATTTTGCTCTTGAAGATATCAAGGCTTTGCTCATGTTCTTCTCATCATCATCAAGAGGGTATAACTCTCCTCTCTTACTCTTTATTTTCTTAGAAATCCTTTTCATCAACATGCATGTCATTCTCTTTATGTTGCATGTTCATATTTCTAGTTAAATTTTTTGAGAAAAATCTTTAAAGACATCTCTTTAACAAGAAATCAATTTTTATGAACTCATACTCACATTTAATTTCATCTTATTGATTTGCATGTGACAAAAATTTTCTTCAAACCTATTTTCTATAGGTTGACCGAAATGCCCCAGGTAGTGCAAAGTTGGTGTTTTGTTCAATTTTCACATTCTTGATCTAAAATCCTTTGATGCATGCATGTGTTTAAGGGTCTAAGGCCCTTTCATGTTGAGTTTGTGACTTGTGGATGATGCTAAATTGAAAAATAAGAACTTTGTTGGAAAGAATATGTGAAAACACAAGTGTGACAGCATGACATACAATTTTCGTGAGCCCATAACTTTTTATACAAAACGTATTTCTGAAACTAAATACATATTTAGAAAGAATACTTTTGGGGATTTAATTTGATATATAATATAATATATAGATATTTGGATAAGATTTACTAGGTCAAAACACTTGTTAAAGTGGAAACAAATTCTGTCTGCGAAAATATGTACATAGTTGGTTGCATGGTGATTTTAAATATGATTTTGAAAGTTAAATTCTTTATAAAATTTTCTGGGTTGATAATGAAATATAACAAAAGTGTGGTTGAAGATATGAGATTTTTAAATGTGTATATGAAGAGAAACAATTTCATAAAGTTACATATTGGTGAAATTGGATTTCTGGAAAAATCCTGTACAAACAGAGACAGTGTTTGATTTTTAATAAATTAATGCCTTTGAATTTTTACATGAAACCAATTTCAATGTGTTGAAGTGTGAGTTGGGTACCTTCAATTAAATTTTAAAAAAATTTAAAAGTCATTTGTATGGTCATTCACATTTTAAACCCACTGTTGTTCTGAAAATGCTTTTATAAAATAGTTCATCCTAAAATTTTTAATGAAAAATATGATTTTTGAAAATATTATCTTTTAACATGATCAAGTAAAGATTTTTGGGCCTAAAATGATCTATAAACCAGTGATTATGTAAAGATAAAAAAAAATATGGGATTAAAGAATATATATATATATATATAAGTAAGTTTTGGATAAAATGTAATCCAAGAATTTAAAGAAAACGGACATCTCTAGCATCATTTTTCTAGTCATTGCCAAAATTTATACATGCATTCGCTTAATTCTTAGACCTGCGGCGCACTGTGGGCAAAGAAAGTTCGCTCTGGGCAGCACCGGAAAACAAAGACTCTTACTACCCGTTGAATCAGGTAAAGGGAGAAAGCATGAGGGATATTCAATTATGATAACTATGTGCTTGATGTGTTTGATTTTATGTGGTTGTTGAAGTTGATTGTTGATGTGGCTGTTTTAGTGAAATCTTTGAATTCTTGTGGCTTTGATGATATATTGGATTGATTGACCTGCGTATATGATTTGTGATGAATTATGAATACATGTATTTTGTTGGCAGTGTTATAATTGTTGTAAGTTGCTTAGTTGTTGCATGAAAGCCTAACCATTGGTTAGACCTCAATTATTAATGCAAGATAAAAGCTTTAAGAAAACTTATGAGGAAAGCCACACAATAAAGTTTTTGAATTTTGAAGCAACATTTTGATAAAGGAGAAGGAAAAATATTATTTTAACGTTTGGTGAAGATTTAAGAACTTTAAAATAAATTTTTATGAAGATGAAAAGGAATTATTTTGGGAACTTAAGAGATTTTTTTTTAAGAAAAATATTAATTTTTGAGGATAACTCGTGGAAAAGGACCACAAAGAAAAGTAAGCTCATTTTCAAGTCCTTTGAAAGGAAATTTTTATTTCCAACACCTTTAGAGCGGTTCTCCTCAAAAAGTTTTTTTTAAAAAGTTTTAGAAAAAGGCGTTCTTGTAAAATGAAATGGATTTTTAGAAAAGAAAAAGATTTTCTATAACTTAAGATTTTTTTAAAGATAGATTTCAAAAGTAGTTTTTCAAAGGATTTTATCCAAATTAAAATTATCCGATAACTTGGAAAAGTTACGGAAGTTTTCATTTTGTATTTTCACTGAACGAAAAATAACGTTGGAAAGTGAACCTAGTAACCAAGATGTCGAGATACTAGAGTTAAAGCACGTGGATCCATGATCCGTATCACAACGCTGTGGACTGCGTGTCTTATATATGAAGTTATGGGCTGTGTGTCCTATTTACGTTGTTGTGGACTGTGTGTCCTATATACGTTGTTTTGGACTGTGTGTCCTATACACGTTGTTGTTGACTGTGTGTCCTAGACACGTTGTTATGGACTGTGTCCTATTTTCATTGTTGTGGACTGTATGTCCTACATACGTTGTGATAAAACATGCTGAAAGTAGTAAAAATGTAAAAGTTGTTTTCTACGACCACAAAGTCTAAGACTAGTGCACAGGTCTAGGACTGTTGTGATTGGACACTCGGACTAAAACGTCCTGTGTCGACAATGAAAGTTTTAAAACATTGAAAATTTATGGATGGTCGTGAGCCTTGAGCCTCGACGAAGGAAGAATGAAACATAAAGAAAAGCTGCGAAAACAAAGATGTTTTTACATGCATTTGGTAGACGTGCCCATGTTGTTTCGTATGAATGCCTTGAAGGGTAAGGTATTTCATGCCATGTTGTTTCTTTGTGCCTTGATGGACAATGAAGTCCATATGCCTTGGTTGCTGTGCCTTGTGTTGGACAGTATGCTATGGACATCCACACACGTTGATCACTGTGCCAGGAGTTTTGGGCAGAATTGTGGAAAAACACGTTGTGCCTTATTGGCAATCGAGCCTGATCAGCTCATCTTTTAAAGGAAGTTGGGATCTCCGGAGATTAGAATAGAACGTTGAAATATAGAAGTGCCATATATTTTTCAAAATAAATGACGGTGAATTATGTGATATTAGGCTTTTACTGGAAATTATATGTTGAATATGATTGATTATTTGTATTTGTTGTTTGTGTTTTGGGCTTGTAGTTGTCATAATTCATCCATATATTGGTATCTCACCCTTACAATATATCAGGTTTTCCTGGACCTTTGTTGTGGTGCTTTGTTACACGAGGACAAGTGGTGTCAAGAAGTTCCTAACCTCACTTAAGGATAGTACTTCCAATCCTTGAAGAGGCTGGCGATGGTTTTGTGGTGAGAACTATAGAGTTCTTTCTAGTATTTGTCTTTGGAACAACCAGCTTAGGATTTCTCTTTGGAGTTGTATATTTTGAGAAAGTCGTTGTATGTGGTCTGAAAACCTGCTTGAAATTCTATTGTGAATAATGAAATATTTTCAAGAGTTTGTTTTTGAAAAAAATCTATCTATGTTTGTTGGTGAGTATAATATAATTTGTACTATTGTGTTATGCATCCTATTTTATGAAGCACTTCGCACAAAAGAAAAAGAAAAAAATTGTAACACCCCATATTTTTCCGGAAGCAACCAGTAAACCTTCCTTTTAATTTATTTCTACATGTAATTAGGAGGTAATGCGACACCCTAAAACCCGGCATCACATGGTTACCCGTTGCGGAAAAGAAACTTATTTAAAACGTTGGTCGCCTTCGGAAAAATGACCTTTTATATAAGGTTACTGAAAAAGGGTACTCATTTTTTTTAAAGCAATTAAGAAAAGGTGATGAACACTCAATCATGAAAATGAACATCATACATATAGATATAACTGTCCCACATGGGATCTTAGGTTTGATTACAAAACAGGCCTTGTCGAACTGGCCAACATACACTGAAACAGCTACTGAAGACTAGGTAAAAAGAAAACGTCAAACTGGGAATAGGGAATTGGGTACAAGACTCAAAAGTTGACTCTAAAAGCCTAGGGACTATCGGGACAACTCCAAAAGCCGACAAACGATCTACCAATGCCTCCTGCATGCAGAGTGACCACAGACGCTACCCTCAGACGATATATCAGTTGCCGGATCAATAACGTCACCGCCATCGTCGATAGGGACGTCGTCATCGCCGGGATCCTACGGATGGTACTCTGGCTCCGAACAAGATTTTTCGAAAAACTCCAAACCCACACAAAACATCATAAAAACACTAACCGTCTCGTTCACGAATTAAAATTTTGTCTCTAGCTCAGTAAACTTGTACTGACAGTGAGAACCCAGACCGATTTTCGTCTGAGTTTTCGACCGAAAATTTTACTGTGACCTCATACGGTAAAACAACACAAGAAAATGATTTTATTTTAAATAAAATCATCCTTTGTATTTTATCAAAAATAAATAAATTAAAGCATGTATTTACTTATAAAGAAGCATACGAAAAACAGGGTGTTACAACTCTACCCCTACCCCTCTAAAAAGAATTTCGTCCTCGAAATTATGTACCTTGAAATAACTCAGGGTACTGCAACTTCATCTTGTCCTCAGCTTTCCACGTTGCTTCTCCGGTTGTCTCATTCCAGATGACTTTGACCAAAGGAATTTGCTTACCTCTAAGCTGCTTTGTCATCCTATCCGCGATTCGTGCCGGCGAAGTCACAAAGGACATGTTCTCTTTTAATTGTACTTTATCAGGCTTTATGATATGTGATGGATCAGGAATGTATTTTCTCAACTGAGAGACATGAAAACATCATGGATATTGGAAATAAAGGGTGGTAAAGATATTTTATAAGCTATTGGACCTACACGACGAAGAATTTGGTAGGGTCCAATGAACTTGGGTGTAAGCTTTTTGGCTTTTGTACTCTGTCAATCCCAGTCGTTGGCGTGACTCTCAAGAATACATGTTCGCCTTCCTCAAACTCTAGAGGTCGTTGTCTCTTGTCCGCGTAACTCTTCTGTCGGCTCTGAGTAGTCCTCATTCTCTCCTAGATCATCTTCACCTTTTCCGTCGTTTGTTGTACGAAGTCTGGACCCAACAGCAAACTCTCACCATCCTGGTACCAACACAAAGGCGTCCGACATCGTCGACCATACAAGGCTTAATAAGGTGCCATTCCAATGCTTGAATGGGATCTATTATTGTAGGTGAATTCTATCAACGGTAGGGACTCGTCCCAACCCCCGACATCCTCCAAAACACAATCTCTCGGCAAGTCCTCTAGTGACTGGATTGTCCTTTTCGTTTGTCCATCCGTCTGCGGATGATATGCGAAACTAATCTGAGTTTCGTTCCAAGCGATTTTTGCAAACTCTGCCAAAACCTCGATGTAAATCGCGGGTCTCGGTTTGAAACAATGCTTGAAGGCACACCATGCAGTCTAAAAATCTCTTCGATGTACAGTTGGGTTAACTTCTCCATAGAGTATCTCATATTGATTGGCAAAAAGTGAGCTGACTTAGTCAGTCGGTCCACTATTACCCATATAGCCTCATACCCCTTCTTATTCCTTGGTAAACTGGTCACGAAATCCATTGAGATTCCATCCATTTCCATTCTGGAATATCTAAAGACTGTAACATTCATGCTGGTCTCTGGTGTTCCACTTTGTCTTTCTGACATAGCAAACAAGAAGCGACGTATTCCATTACATCTCTCTTCATCCCATACCACCAATACAACTTCTTAAGATCTTGATACATCTTCGTGGCTCTTGGGTGCAAACTCAACCTGCTCTTATGAGCCTATTCTAAAATCAGCTTCCTCAGCTCAGCATCATCAGGTACACAGATTCTCTCGCCAAACCTCAAGATTCCATCTGTTCCTTCTCTAAACTCTGACAGAGCTCCTTGACGTACTGAGTCTCTTTCTGTCTGCAGATACTGATCAGTCTCTTGGTTCTCCTTTATCTGCTCCATTAATCTATTTGACACGGTGGTCCTGTTCAGACACAGTTTTCCTGGCGTACCCTCAACTGACAAACTTAGATCTCGGAATTGTTCCAGCAATTCCTGCTCTTTAACCATCATCACTGATACGTGAATTGACTTCCTGCTCAAGGCATCAGCCACTACATTCGCCTTTCTAGGGTGATACTGTAGTTGAAAGTCATAATCCTTCAGGATTTCTAACCAACGTCTCTGACGCATATTCAACTCCTTCTGATTAAACAGGTACTTCAAGCTTTTATGGTCACTGAAAACATTAAAAGTAGCCCCGTACAAGTAATGTCTCCAAATTTTTAAAGCAAAGACCACAACAACCAGTTCTAAATCGTGCATCGGATAGTTCCTCTCATGAATCTTCAACTGCCTCGAAGCATAAGCTACAACTTTCCGATTTTGTATCAGTACACAGCCCAAACCTTGATGCGAAGCATCACAGTAAACCTCAAAAGATTCCTTGGGATCAGGTAGGATCAATACCGGTGAGGTTGTCAACCTACTTTTCAGCTCTTGGAAGCTTCTTTCACAGGCTTCTGTCCACACGAACGCTTGGTCCTTACGCGTCAACTGGGTGAGAGGTCCTACAATCTTGGAAAATCCTTCAATGAACCTCCTGTAGTAGCCAGTCAAACCCACAAAACTACCGATTTCTGCTGCCGTTGTTGGCCTTTCCCATTCCAACACAGCCTTGACCTTCGTCGGATCCACAGCGATTCCTTCGCGGGATATTACGTGCCCCAAGAATTGAACTTGATTCAACCAAAATTCACACTTCTCTGGTTTCGCATAGAGATGTTTCTCTCTCAGGATCTGAAGACCAATGCTAAGGTGTTCAGCATGAGTCTCCTTGTCCGGAGAATAGATCAGAATTTCATCAATGAAGACGACTACGAACTGATCCAAAAAGGGACGAAAGATCTTATTCATATAGTCCATGAATATAGCTGGTGCATTCGTCACTCCAAACAGCATCACCAAATACTCATAATGCCCATAGCGTGTTCGAAACGCTGTCTTAGGGACATCTTCTACTTTTACTCGTATCTAGTGGTATCCTGACCGTAGATCTATCTTTGAAAACACTGCCGAGCCACGTAACTGATCCATAAGATCATCTATCCTTGGAAGAGGTTATCTGTTTTTAATCGTGACTTTGTTTAATTGACGAAAGTCCACACACAGCCAAGCAGTTCCATCTTTTTTCTTTACTAGCAGGACTAGAGTTCCCCACGGTGACACACTAGGTCGTATAAACTATTTCCTCACCAGCTCCTCAAGTTGGTCCTTCAAGGTTTCTAACTATGATGGCGACATGCGATATGGTTCCATGGATATTGGTCCAGTGCCTGGAATCAGATCAATCGTGAACTCGATCTCCCGAACAGGTGGCAATCCAGGTACATCCTTAGGGAAAACCTCCGGAAACTCTCGAACGATAGGTACGGATTCCAAGTCAAACTCTCTCTCGACGTCCAAGTAAAAGAGCATCATGTAACCTTGAGCTCCTTCTTTCAAAGAAGCTGTTACCTGACTGGCAGATAAAAATCCAGAATCTCCTCCCTAAAGATTGAGGTTTTCTGAGCATAATCTATTAGGATATGGTTGAAAGATAACCAATCCACGCCTAAGATTACATCTAACTGTACCAAAGGCAAACAGATAAAGTCTACGAGGAAATGTCTATTCTGAACGATGATAGGACAATTTAAGCAAACAGAATTAACAGTCACAGGTTCAGTAGTTGGGGTAGAAACAATCGAATTATATGGCAAGGAAGAAACAGGCAAGTCTATAATATTCACACGATCCATCGAAATAAAAGAATGAGTTGTGCCTGAATCGAAAAGTACAGACAAGAGGTTACCGGCAATATGCACTTACCTCAAAGAAGTAATTCAAACAACATCCAGACAGAGAAAAACACAACAAACCTAAACCCAAACATTCCCGAAAGACTCGACTAGCTCTGATACCAACTAAATGCGACACCCAAAAACCCGGCATCACATGGTTACCCGTTGCGGAAAAGAAACTTATTTAAAACATTGGTCGCCTTTGGAAAAATGACCTTTTATATAAGGTTACTGAAAAAAGGGTACTCATTTTTTAAAAAAAAACAGTTAAGAAAAGGTGATGAATACTCAATCATGAAAATGAACATCATACATATAGATATAATTGTCCCACCTGGGATCTTAGGTATGATTACAAAACAGGCCTTGTCGAACTGGCCAACATACACTGAAACAGCTACTGAAGAAATAGGTAAAAAGAAAACGTCAAACTGGGAATAGGGAATTGGGTACAAGACTCAAAAGTTGACTCTAAAAGCCTAGGGACTATCGGGACAACTCCAAAAGCCGACAAACAATCTACCAATGCCTCCTGCATGCAGAGTGACCACAGACGCTACCCTCAGATGAGATATCAGTTGCCGGATCAATAACATCACCGCCATCGTCGATAGGGACGTCGTCATCACCGGGATCCTGCGGATGGTACTCTGGCTCCTCCTCCTCCCCGTCCTCGACCTCTATCAGCTCAAAAGGTTCTTCCTCGGGATCCTCTTCGGGATCCTCTCCCACTGGATCCTCTGCAAGCGGTTCAACTGGATCAAAATGCTTATGAAGGAGTCCGATGACTTGTAGCGTATGGAGGTAGTACCATGGAGGTGGAAGTGTCACAGTCCTCGTCTCGACGGTATGAATCCTTCGTACGGGCACTCCGTTAGCATTCGTTTCGGTGGTCGTGACTGGTCCTCGATACATCGCGGTCGTCGCACCCTCATGTATCGTCCAGTTCCCTGCCATCCCAGCATGATCAAATACTTCGTTCCTCAAGCTCGACTGTGCCAAGTGAACATCCGGATCCGTCTAAAAGTACGTGCATACCCGATACAAGAAGAAAAGAACAGAACATACAGATGTGCAAGAGTGAGATACCGTCATAAGATATATCCCACAACAACTATATACATGATACATACATCACATAAACATACAATCAATTAAATCATGCATATACATAACATAACAGTGTTATTTCAAAGGGTCTCAAACCCGCACAGTCAATCTTTGAAAATATGCATGGCACTTCAATATCAGGCTCTAACTTAATCTCATGAGATATCAACACCGTTTTCCACTAGAGAAGAATTAGAGTTGGTCAATCTCTAGCCCACCGGGCAGTTGACTCCATACCCTCATGCATTTAAGGTCTCAGGACGAGCAACGTCACATATGCCTCTAAACTCGGTTACATGGACAGACTCCCAGATACCACCTTGTATCTGATATATAAGAAAGCACGTCTGCCTGGGGAAATGTACATGAGAAAATATTTTATTTAAAAGGTTTTCTTTGTGTTTATTCTTTTTCGCTATCGCAGCTCAAAGCTAATGACTTAATCATCATTTCCCCATCACTTGAAAACTTAAAATCATAGGACACACAGTCCGAATGCTCAATCACAACGCCCGAGACCGATGCACCAGTCCTAGGCTTGTGGTCGTAGAAAACAACATTCACCTTTAACAACGTTCATCACAACGTGGTTAGGACACACAGTCCACAACAACGTGATTAGGATACACAGTCCACAACAATGTGATTAGGACACACAGTCCACAACAATGTGATTAGGACACACAGTCCACAACAACGAAATCAGAACGCACTGTCCTCGATTTCGAGAATTGGACTCTCAGTCCAGAACATCATGAATAGGACCCATGGCCCCGAATTAACACTGATCCAAGATCACGTGTATAACTGAATACTAGAGGCGATGTCTCCCGTACTAGATTCTCTTTCTTAAGTACTTATTTTTCGTTCAGTAAAAATCAAATTCAAAACCGAATCCTCGATAACCTATCCAGGCTATCGGAAAGTTTCTAAAACATTTTAGGAGAAAACCTTTTCTTTGAAAATCTTTTATAAAGCATCTTTGAAATACTTTTATCTTTGAAAATCCTTAATATGATATTGCCAAATAATCTTGAAAGTTTTCACTTGAAGACACATAGTTCGAAAATGATTTTTCTCTTGTATAACAATAGTTCACCAAAACCATTTCGACATTTAAAACAAGTATTTTAAGTTAATGAGCTTTTGGAAAAGAACACCAATCCCTTCATCTTCAAAGCTTATTAAGGTTTTTAATCCGTATAACAGTTGAGCACAGACACAAGTCTGGCTTAGCAAACTTTCAATCAATAGCAGTATATATTATCAGTTCAATACTAATATCACAGTTGAAAGCAGTTCATCACAGATATGCATTATAACATTTATAACAAGTACAGTTCAACATCAGATAATAGGATAACAGTTCAAGTACATTAGATAACCCAGTAAGTTCAATCAACATATAAATATCCAGTTAAACACATACACACATGCATACAGTTATTGAATATCTTTAGGAAATCCCCTCTTACCTCACGTCTGAGTTAAGAGTTTGGATTTGAAAAGAAGGTTCACGAACGTCCTCGCTTCTCCGGCGATGGAAGTCTAAGGTTACCAACATAAAATCATGAGTTAAAAATCACTCGAGAACACTAACCACAATGTATAGGTTCGGTTCATACAATAAAATAGGATTAGGGGTTTCCGAAATTTATGCGACTATTGGATTTATGATCCTTAAGTGATAGAAGTTCATAAACAACAATCTTTTAACAAAGTTGAATTAAAAATCCCACTAAGTACTTGACTTAGGGTTTCGGCCAAGCATAGGTAAATAGGCTAGGAATTTCTAAACTTCCCAACCTCTTTAGGTTAGCATCCATACATAGTAAGGAGCTTGAAACCATGATCATTTTGGAAAATGGAAAAATCAAATGTCTTAGACCATGAACTCTTAGGTTCGGCCTTAACAAGTTTGTGAGGTTAGAGATCTTTAAATCATCCTATCTTTTGGACATAGCATCCACTACAAAAAAACAACTGTTTAGCGACCGAGATATTCGGTCGCTAAACATTGTAAATCGGTCGCTATTTAATTTAGCTACCGAATTAGCGACCGATTAATGGTGGTGGCTGAATACCTGGTCGCTAAGCTTTTAGCGACCGAAATATTAATTCGGTCGCTAAATGGCGACCGTAATTTCGGTCGCTAAATAATAGAAAACGTTCGCTATTCGGTTGGTCGCATTGTTTAGGTAACCATTTCTAGTGATCGATAATCGGTTGCTAGTTCGGTCGCTAATTTTGGTTACTGTTAACCTATATTAGCGACGGATTTTCGGTCGCTATACCACATCTGTTAATGTTAAATAAAGTTTAGCGACCGAATTATTGGTTTCTAATTCGGTCGCCAAACTGGTTATTATTAATTTTTTTTAAAATTTAATTTTTAAAATAATTTTTTTTCTTTAAACGTTAGCAAAATTACTAATAAAACACACATAATTACTTATGAAATATACAATCATAAGAAATAATAAATATATATAAAAATAATAATCCAAAGTGTCGTACAAGAATCGTTTAAAGTCAAAAATATGAAGAAAAAAATCAGTCATGATGAGGGGGAGGGGGATGACTCCAATCATCCTCAGCGTCCGTACCACCGATGTCTGCTAGCTGATCGTCCTCTGGAGTAGCGACATCGATGAGCTGGCGGCGAAGCGGGAGGAGGAGCAGAAGCAGCGGCACAACCGCCGTCGAGTATCACCCCGAGCAACTCGAGTCGGATCCTCATCTGCTCCAACACCAGCCGCAGATGTCCGGTCCTACTCGATGCTCGCTCGCATCCCGTTCGCTGGTGTGCTCGAGTCAATCGTGTGCAACTGGTTCGCCATCTGCCGCTCTCTCTCGCTCTTCTCCCGAAGCTCCGCCTTCAGCTGCGTGATGGTGTCCTGCATTTGGTTGAACTGCTCCTGAGGGACGATATCGGCGTAGGATGGAGCAGGCGTGCCGGATGATGAAGCGATAAACTCGCCTCCCAGGTGTCCGAGGCCATACACGTGCCCCTTCTTGTTCCTGCCCCCGACGACCTCCAAATAAATGGCATTATCGTCGACGGAGATAGGAGAGCAGGGCCCATCACCAGTCAAAGCCTCATCTTGTGACTGTGAGGCACGTGATATGGCATCGTCCTTCTTCTCGTTTAAGCCCACCTACAAAGTATAGTTGAAGAGATTTAGTTAAAATTATATCCGATATTAACAAATCATTTATAATAAATTACAAATAAACACTAAATTATTTTTTTGCTTACAGCATAGTTACGGGCCTTGTCGTTGGCCCATGTCCCTGACTTCAACTTCTTCGTCCTCTCCACCAACTCCATAGCAGTGGGGGCCCGTTGTTTATGTGCTTTCTGCACAGAAAAATATAATCTTAAATTCATAAGAATAATTAAAAATGAAAACTAATTAATTAAATAGTATATTAAGTCAAAAGTTTAATGTATTACCAGCTCGTCGTAGTGGGCGGCGGCTGATTTAGACCCGCCGGTCCAAGCATATGCGCCACCATCAGAAGCTTGATTACGCCGAGCTGTGGCCTGGATCTCCTGGAACTTCTCAGTAGCCAAGTACTGGTCCAGCTGCCTCCTGATCTCAGGATCCACCCACTTCCCCTTATTCTTACCCTTCCTCAGCTTGTTCGTCAGATTCTTCATGACCAGTGAGCCTTTATGCTCAAATATGTCCCTGACGAGAGCCTCTAAAGCTACGTCCCACCTATACTCTTTCTGCAACTTACAGTTGTTAGGAAATTCGTGTGTATATATATATAATGTAAATTTAAATTAAATAACTTAATAAATTGTTACCTTAAACTCTTTAAACAACTGATCCCTATGGCCCCTGGTATGGCCTTCCATGTAGGTCATGGACCATCAAACTTGCGCCGCAGGATCTTCGATATCGAATCAGAAGGGCCCTTCGCGGGCAGAATGCTGCAGCAAAATTAGAGCATTAATAAATGTTATAAATAAATTTAAAAAACAAGTAAATAGAAATTAATGATACTTTATATATATTAAAAAATTAAATTAGCTTACTCGTTATCCCCCCTGGGGATAAGAAGAATCCTCCTATTGGATGGACCACGACTCTCCTGTCCCGATGATGATGATGGTCCTGTCGTAGGTGTGGATGATGAGGGTACAGCCTGTGTCCCGACCACATGAGGCTGGGTAGGGGGTACAACTCCATCACCCTGAGGTGTCCCGTCCACAGAGGTGCTGGTAGGGTGGTCTCGATCTGAAGGCTGTGGGTCGGCCGGTGAAGGGACTCTCGCAGCACGACCTCCACGACGACTTCCACGACGACCCCTACCTCTAGAGGAATCTGCCATCTGTGAAAAAAATGAAAATATGATTACACAACAGTGTAAATAATACAAAAATAAATTACCTAAGTAGAATGACATTTACACAATGAATTATGACATAAATAAATTACCTAAGTAGAATCTCCATCACTAAATTCACCCTCACTCTCATCGGTATCACTTGATCGGAATGTACCTTCGCTAGATGCGTCCAACTCGGATTGATCCATTAACTCTCTTTCAACTTCTTCCCCATTTCCGGAATTGTCCGCCAGAGAATTAATAATAATGTCCGGCGTAATTTGCAACGGTACGTGGGGTCTTGAAAACTCATCATCTTGGTACGGAGCATCTTTTTCAGGCTGGTTGATTACATTATCAGCAATTATACTGCGAGCCTTTATCTTAATAACACCCAACCAGCCATGATGTCCTTTGGGATATGGCGAGTAATAAACCTGCTCTGCTTGTTGTGAAAAAATAAATGGGTCGTACGCCTTATTATACCTTCGAGACAGCCTAACTTGAACAATACCATATTTTTTTATCTATTTTTGTCCCTACGTCAAGAGTAGGATCAAACCAATCACACTTGAAGATAACTAACTTCATCACGGGGAAACCGATATAATCGAGTTCAAGGATGTCAGTTAGAACCCCATAGAAATCATCCTCTACATTGCCATCAGTGGCTCGCACACAAACACCATAGTTACACGTCTGCATTCCTTCATTCCATGTTTTTGTGTTAAATTTATATCCATTTACAATATAAGTATTCCATGATGTAACCCATCTGTTAGGCCCCTATGCCAAATTTGTCAACAATGGATTTTGAACATTGTTTTCTGGATCTAGTACCTAAAAATCAAATATTATATTATTCTTATACATGCTATATATTTAAGGAGATAAAATGTATTTCAACAAATGAAGATGCTTAACCTACATATTTACTGAACCACGTAGCAAAGTGAGAAGTAATTTCTCGATCAACCTGATCGTTTGAAATGTCAGGTTGGAGATCCCTTAGAAAATTGCCGTACATCCTACATATGGGAGATTAACAGCAGGACGATTAATAATCATAAATGTCATTTGAACTTATAAAAGACATTGTACAAACTTACTCTAAATATGGCACCACCTCTTCACAATTTTGAAGGATATACAGATGAGCAGCATTAATGTCACGCTGCTCCAAGAAATATCCTTTTGATTTGCCACTAAATCTGCCCGGATAGTTGAATATTGATATAGGAGGACTAGTTGAACTTCCTTTGTCCGAATCAACGTTTCTAGGCATCCTTGTCCTTCTCGTGTTAACTTCGTCCGGATAGAAATAAGAGGCAAAAGTGGAAGTCTCCTCTACTAAGTATGCTTCACAAATGGAACCCTCCACTCGTGCCTTGTTCTTGACTTTGTGTTTAAGGGAGTGCAGGAACCTATTAAAGAGGGATACATACAAATAATTATTAGTTTTAGGGAAAGCTAAACTACGCTATCGTGTTCGTGAATTTCATATGTATTAAGTAAAATAGTTGATGTTGTTTACCACTCAAATGGATACATCCAGCGGTATTGGACTGGGCCACCAACTCTTGCTTCGTAAGGTAGATGAACTGGCACGTGTTCCATGGAATCAAAGAAACTCGGCGGGAAGATTTGCCCCAGCTTACATAACAAAACGGGTATCTTGACTTCCATATCCTTTAATTGATTCACATTTAGTGTTGTCGATGTAAGCTCCCTGAAAAAGTGGCTAAGCTCAACAAGTGGATTCCAAATTTGCTTCGGTAATGCGTCGAACGCAATTGGAAGCAACCGTTGTATGAACACGTGGCAATCATGACTCTTCATTCCATGTAACTTTGCTTCCTTAATGTCAACACATCTACCTAGATTGGAAGCATACCCATCTGGTAACTTTAGTTCTTTAACCCATTTACAGACGGCCACTTTTTGTGTTTTGCTTAGTGTATAACTTGCTGGTCGCGCTGTCGCGCACGCGCCAAAAAGAACGAGCGGTTTGTAAAAATGTAGTTTAGGGCGACAACTCGGATGTCGTCTCACAAGGACTCTTGAAGTGTTATTTATCACAAAAATCAGTTTTTTTTTTTTGGGGGGGGGGGGGGGGGGGGTTGTGTTGGAGTGCAAATAAGAAACAAAGCAAAACAAGCAATGAAAACAAGGCAGTTCAAAGAGATTAACAAATAGCTAAAGACGATTAATCTACTGTTCTCGATTTCCCAACTACCATCGGTTCATGCAAGTTCCAAGCCCTAAGCAGATTCTAATCCCCTCCCGGTTGTAGCAACAATTTACAAGCGAAACCACTACTACAGATATATGTTCCTATTCCCGAATTAAGCAAACGGGGTTAAGCCCTCATGAACTAAGCGAACATGAATGAACACACGCGAATTAAGCAAACGCGATTTGATATAGGAACATAACATCACCGAAATAAATCAATACAACACTATACACTCCTGAATTAAGCAAACAGAAATATATAGCATAGTATTGAAAAGGGAAAAGCATACAAAACAGGAAATACAAGAACCTCAAGTGTAGTGGAAATAGATTACAATAGATTAATCCAGGAGACTAGATCTCCATTACAGAAATAAACACAAAAGAAAAGAAAAGGAAATAAACTATTGAAACTACAACTACTGCCTAACTCTATGACTAACTAGCCTTCAGTTCTGCCTTCAAACAGGCTTATATACAAATTCTGGATTCCGCGGACTCGCGAGGCGAACACTGTCTCGCGAGGCGAATCTTGCAGCGTTTGGTCTTCTCGCGAGGCGAAGTACGACTCGCGTGGCGAGGAATGGAAAAGTCATGACTTCTGGTCTTCAACCTCGCGAGGCGAGTCAGATGTTCGCGGGGCGACACAGAAAGGATTGCAAATTTTCTGGCACAGTCACCTTCAGGTTCGCGAGGCGAATGCCTTCTCGCGGGGCGAAAGCTCCAGATTTATTTCTTTTTATTAACCTGAAAACATAAAATAGCATAAGTGCTTTATTTAACTCTAAATCAACTAAATTAACCTAAAAATACTTTACAGACTCAAAATGCTGCTTAAAGACAATCAAGTCTAATTTGGGCGAAAATGATATAAAATTAGCACAAAACCACGGTCATACTAGCTATAAAACTAGATGAGCCAGCGGCTGATCAAAATACCCCAAACTTAAACTTTGCTTGTCCCCAAGCAAACTAAAACTCAAAAACTTAAAAAGACTCAAGACCTGGCAAGCTTAAAAGATTCAATCAACCTTGCACAAATTCAAGCAGTTTCATCAAAACAGTTTTCTTCAATGTCCCCCCTTTCCAACAAAGCAATCCCCACATGCATTCACTCTAAACAATTGAGAATTTCATCATTCAAGTAATCATTAATTTAAGCAAGGGATCCAAGTTACACACAAGAGGGAGATCACCAAATTCAAACAACTGCCTTCCTCACAAGGGCATTTAGTGTTCACTCAATCGCTCAGTTTGTGTCAGGCTAACAACATTTCTCTCAATGTCACTTTTCAAGAACACTTCCCATAAATTTGATTTTCATCTCAAAATGATTCCCACAGAAAACATGCATGCAACATCAAAAGGTCTTTTATGGGTTGTAATGGGGCCTGGCTAAGGGTAGGATATACAAAGAAACTAGGCTGAGGACCCTAGGAACTAAGAGAGCATGAAACAGTTTGATACATTGAATTTCCACTCAAATTCCTTTCTTCATTTTTCTTTATGCTTTGGGTGGCTACAGCCATTTCTTCTAATACTTTTATTTTTATCATTTTTACACTTTTCTTTTTTTCTTTTTCTTTTTCTTTTTTTTGCTTTTCTTTTCTTTCCCTTTTTTTCTTCAACCTTTTTATTATATTTTTTTCTTTTTCTCAATCCCAGAATGACATGTCACAACCTTGTAGCCACCCCAAACTTAGTTTCTTGCAACCATTCTCTTTCTAAGATTCCATGCTCTCCTAATCCTAAGATCGGGTTAACATGGTTTTTCAGATTTTAGGCTCATAACATAAGGTCATCAAGAATTAACAGACTAATTAGGCTCAAAGGGGCTAACAAAGGAACATGCATTAGGAATTGGTTCTTTTAGGCTAAGTAGTTATTTACAAAGAAAATGCCTAAATCATCTGAAGCAAACACATAAACATGCAAACCATAAAGAGATTCAAGCAAATTCGGGAAAGTGCAACTTGAAAGTGATTTCACACAGTTTCAACACATGTTGGAGGCTCAAATCCTCACCTGGACATTTTTGCAAATTGTTTGACAGAGATTCTATCCCTAGTGTGTGCTTCCCTTCACCCCAAACTTATCATAAATCATGCCATCACAACAAAATCCCAAAGTTAAGTTTTCAATTTTTCAAGTGGGGATCAAATTTTCAATTTTTCAAATCCTAGGGGGAACAGTCAACAAATAACATGCAATCCATCTGTGCAAAATTAATCAAAACCAATAAGCTAGCCAACACAAGACTCAACACAACTCCTGAGCTTCTCAAATTATTCAGGAGTTTTATTAAAAACAAAACAGAAATAAAGCAAGGAAAAGAAAATTAAAAAGGAGAGGGTTTAGAGAAACTCATTGAGGTGGTTCCACCAGGATCCCACTGTCTGTGATACAGTGGCCACGGAATTCTCAAAGTACGATTTGATCCTCCCGGATCCCATGGCCCACAGCATAAATATGAGAGCGGACACCTGATAATCTTGGTAACTCCGCCAAGTGCGGCGGACTTCTCACTTCCTCTTGGGTCACAGTTGACCTCTTCCTCAATAAAATCTTCCCAATAAAAGTGGGGTTCAATCTCTTGGACTGGCCATGGTGCAAAATCCAAATGCTTGAACTTCATCACCGGTTGTTCCACAGTGGAAGGTGGTAAACAAGTAGCTGGGGTTACTGGTGATGCTTCATTTATTGCACGTTCTTCATTCACTGCGCTCACAAATCCATCACCTGCTAATCCTGCGGAAATCTCAGCACACACCATACAAAGGTTAGTGTTAGTAGAGTCAGTACATATGGTACAATAAACTGAATTAGTAAAAGCCTGAATGTCTGGAAATTCAGTATATAATTCATCCATCCCATCACTCTCAACACATGCATATGAATTAATTGAATCATCTACTTCCAAAGGTTCTTCATTATCCTCAAGCACGGTGAAGCAGATGTCCTCCTGATCCTCATTTTATTTATGAACAGGGTCCTCATACCTTTCAAAACATGCGATACATAAAGCAGTGTCAGTACAATCAGCATATGAATTATAATAGATAGAATCAGGAAAGGTATCAATATCTGGAGATTCAACAGACAATTCATCAACAGAAACATTATCAAAATCATCAGCAGAAGTATCTTCAAGAATAACGATCTGTGAATCTGTATGTTCTTCAATGGGATGTGGAGTTTGCAGTGCAGCCGAGGTGGAGACAATGTGATCAATTTGAATGGCCAACTTCTGAGATTCAACTTCTATCATCTGTTGGGATTCAAGATTTTGTTCTGCCATCCGTTGTATCATTTCTTCCAGACTTAGTTGGCATAGTGTGGGGTCAGGCTGATATTGCTGGCTTACTGCCATTTGATGCACCAAAGAAGCTATCTCATCCAAAACGCCCTGTCCTCCACTATGTTGGTTAGAATAATCATTCACTCCAAACATGCCAAAATCATTACTAAACTCATAACTCCCAGCAGAGTTAGGATAATATATGCATGGTGGTGGCTCATAATAAACATTAGGCATATAACCATACATGTAATCATCCATGGCGGTACTAAAATTCATAACCAGACAAAACAGCCAAAACTAATTCAGCAAAGAGATTTTTTTTTTCAATTTAATCTTCTGTTAATAACAACAAGAGTCCCCGGCAACGACGCCAATTTTTGGTCGCGCTGTCGCGCATGCGCCAAAAAGAACGAGCGGTTTGTAAAAATGTAGTTTAGGGCGACAACTCGGATGTCGTCTCACAAGGACTCTTGAAGTGTTATTTATCACAAAAATCAGTTTTTTTTTTTTTTTTTTGGGGGGGGTTGGATTGGAGTGCAAATAAGAAACAAAGCAAAACAAGCAATGAAAACAAGGCAGTTCAAAGAGATTAACAAATAGCTAAAGACGATTAATCTACTGTTCTCGATTTCCCAACTACCATCGGTTCATGCAAGTTCCAAGCCCTAAGCAGATTCTAATCCCCTCCCGGTTGTAGCAACAATTTACAAGCGAAACCACTACTACAGATATATGTTCCTATTCCCGAATTAAGCAAACAGGGTTAAGCCCTCATGAACTAAGCGAACATGAATGAACACACGCGAATTAAGCAAACGCGATTTGATATAGGAACATAACATCACCGAAATAAATCAATACAACACTATACACTCCTGAATTAAGCAAACAGAAATATATAGCATAGTATTGAAAAGGGAAAAGCATACAAAACAGGAAATACAAGAACCTCAAGTGTAGTGGAAATCGATTACAATAGATTAATCCAGGAGACTAGCTCTCCATTACAGAAATAAACACAAAAGAAAAGAAAAGGAAATAAACTATTGAAACTACAACTGCTGCCTAACTCTATGACTAACTAGCCTTCAGTTCTGCCTTCAAACAGGCTTATATACAACTTCTGGATTCCACAGACTCACGAGGCGAACACTGTCTTGCGAGGCGAATCTTGCAGCGTTTGGTCTTCTCGCGAGGCGAAGTACGACTCGCGTGGCGAGGAATGGAAAAGTCATGACTTCTGGTCTTCAACCTCGCGAGGCGAGTAAGATGTTCGCGGGGCGACACAGAAAGGATTGCAAATTTTCTGGCACAGTCACCTTCAGGTTCGCGAGGCGAATGCCTTCTCGCGGGGCGAAAGCTCCAGATTTATTTCTTTTTATTAACCTGAAAACATAAAATAGCATAAGTGCTTTATTTAACTCTAAATCAACTAAATTAACCTAAAAATACTTTACAGACTCAAAATGCTGCTTAAAGACAATCAAGTCTAATTTGGGCGAAAATGATATAAAATTAGCACAAAACCACGGTCATACTAGCTATAAAACTAGATGAGCCAGCGGCTGATCACTTGCCTTCGGTTTCATAAGTCTGCCACGACCACCGTCATGCAACTCAAGCTCCTTCCAATTACAAAAATCAGCCAGATCTAATCGGGCTTTATTTGTATCCTTTGTCCTCCCCTTGGTGTCCATCACAGTGTCAAACACATTCCGCTCAGTATGCATGACATCAATGTTGTGACGGAGTAGCTGCGTCCTCCAATACAGCAACCTCCAAAATATACTTTGTTTTGTCCAATTATGGTTGACGCCATAATCAGGAATATGTTCTCCTTGGGATTCATGGACGAGCGGTAAGTACTGTACTCTGCGCCATACATTAGGACCAGTCAAACGTGGTGGAGGCGGTGTTCTCTCTGCACAACGCTTCTTGAATGCATTCTTGTTCCGCCTATAAGGATGATCTTCTGGAAAGAATTGACGATGACAATCAAAATATGAGATCTTTCAACTGTTTTTAAGCGTGAATGCCTTCGATCGCTCCATACATATTGGGCATCCAAGCTTCCCCGAGGTCATCCAACCCGACATCATCCCATAAGCGGGAAAGTCGTTGATCGTCCACATCAAAGCTGCTTTCATGATGAAATTCTGCCTCAAAGATACGTCATATGTCAACACACCATCATTCCACAGCATCGTCGACTCATCTATCAGCGGCTGCAAGTAAACATCAATCTTACCTTTTGGATTAGACGAACCCGGAATTATGACTGTTAGGAACATAAACTCCCGCTTCTTGCACATCCCCGGGGGAAGATTGTACGGAGTCAGGATAACCGGCCAACAAGAGTATGCTTTTCCAGACTGCCCAAAAGGATTAAATCCATTAGTAGATAACCCCAATCGGACATTGCGAGGGTCCTGCAAAAATGCCATATGAACCCTATCAAAATGCTTCCAAGCTTCTCCATCAGATGGATGACACAAGACATCTTGCTCCCTCTCATGCTCACTATGCCACCTCATGTGAGCTGCAGTGGCCATCGAAGAGTACAATCTTGTAAGTCTTGGCACGAGCGGAAAGTACCACATCTTTTTTAGTGACCTCTTCTTCTCAATGCCCATCCTAGTGGTTGTCATATACCGATCCGCACCACAAAATCGACAACATGTTATGCTTTCCGCTGAATCATCCTTATAGTACAACATACATCCATTCGGGCAACAATCAATTTTCAAACACCCTGCACTCCAAATTTTCCACAGACTTCTTAGCATGATAAAAACTAGTAGGCATCTGATTGTCTTCTGGCAACGCCTTGGACACTGACCTGGTGAGGCGATTAAAACAACCTTCTTGCATATTGTAGTCAGATTTGATACGCAACCATTCCATGCACATCGACAATTCCGTGTACTCCCGACATCCTTCCCACAATGGAGATCGTGCAGCACTCGGCATATCATAGAATCTTTGAGCTTCGGGATTCAGATTCTCCTTTATGTATTGGGAATCCATTCCACCATCTTCTCCCCCATCTTCTTCTAGTACAACACCAAACGATGGTCCAGCATGATCCATTATCATCTTCTCGTATGGATTCAATTCTTCCCTCCGGTCACCACTTCCATAGTACGAACCTTCAAACACAATCGGGTTTAAGTCAGGAAACGTCTCACCATGGTTACTCCACCAATAGTAATCTGGCATGAAGCCCTTCTCATAAAGATCAGCTACAACTCCATCCACGCTTTTGAAAGATTGACACTTGCACCTTTTGCAAGGACACCTCAATTGATCACCGCCCACCGTATAAATCTCTCCTGGCTAACAACAAACTCTATAAACTCACCCACTCCAACTCTATACTCTTCCCTAAGACGTTTATTCCGATCCAACCTACGATACATCCATTTCCGATTCTCCTGGAATATCCATTCTTTGGCAATTAAATAGCCTGACCAATCCTACAATAACACTTATTACGGTGCATTCCAATAACTCCATCAATCTCGTTCTTATGACAAGGTATGAACCTATCCCATTCGAGAAGAAACCTTTACCACACTCGGCTAATAATAGTTATTCCCATATTCAAATACCTTATACTTGACAAAATTTCTGCAGCATTTCCCATCGGTCTCCAAGTACACGACTCGAGCACGGTGAGAATCACCGCGATCAAGTATGCACCGGGAGAACAAAAGGAAATGCATCAGACCGAGATTTTAACAAGTATATAAGGCATTTGAATAATGAACTGACTATTGTACGAGTGTGAAAAAGGTTTTTTCCCAAACTGTCTCACTTGGACAATTCAAGATTCAATACAATGAGCATGCCTTGATAAGTTACGCATGCTCATTAATATTGAATCTCAAATAGGAAACTAAGGCTTTCGTAAATTAATTATTAACTCTAACAGAAAATAAAACCATTAACCTATAAATATTGCAACATTGTTGAGCTTATATAAATTGCAGCGTAAATCAATACAAACTTAGATTAAATATTGTAGCACACATCCTATTGAGCTCCGCTCTCCACTAACAAGTAGCAGTTAATTGTCAAACACATGCATAATTTCTAAATTATCAGCACACAACCAGCATCCCGCCTTTCGGACAGGATCACATCCTGTTGAGCTCCGCTCTCCACTAACAAACAACACATATTGACAAACACATGCACAAACATTAAATTATCAGCATACAATCATACAAGATCACATCCTATTGAGCTTAGATCTCCACTACCAAACAACACGATAATTCACATAATACATTACAGAGTGTTCAGAGAACTTACCTGAGAGAGAAAACACAACCGAGTAAGGATAAGGGGAGGAGCCGGAGCCAACAGCGAGTAGAAGAATATGACAACAAGGACCTATCGTGCATAAATGAAATTTGTCCTTTCAAATCAAATCACTATTCTATATATACAGAATCCAGTACAACTATTTATAAGACTAGAAACACATAAATTAATATAAAATAGAATCAATAATATACGGTTACAAATTTAGAACAACTTGCAACTTGGTACGAGTGTTATCTATCAGAATCAAGTGATTACTTTTTTTCTTAAGTAATCCCTTACTTCCCAAAATATACGTAACATGTAGAAATATCACCTCACCGTGTTAGTTTAACTTTTTCCAAAGTACACCTCTATACCCATCTATCCCCCTCCATAGGAATAGTTGCCCAATCTAATGTTTTTTTGTCTATGCTTTAATTAATAAATCATTATGACCTTAAGTCACTTACTTAACATTAAACAATCATGTGCCTCTGTTAACAAACATGGGGAAAAATCACAAATAAAGATATACCTAACTAAAGCACATAATCCAAAGCACCAAGCAGTAAGCATACTCAACTTACAACAACAAAAGACACACATGGTTAACTAATCCTCCTACTGACCTTTAACATCAGTTCATGAAGTTTGAAGAAGCTGAAGCTACTCAAAATATATAAATCTATCTATCTTTTTCGCGAATTCTTAGCTTCTCATCTCAGTACTCAGTAAAATGGATTGCACCAAATTTCCGGACAAAGTAAGTTGTTGTAAACATCAATGTACTGATGAACTTTGTTTATATGTTCAAACATGACTGCAAACCCATTTTTGAGTCCTAAACTCACTTATGGATAGAAGCAAAAAAATGTTATTTATGTGTTTTGCCAAAAATCGGTTTGAGTTTTTCAACTCCTTTACTATTACCACAGTAGCCTTAAAAATTAATCCCTTCTCATATTCACTTAAATCAATACAAATGACACAATCAAAATCACATTAACTCTTTTGAACACTGTTTTAACATTACAATAGCCATGAACTATAGCCATGAACTATCCATGTTTGAAATTGTAGACACCTAGCACAAAACAAATTGAAAATCCATAGCACACATCCTCACTAACCAATTTAGATGCATTTTACAAAGCAGAACTGAATCTAAATCAAAGACTAAGATGCTGAAATGGAAGGTAATTTCACAGCTAAATCAACAAGAAGCAAACCAGAAGGGTTCTCAGATTAAATTTGAAACATTAAATTGGTACAGTTACACTAATCCTAGTTCTCACTGTTATCTTTATCTCATCACTTAAATATGCTAATGGATTCAAGTTTCACGGCCAATGCAGGTGGGTGCTTTGAGGCTTTAAAGTTTAAATTATACAACACGTCAACAATCAAAAAAAAAACCAAAACCTGTTTATGTTTCGCAGTCTCACAGGCAGCAATGGCATTCAGTGGCTCAAGTAAACATCAATTCTAATCTCACAGTCTTGACTTTTGATATATCAATGCATTCAAAAAAAAGTTATAAAAACAGATTTCTCGTGCTTTCTCAATGAGAGATTCCTAATCCTAATAGGAGTGATTAAATAATGACACATGAAAACTAATGATCATCACAACTCACAACTCACATGAAATACACAAGTAGCTCTTCTCGGTAGTAAGCAATAAAGCAATGAAATACATACAATCCACAAAATTTTTGAAATGAAACAATGAAGCAAAATAAAAAATGATACATAGAGAGTCCATGGTTACCTCAAGGCAGAGCAGGGAATGCACAAAATGAGGAGAGAAGAGAGTGGGAGGAGCTCTGCGCGTGGTGACCGGTGGGCGGGGTTTTTGTTGCTGGTGTATTGGTCGCAGAACTGAAACGAAGGGGGGGGGGGGGAATTAAAAAGAGAGCAGGAAGAGTGGAAAGGAAGAGAGGATAGGAAGAGGGGGAGGAAGAGATGGAAGAAGAGGAGGAGGAGGACGGAGGCTTACCGGAGATGGCGATGGTGGGTGCGACCTGCGGTGGTGGCGATGGTGATCTGGCGACTGACGAGGCGAGGGAGAGAAAAGGGGTGAGGTTGGAAGAGATGGCAGAAATGAGGAAGAAGGGAAAGATTTCACGACTTTAGGGATTTATAATTTGGCAACCGAAATAATCGGTCGCTAAATCGGTTGCCAATCACTTAAATACAAAATCGGCCGCTATATTCGGTCGCGGGATCTCTATTTCTGAATTTATTTTACCGCTCTTTAGCGACCGAATTAATATCGGTCGCTAAATGAGTTAATTTGAAATTTGAATTCATAAATTTAGCAACGAATTTTTAAATCGGTCGCTAATACGCGTTGTTTTAATTTTTACGCGCCGTTTAGCAACCGAATTAATATCGGTCGTAAATGTAAATAAAATTTAACCATTGCATTTAATTCGGTCGCCATTTCGGTCGCTAAAAAGGCATAAAATTTATGACTTTTAATTTCCTTTATTTAGCGATTGAAATAACGACCGATAACTCTGCTACGCTCTATTTCGGTCGCTATTTCGGTCGCAGTATTAACTCTAATCAGCCTTTCATGTAGATCCTACAATCGGTCGCCATTTCGGTCGTAAAAAGCAACCAAAAAAATCGGTCACTATTTTCGGTCGCTAAACAACATTTTTTTGTAGTGATCCTTTAACATAAAGGAGCTTTAATCCATAATCATCTTGGAAAACAAAATAAAATAACACATCCTAGGTCAAATGTTACATTCGGCCATCATAGGAAAATAAAGCAAGAAAATATTTTAAACTTTCCAATCACTTAGACATAGCATCCTTTAACATAAGGAGCTTTTTAGTCTATGATCACTTTGGAAAATAAAACTCAACATCTTTGCCATAACCATTGAAGGTTTCGGCCTTTTCAAGAAATAGGGGTTAGAAATATTCAAACTTTTCAATCTCTTGGACTTAGCATCCTCCTATATCAAGGAGTCTTAATCCATGATCATTTTGGAAAACAAAACTTAAACACCATTGCCTTAAAACTCATTGGTTTTGGTCTTTACATAAAAATAGGGTAAAAATCTTTAAACTTTCCAATCACTTAGACATAGAATCCTTTAACATAAAGGAGCCTTGGTCCATGATCATCTTGGAAAACAAAACTCAAATACAAACTCATACATGTAAAAGTTGAAACAAGATCCATTTAAACCATATACATGGTTTCGGCCTCCTTAGAAAGAAGAGGTTAGGAAACTTTGTTTTACACAGCCTTTTAGTATGTGATAGTATGAGTAAATACAAGAATATAGAAAGTGGTTTCAACTCAAAAGGAGTTTTCTATCATTTTTGAGAGGTTTTAGAAGTTAAAAGCATATAAATGACATATGAAGAAAACTTTGAAATAAAAGATGAGACTTTGAAAAAGAACTACATAGAAGTATTACCCCTTAACAAGATAAAAAAACTTTAATGAAGAACTCTAAGAGAAAAGCTTGATAAAAATGTAAACTTTGTTAGAGAGAAGAAGAATAAGAAGAAATGTAGTAAAGTAAAAATGTGAGAAAATTGAGGAAAGTGATGAATGGTGGAAATGAAGAGTATTTATAGACAGTGAGAGTGAGAGAGACCACGGTTTTGAAGAGGAAGAAGATAAGAAAGAAGAAGAAAGAAGGTGGGTTGCTTGTAGAAAGGATAAGGAGTTAAGGTGATGTGATGTGATTGGAGAGAGAAAGATGAAAAAGTAAGATTTTGAAATAAAGTCAAGATCCACTTTTTGAGGTGTGTCATAGCCTTCACATCAAGTCACTCCATGTCACTTCATCCTCTTGATGCTCTGCTCCATTGCGTATCAGATGACTTCCCCGATCGTATTTCCCGACGATTTCGCCCGGGAAATCCCTAAGATTTGGCCCCGAACAAGATTTTTCGAAAAACTCCAAACCCACACAAAACATCATAAAAACACTAACCGTCTCGTTCACGAATTAAAATTTTATCTCTAGCTCAGTAAACTTGTACCGGCAGTGAGAACCCAGACCAGTTTTCATCTGAATTTTCGACCGAAAATTTTACTGTGACCTCATACGGTAAAACAACACAATAAAATGATTTTATTTTAAATAAAATCATCCTCTAGATTTTATAAAAAATAAATACATTAAAGTATGTATTTACTAATAAAGAAGCATGCGAAAAACAGGGTGTTACATGTAATGCTCAAGGGGGGTGTTACATGTCGAGTCAAACACAATATAAAAGAACTCAAAATGGATGATGAAATAAAAAATCAAATTGAAAAAATTCTTCTATATGAAACAGATTCATCTGATAACTCCTCTATAGATAAGGAACAAGAAATAATTTATCAATCAAGAAACATCTTTTCATTCTGATGTTGGATGTCTAAATTATGGATGTCTTGGAGATAATTGTAATTGAAAATTCACTATTAATGTTATTTCCAAAGAAGGTAGAGTCTTGTTAGACCTAGTTGGTTAAATTGAAGATCCACAAGTAAAATTAGCAATGTTAGAAAAATATAAAGAATTAGAAAGACAAGAAATAACAACAAAAGAGTTTTTTTTGAATATAATTTAAAAGATATTCTAAATCCTGAAACATCTTTTATTCAAGATCCAATAACCCTTCCCTCTTTATATAAAGAAGTAAAAATTTAAAAAAATGAAGTTTCTGAGTTAAAACAATAATACAAAATTTTGCAACAAAATTTTCAAAATTCCTTGGGGAAAGGAAAGACTATTTCAAATTCTTCATCAACTCATTTTGTTGATAACCTTGAAAATGAGTTTGATACTCTTTACAATGAAGAAACAAATTTCTTTTTAAGAATAAAAGCAATGCAACAAAAATGGCATGTTAAAATAAATTTAAAAATTAAAAAATCTTTTCATCATTCATTCATAGCATTAATTGACTCTGGAGCAGATCTTAACTGTATTTAAGAAGGATTAATTCCAACTCAATATTATAAGAAAACGCTTCAAAAATTATATACAGCAAATAACCAAAAATTACAAGTAAGTTATAAACTAGAAGATGCTAGTATCTGCAACAATGGAGTTTGCTTTGATAGTTCATTCCTTTTGGTCAAAGATACTTCAGAACAGATAATTTTGGGAACTCCATTTCTTACTCAACTTTATCCAATACGAATAACTTAAGAAGGAATAAAAACAATAAAAGACAATCAAAAAGTTTTATTTGAATCATTAATCCAATAAAAAGAAAAGAATTGAATAATCTAAATGAGAATTTAGATGAAAAGAATTTCTTGTCGATAATTAAAAGGAAAGAAAATCAAATAGGATTTTTACAAAAAGAAATTCTATATGCAAAAATAGAAAAGCAACTTCAAGACCCTTCAATAAAAGAAAAAATAATTAAAATACAAAAGGAATTTGAACAAGAAGTTTGTTCAGAAGTCCTTAATGCTTTTTGGGAAAGGAAAACTCATATGGTATCTTTACCATATGAAGAAGGTTTCCATGAAAGTAAAATACCCACAAAAGCTAGACCAATTCAAATGAATAATGAAACCTTAGAATATTGTAAAAAAGAAATTAAAGGTTTTCTTGATAAAAAATTAATTAGGTCTAGCAAGTCCCCCTGGAGTTGCACAACCTTTTATGTTTCTAATCAATCTGAGATTAAACGAGGAGAACCTCGTATGGTAATAAATTACAAGCCTTTAAATAAAGTCTTGAAATGGATCAGATATCCTATTCCAAATAAAAGAGATTTGATAAAAAGATTGCGTGATGGAATTATCTTTTCTAAATTTGATATGAAGTCAGGCTTCTATCAAATCAAAAAGAAAGAATTTACAATTGTTTATATTGATGATGTTTTGATTTTCTCAAAATCATTAGATCAATATTTTAAACATTTAAACATTTTCAAAGAAACAATAAAGAAATATGGAATGGTTATATCTACCAAAAAGATAAAATTATTCCTGCGACACCCCCTTTTCAGGGTATCACATTTAAGTAACTTGTTGCGAATATACACTCAATAAAATGTTACTGGTTGCTTTTGGAAAATATAATTTTCTAGTTACTTATCCCTTTCAAAATTAGAGATAATTTTTTTTGTTTTCTTTTACTCCATATACAACCCAACACCATTAACATAATATAAACAGGTATCATAAGAGTTTCACATTTAGACCTTCACATAATAGGTAATCTCCAAAGTCATAGCATAAGAAAATAAAGATGTAGTCATAACTAGGGATGGCAACGGGGCGGGGCGGGCACGGGTAGCACTCCCCCCGCCCTCGTATCCGTCGGGTAAAAAACCGCACTGTCCCCCTTTGTTACCCACGTGGGTATTTTTCGGGCGGGTATCCAGCGGGTTTCGCGGATATCCGCGGGTTTACGGATATCCACGAATTATTTTTTCCAGAAAAAATATATACTCTTTTTACTTGAAAAATTGCTAAAATATGCGTAATTCAATTTAAAATAACCATGTTCATACAAATAGATGTTAAGAAAGCATCAAAGCATTATCCAATTACAAAAGTTACTAACAAAAGTAATCAAATACATTTAGCAATTACTACATATATATATATATATATATATATATATATATATATAATAAAGGGCATTTCAGTAATTTAAGTAACGGGTGCGGGTATCCGCGGGCATGGATAGTGTGATACATGTCCCCACCCCGTTTATAAACGGGTATTGAAATTATCCGTTTATTTTACCCGCGGGTACCCGTTTAACTACCCGCCCCGTGTTCGTTGCGGATTTTATCCGCGGGTATCCACGGGTACGGGTAAAATTGCCATCCCTAGTCATAACGTAGCGGTAATCTGGAATCACAACTCAAAGGAATGACTCTCAATAACCAAACATCCAGACTAACCAAGTACCACTACTTTATAAGACACCAAAAGTCCCATAGCCAGTCAATACTAGTAATCACTGTTTTCTCAAAGAATCTCATTTTCAAAAGAGAAAATCATAATAATATTAACTTACAATCTCACAGTTAAATATATTTCTTTTATAACTCAACCAAAATTCATAAGCTGGTCACTCTACAAGACAGTTATTGGAAATACCCTCGTGTCATTCCCACTAACGAATACTTCTTCAAGCATATAGAAGTTAAGTCCTCAAATGACTCTGAATTCCTTCACTTCATCCGTACTAGTGTACCAAAGTACTACCTTAGTCTAGAATAAACATGATATCGTTGTAAGGGTGAGTTTCCAATATATGAGTTTTGATAAGACAACCCCATGCACGACACACAAATAGCATATACCATATATTCACAGCATACTAAAATTACTCAAAACAGTAGAATAATTTAATTCAAAGGGTTTCATACTCGACAGTCATCGTCATTTTATAAAAATGCATGACACTTCAATATTCAGGCTCTATTTTAATACCTAATCTCCGGAGATCCCACAACTTTCTGTTTCGTTTTGAGATGATCAAGCTCTATACATGACCCATTGTAAAAACGAAATAAAACAATGTCCAAGAGAACACATAACACACTGGCCACACACAGTTTCACCAAGGTTATTGTTCAAAAATGTAACTCATTGGCTCACACAGAATCCCAATGGTCACTGTGAACAATGGAGATTATTGTCCATAACCTATTGCATCACTCTGAATCACAATAGTTATCGCATAAAATTTGACACACAGTCCAGTAAAAATACATTGGCTCATGCAGAGTCCCAATGATCAAATGGAAACATAGTCCATAACAAATACATTGATCCACTCAGGACTCAATGATCATAACACATGACATGTCTACCAGCTATGCATGAGAAAAACTTTTATTCTCGTTTCGTTTTCTCTGTCTTAATAATTTTTCCTTGTCGAAGCACAAAGCTAACGACTGTGCTTAATTTTTCTTATTAAGACTTTCCACTTAAACAAACATAGGACACATAGTCCGAGTGCTCAATCGCAAAGCCCTAAACCGATGCACTAGTCTTACACTCGTGGATATGGAACTCACAATTTCCACATCAACTTAGGACACACAGTCCACAAAATCATTGCAGGACACTCAGTCCAATGACATAGATCCCTGATCTACGTGTCCACAAAACACTATAACCCCGACGTCTGGGTCCCTAGGTTCATTTATCTGCTTGTAAAACATTTCGCTCAGTGAAAAACAAATACAAAAGCTCCGAAAACTTATCCAAGTTTAACGGAATAATTTCACTGAATAAAATTCTCTTACAGAAATCCTTTTTCCGTTAAAACGTTGATAAAACCTGAAAATCATTTGACAAATTCTTTTATTTTCTGACTATTTCATTTCTGAAAATAATTCTCAATAAAAGTCAACTTTTAAAAAGTATTCAATAAATAAATTCATAATAATAAAATAACTATATATTTAATCTTTTTCAAAAATTTTAATAGAATTCTTTTTATAACTTAAATAACTTTTTCTGTCATAAGTAATTGTTCTGACTGCTATATAACATTATTTTCGGAACTTAATCACTTTAAATAACATTTTAGAATAAAATTGAATTTATTTTGGAAAAATTAGAGCCTGTATAAAATTTCACAGTTTCGCCCTTACTGTCACTTATTGACACAATTTCCACAAAATATTATTAAAATAATATTTTTTTCACTTTTCTCAAAATTTCCCAAATTAATCACTCTGATTAAATTATCCAAACTTATTAAGCTTTTGTCCTCAAATTAATTTTAAACATTGACCAATGTCAGGTTTCTCAATCCAACACTCAACAACAAATAAAATTTCAATCACAGAATAGCATGACATATATCAATTCATGACATGCATTACAATTATAATATAACCAAATAATTATAATCATGTAAATCCACATATCACATAAACTGAATTACTCAGGTAAGTATCTAATCAATCCAGCAGTTAACAGTAAATAATGTAATATCATAAAATATTTCTGCAGAAAATTAACAAACGACTCCAACAATAGGCATATGATTATCTTAAACTCCTCAGGCATACTCCCCTTACCTCTTAGAGTTTCGAACTAGCAGATTCAAGTAATCTCCCTATCCTGATCCGGTTCTCCTCCGTCAGCTTAAGTCAAGCTAACTTGAACGATTCCTTCAAACGAATTACAACCAAAATAAATCAAATCAAACAACAACATACTTGGATCATGAAGGTTAGGTTTCGGTCTCAGCAAATTTTCCTAGGTTAGGAAATTTGAAAATTTGTTAACTTAGGGATTTATGATCCATAAGTAACTTAAACATGATTAAGTACTTAAACCAAGATCATGAACTAAGAACATGGAATAAAACTCATCTAGTTCCAAGAACTAGGGTTTCGGTTTTTCTCAAGACCATAGGCTAGAGGTTTTAAAATTTTCTCAAATATTGGATTTAATCAACATACAAAACCTAGAGTTGGATTCAAGTGTTACAAAACAACATTTGAATAAAAAATCCATCCAATATTCATAGCTAGGGTTTCGGTCTTTATGAAACAAATAGGTTAGGGTTTGATTTTTGGTCTTCTACTTACTTACATACAAGAACTATCAAGGTACTAAGAGATTGAATCATGAATCAAGACATGAAAATGAAACAAAACCCATGAACTCCACTTTTTCATGGATTCGGCCCAGCTCAGAAAATTGGGAAGGAAATTTCTCATGATCATATGCTTCTATATGATGAAAATAGAGATGATTATGAGATCATAGCATTTGGTTTCATGTCAAAATGCTTTTTCTAGAATTAGTTATGGATTTTTGAAGTTAACTTCATGAACTTTGAATGAAATGAAGAACTTGATGAACACAAGCATAAATCCATAAAAGTTGTGAAGAGAAAGGCTTTAAATGACAATATTAAGAGTTGTTACCTCTTGATGATCAAAGAAAATGATGATTTGGATGATTTTCTTCACAAAATCACCTTGATGATGAGGATTTAGAGCAGTTTCAGTAATTTAGACATATCTCTCAATATACTTGTCCGTTTTTTATGATCTTTATGTCGTTGGAAATAAGAGAGAAAGAGGAACAACTTTCATGTAGAAAGTTTTCTGATATTAATTACATAAAATGGTCAGAATCTCTGTACAAAATCTGGTGAGTATGAACACCTATGAAGTTCTTATGTGTTCTTAAGGAAACATGAACTTTGGAGGAAGAAGATGACATGAAATGAAATGAAGAAATTGCCTAAGTGTGTTATGATGAAGGAGCCGTGGGTTTTTTGGGGGTGGGGTGGGGGGGGGGGGGGGGGGGGGGGGGTAATTTGGTCAAAATTTACAGAGGCATGACTTGCAAAATTCATGGAAAGCTAGGGGTAAAATCGTCATTTCCATGTAAAATATCCTATTGTCATAAATGCATCATTATGACCATTATGACTCGGATAGGATCATCATAAATGCATGTCACATCAGGCACCTCAGCTCCGTTGCTGACTCCCTGATTCATCCGACGCAGGTCTTCCTAGAGATATCTCGACGTTTTTGCCCGCAGCAAATATAATATTTTAATTTTTTGCTAAATTTTTCAAAACTTCCAGTATCGTAGCATATTTGATAAAAACATTTTTCATCTCGTTCACGAATTAAAATTAGGTTTTCTGAGCAGTAAACTTTTACTGTCGGTGAAAACAAAGAAAACGACAGACCGGTTTTCGTCTGAATTTTCAACCAAAAACTTCCCCGTAGCCTTATGAAAATAAGTATAACATGGAAATGACCTTGATTTATCCAAAATCATTTTCTAAATCTCGGATAAAAATATATATGTTTATATATTTATTACCAATATTAGAAAGCAGTAAAAATAAGGGTGTTACAATTCCAAACAAAAATAAGATTTTTAGGTCATGAGATCTATCAAGGAACAATAACTCCAATAAGCAGAAGTATTACTTTTGCTGAGAAATTTCCCAATGAATTAAAAGATAAAAAACAATTACAAAGATTTTTAGGATATTTGAATTTTGTTTCCGAATTCATTCCTAATATTAGGATTAAGTGTAAGCCTTTGTACTCTAGGCTTAGAAAAACCTCAAATCCTAAACCATGGTCTGATGAGTTAACCAATTTGGTCATAGACATAAAAAAAAGGATGTTAAAATTCTTCCTTGTCTAGGAATTCCTCATCCCGATGCTAGTCTAATTGTTCAGACAGATAAATCAGATTTAGGATATGGTGGTATCCTACTCCAGACCCTTCCACAGTCAAAAGTCGAACAAGTTGTCAGATTTCACTATGGTCTTTGGATACAGTCTCAAGAGAAATATAGTACTATCAAAAAAGAGATTTTATCTATAGTGCCATGTATCACGAAATTCCAAGACGATTTAATAAATAAAAGGTTTTTACTTTGAATTGATTGCAAAGCTGCAAAAGATGTTTTGTAAAAAGATGTTCAAAATTTAGTTTTGAAACATATCTTCGCCGAATGGCAAAGTTTATTAAGTTGTTTTGATTTTGACATTGAATATTAAAAAGGATAAAATAATTCCATCCTTGATTTTTTAACTAGGGAACTCTTGCATGGCACTCATCCCAGATGAATACCAGGTCCAGAGGTGGATCTTCCCGAGGAGGGGCTCCACCCTCGCCAAATAGATCAAAAATATTAACCCCTGATTCTTTTGCTCATTCAGCCTCTCAAATAACCCAAAGAATCTTCCTCCAAATAAATCCACAAATAACCCTACACAAACCACAAATAACCCCACACCAATTACAAATAAGTTTGCTCCTTTGAGTGATGAGATACTTGCCAAAATAACTTCTCCCAGAGAACCTCTTGCATTTAAAATAAAACCAGTTTGCAAAAAGCATGCTCTAACAGAGCAAGAATATGGTAACCTTACCACTGAAAGTCCTTGGGATATGTTAAAACAACTTATTCCAAATGGATTTGGCTGGGTCCCAACCAGCAGTGCTACAAAAAATTTACAGTTCTATCAATTTATCCTAATTGATACAAATTCAGTCAGAATTGAACAGGAAGTCAATGCTAACGCTTCTGAAATAATTGCCTATTCAAAATGCAAAATAATGAAGGTCCTTACCCTTTCAGATTGAGGACAAAGCCCTTTCATGCCTGAAATATTTTCAAGGGTATTTGACCCTCCGGTTTACAATTACTTTGATTATCAAAAGGCTTGGGAAATGGCACTCCATCAAACAAATCCCCATCATTTTTGGTACTTCAATTTTCTAAATACCCAAACCAGATACCCCAACTGGTTTATGGAATGGTTTTGGGAAAATGGCCTTTCAGTCGATATTCTTCCCAATTCAATTTATGAAATTTACAATGAATACAAGAATTTAACCCCATCAATCCCAATCTTTGGAAAATTACATCATTTTTGTGCTCAGTTTGGGATTGCCTGGTTGCTCAAATTTAATTTTGAATACCACAAACATTTACCAGAACCGTTTCCCAAATATATTTGTTCAATAAACACGGTTTCTTGGTGGAAAAAGTATAACAATAATATGGTGGAAACAAAGTTCATCTCTTTGAAATATATGGTTCGTTCAAAAAGGGTCCTTCCAGCCTTTGAACCTCCCAAGTCTCCAAAAGCAAAAGAAGTTTGCAGTTCATCCACTCAAGCAGTAACTCCATACACAATTAATTTCAGTGCTTCAACTCCACAAGAATATAAAAAGATGTTGAAGGACGCCCTTTCATCAATTGACTCAAATGAAGAAGATGAGAATTTATCTTCTCTCGGATTCGATTATAATCTATATCTGGAAAATGTAGATCCAGATGTTGGGTTCTTTGACCAGTAATTCAATAAAGTCACTATAATCTTGTCACATCTCCCACAGATTTAAGATGGCCGACATGATTCCTTTCAGTCACCACCCTCAATAAAGAAAAGTCATTTGTCATGTCATGATTCCTTTCAGTCACCATCCAACATCAGAATCAGAAGATGTTTCTTGATTTTGATAAATTATTTCCTGTTCCTCATCTATAGAGGAGTTATCAGATGAATCTGCTTCATATAGAAGAATTTTTGCAATTTGATTTTTTATTTCATCATCCATTTTAAGTTCTTTTATCTTTTGTTTGACTCGACATTTCTTTTCTATGTGACCTGTACGACCACATTTATAACCAACTATGTTTTTATCAAAACCTTTATTATATGGTTTACTATATGTCTTATTTTGTGATTTTCTATAAGGTTTATATGATTTTTCTACTTGTTTTTTATTAAACCTTTTATATTTTTTAAAATTTTTGTGGTTTATTCTTCGTTTGTTTAGAAGGAGGAGTTATTTTCTCATAACCAAATTGTTCACAAAAATTTCCTAATTCTTTATTATTTGTTTTACTTTCATATTTTGCTTGTCTATGCATTTTTATATCTGTGCAAAATTGTAAACATATTTTATTTATTATTGAAATTATTCTTCCGTAAGTTATTTCTTCTAAGGGAGTTCTTGGGCATTCATTTTTTATTTGAGTTATAACCTTTTGTGCAAAATTCTTTGAAAGATCAGAGATAAACTTATCTTTCCAATAAAAATATCTACAGTATGTTCTTGTATAAATTTTTACTGAAAAATTATCTTTATACCATCTAAATTTTTCTAAAGTTAAATATTATTTAATATTATTTAATATTTCTAATGATCTGTCTGCTTAAACATTAGCGTCTACTTGTTTTGCAAAGATTAATGCTTCTACTTGTTGATCTATTTGTATTGTTTCGATCTCACCATTTTCTTTAGTTCTTATTTCTTGTTTTGCAAATGTGAGAATTGTTTGTCTATCTATTTCTCTTAAATTATTATCCCACCATCATTTTAGGCTTCCAGTGAAACCTTGGATTAATAATTTGACTGTACTTAAAGCATTATTTCTTTTTGTCCTGTAGGCAGTTGCTGCCATTGACATTTCTTCTAATTTTCTCATTATTGGTATTCTGAAAAATCATCTATATTCCATTCTACAATACCATCACCATTGTATTGTGAGGCATATTCAAGACCGTGATCTTCAAATTGAATATCTGGTAGAGTAGGTCTATGGTAATAATTTCGAGAAGTTGGATAGGTTTTTGAGGTATTTTTTATCTTATTAATTGTGTCTATATTTGTATCTTCAAATTGTTTTTCCAATTCTAAAATATCTTCATTTATCATATTTAATTTTGGTGAGGATATTTTCAATGAAGCTAACCTTTTGTTTATTTCATATAAAAGATGGCTGGTAGGTTCTTTTCCTATTTTTAGTTCGTTTATTTCTGAATCTGAAAGTTTATAAGGATATATATATATATATATATATATATATATATATATATATATATATATATATATATATATATATATATATAGTATTAAATGTTCAGAAAAATACATTACCAAAGTAGCGAGAAAGTAAATGGATAGTGCTAATTTATATTTTTTTTTAAAAACTAAATTAAATTCACTATAAAATTGAATGTTGAGATAAGTAGAATAATAATGTATTGAGAGAAATGTCAAATGTGAAAAACAAAATGATAAATAAATATTTTTTTCTAAAAATGATTAACTCACACTGGAAAAGAGAAAAAATAAAACAAATAAATTTTCAAGAGAGGAGGAAATCAATAGTATGATAGATAAATATAATTTATAAAAATGGTTAAGGTGCACGGAAAAAGAGAAGAAACAAATCAAATAGATTTTCAAGATTCAATAAAAATAATTATTTGATAGATAAATATATTTTACAAAATTTGTTAACCTGCACGGGGAAAGATGAGAAATAATTCAAATAGATTTTCAAGAGAGAAGAAAAAATAATTTAAAAGATAAATATATTTTCTAAAAATGATTAACTTGAACGGAAAAAGAGAATAAATGAATCTAATAGATTTTGAAAGACAAGAAAAAATAATATGATAGATAAATATATGTTCAAAAATGGTTAGCTTGCATGGGAGATGTTAAATAAATCAAATAGATTTTTAAGAAAGAAGAAAATAATAATAGGATACATAAATATAATTTCTAAAAATAATTCGCTTACATGGGGATAAGAAAAGAATTAAATCAAATAGAATTTCAAAAGAGAAGAAAAATTATGATAGATAAATATATATTCTAAAAATGGATAACATGCTCAGGAAAATATGAGAAATATATCAAATTGATTTTCAAAAGATAATAACAAAAAACAATACGATAGATAAATATAATTTCTCAAAATTGTTAACTTGCATAGAATCTAGAATCTGATGCAATTAAGCTTGAAAGCCATCAAAGGAAGTGGTTGTTCTAGGGGTTCCAAGTTTTTGGAAATGAACATAAAAGAGTAGAAATAAAGCAGATAGATTTTCAAGAGATAAGAAAAAATATTATAGATAAATATATTTTCTAAAAATAGTTAACTTGCATGGGAAAAGAGGAGAAATAAATCAAATAGATTTTCAACAGAAAATAAGAAAAATAATATGATACATAATTATATATTAACTTGCATGGGAAATGATGAGAAATAAATCAAATAGATTTTGAAAAAAGAATAAAAGAACATGATAGGTAAATATATTTTCTAAAAATGGTAAACTTGCAAGGAAAAAAGTAAAAATAAATCAAATAAATTTTTAAGAGAGAAGGTTTATAAATCAAATAGATTACCAAAAACCTTATAATTAAACTTATATGAAGATATATCTTTATATTTTACATAACAACATTTTCAAATATTCTTGCATAATTAACCTTATAAATCAACAATTTTTGGTACATAATTCCTCACAAAAATTTGTAAACTAAAACGTAAAATGAACAATTACACATATTTGTATGAAATCCTAAAAAAACAACATATTTCCTGTACATGGCAGGGATTCATACACTAGTATATATTAAAACAAAAAGGAAAATACTTGGCCTGCGGAAGCCATACCCTACAAACAATGATTATTCATTATTGACAGCGTTGGATACACTGGATTTAGACAAAAACAAAAAAACAAAAACGAAAATCCTTTTTATATACTTTTTTTCATCATCGTATATTTATTTATTTATTGGTACAAAAGTTTTTAAAAGATATAATATAGGTTAAAGTAATATTTTGGTCCCTACATCTGACATGAATTCTCGATTTGGTCCCTATACATAAAAAATTATTAAAATGATCCATATACATACAAAAAGTCTCCATTTGGTCTCTATACGTTACCCGTTTGGTCCCTATACGAGAAAAAATTATCAATCAGTCCGTAAAATTTTATACGACAGTGACCAAATGGAGACTTTCTTTATGTATAAGGACTATTTTATTAATTTTTTATGTACAGTGACCAAATCGAGAATTCGTAATATTACTTTAACCTATAATATAATATAATATATGCAATCACCAATGACACGTGGTGTTGAAAAATCGAACAAGACAAATAGCACCGGTAGTATGTAACAGCCCGTTTTTAGTTACGCTATTTAACCGGTTAAAATATAATTACATATATGATTAATTATTTTATTTGGATGTTTGTTAATTTTGTTATGTGGTTTAGTTTGAGTAATTAAATTACTCTTTTCAAATTATTTTATTGGGTGCATTAGCACTGACTTATTTCAGTGGATGCACACTTACTAGACAATAAGTTACATTATTGTCACTATTACTACCAGTACAGAAAAAATATTTTAAATAATATGTTTAAGAGAAAAGCATTTTTATATTTTCATTCAATTTAATTTTAGAGTTGAAAATAAACTGGTTTGACCTTAATCGAAGATTAAATTTTGGACCGAGTATTTTCTTAGTTGATCAGTCCAACTATTAATCTTTACTCTAATTTGAATTTCGAAAACGTATATCTATCAATCTTTATTTTTAGATTCCAGAAAGTAAAAACATGTTTATGTTAGGCTTAATATTTTATCACTCATTTATGTACCTATCACTAAATAATTAACTAAACAAGTTTTATTTGGAATGACTAGTGGCCACGGCAATTGCTGTAATAAAGACACCTCCACCTTTACAAATTGTGCCGCATACTAAGAACATAGCACGCAGGTGCTTGCCTTGCAGTGGATAAGTTCCTTCATTTTGCACTAAATGCTCCACGCCAATTTGCAGCAGCTTGTTACATGGAGAAGTTCCACGCCAAACTACATTCATCTTTCCTCCTAAATTGATTTCTTTTTCATATCGTTTTTTTTAGTTAGTTTGCGTATTAAAAAGCAAAGAGAAATAGCTAGAAAGAAAGCAAGTCAGATAGAGAGTATTAAGAAAAAGCATGAGAAAGAGAGAGAGAGAAATCGTGAGAGTGAGAGAAAATTCTAGAGAGATTTCCGATCAATCTGTTCGTCCTATCAAAATTCTGATTATACCGTTGTGATCCTCACGATGTCTACTTCATTATCCTATCTTTCTTTTCTTGATTAGGCTAAGGTAAGCCTATGTCCTTTTTATACCTAAATGCCGTCGGCGACGGTATTGAGGTTATCTTTCAATTCATTTATCGGTTTCCAATTCCGTCTTCAGATTTGGACTACACGTAACGTGTGCTTCACAATGATGTGTTCAGGTGAATTTTTGGAGCCCCGGAGGGTGTAGAACGGTGCGTGGCAGATTTGAGGTATTTTAGGGAGTGTCCGTTTCGTTGCCCCAGAGCTAGCCTAAGACATTCCAGGTGGGGGAAAGAAACTATTTAATGTCGGAAACGGCGCAGACATTTAATTAGATAATGGTGTAGGGCGACCCAAACCCTACATGAGAACGAGTAATGGACAATGTCTATACCACATTAGGGACTACTCAGTGGTACCGATGATGATATAGAAATTGTGCGTTTATCGTCGTTACGCTATAATTATATTTTATGTTATTACGTGATGATTACGTGTTTGACTGGTTGGTGTGAAATTGATACTGTTTATACTTATTATTATTTTTATTATTATTATTAGCAGAGATTATTATTATTATTATTATAAGTATTATTTTATTGTTAGTATTATCATTTTTATTATTATCATTATTGTCGTTATTATTATGATTATTATGATTATTATTATTATTATTGTGATTATTATTCTTATTAGGATAATAGACCGAGTGTAATGATTGTGATTAGAGGATTGAGTAAATCATAAGTTATATGAGACATGAGGATGTATTTGGGGATTGCATACTATATGAGATAGCAAAGGCCTAACCGAGATAATTATCGTGATATGAGAACGAGAGTGATGAGATGAGATTATTTTGAGGTTATCTATGAGATTATGATGACCTAGTTAGGGCACTAGGGGGTGACCAAACATGGTCTCGTGATATGAGGGACCGAAACATGGTCGTGTGGACTCGAAACATGGTCGATTGGGGTCTATGCCTCGGAGGGAAAATTCCCGGGATAGGCTAACGGCGGACCGCCCGAGAGATGATTTCATTTTAGTCGCAGCCTATAGTTCATGCATTGCATGAGCATCCCGGATTGTGGTCCAGAGGTGTGCACCGGATTGTGCGTCTATAGTGCCATTGCTTTGCGTGGGCACTCTCCATCCGCTGACGAGGGTGTGTGCGGGGACTCGGGACGTGTCGATTATATTGTTGTGATATCCGGATATGGCCGATACCGAGGAGACTATTCATACAAGATTTGCATTGCATCATGATGGAGGGTAGAGGAAAGATCCTAGATGTGGATTGAGGATGATTATGTTATATATATTTATACTGGGGAGACGGATGTTTAGTGTGCCGTTATTTAATTAAATGTTGCTAAACCATTTCCACGGTTGATGTTATATGGTTTCTTATCCCTATTTTCTCTATATTGTATATGTTTCTTTTTGGTGATCGTGATGAGAAGATCCTACAGAGAGTCCAGCCATGGAGGAACTTGATGGGACTTCATATGAGCCTGACGTTGGAGGACGAGCAGTGGATCCTCATAGTTGAGTATAGAGTCTATGGCCAGTGCGTCTCATCTCTTTAGGATGTTGTTTTTATTTTCTGTTTGATTATCAGTTTTGTACACTTTGGGATCCGACTGATGGGATTCCCTCTACTGTACTGTATCAGGACCTGAGTGGTATATGTTATGTATGTATATTAAGTTTTAAATTTTTCCGTTGTTTTAATATATTCGCTTAACGCTAATTAGGTTTTAATATTTTGGGTTTTCTTTAATGGGACGTCGGGGCGTCTCATAGTACACCCTTTCACGTGTTCCACCTCCTTGGCATTTATTCACCGCCGCTCAGCTCCACCTCCACTGACCTCTTCCGCCGCGCTCCTCCATCCAGGTAACCCAATATCATTATATTCTGTTTTTGTGAAATTAGAGTGTAAAGTTTTAATCTTTTTTATTGTGTGAAGTTATAAATTATAATCCTCATTTTCGTTATAATCTTTTGAACCTTATTTATGTGTATATTCAAAGTGGGTGTTCCATCCACCATCATATAATACATTACAAAGTTAGAAACTTGTTTAGCTGCTGGATTGCTTACATCTTCAACAGGGCCTTTTACAGCTTAGCATAACAGACTAACACCAATACATACTGTTAAAGGGAGTAAATTAACGTGAAGCTTTTCAACATTTGCTTTCTTTACATTAGAAATCAAAAATTATTTCCTAGATGCTTATTGTTATCATTTCTAGAATTTACGTACACTTGAATAATGGTTTCTTTCTTTTGTTATCCAAATTGGATATCTATTACTGCAGATATTAAGTCGATTACTTGGGGTCAAAGATTACTGTCATCTCAGTCATGGCAACTAGTAAGTCAGACATACACATTTTTTAAGGAATTTGTTATTGTTTAATACATCTATTGCTTTATGGTATTCTTTTGCGGAGAAGTATATATATTTTTTCCTTCTAAATAATACAATGGAGTCAATAATCATGTGTTTCCTGCAGGACTTCAGTTTGAGAACTCTTTGTGAAGTTGGAGTGTTTTCTAAACTTACTAATGCCTATTGTTTGGTTGCTATTGGAGGTTCCGAAAACTTCTACAAGGTTTTTGTCCTTTTTGTGTACTTGGGAAATATATTCCCTAATGGATTTTTTGCATTTGGTTTCAAATGGGTTGGAATTGACATACCGGTTTATGTGTCTTTGCTGCAGTGCATTTGAGGCTGAGTTAGCAGATGTTATCCCTGTCGTCAAAACCTCCATTGGTGGCACTCAAATTGTCGGTCGTCTTTGTGTCGGTAAAGTTTTTCTCTTGAATTTTTAAATCTTAACGAGTATCAGTCCTTGCTTTGAACTATGTCAAGGCTGTTAAGAGATGTCTCCACCCTCTTCCTTTCTCTGTCAATCACAAATTTTCTTCTTTTAGTGTTACAAGAAAGAGATGGTAACATCAGCTTTTCCTGTTTATTGATTTTGGTTTATGGGACCTTATTAGTTTACCTTTCCATCGGTTTGCAGGAAACAAGAATGGGCTTCTCTTGCCCCATACTACCACAGACCAAGGTGATTTCAGTTAGTATATGCTATATGTTTAGTTTATCCTTAGTACTGTTGAATGCTATCTTAGTGTCATGTGTGTCATTACTTGTCAAATCATATTTAGTCCTCCTTCCAACAATAAAAGAAGTCACCCTAATTTTTTGGTCACTAAACTAAAGTACTTCAACTGTTCTTTTAAATAGCATCGTCAAACTAATCTAGCCTCAATTTTCTGGCATTGTAGATGGTAGGAAACCTGTGTAAAAGATTTGTATTTCTTTTTTGTTTATAAAGAAACAAAAGCCAGTCAGTATGAGGTTGGTTCTCTTGGCTAATGATTGATGGTTCATCTGTCATATTAAATATCTTCATGTTCTGTTTAATGGGAGGGACTGAGGGAGAGTGATTAAAAATATATTGAAAGCGCACCAATTAAAATGTAGCACCGACTAAGTTACCCTCCATGTACCAAATATTCAGTAAAAAATGAAGCACCATGTTGTACTTGTACCAAGGAGTATCGCGAACCAAGTAACTATGGTTGAGTGTTGTTAGCACTGATGAGATGGTGAACAATTACATATACTATGATGGCCAATTTCTTTATGGCTTCTGTATAATTTAAGTGAAAAAATAAATAAAAATACCAGTTCAATTACAGTGTTATAAAAAAGGTGTTTCATGATGGTTGTCTAGAGGCTTATTCAATTATACAGTGTCCAAAAGATTCTGAAACTTTTGTCTCCCTGCAAGTTTCTGGGATCTTTATAAAAAATCTAGGCCTTTCAACATTTTTTTTTTTCATTTTCTGCTAGGGTTTGATTGGTTTATTTGTCTGTATTAGAGAACAAAAATACTCTAAGGTGTTGCTTGTCCTGGATTATTACTTAGTATTATTTTCCTCTTATATGGCATTTATATTGTTTCATCTTTGTTGTGGTATAGAACTCCACACCTTTTGTGATATTATACTGATTTATGGTACTTGATTTTTTTGTCATTGGCTTTTACTAAAGAACTTCAACATTTAAGAAACAGTCTGCCTGAACAAGTTGTTGTTCAGCGCATAGAAGAAAGATTATCTGCTCTGGGAAATTGTATAGCTTGTAATGACCATGTGGCCCTCACACACACTGATCTTGACAGGGTATTGTCTTAATTGTACATCATAGCTTTTTTTTCTATGCTAATCTCATACTTGTTTAAGACTGAAAATTGATTTGGAGAGAAACTCATTTTCTTTTTAAACATGGATGATGAATAAAGGAATGGACAAATTGTAACATATCTGGTGCTTGACATTCTGAAACTAATCACCTTAATTTTTTAAGTTTTGACCATAATCATGTAAACTGTAAATAGTTTCTTGAAAAGAATAGACATGTATGATGTATGGTAAGACTAGGTAATGTGACCGCCCTGCAATCTATGTGACATGTACATGTTAAATTTTTTTTTTTTGGTGGGTTTGAGTTCAGGGTTGTGTATTTATAATCCAAGTACTTCAGCTTTTCTGAAAGAGAGGAAAAAACTTACTTGAATAACTATTAAATTTTTCATCGCTCTTGTTGGCATTGAATTAAAAATGATGAGGATAACTTGGAGGTTATGTAGGTAACTAATGCTGGTTTGCGAATTAACCAAATCATTATTTTTAACTTAAGTTGTCATGTAAGATAATTGTGATTTTTTAAGGGCCTCGTTACTCTTGTCTGTCCACTGAAATTTTTCTCTTGTATTATTCGACGCATATAAGTGGAGATCATTTCTGGTACAAGAGTCATTTAAGTATTAACACACTTCCTTTTATCCAAAAAATTAAAAAGGATAAAATAGAATATCGTTTATGTTCTAGATTTTTTAAATGATTGTTAGCTTGATCTAGTATTTACTGTGAAATCTTTGTTCAGGAAACTGAGGAGATGATTGCAGATGTTCTTGGGGTAGAAGTTTTCAGGCAGACTGTCGCCGGTAATGTTCTTGTTGGCAGTTACTGTGCCTTCTCCAATAGAGGTGGTTTGGTAAGTAAAGAAGACATGTTCTCTTGAAATTTGTGGGAAAGAAAATGAGTTAGTGTACTTTCTTTTGACCATACACTTCTTGCAGGTCCACCCTCATACTTCCATAGAAGACTTGGATGAACTTTCTACACTTCTTCAAGTTCCTTTGGTGGCTGGGACTGTTAATCGTGGCAGCGACGTCATTGCTGCTGGCCTGACAGTAAATGATTGGACAGCCTTTTGTGGTTCAGACACCACAGCAACAGAGCTCTCTGTGATTGAGAGTGTTTTCAAGCTGAGGGAAGCCCAGCCTAGTGCCATTGTGGATGAGATGAGAAAATCGCTCATTGATAGCTATGTCTGAGTTTTGATGATAGTATTCAATATGATGTTGTGGCACATTTGTAAGATGTCTATGTTTTGATTATAGGTTCAGTTTTTCTTTTGATAAACAGTTTTGGTGATAGTTTATCTTCTAAAATATGAACACAAGTAGTTTTCATTAATTGAGTATGATACGTTTTTATTCTATTTGTGGCTTGTCATCCATAACTCAAAGATGAAATATGGGTGCTATTGATAGAAAATTTTGGGTTACACATGTTATGTTTAAATGTGTTAGGGTCATTATTTTAATTAGCCAAATTAAAGTGATCTAATTTAAGTAAGGTTTATGGCTAAGGACATAATTGTCATGAAAAATACTGTGTAGATGCCTAAAGTCTTTTTTTTTTATTTTTATGATGGGCTAAAATATAAATAAGAAAAGTCCAAAGAGTCTCGACACTTTATGAAAGGGCATTGAGTCATTATAAAAGTTTATGGTCCTCAAGTCATATGTAATCAGTCTTCTTTTCTAACATTTCATCATTACAAAGGAGAGACTCTTTTATGGGTTTAAGAGGAATTGTATATGTTTGATTTGAAAAACTAAGAACCACAAGTTTCTCCATTATTCTCCATGGATTCAGGTATGCTTCAGCTATTGTCTTTCTATCTACATTCTTGATGATTGAACATGACTTGTCTTGATTGGATGATGGTTTTCATCTTTAAGTACATCTCCCGTAAAGTTTTTCCAACAGCCATTACGTTGTATACTCACGGTGGTAATAAAGGCTCGGGTTATTTCATCCCTAAGCAATGTTGTCATCCCTTACATCATTGATGAAGAAAGTAAGCAAACAAATACAAAAGGGTTTTCCATATAATCTATCACGAGTATTTTTATTTGTCCTTGGGGATTTAAGAGGCATATGATTATGAAAGAATTTATCGAGTTTATTTTAGACTAAAGGCTCGTTTTAGCCTCTAATAATCTTTGAGGTATCACTTTTCGTCCTTTTAGGAGAAAAAAACTTACTGATTAGTCTTCGAAAATGACAAGAATGACACGTTAGTTCCTCCGTTTGTCTCTGTCCTGAATACACCATTAGAATATTGATGTATATTGTTAGTATACCCAGGTATCTGTTAAATTCGTCCATGTGACATGTGTTAGTACATTTGATGCCGTGCATTTGGTGTATGTAGTGTGTTGCTTATAACACGTAGGGACTAATTTGTCCCACGATATAAATTTTCAAGGACTAAATTGGGTTACTCAAATAATAGTTGAGGATTCATAATTGTTTTCATGGTATATTTTGCATGCGGAGACCCGTTGTTGGGTATCTGGACACACTAACGATACACATCAATACTCTAACGTTGTGCGGTGTGTTTAGGATAAAGACAAACGGAGGGACTAAAGTGTTTCTCTTTTGTCATTCCTGAAGACTATTCTATGATTTTTTTCTTCACATGGACATAAAGTGATATCGAAAAATTGCCAGGAACTTAAATAAGCCGTCTAGATGTTTGAAATAACTTATGAAAATAACCTATAAATTTGTTTTAACCTATTTCAATCAGTTTGTTAAATAAGTTTATGAAATAAGTTAAAAAAAATTATAAAATAATAATAATTTCTTATACGAATAAATGTTTAACTAAAATGTTTATATAAAGATCCTTAATCCATATAAATATTAACTATCAAGGACTATGGCGAATATGAATTTGTTAATATTTTTCATAAGAGTTTTAGGACAAGTCTTGTTCAAATAATTCAAAGTTTAAAACCACCTCTCCCCCTTTTCTCTTGTGCTAAGTGCAAAGTTGATTATTTCTTCTCATCATATAAGTTTGACTTTGACTATATATATATATATATATATATATTAAATAATATGGCAATATAACTACTAATTAAATGATAATGTAAAGACTTTATATTAAAAATATACTATTAAAAAAGATAATCCAATAGAAATAATATTAGAGAAATTCTTGCATAGACACAAACCTAACATATCACCCTTAATCCAATACTATAAAGTTTTTGCAATACACAATTCACGAAAAAGTCATATCTACTGGAAATATATTATCATTAAATTCTAAATTTATTTAGAAGCAAATGAATTTTAAGCAAAAGTGTTCAATTTTTAATAGAAATTGGTAACTATTTACTAGTTATTATACCCAAATCAAAATATAATAATTGACATATTTACAAAGAGTGAATAAAACATGTTTAAGCTTAAAGGCTAAGGAGTCTTTGTATCCAAAAAGGCTAAAGAGTCTCAATAACCAATATGTGTTGATTTAAGTGGAAGGAGTTCCAATCTCTTGAAATATAAGATTTTGGTTTGAAATCGAAATCAGAAAAACAATCCGTTTATTTCAAACGGATCATAAATTGGATGTTTCTTTAAAAGGTAAGGGTTTGGTTTGGAAAACCAAAAATAGCCTCTCTCTCCTAATTTTTAAACTCACAATGGAGACTTTTAGTTGATAGTTTTTTTTTTCCTTTTAAAAAAATCATATCAGGATTAATGATTTTTTTTAATCAGGAATAATAATCTTAGACATATTAAAAACATACTTGGTAATTCTTAAACAAGTTTTAAAATATTATCCAAGAATCTTTTATTTCCATATTTCATTTAATGACATCTTCTCGACTACTCATAAAAAATAAAAATAATATTTTTTTTTCAAAAACACCTTTAAATATAAATTAATAAACAATTTAAACAATTTTAAAAAATAATACATTTTTTTATAAAATAAAAATATATTTTAACATAATATTAATAAAGTTTAATTGTTATATACAATAAAGTTTTTTACATCGTCCACCAATCAGAAATCATTATATAAATGACTTTTTTAATGAGATATAAATGACTTTTAAGATGGTTAGCACGAGAGTAATAGAATTTTAATAACTTATCAAATTTCTAATTGATTGACAGTGTAAAAAATATTTATATTTTTGATAGATATCAATTAAATCCATATTAATATATGAACTATAATAACATTTTCAATTATATATCTAATACTTTTTATGTTTACCGGAAATTTTGTTGTCCCCTAAACCCTAAAAAAATATCCCTTCAAAGACCCTGACGTCACACTCTTCCTAGACCAGCGTCGCACGAGTCACGACGGGAGGCTTCTTCCGGCGAGACCAGCGGCGCACGACGAGCTTCTCCGTTTCGCGCCTCTGATATCTCTTCGTTCTTTCGCTCCCAGGTATTTTGTTTCTTCCCTCTGTTATTTTTTGGTTTAGTTTTATGTTCTTTGTGTTGCCTACCTCTTGCATCATGAATATTGATTAAAACTGATGAAGAGTCTTCAGTTAGATAGCTGTAATTGCTGTCAACTGCAGTGTACCAAGTTTATAATATCTGTCAAGTGATCTTTTTTCTACCAATTTACTATATATAGAATGTGTGCTGATGTGATGCCTTAAGCAGGACGTAAAGTAATTATATTACAAAGTGTTTAATGGTGCTGGTTGAGACCAAAATAATATTTGTCAAATGGTGCTGGTTGAGAACAAAGTGTTTATCCACTTTTTTTTTTTTTTGCTTAATGATGCTTGTTATGGTTGTGATTCAGGTGCTGGTTTGTTTAAGAAGAAAGGGTTTAAAAAGTTTCCTTTAAATTGTTATATTGTATTTGTAGATAGTATGTCTTCATTTGGATTGAAATTTGATTCGTTGATTGATCTCTTCGTTAATTTGTATTTGTAGTTATAATTATATATACACACACACAAACACACTGGCTCGCCACCGGTTGAATTGATTGAACCGCTCTCATTTCCGGTCATCCAGTTGGACTTGTTTAAGAACACTCAAACAATGTGACCGCTTCATTCTATTACTAATAATATCACTCCACTCCATCCATCCAAACATGGCTTAAATTTATAATCTTTTTTATTGTGTAATAGATATAGTCTTCTCTTATCCCCTGTATTTGGAATTGAGGAATTTTTGAACCTGATTTACGTGTATGATTCAAAATGGGTGTTCCATCCACCATCACACAATACAAAGTTAGAAACTTGTTTAGCTTCTGGATTGGTCACTCACTAGTTCTAAGTTGCTTACATCTTCAACAGGGCCTTTTACAGCTTTGCAGAACTGACTAACACCAATACATATACTTTTAAAGGGATCAAATTAACATGAAGCTTTTCAAAATTTGCTTTCTTTGCAGTAGAAATCAAAAATTATTTTCTGGATGCTTGTTGTTATCATTTCTAGAATTTATTTCCACTTGAATAATGGTCCCTTTCTTTTGTTGTCCAAATTGGATATCTATTACCGCAGATATTAAGTTGATTACTTGGGTCAAAGAATACTGTCATCTCAGTCATGGCAACTAGTAAGTCAGACATATACATTTCATAGGAATTTGTTATTGTCCAATACATTATTGTTTTATGGTATTCTTTTGCAGAGAAGATTTTTTTCTCCTTTAAATAATACAATGAACTTAATAGTTATGTGTTTCCTGCAGGACTTCAGTTTGAGAACTCTTGTGAAGTTGGAGCGTTTTCTAAACTTACCAATGCCTATTGTTTGGTTGCTATTGGAGGTTCTGAAAACTTCTACTGGTTTTTGTTCTTTTTGTGTACAATTGAAATATATTCCTAATGGATTGTCACATTTGGATTCAAATGGGTCGGAAATGCCATACCGGTTCTCTAGATGAATAAATTTATGTGTTTTTTATACAGTGCATTTGAGGCTGAGTTAGCAGATGTTATCCTATCGTCAAAACCTCCATTGGTGGCACTTGTATTGTTGGTCGTCTGTGTCAGTAAACTTTTTCTCCAGAATTTTTAAATCTTAACTAGTATCAGTCCTTGCTTTGCACTATATCAAGGCTGTTAAGAGATGGGTCCAACCTCTTCCTTTCTCTGTCAATTACAATTTTTCTTCCTTTAGCATTACATGAAAGAGATGATAACATCTGTTTTTCCTGTTTATTGATATGCGTTTATGGGACCTTATTAGTTTACCTTTCTATCGGTTTGCAGGAAATAAGAACGGGCTTCTCTTGCCTCATACAACGACAGACCAAGGTGGTTTCAGTTATTATGCTATATGTTTGGTTTATTCTTAGTACTGTTTAATACTATCTTATTATCATGTGTTATTGCCTTCAAAACATATTTAGTCCTCCTTCGACCAAGAAAAAAACTCACCGTATTGTTTTTGGTCACTAAAGTACTTCAACTATTCTTTTAAATAGCATTGTCAAACTAATCTAGCCTAAATTTTCTGGCATTGTAGATGGCAAAACCCCTGTGCAAATATTTTTCTCTTATACGGTGTTTATATTGGTTGAACACAATGACTTCGTTTGATTCATATAGTTGACCCTACTTAGTGGGGAAAGCTTTTGTTGCTATTGTTGTTGTTGTTATGGTATATTTATTGTTTCATTTTTGTTGTGGTATGAAACTCAACACCATTTGTGATATTATACTGACTTATGGCACCTGATTTTTTTGCCATGGCTTTTACTAAAGAGCTTCAACATTTAAGAAACAGTCTGCCTGATCAAGTTGTTGTTCAGCGCATAGAAGAAAGATTATCTGCTCTGGGAAATTGTATGGCATGTAATGACCATGTGGCCCTCACGCACACTGATCTTGACAGGGTATTTTCTTAATTTTACATCATAGCTTTTTTTCTATGCTTGTTTAAGACTGAAAATTGATTTGGGGAGAAATTCATTTTCTTGTTAAACATGAATGATGAATAAAGAAATGGACAGATTGTAACATATCTGGTGCTTATCATTCTGAACCTAAGCAGCTTAAATTTTTAAGTTTTGACCGTAATCATGTAAACTGTAAATAGTTTCTTGAAAGGAATAGACAAATTTTCCCTGAGAGGTTTGCTGTTATGTTTGGTAACTGGTAAGACTAGGTAATTTGACCAATCTATAATCTGTGACTTGTAACCTGTACAAGTTATTTTTTATTTTTGTGGGTTTAGGTTCAAGGTTGTGTATTTACTATATAATCCAAGTACTTCAGCTTTTATCAAAAAGAAAAAGGTACTTATTTGAACTGCTATTAAACTTTCCATCGGTCTTGTTGGCATTGAATTAAAAACGATGAGGAATACTTGAATTTTATGTAGCTAGGTAACTAATGCTGGTTTGTGAATTAAACAAACCATTATTTTTAAGTTGTCATGTAAGAGAATTCGGATTTGTTTAGGGCCTCGTCACTCTTCTTTGTCCACTAAAATGTTCTCTTGTATGATAAGACATGTAGATGAGGAGCTCGTGTCTGTTATGTAGAATTCCCTTGTTCTCCCTTTCCTTCTTTCTGCTTTTTCTGTTTTTTTCTGTTATCTTGTTATAATGACTTTGCCTTATTGAGTTGCCTATATAATATGCAAGAGGCAGCACCTATTTGTAACTCAAGTCATACACAGTTTTGATCAATGAAAAATTCATTCATTCTTGATAGTGTAATTTTACATGGTATCTAGAGCCAAAACCTGGAAACCCCTTTCTTGATAACCATTCCTGTTCATGGCCAACAATGATGAACATTCTTCACAAGGAATTGAAGAATCATCATCATCATCATCACCACCTCCCTCACCTAAAAAGAAGCATCGAAAGCATTCTGATTCAGCATCGTCTTTCCACACCAAGAAAGGAGACGACATCACCATTGATACTCTGTCTCCGTTCTTTCTTCATGCCTCCGATCAACCTGGACAACTCTTCGTTAGGGAGCTCCTTAACGACGCAAATTATGGTGAATGGGTCGCAGATATGAGCAATGCCCTCTATGCCAAGAACAAGATTGGCTTCTTGGACGGCACCATTCCCATGCCAGAAGTAGACTCGCCATACCTAGCTCATTGGATGCGTTGCAACGCCATGGTCAAAGGCTGGCTGAAGAATTCGATGGATAAAGAAATCAGAAGAAGTGTCAGATATATCGTCATTGCCGGGGAGATTTGGAACGCAGCGGGAGCATAGGTTCGCAAAGGGAAGCGCGCCTGCAGTCTATGAATTGCGAAGGGAAATCACACACCTTAGACAGACAAGCAATCGATTTCCACATATTACACAAGACTTAAAGGGTCGTGGGATGAAATCCAATCGATTTCACCCGGCTCGACTGTAAATGTGGAGGATGCAAGTGTGATGCCCAGAAACTGTTTGCAGAAATGCGTGAGAGAGAGCATCTGTATGACTTCTTGATGGGTCTTGATGAAGTCTTCAACACAGTCAAGACTCAGATTCTTAGCATGGCACCAAAGTTGACTCTGGGACATGCATATCACTTGGTTTCTGAGGATGAGCAACAAAGATTGATCTCTGCCATGAACAAACCAGGAGTAGAATCATCAGCATTCCAATCACAAACTGGTCGCAGAACAGGAAGGAAAGACAGACCTACATGTGAGCACTGCCAGAAAGTGGGGCATACTAAGGAAGGGTGTTGGGAGATTATTGGTTATCCTCAAGATTGGAGGAAACCAGCCCGTGAAAAGAAAGAAAGAAGTGCACCCTGGACCAGCAAGAAATCAGCCTCCAAAGCATCTCAAGTAAGCACAGAGGAGGGGCCCCATCCCAGGCCTTTCCTTGAAGCAAAGATGAAAAGCTGATGCAACAATTGCAAGCGCACACAGTAACCTGTCCCAAAGAAAGCGTAAACACACAAATAATGTGAATATGGCGGGTAATCTTGGTAGAATTGAGCCCTGGGTCATTGATCACGGGCAATCGAAAGCACATTGCTTGCAGCAAGAAAGTGCTGAGTGATGTTGCCATTTGCAACCATCACTTTGTTAAGATCCCTAATGGCACTAGTGTGCCAGTTAAGGGAGAAGGAAAGGCTAGACTTCTCAATGGCATGCATATTAATAATGTCTTATATATTCCTGAATTCCATTGCAATCTTCTGTCTGTTAGCAAACTCACCAAGGACTATAATTGTGCCATAACCTTTGTGAGCAAATCTTGTTCTATACAGGACTTAGTCTCGAGGAAGAAGATTGGAGTGGGTAAGCACCAGGATGGCCTTTACTTCCTAGACTCTGCCAATAATGAGGGAATGATTATGAAAGTTAGATCTATTGATTCCAAACTATGGCACTCTAGGCTAGGTCACACTTCTAATGCCAAAATTGTTAGCATAGACTCCATTTCTGCCATTGCTAAAGATAATACTGATTCTTCTTTCTGTGATTCATGTATGAGAGCTAAACAAACAAGACTCCCCTTTTCCTTAAGTTCTATAAAATCTAGTTCCTGTTTTGAATTGTTGCATTGTGATATATGGGGCAGATTTGCCAACGCTTTCCACCACGGTGCTCACTACTTCTTGACTATTGTTGATGACTTTAGTAGAGGAGTGTGGGTTTACCTTATGAAACACAAAAATGAAGTTGATCATTGTCTTCAAACCTTTATATGTATGATTGAAAACCAATTTCATAAGAAGATCAAGAGAATAAGGTCTGACAATGGCCTTGAATTTACAGCTAGTAGTATGCAGAAATTCTATGAACAAAAGGGGATTTTAATGGAACTAACCTGTACCTACACTCCACAACAAAATGGAGTTGTAGAAAGAAAGCATAGACACATCCTAGAAATGGCTAGGGCTATCAGATTCCATTTCGGCCTTCCTGTCCATTTTTGGGGTGAATGTGTGCAGACTGCTGTGCACATCATCAACAGACTTCCCTCCAAAGTCATTAAGAACCAAACCCCTTATGAAATCATATTTGGAAGAAAACCTAGTTATGATCACCTTAGAGTTTTTGGCTGTCTAGTTTATGCCTTGAAAACTAGGAGGGAAGGGAAGTTTGATGAAAGGGGGAGAGCTTGTGTCTTTCTTGGGTACCCCACTGGACAGAAAGGCTATAAGGTCTATGATCTCATGAACAAAACTGTATCTGTTTCCAGAGATGTAGTTTTCTCTGAAACTGAATTCCCTTTTAAGAACTTGTCTAACACCAATGACAATGAAAACCGGTGCAACAATGGTGACACTTATTGGGAAGACCCAGTTGATCACATGAGACTCAACAACAGGGACAATACTGAACAAGAAAACTTGTGCAACAAGGATTTGCAGATTCCTGTTGTTGAAGAACAAGTTATTGAAGATGGCACTGCTGGCAATATGGAAGAAACCTTCCATAACAATCAGAGACAGAGTGAAAAGGTTAGACATTTACCTAAACATTTGAATGAGTCTCAAGTTGAACTCCCAGCTTCCATTTTGCACCCTCCATCTAACCCTCCTTCAGGTAACAATGTCTTGTATCCTATATCCAATTATGTTACATATAATAAACTGTCTACCACTCACCAAGCCTTCTTAGCTGCCATCTCCTCAAAAGATGAGCCAAAATCCTTTAAACAGGCAATAACACAACAACATTGGAGAGATGCAATGCAGCGGGAAATCCAAGCCTTAGAGCAGAACCAGACCTGGACCTTGGAACCATTACCAGCAGGCAAAAACACTGTGGATTCAAAATGGATCTACAAGATAAAGTTCAAACTCAATGGAGATGTGTTAAGATATAAGGCCAGGCTTGTAGCAAGGGGCTTTACACAAAAGGAAGGAGAAGACTTCCATGAGACATATGCACCAGTTGCCAAGCTTGTCACTGTAAGGTGCTTGCTGTCCATTGCAGCAAAGAAAGGATGGATTATTCACCAACTTGATGTGAATAATGCCTTCCTACATGGAGACCTAGAAGAGGAAATTTACATGAAGATTCCGCAGGGCTTTGCTAAGAAGGGAGAAACCAGAGTTTGCAAGCTAAGGAAGTCCCTTTATGGACTGAAGCAAGCATCCGTAAACCGGTACAGTAAATTCACCACCACCCCTTCGGACCATGGGCTTCATGCAATCTCGGCGAACCACTCCCTCTTCATCTACAGAGATAATGAAGTCTTCCTCACCGCTCTCATCTATGTAGATGATGTAATTCTAGCAGTAATGATCTCCAATTTATGACCAAAGTTAAGAAGCAACTTGATCAATCTTTCAAAGATCAAGGACCTAGGAACTCTCAAGTACTTCCCGGGCATTGAAGTGGCAAGATCAGCAGAAGGCATAGTGTTGAGCCGCAGAAAGTATACCCTGGACATTCTCAAAGAAACTAAAATGGAGAACAAGCAGACCAAGTGCCTTTCCTATGGAGCGTAACCGCAACCTCAAGGTGAAAGAAGATGAACCTGACTCGGATGCCTCCAGATACGAAGCTTGTTGGGAAAGCTCCTGTGACTTGACCATCACCGCACCGGATATACAATTTCTTTGTGAATACCCTTTGCCAATACATGAATTCTCCCAAAGAGTTCACATGGATGCAGGAGAGAGAATTCTTAGATACCCGAAAACAACACTCGGACAAGGAATTCTCTTGACCAAAGAAAGGCAATCTCAAGCTCCAAGCTTACCGTGATGCAGATCGGGGTGGTTGTCCCCTCACTAGAAGATCGTGCACCGGGTACTTCATCATGCTTGGAGACTCACCCATCTCATGGAGGACCAAAAGGCAATCGGTCGTGGCAAAGTCTTTCGCAGAAGGAGTATAGGTCCATGGTCGCCACTATCGGTGAGCTAATCTGGCCGCGATGGCTGCTAAGTGAATTGCAAGCTACTCAAACCGAGCCAACTCGCATGTTTTGTGACAATCAAGCCGCCCTCCACATAGCCATGAATCCGGTTTACCATGAAAGAACTAAACATGTTGAGATGGACTGCTACTTTGTGAGGGAACGAATCCAATCACATGAGATAGAAGCCGTGAAAGTTGGAAGTAAAGATCAAGTGGCTGACATTTTTACCAAGCCACTGGGAAGGGAAATATTTGAATTCCTGATTAGCAAGTTAGGCATTAAAAATCTACCTGCCCCAACTTGAGGGGGAGTGTAGAATTCCCTTGTTCTCCCTTTCCCTTCTTTTCTGTTTTTCTGTTTTTTCTGTTATGCTGTTATAACAGCTTTGCCTTATTGGGTTGTCTATATAATATGCAAGAGGCAGCACCTATTTGTAACTCAAGTCATACACAGTTTTGATCAATGAAAAATTCATTCATTCTTGATAGTGTAATTTTACATGTTACAAGAGTCATTATTAACATACATTGTTTTGTTTAGGAAACTGAGGAGATGATCTCAGATGTTCTTGGGGTAGAAGTTTTCAGGCAAACTGTCACCGGTAATATTCTTGTTGGCAGTTACCGTGCCTTCTCCAACATAGGTGGTTTGGTAAGTACACAACACTTATTCCCTTGAAATTTGTATTTCAGATATGAGTACTTTCTTTTGACCATACACTTTTTGCAGGTCCACCCTCATACTTCCATAGAAGACTTGGATGAACTTTCTACTCTTCTTCAAGTTTTGTTTAGGGCCTCATCACTCTTCTTTGTCCACTAAAATGTTCTCTTGTATGATGAGACTCGTAGATGAGGTGCTCGTGTCTGTTACAAGAGTCATTATTAACATACATCGTTTTGTTTAGGAAACTGAGGAGATGATCTCAGATGTTCTTGGGGTAGAAGTTTTCAGGCAGACTGTCGCCGGTAATATTCTTGTTGGCAGTTGCTGTGCCTTCTCCAACAGAGGTGGTTTGGTAAGTACACAACACATATTCCCTTGAAATTTGTATTTCAGATATGAGTACTTTATTTTGACCATACACTTTTTGCAGGTCCACCCTCATACGGGAGCGAATTCCCTGACGTTGTGGCGCGCAACGTCAGGTGACTTTGAAGGATCCGACGGCTCACAGATGAAAAGCTTAATTTTTTTCACCGGCGCGCTCATCTGTGTGCGGCTGGCTTCCACACTCGCGAGGCGAGCCAAGGTTCGCGGGGCGAATCTCCAAAGATGAAAAACGCTTATTTTTTTCACCAGCGCTGGGCGCTCCATCACCAACGTTGGGTGCTGGCTTCCACACTCGCGAGGCGAGCCAAGGTTCGCGGGGCGAATCTCCAAAGATGAAAAACGCTTATTTTTTTCACCAGCGCTGGGCGCTGGATTCTGGTTTCCACACTCGCGAGGCGAGCCAAGGTTCGCGGGGCGAATCTCCACTACGAGTTTTATTGCAACCACCTCTAGTCTTCCTTAGCCATCTCAGCTATAAGCTTCTCCACCGGAACTTTGGTTACATCACGGTGCACCCCAATATCAGAAACCAATCGGCTAACACAGTACATGCCACAGCCAACCAAAGAGAGACCACCAAAACTGGTGGTCATAAATCTAAGTGGTGAAGAAACTATGGCACTAGCAGCAGCAAAGCAAGATCGTTGCTTGACCCTCTCGCCTACACTGATGTTTGTATTCACAAGCATGCCAGTTTTGTAGTAAATTGCAAAGTCTTCACAGTTATTCTTGAAGACATGATAGCCACCAAATCCATTTTCACGAAGGAACAAAGCACGGTGAAGAACATCTTCTATTGAATCAGAAGTGGCAAGAGTGCAGGTTCCCCCTCTAGCTTTGGCTGGAAAAAATGCTGGTGAGACACCATACTCAAAGAGGTATAGATCACCACCAGACAGAAAACAATCCAAGACACTGCTCTCTTCTGACTCATTGGCGCTGGGCGCCCCTTCACCAGCGCCCCTGCACTCTTGCCACTTCTGATTCAACAGAAGATGGTCTTCACCGTGCTTTGTTCCTTCGTGAAAATGGATTTGGTGGCTATCATGTCTTCAAGAATAACTGTGAAGACTTTGCAATTTACTGCAAAACTGGCATGCTTGTGAATACAAACATCAGTGTAGGCAGGAGTGGTCAAGCAGCATCTTGCTTTGCTGCTGCTAGTGCCATAGTTTCTTCACCACTTAGATTTATGACCACCAGTTTGGGTGGTCTCTCTTTGGTTGGCTGTGGCATGTACTGTGTTAGCCGATTGGTTTATGATATTGGGGTGCGCCGTGATGTAACCAAAGTTCCGGTGGAGAAGCTTATAGCTGAGATGGCTAAGGAAGACTAGAGGTGGTTGCAATAAAACTCGTAGTGGAGATTCGCCCCGCGAACCTTGGCTCGCCTCGCGAGTGTGGAAACCAGAATCCAGCGCCCAGCGCTGGTGAAAAAAATAAGCGTTTTTCATCTTTGGAGATTCGCCCCGCAAACCTTGGCTCGCCCTGCGAGTGTGGAAGCCAGCGCCCAGCGCTGGTGATGGAGCGCCCAGCGCTGGTGAAAAAAATAAGCGTTTTTCATCTTTGGAGATTCGCCACGCGAACCTTGGCTCGCCTCGCGAGTGTGGAAGCCAGCGCTCAGCGTGGTGATGCAGCGCCCAGCGCTGGTGAAAAAAATTAAGCTTTTCATCTGTGAGCCGTCGGATTTGATCCGACGGCTAATATGCTTCAAAGTCACCTGACGTTGCGCGCCACAACGTCAGGGAATTCGCTCCCCCCTCATACTTCTACTTCAAGTTCCTTTGGTGTCTGGGACCGTGAACCATGGCAGCGAAGTTATAGCTGCTGGCATGACAGTAAATGATTGGACAGCCTTTTGTGGTTCAGATACCACAGCAACAGAGCTCTCTGATCGAGAGTGTTTTCAAGCTGAGAGAAGCCCAGTCTTAGTGCCATTGTGGATGAGATTAGAAAATTGCTCATTGATAGCCATGTCTTAATTTTTGTGATAGTACCTTCTTTCTAAGATATTTAAGTTTTGATTATATGTTTTTCGTTCTTTCTTTTGGTAAACAGTTTTGGTGATAGTTTATCTTCTAAAATATGAACACACAACTTGAAGTTGACGCAGGTAAACACAAGAAGGGGGTTGAATTGTGTTGGTTAATAATTTTCGAAAAACAACCTTTAAAACTATTTTTGCACACAAGAAGAGTAAAATAGAAGCAAGCACACAGAAATAGATCTTTTAAAAGCTTTAACAAAAGCAATATCAAAACCCCTCAGTCAGTAAAAACGAATAAAAATGAAAGAGTTTAGAGATAGAAGATTCACATAAAGGATTTTATCATGGCTCACTCTCTTTCAACCAAGAGTCACGTCCAGTCCCTTCGACTTGACTTAAGGTTTTATCTACTCCAAATAGATTACAACCAAGTATTCAACACCTTTCTAGACTACAAGTATTCCTTTTTTACCAAGCTTTTTCAGGCTCTAATTAACTCACTATGTGTGAGGATATGAAAGTTTAAGATCTGTTGAATATTTTCACAATATTCAAACTAAAGAATACAGACTTTTGCATATGAAAGAATAAAAGAATAAGAGCTTGTCTTCTCAAGAATTGTATTGACAGAGGTTGGGTTTGCAAAAGTTGTTCTTCAGTACTTGATGTCTTTTATTTATAGTGACCTTCTTTTGAAAAGCTTCAACGGTCATTTTGAATTTTTCGTTTAGAGATGAAATAATGTCCGTTGTGACTGAAGGTTTGATCTTGGCAATGCTGAAATGTATTCTTGGTTGTCAAGGTAGCACGAAATGGAGGCTCACTGCTCTGAGCATTGCAGCTTGAAAACTGTTCCTCCTTTGTGTACAATCCATCTTTTTTCAGCCATAAAGTTGTACGAATATCGTGTTGCAATTTTCAATGTACTAATCTATTTTTTGTATTTCTTTGATGGTACTATGTTTCTTTTACAACAAGGTAAAACATTAAAGCAAATGAAACAAATGTGAAGAACAAATATTCTATTGAAATAAATTCAAGAGATTCGGATTGCCTTTATTCACGTAAGAGATGGAGCTTGTCTACTCAAAAGCTCCATCTACTCGGTTATTTATGAGACTTAGTTTGTTTACTATTTTATTTTAATCGTCTGCTGACGTGGCATTTCCTCTCGTCTATCAAGTCTTTGGACTTGCTATACCTCAGTGAGTTATCAAAATCTCCGTCTGGTGACGTGGCACTTAGAGCTTGTCTACTTGATTATTTTATCTTTCAGTTCATTCAATTCTACCAATTATTCTCGTCTGATGACGTGGCAAGCTAGACATGTCTACTTAGAAAATTTAAGGCTCGTCTACACAAATTCTTGTTTACTCAAACAAAATAAAAAGTAATGAATTACCATATGTTTTTGAATAGCTCGTCTACTCGATTGGACGTGAATTCACTTACTCATTTCAAGCAGAACTTTATATAAAATATGACTTCTATAAATTCAAGTGATCCTGCAGAAACTGAATAAACTTGTAAGATACCAATTAACACTTTGTCAAGCAAATTCAATCATTTTGTTAACATCAAAACTTAGCGATTAATTAAATCCAAATCACTTTGCTTTCAACAATATCCCCTTTTTGATGATGACAAAACTAATTAAATTTGAGTAGCAAAGTCTAAGAGAGTAATAAAATAATTCGTAGTAAACAATTATCAGAGCAATCAAATAAGCAGACATAGAATATTTAAAGCATAAGCAGAGACATGCATGTACAGACAGACATATGCTTTTCAAAAACTGACTTTTCTTATTAATTTAATTCTCTTCCTTTCTCCCCCTTTTTTGTCATCAGACAAAAAGGTAAAGGAGGGTGGAGGTGGAGGAGGAGGGTTTTGGTTTGGGTTTGGTGGAGGAGTAGGAACCTGTGTAGGCAAATTCTGGCTTTGCTGAAAACTGAGCATGATGCTCATCATTTGGTTCATCATCTGATTTGTGGGGACCATGGCTTCAACAACCTGTTCTCGGACTTGCTCCTTCACTTCTGCTTTTACTCTTTCCTCAATGATCTTACCAATCATCTCTTCAAAGTTTGGAGGTAGAAAGAGTGATGGTCTAGAGCTTTCACCAATATCTTGAGCATGACTAGGCAGGGTGTCCAATGCTCTTGAATGTTCAGGTTGATCTTGTGGGTGAATTATTGTGAGAGCCAGAGGTTGAGAAGAGTGCTTATCCGAAGTGCTTGGTCTGGGAGTAGACTCAGCAACTTCCTCATTTTCATTTATCAACTTGACTGCTTCATGCTCTACAACAGGTTCCTCAATAGTGATTTCCTCTTCTGTGTGCTATGATGGAGGTGAAGTAGGAGATGAGGTAGCAGGTTCCAGCATTGGTTCAGGTAAATCTTCAAACCATTTAACGGTGACTTCATTTTCCAAGTGAAGATTGGTGACAGGCAGTCCAAAGATATCATTGATGATGATAAACTTGCAGTCTGAAATACCACATTTTCCTCTGACAGTTGGAATATCTTTCTTTTTTTCATGAGACAATCCAGAGGAAGAGGATTTTCTTGTGCAGTGAATAACATGTGATTTCCAGAAGTCACTTGCATGTACCTTTTCAGAGATTTCTTCAATGGAAATAGATTGCCAATGTTCTAGAAGGGTATAGTCAAAGGGTTCTGAATTGAGATCCAGCATTATTGACTCATTTGCTGGTATCTTGCCTTTGAAGATTCTTCTCTTCTTATCTTTGTCTTTGTTGAGATCAAGCATCGGCAGTCTTGGTGCTATTCTGTATGGCTTGATCCCAATATTGGTTGCCGATGAATGTCTTAGCCAAGTTGGAGGGACAAAGTTTGCAACCCTCATAACCCTGAAATGCTCAAACTCCCATTTCAGCATGTTGTACATCAACTGATCAACAAACTCTGCAGCTCTGCCATAGACACTGGGAGGCTTAAATGTGTCCCAGCCTGTGTTTTTGTCCATGATGAAGGGGACATGCCTGAATGATCTGGATCTTTTGCATGTGACATTAGATAGATCCTTCTTGGCAGGGTCAGTATGCCAGTTTGAAATGATGTGCCTCTGAACTCCTTCAGTTAATGGTTTGAAGGGTGGAAGTTTAATGAAGTTGGTGTAAATATTTCTAGGTCGGAATTTCTTTTGTGGTAGATGGGTTAGAAAAGGTCCAAAGGAATTGAATAGTTCAGATGGAAATGGTCCAGTAGGTGTGTGTGGTTCAGGGTTAACCAAATATGAGTTATGTTTGCAGGTTCATACTCATATTCTGTTAAAGGGTACCCTCTGGTTAGAATAGGTTCAGGTTCAGTTTGGTGGATGTGGAAAAGAATCTTCTAGTCCCTCTTGACTTTTGCCCAATTCTCAGATTTTCCCTCATATAATACCGATGGACCAGTATAGGGAAAGTTGATTTTCTTGATTTTTGGAAAGGGGGGCACCAGGGCAAACTCCATCATCATGCTGGTTGAACCAAGGGTCATCAGCATGGATAATAGGTTGGGAAGTTGATTTAGGAGGTAGGGTAATTTGTGGCTGGTCTGGAAGGTTTGTTTGTGGTGAGAGGGGTGTGGAAATGTATACATCAGTCATATCATCATTAACATATGTACCAGAAACATCTATCCTATGCTCAAAGCTAGAAACTAGGGCATCTAATGCTAACTTAACAGGGTCATTAGTAGGTAGAGTTACCTCAGTCTCAAAGACAGCTTTAGCTTTCCTATGTGGTTGCCTCCTTCTGGTTGGAATGGCAGAGGGGGCGGCAGCAGCAACAACAGTCTTTTGTTTCTTTAAAACAGAACTGATGGGAATTCTATCCTCATCATCATCTTGTGATAGAACCAGATTTCTTGTCCTCTTTTGGGAAATGGCAGGTTGAGGGGCAGCAGCAGTAGGTTCCCTGATGACAGTTCTCGTAGGCCTTTTAGACATAGGCTTCCTGGCAGCAGTTGTCTTTTTCCTGATATTCTTCTTTGGCTCCACAGTCTCAGCCATGTTTTGTTCTACCGTTTCTTCTTTAATCTTCATCAATTCCTCAGTCTTAGCAATAGCAGCAGCATCATATGTACCGAGGTTCATGTTTGCTATGTTCATTTTTCCAAAGTCAGTAGCTGACATTGGTTTTTCAATCAAAATTCTGGCTTGTTCCTCAGGAGTCCTTGCAGCAATGTATTCATGGATTCCTTATGCCTTGAAGATTTTTGAAAGAAGGTGACAGTAGGGAAATGCTGATAGTCTATTCTTGTTCATCACAACATCCCTAAATCTTCCATACAAAATTCTTGGACGATTGATCTTTGTTTCAGTCATGAGGTGGCAGAGGCAGAACTTGTGTAGAGAAGAGAGGTTGTCCTTGGACCCAACCTTATGAAGAACTACCTTATTAAGTAGCTGATGAAGGACGCGAACAATATCCTCCATTTCAACGGCTTTCCAGGAGTGAGTTCTGACAGTGTCTTCTTTCATCAAACAGACTTCAATAGTCTCAACCACCTAGATCAGCTTCCCAAGTCTCAGTGAGAACCAACCCTTGCTGGGCGCAGAAAATAGCATCAACAATGGTCTTTTTTGATAGTACAATCTTCTTTCTCAACACCATAGAGGAGTAAGTCTGTATCAGAAATTCGAACATTCCTCCAGAAGTCCCTAATCAGGTTTGGAAAAACAGAGACTTTCTCTATGAAGAGTCCTCCCCAGCCAGCAGCATTAACATACTTGTTGATGTCCAAGTTATAGTCTTGCAAAACTCCAAAGTTGAAGTGATGCTCAATGGCCATGTTAAGTTTATCCACGCTGAAGTTTGAAGAAGAAGCCATTTTTGGTGATCAGAGAGCTTGGGGTTTGAAAGCCGAGAGAAGTATAGCTCGAAGGTTCAAGGAAGTATAAAGTTTTTCTCAGAGGGAAGAGATAGCTTTTAAAGGATTTTTGAATTCCAAAGGTTTTTCCTTTTAGAAATAAATTAAAAAAGAAAATCTTTTGACAAGACATGTCATTATGGATAAAACGGTGTTGGTATTTTGGAACTCTAAAAAGGTCTTGATGAGATTGATGGAAGTACTGACTCAGCAAAGAGAATAAAGGATAAATTTGTCATATAGACAAAATGCATTTAAAGTATATGTATGGATGAATCCAAACAAAATGCAAGCAAGCATAGATGAGACATGCAGTGGACGTGGTGCTTAACTACAATGGACGCGATATGCAATGGACGCGGATTTTAAACATACAAAAGAATTGAAATGCTTTAGACGCATATGCATTAACACATATTCTTTATTCAATCCACACATAGCATATCAAGATGCTTCCAAATAAAAATAAATCTGTCCTCAGCAAGAGGTTTAGTAAAGATATCTGCCCATTGATGGTCAGTATTCACAAATTGTATATCAAACACACCTTTTTGCACATAATACCTAATGAAATGATGTTGATTTCTATATGCTTAGCTCTAGAATGCTGTATTGGATTCTTAGATAAATTAATTGCAGTAGTATTGTCACACATGAGTGGAATACTACTTACAAACACATTGTAGTCCTCCAATTGATGTTTGATCCAAAGAAGTAGTGAGCAGCAGCTAGCAACTGAAATATACTCAGCTTCAGCAGTTGATAAAGCAATGGTACTTTGTCTTTTGCTTGACCATGAGACAAGATTAACTCCAATGAAGTGACATCCTCCACTGGTACATTTTCTTTCAATTCTATCTCCAACATAGTTAGTATCACAGAATCCAACTAATCTGTAATCTTTATATTTCTTAAAACACAAACCCAAATTAGAAGTACCTTTTAAATATCTAAATATTCTCTTAACTGCAGACAAGTGAGATTCTCTAGGATCAGATTGAAAACGAGCACACAAACATACACTGAACACAATGTCAGGTCTGGATGCGGTAAGATATAAAAGAGATCCTATCATACCTCTATATACCTTTTGGTCTACCTTTTTCTCTTTATCATCTTTGTTCAGTATGGACGTGGGGTGCATAGGGGTATTCATCGGTTTGCAATCATCCATGTTGAACTTCTTCAGGAGTTCCTTTGTATACTTGGTTTGGTGGACTAACACCTCGTCCATAGTTTGTTTTACTTGAAGTCCAAGGAAGAATTTGAGTTCTCCCATCATGCTCATTTCAAACTCTTTCTGCATTAACTTAGAGAATTTTTTGCATAGAGACTCATTAGTAGCACCAAATATAATATCATCAACATATATTTGTACAATTATGAAATTAGACTTAATGAACTTCCTAAATAAGGTTGTGTCAACCTTTCCTCTATTGAATCCATTTTCCATAAGAAAGGAACTTAGTCTATCATACCAAGCTCTAGGAGCTTGTTTAAGACCGTACAAAGCTTTCTTAAGCTCATATACATGTTCAGGATGGGTTTCACTCTCAAAACCCGGAGGTTACATAACATAAACTTCTTCATTAATAAAGCCATTTAGAAAAGCACTTTTAACATCCATTTGAAAAAGCATAATACTATAATATGCAGCAAATGAAAGTAGAATTCTAATTGCTTCTAATCTAGCAACAGGTGCAAAGGTTTCGGTGTAATCTATACCTTCTTCTTGAGAGAAACCTTGAGCAACAAGTCTTGCCTTGTTTCTCACCACCTTACCATTTTCATCAAGTTTGTTTCTGTAAACCCACTTTGTTCCAATCACTGATTTGTCTTTGGTCAGGGGAACCAGAGTCCAAACATCACTTCTTTCAAATTGATTGAGTTCTTCTTGCATAGCTAGAATCCAACCATCATCCAGCAGAGCCTCGTCTACTGTCTTTGGTTCCAACTCAGACTAGTGCAGAAATATCTTGTTCTCTGAAGGTTGATCTGGTTCTTAGCTTGTCATTGGGGTTTCCAATGATCCGATCTTGTGGATGATAATTCTTTAAGTACCAAGATTTTTGACCTGTATCATGTTGAGAAGTGGAAGTTTCTGGTTGTTGAGTGGGGTCATCTGCTTTATCATCAACTTTTATCTCTGGTGAGTCTCCTGGAATGTTTAGATTAAGATATGTAAAAGCTTCATCTAGCTCTAATAATTTCTTATCAGGCTGTTTGTCATCAAACTTGACATGAATACTTTCCTCTACTATTAGAGTCCTAGAATTATAAACTTTAAAGCCTTTAGATGTTTCAGAATATCCTAATAGTATTCCGTTATATGTTTTAGCATCAAACTTACCAAGTTGATCTTTAGTATTCAGTATAAAGCATTTACAACCAAAGGGGTGAAAATAAGATATGTTGGGTTTTCGTCCTTTCCACAATTCATAAGGAGTCTTATTCAGGATAGGTCTAATGTATATTCTGTTCTGAATGTAGCAGGCAGTATTAACAGTTTCAGCCCAGAAGTGTCTAGGGACAGAGTTGTTATTGAGCATAGTTCTAGCCATCTCTTGAAGAGATTTGTTCTTTCTCTCTACCACACCATTTTGCTATGGTGTTCTAGGTATTGAGAAGTTGTGAATGATACCACTTTCTTCACAAAACTTATGAAATAGCTCATTTTCAAACTCTCCCCAATGGTCACTTCTAATTGAAGTCATACACTGATAATCCGTTGGCTTACCATATTTTATCTATTATTTTGGAGCGGATTTCATCAATTAAATTGAGTTGAATGCTTGATTTAGCCCAAATTAGACTTTGTTTTCCTCTTTTGGTTATTTTAGAATCAATGTGTGCATTTAATTTATTTTAATTATATTTTAATTGATTTTCTCAAGATTTTCTTATTTTGATTTTTAGAGAAGAACAAGGAAAGATTGCAATTGAAGACTTAATTGACTAATTACTCCATAGATTGACAAGGGCCCCCCACGTGAATTCAAGTGACAAGGAATTATTAAAATTGAATTTTAATTAGAAATAGAGCACGTAGAGAGTAAGATTTGGATTATAATTTTACAATTATCTTATCATAAAAATTAAAGATTTGGATCTTGGGTAAATTGATAAAGGCAACTAGGAGACCACAACGTGAACTCTATCTAATTTAATCTTGAGAAGATTTTATTTAATTAGGATTTGGCTATTGGATAGAAACTTATCTGATAGAGATTTAAATTGGATGAAGAAGAGTAGAGTTGGAATATAAAAAAAGGACAGAGCCGCACAACATAAAGAGGGGGGGGGAGCGTTCCAAAGGAGCCAGCGGATTGCAAGAGTGAGGAACCTCTGATCCTCAGTGTCGTTTTAGGAACATTTTTGTGTTTTTGCCATTTCTTTCTTTTCTTCTTGTTTTTTATTTTATGGCTGAGTAGTTGTTTTGTTTTTAGGATTGGGCAATGTCCTTTGACATTATTATGATGAATATTTGATTTTTCCCTTTTGTTAATGTTTCATTCATTAATTTGGTTCTTATTGTGCTTTATCCATGTGAATTGATTGATAACCTTTTGGCATGTCTTAGATATTCTAGGGATGAACTTAGCAGTGAACCTAGGTATTGGATCCATAGGAATTAAACTTAGGACTTAAATCACGAGAGTTAGAAGCAGTCCTTCGAGGGTACCATTGAATTATCATAAATCTTTATGGGTTCAATTTAAATACAATTACCACGAGAGTAGGAGTTGGTTTAATTGAGCACGGTTCTTGTATCTCGAGAGGGAACATTAACTTCTTCAGGATAAATTCACCTTCAAAGCAACCTTGATTATTAACAAGAGGGGTAGTCAATTTAGTAGCATGAGCAGTCTTGTTGGTAACCCAATTCCTGGAAATCTCCTTTAATTTGAAAACCTCCATATTTGATTTGTTAACGATTTTATTTGATTGCGTTTTAATTACTAGATTTGTTAGTTAACCTGATTTCAAAAACCAAATCTTTTTCTTGTTCAGTTTAATTAGTTTAATAATTAATTGTTATTTAAGATCACAGTCTCTATGGTTCGATCTTTTTATTACTTGACGACAAAGCCGTACACTTACGGATTCGAGCACCACCAAGTTTTTGGCACCATTGCCGGGGATTGGCACTACCAATATCATTAGTAAAAAAGGAGGCAACTACTTTAGACATTTTAATTTTTAATTGTATATATTTGACCTTTTCTTTTGAGTTTTGTTTGTGCAAGGTTGATGAAACACATGGACTATCGTTACTATCCAACTTGGAAATATCAACTTGATTGGATCGTGTTTGATGGTATCACTGATAAGCACGTGAAGATATACTCCAAAAAGGAATGGAAATCCTATTTGTCATCTTTGCAACTACCACTTCGAGTTGGATCCTGATTTGCTAGAGATTCTTTGGGATATAGATGCTTATCTTTTGAGCTTGAGTATAGAGCGTAGCAAGGAGGAAGTTAGTTCCATGATTCAGAGGGCTGAAATACGAGCAGGTAAAAACGCTAGTAAGATAGCGGCATCGCTAAGTGACAACTTTCAGAAGTTAGAAGAACAAGCTAGTGAATTTTCTAAGTTGCTAGCAGAAAAGCAACATGGAATTCAAATTGAAGAAAATCTTTTTTCTAGCATGGACGTAAATGAAGATGAAGTGGTGGTGGAAGATGATTCAAGAGGAGAGGATCATGAAGAGGAGTGCAAGGAGGAAATATCTCCTATTGTTCCTTTGCAAGGGACAAAAGAGATCAATCATGTGGAAAATACTTCTCTCACCATTCTTATTGAGGAGCCTAAAAATTCTGAGTTGGATAAGTATGTTGGTTTGCATGCATGTTTGGATATAACAAAGTTGGTACCTTCTATTTGTCTACAACATTACTTTGTGAAAATATCAACTTTGGAGTTCAAGTCATTGCCTGAGAATTGGGAGTTTTCATCAATAGCGGCAAAGGCTCCAAGGTCGCCTCAAAAAGTTATGGTTCTAGTGCTTCATGGAGAAACTAATTACATAAATGTCATTCTTGGAGTAGGTGACTTACCATTTGACCCAGGAGGAAGTGAGCTCATCATATCACTTAAAGAAATCAATGGAATCTCATCACACTTGCTTCTTCCATCTCCACTCCACAAGCCATGGGATCCGGGAGGAAGGTCTTACATCTTGGGCATCTCTTGGTATTTTTACCACAGGCTATGGGATCCGGGTGGAAGCGTCTTCAATGAGTTTTGCTAAACCCTTATCTTTTTTAATTTTAGCTTTCTTTTCTTTGCTTGAGTCATATGTGTGTGAGTCTTGTGTTGGTAAGCTTAAAGGGATTTTATTAAATTTAGCATAAATGGATTGCATGATAAATATTGATTTTTGATGATTTCCCCTAATGATTTGAAAATTGAAAATTGATCCCCATGAGAAAAATTGAAAATTGAACTTTGAGAAATTTTGTAGTGGATGCATGATTTATGACAAGTTTGGGGTGAAGGGGTGCACACACTAGGGATTGTATATCGGTCAAATAATTTGCGAAAAATGTCCAGGTGAGGAATTTGAGCCTCCAACATTGTTTTTAAATTGTGTGAATCACTTTTAAGCTGCACTTTCCCGGATTTGCTTGAATCTCTTCATAGTCTGCATGGTTATATGTTTGCATCAAATGATTTAGGCAATTTTCTTTGAAATAGCTACTTGGCCTAAAAAGAACCATCCCTAATGCATGTTCCCTAGTTAGCCACATTGAACCTAATAAGTCTATTGTTTCTTGATGACCTTGGGTTATAAGCCAAAAATCGGGAAAAACCACGTGAACCAAATCTTAGGATTTAGGAGAGCATGGAAGCTTAGAAAGACAAGGGTTGTAAGAAACTAAGTTTGGGGTGGCTACAAAGATTTGATATGTTATTTTAGGATGAGAAAAAGAAAAAAATAAAGGTTGAAGCCAAAGGCAAAAAGAAAAAGAAGAAAAGTTCAAAATATCAAAAAAGGGTATTAAAAGGAAAAGCCACCCAAAGTGGAAAAAAAAATTTGAAAAAGGAATAAGAGTGGAAAGTCAAGTTAAAAAGTTTCATGCTCTCTTAATTCCTAGGGATGTAAAGCCTAGCACCTTTGTATATCCTACCTTTAGCCAGGTCCCATTACAACCTTTAAAAGACCTTTTGATGATGTATGCATGTTTTCGTGGGAACTATGTTTGAGATGAAAAATCAAATTTATGGAAAGTGTTCTTAAAATGTGAAATTGAGTGAAAAGTTGATAACCCAAACACTTGAGTGAATGAGTGAAATACTAAATGCCCTTGTGAGGAAGGCAATTATTTGAAATTGGTGATCTCCCTTTTATGTGTATGTTGGATCCTTGACTTAGATTAATGATTGCATGAATGATGGATTCTCTCTGTTTAAAAGTAAATGAATTTAGGGATTGTTTAATTGAAATAAGAAAGGGAAAACATTGAATAAAATTTGAAATGATAAAATTGCATGAAATTTATGTGAAATTAATTGAGTCCATTGAGCTTACCCAGTTTTGAGTCTTTTTGAGTTTTAGTTTGCTTGAGGACAAGCAAGGTTTAAGTTTGGGGTATTTTGATAATCCGTTGGCTTACCATATTTTATCTATTATTTTGGAGCAGATTTCATCAATTAAATTGAGTTGAATGCTTGATTTAGCCCAAATTAGACTTTGTTTTCCTCTTTTGGTTATTTTAGAGTCAATGTGTGTATTTAATTTATTTTAATTATATTTTAATTGATTTTCTCAAGATTTTCTTATTTTAATTTTTAGGGAAGAACAAGGAAAGATTGCAATTGAAGACTTAATTGACTAATTACTCCATGGATTGACAAGGGCCCCCCACGTGAATTCAAGTGACAAGGAATTATTAAGATTGCATTTTAATTAGAAATAGAGCACGTAGAGAGTAAGATTTGGATTACAAATTTACAATTATCTTATCATAAAAATTAAAGATTTGGATCTTCGGTAAATTGATAAAGGCAACCAGGAGACCACAGCGTGAACTCTATCTAATTTAATCTCGAGAAGATTTGATTTAATTAGGATTTTCCCTTTTGTTAATGTTTCATTCATTAATTTGGTTCTTATTGTGCTTTATCCATGTGAATTGATTGATCACCTTTTTGCATGTCTTAGATATTCTAGGGAAGAACTTAGCAGTGAACCTAGGTATTGGATCCATAGGAATTGAACTTAGGACTTAAATCACGAGAGTTAGAAGAGGTCCTTCGATGGTACCATTGAATTATCATAAATCGTAATGGGTTCAATTTAAATACAATTACCATGAGAGTAGGAGTTGGTTCAATTGAGCACGGTTCTTGTATCTCGAGAGGGACCATTAACTAAGTTAGGATGATTCAACTTCAATTGAGTTAAATATTAATAAAGGGGTAGTCAATTAGATTTCATAATTTGTCATTGTGGTAGCCTCAATCCTAGAAATCTCTTCTCATATTTAAAAACAAAAAAATATTTGATTTTGATTTCTTTTATTGTTTCTTTTATTTTTTTGAAATCTATTCACACCTATTTCTTAGTCTAAAATAGTTGTTTAATTTGTGAACTGGTACTTTGGTTTCCCAATCCCTGAGTTCGATACTCGGTGATTTACTTGCCGTTTTAATTATTACTTGCTTCGATCCGGTACACTTGCCGGAGCCTATCATACATATGCCTTTTTCATTCTATACACGTTTGCAGAATACATAAAAGACCTTAAAAGACTCATCCTTATGAGTTAGGAACATAACCCATGTCCATCTAATGTAATCGTCTACTATGACAAGAACATATTTCTTACCACTGACAGAGGCAGTCCTTGTTGGACCAAAAATATCAAGATGTAGCAACTCTAGTGGTCTATTGGTACTAACAACATTCTTAGATTCAAAAGAACATTTGACTTGCTTTCCCTTTTGACATGCATCACAGAGAGCATCATATTTGAACTTAAGGTTTGGTAGTCCTTTCACGAGGTTATGCTTTTTAGCTTTGAAATTAATTTCAAGCTTGCATGACCTAGCCTTTTGTGCCAAATCCATCGCTCATCTTCAATGGACACTAGACATGAGACACTTTGATTTGAGAAGTCCTCCAAGTCAATCTTATAGAGATTGTTTTGCCTTTTAGCAGTGAATAAAAGTGATCAATCATCTTTCTTGACAGTACACATGTTCTTATCAAAAGAAACTGCATATCCACTGTCACATAATTGACTTATGCTCAGTTGATTGTACTTCAATCCATTTACTAAAAGAACATTATCAATGGAGGGAAAATGATGTTTATAAATTTTACCTATACCAATGATTTTCCCTTTATGATTTCCTCCAAATGTGACCCAGCCACCATCTTTGGGCTTAAGGCTTTGGAACATAGACCTTTCTCCCGTCATGTGTCGTGAGCAGCCACTGTCAAAGTACCAAGACATCTGTTTTCTTCCTGTTGTTAAGCAAATCTGCAACAGGTATTATCTTATCTTTAGGTACCCAAACCGACTTGGATCCTTTCTTGTTAGTTGTCACTGAACGAGTATGCTTAGCATGTTTATTGTGTATACATCTAGATATAATATGCCCATCTTTTCCACACACTTTGCAAAAGGTGTTGGACGAGCTAGACTTAGCCTCAGCATATTTATCTGGAACTTTTGAAGTTCTATGTTGTGTATGTGATTTTGACTTTTTGTGAGATGCATCTTACTTCTCTTTGTCATAACCAAGGCCAGATTTATCATAAGATGACCTAGATTACCTTAAAATGAGACTAGGTTTATCTGAACCACCTACAAGTTTTGATAGAGAATCTGTCAGATATGTTACATCTTGTTTCAGTTTTTCAACTTCACAAGAAACATCAGGTTCACACTCCATTTTGTTAGCTAGACTAACATTCACTGATTTTAGTATGTCATATTCATCTTTAAGGTTTTGTTTTTCAGAGCAGACCCTATCATACTCTCTAGTCAGTTTAGAAAATTTCTTTTTGAGACTCTTATATTCTCGTGATAGTATAAACGATTCATGCAACAGTTCATCAAAAGCATTTTGAAGAGTGGACGGGTCAGAGTTCATTACCTCAGCATCAGTATATTCGGTTTCTGATGCAGTGTCTGTCACGAGACATATATTTTCCTCTTCCTCAGCTTTATTTTCTTCATCTGATGAAGACAGGTCAAGATCCTCCCATGTAGCCATTAAGCCTTTCTTCTTTTTGAAGAATTTTTTTTCATCCTTTAGCTCAGGGCAGTCGGCTTTGAAATGACCAGGTTTCTTGCATTCAAAGCACAAGGGTGGACCTTTTTCCTTGGAGTCTGACTTCTCCTTGGAAAACTATTTGTTGAGTTGCTTCCTTCTGAAACCACCTTTCTTTATCCATATATGTTGAATCTTCCTAGAGATGAAGGACAATTCATCCTCATCTGATCCTTCATCATTATCAGAAGATTCAGACTCATCTGATGACTCGGCAGCTTTGAGAACTTTTGATGAACTTGCTTTCTTTGCCTTTAGGGCAATAGATTTTCCTTTTCTGGAATTTTCTTCTTCATTAAGTTCAAGTTCATGAACCTTGAGAGATCCAAGAAGCTCTTCCAGAGAGAGTGTATTCATGTTTTTGGCTTCCTGAATAGTAGTTACTTTGGGTCTCCATTGCTTGGATAAACTTCTTAGGATTTTTCTGACATGATCTCTATTTTCATAAACTTTTCCAAGAGATCTGAGACTGTTGGTGATGGTTTGGAATCTTCCAAACATTTGGTGTATTGTTTCATGTTCACCCATCTTGAACAGCTCATACTGATGAACCATCATACCGATCTTTGATTCCTTAACTTGTGAGGAACCCTCATGAGCTAGGGCAAGAGTATCCCAGATTTCTTTAGCAGTATTGCAGCTGTGAACTTTGTCATGTTCAGATCTAGTTATAGCACAAATGAGATACTGCTTAACCTTCAGATTCAGCTGATGTTGGTTTTCTTCTCTTGAGTCCATTGGGCTCTAGGAACAACAGCTCTAGCTTCATTTCTTGGTACAGTGTAGCCGATTTCAATCAGCTCCTAAATATCTACATTCTGTGAATCCAAGAAGGCCATCATTCTCTTCTTCCAGTAGTCACAATCTATTCCATCTAAGAGAGGATGTTTGTTGATAGCTTGTCCTTCTGCATCCATGGTTGTTGGATCGTACTCCCTCAGCACTTGTTAGATGCTCAACCCTTTCAAGGCTGGGCTCTGATACCAACTGAAGTTGACACATGCAAACACAAGAAGGGGGGTTGAATCGTGTTTGTTAATAATTTTCGAAAACAACCTTTAAAACTATTTTTGCACACAAGAGGATTAAATTAGAAGCAAGCACAGAGAAATAGATCTTTTAAAAAGAAAGCTTTAACAGGCATTTACTTAGACAAAAAGTTAAACAGCGGAAAACATAATAAAAATACACCTCATGAGACGTACTGGCCATAACTAACTAGACCATAATCACCATGGGTCACAGCTCGCCCTCCGGCTTCCGGTTCATAGGGAGTTCCATCCAACTCCTCTTCGATCAGCTCATTCACAGGATCTTCACGCACGATCCCATCAAAGATAAAATAAAACATACAGAAATATACAAGGGATAAGAAACAGTTCTATCATCAAAAGCGGAAAAGAGTCATAGTAAATTATACAGTAATTGTCACGGACAATCAATACACCTAACTAACAAATCATCCTCAAATTAATATATCATCTTCTACCCTCAATCTCATGCTACTCAAGGACACCATAGTTGCACACCTATTCCTTAAGGTGGAAGTGGTCTCGCGAGAACTCTTGATTTTAAGTGTATTATATTACCAATACACGGTGTATTATATTACTAATACACAAAAGTATTTTACGTATATTATATTACCAATACACGGTGTATTTTATTACCAATACACAGAGGTATTTTACGTGTATTATATTACCAATACACGGTGTATTACATTACCAATACACAGATGTCATCGTGTATTATATTACCAATACACAAATTACTGAAGTCATTGGAAACACGACAAAAACACTAACCATTTCGTTCACGAGTCAAAATTTGGTTTTCTGCTCAGTAAACTTTTACTGTGAAAACGCAGACCGGGTTTCGTCTGAATTTTCAACCCAAAATTTTACTATAACCTTCTACCATAAAGTAGATTATGAATATGATTTTATTTTATTCAAAAACACTTTCTAACTTTCAGATTAAAATATAATTAATTTTATTTTAACCGGTTGAATAACATAATTAACATCAGGCTGTTACATTACTACCCCTCTTAAAAGAAAATTTCGTCCTCAGAATTTACGTACCTTAGAAAATATGTGGATATTGTTTTTGCATTTCCTATTCATGTTCTCATGTAGCATCTCCAGTAGTTTCATCCCATGCGACCTTAACCAAAGGAATTTGTCTACCGCGAAGCTCCTTAATCCGTCTATCTGCTATCCTTACAGGTAACGTCTCATACTCTAGATTCTCTCGTAGTTGTATAGACACAAACTCAATGACATGTGAAGGATTAGGATAATACTTTCTCAACCGAGAAACATGAAAGACATCATGAAGGTTGAAAAGATTGGGTGGTAAGGCAATTTGGTAAGCTACTGGACCAATTTGTCAAAGAATCTGAAAAGGTCCAATGAATCGAGGAGTAAGTTTTCTGGATTTGATATCTCTGCCAATTCCAGTTTTTCGAGTAACTCTCGAAAACACGTGATCGCCTTCTTGGAATTCTAATGGTCTCCTCCTCTTGTCACTTTAGCTCCTTTGCCTATCCTGTGTTTCCTTCATCTTTTACCGTATCTTCCTGACTTGCTCCGTAGTTTGTTGCACCACATCTGGACCCAAAACTTGGTTCTCATCAGTCTTATACCAACATAAAGGGGTCCTACACTTTCTGCCATACAAAGCCTCATATGGTGTCATTCTGATACTACTATGGAAACTATTGTTATAAGTAAATTAAATCAATGGTAAGAACTCATCCCAACTGCCAGTGTGCTCCAACACACAAGCTCTCAATAGATCCTCCAATGACTGAATTGTCCTTTCTGACTGTCCATCAGTTTGGGGATGATAAGCAGAACTCATCCTCAACTTTGTTCCCAAGGCATTTTGCAATTGTCTCTAAAATCTAGATGTGAATCTAGGACCTCGGTCTGAGATAATGCTCGATGGCACACCATGCAATCTAACAATTTCTGTGGTGTAAATATGAGTCAACCTTTCCAAATTATAACTTTCACCAATAGATAAGAAGTGAGCACATTTCGTCAACCTATCAATGATGACCCAAATCGTATCATGCTTCTTAGGAGTTCGTGGTAATCCGACCACAAAATCCATAGCTATGCTATCCCATTTCCACTCTGGGATATCTAAAGATTGTAATAATCCTGCTGGCTTCTGATGTTCAATCTTAGCTTTGACACACCAGACAAGATAAAACATACTCTGCTACTTCTTTCTTCATCCTTGTCCACCAAAACATTTTCTTCAAATCCTGATACATCTTTGTGGATCCAGGATGGAAACTCAACTTACTCTTATGTGCCTCCTCTAAAATCATCTTCCTAAGTTCAACATCCTCTGGCACACATATTATATCTCTAAACCTTAACACACCATTTGTTCCTCTACTAAACTCAGAAATTTTACCTTCATCGATTCATCTTCTTACTTTCTGGAGGTATAGATCCTAAACTTGTTTATCTTTAAAATCTTTCATAAAATCACTACTAATAGTGATCATACTTAAGCAAATATTATTCTCAACCAATTCCATTTCTAAGTTCAAATACCTGAACTGTTCAAGCAATTCTAACTCCTTAACCATCATCGTAGACACATGCAAGGACTTCCTGCTTAAAGCATCCGCTACCACAATTACTTTCCCAGGATGGTTCAGTAATTCAAAATCACAATCTTTGATAAACTCCATCCACATTCGTTGTATCATATTCAATTCTTTTTTATCGAATAGATACTTCAGGCTCTTGTGGTCACTGGAGACATTAAACTTTACTCAATACAAAAAATGTCGCCATATCTTTAATGCGAACACTATTGCTACTAACTCCAAATCATGAGTCGGATAATTTCTCTCATGAATTCTCAACTGTCGGGAAGCATAAGCCACAACTGTTCCCTCTTTCATCAGGACACAGCCTAAACCTTGGTATGACGCATCACAGTATACGTTAAACTGTCCTAGTGGGTCTGATAAGATCAACACAGGTAATGTAGTCAACCTGTCCTTCAGCTTTTGAAAACTTTGTTCACACTTGTTCGTCCATACAAAAGCTATATTTTTTCCTCGTTAACTGAGTCATAGGCAACGTAATCTTCGAGAATCCTTCTATGCACCTCCGATAATATCCAGCTAGTCCTAGGAAACTCCGTACTTCACTTACTGACTTAGGTCGTTCCCACTTAAGAACTGACTCAACCTTAGCTGGATCTACGACTATTCCTTCTTTATTAATCACATGACCAGGCAATTGTACTTCTTCCAGCCAAAACTCACACTTGGAAAGTTTGGCATAAAGCTGCCTATCCTTCAAAACTCGCAACACCAATCTCAAATGTTCCTCATGCTCTTCCCGCGTATGAGAATAGATAAGAATATCGTCGATGAATACGACAACAAACATATTGAGGAATGATCTGAAAATTCTGTTCATATAATCCAAGAACATGGCTGGTGCATTAGTTACACCAAAAGGTATAACTAAATACTCATAGTGTCCGTACCTCATCCTAAAAGTCGTCTTGGGTATATCTTCCTTCCTTACTCTGATCTGATGGTACCAAGATCTTAAATCAATCTTAGAGAACAATGATGTTCCTTTCAACTGATCCATCAAATCATCTATCCTAGGCAACGGATACTTATTCCTAATCATCACTTTATTCAACTTCCTGTAATCCGTGCACAACCTCGCACTTCCATCATTCTTCTTAACAAATAACACTGGTGCTCCCCACGGTGAAACACTCGGTCTGATAAACTCTTTTCCTAACATGTCATCCAATTGTTCCTTCAACTCTGCCAACTCAACCGGTGACATCCGATAAGGTGCTATAGATATAGGGCTTGTCCCTGGTACGAGATCTATAGTGAGTTCCACTTCTCTTTCCGGTGGCAAACCTGGAACGTATGGAGGGAAAACTTCAGGAAACTCTCTCACAATAGGCATAGAATCTATGCTGGGAGTATCATTAGCCTCCACCACGAAAAGCATCACAAACTGTTGAGAGTTGTCACTCCTCATAGAAACTCCTTCATTGGCAGATGCTATACTATAAGGTTCAAGAAATGATAAAGTCTTGCTAGAACAATCTAGCACTACATGGTTAGCCGAAAGCCAATCCATGCTCAGAATAACATCTATCTGTTGCATAGGAAAAGAGATAAGGTTTATAAATGTCATATTCTCAACAACGATAGGATACTATAAACAAACAAACATAGTAGTCAAATGATTATTGGTTGGAGTAGATACTGTAAGGGTATACGGTAATTTGGAAACAATTAAGTTCAAATGATCTACACACTCATGCGAGATAAAAGAATGCGTAGTGCCTGAGTCAAACAATACATTCGAGAGTCTACCAGCTATCAAGCACATACCTTGTATAAGATCAGCAAATTGAAAGGATTCAGTTCCCCTCACGGTAAACACTCTTCTAGTGGCTTGAGGTCTGGCCACTTGTGGTCTTGCTGCTGGGACTCCTCTTCCCGCTCCACCTCTATTGTCTCCAGTTCCTCTTCCGGCAGCTGTCGGCTATTGCATAACCCTTTGTCTGCAATCTCGTGCCACATGACCTGGTTTCCCACAGTTGAAACAGCTAGGCCTATTTGTACAGTCTCTAGCATGATGCGATCCTCCACATCTGAAGCAAACTAAGCCTTGCAGTTGCTGACCCGCTCTAGCCACTGGTGCTGGTACCGGCGTTTGCCCGAGTCGAGCATATGGTCTCTGTCTCCATTGAGAACCACTTCCTCTGCGCCTCTGGAAACTTGATCGTTTAGGACCTCCACTCCTCGGTTGTTTATGTTCACTGGCCATCCTTAGGTTTATATTTTCAATGACACTGCATCTCTCGACTAGTTCGGGGAAATATTGTATGTCCAGAGACACAACAACCCTTTGCAGCTCATCTCTGAGTCCTTCCTCAAATCTTCTACATTGTCAGTCTTCACTTGGAAACCTCTGATAGAATTCCTAAAACTTGATCAAAGCCTCAAAACGTGATGCATACTCACCAACAGACATGTTACCTTGTTTGAGGTTTGTGAATTGCTTTTCCTTCTCGCGTCGGACTAGACGCCGAAAATATTTTTCGAAAAAGTAATCAGTGAATAACTGCCAGTTAATCATTCTTCCTTCAGCCTCCAATAATCGTTTCTTTCCCTTCCACCAGAACTCTGCTCCTTCAATTAGCATGAAGGCAACATAAGTCACTTTCTTCTCCTCACTGCAGCGCATAGTCGTAAATATCTTTTCGATCTCTTGTATCCACCATTCCGCCTTCTCTGGGTCATACTATCCTCAGAATTGAGGTGGATTTCCGATCATAAAATTAGTCAATCCGACATCTTCAGCTGCTACCGCCCTTCTCTGATTCTTAATTTCTAGCTGCACTTTGTTCATTTGCAGCATCTCAGCATTCTGTTGGGTTTGCAATAGCATAGTAGCAGCTAGGGTTTCCATTGCATTTAGAGTCTAAGATTATCCTCTTCCATTCTCAGTATTGTCGGCATTACCATTGACAGCTCCAATAATCCTTTCTTGAGTTCTGTCACCACTGTTAGTTGGACGTCCTCTTCCGCGAGCCATGATTCTGTTAAAAGAAATCATCCACTCTTATTAGTATGACATATAATACTACATAGACAAGTATATAAATACCATATGCCATACTAATATTAACCTCTCACATCAGATTCAGACACATTACCCAACTTCTAAGCATAGCCAAAATCCGATGTGGATTCAACTAGACACGGCCAGTAACAACATCCTAAACCTCGCAGTCCTTAATTCTGATCGGACATAACCCCACATTCCGTTTTAGAACCAAACTGCTCTGATACCAAAATGAGACACCCCACTGTGCCCTGTTGTGTTATTAGATTAAATCCTTATTAATTAATTTCTTAATCGCACGCTTAGTGTGAAAATACGTAAAAAATAAAAAACTTATATAATAATTATATAAATTCTGCAAAATTAAAACACACCAACGGTAACATATATAAATACACACCTATTTGTTCATTACAATACCAAAACATTGTTGAGGGTATCCTCTTTGTAGGATCCCTCACAGGCATATACTTAAACAAAAAGTTAAACAGCGGAAAACATAATAAAAATACACCTCACGAGACACACTGGCCATAACTAACTAGACCCTAATCACCATGGGTCACAGCTCGCCCTCCGGCTTCCGGTTCATAGGGAGTTCCATCCAACTCCTCTTCGATCAGCTCATTCACAGGGTCTTCAAGCACGATCCCATCAAAGATAAAATAAAACATACAGAAATATACAGGGGATAAGAAACAGTTCTATCATCAAAAGCGGAAAAGAGTCATAGTAAATTATACAGTAATTGTCACAAACAATCAATACACCTAACTAACAAATCATCCTCAAATTAATATATCATCCTCTACCCTCAATCTCATACTACTCAAGGACACCATAGTTGCACACCTATTCTCTAAGGTGGAAGTGGTCTCGCGAGAACTCTTGATTTTACGTGTATTATATTACCAATACACGGTGTATTATGTTACCAATACACAGAAGTGTTTTACGTGTATTATATTACCAATACATGGTGTATTTTATTACCAATACACAGAGGTGTTTTACGTGTATTATATTACCAATACACGATGTATTATACAAATGTCATCGTGTATTATATTACCAATACACTATTGTCCTTGTGTATTATATTACCAATACACTTTTGTCCTTGTGTATTATATTACCAATACACGGTTTTAGACAACGACACCTATAGTTGAATCTCACCAACCCGTTTTAACAACATCCTAATGCCTTAACCTTCCATTAGAACTTGACACATATTCTATGCCATAACACCTCTTTAACATACATCATCTAGGTTAGGCACTTCTAAATCATCATTATCCTCACACCCAAAACAATCATATCTTAGACAACATATATATCTTTGCTTAAAATCCACTAAGCATAATAATAAAAACCAGGCAGATCATGTATAACACAATATCAATCAAAATATTCCTATATCACCAACATAGAACAAAATCAATTCAATACAGGTAATAAAATCAAATCAACCATCAACAATATAAAATCAACCTAATATCGATAAACCTACAATCCCCGAATCACCATTGGTTTTTCAAAAAAGGTTTCCAATGTGATTTTGGTCTTGTCGATTACTCGACTACTAGTAGGGTTTAGGTCGCCCTACACAATTATTATATAATCTACTACTTATCCATTCCGACAATAGGCTGGTTCTTTCCCCTACCTTGGTTATCACCGAACTCCCGAACTCGAAGCTCCTCGTTGTCACACCACAAAGTACTAACTCCACCTTTAACCAATCAACATAGTAACCAATAAATCAAACAAACTCATCTATGTTCTCTTTAAGCTAGGTTTGGCCATTTAATTCAAATTAGAGTTAGGATTCTTTTCTCAACATAAGCCTTTGGATACTTATCACTTAGGTTCTAGGTAACTTAGATAAATTGTTATAACTTGAAAATATGGAATAAAAATCATCCAACCACTTAGGGTAGGTTTCGGCCTTGTATTACAAAATAGGCTAGGGTTTTCAAAACAACACAATTTCTTAGATCAATGATCTTAGAGTATTAAAGAGTATGAATCAATCATTAAATTTCACAAATCAATCAAAAACCTTTAACTCTTTTATGTTAGGGTTTCGACTCTATGTGAAAAAAATAGGTTAGAAAACTTTGTTGGATTCAAGCTCTTGGATTTAGATAATACAAGTATTAGAGAGTTCAAATCAAGCATTAACTTTTAACAACAACAACAAAACATCAACTCCTCTTTCTTACATAGGTTCGGCCCATACATGTAATTTAGGATAAAAAACCTTGTTGAAGTTAAGCTTCTAGATTAAGATCATAAAGGTATTAAAGAGTATGAATCAAGTGTTAGGATTTAGAAAAGACATAAAAACATCATACCCATTTTCCTCTCTAGGTTCAGCCAACTAGGGTTCTATAGGAAAGAAAATGTTTTTGATCAAAAACTCTTGGATAATGAGAGTAGAGATCATAACTAGATCATAGAAAATTGTTTCACATTTTTAGGATTTTTCTACAATTCTGTATGAATTTTTGAAGTTCTAGATCTAGAAATGAAAAACCATGAAAATGAAGAACAAAAGCTTGGAAAAGAAAGGATATGATTATGTTACATAAGATGAGAAAGTAGAAGAAGAATTGATGATGATCTTGGCAAGTTTTCACTTGAAAGCACTTGAAGCTTTTGGAGCTTCAAAAATGGAGTTTATGTGTTTATGAAGAAGAAAGTGAGGAAATGAAGAAGATGAAGTGTTTTTATAGGAAAAGGAGGGTGTAAAACCATGTGGGGGAGAGGGAGAGAAGAGCTTGGGGTGCAAGTTTTGCTTAGGGGTTGTTTGGTTGGTAAAGTGAGTGATTAATGGGTTTTTAGATTAAAAAAACATTATATTCAAAAAGTGTAATGATGGTTACTTTATGATGTGATATTTGACTCACATCAACATGTCACTCCTTGTCCATCAAGTTGGTCATCTCAGCTCCCCATCTTGCTTCGTTGTGTACCCGGTTAAAGTTTTCGATCGTATTTTTCGACGATTTCACCCGGATAAAATATTATGTTTTAATTCCGAACGTAAAATTTTCAAAATTACTAAAGTCATTGGAAACACGACAAAAACACTAACCATTTCGTTCACGGGTCAAAATTTGGTTTTCTACTCAGTAAACTTTTAGTGTCAGTGAAAACGCAGACCAGGTTTCGTCTGAATTTTCAACCCAAAATTTTACCGTAACCTTCTACCATAAAGTAGACTATGAATATGATTTTATTTTATTCAAAAACACTTTCTAACTTTCAGATTAAAATATAATTAATTATATTTTAACCGGTTGAACAACATAATTAAAATCAGGTTGTTACACATTGGGCTCTAGGAACAGCAGCTCCAGCTTCATCTCTAGCTCTGTGTAGCCGGTTTCAATAAGCTCCCAAATATTTACATTCTGTGCATCCAAGAAGGCCATCATCCTCTTCTTCCAGTAGTCATAATCTATTCCATCAAAGAGATGAGGTCTGTTGATAGCTTGTCCTTCTGCATCCATGGTTGTTGGATCGTACTCCCTCAACACTTGTTAGATGCTCAACCCTTTCGAGGCTGAGCTCTGATACCAACTGAAGTTGACACAGGCAAACACAAGAAGGGGGGTTGAATTGTGTTTGTTAATAATTTTCCAAAAAAAACCTTTAAAACTATTTTTGTACACAAGAAGAGTAAAACAGAAGCAAGCTCACAGAAATAGATCTTTTAAAAGCTTTAATAAAAGCAATATCAAAACCCCTCAGTCAGTAAAAACGAATAAAACTAAAAGAGTTTAGAGATAGAAGATTCACACAAAGGATTTTATCCTGGTTCACTTTCTTCCAACCAAGAGATACGTCCAATCCCTTCGACTTAATGGTTTTATCCACTATTTCTCCAAATAGATTGCAACCAAGTATTCAACACCTCTCCAGGCTACAAGTATTCCTTCCTTACCAAGCCTCTTCAGGCTCTAACTCTAACAAAGAGATTTAACTTATGATCTTCTTAACTCACTATGTATGAGGATATGAAAGTTTAAGATCTGTTGAATATTTTCACAATATTCAAACTAAAGAATACAAACTTTTGCTTATGAAAGAATAAAAGAATAAGAGCTTGTCTTCTCAAGAATTGTATTGACAGAGGTTGGGCTTGCAAAAGTTGTTCTTCAGTACTTCAGGTCTTCTATTTATAGTGACCTTCTCCTTCTCTTAAAAAGCTTCAACGATCATTTTGAATTTTCCTTTTAGAGATGATATAATGTCCGTTGTGACTGAAGGTTTGATCTTGGCAACGCTGAAATGTACTCTTGGTTATCAAGGTAGCACGAAATGGAGGCTCACTGCTCTGAGCATTGCAGCTTGAAAACTGTTGTTCCTCCTTTGTGTACAATCCAGCTTTTTCCAGCCATAAAGTTGTCATCATACAGATCGTGTTGCAATTTACAATGTACTAATCTGCTTTTTGTATTTCTTTGATGGTACTATGTTTCTTTTACAACAAGGTAAAACATTAAAGTAGATGAAACAAATGTGAAGAACAAATATTCTATTGAAATAAATTCAAGAGATTCGGATTGCCTTTATTCACTTAAGAGATGAAGCTTGTCTACTCAAAAGCTCCGTCTACTCGGTTATTTGTGAGACTTAGTTTGTTTACTATTTTATTTTACTCGTCTGCTGACGTGGCATATCCTCTTGTCTATCAAGTCTTTGGACTTGCTATATCTCAGTGAGTTATCAAAATCTCCGTCTGGTGACGTGGCACTTAGAGCTTGTCTACTTGATTATTTTATCTTTCAGTTCATTCAATTCTACCAATTATTCTCGTCTACTGACGTGGCAAACTAGATATGTCTACTTAGAAAATTTAAGGTTCGTCTACACAAATTCTTGTTTACTCAAACAAAAGAAAGAGTAAAGAATTACCACATGTTTTTGAACAGCCCGTCTACTCGATTGGACGCGAATTCACTTACTCATTTCAAGTAGACCTTTATATAAAATATGACTTCTATAAATTCAAGTGATCTTGCAGAAACTGAATAAACTTGTTAGATACCAATTAACACTTTGTCAAATAAATTTAGTCATTTTGTTAACATCAAAACTTAGAGATTAATTAAATCCAAATCATTTGGTTCCAACACAACTAGTTTTCATTGAGTGTCATACCTTTTTATTTCAATTTGTGGTTTGTCATCCTTAAATCACATATGAAATATGGGTGCCATTACGTTACATACTCACGGTGGTGTAAATAAAGACTCTGGTTAATTAGAATCAATAATAATACAATTATTAAACATCTAGATTTGCAGTTAGCACCAATGGCGCTTATCTATCTTTTGCTTATTACTTTTTTAAGACACATCAACGTAAATCATTAAAATAAAAGTGAAGTTTGATAACTAACCAGAATTGCTTTGTTAAAAAATTTGATGTAACGCCATAATGGTTTTCAACTGATATACTTGATGACCAAACGTCCAAATGGAGACCAACTGCAACAATTATTACTACTGTATTCAAAGTAAAAATTACTATGTGCTAGCACATTTACATTTTTTAAAAAAAAGAAAAATTCTATAAAATTGATGCATTTAATGTTTTTATTCGCCTCGTGTATGAGGAAATTGAATTTTCAACAGGCCAATTACATATTTAGTGTAATTTACCAGCCCAAAATAAGTAACCAAAAAAATTTGTTAAAAAAAAGTAACCAAAAAAATTATAAAAAAAAAACTCAACTATGTACAATATTGAATATTCTATCCAAACAATAGTTTATACCAATATTGTTAAAACCGGACCGGACAACAAACCGAAAAATATTGTGGTTCATGTTTAATCGAATGGTCTAATCGGATAATGTATAACATAAAATTTTCTCACAAATCGAAACATGCAGTACTATAAAAATATTATAATAAATAAAAGTTAAAATAAGAAAGGATTTTATAAGTTAAAAGTTATAATAAGTTATAGCTTTTAACTTAATATGCTTTAATTTTTAACTTTAGAAGGATTGAGAGGTCTGTTTTCATTTTTTTCAGCTTTTAAATTTTATTTTTTTCTCTAGAAAATCGGTTAGATTTGGTTTAACTCGACCCAAACTGATTTAACCGGGTTTTTGACAGGTTTAAAGCGACATGACTAAATAAATGATTTTGACCCCTGACCAAGATCGAACAAGAGGCCAGTTCACGGTTCAACCGATCCGACATACCGATCCATTTTTTATAACCTTTGTAAGGTTTGTACTTTGTACAATGATTTTGTGTGAATGTCTGTTTGAGGATGGAGTCATGGTATTGATGGATTTATTTTGTATGGAGTAGTGATTTTGCCCGGGGATGTTTTTTGAAAACCAAAATAGGGATGAACACCAAAATGGGGATAAACACTTTCGAAGTATTTTCGAGTTCCGTATATACAAAATTTTAAGTGTTTCCAAACATGCTCCACAGCTTCACACATAGAAACCGGTTTCAAATACACAAAAAGGAAGAAACGACTCAACCTTCCAAGCGATGAAACAGAACAATTTTCCCGTGGCATTTGCACAAAATCTCAACAATGGTCAGGCGAACAATAAAATCAGCAAATGCCATACCGTGGAAATAAACAGTTTATAATACTCTAGCAAGAAGTACAAGGTACAAAACAACACCATCCAAAACTAAAATAGTGATCAAATTTAAAAGCTCACCAAGACCCTAGCAAATTTTCAACTCTATATGTCAAAAAACAATGTTAGTTGAGCTATGTTCTCAGTCAGAAAGAATTTGCTCACTGTCAGCATCTGCCTCAGTCTCAACCTTAGGCTTCGAAGGACCCTGGCCTGCTCCAGGGGACTGCCTCTTCTTGATCCCACTTAATGGAGGCAATTATGTATCTTTTATGTAGGATAGATGAATTCCATCAGATGAAATAACCACACAAAGGGTAAGTAACTTAATTAAGAGTTTATCACATAAGACCTTTATCGCATAAGAGCTTATGTCATAAGCGCTTAAAGAAAGAAAGTGGCATGAGATGATTCGAATAATGAAAAACACGAAAAGGGTGTTTAGTGCATAAGCTCTTATAATAATTTCATAAGCTTCTCCCAGTGACTTATGAAAATAAGTCAAAAACTCCTTATGGAATTACATAAGTTATTTTTATAAACTCTACCAAACACACTGCATAAGAGCTTATGTCATCAGATAAGTCAAAAGGAGCTTAAATAAGCTCTTCCAAACGCCACCAAAAATAATAATATCAAAAGCACTTCTATCAAATGTAAACTTAAGAAGCTCAATCTAGTAATTCCCCTCTGTTGGGTACAAGCGGCCGCACTGATGCTTATCTACCTTTAAGCCACATCAACTAAGCCATTTTGTTATGCATGTATCATCTTAAGATTGCAGTGAGCCACTAACTCACCAAATCAACAATCATAAACAATACTAATTTGTCAATGGTGTAATTTTATTGTTGACCGGTAACCTTCTCAATTTATCATTGTGTTACTGTTACCACAAATTGCTAGGGGATTCCAGAAAACCCAATTCCATAATAGCACGGGCAAGATCCTTAAATTAAAATTACAAGGCCCAAACTCTCACAAAGACACGAACTGCTTAAACAAAGGAGTATATAATTCGAGGCTTTTCGCCTAGCCCGCTGTAAACTACTAAAAATAACTATCTTGCCCTTGAAATTGGGCGTATTAAACTTTGGGAAGATATTTGGGTCACTATAATTCCTCTTTCTGAGTCTTTACCATGGCCTTTTCGTCTATCTTCTTTCTTTGCATCATGGCTCTGTTTGTCAATTCTACTCTCAGGATAACTTCTCTTGAAACCTTCATTTTTTCAGGAACTTGCATGATAGATGTAACACCCGATTCTTCTGTTTTCTAAGATCGATATAAATATAAATAAATGTTTATATTTTTATCTGAAATTTAGAAAATGATTTTGGAAAAACCAAAGTCATGTCATATTATACTTATTTTTGCAAGTATACGGTTAAATTTTGGGTTGAAAATTCAGACTGGACCCGGTCTGCGTTTTTACTGATAGTAAGATTTTACTGATTAGAAAACCTAATTTTGACTCGTGAACGAAATGAATAGATTTTTATCTCATTTCCAACGATATGGGTTATTTTAAAAATTTTCAAAATAAATAGGTTATTATACTTGATTCGGGTGTAAAAACCTAAATCGGATAATCGACTTAGTCGAGAACGGATGTGCAGAGACAAAACCCGACATCGGATACTGAGACATATTGCCACCTTGGGTGGTGAGTCACAAGGGATGACTCACGAATGCATTTAATGCAAACTACAAATATCTAGATATTTTATAGGTTAAAAGACCATTTTGCCCTTAACTTGTTAATGAATTTACAAGTTTGCCCTAAGGTGTTTTGACCAAAATACCCCTCTAGAATTCAGTACCCTCTCTCTCTCCCTCACACTCATTCACGCCTAACCATCATAAAAATTTCCCAAGTTCATTTTCTCTCTAGAACAGTGAAAACTCCATTTTTGAACACCTTGATTTCTTCACCAATCACTTAATTTCTTCATTCTTCCCATCAACTAGAGGTGAGACCTCACTCACTTGACCATGAGTTCTCTTTCCATATTCAATCATTTTCCATTTCAAGCGAAGAAAAACTCTAGATCTCATTTTCTCAAAGTGACCCATAAGCAAAACTGTGAAGAACTTACTTGATTCCTTGTCATTTTTCAACATCTGAGAGGTATACCATACTCATATCACTCAATTAATATCATGTTCTTCATTCATTTTCATGATTTGAGCCATGATTAACTGTTCTAAATTCTTAGATCTAGAACTTTGAAAATTCATAGAAAATCATAGAAAAATCATTTTCATATGATTCCAATTGCTATGAACTAGTTATGATCCCTAGTATCTTCATTCAAGAGCATGTGTAAAAATAAAATTTTCTTCCCAATTTTATTTAAGAGGCCGAAACCCTAATATTGGGGATGGAGGAGATTTTGCTTCATTTTCCATCATGTGATACTTAATTTTGTCTATTCAATACCTATTGTCACTAAATCTAGAACCTTAGAAATTTTGAAAATCTCTAGCCTATTTAGTTATACTTGGCCGAATCCATACCCTAGAGAGGTTGGATGAATTTTTGTTTCAATTCTTGAAATAGAACATTTGATTTGATCTCTTTAGTACTTCTATTTGTTGAATCCAAGAGATTAAAATCAAATAAAAATTCTAGCCAGAAGAATTGGTGTTGGCCGAACCCTAACTCATGGTGGGTTAGATGGTTTTGTTTCAATTTTTGATTCATAACAATTGTTTTAGTCTTTCTAATGCCTTAAGATCATAGATCCAAAAGCATGAAAATTTTAAAGATCTCTAGCCAATTTTTCCTATGTTGGCCAAAAGTTTACTCATGGAGTTAAAGAAATTTTTTATTTAATTTTGGTCGTGTAACAATGATTATGTTTTCCTAATACTCAAGGATCATTGATCCAAGAGTTTGTGGAATTTTGAGATTCCTAGCTTAAATTACTAGTCTTGGTCGAAACCTAGCCATAGGAATTAGGTGATTTTATTGGTTTTATGTTGTTAATTTCGTTGTGATTTGTTGATGGATAAATTGTTGTGTGAATCGTGTATGTGTTTTGTGGAGATCGGACGTTTGGCGAAGTTTATTTCGGGAGGAAAATCACTCTGAGGTAAGGGGGTACTTGAGGGGTTTTTTCGATAGCTATATGTTATTTGTTTGTGATCTGTATAATTTATTTGGCGTGTTTATTGTTTTACGTAGTTAGAATTATCTGCTTTTAATTATTTATCTACGTTTAATTGTTATTATATTTTAATGCATGTCCTAATTGTGTTATTTGCTATATTATTGACATGAAATTGTTATTGATGTTGTTTGTTGATTGAAAAGAATGACATTGATCAGTGCTCAATTAATTACGAGGTTAAAAACGTTAAAAAGCTTTTTATGAAATAATGAATTTTAATTGATGGGAAATAGTAATATAATATTACTGAAGTATTTGATTGATTAGAAATGAGGAATAAATGAAAATGTGATTATTTTAATGATTTAACGGCGTAAGAGTGTTTTATGAGTCATAGTGAGGACGTAACCGTGAAAATATTTTAGTATTGCTAAGTTACAGCATTTCACTGCCCAGTATGCACGATGCTCTATTTCCACAGGTAGGTGGCACGCTTTACCAAAGACAACCCGAAAGGGAGACATCCCTATAGGTGTCTTGTAAGTGGTCCTATGAGCCCAAAGAGCATCCTCAAGCCGGCGGCTCCAATCCTTTCTATTTGGCTGCACAACCTTCTGTAAAATTCTCTTGATTTCCCTATTAAAGACTTCGGCTTGCCCGTTGGTTTGAGGATGGTAAGCTGTGGCAACTCTGTGCACTAACCCATACTTCTGAAGCAAAGCCTCCATGGTCCTATTGCAGAAATGACTCCCTTGGTCACTTATGATAGCTCGAGGCCCACCAAACCTGCAAAAGATATTAGACCTGACAAAATCTGCAACAACTCGAGAATCATTAGTCATGGTGTCCTTAGCCTCCACCCACTTAGAGACATAATCATTTTGAGTCACCTTTTAATATTGTATACTTGGCCTAAGTAATGTCTATATATGTTTAATATTGGTGATTTGGCTGAGTTTTGCATTATTGGGTTTAATTGGGCTTAATTGCTAAACATTGTTAATTTTCGGATTTTCCACTCATCCAGACCTTGTTGTCTTGCGCAGAGCATACTTAGAGCTACAGAAATCGGATTTGGGTGATCTATGGTGTCCGTAGAAATCTAAGACGAAGATCTACAATTTTTTATTTCACAAGGATTGTCAAATTCAGCAAAATACAAGGCCAAACTTGGTCCCGAATTCTCTAACGTGGATCAGTTCACGATCCATGATATTCCTTTACTTAAATGGGCATAACTTACTCATCTTAAGCCCAATTAAGGCATGTTATACCTTGTTGGAAAGCTTATTCAGAGGGCCCTAATTTGGGCTAGGTTAGATTAGGATTAATAAGTATAAATAGAAATTTTGTGTCTCCTTTTACGGCACTAAACTGCTATTTATACTTATTAATCCTAATCTAACCTAGCCCAAATTAAGGCCCTTTGAATAAGCTTTCCAACAAGGTATAATACGTCTTAATTGGGCTTAATATGAGTAAGTTATGCCCATTTAAGTGAAGGAATATCATGGACTGTGAATAGGTATGGCAATTTTATCCTTACCCGCGGATAAAATCCGCAACGGGCACGGGGCGGGTAGTTAAACGGGTACCCGCGGGTAAAATAAACGGGTAATTCCAATACTCGTGTATAAATGGGGCGGAGGCGGGTATCACACTATCCGTGCCCGCGGATACCCGCATCCGTTACTTAATTACTATAATACCCTTTATTATATATATCTACTCTCAAAGTCCTTATATCATTCCGTAGATAATTTTCATCTATTGTGTTGTTTCATGGATATTTTAACTGTGATGTATTATTTTGTAGGTGCTATTTTGTTCAAATATCGGAAGATATTAATGTGGTGGTTTGTTTAAGTTTTGTGTATTTTTTTTAATTAAAAAAAAGATTTGTTTGTTTTTCATAACTATCCATGGATATCCGCGGATACCGTGAAAACCCACGAATCCGTTAAAAACCCGTTAAGCGGGTATCCGTGCAGGTATGGGGCAGGTACGGGTAGATTTTTTATCCAACGGGGCGGGTAGCGGGTAACCAATATCCGTGCCCGCCCCGCCCCGTTGACATCCCTAACTGTGAACTGATCCACGTTAGAGAATTAGGGACCAAGTTTGGCCTTGCATTTTGCTGAGTTTGACAATCCTTGTGAAATCAAAATTGTAGATCTTCGTCTTAGTTTTCTAGGGACACCAAGATCACCCAAATTCGATTTCTGTAGCTCTAGTTATGCTCTGCGTAAGACAACAAGGTCAGGATGAGTGAAAAATCCGAAAATTAACAATGTTTAGCAATTAAGCCCAATTAAACCCAATAATGCAAAACTCAGCCAAATCACCAATATTTAACTATTAAACACATATGGACATTAATTAGGCCAAGTATACAATACTAAAAGGTGGCTCAAAATGATTTATCAAATTTCCTCACACTTATTCTTTTGCACTCCTGAGCAAAACTCAAAAATTAAATTTCTAAAAACTTGATGAACAAAACAAACACACTTATCAATGAATCCAAAGAATGTACAAGAGTGAGCACAATACAAACATTCGAAGCATCAAGGAATCAAAACAAACATGAATACATCCTTAACATCTCAAGCAAATAAGAAGGCAATTCAAATCAAAGATGAATTTTAAAAGTGGTAGAGTCCTCACTAGGCATACTCTCTAACTCTCTAGTGTTTAATGTTTGTGTTTATGCTTAGGGCACATCATGAATGCCAACACTACCATAAGCTTGACAAGCCTCTAACTTCCACCACTTGAAACACATGCACATAAGGATCAAAAGGACTTTTTCAAGATTGTAATGAGGCTAAGGTATAAGTGGATACGAGAAGAGATGTTAGCTATAAAACAGAGAGACTAGAGGAGCAATGGGGAATGAGTTTAAATAAGCATGCAAATTTACCCCAAGAAACACAATTCAATGCCAATGAACACCACTTTGTCTCTTTTGAACTTTTTCTTCCTTTGCACTTTCACTCATTTGCACTTTCACATTGCATTACAATTTACTTCTTCTTTTTTCTTTTTTTTCTTTTTATATTTATTTTCTTTTTTTTTAGCACTTTGCCACTTTAAGCCACAAACTTTTGTGTAGACCCCACACTTATTTAAGAACTCATTCTCAAAACAATTCCAAAGCTCCTTTACTCCCTAAGGATGGGTCATATCAGTGTTTTTCCTTTTTGGGCTTGTAATGAGCTACAAAACAAAGAATGAGATAAAAAGTCTCAAGCAGGCTGTCAAAGGAATAATTGCAAGGTAGGCTTATTTGGATAGTAGCTTAAAAACAAAGAAGGCCTAAATCATCTCAATACATGCATGTGAACAAGAGGCTTCAAAGAGTCAAGTCAAGTTCTAGAGTAATTTACAATCATGAGTGTAATCACACAAGAAACAACAAAAAGCATGGAACAATTGCAATCCATCCATGTATAGGGCTCAAAAATCACAAGGGTTAATTCTACCACAAATGATTCACAAATTAATTTCAATGCCAACTTATTACACTAGAATTGCAAGAATTTCTCCATATCAAATCATGAAATCTTTTAACCAAGAATGAAGCAAATCACTTTCAACTCACAAAAACTTAAAAATTCACTGAAAAGCATGCAACAAGACTCAAACACAAATATTATTTTTATTCTTATTTTTATTTTTAAGACTCTAAAAACAAGAAACCAAACAAAATAAATAAATAAAAATCCTAAAACAACCCCCCCCCCCCCCCCCCGGCACCTAAATCACACATTGTTCTTGTAACACCCCGATTTTCGATGCTTCGTAATATCGGTAATAAATATATAAACATATATTTTTATCCGAGATTTAGAAAATGATTTTGGATAAACCAAGGTCATTTACTTGTTATACTTATTTTCATAAGGTTACGGGGAAGTTTTTGGTTGAAAATTCAGACGGAAGCCGGTCTGCCGTTTTCTGGATTTTCACTGACAGTAAAAGTTTACTGCTCAGAAGACCTAATTTTAAGTCGTAAACGAGATGAAAAATGTTTTTATCGTATTTACTACGATACTAGAAGTTTTTAAAATTTTGGTAAAAAAATTTAAATATTATATTTGTTGCGGGCGTATAAGTCGAGATGTCTCTAGGAAAAGCTTGCGCCAGATGAATCGAGGAGTCGGCAACGTAACAGAGATGATGGATTTGACCGATTTGCCGAGTATTTATGACGAGCTTATCCGAGTCATAATGGCCATAATGACACATTTATGACAAAGTGAAATTTTCCTATGAAATGACTATTTTGCCATTGTCTTTATATGACAATTGCAAGCAAATGCCATTGGAAAAGTTGACTAAAGCTTACCCAAAACCCACGGCTCCAAGCCTTCTTCATTAAGTTTGGTTCCTTCTTCATTAAGTTGTTGCCTTCTTCATTAACCATTTTCTTCCATTTCCATGTTCTTTTTCTTCAAAGTGTTCATAATTCGTCAGATTTTGCCTAGCAATTCTGAACAGTTTCTATTTTGAATCTCGAAAAACTTTCAACATGAAAATTGTTCATCTTTCTCTCTTCTTTCCAACGACATAAAGATCATCCAAAACGGAGAGGTATGTTGAGAGATCTACCCAAAATACTAAAACTGTTCTAAAGCCTAACTATGTTCATCTTCTTCCTTAAGTTTCTCAAGAACACCATGAGAAATTTGTGAAGAACATCATCCAAATCTTGCTTTACTTGAATCATCAAGAGGTAGCAACTTCTTATCTTGTCATTTAAATCATTTCTCTTCACAACTTTTGTAGATCTATGACTTAAATCCATATGTTCTTCATTTGTTCAAAATTCATGGAGCTAGATTCAAAAATTCATAACTAATTCTAGAAAAATCCTTTTGATATGAAACCAATTGCTATGATCTTATAATCATCTCTATTTTCATAATCTAGAAGCATAAGATCATGAGAAATTTCTTTCCTTGATTTCTGGTCATGGCCGAACCTAGGTCAAAGTTGTGTTCTTAGGTTTTGTTTCAATTTCATGTCTTGATTCATGATTATATCTTGATAGTTCTTGTATTCAAGTATATAGAAGATCAAAAATCAAACTTTAACCTATTGATCTCATCAAAACCGAAACCCTAGGTATGAGCACTTAATGGTTTTGTGATTCAAAAGTTGTTTGTGAACACTTGAATCTAACTCTAGGTTTTGTATGTTGATTAAATCCAAGAGTTTAGAAATTTTAGAGATTTCTAACCCCAAAATCAGCCCTTGGTCAAAAACCCTAGTTCTTGGAACTAGATGAGTTTTAGTTCATGTTCTTGGTTCATAATCTTGGTTTAAGTGCTTAATCATGTTTAAGTTACTTAAGGATCATAAATCCCTAAGTTAACAAAATTTTAACTTTCCTAACCTAGAAAAGTTGTTGAGGCCGAACCTTAACCTCCATGAGTCAAGTATGTTTTTGTTTGATTTGATTTATTTTGGTTGCAATTCGTTATGAAGGAATCGATCGGGTTGGTTTGACCTAAAGCCGACGGAGGAAGCCGGATCAAATCGGGAGATTATTTGAAACCGTTAGTTCGAGTCTTCAAGAGGTAAGGGGAGCTTACCTGAAGGATTTTTCTCAATAACTATTTGCTTGTGGTGTGGTTTATATGATTTATATGTGGTTGTGGTTAATGGTTTTGTTGATTACGTGGTGTGGTTTATATGATTTATATGTGGTGTGGTTTATCGGTGTATTGGTGTGGAGTTGTGTTTAATTTATTTAATTAATTGCAATTGTATATTATACTGCTATGATGCATGATCTGCCTGGGGAATATCTGTGATATAACTGTTTGTTGATGTGTGAGAAGCCTGACAGTGGTCAGTGCTCAATTAAAGTTAATCGGATAAAAGCTTTAAGAAGCTACGCAAATTATATTCAATGTTTTAACGGCAAAATATTGATATATAATATTAAAGGAATTTTATTTTGAGGAAAATGAGGAGTTTTGGAAAATATTATTATTTTAATAATTTATTTCTGGAAAAGGGAATTATGAGTCACAATGAGAGCGAAACCGTGAAAATATTTTTGCACTGCTAATTTTTACGTAAGAAATTCCAGAATATTATAAATTAGTATTTTATGAAATTAATTGGTGAAAATAAGTTAATCATGATTTTAGAAAATCAATTAAGTGGAAAAAGTTAAGTTTTGGCTTAAAAAGCTTTAAAAATAATATTTGATGGCAAATTTGGAAAAGTGTAGACGGCAAGTATTTTTGAAACGGCAGTGCATATTTTGAGGAGAATAAACCTCAAGTGACTCATTGGTTTGTGAAAAACTAAGTTTTATGATTTAAGGATTTTATAATGAATTTCTACCTTGGAAAAAGAATTTCTGAAAGTCAAAAGTTGATTTCAACCGTGTTGAAAGTACAGTTGGACTTAGTAACCGAGACGTCGGGGTACTAAGGTTCTGTGGTGTGATGGACTCGAGGTCATTTGGACTTGAGGGCCTATACCGTATACGTGAGGTATACCGTATTGAAACATTGAAGATGTTTTCTAGTACCACGAACCTAAGACTGGTGCATCGGTCGAGAGGTGTCGTGATTGAGCACTCGGACTGTGAGGTCCTGTGTTGTAATAAAAGTTTTAAGGGTGTTTTAAAACTATGTGGGTCGTAAGCCATTTTGAGCTTTGGCAAGGAAAGATTGAACACAAAGAAAAGAATGAAACAAAAGTGTTTTGCATGCATTGGCAGACGTGCCTGGTGTTCTGGCTGCGTGCCTGGTATTCGGTTCTGGCTGCGTGCCTGGTATTCTATTCTGGCTGCGTGCCCGGTGTTCTGGCTGCGTGCATGGTATTCTGTTCTGGTTGCGTGCCTGGTATTCTGTTCTGGCTACGTGCCTGGTGTTCTGTTCTGGCTGCGTGCCTGGTGTTCTGTTCTGGCTGCGTGCCTGGTATTCTGGCTGCGTGCCTGGTATTGGTATTCATTGCGTGCTGCGGTGTTGTTCCTGCTGCGCGTGCCTGGGAGTCTGATCAACTCATTACTTGTTGGGATATCTCATGAAATTAGGTGTGAATGTTTAGATGATGTATAGAAGTGTTCATGCATAGTTTTTCCAATGTTGATGTTTGGGGTGTGAAACCCACTGATAAACTGTAAGCTATAATTGAGATGGTTATGTATATGTGTATGTGTCTTCTTTTGTGCAAGCATTTAGTTATTTTGTTAAATCCATATATTGGTGTCTCACCCTTACAACACATATCAGAGTAACACAAGGGGTATGACCTCTACAAGAAGAAGGAGGCCGTCTAGTTCGAGACATGCTGTGATGCTCCTGTCGGGTGTAGTATCTGTCAGTGGCGACCAACTTAGGTCCTATTGTATTATATGATGTTTTTGGGAATAAACTCAATTGATAATGATCTAGGTGTGAAAATATATGAGGCAGTATAGTTGTATGATTTATATACAGTATGCATTTAAGTGTGGTTTGATTTCGTTGTTGTGGTTATGAGGATAAAAGAAAATGAAAAAAAAATTCATCACCATATTTGGAAAAGATGAACGTTGAGAAAACATTATTTTCCGAAAGTAACCAGCAAATTAATTTTTATTTCCGCAAACGGGTAACCATGTGATAACCCAAGTTATGGTGTCACATTAGTGGTATCAGAGTTGGTCGAGTCTTTCGGGAATGTTGGGAAATAGGTCTGTTATGTGGATGTTGTGTGTTCTCTGAATAAGATCTGTTTGGAATTACTTCTTAGAAGTAATGTGTGGTAATGACTATGTTTACGTTTCAGTTTCTGGTTTTTGGCTTAACTGATTGTGGTTTATAGGTCAGTTATGGAACCAGTTGTTGAACCAGAAGCTGGACGTGGACGGGGACGGGGACGTGGACGCGGCCGTGGAAGAGGCCATAGAGGCGGTCGTGTTGGCGGTCGTGGTAACATGAATGAAGATTATGAAGAAGGAGTGGATTATGCAGCTTAGGCAATGGAAAATGTAGCAGCTGCGATTGCTAATCAGACTGCATCCATGAATGCCCAGAACCAACGAATGCTGATTCGAGTGAACAGGCTGTTGAAGGCAAGAATTTAACTGCTTTTAGGCGTCAAGATCCATCACAGTTTCATGGAGATGTGGATCCTGTGAAAGCTGACTTATGGATTCAGGAGTTAGAGAAAATTTTTAGACTAATTCATAGTCCTGAGGGAGTGAAGGTATCTTATGCCACTTTTCTATTGGTGGGCGATGACGAGTATTGGTGGAAGGGCACCGAACAGCTGTTGGAAGCCGAGAATCAGGATATTACTTGGGAAGTATTTCGAACCAGCTTCTTAAACAAGTATTTTCCTCAAAGTGCACGAGCTGAGAAGGAGCAAGAATTTTTGCAACTTCAACAGGGGGATTTAACTGTTGGAGAGTACGCGGCAAGGTTTGAATCACTTGCTAGGTATTTTCGCTTTTTCCAAAACAACCCAAGCGAAGATTGGAAGTGTGAGCGTTTTGAAAAAGGATTGCGTTTCGAGATTAAGGAATCAGTACTACCATTGGAAATCCGGAATTTCCAAGCCTTAGTCGAGAAGTGTAGGAAGGTGGAGCTAATGAGGAAAGAAAGAGACAATGGAGGAACTGTTGGAGGACCCTCTCGTTCCAAGAACCAGAATCAGAATCGGAAAGAGGAACGAAATCAGCAGAAGCCTTATTTCCGACCACCAGGGAATTACTAGAATATACAACAACATCATTCGAATTTTGTTGCGACGGGGAGTAGTGGCCAAAATAATCAAAATCAAAGTCAAGTTAGAAGGTGTTTCAGCTGTGGAGATACAAGACATATGTTGGATACTTGCCCTGTGAGGGGAGCTAAGTGTTTCAACTGTGGTCAAGTGGGACATTTGGCAAAGAATTGAAATGAACCAAAGGGAGCTAAGTGTTTCAACTGTGGTCAAATGGGACATTGGGCGAAGGAATGTAATGCGCCAAGGCGTGGATCGGCTGTCAATAACACCAATGATGTCAAGCTAAATACTGCGGGTAGAGTATATAGTGTGCGGGGAGCTGAAACTTCAAACCATGACGGTAACCTCTTACCTACACTATTTCGTTCGGGTACAATTCATATTTTGTTTCGATGGATTGTGTGTGGATGTGTTGAAATTACTTGTTCCTCTGATTATCATAAGATGATCGTTTCAAATTTCAACTATTCAATTGGTCACTGTGACATTTAGTATGTTTGGCTGTCTTATTTTGTTCAGGATAGACGTTTTCTTGACAAAACTAGTTTCTCAAATGAGACTTGCTCTAATTACTTTTACGGTTGGTAGAAAGTGATTCGGTCCGAATTCTTGACGGACCATAGTTCTTTTAAATTGTTGGAAAAGATATTCTTGTGAGAGAAGAAACTTTCTTAGATTCATGCTTGTAAAAGTGTACCGATCATACATTTTTACTTCCTTGAATTTGTTAAAGAAATCTTTATACACAAAAAATTCTTGTATTCTTATTAGATTGATGAATTTTTTTTTTTTATATACTATCTTGTGAAAGTAAGGCTTCGGGATCTTTCCTTCCTGTCTATCTTAGTGTCACAAAATTTCGAGGACGAAAATTTTTTTTTAGAGGGGTAGTAATGTAACACCCTGATTTTCGATGCTTCGTAATATCGGTAATAAATATATAAACATATATTTTTATCCGAGATTTAGAAAATGATTTTGGATAAACCAAGGTCATTTCCTTGTTATACTTATTTTCATAAGGTTACGGGGAAGTTTTTGGTTGAAAATTAAGACGGAAGCCGGTCTGCCGTTTTTCGGATTTTCATTGAGATAAAAGTTTTCTTGCTCAGAAGACCTAATTTTAAGTCGTAAACGAGATGAAAAATGTTTTTATCGTATTGACTACGATACTGGAAGTTTTGAAAATTTTGGTAAAAAAATTAAAATATTATATTTGTTGCGGGTGTATAAGTCGAGATGTCTCTAGGAAAAGCTTGCGCCAGATGAATCGAGGAGTCGGCAACGTAACAGAGATGATGGATTTGACCGATTTGCCGAGTATTTATGACGAGCTTATCCGAGTCATAATGGTCATAATGACACATTTATGACAAAGTGAAATTTTCCGATGAAATGACCATTTTGCCCTTGTCTTTATATGACAATTGCAAGCAAATGCCATTGGAAAAGTTGACTAAAGCTTACCCAAAACCCACGGCTCCAAGACTTCTTCATTAAGTTTGGTTCCTTCTTCATTAAGTTGTTGCCTTCTTCATTAACCATTTTCTTCCATTTCCATGTTCTTTTTCTTCAAAGTGTTCATAATTCGTCATATTTTGCCTAGAAATTCTGACCAGTTTCTATTTTGAATCTCGGAAAACTTTAAACATTAAAATTGTTCATCTTTCTCTCTTCTTTCCAACGACATAAAGATCATCCAAAACGGACAAGTATGTTGAGAGATCTACCCAAAATACTAAAACTGTTCTAAACCCTAACTATGTTCATCTTCTTCCTTAAGTTTCTCAAGAACACCATGAGAAATTTGTGAAGAACATCATCCAAATCTTGCTTTCCTTGAATCATCAAGAGGTAGCAACTTCTTATCTTGTCATTTAAATCATTTCTCTTCACAACTTTTGTAGATCTATGACTTAAATCCATATGTTCTTCATTTGTTCAAAATTCATGGAGCTAGATTCAAAAATTCATAACTAATTCTAGAAAAATCCTTTTGACATGAAACCAATTGCTATGATCTTATAATCATCTCTATTTTCATAATCTAGAAGCATAAGATCATGAGAAATTTCTTTCCTTGATTTCTGGTCATGGCCGAACCTAGGTCAAAGTTGTGTTCTTAGGTTTTGTTTCAATTTCATGTCTTGATTCATGATTATATCTTGATAGTTCTTGTATTCAAGTATATAGAAGATCAAAAATCAAACTTTAACCTATTGATCTCATCAAAACCGAAACCCTAGGTATGAGCACTTAATGGTTTTGTGATTCAAAAGTTGTTTGTGAACACTTGAATCTAACTCTAGGTTTTGTATGTTGATTAAATCCAAGAGTTTAGAAATTTTAGAGATTTCTAACCCCAAAATTAGCCCTTGGCCGAAACCCTAGTTCTTGGAACTAGATGAGTTTTAGTTCATGTTCTTGGTTCATAATCTTGGTTTAAGTGCTTAATCATGTTTAAGTTACTTAAGGATCATAAATCCCTAAGTTAACAAAATTTTAACTTTCCTAACCTAGAAAAGTTGTTGAGGCCGAACCTTAACCTCCACGAGTCAAGTATGTTTTTGTTTGATTTGATTAATTTTGGTTGCAATTCGTTATGAAGGAATCGATCGGGTTGGTTTGACCTAAAGCCGACGGAGGAAGCCGGATCAAATCGGGAGATTATTTGAAACCGTTAGTTCGAGTCTTCAAGAGGTAAGGGGAGCTTACCTGAAGGATTTTTCTCAATAACTATTTGCTTGTGGTGTGGTTTATATGATTTATATGTGGTTGTGGTTAATGGTTTTGTTGATTACGTGGTGTGGTTTATATGATTTATATGTGGTGTGGTTTATCGGTGTATTGGTGTGGAGTTGTGTTTAATTTATTTAATTAATTGCAATTGTATATTATATTGCTATGATGCATGATCTGCCTGGGGAATATCTGTGATATAACTGTTTGTTGATGTGTGAGAAGCCTGACAGTGGTCAGTGCTCAATTAAAGTTAATCGAATAAAAGCTTTAAGAAGCTACGCAAATTATATTCAATGTTTTTAACGGCAAAATATTGATATATAATATTAAAGGAATTTTATTTTGAGGAAAATGAGGAGTTTTGGAAAATATTATTATTTTAATAATTTATTTCTGGAAAAGGGAATTATGAGTCACAATGAGAGCGAAACCGTGAAAATATTTTTGCACCGCTAATTTTTACGTAAGAAATTCCAGAATATTATAAATTAGTATTTTATGAAATTAATTGGTGAAAATAAGTTAATCATGATTTTAGAAAATCAATTAAGTGGAAAAAGTTAGGTTTTGGCTTAAAAAGCTTTAAAAATAATATTTGATGGCAAATTTGGAAAAGTGTAGACGGCAAGTATTTTTGAAACGGCAGTGCATATTTTGAGGAGAATAAACCTCAAGTGACTCATTGGTTTGTGAAAAACTAAGTTTTATGATTTAAGAATTTTATAATGAATTTCTACCTTGGAAAAAGAATTTCTGAAAGTCAAAAGTTGATTTCAACCGTGTTGAAAGTACAGTTGGACTTAGTAACCGAGACGTCGGGGTACTAAGGTTCTGTGGTGTGATGGACTCGAGGTCATTTGGACTTGAGGGCCTATACCGTATACGTGAGGTATACCGTATTGAAACATTGAAGATGTTTTCTAGTACCACGAACCTAAGACTGTTGCATCGGTCGAGAGGTGTCGTGATTGAGCACTCGGACTGTGAGGTCCTGTGTTGTAATAAAAGTTTTAAGGGTGTTTTAAAACTATGTGGGTCGTAAGCCATTTTGAGCTTTGGCAAGGAAAGATTGAACACAAAGAAAAGAATGAAACAAAAGTGTTTTGCATGCATTGGCAGACGTGCCTGGTGTTCTGGCTGCGTGCCTGGTATTCTGTTCTGGCTGCGTGCCTGGTATTCTGGCTGCGTGCATGGTATTCTGTTCTGGCTGCGTGCCTGGTGTTCTGTTCTGGCTGCGTGCCTGGTGTTCTGTTCTGGATGCGTGCCTGGTATTCTGTTCTGGTTGCGTGCCTCGTGTTCCCATTACATTGCGTGCCTGGTGTTACATTGCGTGCCTGGTATTCCGTTCTGGCTGCGTGCCTGGTGTTCTGTTACATTGCGTGCGGGAGTCCGCTGCGTGCCTGGTATTCTTATTGCGGCTGCGTGCCCGGTGTTACGGCTGCGTGCCGGGAGTCCGATCAACTCATTACTTGTTGGGATATCTCATGAGATTAGGTGTGAATGTTTAGATGATGTATAGAAGTGTTCATGCATAGTTTTTCCAATGTTGATGTTTGGGGTGTGAAACCCACTGATAAACTGTATGCTATAATTGAGATGGTTATGTATATGTGTATGTGTCTTCTTTTGTTCAAGCATTTAGTTATTTTGTTAAATCCATATATTGGTGTCTCACCCTTACAACACATATCAGAGTAACACAAGGGGTATGACCTCTACAAGAAGAAGGAGGCCGTCTAGTTCGAGACATGTTGTGATGCTCCTGTCGGGTGTAGTGTCTGTCAGTGGCGACCAACTTAGGTCCTATTGTGTTATATGATGATTTTGGGAATAAACTCAACTGATAATGATCTAGGTGTGAAAATATATGAGGCAGTATAGTTGTATGATTTATATACAGTATGCATTTAAGTGTGGTTTGATTTTGTTGTTGTTGTTATGAGGATAAAAGAAAATGAAAAAAAAATCATCACCATATTTGGAAAAGATGAACGTTGAGAAAACATTATTTTCCGAAAGTAACCAGCAAATTAATTTTTATTTCCGCAAACGGGTAACCATGTGATGACCCAAGTTAGGGTGTCACAGTCCTCAATGTAAGCACAAAAACAATAGATAAGGAATAAGTGCAATTAAAAGTAAAAGGGGAAGGACTCCCTCATCAAGGTGCGAAAATCTGCACTTCAGGAAAGGTGGGCTTGTCCAAGGACAGCTCCTCTACATGCTCCTCAACCAATATGGGGCTCTCATGAAACTGCTTAAGACGTTGGCCATTAACCTTGAAACTCTTGTTAGTGGTCTCATTTTTAATCTCCACTGCACCATGGGGAAAAACATTCATAACAACAAAAGAACCATCCCATCTAGAGCGAAGCTTTCCGGGCATGAGCTTGAGGCGAGAATTAAACAAAAGCACTTTTAGGCCAATGGAGAACTCTTTCCTAGAAATCATTTTGTCATGAAAATGCTATGTCTTCTCCTTGTAGATCTTAGAATTCTCTTAGGCCTCCAAACGGAGCTCCTCAAGTTGTTGTAACTGAAGCTTCCTCATTGAACCGGCTTGCTCAAAGGCTAAGTTACAACATTTCACTGCCCAGTATGCACGATGCTCTATTTCCACAGGCAGGTGGCACGCTTTACCAAAGACAACCCGAAAGGGAGACATCCCTATAGGTGTCTTGTAAGCGGTCTTATGAGCCCAAAGAGCATCCTCAAGCCGACGACTCCAATCCTTTCCATTTGGCTGCACAACCTTCTGTAAAGTTCTCTTGATTTCCCTAATAAAGACTTCGGTCTGCCCGTTGGTTTGAGGATGATAAGCTGTGGCAACTCTATGCACTACCCCATACTTCCGAAGCAAAGCCTTCATGGTCCTATTGCCGAAATGACTCCCTTGGTCATTGATGATAGCTCGAGGCACACCAAACCTGCAAAAGATATTAGACCTGAAAAAATCTGCAACAACTCGAGAATCATTAGTCTTGATGGCCTTGGCCTCCACCCACTTAGAGACATAATCGACTGCAAGCAAGACATATGAATAACCAAAAGAAATAGGAAAAGGGCCCATAAAATCTATACCCGAAACATCAAATACCTCACAGAAAAGAATAGGTTGTTGGGGCATCTCCTGCCTACGAGTGATGGCTATCCCTGCTCTCTGGCACTGCTTATAAGTCATAGAAACCTGATGCGCATCCCTGAAAATGGTGGGCCAATAAAATCCAGAGTCTAGCACCTTCCAAGCTGTCCGCTGTGAACCAAAGTGCCCTCCTATAGGGGAGGCATGACAAAAATGAAGCACAGACTGGATCTCATGGTCAAGTATGCATCTGCAAATTACCTGGTCACTACAAAATCTCCACAAATACGGATCATCTCACACAAAATATTTTGCATCACTTTTTAGTTTAGCTATCTGTGATTTAGATGCATGAGAGGGAATAACAGACGCAACCGGGTAATTAACTATATCAGCAAACCAGGGGTTAGTATCATGCAGCTGCATAAGCTACTCATCTGGAAAATCATCCCTGATAGGCAAAACCTCAGCCTCTCTCTCTATCCTGCTCAAATGATCAGCTACCACATTCTCTGCACCATTCCTATCTCTGATTTCTATATCAAATTCTTGAAGGAGAAGCATCCAACGAATTAATCTTGGCTTAGCATCCGGCTTCTTCAACAAGAATTTCAATGCAGCATGGTCAGAGAAAACAATCACTTTAGAACCGAGTAAGTAGGAATTTATTCAATGCGAAAACAATTGCCAAAAACTCATTTTCAGTAGTGGTGTAGTTGGCCTGGGCTGCATCTAAAGTTCTAGAGGCATAAGCTATGACATGGGAGATCTTGACAACTCGTTGGGCTAAAACAGCTCCAAGTGCAAAGTTTGAGGCATCACACATCAGCTCAAAAGGAAGCTCCCAGTTAGGTGACTGGATGATGGGAGTGGTGGTGAGTCGCCTCTTCAACTCATTGAATGCATCCTGGCAAGATTGATCAAAGACAAACTCTACATCCTTCTGTAAAAGCTTGGACATGGGCAAAGCTATCTTGCTGAAGTCCTGGATAAACCTCCTGCAAAAACCTGCATGGCCAAGAAAGGAACGCACCTCCCGCACAGATACGGGGTAAGATAAAGAAGCAATAACATCTAACTTGGCCCTATCTATCTCAATGCCTCTACTGGACATTAAATGCCCTAGGACAATTCCTTATGCCACCATAAAATGACATTTCTCATAATTCAATACAAGGTTAGTTTCAATACATCTACCCAAAACTCTAGACAGACTCTATAGGCATGCATCAAATGAAGAACCATAAACAGTGAAATCATCCATAAACACCTCCATGCAACTTTCTAAAAGATCAGAAAATATACTCACCATACACCTCTGAAAGGTACCTGGAGTGTTGCATAAGCCAAATGGCATCCTCCTGTAAGCAAAAGTGCCGAAAGGACAGGTGAAAGTGGTTTTATGTTGGTCCTCCGGTGCAATGTGAATCTGAAAATACCCTGAGAATCCATCCAGGAAATAGTCATGGGATTTTCCTACCAACCTTTCTAATACTTGATCAATGAAGGGCAAAGGGAAATGGTCTTTGCAAGTGGCTTGGTTAAGCTTCCTGTAGTCTATGCAAACTCGCCAACTATTATGCACTCTAGTTGGGACCAACTCATTATTCTGATTTTTCACAACAGTTATCCCAGTCTTCTTAGGGACCACCTGAACAGGACTAACCCACTCACTGTCTGATATATGGTATATGATCCCGGTTGCTAATAGCTTGCTGACTTCTTTCTTGACCACATCAAGAATGGTAGGATTTAGGCGCCTCTGTGGCTGCCTTACTGCTCTGGTGTCATCCTCTAACAATATCCGGTGCATGCATGTAGAAGGACTAATCCCTGGAATATCAGCTAAAATCCAACCAATTACTTTTTTATGACCCTTCAAAGTCTGCAACAACTTCTCCTCTTGGTCTAGTTGGAGATTGTTAGCTATAATCACAGGCAGCTTGTGATTAGCCTCTAAGTAAGCATATTTCAGGTGCGCGGGTAAAGGCTTCAACTCTAAAATTGGTGACTACACAATAGAAGGTAATGGTGTACTCTCTATCGCTGCTGCTGCTGCTACATCACAACCTGCATAAACATTATCTATAGCAACATGTATTTCTGTACAAATAACACACATCAGATTCCTCACATGTACAAGGGGAGCAATCTAAATCAGTAATTTCAGGAAATTCGGAATTTAAATTTGCATAATCATCTACTAGCAAATCAATGACATCAAGATATAAAAGAGATTGATCTTCCATGGGATGTTTCATTGCATCAAATATGTTGAACTGCACAATATCATCACCAAACTCCTTAGAAAGAGTCCCTGCGTGCATATCTATCTTGGTCATTGCTGCAAACTCTATCATACATGAGCCATTAATAAGGATCTTATGAATTCATAGTCTTCACTAATAGGATGAATAGAAACACTAACCTTTCTCCAAGCTTAAATGTTAATACTTCTTTGCTTGAACTTCAATCAACAATGGAAACTCTTCTATCCCTTTCCTTTTCTTTATGCCTTTAACTTTGATGGAAATTAGGAGACTTTCTTTCTAGGCAGAGATAGGGAAATGTTTCATTTCCTTCCTTTTATAATTGCTTCCATCAAGCAATACATCATTTCATTCATAAGACTCCTTCCCAAGAGTCATAACCATTCATTCAAATATTAAACAATATGTCTTTTCATTCAAATATTAAACCACCACTAATATTTGTCACACACATGAGACATTAATTCTTACATTCTCCCACTTGGCTCATGTGACAAAGTACAACCTCATGTGGTCCAATAAATTCTCAATCATAAGGCGCATAAATAAGGACAAATGTTTCATACATTTGTTACACCATAAGTCATATTTTAGAATAAGAACTAATAAGAGTCATGGCGGCCATATATCCCTACTTTGACATAGTTCCTTCCATGCACTACAATATTAGTCTTCTTCCTAATATGACATTTTCATGGGAAATACATAATATGTCTAACAATAATGTCATTTTAAAGATTATTCACGTTTTTCAACATCATCATTCATAATTGTGCACACATAGGTTTGAAATTTTAGAAACTTATATATTAATAAGCTTAGAGTGTCATACATACAACATTAATGAATTAAAAACATAATTTAACATTCGCTAGCAGACATAATGCCCATTCTTTCAACATGACCAGTAAATGCTTTGGGCGGTAACCCTTTTGTTAAAGGGTTGACAATCATAAGTTTAGTGCTAATATGATCAATTGACACTCTTTGTTTCTGAACTTCTTCTTTAACGGCAAAGTACTTTATTTCCATATGCTTAGCACCCTTAGAGTACTTATCGTTTTTCGAAAACAAGACAGCTGCGGAATTATCACAATAAATTTTCAGCGGCCTGGCAATACTATCGACTATTCCCAGTCCTGAAATAAGGTTTCGCAGCCAATTAGCCTGAATAGTGGCCTCAAAGCATGCCACAAATTCAGCCTCCATAGTGGATGCAGCAATGATCGACTGCTTCATACTCTTCCATGATATTGCTCCTCCGGCTAAAAGATATACGTAACCAAAAGTGGACTTTCTTGTATCCACACATCCAGCAAAGTCTGAATCTGAATATCCAACCACCTCAAGGTGATTAGATCTCCTATAAGTAAGCATGTAGTCCTTCGTTCCTTGCAAGTATCTTAGAACTTTCTTTACAGCTTTCCAGTGGTCCATTCCTGGATTACTCTGGTATCTACCCAGCATTCCAACTGTAAAACTTATATATGGTCTCGTGCATGTCTGAGCATACATCAAACTCCCAACAACAGATGTATAAGGAATATTTTCCATCTGTTTCCGCTCCAAATCATTCTTTGGACATTGAATGAGACTAAACTTGTCTCCTTTCTGAATTAGAACAGGAGATGCTGAGCACTTGCCCATCCTAAATCTCTCTAAAACTTTAGTAATATATGCTTTTTGAGACAAACCCAACAATTCAAGTGATCTATTCCGGAATATTTCTATTCTGATCACATAGCTTGCCTCACCCATATCCTTCATTTCAAATTGTTAGAGAGAAAGTTCTTGGTCTCACTTAATAGACCAAGATCATTAGTTGCAAGTAAGATATCATCAACATACAGAATCAGAAATATAAACTTACTCCCACTGATCTTCAGATATATACAACGATCAACAATGTTTTCCTTAAATCCAAAAGAAACTACAGTATCATTGAACTTAAGATACCATTGTCGGGAAGCTTGTTTAAGTCCGTATATTGATCTCTTAAGTTTACATACCATGTGTTCTTTTCCTTTCTCCATGAATCCCATTGGTTGATTCATATAAACATCTTCCTCTAAGTTCCCATTTAGAAAGGCAGTTTTCACATCCATTTGATGCAACTCTAAATCATAATGAGCTACCAATGCCATGATAATTCTGAAAGAATCTTTCTTGGAAACTGGTGAAAACGTTTCTTTGTAATCAATGCCATCTTTCTGAGTAAAAACTTTAGCAACAAGTCTGGCCTTGTAACGTTCAAGGTTGCCATGAGAGTCACGCTTAGTCTTAAAGACCCATTTACACCCAACTCTCTTGCAACCTTCAGGAAATTCTATGAGGTCCCAAACATCATTCTGTTCCATGGATTTAAGCTCATCTTTCATGGCATCTAACCATTTATCAGCATTATCACCATTCATGGCTCGTGAAAACGAAACTGGATCATCATCAATTCTTAAGTCATTTTCTGACTCTTGTAGATATACCACATAACCATTCGGTATATCAGATCTTCTTTCTCTTTGGGATCTTCTTAATGCTATTTCTTGTGGTTGTTCTATTATAGGTTCATTGTCAACCTCGGGAACATTAATTTGTTGTTCTTCTTGATTATTATACGGTTCAACAATTTGAGGAACAAAAACTTGAGCAGTAGGAACACAAGTCAAAGGAACTTTTATTCTTACTTCATTAATCTCCACATTTTGTGAAGCTTCACTCCCACTGGTTTCACCACTGTCAATGAACCTAGCATTCCTAGTTTCAACAATTCTTGTACTATGGGTAGGATAATAAAATCTAAACCCCTTAGACTTTTCTGGATAACCAGTGAAATATCCACTGATTGTTCTTGCATCCAGTTTCTTTTCTTGTGGATTATAAATCCTTATTTCTACCAGCAACCCCAAACATGGAGGTGCCTTAAACTAGGTTTCCTTCCAGTCCACAGTTCAAAAGGTGTCTTTGGAACTGCCTTACTAGGAATGTTGTTCAACAAATACATGGCATTTTTTAAGGCATACATCCACAATGATAAGGATAAAGATGCATTACTTAACATACTCCTAACCATATCCGTTAAGGTTCGGTTACGCCTTTCCGATACACCATTTTGTTGTGGTGTACCTGGCATTATGTATTGAGCACATATGCCACGCTTTTCTAGGAATTTAGCAAACGGACCAGGGTGTTGTCCATTTTCATCATACATTCCGTCATACTCACCACCTCTATCAGACCTTATGATTTTCACCTTTCTGTCCAATTGCCTTTCAACTTCATTTACATAAATTTCTAAGGCATTCACCGCTTAAGACTTCTCATGAAGTAAATAGACAGATCCATAATGTGAAACATCATCAATAAAGGTGATAAAGTATTTTTTCCTTACCGAAAGAATTAACATCAAAAGGTCCACATATATCAGTGTGAACTATCTCAAGAAGCTAAGTACTTCTTGTGGCGCCTTTCTTTGTGTGTTTTGTTTGCTTTCCTTTAATACAATCCACACAAATATTAAGGTCAGTAAAATCCAAATCTGGAAGGACTTCATTGTTTGTAAGTCTTACCATTCTTTCCTTGGAAATGTGGCCCAAGCGCTTATGCCACAAATAAGCAGAACGTTCATTCACTAAACCACGTTTAGTGCCAACATTATGATGCAAGGTCATAAGTGTTTCAGCATATAGATTATCAAGATTCAATCTATATAAACCATCAATAAGTATACCAGATCCAATCATAAATGTATGCTTATACAAACTGAAACATCCATTACCAAACTTAAAAGAGTATCCAACAACATCAAGTTTAGACAAAGAAACTAAATTCCTAGAAATATTAGGTACATACAAAGTTTCAAATAAATCTAAATAATGTCCAGTGTCAAGGATCAAACGATAAGTCCCGAGAGCTTCCACTGGAACTTTCACTCTATTCCCCATGAATACAAACTTCTCATTTGGGCTTATGGTTTGGATTGTAAGAAATCCCTGCATCGTATTAGAAACATGAGTCGTACACCCAGAATCAATCCACCAAGTATTATGAGGAACTTCAGTTAAATTTGATTTGAAACATACATAAGCATTAAGCTCATCTTTCTTTTCGAACCAAGCCTTACGTTTGGGGCAATCCTTCCGAAATGTCCAGATTTCCCACAAAAATGACGTTTGTCATTCTTTCCTTTCTTCTGGATCTTAACGGAGGACTCATTTATCTTTAGTGGTCCTTTCCCCTTTCCATGTTTCTTATCAACATTCTTACCATCTCCTTGATGGTTCACATAATGGATTGAGTGACTTCCTTGATTCTTAAGTCTCGTTTCCTCTTGAACCAACATACTGTGCAATTCATGCACATTCCATTTATCTTTCATGGTTTTGTAGTTCATTTGGAACGGACAATAATCGACGCAGATCGCGAGTTCAAAATGAACTGCACAAGGAAATTATCATCCACTTCCATTCCTAATGACTTAAGTTTTGCTGCAATATTTATCATTTCAATAACATGCTCATGCATAGTACGAAAACCATCAAACTTCATGGTGGTTAAGGTACTCATTAATGTCCCGGCAAGAGACTTGTCAGCAATTTGGGAGCGCTCTTCCACATTATTCATAAATTCTTTTGCACTTTTAGTTTTAGGAAGAGCAGGCTTAATGTTACTTGCTATGCTCATTTGCATAAACATCAAACTTAATCTGTTTGACTTTTCCCAAGCCTTAAAATGAGCCTTCTCTTCATTACTACTAGCATCAGTAATAGCAGCAGGCTTCTCAACTTGAAGAGCCAAATCAAGATCCATTACACCAAGGTGAAATTGGATTTGTTCACTCCATTCAGAGAAGTTTAGCCCATTAAATGTTGGAACAGACGTAGCATGCGAATGTAACGACATAGGAATAGATACTGCAATTAAAACATGCTTCACATTAATGCTTTGAGCCATAAAATAACATACAATCAAATTCAGACAAATGTTAAACATTCAACGCACATCAATGTTCTCCTTGGGTGATACATCAATGCACAACAAACATAATGATGCTAATACAGTCAACATTATTAGGCAATGAAATATGCACTAACAAGAAATATTTACTATCTTTGGACATATAAATAAAAATAATAGTGCATTCACATCACCATCAATCATGTCCATTAATTATAAGAACAACTAATCAACCTTTGGGTGATCCATAAATGCCTTATAACAATGAACTTCAAGTTACCCATAAACTAGCAATCATCATGTCATTTATAGCATCACATTCTATGGGTAATTAAAATAAATCATCATTCATTTGAAATTAAATAAACTTTCAGATTTGACCACTTTGATGATTAACAAATCCATCATACATTTAATCCCAAAATGTACATACTTCATAAACAATCACATCTATTTAACACAATTCAATATATATTATACCGTAAGTTGCCAACACACATTCAAATGCCTTTGCTTGGTTCCAATTCTGAAACTTTTATGTATAGGGAGCATTTCACAAGGCATCAACAATGGACGAATTTGGGAATAAGACAAAACCATTTTATGTCTCTTAAGATTGGTAATGTTCAAAGATCACGCACGTACAGATCACGGAGTAGTCTTTGAAAGGCATTTTCAAATTCTTTCATAAAGGAACAAACATTAACTTTGAGATGTTACGGACATACGTACAGGAAGGCTTTATTCCCGATTCCGAGACAACTCTTTCTCAATATATTGATAACATACCGGACAATCATAATTAATCACAGTGCAGCGGAATGAAACATAATTTAAAATCCTAATTTTCATAATTAGGGTTCATGCAAATTGGGAATTCAAACATCATCAATGGAAAACTATAAATTCCCTAACACATGCTCTGATACCACATGTAAACTCTATCATACATGAGCCATTAATAAGGATCTTAAGAATTCATAGTCTTCACTAATAGGATGAATAGAAAAACTAACCTTTCTCCATGCTTAAATGTTAATACTTCTTTGCTTGAACTTCAATCAACAATGGAAACTCTTCTATCCCTTTCCTTTTCTTTATGCCTCTAACGTTGATGAAAATTAGGAGACTTTCTTTCTAGGCAGAGATAGGGAAATGTTTCATTTCCTTCCTTTTATAATTGCTTCCATCAAGCAATACATCATTTCATTCATAAGACTCCTTCCCAAGAGTCATAACCATTCATTCAAATATTAAACCATATGTCATTTTATTCAAATATTAAACCACCACTAATATTTGTCACACACATGAGACATTAATTCTTACAATTACTGTCTTCAAGAATGGCCTCCCCAAAATCAATGAGGTTCCATGACTAGAGGACTCATCCTCCATGTCCAGAATGTATAAATCTGCTGGAAATATCAACTCATTAACTTGAACCAGCACATATTCAAGTACTCCGGTTGGATGTGTTGTGCTTCTATTGGCTAGTTGAATCACTACACCAGTTGGCTTCAAATCCCCAAGCTTCAATGACCTAAAAATTGATGTAGGCATGACATTTATGGAAGCACCTAAATCCAGCATTGCATTCCCAAATGTGGATTTGCCTATAGTACAAGGGATGGTGAAAGTGCCTGGATCCTTACATTTTTTAGGCATACTAGGCTGAATCAGTGCAGAAACATTTCTGCACATGCTTACTTTTTCATCACCCTTCAACTTCCTTTTATGGGTGCATAACTCCTTAAGAAACTTTGCATACTTGGGAATCTGTTTGATGGCATCCAATAGGGGAATATTCACCTCTACCTTCCTAAAATTTTCCAGTAACTCTTTATCTACCTCGGCTTGTGATACTTTCCTTGGTTGAGCTATTCTGTTAGGGAAAGATAATGAAAGCCTTCTTTCTGAATCTGCTGCAGTACTTGATTTTTCTAATTTTTCTCCTGCAACATGTTTTTCTTCAACTTGTTTTCCTGAACTGCGTTTCCTACTACATTGCTCTTTCCTTCTATATTTCTGCTGCTATATTCAGTTTCCTACAGTTCCAGCTCCTTACCACTCCTCAAGGTAATGGCACTCACATTTCCCTTTGGATTAATAATTGGTTGAGAGGGAATTTGACCAGAACCTTCTGACTGCAATTTATTAGCAGTGGTAGCCAATTGTCCAATCTATGTTTGCATGTCTTGAATGGTGGTATTGATATTCTGCTGGAACTGTATGTTGCTAGTTGTCATCTGTTTCATTAAATCCTCCAATGATGGTCCAGTACTAGAGCTCTGCATGGGTTGCTGCATATTTTTCTATTGCCTAAAAGGAGGTGGTTGGTACTTGTTGCTCGAACCAGCTGCCTGAAATCTCTGATGTTGTTGCACATTTTGTTGTCCAGGACCATATTTCAAATTAGAATGATCTTTCCATCCTAGATACCTGTCAGAAGATGTATCATAATTTTGCTACTGCTGAGATATATATGGTTGTCCTCCAGTGAACATTCCAGCCACTACAGCTGATTCATGAATACCTTGATCAGTTTCTTGAAGTGTAGGACATATATCTGTAGGGTGGTCTGCTAATGTGCATATGCCGCATGCTTTGGGTAGGCATTGATTTACTCCATTAACTTGCTGGTGTTGTCCGATGGTTAGCTGTCTAACAAGAGAAGTAAGCTCTGTGATTTATTTATATATCCACAATTTCATTGTTTTTGCAAGTTTGGGGATTCTCTTCCCCTCTCTTCTCCCCTTTTTAGTTTTCTGCACTTTGTTGGATGTTTTGTTGTTAAAGCTTCTCCAATGGTGATGACTATGGAAGGCTAAACCTTTTATCAATCCTAGACATTCAAGTAATTTGGTTTGAATTCCGAGTTCCTTACTTTTGATTGTTTTTCAATTGCTTCTTCTCCTTTTCTCTTCTTTCAATTATGAATTCTGTGTTGTGAGTGTGATTACGCTTATATTTTAGGACATTATATTTTATAATAATTTTTAATAGCATTCAAAATAGTCCTTAATATAAATTAAGATATTCTTAAAATTTATCCTTAAGATAATTATTTTGAATATTATTTAAAATTATTGAGACTAAAATGTCCCAAATTGATATTTTCTATTTCTCAAAAATTAAATATGTTCCTATATTTTTTATCGGGGATCAGTTTGAATCTTTATTTTATATATTAAATGAATAATTTTTATAGCATGTATAAATACAATCAGAAAATAAATACAATCAATTAAAATTATAGATAACATTTAATGAGTGCTACTTTTTTTTTTTTTTTACATCACAAGAATTTGTGAATCAAGTCCATGTTTTTATGGTGTCTAACCTAGTGATCAATGTTGACTAAAAGTTTTGAGGAAGTCATTAAGTATTAGTTAAAACAATTTACTTAAAATTTATAATAAATCATATATAATTTTGAAGTTTTTAAAATAATATACATAATTAATATTTTTGAGGTGAATGTATTATAATTTTACTATTTTCATCATTATCAATTTTTTTATTATAAAAAAGTATCAATTTTTTATATTTAATCATTATGTCTTTTTAAAATAAATATAAATTCCTAAAATATCTGAAATTAATTACTTGGGGTGGTATGATAATACTTTTATGTGGGTTACCTATTAAATGCTAAGAAGGATGAGATTCCATAAATAAATAAATAAATAAAAGAAGGATGAGATTGGTTTTTATTCCTTTTTTTTTCAGGGTGAACATTTTTGCCTAGGAATGAGTGATGATTATTTTCTCTCTTTCCTTCCACAGATATGCAGTTGTAACACAATTAATTCTCCTTTCAGTTCTTTGTTTCGTTCACCTTACATATTTCTCATTCACTTGACCAATGAGAGAGAATGAAGGGACAAAAATGTACATTGAAAAAAAAATGATTAAAAATGTTTGGGAGAGCCGTTGCTGCTTCCCGCTACAGAGATCCCTGGACTCTAACGACTAACAGTATATCGCATGAAGATGTTACAAATTTTGTTAACTACTATAAGTATAACCCACATCATTCTACCAAGGAAAAAAAAACTATATAACTCACATCGTTCAATTTTTGCTTTAACCCACAACATTCTTTACCCAAAAAAACCACATTACTCTATAATGGTGAGCTCTAAGTGGCAGAAGACCAAATTGATTGGACATGGTGGCACAGTCTATGAAGCTGTTACTGTGGCACAGCACAGATCTTTCCCTCTGCCCATAGCAATTAAGAGTGCTCCTCTTGTCATGTCAGAAACTTTGCAGAAGGAAGAGGACATATTAAGGAAAAGAGTCATTCTTGTTCCTGGAATCATAAAATGCCATGGAAGTGAAATAGTCCATGATGATAAGGGTTTTCAGGTCTACAATCTCCTTTTGGAGTTGGCACCTCATGGTAGTCTAACAAACCTGACCAAGAAACAACAATTCTTGGAGGAGACCCATGAAGCCACAAAGGCCTACATAAGCATGATCCTGAGAGGTCTTGCTTTTCTTCATGCAAAAGGAATTTTTCACTGTGACATCAAGCCAGACAATATATCGGTGTTTCCTCCAGGATCAATTCAACATAGCAGCTATTATCAACTCAAGCTTGCTGATTTTGGATTGGCCATTACTCCTGAGGAGAGAGCAAAGGGAGACTTATTAATATGCAGAGGAACCCCAAGGTATATGTCCCCAGAATGCAAGGAATCTGTAGAAATTGAAACAGCCAGTGACATTTGGTCTTTTGGCCGTGTTGTCCTTGAAATGATATCAGCACTCCCGACGAAACCTAAGGGATGTTCTTCACCTCAAGAAAGTCATAATTTCGTTGGTACTCCGACTCCAACTAGTTATGGGTATTCCATCGTCGGAATCTTAACCCATATAAAAAATAAAACAAATATACTAATTTCTGAAAATACTAAAAAAAAGGAAATAAACTTATTAATCTAAAAAAACAAAAATAAGGAATGAAACGAAAAACTGACCTCTGGGACGTGAAGAAACATCGTGTTTGACCCAGCGCAAAGACACAGAGTTACCTGTGCTTAAACTAAAATAAAAGAAACTAATAATAAAAAAAACTTATTACTAAAATGCTTAGGCTTTATATTTAATATTAAGCCCAAGCATTAATAGAAACCAAACTTTTTATTTAAAAGCCACGGGTTGGTATTAAGCTCATGGGTGAAGGTTTCTCTATGTGTTTCAACCACTTGAGGATTCACTCTTTATATAAGAGGTAAGGAGGGAGAAGGAGCTTGCATTCTCCAGTTTGGGACTTGTCAAGTGAATAGTTTAGTCATGTGGGACTATATTTGTTAAAGAGATAAAAGCACACCATTTCCTTCCTTTTTTATCTTTTAATCTTAAATTTTTTGTAAGTTTTTTTTTTCTATTTTTTATTAAATCAACACATCAAAATCTAGTGTTAATAAAATTAAAAAGAAGAAAAACCCGGACAAAATTGGGTGCTGACAGTAGCCCCCTTTGGTTATTCTTTCGATTGGAAAGGATAAAGCAAATTAACAGCATCCAATTTTGCAAAAATGAACATGGGAATCAGCAAATCACTTGAAAAACCTAGTAGGTTCAAATATCCAAGGTCAGAATACCCAAAAAAGTTAAGCAACTCAAGGCCAAGCAACTGATAACGGAGCTGAAACCCATAAAGGAAATGACTAGACAACTCAAGATCTAGTAACAAAAACAAAAAGCTAGGAAACTCAAGGCCAAGCAACAGATAATGGGATTGAAACCCATAAAAGATGGTCTACACAACTCAAGGTCTAGTAACAAAAACAAAAGGCTAGGCAACTCAAGGTCAAGCAAAGGATGACTAGACAACTCAAGGTCTAGTAACGAAAACAAAAAGTTAGGCAACTTAAGGCCAAGCAACAGATAATGAGGTGGAAACCCATAAAAGATGAACTAGACAACTCAAGGTCTAGTAACGAAAACAAAATGTTAGGCAACTTAAGGCCAAGCAACAGATAATGAGGTGGAAACCCATAAAAGATGAACTAGACAACTCAAGGTCTAGTAACGAAAAACAAAAGCTAAGCAACTCAAGGCCAAGCAACGGATAATGGGGTGGGAACCCATAAAATATAAACTAGACAACTCAAGGTCTAGTAACAAAAACAAAAAGCTAGGCAACTCAAGGCCAAGCAACGGATAATGGGGTTGAAACCCATAAAAGATGAACTAGACAACTCAAGGTCTAGTAACGAAAACAAAAAGCTAGGCAACTAAAGGCCAAGCAATGGGTAATGGGGTTGAAACTCATAAAAGAAGGACTATACAACTCAAGGTCTAGTGACTGAAAGTAAAAAGAATTCGGCAATCCAAAATTTGCAACGCAGCTTAAGAGACTTTGTCGCGGAACAACCCAAAACAAGCATATTCTTGATGAGAAAGATTAAGTTCAAAATTTAATGTTTCGCAAATGCAACACTTTTTTTTAAAAAGGAAAATAGAAAAATCCAATGAGAAAGCATTTTCCATCATTTTTCAAAAGCATTCACCATTGCATCACATTGCTTGTTTGTTTGCTCAAGGGTAATTGAGATGATTTCACAAAAGGAACAGTACAGAATCTTTGAAAATGAAACAAAAGAGAATAATACTGAAGCAAGTCCCCCAAGTATATAAGTTTGGTCCAAAATGATTCAACCTTCTTTCATTTCTCTTTGATGTGACGACTTCCAAAGCTAGCCCCCAAGATAATAAGAATTATTCCAAAAAGTTTAAACCTCATTTCATTTCTCTTTGGTACGAGAACTTCCAAAGTTAGCCCCGAAGATATATAAAACTTCAACTCTCGTAGCAACTTCAAGAATTAAAAACTGGCCCTTTCTTCAAGAAACTAATGTCTTTTTCAAGCTTTCTGTACTTTGTTGCGATATCATCTTCACCAAGAGATGCTTCAAGTGTCTCATCATTTTCAAGAGTTCCACTCAGTCATTTCTTTTGTCTTTTTTTTCAACTTTTATTTTCAATCATTTTTCTTTTTGTTTCTTTCGTTCGTTCTTTCTTTTCTTTTCTTTTTTTTTTTTTGAGCAAAGAAAAAACAAAGAAGTTTTATAATGTGGCCAAAGAAAGGATATAAAAGGCTCAAAAGGTGTTTAAAGGTTAATTGGGACAAAGAATCTTTAAGTCAACACCATGGATTGTCATATTATATAAGTTCCTCTTAAACAATGCCCTTTTTCACTTTGGGCTATGAACCCTTTTTTGTGTTTCTTCTTTCGCTTTTCTTTTTTCAAACACTCACTTTGCTTTAGTATTCTTCTTTTTTCACACCATTTTATATTTTTTTTCTATTGGAAATTAGCATAAAAAACTATGTGACACATATCCTCAACCACTCCAAATTAGCCCCCAATGTGAGGGTGATCCTTGTCCAAGGGTTCAATTGAAAAAAAAAAAACAGAGAATTGCAGGCTCAAATGGGGTGACAGTAGATATTAATAATTTTTCAGGATAGAGAAAGAAGGCCAAACCTCATTTCAAATCGTGGTTGCTTATTTTCAAAATTTAATCTCAAGACAAAATATTGTAACAAAAAAATATCAACAAGTTTGTTCAATTGCTCAATTTTTCTCTTTTTTTCCTTTTCTTCCTTTTTTTTTTCCTTTGAAACATCAAGGATATGAGACACATGATTGCAAAAGTACAAATTCAATGAGAACAAGAATCACCAATCGAAATACAATTGTACAATCAACATGCGATCTTTTCACCATTTCTTGAACTTAATAACTAACCATGTAAATCTTGGAGGATAAATGAAGGACAATATGAAATTAGAGAATCTGAAGGGATTCAAATAGTGAAGGAAATGTTTGGGTAATACTTTGAGATGGAAAAAATGGTGTTGTCTACTCTAAGAGGAGCTCAAATGATAAAAGATTGGAATGATCAAGTAACATAAACGAAGGTGAATGGGAAAAGAAAAACAAACTTGCATCATGGAGCAATGATAACTTCTAAAAAATGATAAGTCACAATCTCAATTTTCTTCAGTTGAAATATATTCAATAAAAAGGATGGACTAGTTTTAAAAAATAAGAATAAGAATGATGCAAAAATACAAACAAACGAAGTGCAAGGAGTCAATGGAGGGTAAAAAGCTTCCCGATATATTGAATGGGTGTAAAACATAAGTGTGAAACTCAAACCTAAAAGACAAGCCCTGTGAACCATGGAGGCCCTGGGATCATTCAAACAAGTGATGACTTGAGCTCTATGACCCCTAGCAAATAAAAGGTCCCTAAATTGCCCTTTCTATCGCCAACACTTTGGCTATAAAAGGATCCCCAGTCCTCGCCCATCATAGGCTACAATCGGAAAGGGTACAAATTGAGTGAGGGGGAATTCGTGGGCCTATACGGAGACCGAAGGTCTCTCAAGGCAACACTACTTAACCCATATCTAAGCCTACAAGGTACCAAGCCCGGGTATAGGGCCTCGTGGATGTGTAGTGCAAAAGAACTTACAAGGCAATCCATGCAAATCCATACAAATCAAATACAGGTGCAAGCACAAAAATAAGTACAAAATAATCAGAAAAACAAAGACAAATAATTAAATAAGCAAATAACAAGAGATTAAATTTATGGCTTAACCCGCAGCAGTCCCCAATGGAGTCGCCAGTTGTCGCGACAGTCCCGAAGGGCACAGCGATGAAAAAGGAAAACAGAGGGATTCGGGGAGTCGCCACCAATCGCTTTATCCATTTACATGGAATGGTGCAATTGGGTACCTAAAATAAAAACGGTCTACTTTTTAGAGATTAGGTTCGGGGGTTGATTACGGGTATGGAAGGTATTAGCACCCTACAACATCCGTTTAAAAAACGGTTACCTATTTGATCTAGAGTTATTTGCTAAATTGATTGAATTGATCTTATTTTTTCAAAATAGTTTGTTTTTTTTATTTTAAAATGTCTCATTTTGTAGACATATTATCAAAATTGATAAATGACTATGTCAGGGAATGAGTGACTAAAAAGTCATTTTTCTACGAAACAAACTTAAACCCCGCAACTTGTTAAATGTAATCGTGGTATATCAAAATTTTGAAAATTAGAAAATAAAATATTTGACAGATTTTATTTCAAGAAAAAAATAGGTATTTTCCTTAGACAAAGATTTTCTTCAAGAAAAGGTTTCGAAAAAGAATACACCACAATCACAAAGTTGGGGATAAACAAATTTGCCCACATCTATTTAATTTTATTATTGAAAATTAATTATTATTTTTAGGTGTGAAAATCGGACCCCGTCAGCACTCCTGGCGAAATCCAATAAAATAACCTCAAGAAGATTGAGTAGAATTTTCATAACCGTCACTCCGATCATCCCCAATTATTCTATCATCAGAATTATTAGTAAAAAAAATAATTACATTTACAAATATTTAAATTGTTTAAAGTCACTCACAACATACATACTAAGGCCTAAAACAAAACACACCAAAACACTTGGATTAAGATCATATTGGTATCCCTTAAGATCAGAGTTGGAGAAGGAATATTCTTACCACTAAGGTACCCAGCCTTGATTTGGCAAACCAATCATTGTTGCAAACAGAATTCACACTCAGCTTCTAATAGTTGTTGTCCTTGTCCAACTCATTCACAAATGCCTTCGCAGCCACTCTCCTTATCTCATCTCTGCATTGGTGGAGCATAAGAAGCAAGTCATTAAGGGTTTGCTGCATATGTTTATACTAAAAAATGCATGGCATTTAACAAAGCCAACCAAATGTACTATGAAAGAAGTACTTATCATTCTATGAATAACTAAACAAACACCAGGATGGATTATTATGCATAGAAAATGTTATTACAGTCTACAGACAAAGTATTGCTAAGCAACATTAGAAATCAATCTATACTTATTTAACTTGTATTTTAGTTTTTTATTAGGAAAAACAAAAAACTAGTATTGTTAGCAACCAATTCCCTGAAGTACAGTATTTATTTAATATCTATTTTTGTCTTCTCCGGAAAACATTATAGTAAGTGATAACCACCATAATCGAAAGGATATTATATAAGAAACCTCTAAATTCAAAGAACCAAATCGTTTCAATGTATATTATGGAAGTGAATTAAAGAAGGCAGAATGTATGAAATGGTTTCAATAAAATAAACCATATTTCAAACAAGCTGAACAGTGTAGAAAGACATCACAAATATTGATTTGCATTTTGCAATCTTCACAAAATCATATAAGCTATCACAGAAACAAGACAACAGATTACCTGAACATCACAAAACTTGATATAGAAACGGGAACTATCAATGGATAGCTTAGTTTGGAGAATTTCGGCAATTGTAGAACTCAGTTTTCCATTAATAGTTGGACCAAGTCCCCCCAATTGAGATCAGTTTTCCATAAGCAGCTGGCCCTTCAGTGCCGCCAAATTCAATAGGCACTCCCCCATTCATCAAAATCATCACATACTGAAATCTATATATATATATATAAAAAGACGCAAATTTATGTCAAATTACACTAAAAACTAAAATAGCAAAAACATTACCCGAAAAATAAAAAAATTGCTTGACTTCCTGAATCACACCACCGAATTCTAATTCATAAAAAAGTTATAAACAATCAAATCAAAATGAAAAGAATTTTTTTTCCTACTGTTAAGAGGCCTCGGATAATTTGTACACATCATAATCTAAAAGCAGATAATCAGCCAATGTAGGCAAAATCTTAATTCATCACTGACCTCACCCACATTGATACAGAATAATGATTTAAACAAAAAAGTCATAATAAAGTTAATAAAATTCAATGTAAGAAACACGATAGGTTAATTAAATTAGGAGTCACTAGATGGAATTTATAAAATTGGGGAAAGAGATCACTCAATGGTGGCAATATGGTTTATGACTAGATGGAATTTATAAAATTGGGGAAAGAGATCACTCAATGGTGGCAATATGGTTTATGGTTCGATTCTGCCAGCGGATTTCCTCAACTTGAATCAGAAGAGGGAGCTTTTCTACTATCCTCATCGTGAAAACTCTTTCCCCCAAACACAAATCAATCACTATTAATTGAAATAATTTGAAAACGAAAAAAGGGAAAAATAAAAATAGGGTATTTAATTTTCTACGAAACGAAAGAGATCAGATATTGAAAAAGGAAGAGATCACTCAGTTCAGCGGGGTAGTCGACACGCAAAGTAATCTCCCAAAAAGAGAGAAAACCGTGCATTCCGGTCTGTTGAGCTTGAATTTTATGTGGTCGTCACTGTGATCTCTTTCTGATTCATAAATTATAGACAACAGGTTTTAAAAACAAATCGAAAACAAACAAATAAGGTAAATTAAAAAATCCAGAAAGGTGCGGGTGGAAGAGAAACCCTTGACACAACAACGGCGCTGTGGACGACCACACCTTTAGCAAATGCCTTCCACTCACCTTATCTCATCTCTGCATTGGTGGACGACCACACCTTTAGTTTATATATCTTAAATACACCCCAAGAACTATACACCTCTTGAAGTTCACATCTTTAATTTCTCGAGTCTTGATCAACTACCTCTTGAAGTTCACATCTTCCACTGAAATTCTCCTACACAAATACAAAGAAAATATATAGTACCCAATTAGACCTTGATTGACTATGTAACGTTCAATAAATCTAACTAGAATCAAAGGTGAGTTCTCCTTTTCAATACCTCGCTTTAAGGTTTGTGTAGATCCTGTCCCATAGATCCATGATTTCTCTGCCACTGAGGACATTGGAACCCCCTTCAATGCCATTGGAATTATGAATTAGAGCACTGTCACTTAAGGGTTTATGCCACCCACTGCCCATTGGGATTATGAAATTGTACCTTCTCTTTGTCACAAAATGGTCACTCCAACCTAAGCCAAAAGAATCACCAAGCTTTCACCAACTCTGTTCATCTAAGCGAAAAAAAGAACAATGAATAAACATTCTTGGAGAACTAAATTAACGAATCACTGGTTCATGCATGATATAAAAATTCAAAAATAGCAAAGAACCCATATCCGTATATCTGAATAATAAGAGACTTGCAAGAATCAGAAGTCACGATGACAAAAAAGTATAAAAGACACCAAATTAAGAAAGCACAAAACTTGAAAAGAACCCTTTTCAGAACACGAAGAAACATAAAGAATTCAATCATACCCAGTTCAAGAGTCATGAATAAGATGAACCCCAAGTGGTAAAGAAGAGCTTTTGGAACGAATCAGAAGAGCGGCAATGGTCACAGAAGACAGAGGTTGGTCTTGCATGTCGTGGATGAGAATTGAACTTTGTAGTCTATCTTGCAACAACGTTGCAGTCTTCAAGCTCTCCACATTCTTGAAGACAAAGGACCAGAGGGTAAGCATTGTATATATAGCAATGAATGAGATCATCGAGTGTGTGTATGCGGGTGCGGTAATTAAATACTTACATATAAGTTTGTTCTTTTCTAATTTGTATTTCTAATATGCGGGTGCTATTTTTTGTATATTTGTCAAAAAACCTTTACAGGAAGCTAGAGTAGAAGAGACAAAGCAAACCCATAAACAAAAAAAAAAGCATCAAACCCAGAAAAATCTTCATATCTGAGTGTAAATCTGGGCTTCCACGAATAACAGATGACGGCGCTGGTTGGAGACGACGGCGGCGGCAGGAGCCATGGTGGTGGGAGGCGGAGGCTGGAGGTGCGCGAAGGACTGGCACGATGGAGGATGGACTGGTATGCACGCCGCCTCTGAACTAAGAAAGACAAGAGTCGGCTGTTACTTGTTACAGTGTTAGCATGTTAGGGTTATTTAGTTTTTAGGGTTTTGTTTTTTAACTTTATCATGGAACAAGCCCATACGTTAGTTTAGGTAAGGTAGGGGTTGTCACTTAAAATATGTAGGTCATTTAGAGTGCGTTCGGGTAAACAACTTAATTAAGAGTTTATCACATAAGACCTTATCGCATGAGAGCTTATGACATAAGCGCTTAGAGAAAGAAAAAGAAAGAAAGGGGCATGAGAGGATTCGAATAGTGAAAAACACGAAGAGGGTATTTAGTGCATAAGCTCTTATGATAATTCCATAAGCTTCTCCCAGTGACTTATGAAAATAAGTCAAAAACTCCTTATGGGATGTCATAAGTTATTTTTATAAGCTCTGCCAAACACACTGCATAAGAGCTTATGTCATCAGATAAGTCAAAAGGAGCTTAAATAAGCTCTTCCAAACGCGACCTTATCTGATACGAATTTAGGTTTGTTGGGTCATTTAAGTTATTTGTTTTAACCCATAAAATATAACCCTAAAACTTGTTACCCTAAGTTCGAGTTGCAACGCCGTTTCCTTTCCCTTTATTCATCAATTTCGTAGAGAAGCAACCAGAAAGGAGGAAGCTTCAACCAAGCTTCTCCTCCACCGCCACAAGCTCCGTCAAACGCGACCATACATCATCGTCCACTGCTCATTCTCCTTGCTGTATGTCGATCGGTTTCGGTCACTGACGGAATTTTTTTTCCTCACCCGACTTCACCCGTGCAGAACTGAATGCACAAATACGACGACTCGACGACTCGCTCCAACCCACCCAGAAGCTGATTTCAGACATCGGATTTGTCGGGTTCCAGTCGGTAACGGATTTTTGTCCACCCCTAGTATCCCTTATAGTCTAAATCAATACACTATTTTGCTTATAAAAAAAATGTATTAGGTATAAGGTCTAAATTGTATATATATTTATAAAAAAACCTCATTTATTTAAATTTGGTAAAAAAAAGTTATAAATTGTATATATGCTTTAGGTTAAAATAATTTTTTAGTCCCTATACATGTCCCTGATTGTCAATTAGGTCCCTATACGTAAAAAACTTGCAAATCAGTCCCCATACGTGACTACCGTTATCACTTTAGTCCCTACCGTAACCCACTGTTAGTAACCGTTATCACTTTGGTCCCTATATGTGTCCCTGATTGTCAACTTGGTCCCTATACGTGTTCCTGATTGTCAATTTGGTCCCAATACGTAAAAAACTTGCAAATCAGTCCCCATACGTGACTACCGTTATCGCTTTAGTCCCTCCTGCTCTCGGCTCAGGCCGCCCTCCGCCGTCGACGACGCTCCGACAACATAAGGTGGAGAACTCAAAGAAAAACTCAGATTTGCTTACGTTGGCCTCTTCCTTTCAACCTCATTTGATCCATGTAATTATGTATTTGAATTCATATCCTTTGATAGTGCCAGTGACTGTATATTATTTTTTAATTATAATGATGACATTTGTAACATTCTAAAAATTCAAATATAATTATTTTAATAAAAAAAAAGGGTAGTATAAGAGTTTATTATAATTGTTTTCTTTATAATAAAAATCCAGTGGGTTTCACAATAATGTAAAATTGATTTTAAAAAAAATAAAATAAAAATAAGAAACTACCATGGACTAAATTATTGCGGCAATAATGATAGGAAACATATGCATATCAAGGCCCATGTTGTGTTACCCATTATAAATAGATAGTTTGAGTGTTTTAAGCTCAATTTCGCATAATATGACTAGATACCTAACTTCAGATGGATATTTCATAACTAAAGAGAACTTGTTTGAATTCGAGATATGCATAAGAAATATAGCCCTGTCTCTTAGCTTTCCATAGACACCAAATTCGTCCAAATTAGATTCTTGTAGCTCAAGTTATGACCAAATTCGTGCACACTATTCATGTTCTAGCGCCAGAACCGTTTTTTTAAATTCTATCCACGTTTTGACTATCTAAACGTCGGTTTCAGATTTTGTGGTCTTCATAACAGTTGTAGACAATTCTTTTATCTTTCCAATGATATAAAATTTATAATTTTTGAATGTCTATAACTCAAGATATGTGCGAAATACAGCATCATATGCAGAGTAAACGGGCTTAGCGCGTTTTTACACGTTTTGGGCTATTGGGGGCTCTATAAATAGAATCTTAACACTCTTAGGGTGCGTTTTTGAACCCTAATTGCACCTAGAAACTCAAACGGCTAAGAAGAGAAGAAATTCAAGGATTAAGAAGAGATAGTTGTGGAAGAGGAAGATGATGATAACTCTTGACAAACGTTAGGATTCGCAGTAGGAAACGCTTAGAGCTATTTGGAGGTCTTCAAGAGGAGAGTAACAATACTTTTTATGAACCCTTTCCATGGTATATATGATTGTTTTTGTTGATAAGGGATTACCATGTGGTTTTGGGAATCTTTAATTGACTTGATGCGAAATGTTATTAACCTAAATTCTAAAATTGGGGTTTTGTTTAAAAGGGGAATTAATTGATTAATTGATGTTGTAATGTGCTTATTCATGCATGATATGTTGTGATATCCATGATTGTTTGTTATTGGTGGGAATTTATATGTTTAAAATTGAGGGAAATAGTTTGTTACATGCATGAAACATGACATATTTGAGTTATAATATGTTGTATGATGTTCGCCGCAATATCACCTATGATAGGGGTATCGAAAAGTAATACCATCATGATGGGGTATCGAAAGTAACATCCCCATATAATTGGGATGTCGAAAAAGAGCAGTACCGTCTAAAAAGGAGTATCGAAAGTAACACCGCCACACGTTGGGGTGTCGAAAAGAGAGAAATACCGCCATGTGCACATGGGAGGTATCGAAATAGAAATGTCCCCGACAGGAGGGTGACATCGAAACATTCCTCATGAGTAGGGGTGGGCAATGGGACGCCATTGTCATGTGATGTGTGAGATTTATGGCATGCCGGCAAGAGACCAGTTTAGTTGTGAGGCCTTCGAGCCACTTGGATTAATTTAGAATTTACTTGGTATGTGGAATGTGATGCATTGAGACGAGTTGACCTTATGCTATATGCATTTGACTTGATGAAATTTTTGTTGTTATTAAAAGTATTTTTTTATATATTATTTTGGGAAATTAGCGGATACCATGGACAGTTTTCTAGGTTCAGACCTACTGAGAACAACACTATTTTCGAAACATTTTATAAATGTATTGTTGTGCACTGGGATTTTATATCTCATTATAAGTGTTGTTTTCAGAGCCCGAGGACATCGCTGTTGAGGAACCAGAGATCTGAAGAGTTATCTTTGATTAGCTAGTTGGTTAGTAATGTAGTATGGTTTAGAGTATTATGCGGACGACGTTCTTTGGTTTACATACGATTTTTCTCAGATTGTGATTAGACGCTCGGTTTTGTGGCTTTTAGTTTTTATTCAAATGATTGGATTTAGTGATATTTTTCAATACTTTGTAAATACTATTATTTTATTTAATACGAGGTATTTTCATACTTAGTTATTTGAGAAAAATTTATAACTTGTGTTTTTTTTAATTAAATGTTTTGAAGGATTTTTATTGAAATTAATTTGGGTTACTAATATAACGAAGGGCGTTATATTTTTCGTATTAGAGCGGTTCAATTCTAAATCGGAATGTGGTAGTGGGGCTTTTTCTAAAACAAAACTTGGGCGCATAGGATGCTTGTTAGAGTTATAAATACTGCATGTTATTCTTTGGGATATTGGACATGATCAACCCAATATTTCATAGGTAGTGAGCAGATTTATAGGACTAATAGGCGATAGACGAACATTGCACTTGCAACAGCTTTGGTTTGTATGATCAAAGCTACGCAAGGGCGGACGGAGACTCTCCGTCAACTGTAGGGGAATGGAGGTCAATCACCGATGGAGTGGTGGCTACCTAGGACCCTTAGCACGTCGGACTTTTCGAATTCAAGAAGAATGATCCGCTATTATTCCGAGGCAGCTTAGAATCAGAAGGAGACTTGATTTCTTTAACTCGTATCGAGGAAGAAGTTACTATGTTGTTTGATTCAGGAGCAACACTTTCTTTGATATATCCTTCAAGTGTGAAATTTGAGTTGTCTATCTTTCGTTTGTCCTTTGAGTCATATGTTTCTACTTATATGGGGATAATCTTATTGCTTCTAGTACTTGTTTAAATCGTCTTCCTATGTATCGGGATGTTCCTTATGCCATCGATCTTATTTGTCATCTATGTCTGGGTTGGATGCTATTATTGGTAAGGACTAATTGTCGTTGAGACTTATTGTTATAAAGCACTCTGATAGAACTTCTTCTTTATTTGCTTCTTCACAACCAACGTCGATTGATCCTTTGGTGTCGACCCATATTGCATTTGTTGTTTCCTGTAATACATGCTTAGTTGAAAGAGCTCAAGGATCGATACATACTCTTTTTTGGTAAGGTAGAGATTTATAGTGATGTGGCAGTAATACCTGGAGTGTGAGAGTAAAAATAAAATTTGCTTACCCTTCCTTAATACGTTTAATTTTGGATTTTTACATGTAGATCAGTCTATTATAAAAATTAAAAAAAATTGGAATTTAGGGTACTTGATTATTTATATGAGATTTTTGAATGTTGATGATGCATTGATTTTAATAAATTTATTTTCCTTGAATCTATAAGGAATTACTACTAATGGTAGTTTTGTATGTGCGTTCATGCTAGTCTTTTCTCGTTTACACTATTCTCATCATCTATACTTGTGCCAACACTGTCAAAACCCATTTCCATATCTAATTGAAATGTCCTATTAATTTTTTTTTAATTCCTCCTGTGCGTGAAGTTCACCTCTATCGCGTCGAGGCCAATTTATTGAATTGTAATTATATTTCTAACTTCCTCTGACTCATGGATTTAATTGTGACATGAATTCTATTTTTTGTTAGTTTGAATCAAATTATATATATTTAATATTTAAATTAAATTATGGTTCACTTTATAAATTTAAAAAATATGTTTGATTTTGTATTAAGTTGAGTGCTTTTAGTGGGAAAAGATGATGGGAGTATGAGGTTATATGTGGGCAATATGCAATTGAGCAAGTAACTATTATGGATATATAGGTATCTTTTACCTAGGATAGATGAGCTCAGATCAATGGAGTAGAGTAGTGGTTGATTCTAGTAAAGTAGATGCAAGGATAGGGTGAAAGAAGCCTAAGACAATGACAAGTGTGAGAAGTTTCGTAGAATTGGAAAAGTATTATAGGAAGTTATAAACGAGTTCTCTAGACTAGCCTTACCTCTCACCAAGCTGATTAGGAAAGGAAAATCTCTTGTATGGGATACAACTTGAAGTTTTTAATGATCAGTAGAGCCTTAAACAGTTGTTAAGAGATAGAGACAGAGACATAGACGAAGAGTTAAATATAAGGCAAAGAAGGTGGATGAATTTCCTTAGGAACTATAATTTTGAGTTGAAGTATAGTCCGGAAAAGGCTAATGTAGTGGTCGATACTCGGAGTAGGAAATTTCCGCACAAGTCTAACTTGAAGTTGCAAGAGATGAACCTAATAAAAGAGTCTAGAAACATGAATTTGGATATCTTTTGAAGGCTTTAAACTTGAAATTGAATAGGTTGAAAATTTGTAATGACCTCAGAAAATAGATTAAGCGAGTGTGGTTTTTAAACTAGGATTTGAAATATCTTTTGGATCAAGAGAATTATGTGTTATATAATAATGGTGTAGTGTTGTTTAAGAATAGGATCATTGTCCCTAAGGAGGGGAGCCTTAGAGGGGTAAAAATGTTAGAAGAGACATAAAAGAACGTTAACCATGTCTCTAGGAATAACCAAGAAGCATCAAGATTTAAAGAAGTATTAATGGACGGGAATAAAAGTGGAAGTGGTATTAAAGGATTTTATATATATGTTCAAATTTTATTATAATGTTGTAATTTTGTTATATAATTTTTAGAGGATCACTTTCCTTGAAATTTCAAATTACTTCTCAAGTGACAAAGTATTAATCGCGATTGATATTCCCCTATGATTTGTTTTCCATATAGATTAATGGCATGTCTAATCCTAACAAACTTATATTTCTTAACAAAAAGTGAAAAAATGTTATTTCTTATTTGTATGTGCCTACTCAAAGATCGAGATTGAATTGGTTTCTTATACTATTGTGGTGTTAATTTTTACAGTTGTTTTTGCATAATGTCTGCACAGTTTAATTGTAATTTTGTTAAACATTATTTTCCATTTTGTTATCACATATTTTTTTTAGTAAGATCTTCTTATCAACATAAAGTGAAACTATTTCTTCCTCTTTTGAAATTGTCATTTTGGGATAGCTAAAAATTAGTATGTGAACGTGCTACTGCTTCACATTTCTTTATTTATAAAATTTATAAAATTCCTCAGTTCTGTGTAGGATATAAGAAATTTAGTATAGAGTTCGTAAGAGATATTATATCTACCTATGGATGATATAAAATATTACATCAATTTCTTTTATGGATTGTTTGTTGAATTTAATTTGTGAGAATGCTTATAAAGATGAAATGCAAGTGAAGGTGTTCTAATTATAGGCGGATGGATAGAAACAAATGCTTAAGTGCATGATTTTATTATATAAATGTTATTATTGACTTCATTTTAAAAAAAAAAATTCTTTAAAAATTTTTTTTTTTAAGTTAAGGGGCCATGAATTGTACATTTATTATCTGGTGGAATATTTAATGACTATACATATATATATATATTAATGATGAGATTAGGAATGTAAATCCCTGTTTATGATAGTGCGAAGTAGGTGAGAAGATATCGTTAAGATCAGATTTAATCAAAGAGATCGCAATTAGGATTAATAATTGAGGGAAAGATGCGCATTGCGCAGAATAGATAAAAAGTGTTATGTCGACAAGAAAAGAAAGCATTTAGAATTTTAGGAAGAGGAACATGTAATCTTGAGAGGCACTCTTAAGTTTTGGATGGGGATGTCAATGTCATTCAGAAAACTAACTCTTTGTTTCATGGGACCTTTCCTAATTTTCAAAAGAGTCGTGCCCGTTGCTTACTAATTGGCTCTTCTGCCACAATTGGCAAATCTTCGTGATGTTTTCCATGTGTCGCAACTTAGAAAATATGTACCTGATGAGTCTCATGTGGTAGCTCATGAGTCTTTACAATTGAAGGATAATTTGATCTATAAGCCTAGGCCTAGTCAAATCTTGGACAAGGGCACAAAGACTCTAAGGAACAAGACAATTCCATTGGTGAAAGTGTTATGGGAAAGGATTAACTCCGAAGAAAACTACTTGAAAGATGGAAGAAGACATGGTATGTCAATACCCAGATCTTGTTGTTTAAGGTAAGGTAACCTTTATGTTTGCTTTTCAGCATATGTTATAATATGTGTGTGAGTATGTGATGAATTTCGGGGACGAAATTCTCTAAGGAGGGGAGAAATGTAACATCATAAAAATTCAAATATAATTATTTTAATAAAAAAAAGATAGTATAAGAGTTTATTATAATTGTTTTCTTTCTAATAAAAATCCAGTGGGTTCCACAATAATGTAAAATTGATTTTAAAAAAAATAAAATAAAAATAAGAATCTACCCTGGACTAAATTATTGCGGCAATAATGATAGGAAACATAAGCATATCAAGACCCATGCTGTGTTACCCATTATAAATAGATAGTTTGAGTGTTTTAAGCTCAATTTCGCATAATATGACTAGATACCTAACTTCAGATGGATATTTCGTAATCAAAGAGAACTTGTTTGAATTCGAGATATGCATAAGAAATATAGCCCTGTCTCTTAGCTTTCCATAGACACCAAATTCGTCCAAATTGTATTCTTGTAGCTCAAGTTATGACCAAATTCGTATATACTATTCATGTTCCAGTGCGAAAACCGTTTTTTTAAATTTTATCCACATTTTGACTATCTAAACGTCGGTTTCAGATTTTGTGGTCTTCATAACAGTTGTAGACAATTCTTTTATATTTCCAACCACATTTTGACCATCTAAACGTCGGTTTCAGATTTTGTGGTCTTCATAACAGTTGTAGACAATTCTTTTATATTTCCAATGATATAATATTTATAATTTTTGAATATCTATAACTCAAGATATGTGCGAAATACAGCACCATATGCAGATTAAGCAGGCTTAGCGCGTTTTTACACGTTTTGGGCTATTGGGGGCTCTATAAATAGAATCTTAACACTTTTAGGGTGTGTTTTTGAACCCTAATTGCACCTAGAAACTCAAACGGCTAAGAAGAGAAGAAATTCAAGGATTAAGAAGAGATAGTTGTGGAAGAAGGAGTCTAGGAAGAGGAAGATGATGATAACTCTTGGCAAACGTTAGGATTCGCAGTAGGAAACGCTTAGAGCTATTTGGAGGTCTTCAAGAGGTGAGTAACAATACTTTTTATTATCCCTTTCTATGGTATATATGATTGTTTTTGTTAATAAGGGATTACTATGTGGTTTTGGGAGTCTTTAATTGACTTGATGCGAAATGTTATTAACCTAAATTCTAAAATTGGGGTTTTGTTTAAAAAGGGAATTAATTGATTAATTGATGTTGTAATGTGCTTATTCGTGTATGATATGTTGTGATATCCATGATTGTTTGTTATTGGTGGGAGTTTATATGTTTAAAATTGAGGGAAATAGTTTGTTACATGCATGAGACATGACATATTTGAGTTATAATATGTTGTATGCTGTTTGCCGCAATACCACCTATGATAGAGGTATCGAAAAGTAATACCACCGTTATGGGGTATCGAAAATAACATCCCCATATAACTGGGATGTCGAAAAATAGCAATACCGCCTAAAAAGGGGTATCGAAAGTAACACCGCCACACGTTGGGGTGTCGAAAAGGGAGAAATACCGCCATGTGCACATGGGAGGTGTAACGCCCTTTGTTACATTAGTGATCCCAAGATAAAATCAATAAAAAATCCTTTAAAACATTTAATTAAAACATATATCCCATAAAGAAAAATAAAAAAAATATTTAAAGTCTGAAAATAACTCATATTAAATAATATAGTAATAAAGTACCCAAGCAGTGAATATAAATATAATTTCATACGTTCGAATAAAAAAAAACAAAAGCCTCAAAACCGGGCGTCTAATTACAATCCGAGAAAAATAATACGTAAACTAAGAACGTCGTCAGCACCCTCAACCATACTACACTACTAACCAACTAGGTGATAAAAAGATGACTCCTCAGATCTCTGGGTCCTCAACGGTGATGTTCTCGGTCTCTGAAAACAACACTTATAAAGAGATATAAAATCCCAGTGATCAACAATACCGTTTTATAAAATGTTTTCGAAAATAGTATTGTTCTCAGCCGGCGCGGTAACCGGAAAAACTGTTCATGGCACCCGCTAATTTTCCAAAATAATATATATAAAAGAAAATACTTTTAATATCAATAATAATCTCATCAACTCAATAGCATATAGCGTAACAACAACTTATTTCAATACATCACATTCCATATACCAAGTAAATTATGTTTTAATCCAAATGGCCCGAAGACCTCCTAATTAAATTGGTCTCTTGCCGGCATGCCATAAATTCACACATCACATGACAATGGCGTCTCATTGCCCACCCCTACTCATGAGGAGTGTTTCAATGTCACCCTCCTGTCGGGGACATTTCTATTTCGATACCTCCCATGTGCACATGACGGTATTTCTCCCTTTTCGACACCCCAACGTGTGGCGGTGTTACTTTCGATACCCCTTTTTAGGCAGTATTGATCTTTTTCGACATCCCAATTATATGGGGATGTTACTTTGATTACCCCATTACGATGGTATTACTTTTCGATACCCCTATCATAGGTGGTATTGCGACAAACATCATACAACATATTATAACTCAAATATGTCATGTCTCATGCATGTAACAAACTATTTTCCACGAATTAGACAAATAAATTTCTCCCAGCAACAAGCAATCACGAATATCACAATGTATCATACATGGATAAGCATCTTACAACATCAATTAATCAACTTATTCCCCTTTTAACAAAAACTCCCAATTTTAGAAATTAGGTTACTGACAATATGCATCAAATCAATTAAAAACTCCTAATTTCGTATGGTAATTCATTGTCAACACAAACAATCATATATATCATGGAAAGGGTTCGTAAAAAGTATTGTTACTCACCTCTCGAAGACCTCCAAAGTGCTCTAAAAATTATTTATGATAAGAATTAGTGCTTCCCTAAAAATTCTTCTTCCGTTTGGTGGCGTTCTTGGATCTGTGTTGTTACAATTGCACTACCGTCGAAGAAAAGAACATATGTAAGAACGTGTTGTTACAATTCTGTGCGGCGCGCAGTGACTAGAGTAATATATAGGCGTAGTGCATTAGGCATATAGGTTATTTTAGGTTTTCTTTTTCTTTTCTTTTCTTTTTGGTTTAAAAAAACTTAAGAGTAATCATGTGCCTTTTACCCTCTTTCTATGGTGTACAATGACATTAGTTTGTCAAAATCTTTGACGTGATTCAAGGACACAATTTTCATGTCTACGGTTTTTGTTCCAAAAGAAGTCCTCTTCTTTTTTATATATTTATTTTAATTTAATATTTATTTTATATTTATTAACCAATTCAAATAAATTTTATACTAATAAACTCTCACCACTAAACCTCTTAATTATATTTTATTTTTATTACATCATTATTTTTTTATTTTTATAACTTAATCTTTTTTTTTTCAAATTAATTATATTAGAATTTGAGGATGTTACAGGATTTGTCGAAATAGAAATGTCCCCGACAGGAGGGTGACATCGAAACATTTCTCATGAGTAGGGGTGGGCAATGGGACGCCATTGTCATGTGATGTGTGAGATTTATGGCATGCCGGCAAGAGACCAGTTTAGTTATGAGGCCTTCGAGCCGCTTGGATTAATTTAGAATTTACTTGGTATGTGGAATGTGATGCATTGAGACGAGTTGACTTTATGCTATATGCATTTGACTTGATGAAACTAAACAAACACCAGGATGGATTATTATGCATAGAAAATGTTATTACAGTCTACAGACAAAGTATTGCTAAGCAACATTAGAAATCAATCTATACTTGTTTAACTTGTATTTTAGTTTTTTATTAGGAAAAACAAAAGACTAGTATTGTTAGCAACCAATTCCCTGAAGTACAGTATTTATTTAATATCTATTTTGTCTTCTCCGGAAAACATTATAGTAAGTGATAACCACCATAATCAAAAGGATATTATATAAGAAACCTCTAAATTCAAAAAACCAAATCGTTTCAATGTATATTATGGAAGTGAATTAAAGAAGGCAGAATGTATGAAATGGTTTCAATAAAATAAACCATATTTCAAACAAGTTGAACAGTGTAGAAAGACATCACAAATATTGATTTGCATTTTGCAATCTTCACAAAATCATATAAGCTATCACAGAAACAAGAGAACAAATTACCTGAACATCACAAAACTTGATATAGAAACGGGAGCTACCAATGGATAGCTTAGTTTGGAGAATTTCGACAATTGTAGAACTCAGTTTTCCATTAACAGTTGGACCAAGTCCCCCCAATTGAGATCAGTTTTCCATAAGCAGCTGGCCCTTCAGTGCCGCCAAATGCAATAGGCACTCCCCCATTCATCAAAATCATCACATACTGAAATCATCACATACCCGAAAAATAAAATAAATTGCTTGATTTCCTGAATCACACCACCAAATTCTAATTCATAAAAAAGTTACAAACAATCAAATCAAAATGAAAAGACTTTTTTTTCCTACTGTTAAGAGGCCTCAGATAATTTGTACACATCATAATCTAAAAGCAGATAATAAGCCAATGTAGGCAAAATCTTAATTCATCACTGACCTCACCCACATCGATACGGAATAATGATTTAAACAAAAAAAGTCATAATAAAGTTAATAAAATTCAATGTAAGAAACACGATAGGTTAATTAAATTAGGAGCCACTAGATGGAATTTATAAAATTGGGGAAAGAGATCACTCAATGGTGGCAATATGGTTTATGGTTCGATTCTGCCAGCAGATTTCCTCAACTTGATTCAGAAGAGGGAGCTTTTCTATCCTCATCGTGAAAACTCTTTCCCCCAAAGGGAGTGCTGAGGGATGTTCCTCACTTCAAGAAAGCCATAATTTCATCGATACTCCGACTAGTTATGGTATTCCATCGTCGGAATCTTAACCCATAACAAATAAAACAAATATACTAATTCTGAAAATACTAAAAAAAAGTAAATAAACTTATTAATCTAAAAAAAACAAAAATAAGGAATGAAACGAAAAACTAACCTCTGGGACATGAAGAAACACTATGTGTTTGACCCACATACTCTCCCTTCAAAGTAGCGCAATGACACAGAGTTACGTGTGCTTAAAATAAAAATAAAAAAAGAAACAACTAATAATAAAATAAAAAAAAACTTTTTACTAAAATACTTAGGCTTTATTAATATTAAACCCAAGCATTAGAAACCAAACTTTTTATTTAAAAGTCACAGACCTTATACATAGTATTAAGTCCAAGTGTGATGGTTTTTCTGCGTGTTTCAACCACTTGGGGATCCACTCTTTATATAGGAGGTAAGGAGGGAGAAGGAGCTTGCATTCTCCAATATGGGACTTGTCAAGGGAATAGTTTAGTCATGTGAGACTATATTTGTTAAAGAGATAAAAGCACACCCTTTCCTTCCTTTTCTATCTTTTAATCTTAAATTTTTTGTAAGTTTTTTTATTATTTATTTTTCTATTTTTAATTAAATCAACAAATCAAAATCTGATGTTAATAAAATTAAAAAAAGAAGAAAAACCGGGACAAAAACATTTCACTATCAATAAGTTCTATTCAAAATCACTGCCCCCAAAGATACATAGAATCGAGCAATTTATTATTACAATGATTGATTTGAAAATTAAAATAAAGAAAAGGCATGAGGTTAAACCAGCATTTTAGTGCTTACTGGTGATAATGATTAGTATGTGTGTTGTGATGGGATTCATGTCACAACTCCCTCATATTTTCTTTCTTATCACTTCCTCTTCTCTTTGACAATCTAACTTGGTGAGATGGGATAACCTCTTTCTTTCCTCAATCTTCACTTTCCACTTTCCCTCTTTGAGTTTACCTTCACCGAAATCATTTACTTTTTCTGTTCTATTTTTTAAAAGATTTAGAAATTCATTCATTTAAGTAGTGACCATTACTAAACTAAGATTTTTAATTTCACTTGTCCTCTGCTATTTTCTCCAGAATTCAGAACTTTTTTATTGATTCATTATTGTGAAGTTGGAATTGAATATAAAGAGTCCTATATGTGGAACTAGAATTCCATCATCGAAGGTGTTGATCAATTTTTTATTTTATTTTAATCTTTCATGCCTCAACTCCACCTTTTCTTATGTTTTCCTCATTTCCTTTCTACAATCTTAATGTTTAGTTTACGTGGTCCCATGCAAGGTGACATGTCTATAAACTGAATGTAGTTAAGGTAACTTGGAAGTTAGTTGAACCGTGATTTCATTGGCTATTAAGAAACTGATAAATAATCATTCAGTTATGCTTTTGTAGATTTTAGATTTTCCTTTTAAATTTTTTTATTAAACAATTGGCTGAATTGAATTTCCATATCAGTGCTATCATTTGTCACATTAAATTGATCAGTTCATTAATTTTCTAGCAAAAATCAAATAGTTGGTGTTGTTGAATGCCTGTATTTTGTTTTTGAAGAATAAAATTAAGTAGCAGTTATAAGGTGAATGAGTGAGATAACTATAAAGTAGTTTCAAAGACAAACTTCAAAAATAAAGCATACTAGAGGATAACATGTTTGAAAGTTTTTCTCTGAAAATCTCATAAGATACTCATGAGTGGTTTGTACCCAAAAAAAAAAATGGAGGGCTTCCTATATTAAATTCACATCAATTTCCAATATTAAAAATGGAGGCATTCATAACTAGCATCGTCAAACTAATCTAGCCTCAATTTTCTGGCATTGTAGATGGTAAAACCCCTGTGCAAATATTTTTCTCTTATACGGCGTTTATATTGGTTGAACACAATGACTTCGTTTGATTTATATAGTTGACCATACTTAGTGGGAAAAGCTTTTTTGTTGTTGTTGTTGTTGTTGTTATGGTATATTTATTGTTTCATTTTTTGTTGAGGTATGGAACTCCACACCATTTGTAATATTATATACTGACTTATGGCACATGGTTTTTTTGACATGGTTTTTACTAAAGAGCTTCAACATTTAAGAAACTGTCTGCCTGACCAAGTTGTGTTCTCCAGTGCATAGAACAAAGATTATCTGCTCTGGGAAATTGTATGGCATGTAATGACCATGTGGCCCTCACGCACACTGATCTTGATAGGGTATTTTCTTAATTGTACATCATAGCTTTTCTTTTCTATGCTTGTTTAAGACTGAAAATTGATTTGGAGAGAAACTCATTTTCTTGTTAAACATGGATGATGAATGAAAAAATGGATAGATTGTAACATATATGATGCTTATCATTCTGAGCCTAAGCACCTTAAATTTTTAAGTTCTGACCATAATCATGTAAACTGTAAATAGTTTCTTGAAAGGAATAGACAAATTTTCATTGAGAAGTTTGCTGTCATGTATGGCAAGACTAGGTAATTTGACCAATCTATTATGTGACTTGTAACCTATACAAAGTTATTTTTATTTTTGTGGGTTTAGGTTCAGGGCTGTGTATTTACTATATAATCCAAGTACTTCAGTTTTTATCCAAAAAAAAAAAAAAAAAAAAAAAGGAACTCATTTGAACTGCTATTAAACTTTTCATCAGTCTTGTTGGCATTGAATTAAAAATGATGAGGAATACTTGAAGGTTATGTAGCTAGGAAACTAATGCTGGTTTGTGGATTAAACAAACCGTTATTTTTAACTTGTCGTGTAAGAGAATTCGGTTTTGTTAAAGACCTCGTCACTCTTCTTTGTCCACTAAAATGTTCTGTTGTATGATACGACACATATATGTGGAGCTAATGTCTGGTATATGAGTGTGATACCTTTTTATTTCAATTTGTGGTTTGTCATCCATAAATCAAAGATGTAATATAGGTGCCATTTCGTTACATACTCGTGGTGTACTTGTGTTAATAAAGGCTCGGGTTAATTGGAAGCAATAATACAATTATTAAACAACTAGATTTGCGGTTAGCACCAATGAAGCTTATACATCTTTTGCTTACTATTTTTTTGAATGCTACATCAACAAAAATCATTAAAATAAAAGTGAAGTTTGATACCTAGGATGCGTTTGGATAAACAACTTAATTAAAAGCTTATCACTTAACACCTTATCGCATGAGAGCTTATGCCATAAGCGCTTAAAGAAAGAAAAAGAAAGAAAGGGGCATGAGAGGATTCGAATAGTAAAAAACATGAAGAGGGTGTTTAGTGTATAAGCTCTTATGATAATTTCATAAGTTTCTCCAGTGACTTGTGAAAATAAGTCAAAAACTCCTTATGGGATTGTACAAGTTATTTTTATAAGCTCTGCCAAACACACTGCATAAGAGCTTATGTCATCAGATAAGTTAAAAGAAGTTTAAATAAACTCTTCCAAACGTCACCCTAATCAGAATTGCTTTATTAATAAATTTGATGGAACGCTGTTAGGTTTTTTTTTTTTTTTTTTTGGTTTCCTGGTAGAAAGAACGCCGTTAATGTTATTAATGATTTTCAACTAATATTCCTGATGATCAAACGTCCAAGTGGAGACCAACTGCAACAATTATTACTAACTGCATTCAAAGTAAAAATTACAGTGAGCACATTTACATTTTTTTTTATAAAAAAAATGAATTCTAGAATATTGTTTCATTTAATATTTTTAATCGCCACATGCTTGAGAAAAATATCACTTCGTGCACCATATTTCTTGGTTGGGCTCACTACTTAGCAATACATTGCTTACCGAAAAATAAGAAAGGTTCATCATACATTTCACGATAAAAAGTAACAGAGATTTTACGACGCTCAAGTTTTAATGGTACCCCCATCATGCACAAGTTAGGATGACTCGATTTTGACTTGTGTGACTTAATTGCAAAAATGCCTTTTGACGTGGCATTGTGCCTCCACCGTCACCACCGCCAAACTCCGCCACATCGTCGCCGATCTCCTCTCTCCCTAGCCAGAATTCCTTCTCCAACGATCAAAATAGCCTCATTTTATTACATGACCGATGCAAAATGGCCTAATTTTATTACACGACCGATGCGATGCCCTTCTAACCAATCGACAAAAAGGTAAAATTGCAATAAAATTTGGAAGCCAAGCTGACCGATTGACACAAACAAATTGCATCCATCGAATACATTTATCTTTAATCGGACAATGCAAACAAACTTGTGCACAATGGTAATACCTATCTTACTGGTCCACCATAGAATTTGCCTTAGTATAATTTTACCAACTAGCACAAACTAAGTAACCAAAAAAAATATAAAAAAGTTCAAAACTATGTACAACATTCTATCCTAAAAAATAGTTTGTACTTTGTACAATGATTTTGTCTGAACGCCTGTTCAGGGAATGGTGTCACGGTATTGATGGCCCGCTTGCCAGTTAAAGTGTGTTTGGATTTATTTTGTAATTAAAAATGTTTATAATTGAAAGCTTTCTAAGACTATTTAAAAAAAAAAACAATTATTTCTCAAAACTTCAGTGTTTCCAAACATGCTCTGCAGCTTCACACATCGAAACCGATTTCAAATACACAAAAAGGAAGAAACGACGCAACCTTCCAAGCGGTGAAACTGAACGATTTTCCCGTGGCATTTGCACAAGATCTCAACAATGGTCAGACGAACAATAAAATCAGCAAATGCCATACCGTGGAAATAAACAGTTTATAATACTCTACCAAAAAGTAAAAGGTACGAAACAACACCACCCAAAACTTAAATAGTGATCAAATTTAAAAGCTCACCAAGACCCTAGCAAATTTTCAACTCTATATGTCAAAAAACAATGTTAGTTGAGCTATGTTCTCAGTCAGGAAGAATTTGCTCACTGTCAGCATCTGCCTCAGTCTCAACCTTAGGCTTCGAAGGACCCTGGCCTGCTCCAGGGGGCTGCCTCTTCTTGATCCCACTTACTACATCATCAATCCGCAGAAGCATGCAAGCAGCCTCAATGGCAGTCTTAAATGTTTGTGCCTTCACATTGTATGCATCCCAGATCTAACAATGTTAGAACAAAACAACTTTAGAGTTCATTTGCTGACATATGCTAATCAAGCTAACCAGGCATCTTTATATTACTAGAAACGAGATATAAAGAATGTAAACCTTATATAAGTGGGGGAGGGGAGCAATGGGGAATAAACAATGATTTTCTTCACTGTACTCTCTTTTGGGAATAACCGAAATGTGTTAAGATTTAATTCTAATGTGATGTGACTAACTTTGGTTGGCAAAATGATGATAGGTGGATTTTACAAATCATGCTTTGCAAAATAAAATAAATAAAATAATTTTTTAAAAAAAATTCAAAGCACCTTGCTCTCTTTCATGTCAGTGACGGCACCAGTATTTCCATCAATGCCAATCCATGCATTTTCTCCATTTGCATGCTGTAATTCCAAAAACACAATGTTACACATAATCAGAGAAAGAATCATTTACAAATGTAATAGCAAAAATTCTTACTTTTCCTTGTAGTGCAGTCATAGTCCGGATAACATTTACTCCACAATTTTGTGCCAAGGTACGGGTATAGCCTCAAATGCGATGGCAGCAGCTTCATAAGGCCACTGTTGGTCAACAAGAATATATAAGAACCAGAGTAAACTAGTGCTATGAGACGGAAAACAGAACTAGAGTCCATCTAGATAAAGTATAGTATACACTGGCCCATTGAAACAATAGCAATATTACACTCACCTTCTCTATGCCTTGAACAGATGAACTCTTCTGCTTCAAAGTCGCTGATACAGTTAACTCTGTAGCACCACCTCCAGGAACAAGTTTTGGATTTTTATTATGTTTCTTGCAACAGACATGGCATCCTGTCATGAAAACAAGCTTCAGAAAGTGGTATCAAAACTGCATGCTCTGCTCTCAGTACAAATCAACAGCTTACCTGTAAGTTTCTTTCAACTTCATTCAAGAGATCTTTACTAGCACCCCTCAATAGTACGGTCCAAGCTTTAGGGTCTTTGCATTCAACAATAAATGCAAAGAACTCATCTCCAATTTTCTTAACTTCAAATAACCCAGCGCCAGTACCAACATCAGACTCCTGTAATTCATCTGGTCTGTTCACAATAACAGCACCACATGCTTTTGCAATTCTATTATTATCAGTTTTCCTCAGCCTCCTGATTGCACTAACTCCATGCTTGCTGAGATAATGGCAAGCCAAATCACTAAGGCCCTTCTCTGTAATCACTAAATCTGGTTTAAACTTCAATATCTGCATGCAGAGCTCCTCAATGTATTCTTCTTCCATCTTCAACAAGAGAGTCCAGTCGTCTTCTTTTAGCAGTTCAGCATTTGTTTGGTTTTCACCCTTTTTATACTCAAGGGGAGAATCAAGAAGAATGATACGTGGGTTAACAATCTTTCTCCTCATTTTGCCAGGGGCAACAACATCTTTGTTTATCATAACTCCATTAAGAACTCTCGAATCCTCCAGCTGCCCACCAGGGACCTTCTCAACCTTAATATAATTTTTAATATCTACATCTCTCAAACCTTGGCCAAGATCAACACCTACTGTGGTAGTAGCATCAATAGCTAAATCCTGAAGTTAACAAAAGTAGAATATGAGATATATAATTCAACAGATATAGAATTATTATCCTATAGCATAAAAACTACAATAATTAATCATTTGTCTAGCATAAGGTTTTAATCCTATTCATCCGTAGAAGGGATTAAGCCTATTAATTGAGGGTTTTATGAATATCCATAAGCAGAATAAAGATTCATCACAACATTATGAAGAGGTATACAAGAACAAAGAACAAAGAAGACTCATTTGAAATGTTAGCCCAAAGAGCAGAGGATACTCACAGCAATTAAATCCCCAAATTGACTAGTGAATTTGGTACCTATGCAGCTTTTAACTAGCTCCAGCATTGTATCTCCTGCAGTTTTATTTTCATCAAGATTGTGTTTCAAAGATAATGGAGGCAATTCTGTATCTTCTATGTAGGATAGATGAATTCCATCAGATGAAATAACCACACACACAAAATATCAAAAGCACGTCTATCAAATGTGAAGTTAAGAAGCTCAATCTAGCAATTCCCCTCTGTTGGGTACGGGCGGCCGCACTGATGATTATCTACCTTTATGCCACATCAACTAAGCCATTTTGTCATGCATGTATCATCTTAAGATTGCAGTGAGCCACTAACTCACCAAATCAACAATCATAAACAATGCTAATTTGTTAACGGTGTAATTTTATTGTTGACCCATAACCTTCTCAATTTATCATTGTGTTACCACAAATTGCTGGGGGATTCCAGAAAACCCAATTCCATAACAGCACTGGCAAGACCCTTAAAATTATAAGGCCCAAACTCTCTCAAACTACTTAAACATTTCATCTACAAACCAGTGGAGTATATAACTCAAGGCTTTTCACCTAGCCCAAGCTATCTTGCTATTTGGAAAAACATAAGTCCCACATTAACTAGAGATAGTGTCTAATAAGAGTTTATAAAGTAGTGGGCAATCCTCATCCTATGAGTTAGCTTTGGGATTGAGTTAGGCCCAAAATCTAATCCGGTATTAGAACTATCCTAGATCCATTGTTGGGTCACCCACCAAGCCCAATAGTGTTGGGCGTGAGGGGGTGTATTAGGAAAAACCCAAGTCCCACATTGATTAGAGATAGTGTCTAATAAGAGCTTATAAGTAGTGGACAATCCTCATCATATGAGCTAGCTTTTGGGATTGAACTAGGCCCAAAATCTAATACTTGCCCTTGAAGTTGGGCAAATTAAACTTTGGGAAGATATTTGGGTTAGTATTATTCCTCTTTCTGAGTCTTTACCATGGCTTTTTCGTCTATCTTCTTTCTTTGCATCATGGCTCTGTTTGTCAATTCTGCTCACAGGAAAACTTCCCTTGAAACCTTCATTTTTTCAAAAACTTGCATGATAGAAAAGCTAACGAGTTAGTGTCCCTTCTGTTTTTAATCGACTCTATTCATCTTTCTTTATTCCTGATTCAAGAACTTGGATCCTTGATTCCCCAGGACACGTTCACTTGTAAATTTAAATTCTTCACTCACTCTCACAATACAGATAAACTGCTTTTGGATAAACCCACCTGATAGTCGAATCTCCTTCAAAGGTTAATGCTTTTGTCTAGACTGCTGTTCTTAACAGGATTAACACTAACAACATGCTCCAGCAGCACAGACATTTTACCTCATCGTCTCTTGATATGTGCACGTGTGATTCAAATTCAAAAGGCGGGCCTCATCTTTTTTTTGGCATTGCTCGGAGGCAAATTTTCTTTGAAATAGGTTGTTTGGTGGATCTTTTCAGGGTCTTGGAGATCTGTCGTATGAATTTGCATATCCTTACTAAATTTAGAAACTTTGGCTCTTGTAAAGAAGTAAAATCTGTGGTAGTGCTCTATTTTTGCTGTTCTTTGGTGTATATAGTTGGAAAGGAAGAGCAGAATATTCAAAAACTGCTTTTCGACACTAGAATTCATTTGGGATATGGTTATTCTTCTGGCATCCTTTTGGTGCTCTTCCCATGGGCTTTCAAGTGGCTTTTCCTTGTTAGACATGCAAAGGAATTGACATGTTTTGTTGCATGGCTCTATCACTTAGGTTTCAGTTGTTTCTTTTTGTTTTGTTTGTGAAGATGTGATATCGCCTTCCTTTGTAATTTTCTCATCTCTTATTATAATATTTCTTTTATTATCAAAAAAAAAAAATTGTTAACCAAAAAGAGAGCAAAATTCAATAGCAGCAAAACTTACTATCCTTGGCATCAATGGGCATTGCAATTTTGTCAAGAACAGCAATGGCATCCTCCAGAGCTTTGATATAAGCTGGAAATAATATAATTATCTGTCACCATAAACAATCTGATACTTTTCGAAAAGAACCATGAAAAAATACTATGCATTACCTCGGCAAATAACTGTAGGGTGATACTTTTTGTCAATAAATGCTTCCGCAACATGGAGCATCTCACCAGCTGCAAATATATACAAGATATTAGGAGGGGGGACAACTCATTGCCCAATAAATTAAATCAAATCAAGATCCGCTCCTCTATTGAGTACAGAGCAAAATCTAGAATTCACCAAACATGACTTGTTACTAAAACCAAGCAGAAATGCAGCAAAGCTGGTTTGTGGAACAATCTCCCTAACTCCCTTCCAGTTCCATTTTCAAAATCACACAATTAACAATTAAAAAGAAGACTTCCAGAGTACGTCCACATGAAGTATGGCATCAGATGATAATTCATTATTAAAAAGGAAAAGCATTTGCATGTGCTCAAATAATACCAAGAATTATGACAGATGTTGTTCCATCTCCCACTTCTTCATCTTGGGTGCGACTCAATTCAATCATAGACTGCAGCCATTCCAATATGAGAGCAGTGTTAGAAAATTTCAAACCAAACAGCAACTAACTTTAAGATAGCCTTTGGTAGACCTGTTAGAACCCAACGAAACATAACATACGGATTATATTCTATGTTTTGTGTTGATGAGTATCAATTAGTAAAAGAAGAAAATGGAGAGAAATTATAGTATTATGTGTATAAACCAGCTAGTATCAAAGTGATACTGAGCTTGGAATGCAGAAAAACAGTGGGGCTACAATGGATGCTAGACTATTCGAGAGGTCTAGTACTCTCCCAGGGTTCCAAGTCCAATTCCAGCCCAACTGATTCTACCCCCCTCTCACTCCTATATCAATCTCCTCTCAGCAACCGAAAAGCGCACACACACTCCTTACCTCACCACTACTGCCAGCTGGGCAGTAGTTAGTTACAACACTCACACTCTCAATTACTTTTTGATATTGCCCCCCACTTATTGGGCTTCCACTTCCCTCTTTCATAGACCTTATTCCCATTGGGCCTTATGTCCACATCAATACCCGCCCCTTCAACAATCACCTTGTCCTCAAGGTGAAACTCTGGAAATAATGCTTGCACTGCAGTGACCTTCTCCCAAGAATTCTCACAGCTAGGGAGGTTCCTCCACTTCACTGACACTTCCAGATCCTCCCTGTTAGTTCCTCGCACAGCCAAGGCCTCCTCGGGTTGAGCTTGAAGCTCCCACTCCTCAGATACAGATGGAGGAAGTGGCTGCACCATTGCATCAGCAGCCACAATTTTCTTTAATAAGGATGCATGAAAAACAGGGTGCACCCTGCTCTCTTCTGGTAGTAGCAATCTATAAGCTACGGCTCCAACCTTCTCTATGATTTCATAAGTACCATAGAACCGAGGGCTTAGTTTCTGATTCATCCTCTTTGCAAGGTTCCTGAGTTTGTAGGGTTGAATCTTCAAATACACCTTGTCCCCCACTTGGTGCTCCACATCTCTCCTGTGTTTATTAGCCTGCTGTTGCATGCGATTTTGTGCCTGCACCAATTGCTTCTTTAATTCCTCTAACAATTCATTGTGTTCAGTAGTCAGTTTCTCAACTTCATCCACGGCTGTTCCCCCCACATCACCTCTAATCACAGCAGGAGGGTCTCTTCCGTACAAGGCCTTGCAAGGTGTCATTTTGGTGGCCGAATGGTAGTTGGTGTTATACCAAAATTCTGCTCAACTGAGCCATTTATGCCACTGTTTTGGTCTCATCCCTGTCACACACCTCAAATAGGTTTCTAAGCATCGATTAACCACCTTCATTTGACCATCGGTTTGGGGGTGGTAAGCCGAGCTGAACTTTAGTTTGGTCCCCGCTAATTTAAAGAGTTCAGTCCAGAATGAACTGATGAAGACTCTGTCTCGGTCTGACACAATTGAGGCGGGAAAATCATGTAATTGAACCACTTCTCTAAGAAACACCTCTGCCACCTCTCTAGCAGTGAATGGATGAGCTAATGCAATGAAGTGTGCATACTTAGTGAGCCTATCCACCACTACAAAGATGGTATCCATTCCTCCGGATTTTGGCAATCCTCCAATGAAGTCCATGGATATATCTGACCATTGCTGAACCGGAATTGGCAAAGGTTGCAACAGCCCGGCAGGGTTCAAGGCTTCGTATTTGTTCCTCTGGCATATCTCACAAGCATGAACATACTGCTGAATTTCTCCCCCACATTCCTTCCCAATAAAACAACCCTGCTATCCTTTTGAAAGTTCTGAAATAGCCAGAATGGCCCCCCACAGCTGAATCATGAAACTCCTTAAGTATCAGGGGAATTTTAGGAGACCCCTTGGGCACCACTAACCTGCCCCTGTAGTATAACCTCCCCTTGCACAATGTATATCCTTTATGTGCATTGCTGTCCAACATAAGTTCCTGCACCAGCTTCCTCAATTTGTCATCTTTTGAAATTTCCTCTTCCAAATCAGCCCACTCCACAAACTGCACAGTAGATAAAGCTGAAAATTGCAGCTTCCTAGAGAGTGCATCAGCTGCTTTGTTCTCTATTCCAGGTTTGTACTTGATCTCGAAGTCAAATCCCAGCAATTTGGATACTCATCGTTGCTGTTCTTCACCCATTACCCTCTGATCTGCCAAGAACCTGAGGCTTTTCTGATCAGTGTGGACCACAAAGTGTCTTCCCAGCAGATAGTGTCTCCATTTCTGAATGGCCAGCACCACTGCCATTAACTCTCTCTCCTAAAATGATTTGTTCTGGGCCCTGTCAGATAGTTTGACTCATATAAGCCACCGGGCGTCCTTCTTGCATCAAGACAGCCCCAATTCCTTTTCCCCAAGCATCTGTCTCCACTATAAATGTCTTCTCAAAGTCCGGAACAGCCAGGATCGGAATGGAAGTCATAGCTTGTTTCAGTTGCTCAAAGGTAAACTGAGCCTCTTCATCCCACTTGAATTGATCTTTCTTGAGCTGTTGGGTTAACGGTCATGCTATTTTTCCATAGTTCTTAACAAATTTCCGGTAATACCCCATGAGCCCGAGGAATCCTGTCAACCCCTTTACATCCTTGGGGGCTAGCCAATCCAACATGTCCTTGATTTTATTGGGATCTGCAGCAACTCCCAGACCTGAAACAATGTGTCCCAAATACTCCAATTGCTCTTGGCCGAATGAGCATTTTTTCCTGTTCACCATCATCCCATTTTGCCTCAGCACCTGCAGTATGTTCCTCAAATGTTCTCTATGACTCTCTATACTCCTACTGTAGATTAGAATGTCATCAAAAAAAACCAATGCGAATCTCCTTAGAAACGGCTTCAAAATTTGATTCATGAGGGCCTGAAAAGTGGAAGGGGCATTCGTCAGTCCAAAAGGCATGGCTAAAAATTCATGGTGCCCCTCATGTGTTCTAAAAGCTGTTTTGGGAATGTCAGGTTCCTTCATTCTGATTTGATGATAACCGGATTTAAGGTCCAGTTTGGAAAAAACTTTTGCTCCCCCCAACTCATCCAACAACTCATCTATGATGGGTATAGGGAATTTATCCGGTACAGTGAGCTTGTTTAAAGCTCGATAGCCCACAGAACCGCCAACCCCCATCTTTTTTTTTTTCACCAAGATAACTGGGCTACTAAACGGGCTGGTACTGCACCTGATAATTCCAGCTAAGAGCATCTCCTTCACTATCTTTTCAATCTCATTTTTTTGATAATAAGGGTACCTGTAGGGCCTGATGTTGGGAATTGAGGCACCTTCCTTCAAAGTGATCGCATGGTCATGGTCCCTGTGGGGTGGTAACCCTTTTGGCTCTTGGAACACATCTTCAAACTCCTTCAAGACCTCCTCCAAACCCCTTGGCAATGAGTCCCCCACCCTGTCCAGCTGCTCTGCTCCTTCCTGATAAGTCACATAATAACCTTCTCCCTCATCCTGTAAGGCTTTAAACATGGCCTTCCAAGATGCTTGTTCTTTGCAAAGGGATGGATCTCCCCTCAACTCCTTCTCACCCTGTTCTCCCCATTTCAAGACCAAATTTCTAAAGTTTGCCTCTATGTTTCCCAAGCTAGCCAACCAATCCATGCCCAACACCAGCTCCGTTCCTCCCAACTCCATCAAGAAAAAATGTTGTTGTATTTTCACCCCTTGGATCACTAGGTCCACTTGCTTACAAATCCCTCTATTCCTCACCCTATCTCTTGTCCCTACCTCCACCACATACTCAGGAGTGTCACTCACTCTCAATTTCAGCTCTTCAACAATTTTTTTAGAAATAAAATTGCTAGTGGCCCCACGGTCCACCAACACCAGTACCACTCTACCCCCAATCTGGCCCCATGTTTTGAAGGACCTATTGGAAGTCAATCCTTCCTTGCTATTTAGGGACAATTGCAGGGTTTTCACTTCCATGTCAACTTTCTCTGCTTCCTCTTCCCCAACCTGTTCCTCCTCTTCACTCTCTGAATTCTCCACTAGGACAATTTGGTAACGTTTCATTTTACAAGGTGTTCTGGTCCCCATTTTTCCCCACACTTAAAGCACAGCCCCTTGTGACTTCTCGCCCTCAATTCATTCTAACTCAACCTTCCTCCCCCAATCATTTTTTTCTCCTGACTCCCACCTTCAAGTAACCTTCCATCTCCCACCTCCTTCCCAGAAGGTTCTACTCTAGGAGCAATTGGCTTGCTCCTAAAGAAGTCCCTCTGTGCTCGACCCATGAACCCCTCCTTGTCCTTCTACCCTTTCTTCTCCTCCCTGGCAAGACCACCCCTCCTCAGAGCTGCATTTTTCTCTTCCAAGAATAAAGGCGCGTCCATCAATTCATCTAAGGAATCGGAGTCGTGTAATTTCAGTTCTGCTTGTATCTCTTCTTTGAGCCCGTTGAGAAAAATCCCTTTCAACATCACCCTCTCCGCCCCCTTCAACGGGGCTGACACCAACTCAAACCGGTCACGAAACTCCATGACAGTCCCGGTTTGTTTGATGCTCAGCAACGGACCCGACAGATTTTGGGCTAGCCCCGGTTGAAAACAACGCAGCACAGCGACCTTGAACTCCTCCCAGTTGGAGGATTGGGCTTGCTCCTCCCACCACTGATACTAGTTCAGTGCTCGATCCTTCAACGCGATCATCACCGCATTGAGCTTGTCTTCCTCCCTTATCGAGTTCATTCTGAAATAACGCTCAATCTTCACAATCCACCCATACGCCTCATCTCCGTTGAACACAGGGATCTCTAGCTTCCTTCCGTCGTGGTCGAACGAAGGAGTCCGACTGATATTCCTCATGTGGGAGCGAGATCGAGACTCAGAGGACCTGCTCCCATCGCCGCCTCCGTCATCTTCGTCACTCACCAGTGTCCTCCGACGCTTCGGCCCCACCTCGACGGCGCCAATCCTTCTTTCTCAAGGAGTTGTCTCATCTCTTCCATGGATCGGCTATGTCGCCCACCCCTACTGCAAGGACTCAACTCCTCGTTCCAAATTGTCAACTCATGCGTCCATTCCGAAGCACGTTTGAACCATAAGCTCCAGGAAAGTGAGCTTTGATACCAATTGATGAGTATCAATTAGTAAGAGAAGAAAATGGAGAGAAATTATAGTATTATGTGTATAAACCAGCTAGTATCAAAGTGATACTGAGCTTGGAATGCAGAAAAACAATGGGGCTACAATGGATGCTAGACTATTCGAGAGGCCTAGTGCTCTCCCAGGGTTCCAAGTCCAATTCCAGCCTAACTAATTCTACCCCCTCTCACTCCTATATCAATCCCCTCTCAGCAACCGAAAAGCACACACACACTCCTTACCTCACCGCTACTGCCAGCTGGGCAGTAGTTAGTTACAACACTCACACACTCTCAATTACTTTTTGATATTGCCCCCCACTTATTGGGCTTCCACTTCCCCCTTTCATAGACCTTATTCCCATTGGGCCTTATGTCCGCATCATGTGTGTTTTATAAATAGAACAGAACATAACACAGGATTGAAAAGTAAAACATTTCGGATCCACTAAAAGAGGTGGAACCAAAGAGAACAGAACAGAACAAAACATCCCATTCCATTCTGTTCTGTCAGCACATCAAACACTACCTAAAAATTCAATACAGACACAGAAAGTGGTGCTTTCAACAAAGACATGCTCAAGAGAGCAATATATAGCAGTATGTATGCATGGCAAGCAAATGTCAATGAAGTGAATTGGGAGAGATAAATCATGCCTTTGCAGCTGGGTGAGCAACGTCTAGTTCCCGCAAGATGGCATTTCCATCATTTGTCACCACGATTCCTATTAAATAGAAGAAAAAAATGGGCATCAGACAAATACTTGGAACCCATGCATGCAAATGACTTGTATTGTTAACACTAATTAAAAGGCAATTTCTAAACCAGAACCTATACTTAACAATGCTCCCAAACCATCCAGAAACAATATTTATTAAAACTCGCAACGAAATTTTCAGGATCAGTAAGCCCAAAAAAGTGTACACTTTCTCGAGCACTAAGACATAAATTAGGATATATTTTGCTGTTAAGTGTTTACAAGTGAATACTGCAGAAAGGTGTGATTTACAAGAATCCTCAATAACAATGTTACAAAATAATTTAAAAGATGAAAACACAAACCTCCACTAGCATCAAGTAGCATTTTTAACATGGACCTGGGTCCCAAGGTTGTACGAATTATGTCAGCAACAGCCTGGTAGGCAGGCACCAAGCATATTAGAAACACCAAATGAAGATCACAAGATGAAAAACTACATGACAGAAAGTAGATTATAGCTTAAAGTTTTACAATACCCATTATTTATCACAAGATTTACTTTACTGACTCCATGACACATGCATGGATGCTTGGCCCTCCCAAAAAAAAGAGAAAACAAAAACATAACATAACCATTTTGGAGCTATGGAATTGTACATGAAAAAATTGAAAAGTTCATGCCAAAATATATGAGCACAGTCCAGAACCTACAAATATTGGAAAGACTAAATTAGACTTTTGGTCCCTTATCTTATTTTTTTTAGATTCATTGATCTCTTATCTTTAAAAAATTTATTTTAGTCCCTTGAGTATTAAACGTAACCCAAAGTAGTCCTTTCGGTCAGACAAGTTAGCAACGACGTTAACCTCTTTCCTGCATGGCAGTTAAGTGATGATGTGGGCAGCTGAGATGACGCATCTGCCATGTGGCAGCATGCTACGTGACAGACGTGCCATCTCAGTTGTCACATCATCACTAAACTGTCACGTAAAAGAGAGGTTAACATTGATATCTAATTTATGACCAAATATGACCACTTAGTAAGAGAATGATAAAATGAACCACGATTTTGAGAAAGATAAGAATTCAACTTATACACATTGATAGACCTATACAATACAATTACAACTACTTCCCCTTAAAGACAAAGCCTCGGTTATGCATGTCTGTCTGTATGTTATATCAATATTATACCTTTGAGGCTTGAATATTAGTATGTTGCACCTTGCTTCCAGACTCGCGATTCAAAGAGTCCTCTGCACAATTTAATTAAACATCCACTTCATGAGTGAACAAACAGATACTAATACAAAAACAAGCAATGAATACATAAATCTTCACTGAAGGAATTTAAATTTAAAATGAGATTGATTTATGAAGAACGCAAAGCAACGAAACGCAAGGCGAGTAGAAGAGAAAGAGAGAGCAGTTACTGAGGACTAGAACGGAGGACTGCATGATCTATTCTCTTCTCTAAGGGCACAAACCAAACAAATAAGAAATGATCACACTCTATTCTGGTCAGTGTGTGTGTATCTATGTGTGCGTAACGCAGTGGAGCAAGTCTTCCGCCAAAACCTGCTGCTACAAAACCCTCGATTTTGCTTTAACTTTACATTTTATACTTCATTTTGTTTTTGTAACTAGTGGTTTATGTTTTCGTAATTACTTTCTAAAAAAAGTGATTTTTGGTAATTTCAAGTTACTACTTACTAAGGTAGCGTTTAGTTTCCAGTCGAGATCCGACTTGTCGAAATCTCACCGTAGAACGTCAAATCAAGAGTAAACAATGGAGGTTGTTTTAAATTATGACTTGACAGAATACTTGTGTCCCGGTCCTACGTATCCTGATGGCAATCAAAGTCAAACGTAGTTCTGAGTTCAACATCTGACCAGGTGGTGTTGCAATCCCTTAATCATGTATCCTATGTACTCCGGCGGGCAAGGACTCTTTGATAGTCTCTTGATTAGCAGTCGGGACCTCTAATACGCTTAAGGGAGAACACCAAGGCTAGTGAAAAGTCCCCTCCTCTTAGGGTTCTCACTCCTTTTATAGTTGAGTGATCTGATCCCCTTTTTTAGGATCAGTTCTATCTCCTTATCACTTATCTCTTTATCAATGTTCAACTAACAACCTTTTCTTTATCCGATGAGATCTCAGTCTTATACCAAGATAAGGTGGTTGGTTAGGTTTAGATGGTGTTGTTACCGAAGAGATTGGTTTCCAAGCTCGGCGGCCGAGCCTTACACTTCGGTCAGTACACAAGTCCCCCCAAGCTTCGAGCTCAAAGGAGCGAAGAAGTTTTCATGACAGAAGCCAAGCTTGGCCTTTGAAAAATCTTTTTTGGAGAATCTAGGGTTTATGGTGTAGGTTTTCTTCCCTTTTACCATAGTTTCGGCTTCTTTCGGTGACCGACCTTGCACTTCGGCCAACACTTGAGTTCGGTGATCTCAGGTGGCCGAGATTAACACCTCGGTCTATTTAGCCTTTCAAGTCAATAAAGTAGGTGGCCGAGCTTTACACCTTGGTCCATATATATTTCACTTCTGAAGCTTCTGGTCGAGCTTTACACCTCGGCCCATATACAAGTCCCCCCAAGCTTTGAGCTCTAAAGAGCGTGAAAACTTCTTTGAAGGAGCCGAGCCAAGACAGGAGCGGTCATTTCAGTCTTGTACTGTGACGTTGGTTTCTTAGTTCCCGAGATGAAAAAAGACGTTGCTTTTGTTATTAAGATAGGACTTGCTTGTGACGCGTGGCCTTTACGACATTATATCCGAGGCCTGCTCAATGACTGCGTACTCAAATCGTTAGCTGTTGCAGCGTGTATTCCGATGTCTTCGCCACGTGTTGCTCCACCATTAGTGTGTCGAATTTGAAGAGACATTTCCCTTCCCCAACACGGCAACCACCATCATTACTTTCAAAAAGGAACGTTTCAATTTTTTCTGAAACGACATATTACTTGCTATTAAATTGAGGAAGTTCTGAGGATAGGCCCCTACTTGCCTTCGCATTCATATTTTTTCCTCTTGAAGCTTCTTCTTCTCCAAGCATTTTTTCTCCGAGCCTCTCTGCACCTTTTTTATGTTCTAGGTACACACTCGCTAATTCCTTATTGTCATTGTTTCATTTCTCCTGACTTATCCATGGAGGCTTCATTCGAGGTATCCCATAATGCTTCTTCTGAGATTCAGATCCTAGAGCCCGAAATCAACCCGATTGAAGGCTCTCCTCATCCATCTCCACCATCTTCTAATAATGACAAAGGTGGCCATGGTGCCTCCTCCTCTTCTGGTAGTAGCTCAGCTACTCCTGATGTTGTTACCACCCTGATGAGTGTGATTTCACCTCATATTTGTTAATCATTTTGCATGCATTTTCATATATCTTAGGCATATTTAATTTGATTTTTGTTAGTTTTTACCTTGGAACGGGTAAGGCGGTTTTGTGGTGTTGTTTTGAATAAATTAAGGATTAAATGCTTAGGATTAGCCATGATGGAGCTTGCATGAAGATGGGGCTTGAAAAGTAAAGAAAATGAGCCAAACAGAGCCCATCACGGCCTAGCCGTGATGACCATCACGGCCATGATCAAGCAGAGCTAAAAAGAAAGAAGACTGAAGTCAAAACTGATCACAGCCTAGCCGTGATGAGCATCACCGCCGTGACAGACCAATCACTGAAGCAACGCCCAAGGCAGAATCCGTCATGGCCTGGCCGTGATGGCTATCACGACCATGACTCGTAATACTTGGACCTGAAGAAACTGATTTTGATCTAAATTTGCGTTTGATTGGGATTCAAACTTCCTTAATCTATAAATATGGCAATCAAAGTAGACTTGAGGAGACTTTTGGGCTGCTACACTTAGGCAAATTTTTAGGATCTCCCTTCTTCTTCTTCTTCTCTTCTCTTATTTTTATTTTATGTTGTTGTTAATCAAGCTTGTCATCACCATGGCAATGCTTGAGTAGTAGCTTTATTTCTAGGGATTGGGGCTATCCTAAGATCTGTTTTCATATTATGAATTGATGTTTTATCTTTGTTAATTTCGATTTTGTTTTAGATCTGATTTCTAGTATTTTAATTACTCGTAAATTCAATGGCCACTTATTTGCATGTCGTAGATATTCTAAGGAGGGACCTAGCGGTGAACTTAGGTATCGGATCTATAAAATCAGACTTAGGACTTAAATCACGAGAGTTAGAAGCGGTCTTTCGAGGATTAACGAATTGTCACGAAACTTAAAGGGTTCAATCTAAATTCAACTATCACGAGAGTATGGGTTGGTTTATTTGGGCACGGTTTTTGTAACCCGAGAGGGAGCATTAACTATTTGAGGATAAATTCGCCTTCAAAGCAATTTTGGTAATTAACAAGGGGTAGTCAATTCAGTAACATAAACAATCTTGTTGGTAACTCAATTCCTAGGAATTCCTTTAGATCTGAAAAACCACGGATTGATTTACTTTTTGTTTTACTTGATTGCATTCCTTATCTGATTTTCTAAGTTATCTCTTATTTCAAAAATCAAAACCTTTTCAAAATCCTTTTTCATATAGTCCAGTTTTATCGATTCAATAATTAGTTGCGATTTGAGATCACGGTCTCTGTGGGATCAATATCTTTTTATTACTTGGCGACGAATCCGGTACACTTGCCGGATCGCACGACATCACACCCCTAAGCACCGCAGACTTGCTAGAAGGATGCCTAGAGTCCCTTACCCGGATATCACTATCCCTGGGTATTTCTGGGTGAAACCCGATGCTGTGGCTTTTCATTCAAACTTTAGGAATTTTGAATCCTTTTTATCTATTAAAACCAAGGTTGCTTCTTCTAGTGGCACTGTAGAGTGTTTGCCATGTTCTGAGAAGGAACACGTCTTCCTTCATGCCCCTCCAAATCAACCTTCTTTCATATATGTATATAAAACCATGTTTGAGCAAATTCGAGTTACCATGAAGAAGATGGAGTCAATGAAGACCGATGCTGTCCGAGCTTTACGGGTACAATATGAATTGGCTCAGGTCGTGGTGAAGTGTGAGGACCAAGCCCGAGCTATTGGCCAGCTGAAGGCTCAGAAAGTCGAGCTTGAGAAGGCTTACACTTCTCTTCGGTCTGAGCTTTATAGGGAGAAGGAAGAGAAGGCTCACTTCCAAAAGGCAGTGGAAGACAAGCATTCATCCTTGGCTCAACTTCGGAAGTCTTTAGAGACTGAGAGGGAGGCCAACTGCAAGCTTCAGGCCGATGTTGATGAAGTTGTGGCCAGCATTATGAGAGAGCATGTCAAAGGGTTTTCTCATGCTGTGAAGCAGCTTGAACGCTTCAACCCTGATGCCGACTTCTCAAAGGTCGACGTGGACAAGGACTTCAACAAAGATGGTATCATGGTTCCTTTTTCTGAACTTGAGGATGGAAGAAGAAGGGATGGAAGAACCAGCTGTCGAGGAGGGAAGAAACATCGAGGCTGAGATGGTGATGGCTGATTCGGCCTCGGTTGTTCCCCCTGGTGCTGAAGATGTTCTCAACTCTACTCCTACTAAAATTGTTGCTCATGGGGATGCCCATGAGTAACTTAGAAAAATATTCTCTTTTTTCATCATGTATTTTGTTTTTTAGAGCAATGCCCTTTTTCTTTTAAGACTTTTTGTACCTAGGGCTATGCCTTTTTTCGGTTATAACAACTTTACTTTCCAGCATTGAGACTTGCTTCAACACTTGGAGAATTTCCTAGGTTTTTTTGCTAAGCTCGACCTTACTTATGGTATTCAACAACGTATCTAAATTTACACAGTTCTCCTAAGTTTTTCACCGGCCCAAAAGCCATATTCCTAACTTTTTAAGTTTAAGTTTGTACTCGCCCTTAATGCTCGGCATTACGCGTCGGACTTTTTGAGCTTTCGAGCTTGGCCCCTTTCAATGTATATATCTTCCCTAGGCTTTTGATTACCACAGGTCTTAAGTTATTTCCTTGCCTCTTAGGTTTGGCCTTTCGACATTAACTCGCTCGAATTTAGCTCGGTTACCTCTTTTAGGTTGTTGCATTCCTTTTTTCAGGTCAAGCATTTCGACTTTAACTTAGTCGATTTCAGCTCGGTTGACCTTTTTAAGTTCGTGTTTACCTTTTTAGGATTGTACTTTGTTTTTTTAGGTCAGGCATTTCGACTTTAACTTGGTCGATTTCAGCTGGGTTGACCTCTTTGAGCTCGTGTTCACCTCCTTAGGTTTTTATTTACCTTTAGGTTCGGCCTTCGATTTTAGCTCTTTTGACCACTTGGGCTTAGCCTTTCGATTTTAGCTTGGTCCACCTTTTTAGGTCTTTTAGTTTTGCCTTTTCAAGTCCAGCATTTCGACTTCAACTCGGTCAATTTTAGCTCAGTCAACCTTTTTAGGTCTTTAATTTTACCTTTCTAGGTCCTGCATTTCAACATCAACTCAGTCGATTTTAGTTCTGTCAACCTTTTTAGGTCTTTAATTTTACCTTTTTAGGTCCGGCATTTTGACTTCAACTCGGTCGATTTTAGCTCGGTCAACCTTGTTAGGTCTTTTAGTTTTTCAAAGACAAATGAATTCTTAGCCATATGACAGTTCCTTGCGAAATAATATAATTGAAATAGACTTTATTCATTTATTTACCCAGGTGTGCCTCATTAAAACCTTCCTGACCAAAACCACTTGGGGAAAAGACCAGGGTAGGAAAAAGAGTACATCACCTGCTTTACATAAGCTTTAACTAAAATAAAATTTAAGGTGGGAAGTGTTTCATGTTCTCAGAACAGCCTTTCCAGATAACTCTTCTAGCCTATAAGCATCGTTTCCTAGACTTTCAGCTACTCGGAATGGGCCAGACCAGTTTGTTGCGAGTTTACCCTCTTTGGATTCTTTTCTTGCATCATTTTGTAGTCTTAGCACTAAGTCACCTTGCACGAACCCCATTGGCTGCAACCTTGAGTTGTACTTCCGAGTTGCCTTCTATTTGCATAGTTCTTCCCTGATTTTTGCTTCATCTCGGACTTCTTCTACCATGTGAAGCTCAACTCAGATTTCTTCTTCATTTTTGCTTTGGTCATGATGTTGCCTTCTGAAAGATAGCTCGTCGAGCTCGACCAGAATCATTGCATCGATTCCATAGGTTAGTATGAATGGTGTTTCCCCAGTCGATGACTGTGGTGAGCAATGGTAAGCCCAGAGAATGCTTGCTAGCTCTTCGATCCATGCCCCTTTTGATCTATCTAACCTTTTTTTTTAGTTCATTCAGGATGACTTTGTTAACAGCCTCGGCTTGCCCGTTTGTTTATGGATGCTCAATCGAGGTCACCTTATGTTTGATTCTGAGGTTGGAGTAGAACTCGTTAAGGCCTTTGTCAGTGAATTGCTTTCCATTATCAGCGACAATTGCATAAGGTAGGCCATGTCTGCATATGACACTTTTCCACACGAAACTCTGAACCTTTTTAGTTGTTGTGGTAGCCAACGGTTCGGCCTCAATCCACTTAGTGAAGTAATCTACCCCTACTAGCAAGAACTTGACTTGGCCTTTAGCAACATGGAAAGTACCAACAATGTCCAACCCCCACATGGTAAAAGACCAAGACGAGAACATGGAATGGAGTTCTTCTCCTGGTACTCGTGCCACATTGGCGAACTTCTGACAAGGATCACACTTGTTAGTCCAAGCAGCATAGCCTGCTCTCATGGTTGGCCAATAGAAACCTGCTCGCAGAACCCGAGCTACTAGGGATCGGCCACCGGAGTGCATTCCACGGATTCCTCTATGCATCTCATCCATTACATACTCGGATTACTGCTTTGTTATGCATTTTAACAAAGGCATGGAGAATCCTCTTCGGTATAACTCTCCAACCTCAGATGGTGTAATGACAAGAGTTCACCGGGTTTTCTTTTTCTCTTTGGGATCATTAGGCAATTTGTTAGAGGCTAGGAAATCCCAAAAGGGTGTCATCCAGCCCTGATCATAGTGCTCGGTCATCATAACCTCGGCACTCTTTATGCTCGACTCAGGGAGATTTTCCTGAATAAATGTTCGCAGTTGGCCAGCTTTTTTGGTGCTAGCCAACTTAGACAACAGATGTGCCCTGGAATTTTCCTCACGAGGTATATGTTCAATAGTAAAATTGTCAAATTCTGAATTTAAACTATTAACTTTACAAAAATACCTGGTCAATTGGGGATCCTTTGTTTGATAATCACCCGAGACTTGTCCTGTTAGCAGTTGTGAGTCACTTCGACACTTCAACTCTTTGACTCCAACTTCTTTAGCTAGCATTAGTCCTGCAATAAGGGCCTCATACTCTGCTTGATTATTTGAGGCATTGAAGCCAAACTTCAAGGATTGCTCTAGGACTAGATCACCTGGACCTTCAAGAATTATTCCAGCTCCACTTCCTTTCATGTTGGATGAACCATCAACATAAAGAAACCAAATGAAGGATTCAGAGCTCGGCTTTGAAGAGAGCTCGACAATGAAGTCGGAGAGACATTGTGCTTTCATCGGTCCCCTCGGTTCATATTGCAAGCTGAACTCTGACAGCTCCATTGACCAAGCTATCATTCGTCCTGCCAGATTAGGTTTTCTGAACACTTGCTTTATTGGATGATATGTTTTGACTATAACTTGGTGTGACTGAAAGTAAGGTCGTAACCTCCAAGCTTCCATGACTAAAGCATGGGCGAGCTTTTCAATTACTTGATACCGTGTTTTTGCATCTTTCATAATTCTGCTAACATAATACACCAGCATCTGTTGTTTTTCTTCTTCCTGAATGATTACTGCACTGATTGCGTAATAATTGACACAGAGATGCGAATACAGATCTTTGTCAAGCTGTGACCGAGTTAGGATCGTAGGAGAGACTAGAAAAAGTTTTAGCTCTTCAAAGGCCTTTTCACACTCCTCGGCCCAAGTGAACTCTTTTGGTCTTTTCAGAAGATGGAAGAAAGGTCTTGCTTTTTCTGCGGACTTTGGGAGAAAGCGAGACAGAGAAGCTAATCGGCCAGCTAGCCTCTATCTCTTTCACACTCTATGGGCTCCGCATCTCGATGACAGCTTTGCACTTATCAGGATTAACTTCAATTCCTCTGTGTGTTAGTATGTATCCCAAGAACTTTCCACCTTGTACACCAAAGGAGCATTTTTTTGGGTTTAACCTCATGTTGTACTTTCTGAGTTGGCCAAAAATCTCTTCGAGATCGACTGGTGTTGCCTTGGGTCATCGGACTTTACCACCATATCATCAACATAAACTTCTAGGTTCTTTCTGATCTGATTGACAAACACTTTGTCCATAAGCCTTTGATGAGTTGCACCAGTATTTTTTAAACCGAAAGGCATTACTCAGTAGCAGTAGTTTACCTTATCAGTCATAAACGTCGTTTTCTCTTCGTCAGGTGGATACATCCTTATCTGATTATAACCCGAATATGCATCCAAGAAAGTCAAGATTCTGTAACCTAAAGCCCCATCCACCAATCTATCAATGTTGGGAAGAGGATAAGAATCCTTCGGGCATGTTTTATTGAGGTCGGTGTAGTCAGTGCACATTCTCCACTTGCCATTAGCCTTTCTTACCAACACGACATTAGCTAGCCAAGTGGTGTATTTCACCTCTCTGACGATATTTGCTTTAATCAAATTTGCAGTTTCCTCGGCTACTGCTTTTCGTCTTTCTTCATCGAGCTTTCTCTTCCTTTGAGCTATGGGCTTGGCTTCAGAACATATAGATAGTCTATGGCACAGAAAATTGAGGTCTATGCCAGGCATATCCGATGTCTTTCAAGCAAACAAATCGGCATTCTTCTTTAGAACAGTCTGAATCTGCTGTTTGAGCAAGGGGTCAAGCTGACTGTCGACCTTTGTGCACTGCTCGGGTTGGGCTCCCAGTTGAAACTTCTTCAAGGACTCTGTTGGTTCAGCTATGGACTCATACATCTCCATCCTCAGATCCAATTCAAACATACCGACCGAGCCAGTCGAGCTGACTGAACTGACCGAGCTTACCACCTCTGCTTTATCCTCTTTAGCATTTTCTACGGTATCTGGTTCTCGGGTCACCTTTAAACTATCTGCGTAACATTGTCTAGCCATCCTTTGGTCGGCTCGGACAACAACTATCTCCCCCGAATCGGTTGGAAACTTCATGGTGAGGTGGGGGGTTGAGACAATTGCTTCGAGCTCATTCAGAGTCGGTCTTCCAATGAGAATGTTGTACGATGTGTTGGCATCCACAATAACATACCCGACTGATATAGTTCGGGCGATCTTACTCTCACCGAACGTTGTTAAGAGGTCTATGTAACCCCGGGCGGGCCTTTACCTGCTCGCCAGCGAAGCCAACTAGCTTGTCCTCCTATTCTTTTATCAACTTTTATGGAATTCCAAGCTTTTTAAAGGTTGCCAAGTATAAAATGTCAGTCGAGCTACCATGATCAACAAGTGTTCGTTTGATCGGGTAGTTTGCTAACTCCACCGTTATCACCATCGGGTCATCTTGATTAGGATCCAGCCCTTGGAAGTCATCGTCTGAAAAGGTGATGGGAGGCCTCGGCCGTATAGGTTTTCCAGAAACCGAGTTGACAGACCGAATGGCTTTTACATAACGCCTCTGAGCTGAACTCGTTGTTCCTACAGCTGTGAAACCTCCTGAAATAGTATTAATGACTCCTTTGACCCTTAATTTTGTTTCGTCATTGGGAGCCCTCTGATTGTGCCCTCGATCTCCATTCTCATTGTTACCTTGCTGGTTTTCGTCTCGATTACGATTGTCATAACCTCGTCTTCCTCATCGTCGTCCAGCTCGCCCGCCTCCATTATCATCTCGGTGGACAAACCGGTCTAGACTGCCTACTTGTACCAATTCCTTATTTTATCCTGCGTTGTTCCACACTCTTTAGTGGAATGACCATAGTTTTGATGCCACTTGCACTCTTTACTTCTGTCAGCTTGGGCAGGAGTTTTGGATGGCCAAGGTAAGGTGAGCAACTCGGCATTGCACACCTCTTATAGAATAGTGGCCCGGGATCGGTTCAGCGGCGTGTAAAACCGGTACCTGGGTTGCTTCTCGGAGAACCCCCTTTCATTGCTTTTATGAGCCCTTGGTGGATTGGCTCCTCTGTCTCTGTCTTTGCTCAGGATCGTGCTCTTTTCCTCAAAGCCTCTTTCCCTCTTTTTGGATTCCACCATTTCTTCAGAGTTCATAAAACCTGTGGCTTTTTCCTGCAATTCTTCAAAGTCTCTCGGTGGTTTCCGAGATAAGTACTCAAAGAAAGGCCCTGACTTCAAACCGCCCATGACGGTATGGAGGCAGAGTTCCGAACTCATATTGGGAATAAAAACCTGTTAAGCACTAAAACGAGCCATGTAATCTCTAAGTGATTCATTTTTTTCTTGCTTAAAATTCGTTAGTGAGACCGAGTGCCTTTTATGCATTCGGCTCGCTGCAAATTGTGCAGTGAACTTAGCTACAAGCATATCAAAAGAATCAATTGACCGAGGTGGAAGATTTGTAAGCCAGGTCAAGGCAGGGCCTTGTAAAGTAGTTGGAAAAATTTTACACATGACGACTTCCGAATCGGTTACCAAGTAAACAGAAGAAATAAAATATTCTACATGTTCAGTTGGATCGGTGGTGCCATTGAATTTATCAATATTAAGGGGCTTAAAATGTCTAGGCATGATTACCTCGTCTATGTCATCAGTGAAAGGCAACCTCGGTCGTCTGTCTCTCACCTTTTCTTTCTGGACAGTATCCTCAGCTCGAGACTTGGCTCCTGAACCCTCAAGTCCGAGTTTGGTCTTGGAAGGTCGGCTCGTTTCAGGTCGAGAAGGTGCATATGTGTGATCCCTTTGGCTGTCCTCAGGTGAAGATTACTTTTCATCGGATGGTGTTGCCGATCTTGCCCTTCTCTGAGCTCTTAGGAGCTTTTGGTTTTGCGAACGAATCTCCTCGTTTTCCTAATGCAGCTGTCTTGGTTGTGCTCTAATCTCTCCCAGCCGAGGATTACCTTTATCGAGGGGTAGAGGCGGAGGGTTGTCATGGTTCTTATTCGTATTTTATGCTTCTTGATCAACGTAGTTTGCGCTGCGCTCCCCTCCCCTCGGTCCGTTCCGTGTAGTTACCATCAAACTTTCTTATGGAATCGGGGAAAGCATTTCCTCGACCCCACGGTGGGCGCCAAATGTTGCTGTCGAGATCCGACTTACCGGAATCTCACCATAGAACGTCAAACCAAGAGTGAACAATGGAGGTTGTTTTAGATTATGGCTTGACAGATTAGTTCTGAGTTCAACCCCTGGCCAGGAGGTGTTGCAATCCCTTAATCTTGTATCCGATGTACTCCGGCGGGCAAGGATTCTTTGATAGTCTCTTGGTTAGCAGCCGGGACCTCGAATACGCTTAAGGGAGAACACCAAGGTTAGTGAAAAGTCCCCTCCTATTATGGTTCTCACTCTTTTTATAGTTGAGTGATCCGATCCCCTTTTTTAGGATCGGTTCTATCTCCTTATCACTTACCTGTTTACCAATGTTCAACTAACAACCTTTTCTTTATCCGATAAGATCTCAGTCTTATACCAAGATAAAGTGGTTGGTCAGGATTAAATAGTGTTGTTATCGGAGAGATTGGTTTCCAAGCTCGGTGGCCGAGCCTTACACCCTGGCCTCCTGACAAAGACAAGTTTTAAAAATGTATTCCCAGGGATGTTGGCATGAGAATAAAGTTTTCCCATGTTCGTTGCAAGTTTTAAAAATTTATTCCCAAACATAAAAGATTCCTTGGAATAAAATTAGTGAATGATAGTTATAAATTTGGGAAAACTATATTCATATGTGTGAAGGTTGGAAAACTTTATTCCCAGGAATGTAGTTTGCCTGGGAATAAAACATTCCAGATATCAAGCGCTACCTAATAATTATCTAGACATGGTTAAATTAATAAAACAGTTTTAAATTACGACCATATTTACTCAAGAGCAATTGGATCAGATGATGCGGATCTCTTCCAGTTTAATATCCCAGGATACCGGGAAAAAAAAATTACGACCATATTTTTTATTAAGTTTTAATTTAATTAATATGCGTTGTGAAATCAGGAGTGTGGTAGACATTGAGAAGGTTATAAGTGAGCTTTCTCCAATGAGAATGGTATGACTATGATGCACCACCCACATTTTATACCATCCACTACACCACCCATCTGGCAAATTTTGGGTCAATCAAATTACCACATAGGTTGGTCAAAATTTCAAACTTTCTAGTTGTATTATACTGTAGTCAAACTACATGAATACATTATATTGTAGTATAGTATATGTACTCTTTGTATTCGCAAATTTAACCCATATTAAAATAATGTTTTTTGATTAAAAAAACTGATTATATTGAAAAATATTATTGACAACGAACATTATTTTAATTCATATTAAAATATTATTTTTTAATATAATCAGTTTTTTTAATCAAAAAATATTATTTTAATATAGGTTAAATTTACGAATACAAAAAGTACATATATTATACTACAATATATTGTATTTATATATTAGACTACAATATAAATAAAACTAGAAAATTTGAAATTTTGACCAAACCCATATGGTAATTTGATTGGTCCAAAATTTGCCACATATGAATGATGTAGTTGGTGATGCAAAAAATATGGCTACAGATCTTGCATCTTAACCCAACCCCCAACGAGAATTAGACTCGATATGGCAAATGGGGTTACTCTGATTCGGTAATTTCCTCCATGTCTGTGTATGATTAAAGTTCATTGTTTATTTTTTTTAGAGGATAATGTTAGTAGTTAGTGTGCTTCATGATCACTAGGGTGCTCCTTGCAACTTTCTCGGCTAATATGGGCGGGTGCTCGATAGATTTAGGTGGAGCTTTGGGGTATCTGGCATGGGCTCTGCTTAGCTGTGCGAAGAGGCTTTCGTAAGGTGTGTTTGAGTCTGATTTCAAACTTGCAATAAAGTTTCTCCATGAACGTTGCCCCTCCAACCATTCTAACTCTAGGATTGTTTGTGATATTTGACAGCTTGCTTCAAGCATTAACGCATGCTCGTGGGTTCACATCCATCTTTAGAGAAGCTAACATAGTAGCGGATTCGTTTGCAAAGCATAACATGTCTATGGAGTTTAGTGTGCATATTTTTTATTATGTTTATCATTTTGCCTTATTTCCCTTATTGTCTGATGCTTCCTCTGTTATCTATCAGAGGGGAAGCTAAGTTCTTGTTTTTGTTTGGGCCTTAGCCCCTTTGTTGCATAAAAAAAAGTATAATAATTTTTTAGACTATTAACAAATATTTGAGTAGATAACTTATAACTTAATTTCCTTAAAAAAAATTATAACTTAATTAAACATTTATTCAATAAGTTTTTTTTGTTGCAAATATGCTAAAAATAACTTATTTTGTAAGCTTTTTTCATAAAGTTATTAGAATAAGCTAAAATAAGCTTATTACAATACGATAAAATAAGCTTACATGAAGATCATAAATTATTTTCACAATTTTACTTTCATAAGTTATTATTATAAACTCACAGGTTAGTCATGGTTACCAAAAAAATAAAAATAAACTCAAAGGTTAAATATGTTTTTAGTTCCTACAAAATGAGCAAATTTTTGTTTTGGTCCTTGTAAAAAAATTTCTTTAGTTTTCATCCCTCCAAAAAATAAACTTACTAATTTTGGTCTCTATAAAATGAACAAATTTATAAAACATTTTTCTTTGGTTTTCAAATCTCTAAAAGTTGAACACCAGTTACGAAATAGAGGAAAACCTAGAGTTGCATCTCTCTCTCAACCTTCCTTCTACTCCTTTTTTCCCTTCTTCATCATCCATCGGAAGGGGTGGTTTTGGGTCATTTTTTGGCCTAGAATCACCCCTCTACATCGTTTTTTTCTCTCCTTTTATCTAAATAAGTGGTTTTTCCACATAGATCTAATTTTTCTTTAGTGTTTTTCCGTGTTTTCGTCATCTGCGTGCGGCGGTGTTTTGTTTGTCGTCTTGTTGCGGCGTCGTTTGGTTTCTCATCTTGTTGCGGTGTTCGTTTGGTTCAGATTGGCATATCAGCTTCAATCCATTACAGATTCAATCAAGACTTGGGCGTCAACGTTATAGATCCGGAGGCATGGATATTCCGGTCACTTTGATTTTATCACATTTGTAGGCATTTTGTCGTGTTATGCTATTAACCTGGGTGTTATGAGTTTGTTCGCAGATTTATCCTTTTCGGTTTTTAGCGATGTTGAATTTGTGTTTTTATCGATGTATTTTACCAATTTGAATGAACGAATATATTTTTTTTAGTAAAAAAAAAAACTCTCTAAAATTTGATATCACGATTTTAGGACAGATAAATAGAATTTATTTTAGGGTTCAAGAAAGATTTTAGGGGAATCACATGATAAATGGCACTACATAGATTATTGGGCATCACTTGGGATGACCGCACGACCTTCTGCTACACGCATAAGATGATAATGGGTGTTAGATAATAGTAGGGACGAAAATGAAGATTTCAAATTTTGAAAAAAAAAATTATAGGAACCATAACCAAAATTCGTTCATTTTACGGGAACCAAAAACATATTTAACCCACTATAGATTTTAGTTAATATAAAAGAAACACCCATTTTAATAGCAGAGTTTTATAATTTTACCTTTTTCTATATTTTCTTTAAATATTAAATGGATAATTAATAATAATAATTTAAAAAAAAACAGTAAATTAGGAAATCCCTAACTTGCCACCGATTTAAAGGTCAATCAATAAAATAAAATAAAAAACTTGACCTCTAAATTTTGAAGCCAAAGTAAACAAGAAGATGTATGAAAGAAAAAAAACAAAGACACATAAAAATAATTCAAATTTTAAATCTAATAATTATACGAGTTATCAAAACAAATTTATTTCCCAATAAAAGTTAAACTCATATCATGAAATAATGATATCACAAACAAAGGTCAAGGCTAGCATGAAGCACCAAAGAATGTGGTACATGGATGAATCACCTTAGCCATTAGATTTATTACTAAATTAATCAATGATAGAGATTTTTGTAATTCAATTTTTTTACCTAATAATACAGGTAAACAAAAAAAATGAAAAAGACACTTTTATCCCTGCCCATACACCCACCAGTCAGGCTGTCCATCTCCGTTGTCACTCACCCACTGTCTTTCACTCCGAAACCTCACTTCCTTGACTCCCATGTTCAAATTCAAGAAAAACAAAAACACATATTCAAACCCTAATTAGCACCCTAAAAAATGCACAACGATGGATATCAAAACAAGACTTAAACTCAATTGAAAAATTCTACAACAAAATAACCAGTTCTGAAGCGTAAAAGTTGTATGGTGGTAGTGATTACGACTTTGAGCCGTGGTAGTCATGCAATGACCTCCATGGGTATTCTCATGGTGTCTCTATCGGAGACCCGAGACCCGGGAAAAGATGCTAGTGCCTTTAGTTTCGGTCCTCAAGATGAAGACGTTTTAACACACCCATTGGAGACATCGTCGTCGCTCCCAACCTCCAACGACGAGCCATTGGATCATTACGCCGTTAATCGAGCACTTGATTGTTGATTTTTGTGGCAATTTCGAAGCAACAATGTGTGTCGATTGAAACTTTTATACTTAAAACAAAATTCTGATTCTTCAAGGGCTTGTTTGGGGATTTAATACGAGAAGGTGGAAGAGGGTAATGGGAACTTCATGGGGTAACTTGGGTTTGGCATAGAAAGCCCTTCATGCAATTTTCGGGTTGATGTTCAAGTTGGTGAACAAGGGTTTGGGGAAAATGGGGTTTTGATGCGGAAAGATTTGGGCTCTAATGGATTAGAACTTGGGAGAGGAGATAAACAGAAAAACAATGAGGGGTGTTGATAAGTTGGTTGCGGAGGTTGAGACGGCGATTGCGGGGTCCTCTGGTCACTGGTGGTTGTGAGTAGGTAGCAAACGTGGGTTAGGAATGAGTGGTGGTGGGGGAAGAGTATGGGTAGAAATGTAATTTCAAAATTAAAAAAAAATATAAAACTAATTAATTTACATGTTATCAAAGGTCATCTAGGTCAAAGTTCATTGTACACCCATGTACCATATTCTTTGATGCTTCATGCTAGCCTTAAAGCTTACGGACAAACATGGTTTTTCCTATCAATTCACACATACAAAAACATTTTTTTTTTAAATATCAAGCTTTTTCTTTATTTACTGAAATGACACACTTTTGAGATCATATACCAAAGTACCGTGTTTTTTTTTTACATTGAGAAGTTGGGCTCCCCAAAATCGACTTCTCAATGCCTTTTTTTTAATATCGTTGGGAAATCGGGTCCTCTAAGATCGACTTCTCAGTTTTTTTTTTGATTGTTTTTAAAGGTTGTTAATTGTTTAATTAATTTAATTATTAATTAAATTAGTTAATTAAATTGTTTAAATAATTTGTTTATTAATTTAATTAAGTCAAATAGTTAATTAATTATTATAATTAAATTAGTTAACACCATAGTAATAATGAATAGTACACTTAAAGAAAATATTTAATATTGATTAAAAATACAAATTTTCTACTATTGCATAGAAGGTCCAGGACGGTTAGGATAATTATTCCCGCTATGACCCTCATTCCGACACAGTCCACAACTCTTACAGTGACCTTTTTCCCTGAGATCCATCTCTGTACGAATGCGGGTAGACCGTGGATGACCCTATGGATTTCTCCACATGTTTGGTTTGTGGCACACCTTAACTCTAGTATATGTTGGTTAATATGTGTTGTTGGGCATGACGTTGAATTATCTGTGGTAAACATTGAAGATATTTCCCAATTTGTACACAGGAGGCACATACAAATGATAGTCGTGATGAACACTCGAACAAGCAACAATGACATGTGAACATGGGATGTGTAGCGCCCGAAACTTTACACAGTCACACCACCATGCATTCAGATATACCTTGAATTTACCGGCAGGCCACCTCTCTCATGGGTTGTTCAACTTCTCCACCATGAAAATTTTGTGTCGTTGGTCAAAATTACCGACACGGTGAGAGTTGGACTTTGCTTGTTCATCCTAGATGGCCTTGGTGACAATTTCATAGCAGACACGACCGAATACGATCATTGTGCTTAGTTGCCTCCCATTTTGGCCAACATTTTAGATAACCTATAGTAGGTTGCTTGGACCAACGCAATTATTGGAAGATGGTTAATGCACTCTGAAAGGTTAGTTGTCATATGTCCCTAATGTCGCCCTTCATCATATGCTTAGGTCCACTTTTCCTCGAGGATATTGTCAACCCATGTCGCGACCTCTTAGTCCCAGAGGAGGATCATATCCCGGCAATAACACGTGTTAGGTTGAGTGAAGACGTACCTTGAAGAGTTGGAATGTAAAAATGTCACGATGGGTATGATTAGAATAGAAAAAAAAAATTAATTGCAATATGTATGACTGTGATACTAACCCATATTAACGACTTCCTTTCTCATATCTGCATTCTTGAACGTCCCCATGAAGTTTTGTGTGATGTGACGAACACATTATACATGCACTTATGGGGGTTCGTGCCATCCATTTTCCAGTCGCCTATAGGCACTTTTTATTGATTTATGCCTATATGAAATCAAGCATATGTCAGCTTGGTGTATGACGTGCCTTCTCAAGTTTTGGAGGAAGAAAATCAGACGCTTGGCGTCTCACCCTCAACAAGGGCGAATGCTATGGGAATTGGGTTGTTGTTCCTATCTCGAGTAATTGAAAGTAAGAGCATCCCCTTATACTCTCCAGACAACCAGGTTCAATCAACCATAACAACGGGTTTGCAGAATGCAAACCCACTGATGCACGGTTTGAAAGCCCGCAAGAAAGGATGGATGATTCTCTTCTCAGGAACTAGTTGGGCCCCATCGTATGCTGTCAGTGTCTGTAATTCCGTGATTATGCTTGAAACATAAGTGTGAAAAGCCAGTAGTGAGACAACCCGATGTCCTATTAAAGAAAACCCAATTAACTACACATTAATCGTGATATTAACGATAACGCGGATATATAAAAGCGATGATACTAAAAACTTAAACATAAAAAACATAGAGATATAAAACATATACATATATACATACATATATAAACAAATAATGGTTGCCCCATCAGTAGGGCATTGTATCATATACATCCTCATAAAACAAAGATAACGAAAATACATAAAAAACCATCAAACAACATCAACCTCTCCACACTCACCTAAACCCAGCCCACTCTCAAAATACATCAAAATGGATCACATCACACACCTATATACATAGACGCGCTGGCCTCATACTATCGCTAGTATGGGTACCTAAAGCTACCCTAGCTCTCTCCAAAACGACGCATATACACTCTCCATGGCGGTCTCCACTGCGGCTCAGTCGCATTCACCTCGCTGTCTAAGATGAACACGTGCCTACACCGAGCTATACTGTCACGACCCAAAACTGGCGTTCATGACCGGTCAGGCCTAAGGTCACCTACCTAGCCCCAAAGCCTAGCATCAACCATTACTTGAAAACTTCTTCCAACAATTACATCGCAACACTATGTGCCAACTTACATAAACTTCCAAAATGAATCACATGATCCATTATATACATCAGAATTGTTCTTTCCCAATAAGGGAAAATTCTTTCAACAATGCATATATCACATAAACACTTAAATCATAATCCTAATTAGTCTATAAATTCCTATGACAGCACAGCTTCAAATTGAGATCCTCTAGAGAACAATCGGGCATCCTTGAATTCTTTCCTTTGAGAAGGACCTGTGGCTAAAATGTTAAAACAAAAGGGTGAGTATGAAACTCGGTGAGGGTTACCCCTTCTAAGACAAAAATCAATCGATAAGTAAAACATCGATTAACAGATTAAAAAGCATAATATCCAGATAAGAAACTTATATACCCTAAAGTTTGATAACTTGCACCTTTAATCACGAGGGTTCATCATTGGAAATTATTTTATTTTCCATTATAAGTCAATTATTTCCATTATCCTCATGTGGTTGAAGTCCACAACATTTTTCTTTTCATAACCATGGCACAATGCTACCATCATTCCACCACTTTCATTCTCTGAGGATATCTTATCCATTCAAACAGTTCCTCAAAAGTTATATCGTTTCACAATGCAATCATTCTCAACGAGGAATACATATCAACAATCGTAAATGCAACAAAATCTTCACATATTTCAATATAGACATTTCGGCGATTTACAATTTAATTCATGGTGAATGTTTCATATTTCAACATTAGCACATATTTTAGCATCAAATTCAATATAGAGTCTAGACCATAACTATCTCAATATATAAGTGCATTTGCAACCTCGTAACCAACATTAATCTCATTTATAACTCTCTAACATAACAATCAAATATCACATTTCACACAGTCCATGGGTACTTCTCATGTCCAATATAATTTGCAACCATTCACATCCATGTTTAAAGCATGAACCAATAATCCAAATAATAACACAAGTTAATTCATTTATATACATAGATGTGTGCTTGTGTGTGTATATATAATTCATCTCTTGGTAGACATAACAAATATATCAAATTGTCTATTGTCATTCTCTTTTTGCACAACAAGGACATACAAGAGATTTAAAAATCCATAAAGTATGTGAACCAGACATTTTCCAATCATGACCATATTCGTCACAACTTATTTCTCATTCACAAATCTCACAAGAATGTCTTATTTCAACCAATAGAGTACTAAATCCCTTTTATACCAAGCTCAAATGTTTTTATGAAGGTAAGATCAATTCAAGTCTTCGCCATAGAAAACTAAGTTTCAATTCATGAATCACTTAGCAAAATGATAGACTTAGTACTTTACTAAAACAGAGTTAAACCGTAATCCAACACACCAAAACATAACTCAATTAATGAGACATGTATGATCCCAAACACATGAATATGTTTATCTATAAGACTTGTTCCACACATGCGCCATTGCGCCAAACATTAGATACAAGGTTTCTTTAAACTACACCCTCATGCTATTCAACTTGAAAAGCTAACACCAACTTGTGCGTAACTTGGTATAGGGAGTTCCTATTGACATATGCATCATTGAAAGAAAAATCATCAATATACTCTCATTAAAATATTAACAATATTAGGTGAATGTATAATATATAGTTTTATTTGCAATCGCACCTTGCTCCGCATAATTCTTACAGAATGGGAAGTTTCTGACAGTTGTTACTCTTAATTTCATAACTCCTCACGCAGACCTCTAATTCATACGCTGTTTGTTTAATTGAAAGCTAAGACACACATTTAAATGCCACAAAAATTTTAGAATTTTTGGAATTGTAAATCAATACAGATTTTGTTTCAAAGTCGACCTTCGTGCTGCAGAATTCACTTCTGACAGCCTGACTTCCGAGTGGCATAACTTGGGCTACCGAAGCCCTTTTGACTTAGTTCCAGAGGCTCAATAAATCTAAGACATATTAGTTTGAGTGGTATAAAAATTAGAATTTTTGGTCATCACACGAGCTCCCAGCAACTCATTATTCAGAATAATTTTCTGCAATGCAGATTCTAAACCGTCTAACCTCGGATGCGCATATCTCGGGATATAGAGACCCAAATGAATTAGTTCTAGTATCATTTGAAGCTAATACACAATAGTATCTATGTACATATTTTTAGAAATTTTCATTAAGTGATTTAATACAGTTTTCTATTTAAAGCTTGGTCAAAATTTTGGACAAAAACAAGTTTCATAAAGAAACATGTTGATCTCGGGTTTGAGGCTTACCCTCAACACTTGGTCACTCCAAATCGAGTTTCTTAACTTGATTTATCTTCAAATAAGGTCACCAATCATATATTTTAGATCAAACTTAATTTCTTATACTTCTCATGCATATGTCAAGTTTAGACACTTTTATTCAATGATTTTTATTTTAAGGAACTAGGTTTCAAAGCTCATTTTGCAACACCTACAACCACCAATCCATACCCAAACAAGATCACACATTTTAACATCTACGTCAAGAGTTTACCATAACCACTTTAAATCATCAAGAAAAACATGTGAAGTTTCAAGCTTTTCAACACCCACAGCTAAGAAAGACTCAGGCCCCATCAATGGAGTTCTTCACCCCCAATTTCTAGGGTTTAACACATAAAAAAAAAACTTGGTATTCCTTTCAATTTCATGGATGAAATATCAATAAGCAAAATTAAACCAAAACAAACTCAAGTAAACACCAAAACCCATCACCTTGAGTCAAATTCGGATTTGACATTGGGTGAGTGTTCTCCTCTTGATTTTGAAGCTCCAAGAAGGTGTTTAAGGCTTCTTCAAGCTCCCTTTCCCATCCTAAACCATTAGGGAGCAAGTTCCCTAACTTGTTAGACAAAAATCTTAGAAAACCTAAGCTCTATTAATGGAGTTATCTCCAAAATCGAAAATGGGGAGTAATGAGTGTTTTTGGGGAAATAGATGATGGACCCAAAATTGAGAAGATGATGGAGTGGATAAATGCTTGCCCATGAAGTGAAGATGATGGAGCAACTTGCCCTAACTCTCCTTCCATCTCTTCCTCCCCTTCTTCTCTCATTTCCTCTTCATTTCTTCCTTCTCCTTTGGCAAACCCGTATGTCCCCTTGCTTTTATATTTTTAACCAATTTAAAATTTACAAAATAGTCCCTTAACATTATTTTAGGCCCCTAAGACCTTCCCCCAAGTGGGAAGGGTCATTTTTGCAAAAATAGACCCATATCCCTCACTTTTTTGGCATATTTAGCACATCCTTAAGTCTATGATGTTATAATTTCATATGAATTATGTTATAGAACACTTGAATACGTGTTGTAGGGTCTAAATAAAAAAAACATTCACACTTTCCATGTGCGTTTACAAATCCATTCGCATCATTTGATTTTTTTTTCATGATCATCACACATACGCTGGAATTATGAGATGCGCTGCTCGCGTCCACGAGGAACCATGCCAACCGGTCCTACCACCTCCGATGACCGAGATAGGCCCCATGGGTGCTGATGTCTCCTGGGTGGGTGCCAAAACTACAAAAAAAAAGCAAGCGTTTAAGACGCCGACAAAGCTGGATATAGGAGAATCCCCAAAAAGCATGTAGACACTAACCAACCTTGTATATACAAACAAAAAGGTCGCCGAATCTATCTGTCAGCCTCTATCATCATGGAACTCCAACTCAAAGGTCCCCATCATCGGGGACTCTGGGTGGTCCCGTCATCCACGAATGATGAAGGTATGACATCCTGCTCAAAAGAGTTTACTCGACATACTGATGACAAAACATACAGAGAAAGAGATAGGGAGATAAGAATATATGCTATCGTCATGCAATGGAAAGAGATACATAGCATAAAATACAATAATAGAACAAAGATATGCATCGCATATAGATAACATTCATCCTCAGAGTCATTGTATCAACCTCTACCCTTATCACTCATGCAACTACACCTGTATGCTGACGTTGCCACCTACAATCCTATCACACAGCCCTCATTCCCGTTAAGGATGTTAGTTAGTCGTCCAAGCGAGCACTCCCTATAATATATATAAGCTACCTCAGCTCAGTCACAACCAATAGTGCACCTATAGATATATAAGCTGCCTCCGCGCAATCACGACCCATGGTGTATAAGTAGCCCGAAGCTACACATAAATTGGAGCAGCTCGGAAAGGACTACAGGAGTATCACGGTAGCATCACTAATCAACTATCCCACAATATCTGGTATCAGTACTCAGATACTCTGACCTCGTGTGTTCCACTCACACGGTTGTGAACAACACCATGCATACTAATATGAGTCTCACCGACTCTTACCGAGTCATAACCTAGTACCTCAATCTTTCACCACCATCTCATATAAAACCTCATAATTTACCATGTTAACCAAACCACATATATAATAATATTTAATTAGGTTAGGCACCCTACATATCATATCACACTCTCCCTAACATGCATATCTCCCAAATTATCACATATCATCTCCTAGATACCAACTAACCATAAAATACAAATATAACATGTTAAACACACTAATCATGTTAAGCATATAAAAATAATAATAAAATAAAGCATATTAAGTGCAACAAGTCAACCAACACATAACACACAACACAACATTAACTAGTAGACATCCTCGATTTACGTAAAATATCGTATCGGAAATAAACCTACAATCACTAAATCATCATTGGTACTACGGGGTAGTCATCAACATGATTTTATCATTGTCGATTACTTGACCGCTAGTAGGGTTTAGGTTCCCTTACGACTATTATTGCAGTTTACACTATTTTAGCCTTTGCAATGATATGAAGGTTCTTTCTCCCACCTGAAGTACTCGAAGATGTCTCCGAGGCCACGAACACAGTCCTTCCTCTACTGCCACACCCAGTTCCAATACCTTTGGTGTTCCAAAATTCGCCCTTACAACGGAAACAACAAACAGACGTCGTCGGTAATCGTAATACATAAAAGAAATGATAATGAGAATGGGAAACAAAAATAAAACATCAATACCGACATCGTCGGCATGTCGACGTGCTTATGAACATAGGCTTACCTTAGCCTAATCGAAGAACAAAAGTACGGATAAGAATAGGGATGTCAACGGGGCGGGGCGGACACGGATACTGGCTACCCGCTACCCGCCCCGTTGGATAAAAAATCCACCCGTGCCCGCCCCGTACCCGTACGGATACCCACTTAACGGGTTCTTAACGGATTTTGCGGGTTTTTGCGGGTATCCACGGATATCCATGGATAGTTATAAACAAAACATAAAATCAGTTTTTCAATTAAAAAAAATTCACGCACTTAACTTAAGCAAACATGTTTAGATCCAAGGTTTAGAAATGTCAGCTTTGAACACAATCAGCCCCAAAACGTAGTCGTTGAGAGAGGGACTCGCCGCAGTTGCAATCGCCAGAAGAATAAGCAGAAAGAAGCAGAGAATAAAAGAAAAAGCTCTCATGTTTGAAAATGCAAGTGATTTTCTAAAAACTACTACATACCCATCTGAAATTGAGCTCAGAGAAACAACACAACAATGTTAAAGACTCCGAATTTACACAGTCAAAACGAAACGGTTGAAACCCAACTTCAACGTAAGCTTTTTCTCGAACCAAACAAAAAAAAGTGCATTTTTTTTAATGTTGTAACGGCTAGATTTGAATCTGTAATGGGTTAGACAAGAGAGTGTTGGAGAAGACTCGATTTAGAAAGCAACGAATGCAGGAAAATATAACACTTATGGGTTTAGAGTTTTTGGTTTCGCTAGAAGAGTTGCCGGACGACAAACTCACCGGAGTTAACGAGACAAAAAGGGTTACCAGGTTTTCCGGCGAGAGTGACCGGAAGGTACTCACCAGAGGAAAACAGAGGAAGAAGGGTTGGGACAGGGACAATGTGTGGTTGAAGAAGAAAAACCCCAAGAGCTCTTGGTCGGTCGCAGTCTCGCAGATAGGGACATAAAGGTGTTCTGATAAGGAAGGGTGAGAAATTAGGGTTTAACAATTAGTAGCTATATATAAAAAAGTGTTTTATAGTAATTTAAGTAACGCGTGCGGGTACCCGAGGGCACGGATACTATAATATCCGCCCCTGCCCCGTGAATAAACTGGTATTGAAATTACCCGTTTATTTTACCCGCGGGTACCCGTTTAACTACCCGCCACGTGCCCGTTGCGGGTTTTATCCGCGGATATCCACGGGCACGGGTAAAATTGACATCCCTAGATAAGAAGCAAACGTTGCTACGAACTTGCTGATGTAGCTCGGCCCGCGATATACTAGTCAGTTTGATCTCACTGAGCTCTCAGGGTGAAGGCACCGCCTGATGGCAATGCTTGAGCATTGGCGTTGAGGGTCCTTCAGGGTGAAGGCACCGCCCCAACCGCCACTCACCTCATGCGCTGCTGACACGTGTCCAACCTGTTCAATCACTGCCTGCCGAGTAGGCCACGCCCTAGCATCCACCATCTCCATGGCAAAACGTTCCAACGTTTAAGCGTGGGGCTTCTGCACGTCCTAGCGTGTTGTCTGCTCTAGTATGACCTAATCCGTGCCTTCGTCCTATTCGAAGGCGATTCACCGCATATCTCTAAGACACACTTTCAAACACTTAAACACACTTAACCAACATATAGGCTAGGGTTCTAAAAGCACGGATGTTACAAGTAGCAATCTTTGGATGTCATTGTATGATAGATCTCAGTTCCCGTATATCATTTTGACAACCTTTTGCTTGGCGTGAAGGATATTTTATTAGTAATCTGTTTGGCGTAGACGTTGGAACGTCACAGGTGACTCGCACTTACATGCAAAGTATGTATGCATTTGGCATTCCATCATTCCCCTATAGGCGACCGCTAGTTCTTCAACGCCATATCTTGGTGAATTAGGAGGTGAGTTGGTGCCCCCAATGAAAAACAGCCAGATCGACACCGTCCACCCTGTAACTCGCAACCTCCACGGTGTAGACATAATTTAGGTGATTAATTTTTGTGTATTTGTAAGTGTTATATTTTTTATTTTAATTAATTATAATGTAAAATTTAATTATTATGATGATGATTATTTTTATAATTAACTTTTATATTTAACATGTAAATTCCTTAATTAATATTTTTAACAAATCTTAATTACTAAAATTACATCATTAACTATATTTGATCAACTAAATTAATTAATGATTAAATTAATTAAACAATCAACAACTTTTAAAATAATTAGAAAAGAAAAAAAAACTCGTTTAGAATACGAGTGCTCTAAAACCAACTTCTCAACGGTATAAAAAAAACTTAGTCGAGAAGTCGGGTCCTTTAAAACCGACTTCTCGTAATAACAATAAAAAAACAGTGATAGTTTGGTACATAATTTTTTTTATAGATAAATATTGGTATGTTAGTTGTTAAGTTATTTTTTTTTCTTTTGTAGTATTTGAATCATTGACCTCTAAATCTTTCAAAATCCTTATACCTTTAATTCAAACTAGTTGAGCCGCCTGTCCCCCTTTGGTACATAATTTTAAAAGTGTGGTATATGTGTAAATAATATATTTTTTTAAAAACAAAACCCAAAAACATTTATCAAAACAAAAAGCAACAAATATAATTTGAGACGAATGCAAAAAGTTAAAACATGAAGTCGTGGATTGTACTTCACTCCAAAGAAAGTATGATGATAATTTCCATCTTATTAATTTGTGGAAAATATCATTGAAGTGGAATATTAATCACAAGAGAGAGAGGAAAAAAAGAGAGGCAGGGAGGAAACAACTGGGCAGAACCAAATACATTGCATGCATTTATTAAGCAAACAAATATAGCCATATTAATAAAAGAAGAAGGAAGAGATCTAAGTGAGTTTTGTTAATCAGGACATTTATTAAGCTGTATTTAATATTTATATTTATATTAAATATTTTATCTATTTTTAAAAAGTAAGTATTAAATAATATTTATATGATTTGTTTCCCAAAATATTCTTTTACCATGAGAAAGTAATTTCCAATACTAATAAAAAAAAGTAATTTCCAATTATTGTCAGTATCCAAGCGAGTTTCCATACACATCATTATAGAGATCCACATCCTTAAAAATCAAGCCCAACCCATTAATATTGTTTTCTAGTTTAATTTATATGTACTGTCAATATAAAATATTTTTACACAGATATCCGATAATATCATGACAAAACAACATCTTTATTTTTTTTTTCTCTTAATTATTAAAATAAATACATACATATCAAAATATTAGTGAATATATATGTAAGGGTGCGTTTGATTTGCAAAAGGTATCTGGATAGCATAGGACAGACAAGACAGCACATGACAAATCCTTGAGTTACAGGACAATTCTTTATCTTATACATTATTTGATGAATAAAGGACAACATAAACAAAATAATATTAAATTTACCGGAATACTCTTTATAATATATATTATTTAATATATAAATATATAATATATAATTTTGTATAATTATGTAGAGAGAGGACGTAGAGGAGAGAGAGAGGAGGGAGCGAGAGAGAGAGAGGGGGATGGAGAAAGAGGAAAGAAAGAGAGAGGAGAGAGGGAGGGAGATCAGAGAGAGGAAAGAAAGAGGAGAGAGATAGAGAGGAGAGATGGAGGGAGAGAGGAGAGAGGAGAGAGATGTAAGGATAATTTTATTTTTTATTAGTCTGCCCATGGGACAACTTTTTGTCCCATGATTTGGTGGGGGACAAAATTTTGGGTTTTTGTCCTGTCCCTCACCACCATTTTTGTCCTGTCCTCTGACCACTTTTCAAATCAAATAAGACACAAAAATTTTTGTGCCGTCCAATCTTCTGAATTTTTGCAAATGAAGCGAACCCTACAACTTTTTGCATTGGAAGTGTATACTACATTAATCAATTTTTTTTTAAAATAAGTCCCATGGTTAAACTACTTGCAATTCAATATCCAATAGTACTATGAATGAACCATGCCCAAAGAACCACGCGCACTTGACCACGCCACACTGACACACGCACACACACAACACCACACTCTTCAATATTCATCATATTCATATTCATATTTCATATACATCACATTCAGACACTTCTCTTCATTTCACAACCTTTTTGTTTTTTTTCTGTGTTGTTTCACTTGTTTTAGGGTTTCAAACTTCCAAAGTCTCCCATTTCTTCCTCCATTCTAAATTCCTGAGCAATTGAAACCCAAGCTTCTTCCTTGATTCCCAATTCGATTCCCTCACCCTCCCCCCCTCGAATCCCAGTTCTGATTATCTGTAGAATTTTGGTGTTGCGTGATTGATTTTGTGATGCGACAAATTTCAATTTGATTGGTTGGGAATTGATTTGGATAGCTAAGAAGACAAGATTTTGAAGCTGTGGGAGTGTTTGAAGGTTCAATAGCGAGTGGGAAATGGTGGGGGTGTGTGCTTGTGAAGACTAGAATTTAGAACCCTAGATAGCTGTTTAGATACATGATAAATTGGTGATTGATTTTGGGGGTGTGATTTTGTAGAAAAAGGGTATGGAGAATGGTTACGATGGGAAATTGGCTGAGAAATTCTCAGACTTGGGGATTAACCAGCATGGTCAGCAACAAGTGCATGATCATCAATCTAACATCTCTTCTAACAATAACGATAGCTTGTATCAGGTTATGAAGGCTGTTGAAGCTGCTGAGTCTACCATTAAGCTACAGGTACTTTGATTTCAACTCATGTTTCCGTTTTTAAGTATGAATGATTGGGTGGTGCATGCATGTTCTTCATTATTAGCATATGAAATTGTATGACGGTTGAAGTTTTGGTTTGGTTCTGAATTATTTAATCTTGTTATGTTCTGTACTGCTTGCCTGGCACTTGTATTGTTGACATGCGTTTAGCAAATTAAAAGAGATGGATACCTTTTTTATGCATGAATTTTGGCCCATGAGTCATTTGGAACCTTTTTCTGTAGAGATAGCGAGTGCTGTAAGCGTTGGTTGGTAGTCCCAGCTTTATTTTTCCCCTCTTTCCCTCTTCTGGGTTGACTTCTGTGTTCCACCAATGGGGTTTTAATTTCTGTTCTTAAGCGAAGACGTTACTTCCGCACATGGTTGCAGTTTTAGGTTCACTTTCATATAAGGAAACAGTTGCATCTTTCATGTCATATCATTTTAGATAGGATACTGAGGATGCGACACGTTGCTTTTGACAGGTAGAAGAGAATAACCGGCTTAGGTCTGAACTTCTTACTAAAATTCAGGAACTGGAAAAATATGTAAGTTCTGTAATGCTATCCGCTCCTTTTATTGCACATTGGTTCCGTCTATGTAAAACTATGTACCTTTTTTGTATTTGTTTTTACGTTGATTGCTCCGTTGATTACATTGATTCCCTTAATACATACCAGGATTATATTTTTATTTTATGGATATGGAGTTCAGATTGCAGAGAAAGTGAAAATTTGTATAAATAATTAGTTGTCTTAATAATGGGCTTATCCTATGGGAGAGTAAGTTGGAATATTCTCTCGGATACATCTGTTTCTAATACTATATGGCCACTTAACCACGGACCCACCTCACCAGTCTTATCTACACCTCACTTTTCCTTCTTTTTTTTGTTCTTTTTGGTAATCACCGCTCAATATTCACTATATAGAGCATCACAGGTCTTATAGCTGTCTCGTTGAATTTTCCTTTGAGTTCGATAGGTGGTTTATGATCACAACTTACATATGAACACTGAAGTATTTCTCCATTTATTCTACCCAGCTTGAATCCTTTGTCTGCCATCCCTGTCTATAGTCCTCATTACTTTTTAAGATGGACCCAAGATAGGCAACGATGTGATGATTTTATTGAGCCTGTTTGGACTTGGGATAGTTTGTGGACCAACATGGCAACAATGTGAGTTTCTCAATAACTATTTGGAGCAAGGGACAGAAATTCATACCGTGTGGGAGTAGCTTTTGTATTTAAAGAAGTGCTTATTTCCAAGCATATGCAGTAATGGTTATGTGCTTCATCCGCAAAATCATGACGTCTGCTCCATAAAGCAATATTTTTTCATGAACTTAGATTTTAAAATTTTATCCTCCATTCAATTTGATGAACATACTCTTCCATGATTATGACATGGGACAATGTACATTTTATTTTTTTTTGGATAAAAGAAGAAATATTATTTGAGAGTGGAAAGACAAGGTACACGTAAAAAGGAGGACAAGAGATCATTCTTAAAAACTAATTAAAAAGAAAACTGCTAAAGTAAATAAGCTAATCAGTGCAATTTACATCTTTTGACAGAGGCAAGGTGAGCCAGGGGATCCAAAATATCGTTTGGTTGCTCCATGGAAGGATCAGGGTGATGGATCTTATGAATATCGTCAATCGGGTCCATCATCAGGTAGTTAAGAATATATGTTTAATGGTACAGGGACGTCTTCTAGCTGATCTAACTGGTAAACTTGTTGCCTGGAAATAACAAATTTAAAAATGATGCAGCCAGAAGCGATGCAGGTAACCATTTTGAGAACAGTCAAATAAATGGAACATTGAGAGTGCAGCCAAATGATCAGCTGCCTGTGGATAATACTGGCCCCTCTCAGTTGTCTTCTCCATCTACAAGGTCAATCTCTCCAAGCAGGTATGTGAGATCAAATATTAATTATAGTGCTAGAGCTACAATGTGATGTCATATTTATTTTATTCTATATATAAGTATTCTCAAAGGATGATTTCTGTAATTTTAGAAACCTTTCTTTGTCATAGGCGTCTACTAGAAGGAGACTATGATCCCCGATTTAATTCGCCTGGGCAAGGATTGATGCCAATAGCTGAGATGAATAATTCTAATACCCTATTGAAGCAGGTGCTGCCTTTAGTTCTAAAGTTTCATCTTTTATTGGAGCTTGATATTTATGGAGCCATATGTGTTATCTATTTAGGATCTGGCCATTAAGATTCGGGAACATGAAGAAGAGATCATGCAATTAAGGAAACATCTTGCAGATTATTCTGTAAAGGTAAAAGATGTAATGTATTTTTTATAAATGGTGATCAATAGATTTTTGGAGTTTCTTTTTCCTAGATGTCCATTATGGTGACCAGTAATTTTTCCATCATAGGAATCACAAATACGCAATGAAAAATATGTCTTGGAAAAGCGCATTGCATATATGCGGCTGGTATGCATGAATTTTTTTATAGTCCTTATGAAATTCCTTAAGCATCTTTACTTTTCGACCTTTTCCTTATATTTGATGGGGATTATGCTCATAAGTTATTTGTAATATTGCTTCCAGGCCTTTGATCAGCAGCAACAAGACCTTGTAGATGCAGCATCAAAAGCTTTATCATACCGTCAAGACATAATTGAAGAAAATATACGGCTTACATATGCATTGCAGGTAATTTTTCCTACTTGTTTGATTGTTTCCTCTTGTTACTGGTGTATGTTGAATTTTGCATGATAATTTGGTTGCACTAAATATTTTTTTAATGAACCTTTGGGCAGTAACTTGTTCTATTGGATTTTTTTAGAATGAATTTTTAAGTTTCCGCCTTTTGTTTTTCTTGTCAGGATGCACAGCAAGAAAGATCAACATTTGTTTCATCTTTGCTGCCTCTTCTTGCAGAATACTCGCTGCAGCCACCTGTTCTTGATGCCCAATCGATTGTCAGCAATGTCAAGGTCAGCTTTGATCTGTTTCCTTTCCTTTTTGATGAAATAAGTAATGCCACTGCCCTTCCATGAGCACTTCAAGTATAACCTATGAATATTATTTCTGGATGTATTTTATTACTTCCATTTTCTCTCCTTTCTCTTGTGGCAAGCTGCAAAGAGGTAAGATCTTTGAAAATAAACTATGGTGTGATAGGGACCTAGACTCAAGGCCCAATATTTCTAAACCCACTGTTGCTATAGTGTAGGTGAGGATGATGCACATGGGATGCACCTGATCTAATATAGAAGAGAGAGATTGTGTAACTAACTGCCTAGCCTGGCAGAGTGAGTGTGAGGTGAGGGTGTGTGTGCGTGGGAATTTTGTGCTGAGTGAGTGAGGTTTATATGCATGAGAGGGGAGAGAATAGGGGTAGGCTGGAATTGGACTTGGAAATCCTTGGGAGAGTGCTAGACCTCTCGAACTGTCTAGTGTCCACTGTAGCCCTCTTTGTTTTCTACTTTCCAGACTTGTATCAACTTGATACCAGCTGGTTGATATAATAATACTACAGTTTCTACTCATTTCTTTCTCTGTAACTGATTGATACTCATCAATGGTATCAAAGCTCACGATTACTGGAGCTTTTGATTATCACTACACGTACAGCAAAATGGAGGAGTCTAGAATGGAGAATGTGGAGAAATGCTTGCCGGAACGGAGGACTGTAAACCCAACCCGATTGGAAGAGATCCAGCAACTCTGGAAAAGGAGGAAGGGAGACTACTCCGGACGTAGATCTCGACGTGATCATGCTCCGAGTCGACGTTGACGAACTCCCAATGAACCAGAATCTATATCCAAGCGGATAGACCGGGCCTTGTTGTTAATAGAGAAGAACTGTGCCCTGCTTAGTTGTGGAACTGGTTCGCGATCACAACAAAAGGAGGAAGGTCGACTTCTGTCATATGACGTCGGAGGAGGGAAACTTGAGATGCCGGTGTTCACAGAAGGGAAGAAGGACCTTGAGAAGGAAGATGATGGTAGAGAAAGTGATGGATCCATTAGAAGTAATTTCTGTATTGTTACAGAAATTGAGAAGCATGTGGAGGGGAAGTTGAAGACCAACAAAGTATTTTCAAGGGAAGAGGAGGAACTTCAGGCGGCGCTTGTGAAGGAGATCGAGGTGGAAGGTGACAGTGGTGATGCCTCGGATCTTTCTGAGATGATAAGGAAAAATCAAAGGGGTGGTTGCAGCAGAAACGACGGCGATCGCTGTGTTGGTAGTGGCGGAGGAAGAGTGGTGAAGATAATGAGTGGTGGTGGGCGTGTAACTCAGCTGCCGGAGCCGCCGGATCTAGGCGTACCCAAGGTGGCGGTGGAGTTGTCATTGGGTGTTGATGAGCTGCCGCTGCCAGCACTACCGGACCACTATCCTTGTTTAGCGGCCGTGAAGACAGATTTCGTGAAGGTAGGAATGGAGGTGCTGCCGCCGCTGGAACCGCCTGATCTTGGCATGTACATGGAAGCGGGTGGGTCACTCATCTCGGAAGAAGGTGGGTCGCCACCTGACGTGGCTGAGATGCCGCTGTCAGCGCCGCCGATCATTCGGTTGCCGCCGTCGGAGCCACCGGTTCAGAACGCAGCCGTGAAGTTGGTTCGGACGCCCCACAGGTTGGTCAAGCCGTTACTGCTACTTACGGTTGAGGCAACCAACACAGGTTGGAGAAAGAGTGGAACTAGGGCAGAATGGGCATTAATGAAATGAGGTCAAACTTTGGGCCAATTGGACCAGGCCCAAAAGGTTGTGGTCAAGATGGCAGATAGGAAACAGAAGGGAGGAAGGGCAAGGATCGGAGCTGCAATTGAAAGACTGATGAAGATTATAGGGAGTGCAGAATGTCAGTTGGGTTATTTTTTTAACCTAATGGGCCAGGCCCAACAAGGAATGGAGGGCACTTTGAAGTTAGGAGTTTTTGCTAAACCTAAAGGCAGCAAGGGAACGAAAATAGAAAGGCAGCCAAAGGAGGGGAATTTCGAACAATGTACTGGTGCTGAGCTTCTTGAGACAAGGTTCTGTTTTAGACGCACCAAAGGAAACTTGCTCTTTCCTTCAAGGGTCTTCTTCAAGTTGGATGAGGCATGGAGGAGGAGAATCAGAATTTTGGAGTCAACAAGGGAATATGTTTCTCATTTGAGGAATAGAAAAAAAAGTGTCAGAAACAATGAGGATATGGTTCAGTGGACAGAAAAATTGAGGCCATGTGCTGCAGCTCTGTACATGAATAATGTGGCTTCTCTTCTTCAAGAAACTATGAATAGTTGCCCAACTTCAGTGAGAAAAATTACTCCTGAATTTCTTCTTAAAGATATTGCTTATGGAGCTGCTGCCTATGTTTATCATGAACTCTCTAATTACTGGAGCTTTGAAAACTGGTTTAATGGTGCTTTATTTCTCGGACCCTCGCATGAACATCCAAATTTGCATATCATTCATCGTAAAGTTGCTGTAATTTTGAGGCAATGGGTTTGAGATTAAAGATGATACAAAAAGGCCTGTATACTATGCTTCAATCAGATTGTTATGGGGCAAAGATTTATCCGTCAGGCTGGCAGCCTGCCAATCCTTGTGCTTACATATTGAAGATGCAAAATTCTCAGAGAGGGAGTTTGTTGATCTTCTTCCTAGCTGTTGGGACTCGGGTTTTACATTGTTTGAGGAAATTCAGGAATTTGACTCACAGGTCCAGGTTTTGAATTTGATCTTTATCCTTATCGGACATGTTAGTGAAGTCATTCCATTTGCAAACAAGTTGGTGCTATTTTTTTTCAATATGAGGCATGGGGAGAAAATAATGAGATCCCTGTAGGTTTAAGAAGGATAGGGAAGGAAGCACCTAGACATAGGGATGTACTAGGGCATGAAGGGAAACAAGTTGAATTCACAGCCCCAATATCTACTACCCAAAAGGATATTACCACTCCAACCACAGTAAATTCCCTAATGTCTACAGGTGAAGGCTGGTTTATTGCCAACCCACCTGCCTCCAATACCGCCTTACAAGTCACATTGGACTATGCTTGTGGCTATAGTGGTGTAGTTTGTTCAGTAATTCAACCAGGTGGAAGCTGTTACAACCTAAACTCTATCCGTGACCATGCTTCTTATTTCTTCAGTCAGTATCATCAAAAGAATCCTGTTCCAAAGAGCTGCAATTTCGGTGGGAATGCTGTCATCCATAACATTAATCCAATCAATGGCACTAAATTGTATTTAGCTGGGAGTTTCTCCTTACAACCATATTCTGCACCATGTGTTGTGCTTCTCTGCCAAGGCCATGTTAATGATTTAATCAAAACTGCAAACATCTTGGTTGACAAAATCTGCCAAGTTCTACTAAAAGAGGAGTATATGGAAACAATTATTGCTAGAGGGGAACATACGAGTGAGAGGGATGGTTCGAGAGCTGCTGCAAATAGCAGTGCAAAAGGAGCTACCAAGGATTCGGAAACTTGGCCAGTATGCTTCAAGCAATGGGACCCTGGTGAAAGTTCCTACATAAGTTGGTCCTTGTATTTCCAGCAGTAGGATCCTGGAGGAAGACTTTATGCTGGCTGCTTCTTATACCTTCACCTTGAGGACAAGGTGAGTCTTGAGGAGGGGAGTATTGATAGGGACCTAGACTCAAGGCCCAATATTTCTAAACCCACTGTTGCTATAGTGTAGGTGAGGATGATGCACATGGGATGCACCTGATCAAATATAGAAGAGAGAGATTGTGTAACTAACTGCCTAGCTGGCAGTAGCAGTGAGGTGAGGGTGTGTGCGTGGGAATTTTGTGCTGAGTGAGTGAGGTTTATATGCATGAGAGGGGAGAGAAGAGAATAGGGGTAGGCTGGAATTGGACTTGGAAATCCTTGGGAGAGTGCTAGACCTCTCGAACTGTCTAGTGTCCATTGTAGCCCTCTTTGTTTTCTACTTTCCAGACTTGTATCAACTTGATACTAGCTGGTTGATATAATACTACTACAGTTTCTACTCATTTCTTTCTCTGTAACGGACTGATATTCATCATGGTGAAATAGGATTTGTGAAGGGTAGTCCAAGATATTCCGTGAATCTCACTTCTCTTTTCCTCATTTTATTTAATACTTTTTTAATAGATTCTATGTTCTGTTTTATAAGATTATATGTAGATAAAAGAATTTATTGAATTAGAGGAATAAAATAATGCAAAATTTGAAGACCATATATTCTCCTAGTACAATAGAATGATTTGCAATAAAATGGAATGAGAATTCTGATTTAGGAATTGTAAGATATGCAAATAGATTGATAAGTAATTTAGAGACGAAAATACATATATGCCTATAAAATGAAAGAAAATAATTTAAATGATGGTTTTAATATACACTTTGAAGGATTGGACAGTTTTGCTCCATTGATTTTCACTATTTCCTTTGTTGTTTGCTGTTTTGTTCTTTTGTTAAGGAGTATTCTTTATTCTCTCATCTCTTTGTAATTTTTTTTCTGTCTTAATGAATTTCTTCTTTCATTTAAATGAAAATGCTATATATATATATATATATATTAAAACAAATCATGTCTTATGTAAATCTTAGTTTCCGAGATATTTGAGTTTAAAAATAGTGAAAAGAAGTTCCTACATACATATCTACTAGAAGAGGGACCGGGCAGTTGGAATTGTAGTATCTTGTTTTTTATCAGAAAAAGGTCCTTACATGTTCATTAGCATTTTCCTGTACGAAAATCTACCTTATGATATTTTGTATCAGGCATTTAATGAGAAACACATCAAAATTTAAAAATAATATGTTCCTATTTGGGTTGTACACATCAAATTTTGAAAATCATGTCTTCGCATTACAGTTTCTTTCTCTGTATGGTAATCATGACTTGTCATCCAAAATTAGAATCACAAACGGGGCTTTTACTAGGGGTTATTTGTTTCTAGATTGTCTATTGATGTGGGAATCTTGATGGAATATATTAAATTTTGCAAAACTAATTGTTTTCTCGTTCATTCCTTGGGGGGGGGGGGGGGGGGTAAACTGTCCTCCCAACTTTTTTAAAGCAGTTGCTTGATATCTTACATGGATAAGTCTGCTGAATATCTGTATAGGAGGTCATATTTTCTTTTTATTTTTGAATTCTAGGGCCTCAACTATCTTGAATTCATTCTGCATTCTACTTTTTGGCAGGTTTTATTTAAACATTTGCAGGAAAAACTTCTTCTCACTGAGGTATGTTGGGCAGATACTTGAGTGCTCTGAGTTCCCTGTATACACTAATAGTATTTCATATGTGGATAATTCAATAGAATTGGTGCTAAAGTTTAACTGGATTATGATATTGTTAAATTTCGGACATTTATATTTCCCCTTTTGCTGGATGAATTGGGTTTACTGGTTATATTTGTTATTCTCTCTCTTATTGATTTTGTTCCTTTATAAAAAAATTTGTTCTTTGTTACAGTCGAAGTTAAAGGAGTCACAATATCAACTGACACCTTGGCGTTCAGATACGAACCATGCAAATGTTGCTCCCCAATCACCATCTCACTCGATTGGTGCACCTTTGGCAACTTCAGTATGCCCATTTTGTGATTTGTACTTTTCCTTGGGATACTTAAACACAATTCTAAATTGTTCCATTGTTTTATCAGAATAAAAATGGCCTTGAACTGGTGCCTCAGCATATGTACTCCCAAGCAAAGACTCAGGTTTCTGTTGATGCTCAGACACATAATGATTGGGATATATTGAGTCGCCACCAGAGTGGCTTGGGTGGCAGGGTGGCAACGAATGTTGATGCTGATGACTTGGGGAGATATTCACCTATTGCAAGCAGGTGAGCCTGATCAAATGGAGACTGCTACTCTGAACTGAATGTATTGGTGGGTTCTGTTTTCATGGAATATTTGTTTAAGTGGTCCTGATGCATGCAATATTATCCTCTTCCATCTGGGTCAAGTGGGTAAACTATTCAAATTGGCACTATAAGGCACCTGGATGCCGCTATTTTTATCAGATCAGAGATCTTATAAACATAGTTATCGATCCCGCTGTCATGCCGCGGAGCTTGTTCATGATGTCGTGCACAATGTGTCATGTTTTACTGGAGCAGTCCCCATCGCGTCTTGATGTGGGCTCTATCTTAGTTTCTATGTGAAGCGACCTCTGTTTTGTGCAGCATTTCTCCCTTTTTCTGGCTGTTCTCTTCTCAAAGCCCTCTAACAAGGCTTTTCCGACCACACCCAACCATAACCGCCTCCTTTCTACTCCTCCCAATAGCTGTTTGGCTCTATGATGTGCTGACTCTTCCACTCCAGTGGCATTCTGTTTCTTCTCCATGGGGATGATGCTGAATTGCTGATGGACTCTTTCTTTTTGAAACAAAGGGGCCTAACCTTAAGCCCAAAGAAATAAAAAATAGCCGTCTTTAAAAAGTCAAGATGTGATAGTAGAAAGTAAAGATGTCTTTAAAAAGTCCAGTTGTAAAACATTGTTTCTCTCCCCTTTTTGAAACAAAAGGGGCGCCTAATCCTAAGCCCTAAGGAAAAAACTGTCTTTTAAAACACAAAAGTTCTTTTTTTTGTTTTGTTATATAAACATATTTTTTAAAACTTTACATATTTATAATTCTTTAACAATTTAACACACACACACACACACACACACACTCCCAGCCGTAGCATCATCAACTTAATCACAACTAACAGCTCCATGGGACCATGGAGCACCTCAGTATAGCAGCCATCCCACTTAATCACAACCACCAGCTCCATGGGACCATGGAGAACCTCAGTGTAGCAGCCATCCCACTATGCTCCATCTCGCTATAGCATTTTTTGAGTCAGATGCTATGTGCCACTATCCGCTATTGATAACTAGAATTAAACAAGGGGCTTTTCTTTTTAATCTGTTCCTTCATGTGTTAGTGCGTTTTTTATGACCTCATCATTATCTGAACCAATGATATTATTAGGTGGATATTATTAGGTGAATATTTAGGTTGATCTAAATCTCCTGTTGTTCTCTCTAAAATAACTGGTAGAAAAGGGAGGTGGTGGATTGAAGATAATCTATGCACGGTGTACTCGAATAGAGCATTTGTATGCTGTACATCTTACTGTCATTGAGATGGTGATAACTACATGTAGCTGTCCTGCTAGTTGTGGACTACAGAGTATGAGATTTTAGTCTTTTATTACCTCTGTAATTTTGCCAAGTACCACATATTATGATTCATGATGCCAATCCTAACAGTAGTTCTGCTTCGTATAATAGGCCCGGTGTCTAAGTTCCAAATTGGCCTAGAACATTAACTTTTATGAAGTCTTGCATGTAGAGTTTGGTAGGTAGCTCATCTTCTGATGATTAGGAAAAAGGTGAGTATGTCTGTTGCCTATGGGAGACAATATACTCTGAAACAGGTTGCTTATCTGATACTGATTTTTTATAGCAATAGGTGCTCCGGGAGGGATATTGTTCTGATTGCCGGGGTGGTTTGATACAGACAAAATGAATTCCCATACGATTGAGACATTCGTATTTAGCCTCCCTGACTTTTTTTTTTCTTTTTTTCAATAGCACCTGGAACCCATGTGGTCTCTTGCGGCTTCTTGTTAAAGTTGAAGTTATTGTTAAATATAGAAATTCTCGTGGTTTCTGTCTCATGATTTGAGAAGGTTGTAATCTCTTAGTGGTTTTTTTTAAATAACATTCAGTATACATGAAATTATGCATAAAAGAACAAAGTGCTAATTGATATGGTCCCCATCTTTCTCTTTCCATTTGTCTGCTATTTCATCAGTTCCTATAGTTGAACTAAAATTCACCACCACGACGTTATCAACATGAGTTTGAGTTTCTAATTCTTCAACTAGTAATGTAAAGGAGTGATGATAATCAACATTCTTTGGGCTGTTACAAAATGATTTCCTTACTCGTATATATATATATATATATATCCGGCCATTTTATAGGAATTCTTCAGCCCATGATGCTCATCCTGCACATTATGGAGAGGAGATGACTAACAAACAGGTCACATTTCGTGACCCTGTGAGCAACAGTGAAGTGGATGATCCTGATGGAGATGGAAACACTAATGATAGAGAAACATCTGCTAACTGGAGTTCAGGCAACCCTCCTTATACAACCGTAGATGATCCTAGTTCCTCATATTCTCCTTATTTAGCACCAGTTCTTGAAGAACCTTCTTCATTTTCCGAAGGCAAGAATTAATGGCCTTTTGAGCTTTACTAAATGTTCTGAGCTTTGCTGTTGGCTATTTCAAGTTGAATAAATAATTCTGCAGCTGCAGATGATGATCCATTACCAGCTATAGAGGGCCTTCAGATTTCAGGAGAAGCATTTCCAGGAAGGGAACTCCAGGCATGCGGATACTCCATCAATGGCACCACGAGTTGTAATTTCGAGGTGCATTTTATTCATCTAAAATTTGGAACTTGCTATTTATTGCTTTATATATTAGATATCCGTCCTAGCCATTTGACATTGCCTTTTCTGCCCCCTCTTGTTGGACTGCCAGTGGATACGGCATCTGGAAGATGGTTCTGTCAATTACATTGATGGTATTGTTTTACTCCTACTTGAGATTTTGTTCTCCCTTTCTTCCGTTCCTTCCTGACATGATGACCTCAATCATATTTGTTGTCCAAAAATGTAGGGGCAAAGCAACCCAACTATCTTGTCACTGCTGATGATGTTGATACATTACTTGCCATTCAAGTCTTGCCACTAGATAACAGGAAGCGTAAGGTACTTTTTTTTCACTTACCATAATGGCAGTCATATAGATGTTTGTAAAAGTTGAATGTGTTGCTATAAATTAAGTTGCATTAATTAATAGCTTGGCTTGTATGCAAGCTGACCCAAAAAAGCCAGCAGTGCGACCTTACAAGGAATTAAGAATTTCAAGGAGATTTGTGGTGGAAGTGAGCAACTACTTGTAATCTTCATTGATCATATTGAGAATTTGGGTCTATCAGGATTAGAGTTTAAGCGTTGAAGGGTTACTCTTTGTAATCTTCATTGATCATACTGAATTTCCTCTTTACAATAGCCTGTGGATGTTGGCCTGTTGTTTGCTGTAGGTCGAACCCCATTAAATGTTATCAAATCTTTATCGATTGTCTTTCTTTCCAAGAGCATTCTATTTGATATTGTCCCGAACCACATTGGTGGTGGATCATGAGAATCTGGTTAGCCATGAAGAGATATCAAAGCCTAGAGTGGGTTAAATTGTCCCTAAAGCCAACAAGAACATAAACATGTAGTGTATTTTAGTGGTAAAGGCATGCAAGTTAATTTATTTCTCAGCTGTGACCTAAAAATTCTTGTATCATGGCTGGCAGGGATCATTAGCCTCATGTGCTTAGTAGATTGAAAATTCTGTCGCATCCTCCACACTGCACACAATCACATTTGTCTGATAGAAGACTTTATTAATTAGAGAGCAAAAGCAAATAAGCAAAGGCTATTGTGCAACTGCACATTGCACGATGCAATGTGCCTTTGTGTAATAAATTTCTCCTTCATTGTGCCTTTCATAGTACCCAGGTATTATGCTTGCAATTTGTCTGGTTCTTCCTTGTACATTGGGGGAAATATGGGCAGTGTTTTTTTTGCCAACATCTGGGTTGAAGACACAAAAACCTTGTAAATAGGAAAAAAAAAAAAACTAGAGAATTTTTTATAAAATCAAACAACCCCTTCATCGAACACTCATGAGATGAGTGCATTGACAGGTTCCAGCCAAATTTTGTTCTCACTCTTCCTGCAACCTGAGACATTTTTTATGCATATCCTGTCTTTTCTTCCTTTTTGCTTCAATCATTCTTCATCATCTTTTATTATCATCATCTTTTTCTGTTCTTTTCTGTGTGAAATTTTTGGCAAATGCATTTCTACTCATCATGATTCATGAGAAGTCATCAGAATCTGTGGTGTAGTTACTTAAGCATTTATTCATATCATTGATTCCTGTCACTTTTTGTGAAGCTCTGCTTCACTGTCATTCCTGTTACCTTTGTCAAGAACCTCTGTTTCCCTTTGCTAGCCCATTGTTTTGTTGTAAAAGGAAGTTGCTTAAATGTTGCTCAGGACCCATGGAGGACTTGACTCGAGAGTTGGCTCTTACTTGACATATTCTGGACTCTAGTTCCACTTAACACTTATCCTAAATTACACTTATGTTCTGATAAAGATTTTTTTTTTCTTTTGCTGAAATATATGAAAATATATGTTAAATTTGCCGGTTTTTTGGAGTAGAATAGTTACATACTTATTTTTTAGCTGCAAGTTTTCCATATTTTTTAGTTTTTTACATACTTTTTTATTTTGAATTATATTAATTTTTGTTTAATAGTTTTAATTTATTTACTCGCTGTATTTACAATTTTAATATTACACTGCAACACAATGGCTCAATAAGCCCTTTGTGCCATAGTGAACTTTCTTGATAAGTAACTCCAGATCCAGAAATGTAAAGAGAGAAGCTAAAAGGCAATTCCTGTGTATTTTGCAATTCAAGTTAGCTTGAGTTTGGTTTTTCGGTTATTGTTATCTTGTCTTTATTTTCTTTTTGCTAAAACTCGTGCATTCTTTGTATTGTAGGGAGAACCTGTGAAGGTTTTCGCCAACGATAACAGAAAGATTACCTGTGGTGAGTATTTGTATCATAATTAATGTTTTAGAAGTTCATTTGTTGCTGCCATCTATTTAACTTGTAAGATCGACAACTAATGATTACAAGTTTGCTGTGAGTTTTTCTGTAAATTTGAAGTGTTGTGAGTAAGAGTAATCTTCAATAGTCTTTTTGGGATTAATCTCCTGTCATTTGTCACATCTGTGTTATAGAAAGGGGAAAATATATTAAAGAATGTGATGGTTGTTGTGAGAAAGAAATTAGTGTAGTTTCAAACCACCTAAGCATTTATAAAACAGTTGGTGTTCTGTCATCTTTAATATGAAGTTTACTTTTATAATTCAAAATTTATATATATTGGGTAAAACCCAAGTCCCACATTTACTAGAGATAGTATCTAATAAGAGCTTATAAGTAGTGGGTAATCCTCATCCTATGAGCTAGCTTTTGGATTTGAGTTAGACCCAAAATCTAATATGGTATCAGAGCTATCCTAGATCCATTGTTGGGCCACCCACCATGTTATCCACGCACCAAGTCCAATAGTGCTGGGCATGAGGGGTTGTATTGGGAAAAACCCAAGTCCCACATTGACTAGAGATAGTATCTAATTCAGAGCTTATAAGTAGTGGGTAATCCTCATCCTATGAGCTAGCTTTTGGGATTGAGTTAGGTCAAAAATCTAATAATACAACATCAGATGTTCTTTGGTGGGGATGTAGTGCCATTAAGGTTGTTGAACAATTTCAAATGGCAAATATGTCTTATTTGCCTTGTTTGTACTTGAGACAAACATGCATAAAAAAGATGGATATAGCTTCAAATTCTATGAATTCATTGTGCCGAAGTTATTAAAGTATTTTTATATAAGTGGAATTTTAAGAGGGGGAGAAAAAATCCAAAGAGGGAGGGTAAGAAAAAATTTGATTAGAACAATTTATTTGAAAGAAAGATATTAAAAATAAGGAGCATGAGACATAGACCCATGAAAAGAGTTAATAGGGAAAGATAATTTAATCTAAATCAACTTTTCTGCCTTGGATGTGTCATACTGGTTGTCTCCGTTTTGATTATGTGGTTTAGCTTTCCCTGGTCTCTCTTCCTTCTTTACTTCCTTACGGGTTGCAACTGTTGGTGATTTCCTAAAATAATTGACTTGTTCTCTTCCCTGTTTGTTCTCAGATCCTGAAATGCAGAGCCACATAGAGAAGACTTTTTATAGCGGACATGCGTCATATAAAGTGTCTCTCTCGGTAATTCAGTGAATGTAGTTTTCTTAGTTATGAGTTTCCTTATCATATTGTCAAAATTAGTTCTATAAATGTTTTCTGGTTTGATATTACAGACTGGATATCTTGATATTTGGGAACCAGCCACATTAGCCATTAAGAAGGAAGGTTATAGTATCAAATGCAGTGGACCAAGTGGAGTTGTATTTACAGAAAAATTTTCACCGTCCACCACTGTATGTTGTCCTATCCTTTGATATTTATGTGTTAAGGTTTTGGCTAAATTGGAAATTGGTGTATTGATTGGCCTGAAGAAATTAAGTAAAACTAATTTTGGGTGTCATTCAGTTAAATATCTCTTTCTGCTTTTATTCGTGAATTTCTCTTTATTACTTCCTCTTATGCCAAGATTTCTTATAATTATATAAGCTAAATCTTGGAAGAAACAGGTATTGTTTCACAGTCTGGCAGGAGGGCCTAATGTTGAAAATCATAGTTATAACATTGTGAAAGCAACACCATGTTTATGCACATGGCAATTGGGTTTGTTTGAGGATATCTCGAACAACATTTTGTCAGATTTAATTACAGCCCACTTGTAAAGTTGTAAGAAGCATGGTATTGCAAAAGCAAAAAGAGTATGAGAAAAAGAAAAAAGAGTTAATAAACTTCAAAATATATCATTTCTTCTCAGTAACATAAATTTTATTAAATATTTTATGAATGTTAATAGTGCAAAATTTCTGCTTGTCTGTTGAACTTTCTGACTTTTGTTGGATGAACTGAGTTATCTCACCAGATAGGCAACTGAGTTATCTCACCAGATAGGCATCAGGAAAACTTAGTGTTATTTGATGCAGTAGAACAGTATTGTCATTGAATGAGATATTTTGTTCTCTCTGGTTCCACCCCTTTTAGTGGAACCAAAATGTTCCATTTTTTGATCTCATGTCCTGTTCAATTCTAATTATAAAATACCCCAAACATATAGTAAAAGTCATCTATTCTGTTCCATCCTGTTTTGACACGTCTAGTAAACACTACTGAATACTACCTAAGAGTTCATGAACGTGATGATAGATCATTTCTGGACCTTGTTTATTTCTCAATAGCAGAACTTTTATAAATATTGGAAAAAGTAGTGTGTTAAGACATGATATTTAATGGTATGTAATTCACTTAGCTTTTGACTGGTTAGCTATTTTTTTTTTATCTCCCTTCTGCATTTCCTTTTGTAGGTTGTGATTCCATATGGACATATTTCAGAATTTATTATAATTGGTTCCAGTGGTGCTGAGCATCTATTAAGAGCAGAAAACAGCTCAACGGATGTCAGTGGGTAAGTATTTTACGGATATGTTGTTTTACAAACTGAAAGGAATTTTCGGCACATGTGATAATGTTTCTAGTGCAAATATTTAAGCATTGAATGGAATAATTTTTACTTCAGGAGCCTCCAGTATCTGGTTGTGATGAGTTACTATATTATAAATGAAAAATGCTCATATTAAATGGAAAACCTTTTTTTCTTTTCAAGTCTGAGTATTGTGAATGTTTATTTATGGATAATTGGATATGGAACCATTTAATTGGGAGAATTCCTGGATGCAGTTGAGTTTTACTTTTATTTAGTCACAATACATAGATCTTTAAGTTGACATGAGAGAATGGCCTGATACATGAGGGAATTACCTTTTTATTCAAGAGAAGTACTCCATGTCAAGTTTTTGAATGGGGAGGTGGCTCCTCTGATGTGAGTTGTCTCTAATTGAAAAAGTAAGGATGTATGTGTATCCACCTTTGATTTAATAAAGTGCTTCGTGATTTTGACGTACAAAATGATCCAATAATGGATACATTCCTACTTCTCACTTTAGAAGAGCTATTTCCTTCAAATGATTGTAGTGTAATAGGAATCCTTTTTATGCTTATCTATTTCTTAATCTTTTTTTCTTTTTGGGTTTCTGCTTTTGATGATATTTTTTATGTTGCTTCTTTTGCAGTGCCAGAGACACTATTGTGCTCACTTTGAGACTATTCATATATAGGGTATATAAACCTCCCCTTATTTGTGCACTACTAATTAATATAAATGTCAGAGTTTGTATGCTTGACTTTTTCCATCTTGCCTCTCTGTTGGTTTGGCATTTTATTGTTATGTTGTTATAAATGATTCTTAAGCTGCTTCTTTCTAGCCAAACAGTGACAAGTGCACCCTGCACCCTTGCCTATACCTAAAAGGGGCAAATGCTCTAACACTGCTTCCTAAGAGCAGCGTGCTACCAATTTTACCATATTGGCTTACTTGAAATCATAATTACCAATTTTTAGGCAATCAACAAGATTGCTAGAATCAATTAAAACGTGTTTTATAAAATTCGTGCTATGTGCGGGCTGCGGGGTTCAGGAAAGGGTACCTCAGACCCACTTAGGCAGCCTTACCTTGTATTTTCAAGAGACTGATTTTTCAAGAGACTCCAAGTCACATAACAATTGCAACCATTGTGCTGAGGCTCCCCTTCCATAAAGAAAAGGATAGAAAAGAAAAGAAAAGAAAAGAGCTGGAGAGAAGGTAGAACCTTGGTTTCCCTACATAATAATTTGTTTGTTTTAGCCAATCATTACTATTAACACCACCACTGTAACCTATGTAACAACTAGATATAAGTAACTACTTGCATTTGTTATATAGTTCCCATCTTGGTAGTATGGGATAATTTATTATTTAACTAGATTCCCTTAATTTCCTCAATTTGAAGTCAGTTGAGCTTTGTAAGCTTATGATTCTGACCTGTCCGCGAGTCTTGATTACTGCTTCACTTCTTAGGATTGTATCGGAAAGCCACAATATTGTTTCAGTTCATTTTTTATACATGTATTCTGTTTGTTTTTGTTTTTTCGTTCTTTATTATTTGTTTCTAGCATAAAATATTTTATATTAGGCAGTGAACCAGCGGCTGAGGAGTATATTCAAGGTTTCTTCTGATTTTCCTGCTTCTGCAGGCTGGGGAGAAGAAGAGAGGAAAGAAGAAGGGATTATTCTTTAACAAGTAAGGGAAAGTCAGCTGCTTGGCAGAAAAATCTCATGTGCGGGCGGGCCTAGATGGGGATTATGGGTTGCGTGTTTTGTGTGCTACCTAAATTTTTGCTCCTTTCATATTCTTCTATACTAGGGCAGAATTAGCTTGAGCTGTAACTGTGAATTTATGCAATCATTTCTTTTTATTTCAATGTTTAGTAATTATTCTTTGCTATTTTCCTCTTTGTTAGTCAATTGTTATACTGCATGCCGTTCTTGCCATTTTGTGCATCTATTTGCATGAGCCTGTGTGCAATGTGCCTGCATTTTATACACAACTGTCATCAACCATAATGGTACAGAGGAAAATGATATAATTGCATTCTTTTAATTTTAATGAAACTTACTCTTATTTTTAAATGAATACATACTGCCGCTTCAAATCTTATTGATGTTTCAAGTCTGTTCATAGATAACTTGTTGGAATTAGAAAATTAGCATATCTTTATGAAGCAAACTTCACATTTAAGGGTATGTAGCAAAATCAGAGAGTAGTGTGAAGAACATGAAATGTGTGTTTGGATAAGCGTTTGATAAATATGATTTTGAAAAGAATTGATTTTGGTTAAAAGTGGGTTGAAAGTGAAAGATTTTATGTTTGGATGACTTCATAAAAAAGTGGTTTTATCAATTCTTGTTGTTTGTTTGGATAATTTGAATCAAAATTGTTTTTGAATGCATAATAAAAGAGGTCATAAATTATTGCCTCAAGATTATCTTGCACAATCGATTTTCTTTCAACAGAAAGTTACAAAATTTAGCTTCAAGACAAACTTAGTTTCGGAACTAGAATCACTTCTCAAACCAAGCACGTGAAATGAGATTGGTATTTTGGGTTAGTTGAAATTGTGTAGATGTGAGGATAAATATGAGTAGGTAGATGTACTTTTAGGATTATTTTCATTCTATATATGAATTATTTCGTTGCAGGGCAACCTTTGGAAGGGAAACATGGGGACATATCAGTAAGAGACGTGTTATTCTTGAAAGATTTCAATAAATTTATACTAGGACTTAGAGCACAAGATTATTAATTTAAACGCATGCCTTAAATGATTCATTAAAAAAACATTGAATGACAGTAAATTTTTTAATTAAAAAACGTATTAAAAACTGTACATTTTATAAATAACTCCGTTTTTATTTTCCTTCAATAAAGTACATTATTTGGTTTATTCTATTTTAATTACTGAGTTATAAGATACAGTTAAAAAAAAAAGAAAGGATCTAGAGCCGTCTCTCTCTCAATCTTTCAACTACTCATCTTTTCCTTCTTTCTCATCCACCGGAATGGGGTGGTTTTGGATCATTTTTGGCATGAAATCATCCCTCTGCATCGTTTTTTCTCTCATTTTATCTAAATAAGTGGTTTTTTCACATAGATCTGGTTTTTCTTTTGTGTTTTCGTCGTTTGCGTGCGGTGGTTTTTTGTTCGTCGTCTTGTTGCGGCATTGTTTGGTTTCCCATCTTGTTGCGGCGTCGTTTGGTTTCCCGTCTTGTTGTGGTATTCGTTTGGTTCAGATTGACAGATCAACTTCGATCCATTACATATTCAATCAAGACTTGGGCGTCAACGTTACATATCCGGATGTATGGGTATTCCGGTCACTTTGATTTTGTCACATTTATAGGCATTTTGTCGTGTTATGCTATTAAGCTAGTGCTGTGAGTTTGTTCTCAGATTCATCCATTTTGATTTTTAGTGATGTTAAATTTGTTATTTTCGATGTATTTTATCAATTTGAATAAATGAATATCTTTTTAGTAAAAAAAAAAAACATAGCGACATGTCATAGGAGATCCATAACTGAAAAGAAGCGGGATGGCAGGGGATATTAGGTAACATAGATTTCCACCATGTCTTGTAAAATAAAAGTTTATTAAAATGCGGAAAAAACATCTTCAGAAAATTATTAATACCCAGAAATATATTTTTTTTTAATAACCTATACAAAACATGGGATGGTTCGTATTGGACTTTCAGCTGTTTTGGTTTGAAAAAAACTTTTTTAAAGAAATCTCTGTGTGGGTCTCATGTTGAATTTGTAAAAAAAATTTATGCCTTAAAAAAAGCTGTTTCACCACCATCTTAATTATTGGACTGTTTGATAGATTGTTTTCAATTATAATCTCTCTTGCACTAATTTTGCTAGTCAAACTTATGTAAAAATGATTTTTTTTACCACCCAAACGAGATAGATTAGCTTAAAATCGTTTTTCAGCAAACATACCCAAACAAAAACAGATTCTAATTATAATCAATTTTCACAATAATCGATCGATTATCAGCATAATCTATTTTTTACAGCTTTCCCAAACACACTCTTATTCAACAAATTTCCATATCATGGTGAAATAAGCACATCCTTAGAGCATGTTTGGGATAGCTGAAATTTTTCAATTTTAGCTGTTTTGAGAGTAATAAGTTGTTTTGTGATTAATTTGTTATGTTCGGGTACATAACTTATTCTTCTAAAGAGCTTTTTTAACCAAATTTCATCTGTTTCAAACCATCAGATATGTTGGACTGTTTGTTGAAATGCTTTTAGATTATTTATGGTCAATTCCTCACTTTCCGTTCTTGCCCCTATCTCCAACGACTTTACCCTCCCTTTTTTTGTTGCTTTAAATGAAGCAAGCGAGATCAAGATTCATGGGCAGGTCCATATTTAATATTTATTTGATTAATATTCATTATTTATTTATATTATTTTTTATATTAATTCTTTTGTTAAAAATTTAAATAATTTAAAAAGTTTTAATATTAAAACTTAAAAGAGGCATAAATATTATTAATATAAATAAATAACTTCATATCCTTTTTCATAATTTACTATGTAAAAGTGTTTATTTTTGCATCACCCAAACAAAAAAGATTATCTTAAAATTGTTTTTTAGCAAACATACCCAAACAAAAACATATTCTGATTATAATCGATCACAATAATCAATTATTTGAAAACAGATTATCAACATAATCTTTTTTTTTCCAGCTTTCCTAAACAAAGTGGAAAAACTGGCAAGACTAGCAATAAGGAGTATTTTGTCTATATATTCAATCATCTTCTTTTTTTTTTTAGGTAAAAAATAAAAAAAAACTTTGATCACTACATGCAAAATAAAACCTTCACAAAAACAACAAAGTGGAGATAATGAATAGAAAATGCCACCTTATAGGAAGGGTTCATTTCCTATTCAAGCCAAGCCTCAACGTAAGAAAAGAGACTAGAGTCACCCACAAATATGAAACAACAAAAAGAAGCACAATTATAATCAGCTTTAAGTTTCTCACACCAACTGACATCTTGTACATTAAAAAAATTAAATCATTTCGATCCTCCAATGCAACACCACATAATACACAAAGTATCTGAACATTTTTTGTATTATGCCATGTCTAACTTTCTAGCAAATGACATGGTGTGTTCTTGTTGAGTCACCGGCAAGTGTACCGGGTCGTCGCAAGTAATAAAAGAAACACGGTAAGAATTTATCGAGGTCAAACACAAGGATTGGGCTACCAATTCAACTAATTCACGAGAAATCCGATAAGTTGGTCAAGAGAGGAAAGTGATTGAGAAAGAGAGATTAAGATCGCAATTCAAATAACGCAATTCAAATAACAAATCAAATAAAACTAAGGTATTAAAATCTGAAATTAAGATATCTAGGGTCTCAAATCCACCTACCCCAATCATGCATAGTACCCAAGTGATGATGTATTCCTCCCTAAGTTCAATTACAATGTCAACCGGGACCCCCAATTTCTCCTAAATTCACTGTCGTGCTCAATAGGACGTATTCAACGATTTGAGTTAATCACTTACAGGTCTCATAACCCTAATCCTCGAATTCTATTAAATCTTGTTCCCTATATGGTTGCACCGATCTCCTATTCACTCTCGTACAATATTCGATCGATGATCCCAATTCAAGTTCTAAAACGCGAATCGCCGATCAGCCTCAACACGTTTAACTAGTTATCACGCATGCATATGATCAACACAATCAAATCAGAATTGGAAAACATCAATTGAGAAAAGGGGAGAAAAACATACATCACATGAACACTATACCGCCATGGGTGGCTTCATTGATTCCCTAGACGAGGGGATTAGTTCCTCATGCCCGTGATAACACACAAACAATCCGACATAATCACCATAGTAAACTTAAGAAAATAAAAAGGGAGACGCAGCTCCAGAGTAACAAGAACTCTTAACAAAACTGATCTAAAATAGTGGCTAAAACTCCCATCCCGGATCCTGATCTGAAACAGCCTATAAATAGGGATTCTGGTTCTCGACCGCTTGCGGGGCGAACAAGCTTTCGCGAGGCGAACATTAGTTTTGACGCGCTTTCAATTTTGGATTCTCGCGAGGCGAGCGTGTATTCGCGGGGCGAGTCTTCCAACTACAATCTGTCACAGCCGTGACCTTCATCACGGCTAGGCCGTGATGGTCTCTGTCTTCCAGGGTCTTCAAACTCTCGCGGGGCGATCTTCCTCTCGCGGGGCGAGACTTCAAACCTTAATCTGTCACAGTCGTGACCTTCATCACGGCTAGGTCGTGATGGTCTCTGTCTTGCAGGTCTTCATGATTCGCGAGTCGAGAATCGTCTCACGGGGCGAGACAGAATTGATGACGTTGCTGCTTAGCTGATCTTCAGACTCGCGAGGCGAGCATCCACTCGCGGGGCGAGCATCTCCAGAATGGCAATTTCCACTATTTCTTGACTTTCCTTGACTCCCGGAGCTTCACTTCTAACCTGAAACAATAAAAAAGAAACAAAAGGCGTAATTCTATTCAAAATAGACTAAAAACTATAAAAACTGTCTAGAACGAGTCAAAGTCCAATTTAGGAACAAAACAAGGCAAATTTGGGCGAAAACGAGAGTGAACTCGAATAATTTGCACAAAAACCACAGTCCATCTAGTTATAAAACTAGATAAGCCAGAGGCTTATCAGTTCTCTTCAACTTTTTTTAGAAGATGGGCAGAGTTCCCACTGTGATACTAAAGCAAGACGCTTGATGAATATAATTTCATTTATCAAAAAAAAAAATCTGAAACTAGGAAATATAAATGAACCAGTCTACTTTTAGTATAACGTCCTACCAAGCAGCACCATGTCGGGAACAGTTCTTAAAATTTATGCCTCCTTATTGTCTGGCAACACAAATTTTCCCAAACAAAGAAAGTAGCTGATCTTCGGGTCTCCTTTTTACCCTAGTGGAACTGACTACGAATACTATATTCAATAATCTTAATAAATCAACTTTAACGTATTTGATTATTTGTGTTTTTCAATGAATACACATTGTAAGTGTTTTTGAACAAAATAATTGTGCAAAATAGGTACAAATAGATCAAATTTTAAATATTTTTTTCTTTGTACTATAAAATTGAAGGTTAATAATATCATACTTTTATACTCTCATATTTATTTATTGTTTTTCTCTCTTTATCTCATTTCAATGTTACAAAAAAAATAAATTATATACAATGTCTAACTAAACCGTGTCTTGCTCAAAATGTTAAAAAACAACAATATTTTCTTTTTCGGAACTCATCCTAATTAGTCATTTGAGTCGAGTGGGTCTACTAGAGTATCCCACGACTTAAGTCCTTTTGGGTCCGATATACACTAGTGCAATAAGTACTTTTTACGTCAGTTAAAATTGATTTTTTACGTCAGAATACTGACTGACGTAAATACAGCTGACGTTAATAGTTAATATTTTAACGTCAGTTGAGAACTGACGTTAAATATAAAACTATTAACGTCAGTTCCTTAACAAAACCGAGGTTAATTTTGTTAAACATAAAACTATTAACGTCAGTTCTTTAAGACAACTGACGTTAATTTTGTTAAAACTAACGTCAATGGTTATAAAGAACTGACGTTAAAGGTTTACTTTTAACGTCAGTTTTAATAAACAACTGACGTTAATAGTGTACCTTATATTTTATAAAATACTATTAACGTCAGTTGTATCAAACAACTGACGTTAATAGGTTGTTTTTTTTTATTTTAAAAATTCAGTTTTAAAATATCACTCCCCTCAGCTATCCCTGCATTCAGTAAATATCCCAGTAACATAGAATATCACACACATTACAGAATTGCAAAGGAAAAATGGAACAATGGGGGGACTTAAAACCAAAACCCATGTATATATATAAATAAATTTTAGTTCCAATGTCTAAAAAACAAAACTATCAATCTAAGGATATATATATACATGTTATTAATTAGTTTCTAAAGTTTAACAAAAAAATATTTATCTAAGTATTGCGGAGGTATCTTGTCAATTTCTTTTTTAGCCGCATACTTGAAGAAGAATTCGGCGAAGCGCATCCTCAAGTCTCTTAACTCATCTTCTTGAATAGGCGATTGGTCGATAAATGCCTAGACACGTTCAAATAATAACAATAACATCAATGCAAGTCATTATTAAAACTATAATATATAATTTAACAAGTTGTTTAAATATTACCTTATTCCATCCATCCGTAATAGATGTGGAGACTATGTTCAGCATATGAAGCATTACATAATAGCCGCACGACCACCCGTCAGTTTGAAATCGAGACTACCAACAAAATTAATTTCAACGTCAGTTGAATATACATATAAATTAATAATTATAATATTAATTATTTGATAAATAAACTACCAAACCTTAATGATGTTCCAAACAGCTTCAAGACAAACTTAGTTTTGGAACTATAATCACTTCTCAAACCAAGCACGTGAAATGAGATTGGTTTTTTGGGTTAGTTGAAATTGTGTAGATGTGAGGATAAATATGAGTAGGTAGATGTACTTTTAGGATTATTTTCATTCTATATATGAATTATTTCGTTGCAGGGCAACCTTTCGAAGGGAAACATGGGGACATATCAGTAAGAGACGTGTTATTCTTGAAAGATTTCAATAAATTTATACTAGGACTTAGAGCACAAGATTATTAATTTAAACGCATGCCTTAAATGATTCATTAAAAAAACATTGAATGACAGTAAATTTTTTAATTAAAAAAACGTATTAAAAACTGTACATTTTATAAATAACTCCGTTTTTATTTTCCTTCAATAAAGTACATTATTTGGTTTATTCTATTTTAATTACTGAGTTATTAAGATAGTTAAAAAAAAAAAGAAAGGATCTAGAGCCGTCTCTCTCTCAATCTTTCAACTACTCATCTTTTCCTTCTTTCTCATCCACCGGAATGTGGTGGTTTTGGATCATTTTTGGCATGAAATCATCCCTCTACATCGTTTTTTTTCTCCTATTATCTAAATAAGTGGTTTTTTCACATAGATCTGGTTTTTCTTTTGTGTTTTCGTCGTTTGCGTGCGGTGGTTTTTTGTTCGTCGTCTTGTTGCGGTATTGTTTGGTTTCCCATCTTGTTGCGGCGTCGTTTGGTTTCCCGTCTTGTTGTGGTATTCGTTTGGTTCAGATTGACAGATCAACTTCGATCCATTACATATTCAATCAAGACTTGGGCGTCAACGTTACATATCCGAAGGTATGAGTATTCCGGTCACTTTGATTTTGTCATATTTATAGGCATTTTGTCGTGTTATGCTATTAAGCTGATGCTGTGAGTTTGTTCGCAGATTCATCCATTTTGATTTTTAGTGATGTTAAATTTATGTTATTTTCGATATATTTTATCAATTTGAATAAATGAATATCTTTTTAGTAGAAAAAAAACATAGCGACATGTCATAGGAGATCCATAACTGAAAAGAAGCGGGATGGCAGGGGATATTAGGGAACATAGATTTCCACCATGTCTTGTAAAATAAAAGTTTATTAAAATGCGGAAAAAACATCTTCTGAAAATTATTAATACCCAGAAATATATATTTTTTTTAATAACCTATACAAAACATGGGATGGTTCGTATTGGACTTTCAGCTGTTTTGGTTTGAAAAAACCTTTTTTAAAGAAATCTCTTTGTGTGGGTCTCATGTTGAATTTGTAAAAAAAAAATTATGCCTTAAAAAAAGCTGTTCCATCAGATATGTTGGACTGTTTGTTGAAATGCTTTTAGATTATTTACGGTCAATTCCTCACTTTCCGTTCTTGCCTCTATCTCCAGCGACTTTACCCTCCCTTTTTTTTGTTGCTTTAAATGAAGCCAGCGAGATCAAGATTCATGGGCAGGTCCATATTTAATATTTATTTGATTAATATTCATTATTTATTTATATTATTTTTTATATTAATTCTTTCGTTAAAAATTTAAATAATTTAAAAAGTTTTAATATTAAAACTTAAAAGAGGCATAAATATTATTAATATAAATAAATAACTTCATATCCTTTTTCGTAATTTACTATGTAAAAGTGTTTATTTTTGCATCACCCAAACAAAAAAGATTATCTTAAAATCGTTTTTTAGCAAACATACCCAAACAAAAACATATTCTGATTATAATCGATCACAATAATCCATTATTTGAAAACAGATTATCAACATAATCTTTTTTTTTTCCAGCTTTCCTAAACAAAGTGGAAAAACTGGCAAGACTAGCAATAAGGAGTATTTTGTCTATATATTCAATCATCTTCTTTTTTTTTTTAGGTAAAAAAAAAAAAAAAAACTTTGATCACTACATGCAAAATAAAACCTTCACAAAAACAACAAAGTGGAGATAATGAATAGAAAATGCCACCTTATAAGAAGGGTTCATTTCCTATTCAAGCCAAGCCTCAACGTAAGAAAAGAGACTAGAGTCACCCACAAATATGAAACAACAAAAAGAAGCACAATTATAATCAGCTTTAAGTTTCTCACACCAACTGACATCTTGTACATTAAAAAAATTAAATCATTTCGATCCTCCAATGCAACACCACATAATACACAAAGTATCTGAACATTTTTTGTATTATGCCATGTCTAACTTTCTAGCAAATGACATGGTGTGTTCTCTTCAACCTTTTTTAGAAGATGGGCAGAGTTCCCACTGTGATGCTGAAGCAAGACGCTTGATGAATATAATTTCATTTATCGAAAAAAAAAAACTGAAACTAGGAAATATAAATGAACCAGTCTACTTTTAGTATAACGTCCTACCAAGCAGCACCATGTCGGGAACAGTTCTTAAAATTTATGCCTCCTTATTGTCTGGCAACACAAATTTTCCCAAACAAAGAAAGTAGCTGATCTTCGGGTCTCCTTTTTACCCTAGTGGAACTGACTACGAATACTATATTCAATAATCTTAATTAATCAACTTTAACATATTTGATTATTTGTGTTTTTTCAATGAATACACATTGTAAGTTTTTTGAACAAAATAATTGTGCAAAATAGGTACAAATAGATCAAATTTTAAATATTTTTTTATTTGTACGATAAAATTGAAGGTTAATAATATCATACTTTTATACTCTCATATTTATTTATTGTTTTTCTCTGTTTATCTCATTTCAATGTTACAAAAAAAATTATATACAATGTCTAACTAAACCGTGTCTTGCTCAAAATGTTAAAAAACAACAATATTTTCTTTTTCGGAACGCATCCTAATTAGTCATTTGAGCCTAGTGGGTCTGCTAGAGTATCCCACGACTTAAGTCCTTTTGGGTCCGATATATATGAGACTAATCTGTTCGATGGATTGAGTAGAATATCCCTTGGTTCTCAGTCCTCCTTCTTATGGGGGCTAATTGCTTCCACTAGACCAATATCTGATTATTGGTAAAAAACATTACTGTTTTAACCAAGAAGAAAATAGTTCGAATGATTCGCAAGCAAATTCAAACTTTTCCTCTCACCTTTATTTTTTTAATAACAATATTGGCGAATAACTTTATTTTTTTAATAACAATATTGGCGAATGACATGGACCCAACCTAAACCTAATAGCTCAAAGTGAAATATAATGCGCATTCCAGAAGTAGTTTTCAAATAAAGCATTAAAATTGCCTCTGTGAGCGATGGATTATTTGTCATATGATGGAAAACAATCAAACAAAAGAAAACTATAATATCCCCTTTTCTTTTCTAATTATGAATTATGAACAACAGATCTCTAGTCCTCAACTGTAAGTTATCAACGACAAGACCCTCTTGTGTTAACATAAAAGTATGCTCAACAATCTTTATTTGTCTCAATTTATTTCGTGAACATGACGAAGACTAAGTCTTTATTTACTTTAGCACTTTAATTGGGTGGAAAATAAGAAGAAAGAAAATTGAAGGATATAAAATAAAATAATTTTGTAGTTTTCTCCCATTTGATTGTAAAAAGAGAATAGAGAGACAAGAGAAAAAACTCTTGTGATCTATGAAAAATAATTAGCTTGCTTGTGAGAAGAAAAGATAAAAAGAGAGATAAGGTGAGGTGAAATATCAAATTTATCTCTCAACTATCGGTAATTCTTTTTTTTTTTCGAAGCAAACCAACTTATATCATTAACATATCACTAATTCTCTTATTTAATAAGGCATAATTGTCTATTAAAAAACTCATATATTTTTTTTATTTTTTTTCATGTTTCTCTAGTATAAAACAACTTTCAAAATTCATTCTATTTCTTATTAATTTCTTTCTATCTACATTTTTTTTCTCTCCATATTTTTTCGCTTTCCAATTTCTTTTTCACCTCGCCAAACAAAATATTGACGTTCCTTTTTTTTTTTTTGGGATGAAAAAAAGTTTAGAGTGGAGGAAGACATACCCCTTATAAGATCAAAGAATACCATCAAGCTTACTGAGAATTTATAGTAAAATTTATATATTGTCTATCATTATGAGAGATCTAGGATATAAACTCAAATCATAACCAATATGAGTGAAAGGTTTGATGAATGTGTACATTGACGTTCCTTTTGATTCTGAAGAAAGTTTAACATCATATTCAGTGTATACGGTCTCTTCTTTATATATTGTTTTACGAATATATATTATGCATCTACAGTATTTAATTTTATTATACTATTCATCTTACAGTAAACTCGGTCACTTCCTCTTGCAATTGTACCTCACTAAGTTTTGAGTAATGACACTTATACACATTTTTGGTGTCCAATATCTCACACACACATATATATATATATATATATATATACACGCGCGTATTTATATTTGTTTATTATTTTCTCTCTCTTATTATATATATTTAGCACTTTAAAATAATCCATCATCATATGATGTCTATACATGATGTTCTAAAAATATATACATTTATCATTTCTCCTAAGTTTTAGCTTTCTGACATTTTCTTTAGATTTTTTTTCTTTTTCTCAGGAATCATGATTTATGATAATATTAACACTAGTGGAAAACATGCATTTTGCATCACGGATTCTACATCGGTTGCATTAAAACCGTTGTAGAAAGTAGTGCGGTGACATTTTTGTAATAAAATGGACTCTGCGAATGACTTTCTACATCGGTTGCAGAAGGAATCGTTGTAAAAGATTACACGGTGACATTTTTGTAATAAAATGGATGACTTTCTACAACAGTTACTCTTACAATCGTTGTAGAAAATAATATAATGGCATTTTTATAATAAAATGGACTTTGGGTCATATCTTTCTACACCCGTTACCTTTTAAACCGTTGTAGAAACTCTTATTACAAATACCCTACTTGCGCCAGAACCCTTATTCCAGTAACACTCATTCTCCTCAGAGTCAGAGACCCGCGCTTCTCTGTCCACGACCTTCTCCGCCAACGCCCTTCTCCGCCCATGACCTTCTCCGTCCAGGACCTTCTCGGCCCTTCTCCTTCCACGTCGTACGCAGAAGTCATTTCCTTGCTGTCTCCACCGTTCGTGCATTGTCTCCGCCATTCTCTGAGTTGTTCGTGAGCGTTGTCCTCTGCCGTTTGGCCGCCATCGTCAGGTTTGCCCTTTGTAAGTTCGTTTCGCTGCCCTATGTATTCAGTTACTCATTGATGTTACTCCTTCATTTAACCATTAACTTGCTACTAGTTTTCTGCATACTAGACTATGGAATGTTTATTCCCTGGAAGTACTTGTACTCATTTAGTTGAATGCAATAGTTTTTTTGTTTTATTTACTAGCTTCTAAGATATTATTATCTTACAGTATTTAACTCTTTGTAATGTACATCAGATTTTTGGTATGTACATCAAATGGCCAAAACTATAAAGGCCATTGCCATCGTATTTCTCTGAATGAAACTTGGGTGATTTTGCAATGCAGATGCTCAATTAAAATTCTATTTTCTATCTTGAATGTTAAGATCAATGGTACCTTATATGCACTTGATTGAGATGTTAGATTGATGTTAATATCTCTTTCAGCATTCATTTCACACAGTAGGTTCTTTGTATTAATTCAATGTTTCGGATTGCATACATGCTCCATTTGACTGGATGCATTTTCAATGTTTCGGATTGCATACATGCTCCATTATGCAGTACTCTCTCTCTCTCTTCTACATTTCCCCATTTAGTTAGGGTTTTCTTTGCCCCCAATTCTATTCTATGTATGTGTGTTTGAGGTTATCGGAGAGGAGGATCGTGTAGACTCCTTACTGCGCTCATTTGTGAATACCTAGACTGGGCGCAACTCAGTCACACCCTCAAAGTTTATCTTCCAGAATGTAATTTGGTAATCAATCACACCCCTTCAGATCCTGTGGTGTTCTGTTTAGTTCCCATTATTATCCTTTTGATTGATTATGTTCTCTTGCAGGAAAAAGATTCTTGGAAAGCTGAACTGAAAGAATTTAGTAGCAAAAATGGGTATGATCTCAACAGAAACGGAGATAGCATTCTAAATTTGGATATGCTTGAAGGATTCATGAAGTTTGAGGTGTTTCAATTACTTGCCTTCTTCATCTCGTTTCTGTGATTACAAATAATATATTTGCCTTAGAGTGCTAGTTCTTGAATTTTACGTTTTCTTTTAATTCTACTTGAGAGTTCTGTTAATGATAGTCACGTGTGATCTTTATATCTTGCCAGGACTGTGCATTGAGGCAATCAGGCTCTAAGTCAGATTGTTACCTCCTTAAGCTGAGCCATAAAAACAGGTAAAAATAACTTAAGGACTTAACAATCATTTGGCAAAGTTATGTGAGTATATTTTAAGGTTATCCCACAAATTAGAAGAATCCAAAGCATGAAACATAGTTCCGAAATAAACAAATTCTTTAATGGGAAACTATTTTTAAAGCATGGTTCACTTTATGACATTCAAGATATAATTTATCCAATGGGTGAAAAAAATGATTGCAGAACTTGAAACATAGCATAGTACTTTTCATGAATATTATATTTTGTTCAAATGTACATTAGGAACTATTATATCTGAGTTATTGCTTATACTTACTTCCTATAGTTTTACCCATTTAAGTCTTTGTTGATGGTAAAGTGTATTGTCCAAATATTGGACTGATCATTCTCCTGATAAGATAATGCCTGATAATTGCACAAATTGCTTTTCCCTTTGAAGTACCCTTTTAATGTATTAAACTTATATAAACTTGGGTTCTCATACACAAAGTACCTAGAGTCTAAACATGTATGTCAAGACATATTTTTTGAATACCTTCAATAACGGATTTGCAGTTTTGATTTATGATTGCTGACTGTTGTTTTGGCTTTAACGACTCAAGAGGGGGAGGGGGTGAATTGAGTTTTCAAAGAAAATATTTTCCTCTTAAAACATTTTCACAAAGCTTTATAAATCAGATTGTGGATTTGTGTTCTCGGGATCTTTTATAAAATCGATGAAGGGTTTTTACAAAATCTTGAATAGAAGGTGATGAGGATAAGAAAGATTAATAATGAATAGGTTCAAGTTCAATAACTCAGTAATAACAAAATACAGTTTATACAGATCAAGAGCAAAAATTATATTTGAATTTTAAACATCAAAATCACAGGTTCTTGATCATAAACAGAAATTAAAGAGTCTGAGTTTAGAGATACTACACAACCAGATTTATCCTGGTTCAGTCACCACTGTGACCAACATCCAGTCCCCACTCCACCTGTGGGATTTCACACACTAACACACAAGCTTTGCCAGGTAGCTTGAAAAACCTTTACACCATAGAGCACTCCTTCACTTCGAGATACTGTTAAGTCTCTAAAATGTCTGATGTGCATTTCCCTAAGTTTTGATGAGAACTAAACATTGATTAATGATTTACTAACCTTCATATTGGTTGCTAACCTGTCAATCTAGTGTGCAGAATAAAACTAATTGAATCATCCGTCCAACGCAAATGATAGAATCTCACGTGCAACACTAAAGTGATGAAAGCCAACGTCCACTAAAATAAAAGCCAGCGTCTACTAAGTTAACAGAAACGCTCGTCTACTGAAGCGATAGAAGCGCTCGTTTACTGAAGTGATAGAAGTGCTCGTCCACTAAACAGAAGCGCTCGTCCTCACAAGTCTTTGGACTTGTTGAGTCCTTAATATGGAGCTCGTCTACTGGGTTACGTTCAACCAGTTAAAGGAGTATCCGTCCAATGACATAGCATTTGGAGCTCGTCTACTAGCCCGAATGTAAAATCTTAAATGGCTAGATGGACGCAGTTATTTTCAAGATGGACGCGCTTATCCTGAACGCGAATTCTCTTAGAATTATCAAAATCTTATTTCAAGAACCAGAATTAAGAAAAGTCAGAAGTTACTCTCTCAAGCAACCTCGGATATCAGTACCAAAGACCAGTTAAAGAATGCTTCCAACATACTTTATTCCCTAGTACCTCTGGTCCTTACACGAAAAGGGAATTGTACTCAGTAAAGTACAAAAAGCTCTCTGCACAACTCTGATATGGCTGTATCACGATGCATAAAGCCATGATCCTTCATGTTAGAGTACAACCAACGTTCCTATTGCATTAATGGCTGCCCAGAACGACTCTATTGCATTTAATGAAGTTCTGCTTGAAGCCAACATCTGAGGGAATGTCTCTAACGGATCCTAAATGCTTGAAGACCATAAATACAGAAGTCATTGAAGATGAAGCATAGAGAAGAGAATTCACATAGCATCAAAAAGCCATTACTCTGCGCATTAATATCTTCATTCTTTCATTCTGTATTCTTGAATCATTTGATGTTATTACGCAGACTTTCCTAAGCTTTACATTTAAACCACTCTCTGAGTGTTAGTGAAAGATCTGTCTATGAGAAGTTGTATTTATTACAAACCAAATCTCTCAAACAAACCTGAGTGAGACTGAAGAGGCTAAGTGTGCAAAGAATACTTGTCTTGAGCCTGAAGAGGCTAGGTGTGCAAAGAATACTTGTCTTGGAGCCTGAAGAGGCTGGGTGTGCAAACAATACTTGAGTCTCAGAATCTGATCGGTTATAGTGGATAAATCTTGCTGCTGCCAAGGACTGGACATAGCTCTTTGCTTTGAAGAGTGAACCAAGATAAATAACTGTGTTAATCTCTCTTTCCTTAAACTCTTTAGTTGCTTTAGTTTTCTTACGTCTATCAAGTGGTGTGTTTGCCAAAAGTCACCCGTCCATCCTGTATCCTTCCACTCATCCAAACCCACCTTCTGTTTTCGAAAAGATTTCAATTTTGCTTAAATTCTGATAAACACAATTCAACCCCCCTTCTCGTGTTTATAGTTGTCTATTTTAGTTGGTATCAGAGCTCAGCCTCTAGGTTGAGCATCTAACAGTGTAAAAGTAAAAGGTCCTGAAGAATAGACATGACTGCTGGAGCTAGTTCAAGTGGAAGTCACCCAGCATCGAAGGAGCTTCCCTAACCAGACCTCCTTACTTCAATGGAGAAAACTACAACTATTGGAAAGATAGATTTCGATGGTTCATTCTATCTACAAACTCTGATCTTTGAGATGTCATTACAGATGGTCCATTCATTCCCAAGAATGATGATAACATTGACAAACCAAAAGCTCAGTGTGTAAGACTAAGCCCTCATTCATGTTTTGATGTATGACAAACAAAGTGTATTTTGCATAAGATTTTTAATTTTGACTACGTACTCATTTCGTGTTAAATTACATGCAAGATCACTGAAGTGCACTAAAAGAACAAAGTAAAAAGCTGGCGTCCACTGAAACAGCACATGAAGCGCGTCCACTGAAAGAAACAGAAGATCTCGTCTGCTGACGTGGCACATAAGCGCGTCCACTGAAAGAAACAGAAGAGCACGTCTGCTGACGTGGCACATGATGCGCGTCCACTGAAAGAAACAGAAGATCTCGTCACGATGTGGGCACGTAAGCGCGCCCACCGAAAAGAAATGAGAAGATCTCGTCACGACGTGACACATGAAGCGCGTCCTCTAAAAGTAACAAAAGCGCGCCTCCACTGATGAAAAAAAAGGAGCCCGCGTCCACTAACATGGCAAATAAAGCTCGTCTACCAAATTGGAGCCCGTCCAATTGCCTTGTGTTAGCACGATCGTCTACTAATGAGAAGCTCTGTCCACTAACATAGCAAATAAAGCTCGTCTACCAAATTGGAGCCCGTCCAATTGCCTTGTGTTAGCACGATCATCTACTAATGAGAAGCTCCGTCCACTAACATAGCATATAAAGCTCGTCTACCATTTGGAGCCCGTCCAATTACCATGAGCTAGAACTCCAGTCTGCTGACGTGCCAAAAGGCAACGGCTATTTTTTTTCTTCAATTAAACACGGATTTATTACTCTTCAAATAGACTTGGCTATCCTTTCAGATGGAAACAGTTATATTTCAAGAAGGATGCAAACTCTACAAAGATCAAACAAAATCTCATTTCAAGATCAAGAATCAAGAAAGCGGATTTTGTAAATCAGATCCAAATCTGTTTTAAATGATCCCAACGGCTATAATTTGTCTTCTATATAAAGAGGGATCAAAGGAACACTTTTAAAAAGAAGAACACATACAATATACAACAACACAAACTCATTCTGATCCAAAGTGCTCCATCGCTGAGAAAAGTGTGATATTAGTTAGAACTTCAATTTGTATAATCAGACTTTTAGAGTCTTACTTCTACTCAATTCTTTTCGTGAATTGGAGTGGCTGAGAGAGGGTATCTCTTAGGGTTTAACAAGGATAGAAGGGATCCTTGGGCATAGAAAAGCAAGTGTGCTTTCTGGAGATTTTTCAAGCAAGGAGGTTATCCTTGTGTTGTTGTAATTAGAATTTTGTAATTGCTGATTATAGTAAAGAAAACCACAGAGGTGTGAGACTGGATGTAGGCTTACCAGAGGAGGTAGCCGAACCAGGATAAATCGGTTTGCGTGTTCTTCTCATCCATAATCTCCATATACTTGTTAACTTGAATCTTTAATCTGCAATCTGTGTTAAAATTTGTTGTTACTACTTATAATTCTTCTTGTCATCATTACTTGTTCCATAACCTAATTCTTGGAAATTAAAATTGAGTGAAAACCAATTTTCTTTAAAAGAAGCACTGTTTTAATTTAAATTGTTGAATAAGTTTTCAATATCTCAATTCACCGCCCCCCCTCTTGAGACCGTAGCCACTACCAACACAGGGGACTACAGCAGAAAAGACAAAATGGGAGCTGAACCACAAAGCTAGATATAACATCATTTGTGCTCTCAATCCGGAGGAGTTTGAGAAGGTATGTGCTTGTGACTCTGCCAAAGAAATATGGGACACTCTAGCTACCACACATGAAGAAACAACCAAAGTCAAAGAGTCATAGATTGCCATACTTGTCAGAAAGTATGAACTGTTTCTCATGGAGGAAAGAGAATCTGTTGCTCAAATGATAGGAAGATTTCAAACTATAGTCAACAGTTTAAAATCTCTTGGCAAAGTCTATACCAATGCTGAGAAGGTTGGAAAGATTCTGAGAAGTCTACCTAAATAGAGGAGACCTTTGGTCACTGCTATCTCTCAAGACAAGGATCTCACTACCTTGACTATGGATGAACTTCTTGGAACACTCAATGTTCATGAGCAAGAACTTGGAGATGAAGTTGCACCAAAGAAGGGCAAGTCAATTGCTCTGAAAGTGATCAAAAGTCAGCAAAAGTTTCCAAGGCTCTCAAGGCAGATGAGTCATCCAGTGATGTTGACCTATCAGAACTCGAGGATTCTGAGAGTGATGAAGAATTGTCTCTCCTAACTAGGAAGATAAAGCTTCTCCTATAGAAAAAGAAGTTCAAGAGGGATAAGCCATTCAGAAGGTTCAACAAGGACAATAACTTCAAAGAATCCACCTCAACAGACAAAAGTCTAATTGTTTGCTATGAGTGCAAGAAGCCTGGTCACATCAAGGCTGAATGTCCTCAACTCAAGAAGGCCCCTTTTAAGAAATTCTTCAAGAAGAAGAAGAAAGTAATGATGGTTACTTGGGAGGATCTGGAGTCAACCTCTTCTGATGAAGAAACAGAGGAAGAAGCCAATCTCTGTTTGATGGCCAACACTGACTCAGACTCTGACGATGAGGTACATCCTGACTGTGAGGAATTACTTGATGCCTATGAGGAGTTGATGGAGGAATCCAACTGCTTATCTAAAGCCTTCAAATCCCTAAAAAGAGAGTATGTAAAGCTCACCGGTGAGCATAAACAGAAATCTCAAGAGTGCGAGAAGCTGGCTAACGAGAATAGTGAGCTGAAGACTGAAAAGTCTAATGAAGCTAAGATCTCAAGTGAAACATCACCATCTGAAGAAGTTGAAAAACTTCAACAGAAAGTGGAAGAGCTCACTTCTGATCTTGCCAAATTTGTTAATGGTAGAGACAATCTGACTAAGCTACCTGGCAGTCAGAGACACTCTCTTAACAAAGAAGGTATTGGATATGTCCATCAGACACATCATAAAGTATCAACTAAAGCTTCTACAGTATCTGTTAAGTCAACTGTAACCAAATCTACACCTGTTTGTAACTTCTGTGAAAAAACTGGACATGTTATGTCTAAGTGTATCCATAAGAAGAGAAGGAAGTCTTCACAGACTTCTAAAACTAACAAAAAAGGACCCAGAAAAATATGGGTACCTAAAGATCAAATAATTTTTGTTGCAGATGTCCTCAACAGGACAAAGAAAACACCACTACCGGTACTTGGACAGTGGCTGCTCGCGTCATATGACAGGAGAAAGGTCTATGTTCCTAGACCTCCAACTTGATAAAGGAGGACACGTTGCCTTCGGAGGGAATCAGAAAGGGAAAGTTATAGGAATTGGTACTATTGGTGGTAAACCTCATTTTCCATCTATATCTAATGTTCTTAAGGTAAAAGGATTAAGACACAATTTTCTTAGCATAAGTCAATTATGTGATAGTGGTTTTGATGTTTCCTTTACCAAGGATGTATGCATAGTTAAAGACTGTTGTGGCAAAACCCTCTTTTCAGCTAAAAGGCAACAAAATCTTTATAAGATTGAAGTGTCTGATCTCTCAGATCAAAGTGTAACCTGTCTGATGTCTAAAGAGGATGAGAGATGGTTATGGCATAACAAACTAGGACATGCTAGTATGAAACTAATTTTTGAATTAAAAAGGAATAATCTCGTGAGAGGATTGCCTGATATTAGTTTTAAGAAAGATGTCTTGTGTGATGCATGTCAGATAGGTAAACAGATAAAATCAAGTTTCAAATCTATAAACCAAGTATCAACCTCTAGACCTCTTCAGTTGTTACACATGGATTTGTTTGGACCAGTCAGTGTTGCCAGCCTGGCTGGAAGAAAATATGGATTTGTCATAGTTGATGACTATTCCAGAGACACATGGGTACTCTTCCTAACACACAAGGATGAGTCTTTTAAGGCTTTCTCAGTATTCTGTAAAAGTGTACAAAATGAGCGCGGTTTCTGTATTTCTACCCTTAGAAGTGATCATGGGGAGAATTTGAAAATGAACAATTTAGACAGTTCTGTGAGGAGAATGAAATCTCTCACAATTTCTCTGCACCTAGAACTCCACAGCAAAATGGAGTGGTTGAGAGAAAGAACATATCTCTGCAAGAGATGGCTAGATCTATGCTCAATGAAAAAAATCTCCCTAAGTACTTCAGGCGGCGAAGGAGCTGTAAACACTGCTTGTTACGTACAAAATAGAATACTTATTAGGCCTTTTATAAAAAGGACTCCTTATGAATTGTGGAAAAGAAAAAGCCCCAACATATCTTATTTTCATGCTTTTGGATGTGAACGTTTTATTCTGAATACCAGAGATAATCTTGGAAAGTTTGATTCTAAGGTAGATAAAGGTATTTTCGTAGGATATTCTGAAAAGTCTAAGGCTTTTAGAGTATACAATTCAAGAACTTGTATTATTGAAGAATCTGTTCATGTTAAATTCAATGATGGATTAAAGACTGATAAAGAACTATCAGATCTAGAAGATGATCTTGCAGGTCTTGATATAAACAAGCTAGAAAGTCAACAACCCGATCTAACCAAAAGCAGGCACTGCGTCGTATTTGAAAGACAAGTGGAACAGACGTGTCAGCAGACAAGTCAAGATCTTCATGATGATCTCAAAAGGGATTGGAAGTTCAACACTCATCATCCTAAGGATCTTATTATTGGAAATCCTTCTGAAGGAGTAAGAACCAGGTCCACATTAAGAGAATCAAGCAATGTGGCCTTTATTTCAGATTTGGAGCCTAAACGCATTGAAGAAGCTCTTGAGGATCAAAGCTGGATTCTTGCTATGCAAGAAGAACTTAACCAGTTCACCAGAAATGATGTCTGGACTCTTGCCTCTAAGCCTAAAAACAAGTCGATTATTGGAACAAGATGGGTCTTCAGAAACAAATTGGATGAAGATGGTGAAGTTGTCAAAAATAAGGCAAGGTTGGTAGCTCAAGGCTATAACCAACAAGAAGGTATTGATTATATGGAAACCTTTGCACCTGTAGCTAGAATAGAAGACATACGCATTTTAATGTCATATGCTACACAACACCAAATTACCCTGTTTCAAATGGATGTAAAAAGTGCTTTTCTAAATGGTATAATTGAAGAAGAAGATTATGTTAAACAACCCCCTGGTTTTGAGGATACTGATAAACCAGATCATGTTTTCAAACTTAAAAAGGCATTATATGGTTTGAAACAAGCACCTAGAGCATGATATGATAGACTCGGTTCTTTTCTCATGCATAATGGTTTTACTATAGGACAAGTAGACACTACTCTGTTCAAAAAATGCTCTAAAGAGAACTTTATTATAGTTCAAATATATGTTGATGATATTACTTTTGGCGCAACTAATGAAAAGCTGTGCAAGGAATTTTCAAATCTAATGCAAGCTGAATTTGAGATGAGCATGATGGGAGAATTGAAGTTCTTCATTGGATTACAAATCAAGCAGATAAGTGATGAAATTTACATTCATCAACAAAAATATACCAAGGAGATACTCAAAAAATACAAAATGGAAAATGCAAAGCTCATGAAAACCCCTATGCAACCCAATGCAAAACTAAGCAAAGATGATGAAGGTAAAAAGGTAGATCAAACTGTCTACAGAGGTAAGATTCTGATTTAACGAACTGTTTTCTTGATTTTCGTTCTTGAGATAAGATTCTGATAGTTCTTATAGAATTCGCGTCAATAAAATCACGAGTCCATTTGGAAAAATAGCCGCGTCCATCTTAAAAAAAATAGCCACGTCCATCTTAAAAAAAAATTGTTGCGTCCATTTGCCACGTCGCCAGATCGGGAGTACTAACACAAAGTAATTGGACGTGCTCCAACTAATAGACGAGCGCTTGTATCACTTTAGTGGACGAGCGCTTCTGTCATTTTAGTTGACGTACGCTTATGCCATTTTAGTAGATGTGTGCTTCTGTCACTTTAGTAGACGTGAGCTTCTGTCATTTTAGTAGACGTGAGCTTCTGCCACTTTCTTGGACGCCAGCTTTTACCACTGTTGGAGGAGCGCTTCTATTATTCCCATTGTTGGACGATCGCTTATATTATTCCAGTGTTGGACGAGCGCTTATATTATTCCAGTGTCGGATGAGAGCTTATATTATTCTTTCTAAAAATCATTTTCATTAACAAAAACTTATTCCTTTTAATGCAGGTTATGAAAAATGATTTTCTTCATGCATCTTTCTTAATTGAGCAATTTGTGAATAACAGATTTCATCTCTTACAAATCATCTAAGACTTAATGCTAATTTCTTCGTTTAAGCTCTTGTCTTGATGATTCCTTGATCTTCGTCCTTGCTCTTTGATTCCTCCAAGTTCTTCCTTGAATATTCTCCTTTGATTGCTCACTGAACTTGTTGAATATTGCTTGATACCTGTCTTTACAATTTGACACTAAACACTTGCATACACATTAAGTTGTATTTGTCATATATCAAAATCTTTAAGTCATTGAATCTAATAATCTCTCCCTTTTTGATTATGACAAACCTTTTAACAAATTATAAGATCAGTGTATAAGTGTAGCATACGCTAAGTGTTTTGACAGATTTATATCATGGTGTCAAAGCAATGAGAGACGAGAGTATTTCATAGCAAAAAAATATTAACAGAGTATCAACGAAACAGAATTTGATTTACTCCCTATTAATCATGTAAGCTTATAAACTCCTATTTGATTTACTCCCTATTAATCATGTAAGCTTATAAACTCCTTAGCTCACCCTCAACATATGCATGTATAATTTGTTATTTTCTCCTTTCTCTATATCTTACTTTTTCCTCCCCCTTTTAGCATCATAAAAAAGGTAAAGAAAGAAACATTCAAAGCAATAGAGACGGTAAGCATTTTAAACATTCAAACATAGGATATAAAATTGTTCATGATAGAGGGATAGGTGCAGGGACAAATCAAATAATAAGTGCGTCCATTAATTTTCCTCACATTTTAGATTTTCTCCTGTTTCTTTAGAGATTAGATATATGATTGATCGATTATGCCCGATTCTCTTCCAATGAAGAAGAAGCTTTCCTTGTTCAAGGACTTGGTAAAGATATCAGCAAGTTGCTTAGTTGTATCAACATATTCAATCTCAATTTCTCTACTTTGTATCTGATCTCTAATGAAATGATGTCTGATTTCTATGTGTTTAGTTCTAGAGTGCATTATGGGATTCTTAGTTAGGTTAATTGCACTTGTATTGTCATATCTAATAGGAACTTGGTTTAGTTGCACACCACAATCAACTAATTGTTGTTTCATCCATAAAACATGTGCACAATAGTTACTAGCTGCTACATATTCAGCCTCTGCAGTGGATAAAGCCACACTAGATTGTTTCTTACTGAACTATGATACTAATGAGTTTCCTAGTAAATGGCAAGTTCCACAAGTACTCTTTCTGTCTAGTTTACAACCAGCAAAATCAGAGTCTGAATAGCTAATTAACGTGCATGTAACTCCCTTGGGATACTATAATCCCATGTCTTTTGTTCCAAACAGATACTTAATGATCCTTTTAACTGCTGTTAAGTGTGATTCTTTTGGATTTGCTTGATACCTAGCACACATGCATACACTAAACATGATATCTGGCCTACTGGCAGTAAGATAAAGTAGTGAGCCTATCATACCTCTGAATTTAAAAACATCAACAGGTTTACCTTGCTCATCCTTGTCCAGATAACAGGAGGTACTCATTGGAGTAGCCATATCCTTAGCTTTTTCCATGCCAAACTTCTTGATTAACTTATTGCAGTACTTGGTTTGGCTAACGAAGATTCCATTTTCAGTTTGCTTTATTTGTTGTCCAAGGAAAAAGTTGATCTCACCCATCATTGACTTTACAAACTCACTTTGCATAAGACTTACAAACTCATTACACAACTGCACATTAGTAGCACCAAAAATTATATCATCCACTTATATTTGTACAAGTAAAGTGTTGTGTGCCTTTTTCTTAGTGAACAAAGTTGTGCCAACTTTACCTCTTTTAAATCCTTTTTCAATGAGAAAATTACTTAACCTTTCATTCCAAGCTCTTGGATCTTACTTTAAGCCATATAGTGCTTTAGACAGTTTATAAACATGGTTAGGCAATTCATTATTCTCAAAACCATGTGGTTGAACAACATACACTTCCTCTTGTATAAATCCATTTAAGAAAGCACTCTTAACATCCATTTAATGCAATTTAAATCACATTATGCAAGCATAATCAAGTAGCATTCTTATAGATTCTAATCTTGCTACTGGTGCAAATGTTTCATCATAATCTATGCCTTCTTCTTGGTTATACCCTTGTTAAGTCTCTAAAATGTTTGATATGCATTTCCCTAAGTTTTGATGAAAACTAAACATTGGTTAATGATTTAATTAACCTTCATATTGGTTGCTAACCTAACTATTGAGTGTGCAGATTAAGAAATAGAATCAGACGTCCAACAAAGTGAAACAAGCAGACGTCCAACAAAGTGTAACAAGCAGACGTCCAACACTGTAGTGTTTGAAGCACACGTCCAAAAATACAAGAGAAAGAAACCCGCATCCACTAAAAGTATCAGAAGGCCGCGTCTACTAAAAACAACAGAAGGCCGCGTCTACTCAAAGTATCAGAAAAACCCGTCCAGTGAAGTATCAAAATTATCCGTCCAATGACGTGGCACTTGGAGCGCGTCCATCAAAGTATCAGAAAAGACCGTCCAGTGAGGTATCAGAAAGGTCCGTCCAATGACGTGGCAGATGGAGATCTTCCATTAAGGAATCAGATTGAGCTCGTCCATTAAGGAATCACTTTGAGCTCGTCCATTAAAGTATCAGAATAGCCGTCCAATATCAGAACCACGCGTCCAATAAAGTATCAGCAATGCGCGTCCAATGATGTGGCAAATTGTGCTCGTCTATTGAGGTCAGAATGTTTCCGTCCACTAGAGTAACTGAGACTCTCGTCCAATAGAGTAACTGAGACTCTCGTCCACCAGAGTAACCGAGACTCTCGTCCACTAGAGTAACCGAGACTCTCGTCCACCAGAGTAACTGAGACTCTTGTCCACCAGACTGCTTGAGGCTCTCGTCCAGTAAAGTAACAGAGGCCCTCGTCCACTAAAGGTGACAGAAGCGCTCGTCCACTAGTCTTTGGACTTGCTGAGTCCTTAATATGGAGCTCGTCTACTAGCCCGAATAAAAACTCAAATGACTAGATAGACGTGATTATTTTCAAGATAGAAACACTTATCTTATGAACGCAAATTCTCTAAGGATTATCAGAATCTTAGTTCAAGAATCAGAAAGAGACTTGAAGCCTTCGCTCCTACTCAGTTTCACGATTATTAAGAAAAGTCAGAAGCTACTCTCTCAAGCAACCTTGGATAATCAGAACCAAAGACCAGTTAAAGAATGCTTCCAACGTGCTTTATTCCCTAGTACCTCCGGTCCTTACACAAAAAGGGAAGTGTACTCAGTAAAGTACAAAAAACTCTCTGCACAACTTTGATATGGCTGTAGCACGATGAATAAAGCCATGATCCTTCATGTTAGAGTACAACCAACGACTCTATTGCATTAATGGCTGCCCAGAATGACTCTATTGCATTAATGACTGCCCAGAACGACTCTATTGCAATTAATGAAGTTCTGCTTGAAGCCAACATCTGAGGAGATGTCTCTAACGGATCCTAAATGCTTGAAGACCATAAATACAGAAGTCATTGAAGATGAAGAATAAAGGGAATACATATTGCATTAAAATGCCATTACTCTGAGCATTTATTTCTTCATTCTTTTATTCTTTATTCTTCAATCATTTTGAAGTTATTACGCACACTTTCCCGAGCCTTACATTTAAACCACTCTCTGAGTGTTAGTGTAAGATCTGCCTGTGAGAAATTGTATTTATTACAAACCCAATCTCTCAAACAAACCAGAGTGAGCCTGAAGAGGCTAGGTGTGCAAATAATACTTGTCTTGAGCCTGAAGAGGCAACGTGTGCAAATAATACTTGAGTCTGTAACCTTATCAGCTATAGTGGATAAATCTTGGTGCTGCCAAGGACTGGACGTAGCTCTTTGATTTGAAGAGTGAACCAGGATAAATCACCGTGTCAATCTCTCTTCCCTTAAACTCTTTAATTGCTTTAGTTTTTCTTGCATCTGTCAAGTGGTGTGTGTGCAATAGTCACCCGTCCATCCTGTATTCTTCCACTCGTCCAAATCTAGCTTTCTGTTTGCGAAAAGATTTCAGCTTTGCTTAAATTCTGATAAACACAATTCAACCCCCCTTCTCGTGTTTATAGTTGTCTATTTCAGTTGGTATCAGAGCTCAGCCTCTGGGTTGAGCATCTAACAGTGTAGAGGTAAAAGATCCTGAAGAATAGACATGACGGCTGGAGCTAGTTCAAGTGGAAGTCATCAGACTAAAGGAGCTTCCCTAACCAGACCTCCTTACTTCAAAGGAGAAAACTACAACTACTGGAAGGATAGATATCAATGGTTCATTCTATCCACAAACTCTGATCTTTGGGATGTCATCACAGATGGTCCATTCATTCCCAAGAATGATGATAACACTGACAAACCAAAAGCTCAGTGGACTGCTGCAGAAAAATCAAAATGGGAGCTGAACCACAAAGCCAGATACAACATCATTTGTGCTCTCAGTCCGGAGGAGTTTGAGAAGGTATGTGCCTGTGACTCTACAAAAGAAATATGGGACACCTTAGCTGTCACACATGAAGGAACAACAAAAGTCAAAGAGTCAAAGATTGTCATACTTGTTAGAAAGTATGAACTGTTCATCATGGAGGAAGGAGAATCTGTTGCTCAGATGATAGGAAGATTTCAAACTATCATCAACAGTTTAAAATCTCTTGGCAAAGTCTATACCAATGTTGAGAAGGTTGGTAAGATTCCGAGAAGTCTACCTAAACAGTGGAGACCTTTGGTCACCGCTATCTCCCAAGCCAAGGATCTCACTACCTTGACTATGGATGAACTTCTTGGAACACTCACTATTCATGAGCAAGAACTTGGAGATGAAGCTACACCAAAGAAGGGCAAGTCAATTGCTCTGAAAGCTGATCAAAAGTCAGCAAAAGGTTCCAAGGCTCTGAAGGCAGATGAGTCATCCAGTGATGCTGACCTATCAGAACTCGAGGATTCTGAGAGTGATGAAGAGTTGTCTCTCCTGACCAGGAAGATAAAGCTTCTCCTACAGAAAAAGAAGTTCATGAGGGATAGGCCATTCAGAAGGTCCAACAAGGACAAGAACTTCAAAGAATCCACCTCAACAGACAAAAGTCCAATTGTTTGGTATGAGTGCAAAAAACTCGGTCACTTCAAGGCTGAATGTCCTCAACTCAAGAAGGCCCCTTTTAAGAAATTCTTCAAGAAGAAGAAGAAAGGAATGATGGCTAGGTGTGCAAATAGTACTTGAGTCTGTAACCTTATCAGTTATAGTGGATAAATCTTGGTGCTGCCAAGGACTGGACGTAGCTCTTTGATTTGAAGAGTGAACCAGGATAAATCACCGTGTCAATCTCTCTTCCCTTAAACTCTTTAATTGCTTTAGTTTTTCTTGCATCTGTCAAGTGGTGTGTGTGCAATAGTCACCCGTCCATCCTGTATTCTTCCACTCGTCCAAAGCTAGCTTTCTGTTTACGAAAAGATTTCAGCTTTGCTTAAATTCTGATAAACACAATTCAACCCCCCTTCTCGTGTTTATAGTTGTCTATTTCAACCCTTTGGCTACCAATATAGCCTTGTTTCTTATAATTATACCACTTTCATCTAGTTTATTCCTAAAAACCCATTTTGTACTTATTACTTGACAGTTCTTGGGTTTAGGCACTAGTTTCCAAACTTGGTTTCTCTCAAACTGATTTAACTCATCTTGCATAGTCATCATCCAATGTTCATCAATTATAGCATCATTTATGTTCTTAGGTTCTACTTGAGACAAAAATGTCATATGATTACAAACATTTCTAAGAGATTGTCTAGTAGTTACTCCCTTTGTAATTTCACCGATGATGTTATCAATTGGATGATTTCCGACGGTCCTCCATTCCTTTGGTAGGTCAGGTTGTTGTTCTGTTTGTTCCTACTGCAGGGATTCGTTCTTTAAGCTTTCATCTTCTTCATTGTCCTGTTTCTCTTCTAGGAGAGTTTTCTCAACTGAATCTGCAAGATCATCAATAACACAATCCTTTCCCAACCTTTTGGGGTTAGACTCATCAAATGTCACATGCACAGATTCCTCAATAGTTTGTGTTCGCTTATTATATATTCTAAATGCTTTACTAGATATGGAGTAACCTAGGAAAATTCCTTCATCAGCCTTTGCATCAAATTTTCCAAGATTATTCTTTCCATTGTTAAGAACAAAGCATTTGCACCCAAAAACATGAAAATGTGCTATATTTGGTTTTCTTCCTTTGTAAAGCTCATAAGGGGTTTTCTTTAAGATTGGTCTTATCAAGACTGTATTTAGCACATAGCAGTAATTGTATTGATAGCATCTGCCCAAAAATGTTTTGGCAAGCTAGAGTCGTTCAAGATAGTTCTTGCTATATCCTCTAATGATCTATTCTTTCTTTCCACTACTCCATTTTGTTGTGGAGTTCTAGGAGCAGAAAAATTATGTTGAATGCCATGCTCATCACAAAAGTTTTCAAACACTTCATTTTGAAATTCTCCCCCATCATCACTTCTTACAAAAACAATTTTTACGTCCTTTTCATTTTGCACCAATTTTGCCATTTTCTTAAATGCAGCAAATGAATCACTCTTATGAGATAGAAAATATGTCCATGTATATCAAGAGTAATCATCTACTATTACCAATGCATACGAGTTACCACCAAAGCTTTTGGTTCTAGATGGACCAAATAAATCCATGTGTAAAAGTTGCATGGGTCTAGTTGTTGAAACAATGTTCTTTCCCTTTTGACATGCATCACATAGTCCATCTTTCATAAATTTCAGTTTAGGCAAGCCAACTACAAGATCTTTACAAATCAATTTATTCAAGTGGTTCATGTGAATGTGTGGAATTCTTCTATGCCAAAGCCAATTCTCTCATTCTTTTGAAATAAGACAGCATGCAGTATTTGAAGAGATATTATCTAAATCAAGCATATAGATGTTATCTGTCCTATGTCCAATTAATTTCAAATTTTCATCATGCCGATTTTCTATGAAGCAACTATTGGAATTGAATTTTACCTTGAAGCCTTTGTCACCTAGTTGACTGATACTTAGTAGGTTATGTTTCAGTCCCTCAACATATAATACATCCTCAATGATCGTTGTCGAGTCACTTCCAATGTTGCCAATGCCAAGTATTCTTCCTTTATTATTGTCTCCATAGGTAACACTACCACTCGACTTAGGGGTAAAGGAAATGAACTTGCTTTTGTCTCCAGTCATGTGCTTGGAACAGCCACTGTCAAGATACCATTTCACATTCTTGGCTTTCCAACACACCTACAAAACAGAATCATGTTTTTGCTTTAGGTACCCGAATCTGTTTGGGTCCTTTTGAGTTAGTTGGAGCATTAGTTCCTTCAGGAACGCATATATATTTATATTCATTATAAGCAGATTTTCTGTAATGACATGTAGAAGCTGTGTGACCTTTTCTAGCACAGAAATAACATTTAACAAATGGTGTGTTTAGTGTCATAGGTGCAGCAAAAAATTTCTTGAAATATTTCTCATGTATCTTAGGTTTATAGCCTATTCCAACCTTATCATAAACACATTTTTGCTGTCCTAACAATACATATAAATTATCTCTACCATTTGTGAACTTGGCTAAGTCATTTTCGGTTTTTCAACTTCTTTAGTCAATGTACAGCTAGATGCATTCCAGATTTCTTTATCACTAGTAACTCTAGATAGATCACCATTCAAATGATTTATATGTTTCTCCAACTTATGACATTTATCACATATAGGTGCATCTAAGACAGTAGCTAGTTTTTCTTTTAAAGCACAATTTTCTGTTTTTAATTGATCTACCTCTTTGTTTAAAACAAAAGTTTTCTCCTCTAAGTATGTGATGGTTTTCTTAGACTTAGTTAGCAGTCTAGCAAGTCTAATGGATTCCCTATGAAGTTCTTCAAAAGCATTTTGCAATTCATCATAAGAAGGTTGATAATTAGAACTTACTTCACTTTCTGAATCACTGTTATTGTTGGCCATCAAGCACAAGTTTGCCTCCTCAGATTCAGATTCTTCAGTGGAATCTAGATCATTATCATCCCAAGCAATGTAGGCCTTTCTTGGCTTTCTCCACTTCTTGTCCTTTGAGTCAAACTTTTCTGTTTTGTCGTTCTTTTGCAGTTTTGGACAGTCAAGCTTCATATATGTGGCCAATCTTTCCATATTTATAGTATGTGATGTTGCTGGAAGAGTTGTCACCTTTGCTGAAATTTCTCCTTTGAAAGGTGGATGGCTTTCTTTTGAAGTTTCCTTTCTCCTTTAGGAAGTTCTTGAATTTTCTAACTAGCATTCCAATCTCTTCTTCAGATTCAGCCTCTTGTTCTGAATCATCATCATCACTGTCTTATACTTCTTTGACTCGTGATTTCGGAGCCAATCCCTTTTTTCTTTTATCAATTTCTTCACTCTTATTTAGTCTGTTCAACTCCAATTCATGTTCTTGCAATTTTCCAAACAGTGTGGCAATGGTCATTATTGAGAGATCTCTGGATTTTGAGATTGCAGTGACTTTAGGTTGCCATTCCCTGCTCAAGCATCTCATGACTTTGTTAATTTGATCCTCATTCGAGATTGTCTTTCCAAGACCAGCCAATTGATTTACGACGTGTGTGAATCTCTTTTGCATTTCAGTCATAGGTTCTCCTCGATTCATTCTGAACAACTCATACTCATGTGTGAGGGTGTTCATTCTTGCTCTTTTGATATCTGAGGTTCCTTCATGTGTTACTTGCAATGTACCCCACATCTCCTTTGTTGATTTGCAATTTAAAACCCTGAAAAACTCATCACGGCTTATAGCAGATGTTATAATATTCTTAGCACGTGCATTATATTGAATTCTTTTCTTATCATCCTCATTCCATTCAGTTTTAGGCTTATTTCTTGGAGCACCATTAGCATCTACAGTAGAGGGGACAAATGGTCAATTTTCTACTGCATCCCATATGTCAACACCTGCTACCTCAAGAAAGATTACATTTTTTTCCTTCCAATAGATATACACAGATCCATTGAAGGCGGGCGGGCGTGCAAGGGAAGCCCCTTCATTTAAATAGTCATTGTAAGCCATGCTCTTATAATTGTTAAGCCAAACTTAAGAGTTTAGCTCTGAAGCCAATTGTTGTTTTGGCTTCAACGACTCAAGAGGGGGGGGGGGGGGTGTGAATTGAGTTTTCAAAGAAAATATTTCCCTCTTAAAACTTTTTCACAAAGCTTTACAAATCAGAGTTGCGGATTTGTGTTCTTAGGATCTTTTATAAAATCGATGAAGGATTTTTATAAAATTTTGAATAGAAGGTGATGAGGATAAGAAAGATTAATCACGAATAGGTTCAGGTTCAATAACTCAGTAATAACAAAATACAGTTTATACAGATCAAGAACAAAAATTATATTTGAACTTTAAACATCAAAATCACAGGTTCTTGATCATAAACAGAAATTAAAGAGTCTGAGTTTAGAGATACTACACAACCAGATTTATCCTAGTCCAGTCACCACTACTGTGACCTACATCCTATCCCCACTCCACCTGTGGGATTTCACACACTAACACACAAGCTTTGCCAGACAGCTTGAAAAACCTTTACACCACAGAGCACTCCTTCACCTCGAGATACCACACTCTTATGATGAGCCCAATGTTCTTCCTTAGGGATACCTCACCCCAATCATTCAGAGAGACTCCCTCTCTCTTTACAATCGAAAAGTAAAAACAATAGTTGATTCCTAACTCTCAATAGTCAGATAAAACAAATTGAAGCACTTATGAGTATTGAAACACTCTTTTCACAGTAAGCTCAATGAAGATGATGAATAATATGTGTATTGTTATAATTCTTTTGTTATTCGTTATGATTCTTCTTAAAGTGTTCCTTTGATTCCTCTTTATATAGAAAACAAGTTATAGTCGTTGGGATCAATTAAAATAGATTTGGATCTGATTTAACAAAATCTGTTTTCTTGATTCTCGTTCTTGAGATAAGATTCAGATAGTTCTTATAGAATTCGCGTTCATAAAATAACGAGTCCATTTGGAAAAATAGCTGCGTCCATCTTAAAAAAAATAGCCGCGTCCATTTATCACGTCAGCAGACGGGAGTACCAACACCAAGTAATTGGACGTGTTCCAACTAGTAGACGAGCGTTTGTATCACTTTAGTGGACGAGCACTTCTGTCACTTTAGTAGACGTGCGCTTGTGTCATTTTAGTAGACGTGTGTTTCTGTCACTTTAGTAGACGTGAGCTTCTGTCATTTTAGTAGACGTGAGCTTCTGTCACTTTCTTGGACGCCATCTTTTACCACTGTTGGAGGAGCGCTTCTATTATTCCCAGTGTTGGACGATCGCTTATATTATTCCAATGTTGGACGGGCGCTTATATTATTCCAGTGTTGGACGAGCGCTTATATTATTCTTTCCAAAAATCATTTTCATTAACGAAAACTTATTCCTTTTAATGCAGGTTATGAAAAATGATTTTCTTCATGCATCTTTCTTAATTGAGCTATTTGTGAATAAGAGATTTCATCTCTTACAAATCATTTAAGACTTAACACTAATTTCTTCGTTTAAGCTCTTGTCTTGATGATTCCTTGATCTTCGTCCTTGCTCTTTGATTCCTCCAAGTTCCTCCTTGAATATTCTTCTTTGATTGCTCAATGAGCTTGTTGAATATTGCTTGATACTTGTCTTTACAATTTGATACTAAACACTTACATACACATTAAGTTGTATTTGTCATATATCAAAATCTTTAAGGCACTGAATCTATCACCGACTACATTCGTGTAACAGTTTAAACTGAAGAAAAAAAACAGTCCAAGAGTACTAATTTTCATTCCACCGCCCTATTGTTTCAGCCTAGTACTTGATAGCTTACAATTGTATTGAACATTGACTTTATCTTAATGGTCATTGTCAGCACTTTCATTTATACCTGATAGCTGAGAATTACAACGACTTTATATTGATCTTGACTGTAGATATGACATTATCAATGTGTTTCAAAACTTTCAGGCTGCACTTGAGGCACCAAGAGTTTTGAACTTAAACAACAGCAAATATTTCTCAGGACCAAACTTTCTTCCATGATACTTGAGATCTATGTAGCAGTCCAGGGGGATTTACAAGAATGCAAAGGTGATAATTTATTTACTTTTTAAGTGTATGAAATCAATTTTGCATTTCATCATTCTCAGGAATCTGACTTCCTTGGTCAATCATGGCACGTTGCGTTTTGTATTCATAACATAGCCTACTAGGGTAGGCATGCATTCACAGACTTCTCTCTTCTCAATTTACCTAATTAATTCAGGAGTTCTTTTGACTTCATTGGAGGGTATGATACCCTTGTCTTTTTAAAACCCACATTACAACATGGATTTTGTGTTTATATACTTAACTGTTCTATTTCCAAGTTCCAACCATGCTCATATTTCTCTGTTTCTTTTTCAGGCATGATAAGCCTGTTAAGGGAAGGAAAATTAATTGGATGAAGGCTGCAATATTAGAATCGGACAGAGTGTTAACTGTGAAACATGTTTACGTCCGCCGGTATTACTAATCGATGGATGGAGGTAATCAATAGTGTTTTTAAGTACAAGAGTTAATTATCATATGTTTTTTTACTCTATTTCCTAACATTGTTTATCTTATGTTATTTGAACTTGCAGAATTTCAACAATGCGGAGCTATTCTCTTACGATGAAATTGAGGACATCAAGGAGCGTTGGGCAAATTTCTTTCTTGATTATAGTAAACCACTTGTATCTTAGATGTATTTAGTTTGACATTTATATAGGTTTAGTTTTTTTGTTGATATACTGGTTAATTATATGGATATTGAATTATCTATATGAATGTTAATGTTAATTGTTGAGTTTTTGTTGATTTTGTGTTGTTGTTGATTTTGTTGATATGTACTGAAAACTAAATGAAAACAGGGAAAGGAAGTGAAGGAAGAAACAAATGATGTTTAAAAAAAAATACAAGACTTTCTACATCAGTTGTGACCTTAATCGATGTAGAAAGTCCACAACAATAACCAGGAAGTGTACTTTCTACATCGGTTGGTCAACACGACCGATGTAGAAAGTCCACCCAAGTCAACAATTTGGATGTAGAAATCACACTTTCTACAACGGTTGTGTCTTCCAACCGATGTAGAATTGTACTTTCTACAACGGTTGGACAACAGTTGTAGAAAGTCCCTACTTTATACATCGAGCGTATCTACAACGGTTGGTCAACCGTTGTAGAAATCACACTTTCTACAACGGTTGTGTCTTCCAATCGATGTAGAATTGTACTTTCTACAACGGTTGGACAACGGTTGTAGAAAGTCCCTACTTTCTACATCGAGCGTATCTACAACGGTTGGTGTTGTTGTAGAAAGTCTTTTTCAACCTTTGTAGAAAGGCTTTTTTCCGGTAGTGTAAAAATGTGTTTTATAGGCCTTAAACATTTTGAGGAATGTTACCTTAGTATTTTTTATTCCCATCTTTGTTTAAGAGCATCTTTGCTAAAAATGTTAGTATTATCTTCAAAAATATCCTTTAATATAGATTAATTGAAAATAAAAAATTATAAATATTTAAAATTTAACTAAATTATAAAATTGAAAAACTAGTTTAAACAAGTTATATAAGTTATTTTCTATCAAATAAAAATATATATTAACATTGCTAGTGAAAAACTATATATATATATATATATATATATATATATATATATATGGTATAATAGCTTTTCAAATAACCAAAGCTTTCCCATGTTCATGGGAAACTAAGGGTCCATATCTTTGCTTTATTTTCAGTTTCTTGTTTTCGTTTGGTTAAGAAATCAAAAAAAGTAAATTTATCTTGAAAAATAGTATATTTAGTATTTTGAAATTTTAAAAGCTATAATTTCCAATATAATTTTTCTATCTTTAGAATCCTTAACCAATGTCCTTATGGTACTGGTTAGCAAGACCCTTTCAGAAATAATTACAAAACTGTCACCTTATTTTCATTCTGTTTCCTGTTCTAAAAAATTTGTACAGTAAACACTAAAACAACTTTTTTATGTTTTTACTGTTTTCTGTACAAATCTTTGAAAATAAAAAACAGAATGAAAACAAGATAATAATTTTATAATTATTTTTAAAATTAGGAAACCGAAAACAAATCAAACCGTGCGTAAGATTCCCACCCCTTATGGATTAAATGCTTTTAGGAAAAAACATAGCCAAAAAATATTAAAAATATTTGTGAGAATGTTTGTTTCTTGGGATTTGTTTAAAAAAAACATATCAGACCTAATGTCAGCCATCGTCAAGGATGCTTAAGATGGCTCCGGTTTTGAAAGAAGAGCCTCCTTCGACTCCCCTCGAATTTTTGGAAGGCAATCTCGAAAACTTTTTCAGCAACTTCAATATGTATGGGGTTGTTATCAACAATTTATTGTTAATTATGAATTTTACTTTAAAAAAATACTAATGAGTATTATTAGGGTATTGTTTAAGAAATTAAAAAAAAATTATATGAAAAAATAATGTATTTAATATTTTTGAAAAATATTATATTTAATTTCTCAATACAAAATTTTATTTTATGGATTTTTTAACCAATACTCCTTAAAACATTAATTGGTAACACCCTTTCACTTTCTGTTTCAAGTGGGATGACATTACGAGTGAATACTATTGGCTCGAAAAAAGAAAGGAAAAACAGAATTGGATATGATATTTAACGTGACGTTGGCAAATAATAGAATGGAATCAAAGGTAGAGGTGGAAGGGAGGAGGGAATCTTGGTAGTTTAAGGAGTGGGGTAGCAGCGAGAGGCACTGTGACTGGTCCATGCTTTCCCTTCCACTCATGGTGGTGGGATCTGGTACATATGTCGGTAGATTTAAAACAATATGTTTATTTACCAAATTAAAGCACTGAATGCATGCTCATATGTGTCTCATCCAAGGTCCTTTAATTACATTGAATAAACAAAAGGAACCACTGAATGCATGCTCACCATATGTTTATCAAAAAAAAAATATATCCTGTATAAAAAAAAAACCATTTGTAAATTTTATATATATAACATTTGTGGATTCCACACGCATATCATAATATGAAGATTCCAAAAAATATATATATATATTATTCTAAGACCACATGATTAATGGGGCAATTTATATCTGAAGTTTGGAACTTCTAGCAAATTTTTGAGGCAGGTGACTTCCCACCCACTACATGGATTAATTAAAAAAACTATGTAGAACTCTGTTATTTATATATATGATGGTTAAAATTGATCGTCAAACAACACTTATATTCATATTTACATATGATACATTTATTCTATTTTGAAATAAAATATATTTCAATATTTATACTCATATCTCAGTTTACAATGTTTATACAGATATTTTCACGAGTTAAAAAAATCCAATCATGTATTTTACAGCTTTTTTTTTATAAATATGTATGTTATGCCTTTTTTTTTTGATGAGTGTATGTTATGTCTTTTGATTTTTTAATTTTTTTTAGAAGCAATTAATATATTGAGACGAGTACAAGAAATACTCAACCCAAATACAAAGTATCAAATGAAGAGTAATTAAATAGGGATACAATAGGTATTTTGTACCAAAAGCTAAATGTCACTGCCCCTCTCCCAAAAAAAACACAATAAGCTAGTAATGCACAACTCTGTACCCAATCTTATATTTTACAACCCCCACGCACATCAGCCAAAATATTCTTAGTCCTCCACTATCTCCCAGCGCCAACCAACAAAGTTAGCTATGAACTTGGATAATTGTCAAATAAGTCTACTTTCCTACATCCTGTTTTGTGACAGCAACCAAATAGAATAGCAGAAAAACCATAGATCTGATCAGAATTTTCAGTCACTGTATGAGCATCCTACTTGCTGTTCCAGCAGAAAGCGGCAATTTTCAGCGGAATGGTCTTGTCCCATAAGAATCTGAATATTATATCCTCTTGCTGTTCTTCGGAGACAGTTATAATCTGGTATGAAGCTTTGACAGAGTAAGGATCACCTTCTTTTCCCAACCATCTCCACGAGTCCTCAACGCCTAAAACCGGACCTTTATCTGCCAACCGAACCAGTAAACTTCTTAGTAGATCCTCTTCCCATACAAATAGATTTCTTCGCCAAAGGAAACTCCAAGTCCAGCGGCCTTCACTCCATAGCCCCATCTCTGATAGTGAGGCTTCTTTGGACAAAGAAATGATGTACTGTATCCTGACTCAATTAACTAACTTCATACTTATTAAGAAAACTTATTAAGAAAGTTAGTTAATTTAGTTTAATTGTCTTGATTTATGTAAAAAAAATGAGTTACAATTACTAAACTATCCTTTAATTGTCTCGGGGTGTGCAATGTTTTTGGAAAAGTAGAAAGAGAATTGGTTGAATTGATTGATTGTCTTGATTTTTGGAACACTTACATTAAATAGAATTGAATTGATTGACTTTTGCTTATATTTAAGTCCACAAAATATATTTTTTTTTTTTACTTATAATTGAGTCCAGATATAGTACAACCTATGAAACTTATTAGTAAAGACTCACCGCAAGCCAAAAAATCTTTCCAAAAAGAAATAGAACTACCACACTCTAATTTTTTTTGGAAATGCTACCGGATAACCACCCCTCGTTACCACACTCCCACCCCTCCAATTTGCCTAAATCACCCCATCAAGAAGAAACCTTCCTCGCTTGAGTCCTTTAAGCCCAACTCGCTCCCCAAAAAGAAGGATTATCATATTTTACACTAAACACTCTAGATCAAAGAGACTTTTTTTCATTGAAAAACCGTCACCTCCACTTCCCTAATAAAGTTAGATTGAAAGCATTGTCTCTAATCCCTAACTCTCCCAGCTCCCTTTTTTTTACATACAACCTCTCACTTTATATCCAACAAATTTTTTTACACTCCTCACTACCCCACAAAAGAAGGTCATAAATAAGGTAGTTCTGTTACGCCTTTTGATACATAGATTAAAACACTATCTTATTTTTCAAATTGGTTTAAAGATTTAAATTAAGTAAAACACCTTTTGCAGTTTGTTTTTACTCAAACCTCTTGCAGGTTAGTTAATTTGTTTTACAGAAAACAATGTATCGCATTCACTGTACCGAACAATATACCGTGGATGCGAAGGAAAAGAAAAATTAAACTCGTCAAAAAAGTAAAAATTAGAATACAATCCACATGACTTTTTTATATTGATATGATTAACATGATAAAGTAAAAATATAATATGGAGAGCAAATTTGAATAAATAAATTTTTTAAAGTACATTATAGTGCTAAAGTTGTTGATATGTATATAATAATGTAATCAAGTCGATTCAATTCAATATTAGTTGCAAACATTGAAGGATTAATACTAAAATAAACATTATATCTGTTATAGATCGTTGTGCAAGTATGATAAATAAGAAAGTTTAAATGGGCTAAAATGGTTTTTAAACAAATTTTAGTATGAGTTTCATTTTGATGCATTGTGGGGATAATTATTATTTTTTATATACTATCAATTACTCATATATTACCAGTACCACATGTGTAACTTTTAAGATAGTTATAGTAAGAAATAAATATTTTTAATTATGTTACTATACGTAATTGGATGCATAGTATATACGTACAATTTTGCTTACAGACCATGCATCAAAATTACATCAATATATATATATATATATATATATATATATATATATATATATATATATATAATCAATGTGTATAAGAATGTCCGGTGTTGAAGGGAAAAAAAAAAAAGAATGTCCAGTGGAATAATAGTCCTTATTATGCACGAGGAAAATGATATCTAAGATTCTTGATGTTTTACCAATATAAATAAGGTTAAATTACACTTTTGATCCGTCATGTGAGATTTTGGTTTGTATAATTTTTTTGTGTATATTTGATCCCCTTAATTTTGTGTTCTTTTGTCTAATGTGTGTCAAATTTTCAATGGTTAATAGAGAGTAACTACTGCTTTAAGCATATAAAACATCTGGTTGAGCTTATGTGGTAAACGGCTCTGTGGTGGAACCAAAAAAAGGTCTTGGAAAGGAGGGGGAAAATCAATAAATAGCAGAGATAAATAATTGAATCATGTTGAATCTGAGAGGCGCAGAGGAGGGAGAACCTCAACCAAATATTTTGTGTGCTTAGAGGTGTGATTCTTTTATGTTGATCATTGAAAAAATTGACAGACATTACACAAAAAGACTGAATGTGTAACAATGAAAAAATAGGGGACCAAATATGGAGAAAAAAAAAATTATAGGGACCAAAATCGCACATGATCAATAATAAAGAAATTAAAAGTGCAATTAAGCATAAAAAAATTAGTATAGTTTAAATAATTTTAAAAATTGATTGAATTTGTCTTTATGTTACACACTATGATAGCGAAGACATTTGGAGGAAAACAGTGGTTCTCGAAAGAGATTTTTGACAAATATCACCTATATTAACGTCTTATTGTGGGATTGTAAAATTTTTATGCCATCCAAAAGCAAGAGAGTTGTGACATTTCATCTTGGGTGAAGTTAATTCTTTGGCACGTATAGTTTAACAAATGACATTCCTACAACGCTACAAGAAAAAGCCTTTTAGCAACCAATGTTAGTGACCAATCTGAGACTGATTGTTGTTAGCAACCGATCTAGTGATCCTGAAAGATAATCATAAAAATTGTTGAATTTAGCAATTGATTTACCAATCCATGTAGGCGGTTGCAAAAAAATATCACTAAAGGAATATACTATTTTATTCATAAAATTGTAAGAAAATAAAAACAGAGGGAAAATTATATATAAGTTTTCATGCATGTAACAAAAAACACTCATGTAAACTAAAGTCATAGGTTTTTTTTCAAATTTTTACTCTATTTATACCACTTACATGTAAATATTAAATTATATATGCATACAAACCTAAATAAAAAATACACACTACAAACGTATATTAGTTCAAGAGGAAGGGACTTGGGTCCCTTAAGTGTGAGTTCTTGGGCTCAATTCTTGGATGTGTATAAAAAAATACTATAAGGAGGGATCCCCACTTAATTAGGCGCTTGGCAGTACCCACGAGATTAGTTTATCACCCATGGATATAGATGGCAATTTTCATCTGCACACGGGGACTGTCGTGCTTGGGGCCTCGTGGGCGGAAATTTCCCCCATGGGGACAGGGATAGGGATCATACCCCTCGCCCCGCGGGGTTCCTATCTCCGAGAATCTTACAAAAATATTGTTTACACACACACACACACACACACATATATATATTAAAGTAAGGTGATCAAGTTACCATAAATTTATTAAAAAAATAAAAATAAAGAAACAAAATCATGAAGGAACATAAACCAAAACCCATGCAAAAAATAAAAATCAAGTAAATCTAGGATTAAGCTTTCTATTTCTTCTCAGGTTATACTTCTGAGATTTAGATATAATCACTGTGAATTTATCATCCTCAACAGCATTATCAATATTCCGCTCTTCTGAAAGAAAGACATTCACTGGGTCATCCTTGTCCCCATCTCCAAAAAACTTTGTAAGAACTTTCATATCGTTAATAACATTAGGATGCATTGGTGTTGAACTAATCACGGGAGTCTTACCATTAACATTCAAACTATTATCACCTATTGTTTCCATATTGGCGAATGCCAACAAAGGGGTAGGGTCTACCTTATAATCTAACTGATTATCTAATCAATTAGTTGGACTATCATCTGTCTGACTTGACCCAATCAAATTCTGTTGATCGTTATCAATCCCTTGGATAGAATGTTCCTGAATAGAATCAGACACATGTTCCAATGAGTCCTGAACCGATTTCTCGATCTGAATTGATCGAATAGAGCTATTACCAGGTGAATTCTGTTGTAAAACATTAACCTGACTGATCTGATTAACACCTTGATTTACCTGACAATTATTCTGACCTTCTTCAATCAAATGTTTTGACTGACTGAACTATTATTTGGCCATTCGTTCTCTAACCTTGTAGGAACATACTTCTGGACAGGTTTCTGAAGAGATTAATCTTCTTATCTTTGGGCATTTCTTGATCCTTCGCATAAAAAAAAGGCTTACTTCTACATTTATCAGTGGAGTGACCAATAGTTTGGCAAATAGAAAAAAATAAAAACATATTCTCACATTCTATTCCCACAAAGAAGGCAGAACCTTCTATTTCCACCAAGATTTACTCACGTAGGCTGCCACTTAAATCAACATCAACAAAACACTCTTGAAAAATGTCTGAACATCTTCTTGTTGGTTACCTCATCTAGCGCAATGTGCACTAATACCAACTGCAATTGCATATATTATCTTAGCACGCCAGTAATCCTGCGGTAGTCCTATGATGCACACCCAACAATTGGCATGAGTCTGTTTTTGGGTATAAGGGTTGAAGTCCGGGGTCCAGGAAGAAAGACACAATTCCAGGTTTCAAACTCCAAGAACCAAATTGATAAAATGCTGCGAAGGTCTGGTGGGGAAGAAAAAGAGAATTCATAAAACCCTTTCCCCAAAGATCAAACCATGCTCCAAGAACCACTAGACTTCCATAAGGATAAAAGCTTAGATCGCAAGTCCGCCACTTTGATAGGAGCATCACCCTTCAAAAGATTTGACGACCATGAAGGTGATTTTTACATCCTTCGAGGCCGGCTATGTACTCCTCTTTGGAATCTTTACAACAATTTCATTACCCTTTAGACATGGTTTTGGTTGCTGAATGAGAGGGATATCACAAGAATTCTCCAAGACTTGCACAATGGTTTTGCGCTGAATAGGTGTGGTGGCTGATGAAGAAAATGAAGATGAAGCCAAGCATTTCCATGGATAAATTGGAACGGCTATGAGGGATGCACACATGAAATAGAGAAAAGTAATAAGAAAAACAAGAAGGGGACCGGTGAAAGATGGGGAAGATAGGTGGAGGTGTTGCCCATGTCTTGTTGGTGGCGGCTAGGTCATCATCTGGTCATACAATGTAATGATAATCAAACATAATTACTCGGAGCATTTCGAGAATTGAACTCGAAACACACACACACACACACACATACTAATTTTTGTAATTTCATATATATATATATATATATATATCATATAATTTTATTAAATTAGTAAAATAAACTTAAAGTATATCTCATTTACATATCAAAAGCTACAACCTCAAACACAATGATCAAATCTGTCACTTTAATTATTAAATTAATTTCCTCTACAGATTTTTCTGTAGATTGTTGAAAGTAAAAGTCGGCTGAGGGTTATGAAATCCAAAAGCAAGAGTAGAAAGAGGAATCAAACATCTTCGACAACACTGGCAACATTAAGGTAGAGTTGGGTGGATTTAATGCAATCTAACGAGGGATTGCAACGAAGGAAAAATAGGTGTAGAGAACGAGGAAGTTATGATTTGAGTTTGGACCAGTTGCCCTTTTAAGATCCCGTGGGGAGGTGGGGAATGGTGACTGGGGAGATTAGGGGTGTTCATCAACCGATCCAAAGCGATTTAAACAGCAAAAACCGAACTGAAAAATCGAAAACCAAAAAAACCGAAAATCGAAAAAACTGCTTTTTTCATTGGATTAGATCAGATTTTGGATCCCCTAGTGAAATCCAGTCAAATTCAATCAAATCCAAACATATCTTTTATATACATATACTATTATTTTTTAAATTATAGTATTGCTCATACTTAGGCACTGTTTTTCATATTTTTATGTCCCTCATTCTCTTTAATATTTTTGTTGGAATGACATATATGATACTATTTAGAATAAATATTAATGTCTTGAAGTTATATTTTGCTTAAAGTTTTGATGCATAACATATATATACTTGATTCAGTAAACATGAAACATAGGAAATCAATTAAGTAAATTTGAAAAATAATTAGCTACAATTTATTTGTAGCCGATTCAAGGAAGAAAATAAGTGAGAGTAGATATAAAGAATTAACATAGAATAATATTTAACATAAAAGAAATTTTTAAAAAATATTAATAATTATTTTTTCTCAAACTCCCAAATTAAAATTTTGTCAAGAAATTTCTAGAATTTTCCTCACTCATAAAGGTTCCGGATTTTATTTTTCCTCACTAATAAGAAACAAATAGTTGCCGCCTTTCATAAAGGTTCTACTGTACTAATATAAATAGATGTTAAAATAAGTATTGAGCACCCTAAACTAGCTCACTTAAATGAAGATTATATTTTGTCCACTATTAAATAAGTAAAAAAGACATTTGACATAATTAAAAAAATAAAGTATGACAAAAACCAAATTATCCAATCCAAAACGTATTTGATTGGATTGAATCAGATCGGATTTTTTTAAAGAAGCAAACCAATTCAATCCAAACTGCACGTTGTTTTGATCACTGGATCAGATGACTTTTTAGCTCAAAATCGACCTAATTCAATCCGCGAACACCCTTAGGAGAAATACTCCCCGTGGCGGGGATCGGGGATGAGGATTAGGAGGAAAATAAGGGAAGGGGATGAGGAGTGGGAGGCTACTCCCTCGCCCTGCCCCATTGACATCCCTACCCATCAAATGAGAGTATACTCTGGCAAACCAAAAAAAAAATACTAACATCACAACAAACAAACAAAATAAACTCATATAATTATTAAATTTTGAATATATTTTATTATATTATATAAAAATATTAGTATATTTAAATCAAATTATTTTACACTTAAAAACTTTTCTGTTAAAATGGTTCTTTTCAAAATACTTTGACTGATTTTTTTAAAAATTTAAATAAACTAAATAAAAGATATCCTGAATAATCTGTTTATTAATTTAAAAGGGAATGCAATGTCAAGGTTGGAATAAGTCAAAAGTCTGAAAGTTTTTCGTAGTACTTGTACTTATTAAGTTATTAATTAAGACCAGTAGTAAAATTAAACACAATACTTTTAAGTCAAAGCAATTTAATTTTTCTAATTTATCCAATCCTCGTTAATAATTTAAATATTTGGTGTTACGAGAAATTATAATGAATGAATATAGGCAAAGAAACTTATTTACTAATAAGAAATAATTTGTAAACGTTTTCAAAAAATAAATAAATAATTTGTACACAGCATAAAATTTATAATTTATAATTAAAATATTGTATAGCCATTGCATGTGATAGTCTGGTCCTTATTAAAAAAAAAAAACTTACGAATTGTTTAATTCTTGTTTCTTTCTTATAAACTCTGCAATACTATATTACTAATGGCATATTCCAAAGTTGTAACAAGTTAAAAAAAAAAAACTTATCGAATTGGTCATATAACACATACGTGAATGGCATCTGGATTTGATGGGAGAAAGAGAAATGTATACATGAAGATTCTGAGAAGTGCAAACATAACGGTCGGAGGTGTGAAGCGTACATATCCCATGATTCCATGCAACAAATACACTTTGCAGATTCCCTACAGTGGTTGCTTGCGCCTGATTCTCTTCTTGCTTCTTTTTCACCTACTAGCCAGCTAGCTACACTAATGAACCAAGCTAAAATAATTATAAATATCCAACAAAATTAAGAAACTGTATTTAATATTAGGCCATCATCATCTACAAAATATATACATTCAATCTTTTTTTATATATAACGAATGTACTCTGAATCGAGTTTTCAAAGATTCATATAGAACATAAATTCTTGTATATTTCTAGAGGGCACCGATAATCTTTTATGAGAAAATTTTAGTAAATCATCGTACCTACATTAGCTTGTAGATTAGATTTGACGTGTTTGGTAAAGCTAGCGATTGGACTAGCTGATAAATGTAAAATGACATAAATGGATATGTTTATATTTTTTTATATAAATTATATGTGTATATATATTATTTATATTTATTTTAAAATAATTTTCACTTTTAACATTTAATTTATTTTAAATTATTTATCGTTAAAATATTAATTTTAATTTTAATATTAATTTATTTTTAGGTATTTTTAATAAATAAAATGGAACAATAAAAATAAAATTATATAGTGGTATGATTTTTATATAATTTTTTTTATAGATAAAAATATATTTTCTATTTTTTATCTTAAATATAAATCTAAATAATGAAATTAATTCTTATTTATATACTACGTTAAATGATCAATATTTTATTTTATTAGTTAAGGATAAGTGAAGATTTTAATTAAGATATATAGTAGTGATGAAAATAGAAGAAAAAATGATAAGTTATATGCTATAAGCTCAAACGTTACTTCAAGTAGCGTCTGGAAAAAATGGTATACGCTAGTGAAAAAACGTTATATGGAATATGCTAGTGAATTTGGCAAACCAAATAGACTCTATATAAGAAGACCTCTAGCTCCTCGTAAAGGGAGAGACTCTCACACACACCCTTACTCTGGAATTACACTTGTATCTAGACCGTTTTTAATAAGCCACCTATGGCTAATGTAAACTCACTTTTATATCTAATAAAATACTAGTATCTCACCAATGGGGGTGTTGGTCAATTGAAAACAACTTGCCCACATAAGGAGGATGACCCGAGGATTCGAATCCTTGTGGAGTCATCCCGTTGGGAGGGTGAGAATCAAGGGGTAAAACCCTGCTCAATTAGTTGCATAAGAGATTAGTTCCATAACGGGCCCGAAAGACCTAAGCCGTGGGATACTCTGGTAGACCCACTAAGCCAAAGGGTTAATTAGGATGGGTTCCGAACGGAAAAAAAAAAAAAAAAAACTAGTATCTCTTTGCCTAGCCGGAATTTATTGTTCTATTCGGAACATAAATTCAAACAACTTCAATTTATATATTTTTTAAGTCCGTTTTGAACCCAAGGTATCATAACAGTCGGTAGTCATAAGATTAATCCCCCGAGGATGTAGAGTATCAGTTAAGGGGCAAATCCTCTACCCACAAATACAACTCTATTCCCATCACCAGGATTCGAATTGAACATATGGTTAAAGGACCTAAACTACTAGCCACTTGGACCACATCTTTTGGGTACAGCTTCAATTTATATTGTTATTTAAATTCAACAAAATTTCTTATTTTTGAATTGTAATTAAGAGATTGATTTAATGGTCTGTTTAATGTATATATGTCACATTACTACTAGCTTTGTAACGCACAGTTTTATCAGAGCAAACCAAAAAGGTCACTGTTCATTTTTTTCTCTTCTCTTTCCTTCCTTCCTCCCTCTTTCTTTCCCTCCTTTTTCTACCATTTCAAACAAACACTTAATGTTAACAACTAACTGTATCTGTGCGATACACATACATATTACATTATATTATATTATATATAGATATAGATATAGATAGGATAGAAATAATATTATTTATAATTTATTACACCAAAAACAATATTTATAATTTATATTTTTAAATTGAATAAAAACTTTATGTGTGAATTTTATTTAAAGCAGAAAATATATAAAACAAAATGAGCTACATATATGAAATCAATTGTTTTGACAAAAAATGGCAATACATTAACTACGTACAGTGAGAAAGACACACGGCAAGTTGTTGAACTATAATATCAATAAAGATGAATGTAAGAATCACAGTCTTAAACACACTTCTCTACACATATTTATTATTGAAAAGATTATTTTATGTGGGATCATATGTTTTGATGAATCTCACATGAAATTCATCCAATAATTAATAGAGAGTGTATTGAGGATAAATGTGATAAAGAATGTGATGCTAGTATTTTTCATCGATAAATTAGTTTTTGAAAAACATAAAGAGAACTAATAAGAAAAAAATATAAACCAAAACAATCTAGAAATATAATAATTTAACAATACATCATTTAGCTTAAATCAAATTTTAGTAAGGGAAGTTACCTCACCGAATATGGTTATTAATATGTTATTAATTTTAGTAAGAGAAGTTACCTAAAAAAACTTTAAAACTCATTACCGACAGGCCATATGTCGCAAACTGACTCAGGGCCGTGTAGAGGGGTCCTGGAGCCTCGGCTAAAATAAGACTTAATATTATATAAATTATCAATTTTTATATTAATTTTTTAATTTTTTGAGTTGTAAATTATTTATCAAAATTTTATAATCAAGTCATTTTAATATTTCATTTTTAGTGGATAAGATGGTTAATGCATTCAATCTATCTTGTAATATTGTTGACCATATATATGGTTTAAACAATTTTAATTTTGAAAATCGTTTTTTAGTGGTAGCAATCATTGGGAATAATATTCTATAATCAATAGATACATTTGAAAAAAATATATATAATGTTTTGATATAATTTAATATTTTTATTGGAATATTAATTTTTTTTCCTCTTAACACTTCTCTTAATACTTTTAATTTTGAAAAAAATAAAGAGTGTCATTATCTTAATGTTCACTAAATCTTAAAAAATGTTTAAGATTAATACAATATTTTTTAAATTCAACTTCAACTAAAGCTTTACATTTTTTTGGATTCCAAAAATAGTTTCATATTGTAAAAAATTGTTCAAATCGTGTCTCAATAGAAAAAAATTGACTGATCTATTATATATAGAAAATACTACTTGGGATTATTTTTTTTTTAATCTCAATAACTTGTGAAATCAATTATCATTTGTAACATCGCCAGTTTTTAACATATATGTTTAATTATTTTTTGAAATAATTAATTATATGGATGTTTATTTTTGTTTATTTGTATGTGGTTTAGTTTGGGTAATTTTATTTACTCATTTAAAATTATTTTAGTGGGTGCGTTAGCACTGTGTTACTGCAGTGTATACACACCTGTAGGACAATAATATTAAACTATTGTCACTATTTTTCTGTGTTTAGAAAAATATTTTAAATAATATGATTCAAATGAATTTATTTTGAGATGTTACTCTATTTAATTTTAGATTTGAAAACAAATTAGTTTAGTGTTAACTGGAGATTATTTTGGATCACTGATTTTCTTGGTGGATCAATTCAACCATCAAATTTTACTCTAATTTGATTTTTGGACGTATATATTTGTTACTCATTGTTTTTAGATCTGATAGTTAATATTATTTCCTTTTTTCTAAAATCAATTTCAACCACACGTTTTACCTAATACTAACAAAAAGAAAATGAAAAATGATTTTCCCCCCTCCTTCTCTAGTCACGCATGAATCCCACTTTCCTTCCTTCTTTCCCTTTTATTTTCTTCTCCTAACTTCCGAACAACTCACACCCCTTTCTCCCTATAACTCCATTTTTCCTCCTCCTTCTCCCTAATCCAGCAGCACCGTCGTCTAGCTGCCTAGGAATGCCGTCAACCGCTGCTCGGAGTGGAGAGGATGACAAGCATCGCCGCTCATCGCTGCTCCACCACTGCTACTCGTCCTCCGCCACCGTGTAGCACCGTCCGCCCACCGTTCGAAGGGGAGACATCGACCATGCGGCTAAGCTCGCGGATCTATGCGCTTTGGTTCCATCAGAGTTCGTGTGGCTGATGTCTACCGTCGCTGTTGCCAACCGCCGCGCCGGAGCTTCAAACAGCCACCATGTCTTCTCTTCTTCTTCCTTGAGTAAGTGTTTACCCTTAATTTCTTCTAGTTTCAAAAAGCCCCAAATCAGTTTGCAAAACCTAAACCCTAGGTTTTGAATTCAGAGTTTAATTTTGAAATTAAACCATGTTTTGTGTAATTAGGACTATGAATTAGTGTTATCCTAAACTAATTTTATCATTGTTTGGGTAGATTGATTTTCCCCAATTTGTATCATGAACCCTAAAGCCCTAAATTTGTTTATCTTGAAATTAGTTTATAATTGTGAAATTATTTATGTCTTTATGTAATTGAGGCCGTTAATTAATGATTTCTAAGGTTAATTTCATGATTCTTTGATCAAAGCTCATCTTCCCCAATTTTGACGATGATCGTCTTCTTTTTCCCAAATCTGAATTTTATTGAAATTGGTTCTATTTTGAAAAATTAAGTATTTAAATCACTTTAGAGTGAGCAGTTGATAGTGAGTACCTGATTATCTGAATTGCCTGGTTGTTCAAAATGCTTGGACTCCCCCTCTAGGATGTTAAAGTGGTTGTGTACTGTTTAGAGGAAACTGGAACGTCGAGTTGAAGTTTAGCTTTGTGCTGCTTCGCTCAGAAGGAAGCTGATTGTTGAAGCACCAATGAAATGATTTTCCCTTGTCTACAAGAGGTAAAGGGGGAGTGAACCACATCAAACTATATTGGTGGATGTGAAGATGACTTTAAATAGTTTGGTGTCGGAAAATCCTAAATCAAGGATTATCCACTTTGTTTATTTAGTCCCTTATGAGGACATTATTGTGGTTATTAATTGTTGTTAGATTTATGTTCATTGGTGTGATTGTTTGGTTGGAAAAAGATTTTTAGCATGTTGAAAACCATCACTTTGATCATTGGATCAAAGTGAGGATTTAATACTTGGTTATTACAAATAACTTGATTATTGTAATTATTCGATATAACTTGATATATTGATGCGTATGTATAATTGTGAGATTATTTGGTGAAGTGTAACCTTCACTTTGGTTGTGATTGGCTTTTGGCCAAATGTGAATGGAAATGGGAGTTTAACTCCAATCCTTGAAACTTAAGTGACTTTAATTTCCTTAAGTGAGAAAATAAATGTTAAATCCATAAAAGGAAAAGGAATTTGTTTTGAACAATTATTTCGGAAGTTTGATTTTTTATTAAGGTTTTGGAAATAGATTGAGAATTATTTTGATTGCACGTTATATTTTGAATTACCAAAATGATGCTTTAGTAACTAAATAAATAAATGTTTTAAGGATAAATGAAAACAAGGAGGTGTTGTTTTCCAAAATTGTTTTTATAGTGTTTAAAACCATCTTAAAGAGTTCAATTGATTTCAAAAATGACTTTGATAGTTGTTTAGGTCAAGTTTTAGAACTTTTGAGAGAAATAATATTCAAGACCTTACTTTGGTATTTTAATACCTGAAAATGAGTATTAGAACCTATATAATTGATGATTTTGAGTAAAGGAAGCTTAATTTGAAAGTTTAGGGTTTCAGCCCTAAATCAAGTAAAAAGGGGAAAATTGTCTTTCAATAATTTTACGGGATTTGAAATACTATTTTGAGGGATTTGGTATCAATATACCTATGAGTCAATCTTACTTCCAAAATGATTTGGTTTTAGACAAAGGGTTTTGATTTTGGATAAAAGTGGTTTTGGTCTTCAAGACTAGTATTTCAAGTTAAATGGAAAACCTAAGTCGAGGATGGCTTAGTGAAAACAAAGACTTAATGATTATGACTCATGGTAGAGCAAGACCAAATGTCATAAAGTAAGGATGATTCACTCATCCTTACATCCATAATACTTAATGACAAAGTATTTTGACGTTGCTTGCTCGACAAGTAATCCTATTCGAGAATGGACTTCAAGAGGCATAATTGAGTTGGTGATGAATGACCTACCTTCATAATGTACTAAAGCGTTGAAACATGGATAGTCCAACGAGGGGTGATTCCCAAGAGGTTGGTACTGTCTGCTTTGCCTCTAGAATGGCTTTTGATTTCCGTAAGGAACCACGAAATTTATCCGGTGGATAAATATGAACGAAATGGCTTTTGGTCTCCGTAAGGAACCCCGAAATTTATCCGGTGAATAAATATGAACGCACACGCTTTAATGGCATTATTGCCTAAACACATAGTTGATACTATGTCTGTAAGGCCTTTGTGCCTAGGAAGTTGAGCCGACATGCATGTGCGCATGAGGACGTGCTAGTGACGATCTTAAATGGTCTTGGGGGTGTTCAGGGTAGGAGGGTCACAAATGGCCAGTTGGTGATTCTTCTTTGTCGTGGCGTTCCATGCAATACACTGACATCAACGACTAGATGCTAGCCGTTCCAGGTTATCGAGAGTGTTTCACAGTTAGTTATAGTACCACTATGTGGATTTTACTATCGAACGCACAAGATGCCTAATATTGACAGTTGTGAAACATGTGCTCGAATCACTCCTTCCGAATGTTCTCTTAGCTCCGGAGTTAGGGTCAAATCTTCCTTGAGGCTATGTAGGTATGGGACTATGCAGTTTCAATCAGTTACCTTTGTTCTGGTGTCTCTGTGAACTAACAGTGTCACACATGCCTTGATGAGATCATGTTTATGAAGATATTGTACACCTTTGGTTATAGGTGTATATGATTATTGCTTGAATATATATTGAATTGTCTGATTGAGATATATATATGTCTACATGGATATGAATGTATGCTATGTGGTGTCGTGCTATTTTCATATCTGTCATATCCTGTGGTGTTTGGGAATCTCACCTCTTATTTTATATTGCCTATGTTGGCCGGCTATGTGCATTATGCGTTCTTCAGAGAAGACTGAGATGTCAAGATGTTGCTCGACTGATTCATCATAAAGGTTGAGGTTAGAGCTTGCAGACGATATGTTGGAGTTCTAGTGGACGTCTTCCAGCTTTCAGATGGTCGAGGATGATGGTCTTTGTGTTTGTTATCATGCCTAACCTTTCTTTTCTTGAGATAGGAACGAATGTCGTTGGTCTGTAGACTATGACTTTTCTCTTGGAAAGGGAAAAAAGCTTAGGTGGCATTTGGAAGAGCTTATTTAAGCTCCTTTTGACTTATCTGATGACATAAGCTCTTATGCAGTGTGTTTGGTAGAGCTTATAAAAATAACTTATGTCATCCCATAAGGAGTTTTTGACTTATTTTCATAAGTCACTAGGAGAAGCTTATGGAATTATTATAAGAGCTTATGCACTAAATACCATTTCCGTGTTTTTTACTAGTCGGATCCTCTCATGCCCCTTTCTTTCTTTTTTTTCATTAAGCGCTTATGACATAAGCTCTCATGCGATAAGGTCTTATATGATAAGCTCTTAATTAAGTTGTTTACCCAAACACACCCTTAGTCCAAGAGCTACTTTTGTAGTGGCTCTAGTAGTGTCGTTTGTGACGACGTCGAGAGTGGACTCACAGAGTTTTTACTAGATCTCGTTAGTTGGGTTTATTCTTCTCACGATGTAAAGAGAGGATGGTCTTTTATATTTTAGTTTGGCCAGCTTTAGATGTCTGGGAGTTAATGTTACAGTTTATGGAGCTGCGACTCCAAACTATCTTATATTTTAGGAGCTGCGTCTCCATAGCTTTATGTTGGATTTGTGTATCTTTATGTTTTCAGTTTATGAGTCGGGTTGGGTTTTATGTAAATATTTGATGGGGTTGGATGTTTTATTGCTTATTGTCTCCCTTGAGAAAAAGAAAAAGATTTGATGTTATAAAATGTTTTATCATGTGTTCTAACTTCATCCAAACTCCGTTTTTCAAAGGGGACATTTCGAAATGTTTTCTTTCAAAATGTTGAGAATTCTTACCTCGATCCATTGCATTGATCTTCATAGAAAAAAAAAATTACCCCATTTTATTGCAGAGATTTTATTTAAACTACTTTTCCACCTTAAAATGTCACAGAAAATGTAGCGCTCGAGAAGGGTGTTACATCATTAGTGTGTGTGTGTATTATAAAGTAAAAAAGAGGGAGGGGGGAGGCGGCTAAGGTAGTGGCCTTAACGACCTTATAGTAAACACGACCTTGAACTGACTCACATATTACCGACAGCGGAGCCATCGAAATCCGCCATTGCAAATTGTTCATCTATTACTGACGGGCAAGCCATCGTAAACGGTCTAACGTATTACCAATGGGCGAAGCCGTCACTAACTATATAAAGTCCTTCGGAGAGTTGGCACTAATTATTTCGCAAAAAACACGAAAACCATATCAACGGATATTCCAACGGCATCAGGAAAAGTCGTCAAAAATTTCGGAAATCTCAACCGCCTCTGTTATCGATGACCATGGCCTTCGCAAATGTCAAAATTACCAACAACATCGAGTCCGTCGGTAATGATCCATCGGAAATGGCCAGTGCAAGCTTTTACGTGTAGATAGAATTGTAGTTAACTTTATCATTTATTAAATTCAACAATAAATTGTCGTATTTTAAAATTAATAAAATAATTATAAAATTTCAAATTCAGTAAATATTATTAAAAATTCATTCGTGAATATTAAAATATTTTTAATAAGTTAAATTTACCATATAAATAGTAAAATTTAAAAATTAACTAAATATATGCACATTAACGAATTTTCAGATATAAAGTAAATAATAAATATTTCATAAATAAGGTAGTGGCCTTAACGACCTTATAGTAAACACGACCTTGAACTGACTCACATATTACCGACAGCGGAGCCATCGAAATCCGCCATTGCAAATTGTTCATCTATTACTGACGGGCAAGCCATCGTAAACGGTCTAACGTATTACCAATGGGCGAAGCCGTCACTAACTATATAAAGTCCTTCGGAGAGTTGGCACTAATTATTTCGCAAAAAACACGAAAACCATATCAACGGATATTCCAACGGCATCAGGAAAAGTCGTCAAAAATTTCGGAAATCTCAACCGCCTCTGTTATCGATGACCATGGCCTTCGCAAATGTCAAAATTACCAACAACATCGAGTCCGTCGGTAATGATCCATCGGAAATGGCCAGTGCAAGCTTTTACGTGTAGATAGAATTGTAGTTAACTTTATCATTTATTAAATTCAACAATAAATTGTCGTATTTTAAAATTAATAAAATAATTATAAAATTTCAAATTCAGTAAATATTATTAAAAATTCATTCGTGAATATTAAAATATTTTTAATAAGTTAAATTTACCATATAAATAGTAAAATTTAAAAATTAACTAAATATATACACATTAACGAATTTTCAGATATAAAGTAAATAATAAATATTTCATAAATAAATAAGCTTATAAAAAAAATCATAAATAAAGAAATAAAAATATATCTACAAACTAAAATATAAAAATTTAATAAATAAATGTTATAATTTTAAAGATTTATTTTGTGAATGTTATGATTTTAAAGACCAGTCAAGATATTAATTGAATACCTCTCACCATTAAATATATTTAGTTTTATCTCTCTTTATTAAAGTTACTCTTAATTTATTTTTTCTCTTTAATAAAAACAGTAAGTTTAAGCCGTTAGATCATCAAACTAAAATCAATAGATAGAAATTTATGGAAAAGTAAAGTTTGACACCTGGTATCAACAAATCATGTCTCATAAAAATAATGTTGAAAGAAAAATGCTAACGAATGTCTAAAAACGCAAGCTTTTATATATGGAAAATTATGTGTTCGATCAATACATTGAGAAGAGATATTCATATACTTAGTTTTTCAATGAATAATGTGTTTGAAATTTTTAAACAATGTTAGGACCCGTGTTAAAATTGTGATGCCCATCATTAGTGTTTAATTATTTAATATTCATAAACAAAACGCTAAAAGCTCCATTAATTAGTAGCGGTACCACTAAACTCTAAAGTAAGCACGGGCGTTAGATAAATCTTGTTGTCAGCATCTTTCTTTTGCCAATGTTGTTCCACTCACATGATTTTTCCATTATAAATGTAACTCCCTTAGTCCGAAACTTACTAAACTTATATTCTTGTGGGCAAAAGAATCTGCACGCAATTGGATCAAAGCAGTACTGAAGCTCACGAAATCTCTTTAAATTAACTTCTTATTAAGAGCTAGCTTGGAGATCTAGGAGAAATTAAGAAGAAAATTAATTATATAACATGGAGGAGTGGAGGGAATACTATTTGGATGTGATATTGGTGCCATTAGGACTTCTCATAACCATTGCTTATCATGTTTGGTTATGGCATAAGGTTCGCACACAGCCTTCTTCCACCGTTATCGGAATCAATGCTCATGGAAGACGCTTCTGGGTCCCTGCCATGATCAAGGTACGTATATATTATTTTATTATTTAATTTCCTTTTTCTCCATAATTATTTTATTTACTGTCTCAAGCTTTTCAATTAATTCCATGCCCAAATGAGGCTTAATAATTAATTTCATAATATACTAATATATAATATCCATCTCTTCGAATATTTCGAGTATTTGCAACAACTCTAATAGCAGCTAAGTAGCATTAAGCAACAAAACCATATATATGAGCGATGGGGGGAGTGTGGTGTTGCTACACATAACATAGCTGATTTGTTCTGCAGAGATCGATCAAGATGTGTTCTGCAGCTGAAAACTAAGCTTTTTCAAAAAGGTGGCATCTTACGTAGTCCCAAAAATTTTCGCGTGAGGATTATATCCGGTGACTGTTTAAAATATTTCAAGGACTTAACGGGCGACCAAAAAAATTTGAAAATCTATTTGTTGACACCACAATCTGAGAACTATATTTTTTTGTATTTCCTGACTTTTAGTATATTTAAAAATAACTGTAAACAATTTTTTATACATTAAAAACTCGTTTTTCTTCCCATAGTACCCATACCCTTCCTGCCTTCATGCTTTGTTTGGTTAATGAAAATTGGAGTAGAGAAAAGGTGAATTAATGTAATTTTTTCTCATTTGTGTACATGAGAGAAAAATGTGAAGGATGGAAAAAAGTATGGTGAGATCCGCCTAAAACCTTCCTTCGCAAAAGTAGGAAGAAAAAGAGAAGAAAAAGCCGTAAAACTATCATCTCCCTCACATGCTTCGGAATGCAGATGGATGCAATGTGTCTAAAATTTGTAAAACTTTTCTTCGCCACCAACACTTATACGACGTCACGTATCTTATGATTTTTTTTCACTTTCTTTTACGTTGTTTTAAATATTAATTAACCTTTAAAATTTATTTATTTATCACAACTTTCTTCATTTTTACAACAATTATTTCTTTTTATCTTTTTTATTTTATTTTTCTTTTCTAAATCAAACAAAGCATCATTTAATTCCCCACAAAACCATTATCTCACTCTTAAGAATTGAGTCACCCCTTTTGAAAGGTTTGAAATTTAATTTTAATGGGTTAGAGGCGTGCTTGTGAGCATGCATTGGGTTTCAAGAGAGCAAAATGAGTGTGGATATCAATTTTAGAGATGATGCTAGCGTGTTTGGAGTACACGTCAGTATCGTTAGACGTGTGTTTTTCCAAAAGCTCCATATTGAAGCTTGTGTCATCTAGAAGCACTTTTATTCTGTTGTACCGTGTTCCCAAACACGTATTTCTTTATCCTTGTGATGGCTATTGCGATTGTTGTCAACCGTAATGATACGGGGTGAGAATAGTGGCGGCGGCGACCAAGAAGGGGTGGTTGGCGGTGGCTAGCCATACACTGTTTCTTTATAATAAATTAACAAAAGTGCTTAGTAGCACGAAACGAAATTCGTACTAAGCACTTCCTATCATTTTTATTGGTTGATGATTTCTCTTCTCCCTATTTTTATGGCTTATCAATCCTTTGATTGGTTACATCTAGTGTGTGTTTGAATGAGATATTTCAAAATTTTGAAATATAAAGTAATTCAATTACTTCAATTGAATTACTTTCATTTTGAAAATATTTTGTTTGGATAGTGTAATTTAAGTACATTGTATTTTAAATTTTTTGTTTGGATAAATCATTTCAATTACTTTCAATTACATTATTTTTGAATATTCATTTAAAAAATTGGGATTTCAACTGTCCTACAGCCGACGTCCCAAATCGGGTGTGCGGGGGCATTCGCCCCTCAATCGGGTTACATCTAGTGTGTGTTTGAATGAGATATTTCAAAATTTTGAAATATAAAGTAATTCAATTACTTCAATTGAATTACTTTCATTTTGAAAATATTTTGTTTGGATAGTGTAATTTAAGTACATTGTATTTTAAATTTTTTGTTTGGATAAATCATTTCAATTACTTTCAATTACATTATTTTTGAATATTCATTTAAAAAATTGGGATTTCAACTGTCCTACAGCCGACGTCCCAAATCGGGTGTGCGGGGGCATTCGCCCCTCAACCGGGTGTCCAGGGGCCGACGCCGCCCACCCCACCTCCCACCTGGTGTCCGGGGGCTGTGCCCCCCCCCACCCCCCCCACCTCCCACCCGGTGTCCGGGTGCGACCCCCCCCACAAAAAAAAAAACCCACCCACCCACCCACACGGACAGGTGCGTCCCGAACCGGGTGTTCGAGTCCGAGGGTCGGCGCCGCCCCCACCGGGTGTCCGAGGCTGGGCCCTGGTGGTCAAGGGGACCGGGATAGGACTGGGTCCTGGTGGTTCGGGGGACCGACACCGGTGGTAGGTGACACATGAGTAACGAGAGGAAATTTCAAAATACCACCTCTTTAGGTGGTATTTCAAATTCCTCAAATTTACATTAAACAAAATACCCCCATAAAATCCCTTGATTTTTAAAATCCTTCATAGTTTTTTTTTGGCTAAAAAGAGATTCATTCGTTCAAATTGATAAAATACATCGAACAACACAAATCCAACATCGCTAAAAACCGAAAATGATGAATCTGCGAACAAACTCACATCACCCAGGTTAATAGCATAACACAGCAAAATCAAAATGCCTACAAAAGTGACAAAATCAAAGTCACCGGAGTACCCATGTCTCCGGATCTGTAACATTGACGCCCAATTCTTGATCAAATCTGTGATGGATCGAAGCAAATCTGTCAATCTGAAGCAAACGAACACCGCACCAAGACGGGAAATCAAACAACGCCTCACCAAGGCGACGAACGACAATACCGCCGCACAAAAAAGACGAAAAACATGAAAAACACGAAGAAAAAAACCCAGATCTATGTGGAAAAACCACTTATTTAGATATAATGGGAGAAAAAACGGAGTAAAGGGGTGATTCCAAGTCAAAAAATGGCTCAAAACCACCCCATCTAATGGTGGCACGCGACTGTGTGTAGAGAGAATGGAGAGAGTTTTACACGTTTCTTTTTCTTGGTCTTGCGGTTTTGAAATGGGAATAAAAAAAATCCTTTATAGTTAATACCCAAACAAAATATTTTAGAATAAAATATTTTAATTTCCTTCTTAAAATACTCACCCTTTATAAATTCTCCATCAAAACACACCCTAAATTCTTCATGTACATTAATACTCAACGGGATTTTGTGGCTATTTAAGACAAAGTCTACGCACTACCTAGGAGAGAGAGCAAAACGTTAGACGTTCCTCAGTTCATATTCAACATATTTATTTGCATTTATAAAAAGACTTTATACTGTTAATAAATAGTAATTAAACTCATATTCTATTTTTTTTATCCTTACCGGATTTTAAGTTGTGAAATAAAGGTTTTAAGTTTGGAAAAATTGTAAATTTATATTAATATTGATGAAGGTACTTCACAATTAAAACCCTTCGGGCTTAAGCCCCTTCTTATACCAAAAATAAAATAAAATAAATAAACTATATAATTTATATTTAGTTTATATTAAATATATATAGTATCAATCAATATATGGTTGGTCCGAGTGGTAACGAGCTCGGACCCTTAAGCGAGTGGTTAGGGGTTCGATCCCTGATTCTTGCGTGTGGAGAAAATCTGATCGAGATTAGTCTTGAAGGATTAGTCTCCATAATCACGTGCGGAGAATACTCTGAGAAACCACACACACACACATTCGAACTCCCGACCTTGCAAGTACAGTCCGTATAGAGACACGTCCACCTCCAACGACCAACTTAGTTTTTAATTTAAACTTGTGTTTGAAATTACTTGGGATGAGTTTTTTTTTTCTTAATTGGCAAGAATTCTCAAGTAATATGACATTTATACATTTATTAGTAAAAACACAAAATAAAAAAGGATTTTTTTTAAATTAATAGGCCCATAATTTTTAATGAATTATTTTTTAACTCTAACTTAAAACTGTCAAAAATAAATATAATTACTTTACGAATGTTTGCACTTTGCACAACTTTTGACATCAGCCGGGTAAAATTAGCAATAATTGATTTCCATCGATCAAACATTTACATTGTAATGCTAAAAGATACTACTAGTATTGTTTTAGCTAAATGGATTTCAGGGCCCTGTCGTGCTGTGATGGTTATCAGTTTAGAATCTTGGAATGACAAACATCCAAACATGAATATTCGAGAGAATCTGAATACAATTGGCTGGCCTAAGTTTTGGAATTTTTAACTTCAAAATATGGCCCATCACTATCATATAAAAGTGGGTTAGTAACTTCGTCGAATAAAAGTGGGTTAGTAATCCACTTTGTTTTTGTGGTCAGGTGTTGATTATAAGTTGAAATCTTAGCTAATAAAAGAAAACATGTCATCCATATTTGTGGTCACCACCCACAACGGAAATTAAATCTTTTTCTTTTTTGTCTTAGTGCTAAGTGGGTCACCCTTTTTAAAGGAGATCATTGTTCATTCAACTCTGAGCCATTTGAGTTTCTGCTTTAGAATTAAATAATTTTGTGTATGTAAATACTTCAATTTGCGTTCACAAAAATCTAATACAAACAAAACCAATCACTAATTCTTGTCTTTGGCACATGCATGGAAATACTACATAAATATTGGAAAGGAAAAGAAGTTTGATTCTGAAACAGAGCTCATGACTCAAGGTAAAGTGATGCCTATAGTTACGTGAGACTTCAGAATAAATAAATAATGGATGGGGTTCATATGTACAGTTTTTGTTAGATATATATCATTCAATTTTTTGCTAGTGGGTTATGTAGGGATTGAGTGAGACACGCTGAGGACCTAACACAAGGGCTTGTTTGACATGACCCATCCTGTTCAGAAATTTGTACTCTTCAAAGTATCTAGCACTGAAATAAATATAAAATGATAATAAAAACAGCATTATATTTTGTTCATGGCATGGCTGCAGGACATTGAAAAGAAGAACATCCTAGCAGTTCAAACTCTTCGAAATCTGATAATGGGATCAACTCTTATGGCCACCACATCCATTCTCCTCTCAGCTGGGTTGGGTGCTGTCATAAGCAGCACTTACAGTGTGAAGAAGCCTCTCAATGATGCTGTCTATGGAGCTCACGGTGAATTCATGGTAGCACTCAAATATGTCGCACTCCTTACCATATTCTTATTCTCATTTTTCTGTCACACTCTTTCAATCAGGTTTCTCAATCAGGTAAGCATCCTCATTTGCACACCACAAGATGTCACTTCCATGGTCACCCCAGAATACTTGACCGAGCTTTTGGAGAAGGGTACTATTTTGAACACTGTTGGCAACAGGCTTTTCTACTCGGCACTCCCTCTTGTGCTTTGGATCTTTGGTCCTGTGCTGGTTTTCTTGTGTTCTGTGGCTATGTTACCAGTGCTTTACAATCTTGACTTTGTTTGTGGGAATGGGAAAGGAATGAAGAATGACAAAGGGGAAGGCCATGTTTGATGTTAAGATTAATTAGAGGATGAATTGTAGATATAGGAAATTAATATGTGTGTGTCATTATAGATGATGCATCATTTACAACTTCAAGTTGTAAAGGTGTTTGTATTTTCCTGGCTCAAGCTACAAGCTGAAGCGCTTTAGCAAAATAATTCATCTGGCTTTTCTATTATTGCTTTGATTGTGATTACCATTATTAACCTTTTAGCTGTATCATAATTCCTAATCAATGCTTTTCTGTTGTGGTAGTGCTTTTCATTAGCTTTAATTAATAGATCATTAAGCTTTAAAAATAACATGTTAGAGGCAAACCACCCACCGTATCCAGATGTCCCTCTATTCTTGTTTCAGATTAGAGACACACACGGAGATTATCAATATGGTGTGGCACACTTAGTAAATAACTGGGCCCCTTAAGCATGTAGTCAGGAGTTCGATTCCCGACTCATGCGTATGGAAGAGTATCTGTTGGGAAAGATCAATCCCTTAAATGGATCTCAGTATCTCGAGGGATTAGTCTCTAGCTCTCGACCGGAGGATACCTAGGTTCACAAAAAAAAAAAAGATTAGAGACGGATTAATAAGGCCTAATTTATGAGAACCACATGTTTAGATCAGCAAATCTTTGACAATGAGTTTGTATTAAGTGAATGAATTATCCTAATAAGTGGGAAACTTTTTGATGTTTGACGTAGGTAATAGGGCTGTCAAACAGTCAAGTTGTATCTTCAGTAAATTATGTGTGTTTAGTTTTTTACGGTGTGTGAAATTGGTTTTCATTAAATTGATTTTGTAAAATTAATTTTGATTAAAAATGATTCAAAAGAAAATTTATTTATGTTTGGCTATATTTATGACAAAAGTGATTTTTGTAAAGAAATATTATTTGGATAATTTTGATTAAAATTGTTTTTTGATGTATAATTATCAAAATGGGTTTGAATGTTCATATATGAATACTTCTTTTCTTTGCATAGATTTCATTTTCATTTTATTTTTTTTCTTTATTTTATTTTTGCTTTATGCAAATTTATTAAATAAGAGGTAAAAATTATATAATATATATATATATATATATATTATTAACATAATTTATTTAATTTTGGTTATATAGATTATAATAATTAACAAATAATTTTTTTACTTTATATTCATTTATTATGATTAATTCAGGTATATATATATATATATATATATATATATATATATATATATATATATATATATATATATATATATATATATATGCTAGCCATGAAGTTAATATAGTTTCTAAATAAATAAACCGTCACTTAAACCTCCTTCTATCACTCTCACCGCGTGGTGGCATGCTCAAATTCTTTGCAAAAGAAAAGAACACATGCACACGGATGCCAAAAACTAAAGTATCTTTTCACTTTACGTAACAAAAAAAATAATAAATGGGCCCTTTGAGCCTAATCTCTCGTGTCTTCTCTAATTTAGAGAGGTGGAGCGCTGCAACTACACTAGAAACGGAAACACGTTCAATAGGGACTGAGAAATCATCATAATGACCATTTTCTCAAAGGGGGCAAAGCCGATAAATCATACGTGACTTAATAAGAATCGATTTTAGTTAGAAGTATAAGTTAAGGAGGGATTGCTTCCACTAGAATCGATTTCAAGTGGACGAAATGCAAAGCTCAAATCAAATCACCCAAATCCTGATTATATGCTGAAGGCCATATAGAGAAAGATCTGGTCCAACAATGCTGATGTCAAAAAAAAAAGTCCAACAATAATGACTCTCACCCTAAAATGTATTTTAGAGATCATGACCATCTATTTTTCTTTCTTTTTCATTTTGTACTTTTTTTTGTGTGGCTTTTATCTCTCTTTTTCATTTTGACCTTTTTTTTGGCTTTTTAACTTCATTGGTGCAAGTTCAGTTTTTATTTACTATCATAGGGCAACTTTTGAATTATTTATTGGCATGATGTAACATTATAAGAAAATCGTGGTTATAAACTACAATTTACTTTTTGCTTTTAAAAAGTAAGTTGCTGTTGCAAACTATGACTTATTTTTTTTAAAAATAAATCGTGACTTTAAATCACAAATTACTAATTTTTTATCATATTATACGTAAGTTATTGTTTCAAACAACAACCTATTTTTTTTTCTGATAAAAAAAAACAACCTATTTTAAAAATAATAATAATAATAATTGAAGTAGTTGTTTGTAACAATGACTAACACATTTTTAGAAATTGTAGTTTCAATATATGTAAGATATTGAATTTTCTTCAAGGAAGATGTCATCAAAGGTGACCAGCTAGATTCTCTGGTGGAGATTAGTTATTGACGAAGTTGATGGATACTTCACATGTATAACGTGATAAAAAAAAAAGAATGAGATAGATTAATTATTAACTATATATGAGGGATTGAAAGGAAATGTTCTCGCCAAGTAGGTGCATGCATCATGACTGGGCATGACCGCACGAGTAGGATGAGTCCTCTAAGCAAGTCCACACAATCTATGAGATATTGGGCCGGGCCTTGTTCGGCTTGAGCTCGGGTCTGCCTTGTTGGATTGCGGCGCAGGTATGTGGCCCAGATCACATTAATATACCATGTCATATTTTACCATTATAGATATCGCAATTCAACTTATATTAATTTAACATGATGCTTTTTAACCTAATTACAGTCACGAAATGTTAACAATTTTACTTCAAGCCTGATAGTCATAAAGAATGGGTATAACAGTAGTTCCCATTTCATTAACATGGTCAAATTATGGCACATAAATAAGTCAGCTCATCATAGAAATATATAACAGCATAAATATAAAATGATAAAGCAGCTATCAATATTTAAAAAAAAATGGAGTCAATCACCCACAATGGGTTGTATGCAATGGTAAATAAAGTAGTAAATTACGTTTTTAAGAGGTATCATGCTCTTGAGACACAACTCGTAAATAAAGTCTAACAGATTTAGATTCTCTCTTTTTTTTTCTCCTCTTATATATGTTTTTCCTCATACTATAAGAGGGAAAGAGACAAAAATTAAAATTTAATGAACCCTATACATATAAAAAAAATGTTTTTTTTTATCTCTTTCACATAATATGAGAGAAAAAAAAGGAAAAAATCCAAATGCAAAGAGTAACAGTTTGAAATAAATTAATCTTACGTCCACAAAATAAATGATATGTTGGGGGGGAAAAAGTCAATTAAATAGCAACATTCCTCAAAGGAAAGGAAAAAGTCATCGATTATATTTTTTAAAGTTGATTTGAGAACAGCTAAACCCACTTTAAATTTAGGGCCCAACTATTCAAACCTTTTTTTTTTTTGCTATCCACACCTTGCACATTTTTTAGTTCCACTTTCTTTCCAAAAATGCCCTTGCTTCCTCCCTCACACCTTTCATTTTCAGAAATCCCTTTCCCTCCCACCCTTCACCCTGTGCACGGACCCCCTTCACCTCACACTCTCTCTGCTCACCACTCCCCTCCAGCAGCGTCGCACCGTCTCCCACTTCCCTCCGGCAGCGTCGCACCCTCGCCGTGGATGTCAAGATCGTGAAGAAGCTCGGCGGCACTGTCGAGGACACCGAGTTGTTGACTGGGCGGAGTTCATGGATGCACTGTCGGCAGTGGAGCACATAGAGGGCGTGGCGGTTTCAGGCGTGAACATCGCGGTGGAGAAAGCAGTGGCGCACATGGAGGGCATAGCGGTTTCAGGCGTGAACATCGCTCTGGAAAACGAAATCCGGTAAGCTTCGGAAGATGAAATCCGGTAAGCTCCGGAAAACGAAATCCGGAACTATGCTAAATCAACTTCTTCCTCTTACGAATCACAAATTCCGGACGAATCCTGCTGAGGACACTGAAACCTCTTTTGCCACTCTGAAACCTCCAAGCTAGCGCTGGCAGAAACAAAGAAGCGAAAGGAGAGAAGCGAACCCAACCACGGAAGAGAGAAGTCGAAGCCAAAGAAGAAATCCAACAAGTACAAATCCTCCAGTTCCAAATCTCAACGCAAGAAAACCGGTCCCCATTTGCCTTCATCGCTTCTAAAAGTGCTCGATCGTGTGATTTCTCCCTGGTGGTAGTGACGACAATGGAGAACGAGAACTTTGTGTGAGTGATGTGTATGAATACGAGGAAGAACGTGCTGAAAAAGAGTCCAAAAAGAACAAGCGCTACGACGTTGGTTCGGTGGAGAAAATCGAGTGTCCAAAAAATATAATCCGATAGATCACAAAGGACTCACAAATATGCATCCGGATTTTGAATTCCGAAGGTGTAACAAGTGCCTGGATTTCATTTTCCGAAAGTTTCCGGAAAGTAAATTCCAGAAGTTACGTTACGAAAAAAACTTGTTGAAACTCACCGAAGGGTATTTTTTTTTGGGGAAAATCAAATTGAAGTTACAAGGTGTAAATAGCAGCGTACTTAAATTTACTTTCGAAAGTAAGCTTAATTAACTTTTTTGTCCATTGGGGCTGGGATGGTAATGTTCAGCTTGGTCTTTTGGTTAGGGGTACACTTATTTTTGGCATATTTTCTTCTTGGCCTGAGATAGCATCTGATGAAGGTTACAGATTCCTTGGCCCATCATTTGTTTGGATAATGGGTAATTTGATGTGTGCTTTATGTCTCCTCTGAATGCTGTTTTTGGAATTATGCTCTTTTTGATATTATTGTATTGTTTTTCCTTTGGTTAATTCAAGGTTTGGTATATCAACTTTTGTAAAGGTAATACTATCATTTCCTTAGGGTAGTCTTTTATTTACATTAGGTGGTGGTGTTGTCCTAATCTTTTTATATATACATGGGTTGGAGGACCCTAGTTCTCCCATTAATGAAAAGTGTTTGCTTATCAAAACAAAACAAAAAATCGTTTTTGTCCATGCAACATTGAGTTACTCTATTTGATTTTAGTCCCTTTAATTTTTTTTGTCTGATTTGGTGTGCACAAATTTCAAGTTTCTGAATAATGTATAAGCACAAAATTTATACTTAAGTTGTAGTTTTCTTAGGGTTCAACAATACAGAAAACTACACTAATCCATAAAAGGATCTTGCATATATATTATGACTTTCATAATATCATTAATATCTATAATGAGGGTTCAAGAATTTTACCTGGATCCATATCGTTTCTTATTCTTGATTCCTAAGGATTTTCTCCCCTCCTTCCTTCCCTTACCTGTATCACATGATAATGTTAACAATGACTTATCTATAATATGCTCATTCTCCCAACAAGGTCGGTGAATGGAGGAGGAGGTGTTGCGCTCTCTGTCTCTTGTAGTTATGAAGGGAGGCGGCAAGGGTTTGCAACGGGATTCTAATATGGGAGACTGAAAAGTGGATATGGGGTTGGGCCTAAAAATTGAAATGGTCCAAAAAATAAAACTGCCCAACTCATGACCGCATAACCCGACGGACCCACCAGATATATATATATATATATATATATATATATATATGGGCGAGTTGGCTCGGATTGTATTATTTGGGCACAGACTCACCCGTTGTCAAGCCCTACTAGCTATACATATGCCCACTTAGAGAACACTATATCAACCCCCCAAAAGTTTCCATGTCGCTATCATCTTTCATTTTCACCTCTTTATAGATATTATTTTATACTCTTCAAGTGCCAAGGGAGTTAGGATGCAACGTTGTAAACTATATATTAAAATCATAATTATTATCGGATGAAAATAACATTAACAGAGTGTAAGTAAAAAATGATTTATATTAATATAAATGGATTCCTTCTCTCTCTCATATATATATTCGTAAAATAAAATTGAGATAATAAATATGTAAAAGAATATTAGCCTTTTTTTGGTTACATAGAATATAGTCTTATCATTAATTAATAATAAAATATCAGAATATAAATAAAATTAAGACAATTTTAAGTGACGCTGCAAACAAAACCACCGAAAGCAGGTCGTGAAGTATGGACTAGATACAAATTTTGTTGTGCTTTTGAAAGTGTTTGGATATATAGATAGATTGAAACATATATATTTACGAAAATTTGTTGAACACATGGGTATGGTCCTGTGTTACAGACTTTTTCGAGCACTATGAAAAGCGTGAAAGCACAAGTTCATAAAGTAGATGATGCTTTGAGAAAGAGAAACAATGCAAGGAGACAGAAGCTCCATACCTCCCCCACCATGGATGTCATGTCCCTCAACATATATATGGGTCCCTCATAATTTAATTGATATAAATCATCATTCATCCATATCAGAAAACGCTTGGTTGATGTGCTAGATTCCATTGATCTCTCCCTTTCTTCTGCTGTGTGTTTCTGCCAACATTTTCAAATTCATGTATTATATATACATGTATCTCAATAAGAAGTTTCACAAAAATATTTTTTAAATTAACACTTGGATAGATATTTATACAGGACGCCATATCTCGAAGCAAGCGTTTTTATTTTTTATTTTTTGGGGTACTAGAAGCAAGTGTTGTTACATGGTGTTATATACTGATGTTCTGAATGTTCAAATTACGTAACTCATTATCAGACAATGTCAACATTTTGATGAAAATTCATATCAGTTGATGAAAGGAACTCCCTGTACTTCATATTTTGCTGTATTTCATAAACTATGTACTTGCTGCACTTCTTATGTTTTGAGCATATTAACTTTTGTTATACAAAATAGAAAAAATATGTTTCATACAAAAGTTTATATAATTTCTTCAAATATTTTCTTTAGATATCCCGTCGGTTGCACGGGTGTCTTTACTAGTTTATACCTATTACGTAACAATTTAAGTTGTAAGACTACTTGCAATATTGAGAGTTACAGATGCAAAAATTTTAGATCGCCGGTTGTTGGACCTATTAGAGAATCTTACAAATTAATTAATAAATCAAACCTTGGTGACAACATTGGACTGTATTAGCATAGCGAAGACAAGCAATGTTCCGTCAAAAAAAGACAAGCAATGTCAAAAAGTTGTTCAAATTGAAAGATTCACTTTAAATTTTTAGGTGTAGCATGTTATGATGTTAATCATAAAGGTTCCCCAAAGCTTAAACCAACAAAATTGCGAGCTTGGATGGCTGTAAGGCACTACATAATCCGTACGTACTCAAAGTTTTGCATCAACATCAGATTCCAAGCATTTATACTAGAGTAGTTAAAAATGAGTCTTAGACTAAAAAAAAAAAACTTAATAACTTTTACTATTTAATTTTCTGATTATTATTTAGCGGGGTGCCGCAGAAACCTTGCCGACGCAAACATTAGTTAGACATTTTGTGGGACATGCTTAATCCTTGTTAATTAACATTAAAAAGTTGAAGCTCAAAACTCATCGACTAGCAAGCTAGAGGAACATGTTCCAGACAGTCTATATAGAGTTTAATTATACAATTTCACAGAAGAACAACTTCGTTGACTTTGCTGTCATTTAATTTGCTGAGATACTATAAAGAATGATTTGTTACATATGTTGCTGGGTTTGAAAATTGCTCGTTGCCTCAATTCTTTCTAAAATATATGCACCAGAAGGATAGATGTTTATTACAGCTTCCACATGCACACATATACGTTACCTTCAAAATTTGTATCCTTCAAAGTTTTATATGACCATTTGAGCCCATATTTTATAATTGTACAGTTATACTGATTGTGCTGTAAACACATTTTCTGGCTTCATTGGATTTATAAAGCATATACACGTACTTGGCATACTACAAAAGTAGAGTAGTATGAATGGTGACACTACAAACCGACGGCCAAAGTCCATCTGAAATGTCAAAAATCTGCCGGTAAAGCGCGTTTCCGACCGACTTTCCGACGGACACCTTTCCGTCGGTACTAGGCTCGTAGGAAACACTTTTCGACGGACGAACCAGATCCATCGGGAAGTTACCGACGGACTTTTCCGTCAGAAACATTACCGACGGAATTTTCCTTCGATAACGTTACCGACAGACAAAAACGTAGAAAAGTTACCGACGGACAAAGCCGTCGATAATTCGATTTTTTTTAAAAGTTATTAATTTTTTTTATTTAATATGAAGTTCTAAACCGATCTACATTCTAGAACCGAAGAATCACATCGATTTTTGTTTAAGATCAGGGGATCCGTCGGTTTTTGTCACCACCAAACGAGTCTGTTATCAGATCGGGGGATCTATCGGTTTTGATTAAAAAAATTGCTTGTAGAAGTAGGAAGAACCAGGAATAACCCAGAAAGATAAATCATCACATTTCAGCAAAATCTCGAAAAAAAAATCAACGTTAGCATCAATAAAAAAATAGATCTGAAGAAAAAGATCAGAAAGGTTGAAACTTGAAAACATCAACACATAACCAGATCTGAAAGGAAGATGAGCTTAACGGCGTATTGTATTGTCGCGAGGTCTCTGATTCAGAACCCAAGGTCTACGTCTCAGATCGATGGTAGACCGTCGTGGACCACCTTGGAGCTATAGACGACGGGACGAAAGACGAACATAGAAGGTGATGCGCCGGTTGCGATGGCGGGGACCAGCTGGTTGCTTTGTCTCAAATGGGCATGTCGTTGCCGGAGACAGAGATGAGAGGGGGAGACTTGAGTGTGACATTGAGAGACTGAGATTGAGAACTGAGAAGAGAATAAGTAGAAAGGTTTTTTACTTTTCCGACGGCCTCCCAAGATTTCCGACGGCTTTAGCCAAAGCCGTCGGTAATTCAAAAAAAGATTACCGACGAAAAATTCCGTCGGTAACTGAGATATAATTTTCCGACGGAAAATCCGTCGGTAACAGGTAATCGGCATTTCCGATGGAAATTCCATCGGTACAGATACGCGCCAAAAAATTTGCATTTCCCGCCATCGATACCGACGACATTACCAACGGAAAAGTCATCGGTAACCTTACCGACGGCTTTTCTGTCGGTAATTCTTGTGTCTTTTGATTTCCAAGCTTTCCGAATGAGGATTCCGTCGATAAGTAGTTAGTTTCCGACGGAAATCGCGACTGTCGATAACAATCCGTTGGAAATCTTGCTTTTTCTTGTAGTGTGAAGGCTACGGTGATCCACACACCAAAGTGGTGTAGTGGTGTATCATTCACGTGTCACATTGTGGTTGGTTAGTTGACCATTCAACTCAATATTATATGACATAATGTTGAGTTGAATGGTCAATTAACTAACCAGAATGTGACATATGCATGGTGCATCACTATACCACTTTGGTGGACGGTACACAAATCAGCATTAATATTCACAAAATGGTACTATTCTTCTATGTCTATTGTCAGGTGCAATAATGAATCTCTGAATATTATGTAAATTAACTACATATAATATATAATAAAGGTTAAAAATCTGCCCAAACAGGTAGAATTAAGATAAGGTTATCCACAACAGCGATCTAAAATCTAAGTCATTTGTTGCAGACACATCTTTTTAGTGTAAAAGCACGATTATTAAAGAGAAAAAAGTTCTAAGTAATGATCTGAAAATGAAATTAATCAAAAGGAGACATCTTTTCATAAACTTTATCCATATATATTATATGATTAACTTGCTAAATACAGAATGTCTTGTTGTATTAAAGAACATTAATGTGCTTTTATTTAGAGTTATGATATTCTAACACTTGGGTTTGACATTCAGGTGGGCACCTTGGTTAATCACATATAAATTTTTGGTTAATTCAATTCATTATATGGTTATATGGTTAATTACATGTAAATATCTGGTTAATTTAGTTCTTTGTAAATATCTGGTTAATTTAGTTCTTTATATGATTAATGGGTCATCATGAATTAATCAAATATTTGTACGTAATTAACCATATAATGAACTGAATTAACCAAATATTTACACCGATTATCCAAGGTGTCAAAAGTTGGTGTCAACTTTTGGTGTTAGAATATCATTATTGTTTATTTAGATGCCGACAATATATATGTTACTTGGATAAAGCTCCTTTAAAGTAAAAAAAATTATAAAATAAAAAAATAAAGATATATTCGTTCTTGATTAGTTAAAGTATATTAAAATTTTAATCAAATTTAATAAATTAAGGGAGAATACATTCTTAATTACTTACTCACTTTACAATTTTGTTTATTTTATATAAGCTTTATGCATGTTGTTTTTGGCCATGAATTTAAAATGCGCATCACTATTAATCCTCCCATCCCTTCATTTTAGGGATTCCTTCGATCTTGTATTGGTCAATATATCAAATCCTATGCTCCATCTAACTTTTTCATCGAGAGACTTAGCAATGAACAAGCTTCAAGCCATACAAATGAAAATGGTAAAAACCATCATTTTAATTTCCCCACACAAAGGCCAATGAAAGATTCTTATCTTTCTCTTTCTTCTCTTCCATAACATGGATGACACAAAAAGTGAAAAGGTGGGCCCAAAATTTATTGAATTGGTCCCCTATCAGCTATATACAATCAAGCAAGGATTTGGATGAATTTGGCAATATGGCAAATCCGGCGGTGCGACTTTTGCAGCAGTATGGCTTTTGGTTGGCAGGTAAGGCCACTTGTAACTTTTAGAATTTAGGTGAATGAACCATCTAACACATATATATATATATGTGTGTGTGATGTATCAATATCAAACTAGAGAATTTAGAACCTTATATATACATAATGAGAATTGCAGCATGAAGCAGAAAAATGATCAGCATAGTCACCTAAGAGGGACTTGCATGAAGGGGCAGAGAGTGTAGTGCAGCCAAGGATGACTTGCCGGCAGTGTTAGCGAATTGATGAGGATCATATCACTCATTTTCATGCTGATCCCATGCCGGCAAGTTGGCCTTGGCTACATTGGGCTCTCTTCTTCTCCTGTAAGTACCACATTTAGGCTCAATCATTGAAGTATATATATATATAGTGTTTGTGTGTGTGAGTGTATACTTATTTTCTGGTAAATGGCCAAAGTCTGGTGTAGTTTGTGTGTGTCTATATACGTATGCGTGTGTGAGTTTGAATATGTTAATTTCTTTTGTCATTTTCTTTTACAAATTGAATCGTGAAGCTTAAAATTAATAACAACTACATTTAATTTGACGAGAGCTCATCAAATTCAAAGTCTTATTAGAGTAAGAGTGAAGAGAAGGTGATCAATTATATATAACGTTATTAATGTGTATATATATATGGTTTTTACATGTTGAAAACATATATTTATAGCTGTGAACTGTTCGTAGCCATATGTGCAAGTGCAAATAGTATGCATGCATGCGCATATACTTGTTGAACTTTTTGAACATGGGGAGCCGTCTAAAGTGGGCCAAGCAATTATATGCCGTATAATTGTGCATTTGTCATTTTCAGCATCCCAAATCGATCCATAAATGTTACTTTTGCAGCCATGTTTTATATATTTTTTTATCAATACAACCATGTTATATATAATTCATAAACTTGTTTAATATATATATAAACATACACTTAAACATGTATTATTTACAAAATTTTCATTATCATGTTAAAATCGAATCTATTATCTTATTTTTTGGATACTTGTGATATGAAAATATCATATAAATAAATGCGACAGAAATGTGTATCAAGTACGGATGCTTTAATTAGGAAGTGTGGTTCCACTTCATGCATATTCATAAACCAAACAACTAAGCAACTTTTCTTTATATATACTTGTGTTTTGCACTTAAAATTGCTTCAAACATGAGCTACATTACTTGCCAATTGGGTACGTTGTTCTGTTTAGGTATTAAATTCAGAATTATGTTACTAGACCGGATACCAAGTAATACCATCTTCATTATGGTGGAGGCCGGACAGTGTAAATATGAAGTGGTGGCTATATTTTATCCATTTACACAAGTGTAAGTCAATTTTCAATTACACTCACTCTTAATTGTTGATTTTATTTTTATCCAATGGTATAAATTACTATTAAAAGTTAAAATCACAATCATTTTTCAATGAAAATAAAACTAACGAGTATAAGTAACCATTAATTAATTTTCAAGGGATCCGGGACCCATTTGTTACGGATTAAAAAAAAGTGATTTTGACATTCAATAATTTAGAGATTATCTTTTAGAGATTTTAAAGAAAAGCAGAAGCTATTTTGTGTTCGTTTACAATCATAAAAATCATTTTTTTTAAAGTAGTTAACGATTTTTTCCAAAAGCTAATGAATGTAGTTTTTCATTTTAACCATAAAAATATATTTTTTAAATAATTTTTTTTTGAAAAGCTTAACCAAACACAGTCAAACTCATTAAAAATGTTTTTTACTTAAAAAAAATGTGATTTTTTTCTTCAAATAATATGAAACAAACGCATTCTCAATTTAAATCGAAGTGACAGAACACTGTCAAATCTACAGGGCTTCTCAATTTCATGGGAAATGAAATTTTCTAGGAAAATAAGACAAACTGCACCGATGTGATATTTTTGGTGCACCACAAAATTGTGTTGTGTATATATCTACCAGACCTAATATAGTAGGTAGATAGTTGAGCTTCTTAGGCATGATGTTAGGGTTCGATTCTCATTACGTGCATGAAAAAAAAATTATTGAAAGAAGTAACATTCACTCAGGGTGGTCTCTACACCTCAAAAGGAATTAATTAGAGTGTGTTTGGGAAAGCTGGAAAAAAAAGATTATGCTGATAATCTGTTTTCAAATAATCGATTATTGTGATAATCGATTATAATCAGAATCGATTTTTGTTTGGGTATGTTTTCTGAAAAGCGATTTTAAGATAATCTATTTCGTTTGAGTGATGCAAAAGTAATCACTTTTCTATAGTAAATTACGAAAAAATATATGGAATTATTTGTTTATATTAATAATTAATAATATTTGATTTTTTTAACATTAAAAGTTGTTGAAATGTTTACTTTTTTGTCATCAATTTTTTCTATTATAAAAAAACTGAATAAAATTTGTAACATTTTCTCATACTTATGAAAACATATAAAAAGAATACTATTGTTAGAATGTTTAAAAATAAATAATTCATTTAAATAAACTAGAGAATTTTATGTTCAAAAAGAGCTACAAATAACAAATGATCTAAAATGTTAAGGAAGAGGTTTGCCGCTACAGTACGTTCCTTTTGCTGCGATGACTGGATCGAGGGGCAAGGACAAAGACGGGAAGAAAAATAAGAAAGATGGAAGGAAAAAAGTTTTTCCATAAAACAGCCCAGCTGAGCAGATTATAACAAAACAGTTGTTTTGGGTATAAAAAACTTTTTTAAAAAATAATCATTTTACCCAAACATAATAATTATTTAACAAAACAGCTTTTTGATTGAAAAACAGCTGAAACTACACCAAAAACAGCTGACCCAAACACCCTCTTAATCTTACTAATCATATCAAATTGGCCATAAACTCTTGGAGATCTAAGATATAAAAAAAATTACTATCATATCAAATGGGCCATAAACTTATCTCAACCAGCCCATCCACATAAACTAAGTTTATGGGCCGAGCTATCAAATATTGTAAATTTAAACTCATTGTAATGTGAATTACAGTGGTTGTCAATAATATTGTATAACTTTATTTTTTTTTCTAAAAAAAATATAAAAGTAAACATTGACCAAACAATCTAAATGTCAACAAAAAAAATAAGGCAATCTACAGGAATCAAAACATATGAGGTATTAGTTTTCAAATTTTATTCTATTATTTATTGCATTGATCTCCACTTTATATCCTGAAGCACATTTGAACATAATTTTAATATTGATAAATATAAAGTATAATACCCTAAGCTAAAGTTAGTTTAGTTAGTTAAGTCCCCTTTCTGTTTTAGGAAAGTTTGTTAGTAACAGAAAGTTAGTTACATCCAAAACAGAAAGGTTGCTTGAGTATGAAGCTAACTAAGTCCTATATAAGGAACCAACTGTTGTACATTCCAATGCAATTAATGAAATAAAAAAGTGAGGTATATTCAGATATATGCTTTCTTAAGTTTTACATGGTATCTAAGAGCAGGTATCTCGGAAGCTTAATCTTTCAAGATGACAAAAACCGATTTCAAACCGTCTTCAAGCAATGATGATGATGATGATTCAAGGTCATCACCCGAGAAAGTTCAAGAAGAAGACGCCAAAGAAACTGTCAAGAACGAAGAAACTCGGATCAATTCAATGTCACCATTCTTCCTTCATGCTTCGGATCACCCTGGCCAAATGTTTGTCAATGAAGCCTTACATGATGGGAACTATGATGAGTGGGTTCTTGACATGAGTAATGCTCTATGCGCCAAGAATAAAATGGGATTTGTGGATGGATCAATTCCTATCCCAGATGTCCAAGATCCAAACCTTGCACACTGGATTCGATGCAATGCAATGGTGAAATGATGGCTCAAGAGTGGCATGGACAAGGATACTCAGAATAGTGTGAGATACGCCAACACTGCTCAAGAAATTTGGGCAGAACTTGCAGAGAGATTCACAAAAGGTAGTCTCCTCGAGTCTATGAGTTAAGGCGTGCCATAACTCTCCTAAAACAAGAAAAGCTTTCTGTACCTGCCTATTACACTAAGTTAAAAGGATTATGGGATTAAATCTTGTCAATTTCTCCCTGGCCTAAGTGTGTATGTCGTGGGTGCAGATGTGATCTTCAAAAGAATCTATCTCAAATGCGTGAGAGGGAACAATTATATGATTTTTCTTATGGGTCTTGATGATGTCTTTAGCATTGTCAAGACTCAAATCCTGAGTATGGCACCAACTTTCACTCTTGGACATGCCTATCATCTGGTTGCAGAAGATGAGCAGCAGAGACTAATCTCTGCAATGCACAAACCAGTGATGGAAGCTACTGCATTTTAGACTCAAAATGCTAAGTATGGTGGTGATGATCGAAGAGGTAATAGGAAGGAAAGACCTAAGTGTGAACATTGTCAGAAGACAGGACACACACAAGATGAGTGCTGGGAAATTGTTGGATATCCTCAAGATTGGAGGAAACCAAACAAGAAAGATAAGGCTCCTTGGAACAACAAAAGATCAAACACTAAGGCAGCTCAAGTCACTGCAGACAATAGTCTATTGCAGGACTCACTATACTGGATCACTATGTAAGACTCAGACTCACAATATGAGAAGCTGATACAACATTTCAGCAATGATCATGAAGCTGGATCAAGTAGCTTGCAGGCTAAGCCAAGTGTCAAGATGGTAGGTAACTTTGTTTTTGATAAACCTTGGGTTATAGATTCAGGTGCAATAGAACACATCACTTGTGATTCTAGTATCCTTAAGGAAGTTTCTTTAAATCATCATGATTCTGTTCATATTCCTAATGGCACTAATGTTCCTATAAAAGGCCTAGGGAAAACAATTTTTCCTAATGGCATACATCTTGACACTGTCTTGCACATACCTAATTTAAAATGCAATTTACTTTCAATAAGTAAGCTAACAGGGAAGCACAATTGTGCTGTAACCTTTGTTGCCAATTCTTGTTTTATACAGGACTTGCATTCCAAGATCCTGATTGGGAAAGGTATCCACAAAGGTGGATTGTATCTTCTTGAGCCTGTCCAAGATAGAAATATCGCCTTAAAAGTCAGCAGATCAGATGATCAATTGTGGTATGCTAGGCTTGGACATGCTTCAGAGGCTAAGATCACACCCTTATGATTAGACTTAGCTAATAAAACTAATATGATTCACTGTGATGCTTGTATAAGGGCAAAACAATCTAGATTATCCTTCTCTTCTAGTTCAATAAAGACTAATTCTTGTTTTGATCTTATACATTGTGATATTTGGGGTCCTTATAGAAATTCTTCTTTAACTGGTGATCACTATTTTCTATCTATAGTTGATGATTATAGTAGAGGTATTTGGATTTATCTCATGAGATATAAATCAAAAGTTGAACAAATCCTACCTATGTTCATCAACATGATTCAAACACAATTTGGGAAACAAATTAAGAAAATTAGACCTGACAATGGCTTGGAGTTTATCTCTAGGTATATGCAAGATTTTTATGTAGGAAAAGGCATCATTATGGAACTCGACTGCACCTACACACCTCAGCAAAATGGGGTTGTAGAAAGGAAGCACAGACATATCCTGGAAACAGCAAGAGCATTGAGATTCCATGCTGGACTTTCTGTCACTTTTTGGGGAGAGTGTGTACTCACTGCAGTGCACATCATAAACAAACTACCTTCAAAAGTCATCAATGGTAAATCTCCTTTTGAAGTCTTGTATGGTAAAAAACCTGATTACTCTCATTTAAAAGTGTTTGGATGCTTAGTGTATGCTTTGAAACATAAGAGAGATGGGAAGTTTGATGAGAGGGAGAGTGTTTGCATTTTCATGGGTTATCCTATAGGTCAAAAAGGTTACAAAGTATACAATATTGAAACTAAAGAGTGTTATGTATCTATGGATATTGTGTTTCTTGAGAAAGATTCCCTTTTAAAACAAAAATTGAGACTGTGCAACAGCCTCACACAGAATTCTTGCAAGATGCATTACAAGAAACACAACTAGATACAGATGCCTCTGTTGGCTAACTGAAACTACAAGTGCTATGGACATCCCTGATGCTCAAACAACAAAACAAAATGACATAGATAAGGAGAGGATAAGTGATGGAGAGCAGGTAGCTTTGAGGAACTCAAGTGGGAGAATTAGGCAATTACCAACACATTTAAAAGACTATGAAGTTGATCTTCCACCTTCTATTGTCAATTCTTCAACTGAAAACTCTATTCCTTATCCTCTATCCAACTATGTTTCTTATGATAAATTTTCATATGCTCACACTGGTTTTCTAGCTACCATCTCTTCCCAAGATGAGCCAAGGAATTTTTCACAGGCAGCTAAGCACAAGCATTGGAGAGAAGCTATGCAAAAGGAAATTGAGGCATTAGAGAAAAATGAGACATGGACTCTTACAGATCTTCCCCCAAACAAACATGCAGTGGAATCCAAATGGATTTACAAAATAAAGTATCAACCTAATGGCAAAATAGAAAGATATAAATCTAGATTGGTTGCTCGAGGGTTCACACAAATAGAGGGAGAGGACTTCTATGAAACGTTTGCACCAGTGGCAAAGTTGGTAACAGTCAGAACCTTCCTCACCATAGTTGCTGCCAAAGGTTGGATTGTACATCAATTGGATATATATAAACAATGCCTTCCTCCAGGGAGATTTATTAGAAGAAATCTACATGAAGATTCCTCAAGGCTTTGCAAAGGAAAGAGATCATAGGGTGTGTAAACTCAAGAAATCCCTCTATGGATTAAAACAGGCATCACGAAACAGGTACCAAAAGTTTACTAAGGCATTGGAACTGATAGGTTTTGAGCAATCCAGAGCTGATCACTCTCTATTCATCTACAACAAAAAAGGAGTTTTTCTTACTGCTCTTATATACGTTGACGATATAATCCTGGCTGGAAATAATATGTGTATTTTGCAGCAGGTCAAACAGCTTTTGGACAAAAGGTTTAGCATCAAAGACTTAGGAGCATTGAAGTACTTCTTAGGAATTGAAGTTGCACGATCAGAGAAAGGAATCACGCTTAGCCAAAGAAAGTATGCAATTGACATCCTAAAAGAGACTAAGATGCAAAACTGCAGACCAAGCAAGACTCCTATGGAGCAGAACTGCAAATTAAAACCAGACATTGATGATCCCGAAGCTGATGCAATAAAATATAGAAGGATCCTAGGCAGATTGCTCTACCTCACCATAACAAGACCTGACCTTACATACTCAGTTAACACCTTGTGCCAATTCACCAAGACAACTTCACATGAATGTTGTTGACATGCGAATCACGAGGTACATCAAAACTACAGCAGGACAAGGAATTCTCCTGCCAAGCAACAACAACTTGCAACTTGAAGCTTATTGTGATACTGATTGGGGAGGATGTCCCATCACCAGATGGTCCTGTACAGGTTACACAATCACACTTGGCGGCACTCCTATTTCATGGAAAACAAAGAGGCAGACAGTAGTTGCCAAGTCTTCAGCCGAAGCTAAGTACAGATCTATGGCAACCACTGTCAGTGAAGTTATCTGGCTCAGATGGCTGCTGCATGAACTGACAATGACTCAAGAAGAACCAACAAGGCTATTTTGTGACAACCAAACAACTCTACATATAGCTGCTAACCCTGTTTTCCATGAAAGGAAGAAACACGTGGAGATGGACTACTACTTTGTAAGAGAAAGAATTCAATCCAAAGAAATTGAAGCCCTCTAAATTGGCATTAGAGATCAGGTTGCAGACATGTTGACAAAACCCTTGGGAAAGGATTGACTAATTTTCCTTCTCAACAAGTTGGAATTAGCGAATCTCTATGCTCCAACTTGAGGGGGAGTGATAAATTTAAAGTATAATACACTAAGCTAAAGTTAGTTTAGTTAGTTAAGTCCCCTTTCTGTTTTAGGAAAGTTTGTTAGTAATAAAAAGTTAGTTACATCCCAAATAGAAAGGTTGCTTGAGTATGAAGCTAACTAAGTCCTATATAAGGAACCAACTCTTGTACATTCCAATGCAATTAATGAAATACAAAAGTGACGTATATTCAGATATATGCTTTCTTAAGTTTTACAAATATCTCGATGCAAGAAGCGTTAGACCTCATTTATTTACTATGAAAATTTCTACTATATTGCCTCCTCATGTTAATAATAGAAGAGACATTCGTATTTGGCCTGATGATAGATTTGGTAACTTCTTGGTTTCTAGTGCTTATCAACTTTTTGCACGGTCACTTTCAAAGGAACCAGGTTCAACACTGGAATCGTGTTTGGAAGTTGCAGGTCCTGAGTGTGTTCATTACTTTTTTTTGGCAAATTAGTCATGCATGCTAGGCTAATTACAAATGAATGGTGACATAAAAGGGGACTGGGAGATCCTTTTTGTCATCATCGCACAGATTCAGTGGAGTCCATTTTGCACATTCTGAGGGATTGCCCTTTGGCAACTTTTCTTTGGAGTCATTTGGTGTAATGTCGATCGTTTCTTCTTGGGAGATCTACACCAATGAGATTTAGATCCTCTCATGTTGGAATTTAATATGAGGGGGTCGTGTTGGGGAATCTCACAGTTAAATCTCACTTTCACAGATGTACTTAAGACAGCGTCTCTGATATGTTTTGTAAATAATTTATCATTCCTGCCTAATGAATTATGATGCTATATACAAGGGTACTTAAGGCACTACTCTTTAGCTATTTGGTATACACTTCCAATGGAGTTGCTATAGTGGCTGACTCAGAAATTGACTTGATGCCGATGGCATACCAAGGAAAACATAATTCTTAGAGGTTGAAGAAACATAGGAAATAAAACTAGCTAGAAGCAAATTACTCTAAACCTCTGGCTGCAAACAGTTTGGTTTTTTATTGGCCTGTATTATATGTTAGGAGTTGCAGCTTCAGGACATTGCTACAACAACATTAGACCATTGCATTTAACCCAATATTCATAAACAAGCCAATGTATGCAAGCCTTAAGTGAGATATTTGGGCCATATTCATGATAGAAAGGGAGCGAGTATAACATTCCTAACATTTGCAACAGGTTAACTAGTCAATTGCATGTGTAAAACAAAAGAAAAATCAATGATAACATTTAGAAGCTCTTTGACTTCCTTTATTTTCTTTCATATTCTTAATCGTCTTCTTTTTCTCATCAAGGCTTCACTGTAAGTTGGAACATGTGACTCCATAATAAAATGTGCAGGAGAGGGTGCTCTAATCTCAACAATCAAGTATTGGAACTCCCATTCAGTGTCAACCGGGCCTTTGAACATCTTGGATAATACTTTTCCTTGTCCATGGGCCCCTCGCATGTAGAAATTAACCTGTAACCCAATTGGACATACTTCTGTGTAAATCATATTATCAGCAGAATTGATACTGTTGTAAAATGATATGTATCTTCCATGGTAAAATAAATTTTAAAAATTAGAAAATCACACGAAAACAATATGACAAAGGTAACCAGTGAAATTCACCAAACCTTCCATCTTTTCTCTCCCTAACTTTTTTATCCTCTTTTTGTTTTCTTTTTTCAAGGGCACCTAGCAAATTAGCTATCATAAAATGTGTATAAATCGGCAAATAAAATTTGCTATATGCTAAAAATTTACCTCTGCATGCTCAACACCATCTTCATTAGACCATATCCTATAAGGAATATTTTTGGAAAAAGGAGCATTTTCACTCTCTTGACCATAAACTGTGATTGGAGATCCAATCCTCTTTATGACCTGATACGATCCAAATCATGTTTTGATTTAGTCATTTGGTATGCGCAAAATAAAATTATAGAATTTGCGTGTTCATGCCATAATATGGTTAAAATATATATATGGATGCACCCGATCACCCTTCACTTATGTTTCTAAATAAGAAGCAGGAATCATTGTTTGCTACTGAAGCATCTAAGGGTAAATTTAGAACCTTATAAAAGAAACACTCCACTCACCTTAGCATCATCTTCAATTCTTTTGAACGTCTTGCGACAGATCACGTACCTGTTACCAACGTATCACATTAAGACTGAGATCAAAGAAAAAGGAAAAACTTAAAGCAATAATTCATGAAAAAAAAAATTGTTGCACAGGTCCCTTTTGGAATAGTTTGTTAAAGCACCTATATAAAAAATAACTTCATACCGTGAGCTATGGAATATTTTATTCCAATATCATGGCAGATATGGATACTTAATTATATCAGCTATTTATCATTTAGGGGCCTTAATTGACATGTGAGTAATTCAGAGATAAGACGTATCAGATTTCTGATTTGATAATTGATCATCATTAGTTATATGATATGGATAAAATATGAGTGGATGTCATTAATAACCAATTTTGGAATAATGGGAATCTTAATTGGTCATCACCCTACATATATGCTATGGTCCCCAATACACCGGACACAACGCACGCCACATCTTCTCCCCATCTGAAGAGCGACTAAGGCATAAGGAGTCCAGGAAGAACTACAAGCCAACGGGTGTTGTTACCCGTCTATCTCTTTCTCCATTCTCTCTCGTGTTTCAGATCCTAAGGATAAGGAGTCCAGGAAGAACTACAAGCCAACGGGTGTTGTTACCCGTCTATCTCTTTCTCCATTCTCTCTCTCGTGTTTCAGATCCTAAGACTATCAAGCTATGTTTGTTCGTGATTGATTGCGGTAGAGATTCCGCAATAGTTGGCGATCAAATATATTACTATTGAAGAACGCTTAAGATCAGGAATACAACATTGATCCATGTATTTATTCAAGTCTATGAATCCTTAGTAATATGACATGATGTAGATCCTAGGCTTTGTGGTGTTTTGCTCTAGGGTATATGCATCTAATTATGTATGCTTTAAAGAATAAAGAAAAATCAAGAATCTAAAGGATTAATTCCAACAAGTGGTATCAGAGGGGTCTTCAATGTTGGATTATTAGGATTTATAAGTGTACTGTCCGAAAAGATAAGGCCAATGACTTGTTAATAAACTGGACTAACCGAGCTTACTCTTATAAATGGGCCTTGACCCGAACTCCTCCGAAGCCGAGGACTCGCTAATACACTTATCACCCGAGAATAAATACTCGGGTCTATTCCACAGCAGGCCACGGATGAAGATATCTCAACCCCGAGCTATCTAGTCACAACTGACTGGGTCGAATATCTCGCTGGTCCAAATATCTCTCCGTATAACTCAGAGCCTTATCCTTATCATTATCTAACTACAATAACAACCCGATCCTAACAAATAGGATCTCAATAACAGTCCTACTCAAACTGTTACACATAAACATCTCTATAAAAGGGGTCTAACCCCCTCACTTAGAACGACGTTTGCTTTGATTCCCATTTGGATACGTAGGAGCAGAATCTCAATTCTGTCAAGCACATTCCAAAACACTCCCACTAAACTTTCTTCGGTCGAGTATCTCTCATCTGAGATATTTGGACGGAACATTTGGCACCGTCTGTGGGAAACGAAGCAAAACTTGCCCATACCAAAAACAGACAGATCGAAGCAGGAGGAGCCACAGAGATAGAAGAGGAGTTGGGGGAGATTGTTGATGAAGTGGGAGAAAAGGAAACATGTTTCTGCATTTGACAGGGAACAATAATGGCTCGTCTCACCATTGCCGAATAGAGATCAATTTTGGTGTTCTCATCAGAGATTATCACAGGGAAGAAATAATCTTTTCATCTTGCTCTTTATTCATTATTTAATTAGTTATTGACATATTATACACTAAAATATTATCCAATGCTAGTTGAGATCTAGTCGGAAGTGCCAATGAGCATATGAATTGATTATTTCATACCATTGTTTACTCATGCAATTTTCGGAAAAAATCCAAGGAGGAGGATGAGAAGCGTAGGTGTAGAGTGGCTGGAAATCGGTGGGATCGAGATTTTCTGTTTTGGAGGATAATGAGCAACCGCCTGAATAATTGGTTTGAAATGGTCAAAGATGGATTTACTTCATTATCTTTATTATGATCTTTATCGCATATTATTTTGAAATTTAAAGTTGTCTAGAATTTAGATTATCTTTTTAACTGCCATCCACTAAGTGAAATTTGGCCGTTTGAAGATGGGTATGGATATGCAGTTTTCATGATAATCCTGTGAGTTGTGGATGGTGCATGATAAACCCTGATGAACTCGGCTTATGCTGTTCCGCCACCCCGGCGATTCAGTCACCGCATCTTGGCATGCCTCGATGAGTTCGGCAATTCTGACGATTTCTGCCACTGCTTTCTCACATCTCTCTGAGAGAGTGGGCACGGCACTACTGAGTTAACTCAGTCCCCTCTGAGTCAATGGAAAGCAACAATGCAAGTCACATGCTGACCCGGTGACAAATGATCCTATATCAAGAAGGCAGGAAGGAAGGACGTGTGGAGAAGGGAGTTTTTCTTAACCGATGGAGAAAAAGAATGAGGTGGTGCAAGCATGTGCCAGCTTGTTTCTTTGTCAGATGATAATCATGGAACGGCTTAATCCTTGGAAATTCTCTACAACATGCAAGTTCGCATCCATTATTTCATAATACAGTTCGGTCACGTGAAAATCATAATGGTAGCAGGATTTTCCAAGTTAAGCATTTTTCATCCGAGGTAGGTGACAAAAGTGACTTGGTTGAGTCAACTCAGTCCCCTGCGAGTAAACGAGTTCTGTATGGCTACAGTGGTCTCAATGTCTATGGAGTAAGGAGAGTGTGGCAGATCATTTACTCAATTGGAAGAAGCACTGTTGTGTACAATGTGGATATGACCCAGGTGGTGAATGCTGATACGCGAATGTGGTACTATCCAAGTTGCCTTCCTTAGTATCAGAGTCTATTGCCATCAAATATGTCTTAAGCTCGATTTAATCGGATTCTGGGTAGAAATAAGGAGTTAAATAAAAAAATATGAATGGAGTTATAAGGAAGCAAAAATCTTGGCAAGAGCTATGGTGATATCAAGTCCTTAAGACGAGAATGATCTCAGTAAAAGACACTCGAAGCCCTTAAAAACGAGCATGACTTCGGGTAAAAGGCAATTCAAGTCCTTAAAAACGAGCATGACTTAGGGTAAAAGGCAATTCAAAGTCCTTAAAAACGAGCAAGATCTAGGGTAAAAGGCACTCAAAGTCATTAAAGACGAGCAAGATTCTCTGATAAAAGGTAACATAAGTCCTTAAAGACGAGTTAATTCTCGGGTAAGACATTATTATGTTGTATCTTATTTTATTCGATGATGTTTGATATGAAATATGGGATGTGAAAGCCATAATTCTCAAAAGAGAATGTTATGTTTTTATTTGGACTTTAAGTCCAAGTTACTATATAGTGATGCAGGTGGTGAGAGGGTAGTACTGTCCAGTGGAGGATGAATGACTAAAAAATATAGTTGACTTATTTTTTAAGTTAGCACAAAAATGAACTGCAAAGTTCTCGATTGAACGAAGTAGGTATACTATATTCGGAAGTGAATATCCCAGTTTATGGAATACTATCGAGGTTATTATATTTAGACGTGATCAGAGCATTGTGTTTTGACACAAATATGTGAATATCAGATAAGGGTGAAGTTAAAGTTTATTTTATATTTTTTTATGGCAGCACATCGATATGCCTTGGAGTTTATATCATATTGATATCCTTGTTTATACATGTGATGACGTTTTGTTGTTGTCCTAGTTGAAGTTGTATTTGAACGGATGTATATATAAACAAAAAGAAGCAAGGAAGGATCACATGGAAGGCAAGTTGGCAGCAAACTGGGGAGGGCCATTCCGGGTAGTATAAAACTTGGGGAACAGAGCATATAGGTTAGAAGAGTTGTCCGGGAAGCCTATCCCGAGGACTTGGAATGCTTCGCATTTAAAATTTTATTATAGTTGATGTATATAGTCAGGTGATGTACTCTTTTTCCTACCTCGGTATTTTATCCCAAAAAGGGTTTTGACCGAGAAGGTTTTAACGAGGCACACCGTAGACTTCCTTTTTATCCAATAAAATAATTTATTATGAACATTGTTTTCTTGATTTGCCGATGTATGTGTTTCGCAAACATTAAGTTTTTAAGGCCAAGTTTGAGCCTGAAGGCCGAGTTCGAGCCAATTAAATTATTTAAGGCCAAGTTTGAGCCTAAAGGCCGAGTTAGCCTAAAGGCCGAGTTCGAGCCAATTAAATTATTTAAGGCCAAGTTTGAGCCTAAAGGCCGAGTGCGAGCCAATTAAATTGTCTAAGGCCAAGTTTGAGCCTGAAGGCCGAGTACGAGCCATTAAATTGTGAAGGCCAAGTTTGAGCCTAAAGGCCGAGTTCGCGCCATTTAAATTATAAAGGCCGAGTTCGAGCCATTTAAATTATTAAGGCCGAGTACGAGCCATTAAATTGTTAAGGCCAAGTTTGAGCCTAAAGGCCGAGTACGAGCCATTAAATTGTTAAGGCCAAGTTTGAGCCTAAAGGCCGAGTTCGAGCCATTTAAATTATAAAGGCCGAGTTCGAGCCATTTAAATTATTAAGGCCGAGTACGAGCCATTAAATTGTTAAGGCCAAGTTTGAGCCTAAAGGCCGAGTACGAGCCATTAAATTGTTAAGGCCAAGTTTGAGCCTAATGGCCGAGATCGAGCCATTTAAATTATAAAGGCCGAGTTCGAGCCATTTAAATTATTAAGGCCGAGTACGAGCTATTAAATTGTTAAGGCCAAGTTTGAGCCTAAAGGCCGACTACGAGCCATTAAATTGTTAAGGCCAAGTTTTAAGCCTAAAGGCCGAGTTCGAGCCATTTAAATCCTCGGAACTGGAGCAAGTCCACGTGGCCGAAGCATAAGCTCGGTTTAATACTTGTCAGCTCTTTCGCTTATTTAAGCTCAGAGCTTTGGGGGCTTGTGTACTGGCCGAAAAGATAAGGCCGATGACTTGTTAATAAACTGGACTAACCGAGCTTACTCTTATAAATGGGCCTTGACCCGAACTCCTCCGAAGCCGATGACTCGCTAATTCACTTATCAGCCGAGAATAGATACTCGGGTCTATTCCACAGCAGGCCACGGATGAAGATATCTCGACCCCGAGCTATCTAGTCACAACTGACTGGGCCGAATATCTCGCTGGTCCAAATATCTCTCCGTATAACTCGGAGCCTTATCCTTATCATTATCTAACTACAATAACAACCCGATCCTAACAAATAGGATCTCAATAACAGTCCTACTCAAACTGTTACACATAAACATCTCTATAAAAAGGGGTCTAACCCCCTCACTTAGAACAACGTTTGCTTTGATTCCCATTTGGATACGTAGGAGCAGAATCTCAATTCTGTCAAGCACATTCCAAAACACTCCCACTAAACTTTCTTCGGCCGAGTATCTCTCATCTGAGATATTTGGACGGAACAATAAGGAAGTATTTTTTTTTAATAATTGGATTTCGGTTATGAATTATTTTTTTCTATAAAATAATTTTGAAACCAAATGTATGGATCCAGGTTTGTTTTAATTTTTTTATGAAAAGCAATTAAAGTATGGGTTTTGCTTTTTGTTTATTATGATACAATATATACATGTATGAAATTAAATTGGGTGTATGTATGATCGTGAACAATGGATTTAGGATACCATGTTTTTACTAGTAGTTCCCTAAATGCTGCTATGTTCGGAAATTATGTAAGCTACGATCAGTGAAGCCAAGTTTTTTTATTTTTATTTTATGGTTTCATCCTTTTGTAACGATGGATACACGCATCGGCGCATCGCTATGCGAATTTCTTTTTGAAAGTATGACCGTGTGGGAAAAGATTGGCTTTTCCATACTGTTTCACGGTTTCACACCGTGTTGTGGAACACCGACGTGAGTCAAGGCTGCTAATTTTTGGTAGCAGCAACCAGCAAGTATGGGCATGGCCTGTACTGCATTAAAAAAATAACATATTAAAAAGAACGTATATGCTTATGGTTTTATCCTTTGGTGATTTGATTGCTTTATTGCACTAAAAATGGATCCAAAATTTCAAACGTGATTGACGATGGCTTTAAAAACATGATGCCCTTCTTTACGATAATAAATATAATTGGATAAATCAAATAAATTGAATTGTTTTTTGTTTTTCAATTTGATTACGGTGAATGCTTTTAGAGAATAAAGCTTTTATTTGGTTTTAATATATTTATTATATCATGTATAATGGATCCGGAAACGTGATTGCATGTAATTAAGCATTGAAGTTTCAATGTTTAGCATGGATTGAGCAGATTTTAGAATCCTCACTTGTTAAATTGTCTGATAATTTTGGTTGAGTTGGTTGAAACAACACGTTGCCGAAGTAACCTCTGTTGCGTAAATTTGATCCAATTGAATTTACAAAAGATGTAGTATGGAATTATTCATACGAGTTGTTGTCGGCCCGAAGAAAGACACAGTTTGACCGGATAATTACATACCTGTGATGATAAATGTGTGGTGATTATAAAAGTATTTTCCATGTGGATAATGGGATGCCCGAAGGTGACTATTATTTGACAGGATTTATCACCAATATTTGATCATTGCGTTGAGAGTACCACTAGCAGTTAATTTTTTTACAATCCGAAGATTGGGAATTAATGATGTGCTTGGTATCTTGTTTGAGTCTTTAATTCGTCAATTTGGATTTCGAGTGAGCCAATTAAGGTACGAAGTCATCAAGGTGATCTCTCTTGTAGAAATTGCTCATAAGAGATATTGAATGTTGTGTGGGTGCATATCCATGCGGGTATTAATCGGCCCAAAGGAAAGTTAATATTTGGCCCGGTTGCATTCACACTTGTGATGGTAAACACGTAATGATTATAAAGATAATTTTCATGTGAATAACAGAATGGCCAAAGATGGCTGTTGTTTGACAGAAATTATCATTAGTGTTTGATCATTACAACAAAATACCACTAGCAATTAATGTTACTGTCCTAAGACTTGATATTAATGGTGCACTAGGTATTTTGGTGAGTACCTTTTATTTGGTACATTTGTTCTCTTAAAGGCTAATATTTTTCTGAGTTAAATTTATTTTCGATCTTTAAAAGTTATGAATTTTAGGTTTGAAAGGAGAACATTTATTGTTCTTGCATCTAGACCTTGCATAAAGATGGAGAAACCCACTTTCTCTCACACAAGTCAGTACCTCTGAAGATAGAATCAAGTATAGAACGTGGGACCACTCCAATTGCTTGGGTCTTATGATCATAAAGCATAATATTCCAGAAATCTTTAGGGGTGATATTTCGGATGGCATAATTAATGACAGATTCCCTTGCTAAAGTAGAAAAGTGCTTTCTAAAAACAATAAAGGCGAAAACAAGCACTCATTGAAGAGCTAGTTTTTTCGTTATGTATAAAGGCAAAGGAAATTTAAGGAACACTTAATGGAAATGTCCAATCTTGCTCGTAAACTTAAGGCGTTAAAGCTTGGGCAGTCTAACGACTTGCTCATGCACTTAGCATTTGGTGTTCTTTCATGCACAATTCAGTCAATTCAAGTCAGTTTATAGCTACTGAAAGGAGAAATGATATCTTAATGAATTCATTTCATAAGGTGTGTAAGAAAGAAAATGATGAAGCAAGAGAAGACAAATGGTGCTCATTTGGTGAATACCTCTAAAGATAAGGGCAAACAAAATAAAATTAAGAATGAAGCTGCTAAGGGCCCATCTTAAAAGAAACAACTAAGGTCGTAATTGTTTCTTTTATAAAGACATCAGACATCTAAAGAAGAAATGTCCCAAATATCATGTTTGGCATGCCTATAAAGAATTGTCTGAACTGATGAAGGTTAAGTGGTGCTGAAAGATGCATCTATATTGGAGTTAACCAAGTCAGTAAAAGATAAGGCTATTGACGTTTCAGATTGTTGTTACTGGCTAATATTTGGAATTTAAAGACATTTTGGTTTAGTCATCATTTAGATGAAATTTGGTTTTGGTTTCTTATTGAACAAATCAAGAATAATTTTTGTTCATTTAGAAACGATGGATTTAATTTGTATTTTAAATTCAAATATTGTTGGAACCAGTTAAGCTATGGACTGTGACGATCTATAATTTCTTGGTATTGAAACCTCTTGTGGTAAAACATTGAGTGGGAGTCATATGACACTAAGCATAAAGTTGACAATAAAAATTAAGGAACATTGTGATACAAACATTCAGGGCACATCTCTATAAATAGAGTTGAGCAACTTGTATAAGGGAATCCTAGATTCCATCGGCCTTATACATTTTATTCTTTGTATTAAATGCATTAAAGATAAATAGATTAGAACATGGCTATCAAGAATACAGTTAAGTCCTAGCAATGACTCTTAAAGATATGGTGAGGAGTATGATTAGTCATTCTACCTTACCAGAGTCACTATGGAAGTAACAATAAGGATTGCAGCTTAAATGCTTAACAGAGAACCAACTAAAGTAACCGACCAATCACTTTTAAGTATAGGAATATCCAACTAAGGCAAGACCTTGTAAGCCTCGCGAAGGAAATTGGAGTCCCAAACAGTAAGTGGCTACCTTATTGGTTACTCTGATAGTTCAAAGGGGTATTCAAATTTTTTTTTAAAGCCCAAGTTAAAGATACCTTGAGACAGGAACTGAATAGTTCTTTGAGGATATTGAGTTTGGGGGAGATAGGGTTAGAGACATTATCTTCGAGGAAGAATTGGTTCTAATCCCTGAACCAATTCATATAGTTGCTATTTGTGTAGCAAATTTGGATCATTGTGAGGATATTGTTGTTATTCTTCCTATTCAAGATAAGGAAATTATTCCCGAAGGTCAAACTCAACACCCTCAAGAACTAGCGCATCAAGAGTCATTGCATTTTGCCATGATCCACTAAAGAAAGGATGAATACTATTTTGGATAATTATGTAGTATTTCTCCACGAACATAAGGTAAATGGTGTAATGGAAGATGATGATTCTATCAACTTCCACCAAACCATATGAAGTTTCAATTTGAAAAGTGGATTGAAGGAATGCGTACAAGCTCAAGCTAGACAATAAGGTTGAAACTTATCCTATTACTTGAAAGTTTCAAAGGACTATACTCAAAAGAAAGGATTGATTGTAAAGAGTCCTTCTTTTCAGTACCAATGGAGGACTCTTTTAGGACAATCGTGGCTCTCGTTGCTCATTATAATTTGGAGCTTCATAAGATGGATGTCAAGACAGTGTTTCTCAATGGTCACATTGATGAAACAGATGTATATAGCGTAACTGTAAAACCTTGAGTCGAAAGACCTAGAGAAGGTGGTTTGCAAACTGACAGAATCTATCTATGGGCTAAAGAATGTGTCTCATTAGTGATACCACATGGCCCATCAGGTGATTGTCTCATTTAGTTTTGAGATAAATATCGTAGACAACTGTGGGTTCACAATTTCAGTGGGAGCAAATTTATACTCTTGGTGTTATATGTTGACATTTTACTAGCCAGCAGGGATATAGGCTCATTGCACGAAACCAAGAAATTTCTAACGAATTTTTTTTTTTGAGATGAAAGATCTTGGGGATGCCTCTTTTGTCTTAGGAATTCAGGTACTTAGAGATCACTCTCGAGGTATCCATGGATTATCACAAAAGACCTATATCGATACAGTTTTGGATAGGTTCAACATGAGAGATAGTAAACCAGGGAATACCCCTATAACTAAGGGAGACTATTTTAGTCTCAATTAATGCCCAAAAGGAAATCTGGAATGCAGGAAATACAGAAGATTCCCTATGCTTCAGCTGTGGGAAATCTTATGTATGCTCAGGTTTGTACGCATCCGGACATAGCGTACATAATTCAGTGTTAGACAGATACTGGAGCAATCCAGAAAAGGATCATTGGAAAGCAGTCAAAATGATCATAATGTACTTAAAGAGAACAAAAGAATATATGTTCATGGATCAGAGATCTGATAGTTCATAAGGTATTATGACTCCAATCTTGTTGGGTGCCAAGATAGAAGGCATCCAACCTCAGGATATGGCTGAAGAATTTTGTCAATGGGCTGCGTATAATAAAAGGAATTGAAAGACCACTCGATTTATATTGTGACAATAAGTCAGTTGTGTTGTACTCCAATAATAACATGAGTTTAATGAAGTTGAAGGTTATCGATATCAAGTTTCCAATTATCTATAGAACATACAGAAACAAACTTTATGCAAGCTAACCCACTAGCCAAAGGCTTGACACCTAAGGTCTTTCATGAGCATGTTGCTCACATGGGTGTTGGTTTTGAGGTTGCCTTAGATTAGTGGGAGTTTTCTTTTTGTTATCTTGTTCTATGTTCTATGTTTTGGATTTGGTGCAAAATTTATGTTATGTTTGATTTTCTGCAGAAATAAAGTTTATGAGGTTATTATTATTATAACTATCTTAAGTTTTGGTTATGTGCAAATATTTAATTTTCACATAAGGAACTTAGGTATGATCTCAATAAAGACTTAAGTTTGACCAGTTAGAAATAGGCATGATTTAGAGATCACATTGCATGAAATTTCCATGCCATTCATCCATATCGATCTATGTCATCAAGTGCATTGATATGGTGGTAGTCGGGGTTTAGTCACGATATACGTTAGTGGCAACAGCCGCGGTGATCCCATTATTGATGTATGAGGTGAACCAGATTGTAAAGTGGAAATCTAAGGATAAATAGCATTAGGATGCGCGCCTAAAGAACTGTGACATAATTATTACAATATATTGCCCAAGTGGGACATTGTTGGAATATTTTATTCCAATATCATAATGTGGGTAGATATCGGTAGTTAATAATATCAACTGTTTATCATTTAGGGGCCTTAATTGATATGTGATCAATTTAAAGATAAGGCTTATCAGATTTCTGATATGATAATTGATTATCGTTAATTATCTGATATGGACAAAATATGAGTTGATATCATTGATAACCAATTTTGGAATAATGGGAACCCTAATTGGTCATCATCCTGCATATAGGCTATGGTCCCCAAATACACCGGACACAATGCACACCACCTCTTCTCCCCATTTGAAGAGCGACTAAGGCATAAGGAGTCCAGGTTGAGGAAGAACCACAAGCCAACGGGTGTTCATTACTCGTCTATCTCTTTCTCCATTCTCTCTCTCGTTTCAGATCTTAAGATTGTCAAGCTATGTTTGTTTGTGATTGATTGCCATAGAGATTCCGCAATAGTTGGCGATCAAATCTATTACTATTGAAGAACGCTTAAGATCAGGAACACGACATGGATCTGGGTATTTATTCAAGTCTATGAATCCTTAGTAATGTGATATATGATATAGATCCTAGACTTTGTGGTGTTTTGCTCTAGGGTATATGCATCTAGTTATGCATGCTTTAAAGAATAAAGAAAAATAAAGAATCTAAAGGATTAATTCCAACATGAGCTCCTTTTAAATTAAATTATTTGATATTTGGATACATACTTGAAGAAGAGCTTTCAATACCTTTCAAATTATGATGGGAAATAATTGTTTTATAAATATGTAAAGGAGCATCATAGTCATGCTGATTATAAGCTTTCGTACAAGACTATGTTGAAAATCTTAAAATTTTGGCTTCATAAAATAAGCTATAATTTTTAGGTTTGTAAGTTAGTTATTATTATTATTTTTTACATAAGCGGTTAATTTATGATATCCAAATGGGGTCATAGTGAAACATAGCCAAAATTTATAGCATCAAAGGATAAATAAGCATGGTAAGTGAATGAGTAGACAAAATCTGGCATATTCGTTTTGGATAAGATGAATTGAGCAAGAGGAAGGATTATATTGTTGAATACTTGGGTTGGCTGATCCGCAAAATAGGGTTCAAAACAGATAGCCCAAGAAGGAAGCCGAATCCCACAGAAGCCACAAAAAGTAAAGAGTATCGAAACACATGCAAAAACTAATCAAGCCCATCATCAATGAAACTTGTAAAAGATGTTACAGTGGTCTTCATAGTGTTTCGAAGCCGTGGAAGAAATGATGGAGCACCCGTGGATGCTTTTGAAGAAATGAGCCTCGATCCTTGGTTTTTTCTTATTATTCCTCCTGCCAAACATTTATTGGAATACAAGCACTCACTATCACTCATGATACACACATGGAAAGATTGAAGAAAGAAGAGAGAATTAGAGAATTAAAGAAGACTTAGAACTGAATTTTATTCAAATGCACACACTTCTACACTTAAACTATTTATAGACTTACACATACACTACTCTAACTCAACTAACTCACTCTTAGTTGTTACACTAACTATCCAACTAACAATAACAAACTAACTAATTACCTCATTTGAATTATCTTCAACACACCTCCTTAATTCAAATTAGTCAAAAACACAATACACAAAATACAATGACTAATACATCTCTAAACACAATTTTTCAGGATCCCATACTTTGAAGCACAAAGATCTAACCTCCATAGAAATACTCTCATATCCACTGGGGGTCCCATAATTTCAGAGTCCTTAAATATTTAAAAAAACAACACATAAACAAAATTAACTCGTTGATCTGGCGGACACTGACTCTTATCTGAAATCCTACATCGCCGGAGTCTTGTGTTCGATTTCCACCTTCAGCTGCTTTTATCAACTTTGAACAGATTTAGCAAAAATAAAGCGACCACACGCAGACGACCAATATCGAACACGCAACACGATGGATCGAACCACAACACTTTACCACTAAGATATAGCACCTATCGATGTAATTCATCAATCAAAAAATATATTTAACATGATCGAATTTCTTCCTTTTCAAGAAACTAAAACTTTCGTCTTCTTCCTTTCACTGAGCACGATTGGGGTTTCCAAAAACGCATTCAACACCCGAAATCAGAGGTTCATTACAAACCTCATCTATTGCTCCACCTCTATTCAACATATTCCCATCAAGATCACCACTTACCTTCTCCTTCACGTTGGTTAGCCATGGCTGTAACTCATCTTCTTTGTTATAACACAGCTCATCCTTGCACATCCATGGCGGCTCCGGCGTCACTTCCGGCAACCTCAAATCATACCATTTCTCGTCATCGCCACCATCAGCGACGGCACTACGTTCACACAGATCTCTGAACCTGACGCCATCTTTTTCGCTTCATCTGCTTTCCCATTCTTCCTTGCAGCGGTGGATTCTTCAATACGATGCACCGCTGTCTCGACCGCCATCCCCGGTACACCTTGTGCCGCTTATCCTCCTTTGCTATCATTCGTGTGAAGTTGGTCCTGCATCTCTTTCGCACAACTGTCGTTCTTCTTCGTCTCTGACGGCAGCTGCGGAGTAACCGAAAGATCGCCATCTGCAGTCTTTCCCCTCTCCTCGAGAATGGCATTACTGGTTGGGGTCTGTCGTGCGTTCTTCATTCCTGCCCTTCTCGTCCTCTTTCCCGGAGTAACCTCGACCACTTTACTAGGACCTCTGTACGGCGGCTTCGACTATGATGGTGGCGGTTTCTTGACCTCATCCACCTCATCGTTCCCTTTCTTGAATGAACGGTCATCATCTTCTCTTGCATTATTTGGCACTGCAATATCTTCATCTTCCTGAGGCTCATCTCTGGCATTCAATGGCTCTTCAGTGGCTTCAGATCCCTGAGCCAAGGTATCGTCCATACCCCCAAAATCTTCTTGTCCAGCAACTGCAGATATTCTCTCCAAGGTATCATTCATCCTAACAAGCAACAGCACCAGCATTCTTGCCTCCATCACCGCAACATATTCTCTCCTCGTCTTGCACTTGTTCTGAATGAATTTTTCCTCCACCGTGAGCAGTGCCCATTTCTTGGGTTTGCTGGCTTGCTGCCATCACTGCTCTTGCATCACCATCATTATTCTCCTTCTCAAGAGCCTTCTCTTTGGTCTTGTGTGCAGCACTCCTCTTCATTTTTTTTGGCACCTCCATACGCTTGTTGCAAGATTTCCCATGCATATTTAACATTCTTGACCGTGGAGATCTTCTCACGATTGGCCTTATCCACACATTGGCGGATGATAAAGGGAACTTCATCATCTCTCTTCTTGGAAGCACTCCCTTCCACACCATCGACACCTTCCATCACAATTTCCAGCACATCATGGAGTTAAAGGGAGAGAGAGAATAAAGTGAAGGAAAGGCATCTTCCGAGAGATTCAAACCTCTTAACTTTGTAGTTGTAGTGGCAACATCTTCAATGCTCCCTTTAGAACTCGAAGGAGCGGTACTCCACCATCAAAAATCGTTGATTTATTAATAAATAAAATTAGTGGCCAGGATTGATTACAGGTAAAGGGAAAAGCCGGTTATTTCAACACTCTTCGCTTGACCCATTGTTTCATATTCTTTGCTTCACCTTCAACCCTCGCTCTTCGCTCCGCAGCCATCAACGATCTCAGTGCCGCATGCGAACATGACCTTGCCTGCGTCTCCTTTTTCCATGTGAAATTTTGGATAAGCTCACCCTCAAGCCGCACGTGTCACCGACGATGGAACCCATCGTGGCGGCCGCATGTTCACACCTACCAAGATCTTGCTCTCCTCGAATCAGCCTCGCAAGCCCCTCCCTCTCAACTCCGGCTCGTCTATACTCGTCTTTGTGCTGTCCTTCTTGTCTTCTGCTCATCTCTGCAACTATTTCCTCTCCTCGGTGTCAGAGTGTGGATGAGAAAAGCTAAGAGAGCAATTCAATGAGTTGCTGCAGGAGAAGAAACTCAAATGTTAGGGATTCAACCACACCTTGGCCTTCACGATTACCAGGTTCGACACCTCGGTCTTGCCACGAAGATCGTCGCATGCTCCATGGACGTTTCTCCATTGGGGGCATTTGAATTTTTTGGGAATTTTTCCGTTTTTTTTAAAATAAAAGATGGTTCTTTGTTGTATGAATTGAGGGATTCTCTGTATCATTGTTATATCCAGATTTGTATGAAATTTGAAGTGGAATTATATAATATGAACTCCTATCTTCAATGTATTGTTTTGCCCATTTTCTGTTTGATGAAACTCCCAAACTAACATCATCATGATTTTACAATATTTTGTTGGTGATTGAACTCTTATTTGAATCTTTCTTCTTGTGTTTGTTTTAGAGCAGCGTTTGTTCTCCATGGACATCGGTGTCGTTCTCCATGACTGTCGTATTTGTTCAAGAGCAGTGTTGTTCGTTGTCCCGTGCTGCAGTTATAAATGGTTGCCTGGGATGCATTTTCCTTATGCTGTGAGCTTAATGCCTTGTACCTTTTTTTATTTGTTTTTTTTTATTTCCTTTATTTTCCTCAATACAAGTATGATAGAACCAGTGATGGCTGATGAGCAGTGAGGAGGGGGGGAGGTTGGAGGCTGAGCAATAGTGATATTTTTTTTTATAAAAAGAAGAAGAAGAAAGGGAATTGGGTAACTAGCCTGAGCAGGTCAAACTTCAGTGAGTATGGAAACTCAACCCTCACAATGGAGTATTGTAGAATTCTCCAGTTGTAGTAGTTGTCATTGGAAGGAAGCACGTGAAAGCGCCACATGGAATCAGAGGACGCCTTTCCGACAAGACCGGTGGTAGAGAATGCGTTTGGGAGGAAGCATTGCGGAGTCTCCAGGCTGAGGCTGCACGATGACACCATATCGCAGTGCATTGTGGTTTGCGAAATATGGCGAAGAGCGATAGAAGTAAAGTAAGAGGTACTTTCTGAACGGAATAACAAACTTTCTTAATTTTGTCTCATTTATTCATAGAAGAGTGTTATTTTGACACCAAAACCAAACACCAACACCTACTTTAATACTTTTCCCATATATTTATTCATTATTTCTCTCTCATCTTTTATCCTTTTCTTTTCTAAACTCACCATGTTTGGTGGTGTCAAAAGTTGGTGTCAAAATATCATTCCTCTTATTCATATTATGTTATGCCTTTCTGAGTAAAGTACCTATAATGATGCATGACGCCACACTCCTGAGGAAATAATAGCCAACCACTCTCCCAAACGGAAAAGTAAAAAAAAAAAAAAAAGACGCTCGATATAGTATACGTTTGGTTAAGATTTTGGAGAGCTCGGAATCAATTCCATAAGTAAAAACAAGATCAATAAAATTGAAAATAATTTATCTTGTGTTTAGGTGACAAAATCATGGTGAATAAAATTTATTCTGGTGTGGTTGAATTGATTCTAATGGAAGCAAGGATTCCTAGCTTTTGCGTTGAAGAAAATCAATTCTGGATGTGAGACCCACAAAATTTTTTATCTTTACACATCAAAAGTTATTCTACTTTTATCATCCAAATGAAATAAATTATTCTCAGCCCACTTTTAAATATCATTATCAAACACAAATCAATTTTTTAAACTCATTTTTTTAAAATCAATTCTTTTAGAATCAATTCTTCATAATTAATTCTATCAAAATCTAAAACAAACAGACCCATAATCATCAAATTGGTAGGGCCTTCCTCTATTGGGCTAGTAGCCCGGGGTTGTCATGTGCGCCATTGTGATAGATAGGTATATGCTTCCTGTACTGTTTCTAATGAAAATAAGACATATGTAATAGACGTTATATTTCTTATATTTTTACGGAGAATGTTAATCAGTTCCCTTAAGTTATTGGTTAAGGAATTAAAAGAAGAAAGTTTTCATTGAGAAGTTGTGTATTCAAAATTTTGAGAAGTGTTATTTTTAGTTTTCCCATGAAAATTTGCTTTTATTGGAATCCATAATCAATCCACTTAGGACACTTGTGAACAGGACCCCCTTTTTTTGGTAAACCAAGACCCTATTTTTATTTGTGAGCTTTTAGTCTTTTATACATGTTTTCTTCTCATTAAAAAATGGCACCACAAGTACCTATAGAATTATATCTAAGTTTTGTCATTTGGAAAACTGGAATCTAAAATAGAGAAAAATTATCATTGCATGAGAAATAATCATAATCAATTTGGGTATGGTTGGTTTAAAGGAGGGGATAGAAGATTTTAATTTGATATTGTGTTTAATTAAGAGTAAGGGAGGAGATGACAAATAACACTATTTGTTTAGGGAAGGACTTTAAAACTAATTTTCTTTTAGAATTTTGGATTTAAAATAGATAAGTAAGGATATTACATTATTCATCAATAGATTTTGTAAGTTGCTTCACATGGTAGGGGTTGATGGCTTCCATCTTTGTCTTCTCCAGCAGCTCTAGGTGGCTTAATGGAGCTTCCACAACGACTAAGAACATTAGAACAACCAACAGCAGCTAAAGGGCAACTGTGCACACACTGGCAGAGCACCGACAATAAACAACGATTGAATGAAGCTGCAAAGGTTTGTGAAGGCCGACAGAAGAACCCCATCATTACCATTGCAATGATAGGAATTCTTCTTTATGCTTTGTTTGGTAGAAGAGAATAAGAGAAAAGAGAAAGAAAGAAGTGACGCGTGATATATGGATCTTTAGAAACTGATTTGATCTGAAATTGTGGTTGCTTAGGATTCAAGCTACCCTAGTATATAAATAGAGCACTTAGGCTCGAAAATAGGGGAGACTTTGGAGGACTTGGGATGCTACCTTAGGCAAAAACTAGGATTTCTCTTCTTCTCCAAACTCTTCTTCTCTCTTAGGTTTTCTTTTATGCTTTTGTTAATCAAGCTTGACATGACCATGGCAATGCTTGAGTAGTCTTTTTATTACTAGGAATTGGGGCTATGCCCAAAATTTGTTTTATGTTTTGAATTGACGTTTTACTTCTTGTTAATTTCAATTCGCTTTCGATTTGATTCCTATTGCATGAATTACTTGTGAATTTGGTGCGCACTTATTTACATGTCATAGATACTCTAAGGAGGAACCTAGCGGTGAACTTAGGTATTGGATCTATAGGAATCAAACTTAGGACTTAAATCACGAGAGTTAGAAGCGGTCCTTCGAGGGTTCACGAATTGCCACAAAACTTAAATGGTTCAATTTAAATTCAATTACCACGAGAGTAGGGGTTGCTTTAATTGGGCATGGTTCTTGTAACCCGAGAGGGAGCATTAACTTATTTAGGATAAATTCGCCTTCAAAGCAATTTTCGATAATTAACAAGAGGGGTAGTCAATTTAGTAGCATGAGCGGTCTTGTTAGTAACCCAATTCCTGGAAATCTTTTTTCCATATTTAAAATCCCAAAAATATTTGATTTTAGTTTATTGTTTCTTTTATTTTCTCAAAATCTATTCACACTTATTTCTTAATCTAAAATAGTTGTTTAATTTGTGAAGTGGTACTTGGTTTCCCAATCCCTGAGTTCGATACTCTGTTTCTCACCGTTTTAATATTACTTGCTTCGATCCGGTACGCTTGCCGGAGCCCATCAACACACCAAATTTTTTTTTTATCTTCAATGACGAGGAGAAAACCAAAGGGAGAAGAGAGCTTATAGATAAAATTACTTACATACCCTTTTATAATTTCTCTCTCCAACTGTCACCCTTATTGGTAACAATGTCCTCAAAGGACAATGTTTCACTTCATCATAGAACCAAGCCTACTCCGACGACCTCCATGCCCACATTGCCACCATGACGACTTGATGATTGCATCATATTCTTTGAATGACATCTTTGATTTAAGGATAGTTCTTAACCATGAACAACTTTGAGGGACATGTTTCTTTTTCTCCATTTTTTTCACCTTTTCTCATTGAATTTCCACTACACACTCATTTTATATGACATGACCCAAAATTCTTAGCCATGAACGGTTGAAAGGGAAACCTAATCTTTCCCTTTCGTTACCTCACAAGCATACACGGTTTCAAACTCATCAAAAGTCAAGAGAATCATATTCTCTAATACATCAAATTAATAAATAGATTCATAAGAGTTAAGCAAAACTAGAGAAACGATGTACATAGTCCTGAATTCAAATTAACAAAAGGTAAGTCACCCTTTAACAAATTGGGTGCAAAGTCACAAAATAAAAGGAAAGAAAAGCTTCCACATGATATGCATGGCTCCCAAAGCAACTCCTATGTGTGAGGAGGTCTAGACTGATCAATACCCATGCCTACAACATATTAAAGGAGTGGGATGAGTATTAAACTCAGTGAGGGTTTCCCACACACACACATACAAACAAAACACATAAACGAAATTACCCAAATTAAATATATATGAAGAGCATCTTCAAAATGAGAAAGTACTTCGGGAATGAATTGTGACCTCATTAATAAACCAAAAAAATTTAAATATCAAGTTACTCTCACAAAGGCACTTAACATGAAATATCATATATACAATGATTGAGTCTTTGGGTCCCACTTGGGGTTGTCCACTCACGGTCCCCCGTCCCGACGGTTTTAATTTCTACTCCGGAGATACCGCATCCTTTGGCCAACAACATTACATCCCTCCCTGGTCGGATACCCAAAGATTCACACCATTATTCATCCAATCCAATCCATTCTAATAAGCACTTTCATCAATATCACAAACAACCAAATGTGGGAAATAACCTAATAAAACGATTAACATCATTAAATTATTGCCTTAGACCTACACATTAACATCAACATGAAATATACTTACACTACAAAAAAAGGCGACTTACCAACGGCCAAAAGCCGTCGAAAAAGCACGAAAGCCGTCAGAAACACTACATACCGACTGAATTTCCGACGGACACATATCCATCGGTAATAAGGGCATAGGAAAGGGTTTTCGATAGATCTGGGTCGTCCGTCGGAACACGCCCCACACGAAGCCCCTCATTACAGACGAATATGTCTGTCGGTAATTGTCAATGGAAGTTACCGACGGGCATTTCCGTCGGAAACTCTAAACTGCATTTACCGATGGAATTGTCCATCAGAAACAAGGGTTTTTTTATATTGATTTTTTAAATTTTATTTTAATTGATTTTTTATTTTATTTTATTTTATATTAATAATTAATTATTAATTTTAGTTAAATTTTTTATTAAAATTTAAATTTTATATTTTGAATATTAATTATTATATTTTATTTTAATTAATTATTATATTATTAATTAAAAACAAAACTGAAATTACAAATAAAATTTAAAAAGAAATTAAATTAAAATTAATTTAAAATAAAAACAAACTTAACATATAATACATACATAAAATATCCGTCTAGCTACAAAACTCTACTGCATCTATAACTATACTAATACCCATTACCATAATATCCGTCATCATCGTCCTAGCAGAGTAGTCTAGTCTGTCGGCGTCATATGACCATCATGCTATAGCTCAGAAGACAGATCGGCATCATGCGACTGTGGTGGTGGATCAGTAGAAGTAGTGGAGGGCTGACTGGCATGGAGGACCCCCTTGCAGAGCGTCGTGCCTGTCTAGTGGGAGGAAATCGAGCACAACGGTTATGAACGTAGAGAATGTCTCCATCTGTTGCATTATGCGCTCGTTCGCCTCCCTCTGCTGCTGCACCTCCCGCCTCAGTTGTTGCACCTCCTCAGCGTCCTGTGAACCGGAGGATGTAGGCTCCCGAATGGTCAAGCTCGGTGTCGACCCCTACGGATGGACTTGGCTAGGGTCACAATACCGTAAATCCGCCCTTTCTTCTTCCCGCCTGCCACATCCACCCAGACCCAGGTCTGTAGTCGCTCAACCTCGGCGGGGTCCAGCTGGAAAGGATCCGAGGCACCAGAGCAAAAGGCAGCCCACACACGCTAACTGGCTAAAGCTTACATTGTACTCCGCCTGCGATCAATACATTACAATCAATATATTATTAAACTATATATATATATATATATACATATAATAACCTATAATTTAAATGTAAAAAATACTCTCACCACTGTCTGCCACAACCTCTCATCAACAAATTCGCTGTTGTCCGATTGAATGTGTGTCTGCTCAAACACCGTAGGGACATTAACGGACCGGGCAAGCTGTCATGGCTACAACCGACACACAAATAAAATCAATTAATTATAAAATAATTTTTTAATAAAAATATACAGTTTATAAATAAAATTATTTATATATGCATACCATGTTAATGGCATGCTGCATATGGCTAATTGAACCACCAATGTGCATGATCCCACCCTTCTCGGAAGCCCGATTCCTCTTCGTCTGCTGACACTTCAGCTTGTAAGCTGGAGTGTCCTAGTACGAACATAGATGGGCCCAGATGTTGGACCCGATGTAATCCGGACATATCCGGCACTCCCTACGCTCTCATAGCATGTCCTCCAGTCTAGCAGCTGGTCGGTCGTCAAAGATAGCACGTATCTCTGAGGCATGCTCCGTAACCAGCGCACAAGCTCCTGTTAACAAAGAAAAAATATTAGTAACATTATAAATATATATATATATATAATGCGTGAAAAAAAGGGAAAATTACATGAAATAATAAACAACAACTTACCCCGAATCGTCCGAAGATGCGATCCCGGTCGTCCGTGAGGATCATCCCCCATGATAGTCAGATGCGACGATACTGCACCTTGATAGCGTAGGTAACGTGCTTCGATCCCACTTCGATGGGATGAAGCTGAAAAATTTGTAATTTTATTAATTCAACAATATGACAACCAAAAATATATATACTTATTGAATAGTAACTACAACAGTCAAAGTTAAAAAACATTAAATTAAATAAAACTTACGATCCAGAAACAGGTCGGATCCATGGTCGATCCTCAGGTGCAGGAACCTTGGCCCACTCAGGCAGGTCCTCCGTCGCGATCGACTGCTGCATTTCCCATTGGTCTCCAGGTACACGACTTGACCGTGGTAAGATACCACAACCAGGTATAGACCCGGAGAACAAAAGGAAATGCTTCGACCCTAAATTTCATCAACTATTTAAAAGATGAGAATCAATGAGTAATTAGTATATCAGTGGAGATAAAGTTTCTTCCCAAACTGTCCCAATTGGACAATTCAAGATTCAATAAAATGAGCGATACCATGACTACGAGTACACATGCTCAATAATATTGAACCTCGAACGAGTGACTAAGGTTTTTCTCAAGAACGTATTAACTATACTCTAAAATAAAATAAGTAATTAAGTAATAGGGATATTTAGCATAAACATTGACATTATTAACAAAACATCAAACACACAATTAAGCAACCATCATAATCAAAGTATTAACAAATAAAATTCAATCACATGTTTTAAATTATACGTCTGACTTTTGAATAAATCATTTGTTTTTTATATATTAATTTTATTTATTCAATACTTTTTTATTATTTTATTTACTCTATTTTTAATGTAATGTAATTATTTAGTTATTTACAAACTTAATTACTTATTTACAAACTACAATTAAATATTGGATACTAAATTACTTAATTACTTATTTAAAAACTTAATTTTATTATTGTTTACTAAAATTAGTCTTATTTGCATATTTAACTATTTTGCAATTCAATTTTCTTAACATTTTTGTTTTAATCACGGTTGATTTCGTCGACGCTTCCCGAAGGGCGTCATTTGTTTTTTTAAATTATATGTAGTTATTCAATCATTTTTTGATTTATTTATTCAATCTAATTTAATTATTATGTAATTACTTAGTTGTTTACATATTTAATTTTATATTGTTTTATATAATTAATTTTATTTTTTTTAGATATTTGACTAGTGGTTTTCAAATTTTTGTACACTGTGTAACAGCCTGATTTTAATTATGTTGTTCAACCGGTTAAAATATAATTAAATTATATTTTAAATTTGAGAGTTATAAAGTGTTTTTGATTAAAATAAAATCATATTCATAGTCTACTTTATGGTAGAGGGTTACAGTAAAATTTTCGGTTGAAAATTCAGACGAAAGTCGGTCTGTGTTTTCACTGCCGCTACAAGTTTACTATGCAGAAAACCTAATTTTGACCCGTGAACGAGATAATTAGTGTTTTATTATGTTTCCTTCAACTTTGGTTATTTTGAAAATTTTCGTTCAAAAATAAAATAAAATATTTTATTCGGGTGAAAACGTCGGAAGAATTACGATCGGAAATGCAACCGGGTACGAAATGGAGCAGAATAGGAGACAAAAAAGGCTTGAGGTGACATGAGGGAGTGAGGTGACTCACTAGAGGTATGGCCTAAGCTACCTCCTAAAAAGTGGTCATTATGGACTTTTTGAAATATATCATATTATATTCTAAAAACCTATTTTTCTCTTTCCTATTCAACCAAACAAGTCTTAAAGACAAAACTTGCTCTCCAAGCTCATCCTCTCTCCAAAATTTCGTGCTCCCCTCTCCCTCCTCTATATAATTATCACTCATCTTCATTCTCTCATTTTCTTCCTCCATCTTCATACTTCTTCAACTTCTTCCATTTCTTCTTTTTTCAAACACTTACAGCTTCAATTTTTATTAGTCTTTTCCACTTGAGTTCTTCATTAAAGTTCTTCATTATACTAAGGGTAATGTTCTCATATGAATCTTTTTTCAAGTTTCATCTTTTATTTGTTAGTTTTCTTTATGTGTTCTTTATATGCTTTAAACTTCTAAAATCTCTCTAAAATGGTAGAAAACTCCTTTTGAGTTGAAACCACTTTCTATAGTCTTGTATTAACTTATATTTTCACATACTAAGAGGTTGTATAAAACAAAAACCTCTACCTATCTCTTCCAATGAAGGGCGAATACTTGCATTTGTGACCTAGGAAGTTTTGTTTCAACTTTTGGAATATGATCATGTGTTTGAGTTTCTAATTATCCACTGATCTTAAATCTATAAAATCTTGGAAGTTTTGATAGCTTGTTCCTATGATGGCTGAAAATATGAATAAGTAAGCCTAGGATACTATGTTTCAACTTTCCAAGTATGATCATGGATTTAGAACTCTTAATACCTTGTGATTCTAAACCTAAGAGTTATTGTTAAACAAAGAATATTTTTCATCATCGTCCTATGATGGCCGAAGCTTAGTGTTTAGGTACTAGGATGTTTGAGTTTTTATTTTTCCAAAATGATCATGGACTGAAGCTCCATAAGATATTTGGATGCTAAGTCTAAGAGATTGGAAAGTTTAAGGATTTCTAACTTGTTTATTCTATGTTATTAAAGCTAGGATGTATCACTTTCATATTTCCAAGATGATCATGGACTTGAGCTCCATAAGATATTTGGATGCTAAGTCTAAGAGATTGGAATGTTTAAGTTTCCATTGTTTTCCAAAATGATCATGGATTTGAGCTCCATAAGATATTTGGATGCTAAGTCTAAGAGATTGGAAAGTTTAAGGATTTCTAACTTGTTTATTCTATGTTATTAAAGCTAGGATGTATTACTTTCATTTTCCAAGATGATCGTGGACTTGAGCTTCTTAAGATATTTGAATGCTAAGTCTAAGAGATTGGAATGTTTAAATTTCCATTGTTTTCCAAAATGATCATGGACTTGAGCTCCATAAGATATTTGGATGCTAAGTCTAAGAGATTGAAAAGTTTAAAGATTTCTAACCTATAAATCCTACGAAGGCCGAACCTAGAAGGTTATTGACCTAGGATACTTTGTTCTTATTTTTCCAAAAGATCATGGTTTTGAGCTCCTTAATACATATGGATGCTAAACCTAAGAGATTGGAAAGTTTAGTGAATGCTAGCCTATTTTACTAGCCTTGGTCGAATACCCTAAGTGTATAACTTAGTGGGATTTTAATTCAACTTTGTTAAATGATCATTGTTTATGAACTCCTAACACTTAAGGATCATAAATCCATGAGTTGTATAATTTTCGGGAATCTCTAATCCTAAGAACTAGTCTTGGCCGAACCTATACCTTGTGGTTTAGTGTTCTTATTTGATTTTAACTTGTGATTTTGTGTTCATAACCTTAGACTTCGATCGCAGAGGAAACGAGGACGTTCGTGGTATACCTCTTCGAGCATCTAACCTCCTTACCTTCACAGAAGGTGGAGTTAATACTTTGTGGTGTCATGATGAGGAGCTTCGAGTTCGGGAGTCCGATGATAACCCAGGTGGGGGAAAGAACGAACCTATCGTCGGAATGGATAAGTAGTAGACTATATAATAATTGTGTAGGGTGACCTAAACCCTACTAGTAGTCGAGTAATCGACAAGACCAAAATCACATTGGAAACCTTTTTCAAAAAAACCAATGGCGATTTGGGGATTGTAGGTTTATTGACACTAGGTTGATCTTTATATTCTTGATGGTTGGTTTGATTTTATTACCTTTATTGAATTGATTTTGTTCTATGTTGGTGATATGAGAATATTTTGATTGATATTGTGTTATGTATGATCTGCCTAGTTTTTATTATTATGCTTAGTGGATTTTTAAGCAAAGATATATATGTTGTCTAAGAGATGATTGTTTTGGGTGTGAGGATAATGATGATTTAGAAGTGCCTAACTTAGATGAGGAATGTTAAAGAGGTGTTATGACATAGAATATGTGTCAAGTTCTAATGGAAGGTTAAGGCACTAAGATGTTGTTAAAACGGGTTGGTGAGATTCAAGTATAGGTGTTGTTGTCCACAACCGTGTATTGGTAATATAATACACAAGGACAAAAGTGTATTGATAATATAATACACAAAGACAAAAGTGTATTGGTAATATAATACGCAAGGACATCTTTGTATTGGTAATATAATACACCGTGTATTGGTAATATAATACACGTAAAACACTTCTGTGTATTGGTAATATAATACACCGTGTATTGGTAATATAATACACGTAAAATATTCCTGTGTATTGGTAATATAATACGCCGTGTATTGGTAATATAATACACGTAAAACACTTCTATGTATTGGTATATAATATACCGTGTATTGTTAATATAATACACGTAAAATCAAGAGTTCTCGCGAGACCACTTCCACCTTAACGGGAATGGGGGTGGAACTCCTTAACGGAAATGGAGGTGTGCATAAGGTGGAACATCCTAACTGGAACGAGGATGTGCCCCGATGCAAATGAGGGATGGTGACAGGAGTGGTAGTGGCCATGATAACGTAAAGACATGGTAACAAGATTAGAGAGGTTACGTTAAAATAACGTGTTAGATTGCCTGAGAGTAAAGGTAGAGGATGATATATATTAACTTGAGGATGAATCGTTAGTTATGTGTGTTGATTGTCTGTGACAATTACTGTATAATTTACTATGACTCTTTTCCGCTTTTTGATGATAGAACTGTTTCTTATCCCCTGTATATTTCTGTATTTTGTATTTTATCTCCTTGTGGAATTGTACGAGAAGACCCTGTGGATGAGCATAACCTGGAGGCGTTGGATGGAACTCCCTACGAACCGGAGGCTGGAGGACGAGCTGTGACCCATGGTGATTAGGGTCTAGTTAGTTATGGCCAGTGCGTTTCGTGAGGCGTATTTTTATTATGTTTTCCGTTGTTTAACTTTTTGTCTAAGTATATGCCTGTGAGGGATCCTACTGATAGGATATCCTCAACAGTGTTTTGTAATATGCAAAATATACTTATATTGTGAGATGCCATTCTAGATGAAGTTGTATACTTTATAAGTTAAGTTTTAATTTTTACGTATTTTCACGTTAAGCATGCGATTAAGTAATTAAGTAATGAGGTTTTAATCTAATAACACAAAGAGGCATAGTGGGGTGTCTCACACTGTTTGTTTTAATAACAGTCGATCTCGTTGTGCACGTTCCCCGATATGCCAAGAGAAGCTTTTCTCAATGCGCCATGAACAGCTAATCGTGTTTGCTAGGTACAATTTTGTACTATTTTATAATACTAAAGTCTTTGAGATCCAACACTTAAGATAAGGTTGAGGTTTCATATTAACGTTGCATCCTTGGCATAATCAAATAAACAAAATTATATTATCATAAAATCCACCCTCATCCTCAAGAATTAATCATAAATTAACAAGTAAGGATATGGGTTAAGTTTTACTGACCACAACCAGAAACAATTCAAAAATACCATTGCACATTAGAAAGACACATTCAAGTCATGAAATTCAAATACAATTTATCTCAAATACAAGAAATACAAATAAATGGAAAAAAAAAGAATTGAAATAGATTACTTGAGGCTGAGAGGAGGTGAAAACAACAAGCTCGGTGGCTCGCGACAGTGGCGGCGGTGGCAACCCTCAAACAGATGCACACTTGCAAACAGAAAATGCACAAAACAGTGAAAAAATGCACATAAATAAATAACCAAATGAATAATAACAAAAAAAACAAAAAAAATGCATACCACAAAAGCTGGGGAGGTGGTGGCTGTGTAGTGGCTCCCAAAGGTGGTGGTGGAGGCGCGGTGGACGGGGGAAGGGTGTGGCCGTGCTGAACAATAGGGGAGAAGGAGAGGGAAGGGGAGAGATCGAGAAGAGAACATATCAGACTGTCATGGTACATTTGGGACAGCAATAGCATTTTCAAAAATTCACTAAGAACATATCAGGTTTCCAGAATTCACGAAATTCATACACTATGTAACTTTGTGTGTTATATTTCAAATGATACCAATTTCAACTTAATCGGATATCCATAACTCTAGTTACAAAAATTTTATTACATGTATGTCAGAATTTCAGAGCAAAAACGGGACATCATAAGAAAACATCAAACCTCAAGCACCAACAAAGGAGTTTCCTCACCCCCAATTTCTAGGATTCTACCACACAGTCAAAATCTTTATTCCCCTTTCAATTTCATGAACATAAACACTAACTACAATGATTCAACAAGATTGAATAAGAGAAATTCATGAAAACATCTAACTCCCTCACTTTTCACCAAAAAGAATGGTGACAATCTAAGGAGGAAGAAGATGAAGCAAGATGGGGATCCTTGGAAAGCTTGAGAGATCATCTACAACTTTCTCTTCATGAACAAAATGAGTTGGGCATTCAAATCTCCAAAGCTTCCTCTTTTCATTTCTCTCTTCTATAACTCTCTCTCTCATCTCTTCCTCTCTCTAAGGCCATCTCCATCCCAGCATCTCATTTTTATTTTTATTTTTGGGGTTCTTAAATGGGTCACACCTTGACATATCACTCATTTTTATTTTTTACAACTTAATCACCTCATCTCTCCAACCCAACAACTTCAAAAAAAATTTTAAATGGACCCCGCCAATAACCTCACATCCTTACATTTCATTAATAATTTATTTGTTACCCTTAATTCTATATTTTTTATTTTTAAAAAAATTACAAATGGCCCACACACAAAGACAAGGAGCAGTGCTTGTAGAAGCACCCATGCTTGTTAAGCTCCTCCTTCAAAATGAACTCCAACAGTGAGTGCTTAATAAGCATCGAGTCTTAAAGAGGCAAGATCCACTTTTTTGCCCACCGTTGGAGATGGCCTAAGCTCTCTAACAATCATGTTATGCCTTAAAACCCTTATTTAATTCTTAAATATTGTCCTAAAACTCTTTCATTCATGGCATCATAAATTAATTACGAACATATCTATAATTTTTTTTAAAGTATAACCACTGTACAAAGGAAAAATTTAAAATACTGGAAAAATTATCAATAAAAGCCTTTAATTAAAATAAATTATTAAAATTTTTGGGTATTACAAGGCACCACCAGTTCTACAAGCTCTCTATGTGATAGTTTTTACTGTTAGTAACATTTACCATTTATGTTTACCATTGATATTTTTGTTATTTCTCTAAGAAAAGGTTTCTAGAAGCGGTGAGGTGGCATCAGTAGTGCTTGTCAGATAGATTTTTCCTTGAGTCATCTTTGTAATAGCCTATATAGAAGGCACACGCATATGGAATGAATACAACAGAATTACAACAATATTCTTTCTCCCTCTAAACTCATCATCCCTGCTCATACTCCTCTGCAACGAGATTCTTTCCCAATTAGAATTTCCTGCTTGGAGTTAGGTTATTCTCGGTTCTTACTCCCTGAATATCCAAAACAGTACCAATTGGTATCAAAGCTTCAACCTGGTGCTCTGAGAAATGGCTTCCGGTTCACCAAAAGAACTCTCCATCGCCGATCTAGAGAGAAAGCATAAAGAAGTCAGTGCTCGACTGGAGCAGCTGAATGTTAGCGTGAATGAAGGGATGGAGGAACTTCGTATTATCTTGCAGGCTCGGTCTCAGCAATATTCCAATAATGGGTCCTCGAACAACCACGATCCTAACAACACGCACAAAAACACCCAAAATTTTTATGCGGCCCGGATTTCGAAGGTTGAATTCCCCCGATTCGATGGAAAGAAGCTGAAGGAGTGGTTGTACAAATACAACCAATTTTTTTCTCTGGACGGTACCCCTAAGGAGATCAAGGTGAGGCTCGCGTCAATTCATTTAGAAGGAATTGCTCTCCAGTGGCATGTGAATTACATGCGATCCAAATTCGACATTTACCCAACATGGACGGAGTATGTGATGGAGGTGACACAGCGTTTTGGAGAGGTTTTCGAAGATCCCCTGGCGGCTCTGATTCAGGTCAAACAGACAGGGAGTGTGCAGGAGTACATTGATGCATTCAAACTGGCTCTAACCCAGGTAACTCTTTGAACGCGCTGTCACCACGCGCCAAAAAGATCGAGCGATTATTAAAATAATGCAGTATAGAGCGGCAACTCGAGTATCGTCTCTCAAGGACTCTTTAGTTGTTGTTATTATTAACAGAAAATCAAAGGTTAGTTTTGGGGGGGTTTGGATAATTGAAATAAAATAAAGAAAACAAATTAGAAAACAAAGCAGTTAAAGAGAGTAGCAAATAAACTAAAGACGATTAACCTACTATTCTTGGTTTCCCACTATCATTGGTTCAAATAAATCCAAGCCCTAAGCAGATTCTAATCCCCTTTCAGTTGTAGCAACAATTAACAAACGAAATCGCTACTACGGATACATGTTCCTATTCCCGAATTAAACAAACGGGGTTAAGCCCTCATGAACTAAACGAACATGAATGAACACACGCGAATTAAACAAACGCGATTAAGTATAGGAACATAGCATCACTGAAATGAATCAACACTACACTACACATTCCTGAATTAAACAAACAGAAATGCATAACATAGTACTGAAAAGAGAAAAGGAAATGAAAACAGGAAATACAAGAACCTCAAGTGTAATTAAAACCAATCCCAGTAGATTAATCTAGGAGACTAGTTCTCCATTACAAAAGAAAACAATAAACTAAGAAAAACAAAAGACTAACAAGCTCAGAAACTAGCCAAAACTGGCTAATTCTGACTAGCCTCTTCAGTTCTGCCTAAGACTGTCTTATATACACGTTTCTGGAATCCAAGTCCTCGCGAGGCGAAGCACTGCTCGCGAGGCGAATAACATGAAAGGTCTGCAACTCTTGGTCTTCTCGCGAGGCGAACTCTTCAAATTCCCAAACTGCAACGCCCGTGACCTTCCACACGGGCAAGCCGTGATCGTCTCTGACTTTTCATGGTTGGGTGGCTCGCGAGGCGAGCTCTTCTTCGCGGGGCGAACCAGAGACCTTGCATTTTCTTGGAACAGTCAGCTTCGGGTTCGCGAGGCGAACAGTCTTCTCGCGGGGCGAGAAACTCCAGAATTATTCCTTTTTATTTACCTGAAAACAGAAAATAGAATAAGTGTTTTATTTATCTCTAAATCAACTAAATTAACCTAAAAACACTTTACAGACTCAAAATACTACTTAAGGACAATCAAGTCTAATTTGGGTGAAAATGATATAAAATTAGCACAAAGCCAAGGTCTTTACTAGTTATAAAACCGGTCAACCAGAGGCTCATCAAAATACCCCAAACTTAAACTTTGCTTGTCCTCAAGCAAACTAAAACTTAGAAACTCAAAAAGACTCAAGACCTGGCAAAACATGGCAAGCTTAAGGACTCAATTAACTTTCATACAAATTTCAAGCAATTTAACAAAACAATTTTTCTTTCAATGTTCCCCCCTTTCAAGCAAAGTAATCCCCACATTCATTTATTCTAAACAGTTGAGAAATTAATCATTCAGACAATCAGAAATCTAAGCAGGGGGTCAAAGTTACACACAAAAGGGAGATCACCAAATCCAAACAACTGCTTTCCTCACAAGGGAAATTTGTGTTTCACTCAATCGCTCAGTTTGTGTCTAGGGTTTCACTCAATTTCACTTTTAAGAGCACTTCCCATAAATTTGATTTTCATCTCAAAATGATTCCCACAGAAAACATGCAAGCAACATCAACAGGTCTTTTATGGGTTATAATGGGGCCTGGCTAAGGGTAGGATATACAAAGGAACTAGGCTGAAGACCCTAGGAACTAAGAGAGCATGAACATTATTTACACTTTGAAATTCCACTCAAGTTCCTTTTTCTCATTTTTCTTTTATGCTTTGGGTGACTACAACCTTTTTATTTCTTTTTGGCATTTTTGCACTTTTAAAATTTTTTTTTCTATTTTTTTTTCTTTTTATTTTTACACTTTTTTTTTTCAATCCCAAACAACATATTACACCTTGCAGCCACCCCAAAATTTAGTTTCTTGCACCCATTCTAAGATTACATGCTCTCCTAATCCTAAGATCGGGTTAACATGGTTTTCCAGATTTTTGGGCTTATAACATTAGGTTATCAAGAATTAACAGGCTAATAGGCTCAATGGGGCTAACTAGGGAACATGCATTAGGATTTGGTTATTTAGGCTAAGTAGCTATTTACAAAGAAAATGCCTAAATCATCTGAAGCAAACACATAATCATGCAAACCAAAAAGAGATTCAAGCAAATTCAGGAAAGTGCAACTTAAAAAGTGATTCTCACACAGTCAAAAACATGTTGGAGGCTCAAAACCTCACCTAGACATTTATGCAAATTGTTTAACTGAGATTCTATCCCTAATGTGTGCTTCCTATCACCCCAAACTTATCATAAATCATGCCATCATAATAAAACCTCAATGTTCAGTTTTCAATCACATGGGGATCATTTTTTCAAAAAATTTTCTCAAATCCTAGGGGAAAACAGTCAACACTATCATGCACTCATCTATGCAAAAATTAATCAAATCCAATAAACTTGCCAATAAAAGGCTCAACACACAAATACTCCTGAGCTTCTCAAATTATTCAGGAGCTTTATTAAAAACAAAACAGAAATAAAGCAAGGAAAAGAAAATTAAAAAGGAGAAAGGGTTAAGAAAACTCATTGAAGGGCGGTTCCACCAGGATCCCATTGCTTGTAGCATAAGGCCCACGTGATGGATAAAGAGTAGAAGTTCATTCCAAGCTTTCCTAACTTGCAGCTTTGATCTGGAGGTGAGCGTTTGACAACCATGATGACCTCGCCGAGTGCGGCGGACTTCTCACTCCTTCTCGGGTCACATATGACCGCTTTCACTACAAAGTCTCCCCAATAGAAGTGGGGCTCAACCTCTTGGACCGGCCATGGTGCAGAATCCAAAGGCTTAAACTCCATCACTGGTTCCTCAGGGGGAGGTGGCAAACAGTTAGCTGGGGTTCTTGGTGCTTGCTTCATTTTCTCGCACTTTCTTCATTCCTTTGCACGAACAAATTCATCACCTGCTATACATGCAGAAATTTCAGCACACACCACACAAAGGTTAGAGTTAGTACATATATTACAAGAAAATGATTCAGAAAAAGTTAGAATGTCTGGGAATTCTTCACCCAGTGCATCCACCCCATTACTCTCAACACATTCATCTGATTTAATTGAATCATCTACTCCCAAAGGTTCTTCATTATCCTCTAGCACGGTGGAGCAAATGTTCTCCTGATCCTCCTGATGCTCATTTTCTGTGTTTCCTGAACAGTATAAAGCTGCATAACAGAATATACACAAAGCAGCGCTGCCATCACAATAACAATCATTAGAATCAGGGGATTCAACACACAATTCATCATCAACAGAAATATTATCAGAATTATCATCAGAAATATTTTCAAGAATAACTTGTGCCTCTGTAGGTTCTTCAATGGGCTGTGGAGTTAGCATTGCAGCCGAGTTGGAGGTAACTTGATCAATTAGAGCCCACAACTTCCGAGATTCAGCTTGGTCCCTCTGGTATTGAGCCTCCATCTTCTGTTGAAACTCAAGATTGCTCGCCTCCATCATCTGTTGAATTTCGAGAAAGTTTGCTTCCATTTGTGCATTTATCTGTGCAGTCATCTGTTTGCACAAGTCCTCTAGGGAAGGTTCGGAAGGTGCAGAGGTGGTCACTTGGCTAGGATAGTATGGTGGTGGCTCACTAAAATTAGGATAATACATGCATGGTTGCTCATAATAAACATTAGGCACATAATTTCGCATATAATTATCCATGGGGCAAAATTCACAACCAGACAATGCAGACAAAACTAATTAGCAAAGATTTTTTTTTTCTTCTTATTTTTTTTTTTAAATTTTATTTTCTGCTAATAACAACAAACCAGAGTCCCCGGCAACGGCGCCAATTTTTGGACGCGCTGTCGCCACGCGCCAAAAAGATCGAGCGATTATTAAAATAATGCAGTATAGAGCGACAACTCGAGTATCGTCTCTCAAGGACTCTTTAGTTGTTGTTATTATTAACAGAAAATCAAAGGTTAGTTTTGGGGGGGGGGGGGGGGGGTTTGGATAATTGAAATAAAATAAAGAAAACAAATTAGAAAACAAAGCAGTTAAAGAGAGTAGCAAATAAACTAAAGACGATTAACCTACTGTTCTTGGTTTCCCACTATCATTGGTTCAAATAAATCCAAGCCTTAAGCAGATTCTAATCCCCTTTCAGTTGTAGCAACAATTAACAAACGAAATCGCTACTACGGATACATGTTCTTATTCCCCAATTAAACAAACGGGGTTAAGCCCTCATGAACTAAACGAACATGAATGAACACACGCGAATTAAACAAACGCGATTAAGTATAGGAACATAGCATCACTGAAATGAATCAACACTACACTACACATTCCTGAATTAAACAAACAGAAATGCATAACATAGTACTGAAAAGAGAAAAGGAAATGAAAACAGGAAATACAAGAACCTCAAGTGTAATTAAAACCAATCCCAGTAGATTAATCTAGGAGACTAGTTCTCCATTACAAAAGAAAACAATAAACTAAGAAAAACAAAAGACTAACAAGCTCAGAAACTAGCCAAAACTGGCTAATTCTGACTAGCCTCTTCAGTTCTGCCTAAGACTGTCTTATATACACGTTTCTGGAATCCAAGTCCTCGCGAGGCGAATAACATGAAAGGTCTGCAACTCTTGGTCTTCTCGCGAGGCGAGCATATCTTCGCGAGGCGAACTCTTCAAATTCCCAAACTGCAACTCCCGTGACCTTCCACACGGGCAAGCCGTGATCGTCTCTGACTTTTCATGGTTGGGTGGCTCGCAAGGCGAGCTCTTCTTCGCGGGGCGAACCAGAGATCTTGCATTTTCTTGGAACAGTTAGCTTCGGGTTCGCGAGGCGAACAGTCTTCTCGCGGGGCGAGAAACTCCAGAATTATTCCTTTTTATTTACCTGAAAACAGAAAATAGAATAAGTGTTTTATTTATCTCTAAATCAACTAAATTAACCTAAAAACACTTTACAGACTCAAAATACTACTTAAGGACAATCAAGTCTAATTTGGGTGAAAATGATATAAAATTAGCACAAAGCCAAGGTCTTTACTAGTTATAAAACCGGTCAACCAGAGGCTCATCACTCTTTTCCTCGAGCAATCTTTGAGCATCTTCCCGGTTGGGTTAGAAAACACTACTCAGATGCACGTGCGTATGTTTCATCCCACATCTGTTGCCCATGCTGGTAGGTTAGCCAAGTTTCATGAAGCATCTAAACTATCAGCTAATAATGTGAATCGATTTCCCAACAAGCCTAACACCCTGGTTAACAAATACACAGCTCCCCAATCCAAAACACCAACCAGTATTAATCTCCCTTCTTATTCCCCTACAACCACAAAACCCTTAATACAGAAAACACCTCGAACCTTCTCACCAGCTGAAATGTCTGAAAGGAAAGCCAATGGACTTTATATGTTTTGTGATGAACCCTTCACACCTGGGCACCACATGAAACATAGGAAGACTCAGTTGTTAGTTATGGAAATAGAAGAAGGAGACTCCCCATCTGATGACAATGAGCCCAGTGAAGACAATAACACTGCTAATGTAGAGAATGTTCAGGTTGAGGATCTGCAATTATCTCAACATGCTTTAACTGGATTTCCCTCTTATCAAACTATGAAGGTTTGTGGCTCTCATAATAGGAAGTGTTTGCAAATTCTGTTGGACAGTGGGAGCACTCATAATTTTCTAGACCTGGAGGTAGCTAAGAGGTTGAGTTGTAAGTTGGAACCTGTGACCCCAATGATGGTGACAGCTGGTGGGGGAAATACAATTCAAGCTCCATACATTTGCAGGGGCTTTACTTGTCAACTCCAGCAAACCACTTTCACTGCTGATGTAGTGGTTCTGCCCCTCGGTTGTTATGATTTAATCTTGGGAATCCCATTCCTAAAGCCACTTGGTCCAATACTGTGGGATTTCAATGAACTAAAGATGGAATTCAAATTTAAGGGCAGGAGGTTTGTATTGAGGGGTGAAAAACAGTTAGGGCTCAAGCTCATCAGCAATAAGGCTTTCAACCAGACTTTACAACAAGCAGCTCAGCTATGTTATCTCAGTGTAGATATGTCGAGTAGTAAACCTGGAGATTCATTTTGCTTTGCTCTGAACTAAGCTATTTCAATACCTCCGGTAATCGTCAATATTCTTGATACTTATGGTGACATATTCGAGAATCCATCAGAACTACCACCTGCCAGACCTGGTTTTGATCACAAAATACCTTTAAAAGAGGGTACCAATCCATCCAATCTCAGGCCCTACAGGTATTCTTCAGTCCAAAAAGATGTGGTTGATAATTTAGTGGGCGAAATGATGGAAAATGGATGGATTCGACATAGCAACAGCCCTTTTGCTTTGCCTGTGGTGCTGGTCAGGAAAAAGGGAGGAAAATGGAGACTTTGTGTGGATTACAGGAGGTTAAATCAACAGACAATCAAGTATAAATTTCTCATACCATTGATTGAGGACTTAATGGATGAGTTAAGTGGATCCATGCTTTATTCCAAGCTGGATTTACAATCCAGGTACCACCAAATGAGAATGGAACATGGAGAGGAGCACAAAACGGTCTTCAAAACCCATACTGGTCATTTTGAGTATTTAGTGATGCCATTTGGCCTCACTAATGCATGACCTCTTTTCAGGCATTGATGAACAAAATTTTCCATTCCTTTTTGAGGAAATTTGTGATTATATATTTTGATGACATATTAGTGTACAACTCTTCATTGCAGGATCATGTGATTCACCTTGCCAAGGTGTTCCAAACTCTTAGAGAACACAAATTGTACCTGAGGAGGGAGAAGTGTTGCTTTGCCACCCATAGGGTTGAATACCTTGGTCATTTCATAACGAAGGATGGAGTGTCCACTGATCCCACAAAAATCCAAGCTGTTGCTACTTGGCCTATACCCACTACCACCAAACAGCTGAGAGGGTTCCCAGGACTTGCGGGCTACTATAGAAGATTTATCAGGAACTTTGGTAAGATAGCCAAGCCTTTAACTGATCTGTTGCGCAAAGATGGTTTCAGATGGTCTCCCAATGCCACTGCTGCCTTCCAAGAATTAAATTTAGCCCTCACAACAGCTCCTGTACTTGCCCTACCGGACTTCACCAAAACTTTTATAGTGGAGGCTAATGCATCCGGATCAGGTATAGGTGTTGTCCTAATGCAAGAAAAACATCCAGTCGCTTATATTAGTAAGGCATTGGGGCCAAAACAGCAAGCCATGTCCATTTATGAGAGAGAACTTTTAGCTATTGTGTATGCAGTCCAGAAATGGGGTACTTATTTAGCGCACAGACCTTTTTATAATTAAAACCGATCAGAAAAGCATCAAGTTTATGCTTGAACAGCGACTAAACACCCCGTTTCAGCAAGTATGGATGTCTAAACTCATGGGGTTTGATTTCTAAATACATTACAAGGAAGGAGCTGAAAATGTAGCCACGGATGCTTTATCTAGAAAAGTTGGAGTTGAATTGTTGCCACTAATGTTAAACAATGCTCAGGAGGGTCTGCTTGGAAAAATCAAAGCTTCTTGGACTACTGATAATGACCTCCAAACGCTGATTTCTGAACTGCATCAAAACAGCAATTGACATCCCAAATTTACTTGGCATAGGGGAGAATTAAGAAGGAAGGGAAAGTTAGTGATTGGTTCGGAACCCGAGCTGAAGAAGGTAATTTTGCAATGGTCGCAAGACTCTCCATATGGGGGTCATTCTGGAAGAGATGTCACAGCTTCCAGAATCAAGGCTCTTTTTTACTGGAAGGGGATGATCAAGGACATCCAACATTATGTTAGAACTTGTGATGTTTGCCAAAGGTGTAAGCCGGACCTTGCTACATACCCAGGGTTACTCCAACCTTTACCCATTCCTGATAGAATATGGGCTGCCATCAGTATCGACTTTATTGAGGGGTTACCTATGTCATCGGGTAAGCAAGTTATTTTCGTGGTGGTAGATAGATTAAGCAAGTATGCACACTTCCTTGCCCTCTCTCACCCCTACACGGCACTTGATGTGGCTCAGTTGTTTCTTGATAACATATTCAAGTTACATGGCATGCCTAGCACAATTACTAGTGACAGAGACCCCATCTTTGTCAGCAAGGTTTGGAGTGAACTTTTCCAATTGCAAGGTGTTGCACTCAACAAGTCTACAGCCTACCATCCACAATCAGACGGGCAAACAGAGGTTGTAAAAAAATGTCTTGAAACATACCTTAGGTGTATGTGTGCTGAAAAACCTTCCACATGGTTCAAGTGGCTCTCTCTAGCGGAGTGGTGGCATAATACCAATTATCACTCTTCAATTCACACTACTCCCTTTGAGGTAGTGTATGGTCAGCCCCCTCCAATCCATCTTCCTTATCTTCCAGGAGAGGCTGTTACCCCAGCTGTTGAGAGAACCCTGAGTGCAAGGGAGGCTGTTATCCAACTCCTGAAATTCCATTTATTGAGAGCTCAAAACTGGATGTCACAGCAGGCCGATAAGCACAGAAGTGACAGAGTTTTTGCCATTGGTGATTTTGTTTATCTCAAACTTCATCCTAACAGGCAGTCCTCCATTCGTAATCAACCACATCACAAGCTCATGCCCAAGTTCTATGGACCTTACAATGTGGCTGATCGGATTGGTGCAGCAGCCTACCAACTTGACCTCCCTGCTTCGGCTGACATACATAATGTATTTCATGTTTCCCAATTGAAGCTTTGTCGTGATCCAACAACCAATCCCACACATACCTTGCCTACAATGCAAGACTTGTCTACCCCTAGCACTGAACCTAAAGCAATTTTGGACAGAAAAATGGTGAAAAGAGGAAGACTTCCTGCTACTAATGTTCTGGTGAAGTGGAAGGGTCACCCTCAAGAGCAAGCTACATGGGAGTTCTATTATGACTTACTTCAAAAGTTTCCAAACTTCCACCCTTGAGGTCAAGGGTGTTGTGGAGGGGCGGGTATTGTGATAGTTTTTAATGTTAGTAACATTTACCATTTATGTTTACCACTTATATTTTTGTTATTTCTCTAAGAAAAGGTTTCTAGAAGCGGTGAGGTGGCATCAGTAGTGCTTGTCAGCTAGATTTTTCCTTGAGTCATTTTTGTAATAGCCTATATAGAAGGCACACGCATATGGAATGAATACAACAGAATTACAACAATATTCTCTCTCCCTCTAAACTCATCATCTCTGCTCATACTCCTCTGCAACGAGATTCTTTCCCAATTAGAATTTCCTGCTTGGAGTTAGGTTATTCTCGGTTCTTACTCCCTGAATATCCAAAACGGTACCACTCTATCTCTCTTTCTCTCAAAACCCTAAACTCCTCTCTATTTTTCAGATTTTTATTTTTGAAATTGAAAGAGAAAAAGGTATCATATCCTCTTAAAATATTCTATGGGACATGAATAAAATATCATTGGGCCAAACAGTGTTATAAAAAAAGCCCATAAAGCACCATTATTTATTGTGAGCTGCTACCTACACCCTCACACAACATTTTAAATCTTTTTTTATTACTAAATTATCCTTATTAAACCTATTTGCTCTAACTACCTGCTAAAAATCACCACCCACCCCATCTACTCTCTCATCTCCCTCCACCCCATTTTCTCTTTCATCTCCCTCCAAAAATTGATAAACTACTCCATAAATTTATAAACTAAAGGCATTGTGTTTACATTCTCCATAATCTCCATATTTATGTCTAGAGATATCCAAAATAATATGTCTTATAATGCACATTGTATTTTGACTGGGATATTGATATAGTTAGACTCGAACGACGAAGAGTTACCTGACTTGATCACTAATTAGCGATGGAATGTTTGACACCAATAGTCTGCTTGGAGCAAAGTTAGATGCAGTCCTATCATATATTTGAGTCTTAGTCTTTTCAGAATATGTATATTTATTTTGTAAATATACATATATATCCACTTGAATGATTGATTGTTTACCCGCATGCCCATATCTACATTGCTAGCCTATTGTAGAATCTTATCTCCTCTGTTTGCATTTCTTTTCTTCTTCGTTCCTTGTTGGCACCGATAGTGTCATCCGAGAAGTGCAAAGAAGATGAGGAATGATTGAAAGATGCTGAGAAGGTGACAGAAGAGAATTATGAAGACTCGGAGCTTCGATGCCATGTGTAATATATGTTGTTATATTTTTAGAGTTGTTTATGTTGGAAGTATTTTTGAAAATGTTATCATATTTTATTCTAGAAATTGATGTAAGACCTGTGATCAAGTTTTTATTTAAAGAAGTTTTAAACTTATCAATTGTTTATCAGGTTTTATTTTGACGTTTTTAAAAGTTCCACTTCTAAAGAGGTTATTTCGAAAATAATTCTGAATATTCTCATTATCAATTTAATTAGTCTTATTTAAAACTAGGTGTTACATCCATCGTTCTACGTTTCTGTGTGTGTTACTGTTTTTTGTTTTTTGTTTTTTTATACCTTCCGGCATTTAATTGTCGGTAAGCTTTTAAATTTGAAAAACAAAGCTTAGGCAATTAGTTTCCGGATGTACAAAAAATGTGTATCCAACAATTAATTGCCGAAAGCATTTTATTTGAAAACATGTATCCGGCAACTAGTTGCCGGAAGTAAAAAAAATGACTCCGGCAATTAATTGTCGGAAACACGATAAGAACAAATAAACACCTTCATTACTTCATATTGTTCTTTATGTTATGATGCGTTTTTTATTTTTTTTTCTTGTTGCAATTTAGATTTGGAGGCTGCAATCGGTTGTGCTCAGGCAGACCTTAAGTATTTGGAGCAAGTATTTGGGTCAGAAGAGTAGCCTTTGATGAGAGTTTTTTGTTCTCAACTTCTCATAATATTGAAAATAATATGGCATTTCTTTTACTAACTAGCAGAGATATTTGTTTAGCTGCATTTGGGGAAAAGAAGCATTTTAAACTCGTTTAGCCATTTTAGTTGTGTAGTTTTTTTTTCTATACTCTATAATGTTAAATTAGTATATGGTTTCTTAAACTTAGTTGTTACTTTCAATTCCGTACCTGGATTCTTACTTGCAACTTGTTTTGACTCTGGTTTTGTGACACCCAAGGTTGACGAGGGCGGGGAGTGGACGCCGGTGCAAGAGAAAGCATGGTCAAGGAGCGGCTCCTGGCAGGCTTCTAGGAGGAGGGACACATGAATAAACCGATTATACTCCGGAATGAGAGAGATCTTGAGACTGTATAGGTATAAGACTATACAGTTGAGAAATGATTATAATAATTGATTGGTACTACCTATAACAATAAGATGCATCTTCTTTTCGGGAGCCCATCACTTAAGAACTCCACAGTTAAGCGTGCTTGACTTGGAGAAATTATGGGATGGGCGACCTCCTTGGAAGTTTTCCCAAGAAACGTGTGGGTGAGGACAGAGTACGCATAAAAGACTCGTGTTCGTTTGTGGGATAATCATCAATCCATAGAGCAGCCAAGGATGTTACAGGTTTTACCTTGTCTTTACCTTGTGGATGCGTATTGCAGGTTACCAACCATACAGCAAGGGAGTGGGGTGGGCTTGAGAGGAGGAAAAGAGGAAAGGAAGAGAGGGGCGGCGAACGGCAGGGGGAGGGCAGCGAACTATGAGATTCAGTTTCACGTTTTCAGGAATAATGATAGCAAGGTGATGAAGAAAAGAAACAGAGGAAGAAGAAGACAGGGGTTGGGGGTGGGGGTGCGACGAAACATAGAGTAAGTAAGGAGGGGAAGGGTTTTTGAAAGTTTGATGGACAATTTTATAATTTCACAATAAAAAATTAGAAGTGTGGGGGTGGATGGGGCACAAGGAGGGGTACATGTAGCAGCTCCCTTACTTATTTTATGAGACTAAATAAATTCTCAAAGGTAAAAGGTAAAATTATGAACTACCCTATTTGGATCATAAAATATCTATTTAATTCATTAATGCACCAAAATATTATATTTTTATATCATAACTCATTATTTCAAAACATTTTCATAAAAAAATGACGGTTATAACATTCTACACCCCCCCTAAAAGAATTCGTCCTTGTTACGATTTCGACAAGTATACCAAGTCGTACAAGTAGTAAAGAGGTAAGTGGGATATCGTTCCCACGAGGACTGCGACAAGTACTAGCACGTAACAAATCAACTATTATCTAAGCGGATATTTGGAAGGAAGGGAGCTCAATATTAAATACCAAGCCCAACAAGAGTTAAAATTTAAAATAAACAAATTAAAAGGAACAAGTTCTTTTTGGATTTTTATCAAACACTTGGAATGCAAAAAGGGGATTTTTCAAAAACAATGAAAGATGTTGGGATTAAACTTCACTAAACCTTTGCCTCATGCAATACTAAGACCACCAATCCAATTTATGCTTCAAATATTAGAATCAACCCATAAGATTACTCAAGTCCTAATTCCTTAGATGACAAGAGCCTAAATCCCCTAATTAGACCCTAATTCCTTAGGTGGCTTAATTAATGAATTTGCATTAAGATTAGGGATTACACGATTACTAATAAACCAAAATTCATTCCTAGATGCAAGGTTTACTAGGTTATTAATTCCAGATCAAGAAATAATAAGAAATTCCCAATTGCAAATCAAATCTTAGAACAATTTATGGATGATCAAACCACAAAAAGCATTAAGCATAGGAATCAAACAGTAATAAAGAAGTATAAACATAGATTAATAAATCAAAGCAAATACATTAGATTCGATTTAGCTACATCTAATCCCAACAAAAAGGGAATTTAGCTACTCATAGTCATAGAGAAAGCCAAAATCAAAGCAATAGAAGCAAAGGAAAGAAGAAACTCCATGGAAGTTTTCCCACATGATCCACAAAGAAACTTGATTAAGAGAAAACGTCACTTTTTAGGGTCAAAATCGCAGGTGTACTCTCTTCCCCCGTAGGTTTGACTAAAAGAGGAATTTATAGTCCATGCTGTCATCAGGATTTTTGGCTGAGCGCCCCACTTTCTTGGCTCAGCGCAGCTCTCACTTAAGTTAATTCACGGATACGCCTTGGCTCATCACACAGAATAAATTGGCTGAGCCCAGATAATCCTAATATGTTTTGCTCTCTGGCACATCTTGGCTGAGTGAAATATTTGCTTGGCTGAGCGCATAACCTCCAGAATGCACAACAATTTCAGCCTTAGTTGCGCCCAGCCAAGGAAAACTTTGGCTTCGCCAAATTGCATCTGGACCCAATCTCTATCCTTTTTGTCATGCCTTACTCTTGCTACCTAAAACACACAAAATAGACAATAAAAAATCACTATATTAACCAAACAAACTAAAACAACAATTAATCCTAAGGACTCTATAGAAACACACTAAAATATGGCAAAAACAACTCTTTAAACATTAAAAGAGTTTTAAAATCAATCAAATTAACATCTCAAAAGCATGTACATTTGCAACTTATCAACTCCCCCAAACTTGAGACTTTGCTTGACCCAAGCAAAAGTAAAGGACCAAGAAAAGCCCAACACAACAACATGACTCAACCATGATTGAACAAGAACCAAAATAGCTCAAATGATGCTCACAACCGACCACAACAAAGTAATGCACACCCCACAATGAACTAGATCCTCAAATAGAAGTATCAACTTGAAGCAAGTCTACACCTAAAAATGTTCAAAATAACAGAACATAACAATGATGCATAAGTTTTTTCAACTTGAAAAATTAAAGAACATGGCTAATTCAATTAAGGAAGAACCATTGGACACCCAACTTCTCACAGGAAGTGTAAAGTCACTCAATCACTCAAATTTATGTGGGTAAGTGTATCACTCAAACTCACATCAAAATCATGCAACTTCAAGTTTGATTTGCATCTCAGTCATTCATCCACAATTCACAACATGCATAAATCAAAGGGACTTTATTTAGGATGTAATGTGGCCAAGGTAAATGGGAATGATAAGAATGGATAAACAAGCTAGCACCAAAGGGAATAGGAGAGCAAAAATTATGTTTAAAGAGACATGCATTTATACAACCTTTTTCCACTTCTTTCTTTTTGACTTCCTTTTCCTTTCACCCTTTTTTTTAACTCTTTTCATATTGATTCACCACTTTCTTCTTCCTTGATATATATTTTTTTTTGTTTTCAATAACAACTCTTTACTTTCACTAACATAAATTCCCAAGATAGATTCCCCCAAACTTATATCAAACTCACTCACAAGAATGCAATGCTCTCCTATCCACTAAGGTTTGGGTAGAAACATTGTTTTTCGGGTTAAGGCTTCATGGGTGAGAAAAAAATATTTATATTTCAAGCTCAAAGGGTTAAGCAAAGGGGAAAAATATAAGGTTGGCTATTTGGTCAAAGTGGCTATGTGAAATGAATTGCCCTAATCATTTTTATGGCATACATGCAAACAAGAATCAAGCAAACTCAAGAGCATGAATTTCAATGGTGACACTTAAGAAAGAATTTAACAGTTGAAGGCCCAAATGAGTCACAAGGGTGAAGTTAAAAAATCCAATTAGTTCTCACTAAAATTTCATTGCCATGGACTTTAATCAACAAGGTTCAAAATAATGCATCAAAATTATGAAACCTACTTAAGAACAAATTAAAGATGGAAAACTAACCACAAATATGCCTACTTCACATTAAAGGAAAACATCCATGGGGGTGCACAAAACAATGACCAGTCAAGAGTGGGAGTCATCCAAACATTTGACATTTGTTCAACCAAAGGTATTCAAACACACACAAACTTAAAAACATTGAAAACACAAGATGACACACTAAAACAGTCTGACGACCTAAAAGAACACACATAGTCAAAACAGCAAATAAAAGCCTCAAGAAAGGCTATATATATATATATATATATATATATATATATTAACAACAAAAAGTTTCAGCAAAGGCTCAATCTCCATGATAATCATCATCATCTGCAGCGACAGCTTGCTCATCTTTCCCCCCATCAACATTATCCTGGTCCCCAGGATACTCCCTCCAATCCACGAAGGACTCAACCTCATCATCCGAGGGAAAACAAATAGGGCCACTAAGACCTGGAGGTAGATGAGCCGCCATCTCTCTAAGCATAGTCATGATAATCTGATTGGAGCGATGGTTTGCCGCAGTTTGATGAGCTATGATCCGGAGATCGTTTCTCATGCTAGTCACCGCTGTCTCCAAGGAAGCAAGCCGTTGTTTTTCGGTATGAGGATCGGCAATAGGGCCATAAATAGCTGGCTGGTATACCGACGGGTCTGATGCAGCTGCTGAACAATTTTTTCTGATGTAGGCTGCAGTTATAGGAAGCCGCGGAACAACCTGTGCACCACCCTTCACATCAACTCCAACCCCACGGCATAACTCTGTGATCAGAAATGGATGGCCAAGTTGTCCATGCTTACTCTCAGAATTGGTTGTTGCTTGAATCTTTATAGAAATTATGCGCCCCACATCCATACTCAACTTGTCCATGATGCCATATAACATGATTGCCCTCTTGATTAGAATATCAGAAGTGTGTGAGCAGGGCGATAAGTTGGAATGGATAAAAGATGCCCAAACCTTTGCTAATGGAAACAAATCAACCCGATGTATCTTTTGACGCTTCCCGGTCCTACTCAAGATCCAGCGTGCTCTTGGCCTGCAAGGAGTGGTGAGGACCTTCTCATAATCACATCCCCTTTTAGAAAGATGAACATAACCACAAGCATTCTGACTGTCACTAGGGGTCCCTAGCAATTGGTTAATGGTAGCAGAATCAAAATACACCTTCTTGCCTCGTACAAAACTAATATACTTGTCATCCTCTCCCTCAGTGGTCAGGGCATTGGCATAAAACTCTTTGACAATTTCTTGGTTAGCTCTAGTAGGGTAGGTGGCAAAAGTGACCCATTTCCGTCTCCTAAGTTCAGCTTGAAAAGCACTACATTCCCCATAATCCAACTCAACTCTTCACTCAGTGATAATGTTCCGCTTCTCAATCAACTCATGATGCTCTTTATGCTTTGCGGAGCGAAACTTCTTTGCATTAAAAGGAGAAGGTCTGGAGGAACCTTCAGTTGCTGATTTTTTCTTTTTAGGGCTTGATGAGCCTTCAGCTACACACTTTCTCTTTTTAGAGTTAACAGGACTTGCTTTTTGCGGAGCCATTGCTGAAAAATAGAGAAGCATCCAACAAGCAGATTATTTATCAACAAAACAGAAACACAACTCAAAATAAAAGAAAACGAGCACAGAGAAGACATAACAGGACAGCAATGCACGACAAGAAGCATCAGTTAACAAAAACACCTCAGTTACCAACCACCCACATTGTGTAATTGATTCAGAAATTAAATCCCCTCTCACAACGCATGAAAAGTCCAACCCAACTCGTGATTTATGCAATAAAATAGATCATTCAATGTTGGATGCAGCCCTTAAGATCACCAAATTGCAACCCACTGAAAGTATGACCAGTGAATGCCTAATAATCAACCAGAACATGAACAGTTCAACAATTCAAACATATGGAGTCACAAAGTGAACATGGTGGGCAAAATTAATCACTGCAACATATCAGGCATTAACATGAGCAGGCAACAACATTAGTTTGTAATAAACACATGAAGGCTCAGTTAACACATAATTAAATCTCTCACCTCACATTTCAGTCCCAAGAATTTACTCTAAGTTGGCTCAATACTTCAAAAGTGCAATTAGACCCAAAGCCCCAATTTGAAAATCAATTCTCTCAGACAATCACAGTTAACCACGGCATAAGATAACAAATTAAAAATATATATATATAAGCTCAAATTCACACTAACATTCACATTCTCAAATCCAAAAATCACTCCCAACAAACATAATCTTCCAAAATTCACAAAGAAAAGTCTAAACCTCAATCAGCTATACACAACAGTCCAAATGGGAGAAAATGAAAAGTTCTTTTCAAAATTCCAAAACCCCCAAAATGAACATCAGAATCCAGAAACCTCATAACATTATCCAAGCCTCCAAAGCTTATACAAAGCAGTAAGCATTGGGAAATCATCTAAAAATTCGAATTCATCAAAATACCCACCAAAATGAAGAACAAAACACTGAAAGGGACTTACTTGAGTTAACGCAAAAGAAGACCAAATTTAGGATGAGTGGAGACGTGTGTGCGCAGTGGTGAGTGAGGAGTGAAGAGCTTAACTGTGTCCAGGTGCGGTGACAGAAAAAAAAACTTGGGCATTGGCGCATGGGGACAAAGACGGAAAGGAAATGAGATGGAGAGATCAGTGAGAGAGGGTTACGGTGGAGGAGAAGAGAGTGTGGGTGAAAAGGGAGAAAAGGGTATGAGTGACATTCTATTTTTTTATTTTGTTTCAAGAAATATATTTTGTTTTCTCTTTTTTTGTTTTTTTTAAATCTTGGCTGAGCCAAAAGTCTCATGTGCTTAGTCTAGTTCAGACAGTAAGCACCCTGATCTGTAAATTGGCATGGCTCAGCCTAAATAAATATTGGCTCAGCGCACATCTTCCAGAAAGGAGCCCAATTGTTACACTTCATGCGCTAAGCCAAGATAAAAAAAAATGGCAAAGCCAAAATGACACGAAATTGTCCTAGTGGAAAATTGGCTTAGCGTAAGTTAAATTGCGCTCGACCAAAGTACACCTGGGAGCTCCAGTAATATTTTTCATCATTTTGGCTCAGCCCAAAGGAATCTGAGCTTAGCCAAAAATCTGACTTCTCTCAAAACTTTACAGATCTTCATAACAGGGCACATTTCTATCATGCCACTCACATTAACAATGAATCACATCACTTTAAAAGCACGAGAGATCACATCATGGATATATTTGCTACATCTATCATGGCAATTCAACACTCAATGATATCAAATTAATCATGCCACACCAAATCAAGAGCAAATCAAAAACTAAACAAAAACCAAAAATTAATGAAGTAAAGGATAGAAATCCTGGGTTGCCTCCCAGTAAGTGCTTCTTTAACGTCACTAGCTTGACGGGCTGGTGATCTCAAGGATCTCTCGATGTCACCACCCAAGTAGGCCTTGAGCCTTTGGCCATTGACTTTGAAGGCCCTTTTTGAAGTAGGATCCTCCACTTCTATAGCTCCATGAGATGAGACTTCTTTGACAATGAACGGTCCCGACCACTTAGACTTCAACTTGCCCGGAGACAATCTCAGCCGGGAATTGAATAATAAAACTTGTTGTCCTGGCTGAAATGTTTTCATCACGATCTTCTTGTCATGATAAGTCTTGACTCGCTGCTTGTAAATAGTTGTATTCTCATATGCATTAAGGCGCATCTCCTCTAATTCATGCAGCTAATGGACTTTTTTCTCACCCGCCAAAATGGCATCAAAATTCAAGAACTTCAATGCCCAAAAGGCTCGATGCTCCAACTCTACAGGTAGATGACATGTCTTCCCATAGACCATCTGAAACGGAGATAACCCCAAAGAAGTTTTTAATGCAGTCCGGTAAGCCCACAAGGCATCGTCAAGCTTCTTTGCCCAATCTTTTCTTGAAGTGGCCACAGTTTTTTTCCAGAATTCGCTTAATCTCCCGGTTAGAGACCTCCGCTTGCCCATTTGTTTACGGATGATATGGAGATGCCACCTTATGCCTCACATTATACTTGGTCAACACATTTTTCAGTTGTGAGTTGTAGAAGTGAGATCCCCCATCACTTATAAGGACTCTTGGGACACTGAACCGCGCAAAAATGTTCTTTTTGATGAACTTAATCATTGTTTGCACATCATTCTTTGGTGTTGCAACGGCCTCCACCCATTTAGAAACATAGTCCACCGCCACCAAGATATATTGATTGGAGAATGAAGGTGGAAGTGGACCCATCAAATCTATGCCCCAATAATCAAATATTTCAACCTCCAATATGTTTTGAAATGGAATCTCATCCCTTTTAGATATGTTCCCGGTCCTTTGGCACTTTTCACAACTCTTCACATGATTGTAAGAGTCCTTGAAGATTGAGGGCCAAAAGAGCCCAGATTGGAGGACCTTTGCAGCAGTCCTCTCCCCATTGTAATGCCCACCATATGGAGAGTTATGACAATGCCACAAAATACTCTTCACTTCCTCTTGACTAACACACCTCCTCCATAAGCCATCCGGTCCAACCTTGAACAAAAATGGGTCATCCCACATGAAATGGTTGGCATCCCGGAAGAATTTTTTCTTTTGTTGCCAAGTGAGGTGCTCTGGAACAATGTTGGCTGCCTTGAAATTAGCCATGTCGGCAAACCATGGTCTTTCATGCACTAGAAATAAAGCCTCATCCGGGAACTCATCCCGAATGTCCTTTTCTTTTCCAGTAACCTCTTCATTCACTAACCGAGATAAGTGGTCAGCCACCACATTTTCGCTGCCCTTTTTGTCCTTAATGACTCAGTCAAATTCCTGCAACAATAAAATCCACCTTATGAGTCTTGGTTTGAATCTAACTTAGTCAACAAATATTTAATTACAGCATGATCAGTAAAAATAGTGACTTGGGACCCAATCAAGTATGGACGAAATTTTTCCAATGCAAACACTATGGCTATCAACTCTTTTTCAGTTGTTGCATAATTTACTTGGTTCTCATTGAGAACCTTGCTAGCATAGTAAATGGCATGGAAAAACTTCTCCCTTCGCTGTCCCAAAACTGCCCCAACTGCGTAGTCACTGGCATCACACATTAATTCAAATGGTGACTCCCAGTTGGGTGCAACAAGAATGGGAGCGGTGATCAACTTTTCTTTCAAAATCTGAAAAGAAGTAAGACAAGCAGTATCAAACACAAATGGTGTGTCCTTGTTCAAAAGGCTACACAACGGCTTGGCTATCTTTGAGAAGTCTTTGATGAACCGTCGGTAAAAGCCTGCATGACCAAGAAAACTCCTCACACCCTTGACATTCACCGGTGAAGGTAGTTTCTCAATTACATCAATCTTGGATCTATCCACTTCGATCCCCTTAAATGAAATCTTGTGCCCAAGCACAATACCCTCCTGCACCATAAAATGACACTTCTCCCAATTTAAGACTAAATTGGTGTCCATGCACCTCTTTAACACGGTAGCAAGGTTAGACAAGCAATTGTCATAAGAGGAACCGAAAACAGAAAAATCATCGATAAAAACTTCAATGTATTTTTCTACCATATCAGAGAAAATGGAAAGCATGCACCTTTGAAATGTTGCAGGCGCATTACAAAGACCGAAAGGCATCTTCCGATAGGCAAAAACTCCAAAAGGACATGTGAAGGCAGTTTTCTCTTGGTCTTCCGGGTTAACCGCAATTTGGTTATAACCCGAATAACCATCCAAGAAACAATAATAAGCTTGCCCGGCCAACCTTTCCAACATTTGGTCCATGAATGGAAGTGGGAAGAAATATTTTCTAGTAGCTTGATTTAGATTCCGGTAATCTATACACATTCGCCAACCGGTGACCGTTCTAGTTGGGATTAACTCATTTTTCTCATTTTTCACAACGGTCATGCCACCTTTCTTGGGAACCACTTGTACCGGACTCACCCATGCACTATCGGAAATCGGATAGATCATTCCGGCTTCAAGGAGTTTCAGCACCTCCTTCCTTACCACTTCTTTCATTGTAGGATTGAGCCTCCTTTGTGGTTGGACCACCGGTTTAAATTCAGCCTCCATCATAATCTTGTGCATACAAAATGTAGGGCTAATACCTTTCAAATCTAAGATGGGTCATCCAATAGCTGTTTTATGCTTTCTAAGCACCCTTACAAGTTTCTCCTCTTCCAATTTGGACAATACATTGCTCACTATGACAGGATTTTCATCATTCTCACCAAGAAACACATATTTCAAGTAGGATGGTAGAGGTTTAAGCTCTAACTTGAGCTTCTCTTGGACTTCATCCTTTTTGAGCTCTTCTTTCTTAGCACTGACAGCAAGTTAGTTGGGTTGAGCTTCCAAATCACACAAACACTCCTCTATTTCCTTTTTCTCTTTCTCATCAAGATTTTCAATAGAATTCACAATTACCTTCTCAAGAGTAGAGGAGTGGTGCTAATGTGCAAAGACTTCTTTAGCCACTACATCCACAATGTCCATGCGGAAACAATTCTCTTCATCACTCGGGCGATGCATAGCTTCAAATACATTGAAAATAACCTCTTCATCTTGCACTCTAAGTCGAAGTTGGCCTTTTTGTACATCTATCAAAGCACGACCAGTTGCTAGAAAAGGTATCCTTAATATAAGTGGAACTTATGCATCCTCCTCCATGTCTAATATCACAAAATCCGCTGGGAAGATAAACTTATCCACTTTAACCAAAACATCTTCCATAATACCAAGAGGACGCTTGATTGATCTATCGGCTAGTTGCAATGTCATCCTTGTTGGTTTCACTTCACCACCTCCAAGCTTGTTCAAGATTGAAAGCGGCATCAAATTGATACTCGCCCCCAAGTCACACAAGGCCTTCCCAATAGCAACTCTCCCAATTGTGCAAGGGATTGTAAAACTACCAGGATCTTTAAGCTTTGAAGGTAGCTTCCTTTGAGGTATCGCACTACATTCTTCCGTCAAGGCAACGGTCTCATCTTCTTTAAACCTCATTTTCTTTGTAAGTAACTCCTTCATGAACTTTGAATAAGTTGGCATTTGCTCTAGTGCTTCAGCAAAGGGTATGTTGATTTGTAACCTCTTAAAGATGTCAAGAAATTTGGCAAATTTCTCTTCCTTCTCCTTCTTCTTGCTTAAGTGAGGATATGACAATTTTACATAAGAAGGGAGCTCTTGAGGCTTGTCTCCATCTTTCAAAATCTGACTTTTACTCTTCCTCAAAATTGAATCTTCATCCACTAACTTTTCTCTCTTGTCTTTTTCACTCTCTTTTTCTTCTTCCTCTATTACAACCTCTTTGCCTTTTTCCTCATTTTTCGCTCTTTTTTCTGCACTCAACTCAGTTTTTTCAGCAACTCTCTTATTTTTCAACAAAGGCTCACCGCTCACTTTCTGAAGACTTTTACCATTCCTCAATTTGTCGCTAGGTGCTTTGCAATTTGTCCAACTTGAACCTCCAAGTTTTTTATGGAAGCATCGGTGTTTTTCTGGTTTGACATGGACATTTGCATGAATTAATTGAGGGTGTTCTCCAAGATAGAAGTCTGATCTTGAGGCGGTTGTGTGGGAGGAGGCTTACTTGCTTGTCCGGCATCTTGTTTCCAACCAAAACTTGTTTGATTCCTCCACCCTTGGTTGTAATTGTTAGAATATTGGTTGTTACCTTGTCGCCCATAGTTCCCCATATAATTAGCTTCCTCATGGGAACTAGGTGTGGCCTCACAATTTCCATTATCATGATCTCCTCCACAAAAATCACATATCATTACCTGTTGAGGTGGCATGGTTGTGCCTTACATGGTTTGGAGTTGTTGTGGGAGTTGAACTAGTTGCTTGGTAATGGACTCAAGTTGTTGTGACATAAGCTTATTTTGAGCCAAAAGTGCAGTTTGTGAGTCTAACTCTAACACTCCCTTTCTTGATGTGGTACCTCGGTCATGATGCATCAGATAGTCATTAGATGCCATAGCTTCTATCAAAGTCAATGCTTCCTCCGGTGTCTTTGTGTTCATGGAACCTCCAGTTGAGGCATCCAACATAAGCTTGGTTGACGGCCTCAATCCATTGCAAAATGTTTGCATTTGGACAAGATCATCAAACCCATGATTTGGACATTTTCGGAGCAAGTCTTTGAACCTTTCTCATGTGTCATGAAGAGTCTCACCCTCTTGTTGAACAAAGCTTGTGATATCACCCCGTGTCTTCACAAATCTTGAGGCGGGAAAGAACCTTGCAAGAAATTTAGCCTCTAAGTCATCCCATGTAGTGATGTTCCCCCTTGGTTGAGATTGGAGCCAAGTCTTGGCTCTATCTCTTAGAGAGAAAGGAAGCAACCTTAGGCGAATTGCATCATCGGTAGCACCATTTATCTTCACCATATCACATAACTCAATGAAGTTGGAGACATGATTATTAGGATCCTCCTTCTCCATCCCGGCAAATTGATTTTGTTTCATAATATTCAAGAGAGCCTGCTTGATCTCAAAATTGTTGGAATTCACTGGAGGCCTCACTATGCTAGTGACATGCCGATTGACATTTGTATTGGCCTAATCCCCAAGTGTCCTCCGTGGAACACCCTCACCATTGCCTGCCATCTCAAGTGGTTTTTGATGAACTTGTGAAGTGGAGGTCTCTTGTTCTCTCTCTTGTTGTGCTAATAACTTCCGCTGTCTTGCTTGACTCCGATTCTCCCTAGCCATTTTCTCTATTTCAGGATCGTAGAGAAGTTGGTAAACTGGGATAGTACCTCTAATGCTCAAGAGTCTAGAGACCAAGACTGTTAGCACTAAATGATAGCAAAGAGAAACAGATAATAAAACAAAAAATAAAATCGTGCTTAAATTAGTAATAGAAATGGGTATGCTAATATTGAAACACAAGTTCCCCGACAACGGTGCCAAAAACTTGTTGCGATTTCGGCAAGTATACCAAGTCGTACAAGTAGTAAAGAGGTAAGAGGGATATCGTTCCCACGAAGACTGAGACAAGTACTAGCACATAACAAATCAACTATTGTCTAAGCGGATATTTGGAAGAAAAGGAGCTCAATATTAAATACCAAGCCCAACAAGAGTTAAAATTTAAAATAAACAAATTAAAAGGAACAAGTTCTTTTTGGATTTTTATCAAACGCTTGGAATACAAAAAGGGGATTTTTCAAAAACGATGAAAGATGTTGGGATTAAACTTCACTAAACCTTTGCCTCATGCAATACTAAGACCACCAATCCAATTTATGCTTCAAATATTAGAATCAACCCATAAGATTACTCAAGTCCTAATTCCTTAGATGACAAGAGCCTAAATCCCCTAATTAGACCCTAATTCCTTAGTTGGCTTAATTAATGAATTTTCATTAAGATTAGGGATTACACGATTACTAATAAACCAAAATCCATTCCTAGATGCAAGGTTTACTAGGTGATTAATTCCAGATCAAGAAATGATAAGAACTTCCCAATTGCAAATCCAATCTTAGAACAATTTATGGATGATCAAACCACAAAAAGCATTAAGCATAGGAATCAAATACTAATAAAGAAGCATAAACATAGATTAATAAATCAAAGCAAATACATGAGATTCGGTTTAGCTACATCTAATCCCAACAAAAAGGGAATTTAGCTACTCATGGTCATAGAGAAAGCCAAAATCAAAGCAATAGAAGCAAAGAAAAGAAGAAACTCCATGGAAGCTTTCCATAGTAGTCACAGCAGCCCCAGTTCAGAGAAAACGTCACTTTTTAGGGTCCAAATCGCAGGTCTCTTCCCCCGTAGGTTTTACTAAAAGAGGAATTTATAGTCCATGATGTCATCAAGATTTTTGGCTGAGCGCCCCACTTTCTTGGCTCAGCGCAGCTCTCACTTAAGTTGATTCACGGATACGCCTTGGCTCAGCGCACATAATAAATTGGCTAAGCCCAGATAATCCTGATATGTTTTGCTCTCTGGCACATCTTGGCTGAGCGCATAACCTCCAGAATGCACAACAATTTCAGCCTTAGTTGCCCCCAGCCAAGGAAAACTTTGGCTTCGCCAAATTGCATCTGGACCCAATCTCTATCCTTGTTGTCATGCCTTACTCTTGCTACCTAAAACACACAAAATAGACAATAAAAAATCACTATATTAACCAAACAAACTAAAACAACAATTAATCATAAGGACTCTATAGAAACACACTAAAATATGGCTAAAACAACTCTTTAAACATTAAGGGAGTTTTAAAATCAATCAAATTAACATCTCTAAAGCATGTACATTTGCAACTTATCAGTCCTCGAATTTGAGAGAAAGAGAACTCACTAGGTTCAAACAGATGAGGATACTTGTCTCGCATGATTTGCTCTGAAGCCCAAGTAAACTCCTCTCCACTAGGGTGGTTCCAAACTAATTTCATAGATAGTACTTCTTTAAATCGTAGCTTTCTGACCTGGCGGGCTACTATCCGCAACAGACATTCCTCAAGAGTCAACTGAGGACTCACCTCAACAAGTTACGGCTGAAGGATGTGGGACTCATCCCAAAGTTATTTTCTCAACATAAAAATATGGAAAACTGGATGCACATAATTCAACTTTGGAGGTAACGCAAGCTCATAAGACAGTTTACCCACACGACGGGTAATTTGGTATGGTCCCCCATACCTAGGGATCAACTTGCCCTTTTGACCGAACCTTAGTGTCCCTCTGAAAGGTGATACTTTTAGAAACACGTGCTCTCCCTCCTGAAACTCAAGATCTTGTCGTCTAACATCCGCATGTATCTTCTGCCTATTTTGGGCCGTCTGCAACCGGTCTCTAATCATTTGAATCCTCTCTGTTAGAATTAGTTGGACGGTGTTGACGGTGTGGACTTAACCATGTTCCTAGGAATTAGGTTGTCATAAATTTCCTTGTAAATTGTATTTACTCTTGAGTGTATATATATCAAAGTATGATGAATAAAATATTCAAGCATTTCACAAACTTTAGACTCTTCAATATGGTCAGGAGAACCCAAATCCCTGAATGAACTGGTCTATTTCCATATACCCAAAAAACAACCTCAAGGTCCCAAAGCCCCTGTCACTAGCCAACCCACTATCCACCTCCATCCGGAAAACCACTCATCAGCCATTGATCGGCCAGCCACCGGAGACCCGTCACCAGAAACCTCTCCATGTGCCTCCACGCGCACTCCGCCCTAACGGCACGTGAAAGCCACGCGCCACCTTCCCGACGTCGGAGTCATCGCGCGCTCGCCCAGATCTGATCGTTGGTGTCTCCTCTTCCTATCTAGGGGGCCGGTTCTTCGATTATTCAACTCTTTGACAAGTGGATCTTCCCCACTTTGGTTCTCAGTTCTCTGTATTTGGTTTCCCATATTTGCTTTCTTTCGTTTCTGGTTCCTTGCTGCTGGTCTCTTCTCATTCTCAGGTGTTAAGATGGCTTCTAACTCAGAAATGATGGTCATGCCTTCTCTATCTCTGGAAAACCAACAATCACTTCAAAAAAAATTGAATGGCAAAAATTATTTAGCCTGGTCAGCCTCTGTAGAACTTTGGTTTATTGGTCAAAGATATCATGAACATCTGGAAAAATTCTCAGAAAATTTTAGAAGAAAATCATGAGCTGTGGAAGAAACTTGACTATCAACTTTGTACTAATATCTTCCCTACTCGTAACCTACTCCCGAACTCAAATCTCTCTTTTTTTAGACCAGTTTCCTTAAAATAATTGGATTTTCCAAGATTTTCCCAAATAAAAATTTTGGTGGCGACTCCTCTGTTTTTATCATTTTTTTCCCAGCGTTCGGACGGGACGGTCACGATAGCTGGCGACTCCATTGGGTTCATAAACAAATACAAGTGACCAGTGCCTAAAACCCAAGGTTCATAAACAAGACAATATATGCAAGAGCTTAAGTGAGACATTTGGGCCATTCATGATAGAAAAGGACTGAGTGCAAGGTAACAAACACATATTATAGGGGATATTATACTGACCTCCCCTAATATCTGGCTTAATTACACCTGATACCTCTCTTGTTTAAGAAATTACAACAAACTCCCTTGAGATTTATATTGTAACGGGTGTAAGTGTAATAGCAACATAAACCTCAAGGGAGGTCGGTATAATTTCTGAAACAAGAGGGATGCTTAGAGTAATTAAACCAAACCTTATGAGAGGTAAGTGTCATTTCACCTATAATATAACATGTCTAACATTTGCAACAGGTTAATTGGTTAATTGCATGTGCAAAACAAAAGATAACTAAATTATCACATTTAGAAGCTCTTTGACTTCCTTTATTATTCTCTTTTTCGTTTTATTAATTGTCAATCCTTTTCTTATCCAGGGTTTGGAGAAGGCGGAAAGAACAATACACCAGAGCTATCACCAACAATTTGTTTTTCGAAAATTCCAACCTCGACATCAAGCAGAAACATAGAATCATAGATAACTATCTAGCATCTACGGTATGAGTAATCAGGAAATGGTGCAGAAAGAAACCTTTTCTAATCAAGGCTACTCGTTTGGACTGTAAGATGGAACATATGACTCCAGAATTAATTGTGCTGGAGAGGGTGCTTTAATCTCAACAATCAAGTATATGAACTTCCATTCATTGTCAGTTGAGCCTTTGAACATCTCAGAGAATACTTTTCCATGTCCATGGGGCCCCCGGACATAGAAGTTAACCTTAAACTCAATTGGACATATTTGAGTGTAAATCATATTAACAGAAATGATACTACTGCTAAACGATACATATCTTCCATGGTAAAAGAAATAATAAAAATCCAAAAATCACACAAAAAAAAATACAAAAAAGTAACCAATGAAATTCTGGCATACTTTCCCTCTTTCCTCTCCTTTCCTTTGTTATCTTCATATCCCTTTTTTTTTTCTTTTCAAGGGCACGTATCAAATTAATTACCACAAAATGTTTATATATCTGCAAATAAATTTGACTATATGCTTAAAAGTTTACCTCTACATGCTCAACACCATCTGTTAGAATATGGGTATCTTTCAATATTAGAAGGTTACACGGATACCAGTTGGGTGACTTATACAGAAGACCATGTTTCAACAAGCGGTTGGGTCTTCACACTTGGTGGGGGTGTTATTTCTTGGGGATCCAAGAAACAAACTTGCATTGCTGACTCCATCATAACTGTAGAATTCATAGCATTGGCAGCAGGAAGCAAAGAAACTGAATGGCTTAGAAATTTGATGTATGAGATACCGATTTGGGCAAAGCCAATGGCACCAATATCCATATCTTGTGATAGTCAATCAACACTATCAAGGCATATAGCTAGGTTTATATTGGAAAGTCCAGGCACATTTGGCTAAGACATAGCTGTGTAAAATATTTGATTACAAATGTAGTAACAATGGATATGGTGTTGAAAAAGGAGAGGAATCTTGCGGATCCTTTGACGAAAGGACTAACAAGGAATATGGTGTTGAAAACATCATTAGGGATGGGACTCAAGCCCATATCTACGTGATCACCAATGGTGGAAACCCGACTCACAGTTGAGGAGCATCAAGTCTTGAGTTCAATGGGCCAAAGTACACTATGAGAGTGATTGCAAGTACTTGACAAATAGATACATTCCAAGGTTTAAAAGTACTTGGATACCATAAGGACATAGAAGGGAAAGGGTGAGTTTTTGTTCTTAATGGATCTATAGCATATATGTGCCGGGGTGCCCAACTTATGGGGGTGCTTCTGGTAAAGTCTACCTATGTGAGAGTGAAGTGTGGCCGCTTCTTAGAGTTGGGCTTGACTTTGTAAGCTCTCGGGAAAAGAATACACGACACAAGGCCTTGTCAAATGTGTCACACTACCACGTCGTTCAATGATATCGAAATTTCATGTGTAAGTCATGCATGCTAGTTCTAATGAATATTTGGTTCAAAACTTGTCTACCATTTTATTCGGGGATGAGTGAAACCCATAGCTTACTAAGAAAATGTTCAAATCCCCAAGATACCTTTGTCTGAAAGCATGCGATTTCCGGAATAATGGGATTTTGATTTATTTTGAAAATGGTGGGGATTTGTGAGAGATTTTCAAAATCCTTATTAAAAGGTTCTTGTTAATGGTTAAATTAATATAATGGTGTATAGTTGATATACAAATGTAATGGTGTATAGTTGATATACAAATGTTGATTGTCAGGACTTGAACACGGTACCTGAAGGTTGAGGGGGCGCATCCGCTGACTGCTAAGCCAACGATTGCACTATGATATTTGCGTAACGTTAATATTAATTAAGTAATTATTTTAACCGTTACTGAATTCAGGTTATTTTGCTTCACCAAGTGACATGAGTTGGTCTATAAATAGAACCATCTGCATGTAGTGAATGATACGAAAAATCTCAGAAACTGTAGAATTCATAGCATTGGCAGCAGGAAGCAAATAAGCTGAATGGCTTAGAAATTTGATGTATGAGATACCGATTTGGCCAAAGCCAATGGCACCAATATCCATACATTGTGATAGTCAATCAACACTATCAAGGCATATAGCCAAGTTTATATTGGAAAGTCCAGGCACATTTGGCTAAGACATAGCTGTGTAAAAGATTAGATTACAAATGGAGTAACAATGGATATGGTGTTGAAAACAGAGAGGAATCTTGCGGATCCTTTGACGAAAGGACTGACAAGGAATATGATGTTGAAAACATCATTAGGGAAGGGACTCAAGCCTATATCTATGTGATCACCAATGGTGGAAACCCAACTCACAGTTGAGGAGCATCAAGTCTTGAGTTCAATGGGACAAAGTACACTATGAGAGTGATTGCAAGTACTTGACAAATAGATACATCCCAAGGTTTAAAAGTACTTGGATACCATAAGGACATAGAAGGGAAAGGGTGAGTTTTTGCTCTTAATGGACCTATAGCATATATGTACTGGGGTGCCCAACTTATGGGGGTGCTTCTGGTAAAGTCTACCTATGTGAGAGTGAAGTGTGGCCGATTCTTAGAGTTGAGCTTGACTCTGTAAGCTCTCATGAAAAGAATACACGACACAAGGCCTTGCCAAATGTGTCACACTACCACATCGTTCAACGATACCGAGATTTCATGTGTAAGTCATGCACGCTTATTCTAATGAATATTTGGTTCAAAGCTTGTCTACCATTTTATTCGGGGATGAGTGAAACCCATGGATTACTAAGAAAATGTTCAAATCCCCAAGATACCTTTATCTGAAAGCATGCGATTTGCGGAATAATGGGATTTGGATTTATTTTGAAAATGGTGGGGATTTGTGAGAGATTTTCAAAATCCTTATTAAAAGATTGCTTGTTAACGGTTAAATTAATATAATGGACTATAGTTGATATACAAATGTTGATTGGCAGATTGGTTGAGTCCCTTCATGTGAACAATGCGGTCCAGGTTCAAGTTCTAGCCTAGGCGGATTTTGAATTTTTATGCTAGTTATATAACAGACCGAAATTTTAATAAAAAGAGACGTTACTTGAGGGGGCGCATTCGATGACCGCTAAGCCAACGGTTGCACTATGATATTTGCGTAACGTTAATATTAATTAAGTCATTATTTTAATCGTTGCTAAATCCAGGTTGTTTTGCTTCACCAAGTGACATGAGTTGGTCTATAAATAGAACCATCTGCATGCAGTGAATGATACGAAAAATCTCAGAATCTCTCAACCATTCTTCACTCCAAATCACCTTCATTTCTCCCTTGTGCGCAGAGAGAGTTTGGAAGACTATTGTTCTATAAACTGTCACTGTCGATACGCTTGGTTTAGGGTGTGCAAACTTTGCCAAGATTCTTCATTGTATCCTTAAGGGAATTTGCCGGTTACACCTGTTGTATCCAATCTACGAAAGAGATTGGTGGGGACGAATTGAACCTAAAGCTTAGTGTTCCTACACGCTTTGGAGATTGCACATTACCTTTGTTTTTTTCTTTTTCTTTGTTACAAATCCATACCCCATTTTCTAACACCATCTTCATCAGTCCATACCCTGTGAGGAATTCTTTGGCGAGCAGCAAATTTGAACGTAATTTTAATATCTTGATGCAAGATGCGTCAGCCCTCATGTATTAAATCTTCAACAATATGAGAAGCAATTAAACAATCAATGTAAAAATAACCAACCAATATTATAGAGCATATTTTTAAATACAAAACCATTATTACCATCCAACAATTGACAATTTATGTTCCGTGTCATCTTGGTTTGCGTTTTCTTCAAATGACAATGGCCATGCTAAACCCTTTTCAACTTGTAAGAAGTTAAAGACTTTGTCCATTAAACATTGTGTCTTACACCAAAGTCAGGAGTCCTCATTATATCAAATGCAAACCCTTTCCAACTTGTAAGTTCTCTCACTTTGAACAGTTCTCCTTTCCAGACACTGCATGGACAAGAAGGGGACTTAAATCTTCCTCACTATTATAAAATGGATCTCTTCAACTAACATAAAATATGTTTTTCAGGTCACATTGCTCAATGAAATGTTTTCAAGCCTAAAATCTAGCAAACTAGCATTATTTTGGAAATTCTTAAATCTATGAGTCACCGTAGCAATATTCTTTATGCCTCATTGTGAAATTTTACACATAATGTCGTTGTCTTCTGTTAGGAACATGAGCGAGCTTGTAAATATCTTCTCACTCTTCTGATTTATTTATTTTTAATTAATGTATAGAGCATCAATACTGTAAATCATCAGAAATATTCAGTTAGTTGAGGTTTCTGAGCATTGTAAAGTCTTAAGCAAAATTTTTTACATCACTTATCTTTAACATGAAGTAGTTGAAACTGAAATCAAAACCATATTTGCATATATATGATGGTTCTTTCTCTGTTTCTCTGTTCCCCCTTCCCTATCTTGTTTTGCCAAACAACATGTGGACAAGTTCGGAGCACTTTGTAGTCGTCACATGATATATGTTTGGCAGGCTTTGACAGAAAAAAACAATGTAAGGATTTGTAACTCAGAAATTTGATTATGCATGAAACAGAGTTAGTTAACTTATGTGTCTCTAATATGTTTTGTTTAAGCGTAGAAAATAAGTATATCATTATTCATTCCTGCATTATGATGCTGTACACACGGGTACTTATGGCACTGCTCTTTAGCTATTTGGTATACACTTCCAATATAGGTGGCTGACCCAGAAATTAAGCTGATGTCGATGGTATCCATCAACAACAGAACCTGTAAAAGATGTTACAGTGGTCTTCATGGTGTTTTGAAGCCGCTGAAGAAATGTTTTATATATTATGGAGCACCCGTGGATGCTTTTGAAGAAATGAGTCTGGATCCTATTCCTCCTTCCAAACATGAACTTAAAAAAGAGAATAAGGTGAAGGAAATGCATCTTCAGAGAGATTGTTCGAACCTGTTAAGGTTGGTAGGGAAAGCGCCACGTGGAATCAGAGGACGCCTTTCCGGCAAGAGCGGTGGCAGAGAAGGCGTTTGGGAGGAAGCATTGCGGAGTCTCAGGGCTGAGGCTGCACGATGGCACCATATCGCAGTGCGTTGCGGTTTGCGAAACATGACAAGTGTGTGTGGCCAAGAGCATGAGTGATGATAGAAGAAAAGCAAGTTCTTGTTGGGCCTTCCTCTATTGGGCTACTAGTAGCCTGGGGTTGTCATGTGCGCCATCTTGTCTTGATATATAATCCTTGAGGCTTTTAATTTTCTTACCTCACTTTAATACAATTCCCACCTCTCTCTCTCCCAACAATTTCTTCTACTTCTCTCACCTCCAACCACACCCCACCCCCTGTGGGTATCCATGAATTCTTGAACGTTTTGGGGATAACACTCCAAATCTGCCATCTCTTTTCCTCCACATATCCTTATCATATATGGCTTTTCCTTCACTACAAACCCATTCATCTTCTTCTTCCTCCTCTTTCGCTCCCCGGTATGTTGCTTCACCATATGATATGATCTTCAATCCCGCGCGACGCCGCCTCGCCACAGATTTCCTCCACGCACCGGCGTCATATGCGCACCGCCGTCCATGCACCCCTGTGTGCCGTGGACCGGGGTCTGGTTTCCACCTCCGGCGACACAGGTCCGGATCTGCCTCCTCCAAGCTTCGATCAGTTTCCCCTCAGGAGCCTCTCTTGATATGTATCTAATATTCCGATGGCTATAATCAAAGCATAACCATCGGGATTATTCTCCATGATATTCCAATGGCTATAATCAAGGCATAACCATCGGGATTATTCTCCATGACATTCTCTTATTTATTGTAAATATTAGCTAATCAAATCAAGGATATCAATGACAGATGTAAATGAGACATTATAGGCATTAGTTTAGGACACAAAAACTTCATGTAACTTCTATATATTTGGTATCTGTTTAATGGAATGATACACACATTCTTTCCACCATATTCTTGTTATGGTATCAGAGCCAACACGGTGTTGGTGAGAACGTGTTGAAGCAAACACATTTTCCATGGCGGAGATGCCGGAAAAGACTAAAGCAGAGAAGAAAATTGATCTGGTGAAAAAGATCCCTTCACCATATGATCTGAACTCTAGTGATAATCCAGGAAACCTGATTACTCAGGTTCAGCTGAACGGGGGTGTTCGAGCCAATGCAACATTCACTGATGGAGAAAACAGTGTTGCACCAACTAATTCAAACAATGCACTGACCGGGATGAGTACTGAACAGTGGCAAGCACTAGTGGATTTTTTAAATAGCCAAAAAGGGAACATAAATGACAAGATGACAAGTAAACATAGTGTGTGGATTGTTGACACAGGAGCTTCCAGCCACATGACTGGGAACTTGAAATTCTTGCATGGGCTGAGAGAAATAGCAGGATGTCCAGTTGGACTTCCAGATGGAAAACAAGTGTTAGCCACTAAAGAAGGGACAGCAATACTTGATGGAGGGTTGAAAATTGAGAATGTTCTTTATGTGCCAAAATTGAACTGTAATTTGATATCTATCTCTCAACTGATCGATGAAAAAAATTGCATTGTCCATTTCACTGATACCTTATGTGTTATGCAGGACCGCATTTCGAAGATGTTGATTGGAGCGGGTGAACGAAGAGATGGGCTTTATTTTTTCAAAGGTATCCGAAGTGAGAAGGCACACAAGGCTAGTGGAATTTGTCAGTTTAATCTATGGCATCAACACATGGGACATCCATCTCTGAGGACTACTCAATTAGTTTCCAATATAAGGTGTGAAGAAAGTGAGTTGAAAAATAAAGCATGTGATGTATGTTTTTGAGCTAAACAAACCCGGGATGTTTTTCCTTTGAGTACTCATACTGCTACTGGTAGTTTTGATTTAATTCATTGTGATTTGTGGGGACCTTATCGGACTCCCTCTTCTCATATTTTTTGACAATAGTGGATGATTTTTCTCGTGCCGTATGGATTTATCTATTAGTTGATAAAAGGGAAGTGTCACGTACATTGATAAATTTCTTTGCCTTGGTAGAAAGACAGTTTGATAAAAGGGTTAAGATGATGCGTAGTGATAACGGGACTGAATTTATGATGAGTGTGATTTCACCTCATTTTCCATGTACATTTCTGCATGCATTTGCATATAGTTTAGGCAATTTTAGTTTGATTTTGTTTAGTTTTTCCTTTGGAACGGATAAGGTGGTGTTGTGGTGTTGTTTTGCAGGAATTCATGATTAAATGCCCAAGGTTTGGCCATGATGAAGCTTGGATGATTTAGAGCCTTAAAAGTGAAGAAAATGAGCCAAACAGAGCCCATCACGGCCTAGCCGTGATGCCCATCACGGCCATGATCGAGCAAAACTGAAAAGGCAGAAAGGCTGAAGTCAGAGTCTGTCACGGCCTAGCCGTGATGTACATCACGGCCGTGACCCAAAACCATCACAAGTCAGAATCCATCACGGCTTGGCCGTGATGGAGATCACGGCCATGAACAGAGGGCTCGCGACGCGAGAAGGGGCTCGCGACGCGAGAGCTAAAAAACGCCAGAAGTTCCAGAAACAGAATCCGTCACGGCCTGGCCGTGATGGCCATCACGGCCTGGCCGTGATGGCCATCACGGCCGTGACGCGCGACGGATCTATAAATAAGAGCACAGCAGACAGAACAAAGGGACTTTTGGCAGAGGCTTGGAACCCTAAAGAGGGCTGATGGCTGGGGGAAGGCTGGGACCTTAAAGATGACATCTTCTCTGCTCTTGGATTGGAAGAAGATTGAAGGATTCGTCATGGAGTTTTCTTCCTCTCTTCTCTCTTTCTATTTTGTAGACAGTATCATATGTAGCTAATTCCCCCATTGTTGGGTTTAGATGTAGCTTTTCTGAACTTGATTGTTAATTGATTTGGTTTCAATACAAGTTTCTATTTCTTTATGAGTGTGTGATTCTGTGCTTAATGCTTTTCTTGGATTAGCTACCCATAGGAATGATATGTTGCTTTGATAGACAACTGAAAGGTTGGTGTTAAGGCATGCTCATGAATCATATGCCAAGTAGTTCAAGAATCTAGACATAGGTGTTGACTGCTTGCAATCTTATAAGTCTTGACTTAATGCAAAATCTCAGGTTAATCCACCTAAGACATTAGGGTTTAACTTGGGGTTTTAGGCTCAATGCACCTAAGACATTAGGCTTGAGTACTTTAGAAAAGGCTTGATTGGCAGAATTGAATTAGGACTTGTGTTGTTAGCCATTTCATTGCAATCAAGGGAGGATTAGTGTAGTCTAAACCTGACAATCTCAACCATTTGTAAATTCTGCACTCCAAGTGTTTGTTAAAAGTCCAAAAAGACCAAAAATATTGTATTGCTTTGTTTTCTGTTTTGATATCTCATACCATAGTTTAGTCTAGATAGTTGTTAAGTTTGTGAATTGGTAATTGACAATCAATCCCTGTGGATACGATAACCGGTCTTACCACCGTATTACTTGATTGCGACGAGGTGCACTTGCCTTTATCTTAAAAATACGCATCAAGTTTTTGGCGCCGTTGCCGGGGATTGGCTTTGCCAATATCAGTAGTAACAAATGAGACGACTAGTTTAGACATTTTTATTTTATTTTTCTGTATATAATTGATATCTTTCTTTTGTTAGTTTTGTATATATTTGTTTTTGTATTTCTTTGATCTTGGACTTAATTGTCTGTGAGGTGAAAAATTGATTAGACAGGATCATGGACTACAATTGCTATCAACCATCTGATGCATAAATTGAGATATCTGAGCTGCAGCTGCGGGTAGATATGCTGCAATTAGCCGTAAACATCCAACAAGTGAGTAATGAGTTGTCAAGGGCAACTGTCTCTCCTCCACCAGTGGTAGGCTATGATGAATGGGGAAATCAATTTCCCAACACTTCCACTCCATGGTGGGGGAATCCTCCAAACAATACTTGGATTGATCAAGAGGAACATTGGGAACCTTCCACATCTTCATATCAACCACAACCATCTCAAGGGTATGATGAGCCATCACCATTGGAAGTTGCTTGGGAGAACTTCAAATCCGAATTCGCAGTCAATTCTAAGCAACCTATTCCGGATAGTCGGTCTCACCTAGAGGATATTTTGGAGAGCTTCACGGTAGCAACAATGGAAAGTTTAGAAAATCAAGAAGATACCATTCGAAGCGTGCCTCGCTTCCTTGGTGGCTAGGGCGTCAACCTTTCAACCCTAAAATCGCAAGGCCCGTGAACACTTCACGTTGCAAGGAACGGCAGCTACGGTTTCAACACTTGGAACCTCAGCCGCAACAACATGAACTTTTCATGTCTGAAACCCCTTAACGCCGCCAACACAGAACTGAAAACAATCATGTTTAACATCAACATTTGACGCCATCGTAGAACATAATAAGGATTCAGAACCAACGTACATATCGCATACATACACAAACATGCAATAGACGTATATATCATATACATACGAAAATCACAGAAACAAGGTTTCGCAAACCAGATGCAAACGATTTTCAAAAACAATTTTCAGAAAAATGATTCACATTATAAACATGTTATCATACATAACAGATAAACCACGAAACAGAATCATGGTTTCGCAAGCGGCTCTGATACCACTGTTGGGAATTTGCGTATAAAACAAAATAAAACGCAGCGGAAAAATTCCCATCGAAGGATCCATGCGAATGGTCATGATTCATGATTAGAAAGTTTACCTCTTGAAGCGATGGCTGTTGGTTGAAATTCGTCTATCACGAACACCGCACGAACGGTGTCTCCAGAGGTATCCACACGAGCGGACTCCGTGAACATCCAACGTCACGAACCTGAAGCGTCTCTGTCTTGCAGTGCTAGCTTCAAAACCGAGGCTTACTGTTCACTCTTACTCTCTTTGTGCGGCTAGGGTATCAACCTTTTTTTGTGCACAACAACTTAAGTGTTCTACTTATAGTAGCGCCTCCTTGAGTGAGTTAGTGAGCAGCACTTGACCTAAGCCCATGTACTATGCGCTAGGCCCAATAGGAAAGTCCAACTCTCCTTTTAATGCTTCTTTTAATCCGCTCTTATGTGTGTGACCCTATAGGTTCCCAAAACGTTAGCAGTAACATTAAATCCCATTTAATATTACAAACAGTGAGCGGTATCTAGCAATACATCACTGCTACCTAAGTAGTGAGAAAGTCAGTGATTTGACGAAACCTTTCTGTGACAAATATTCATGTGCATTATTATCCCTTTGTCCATATATCTATATTGAACACAAGGCATAGAATGTGTCACCCTTGTATGGTTCAATATCATGTTCCCTGATACCCGAGTAGACTTAACAATAAATGAGGTCAATATCTCATATTGACTCATTTCAAAGATGGCCATGCATTTCTGATCTCACTCTATCAGGGGGCCCACAGATATTACTCCTGTCATGTAGGAGGGACAAATTCCATCTAGGTCACTCACATCCCTCTGCATGGCTCGTGGTATGCCCAATGACCGTCTTTATAATCATCCTATTACAGATGGCGTTTGACGATATTAAAGCACACGACTCCTCATGTAGGGATCGTAGTGATTTCAGGTCGAAGGATTGTATGCACCATTTTCACTATGAGAACTACTTATGACACTCACATAACGCTCCATGTAGTGTTCTCATGGCGGGTCAATCCAGTACATCATTACTCTAATGTGTACCTATGTGTCGACTCGATATCTCATATCCATGACCCGTGAGATGTGGTCATCAGTCTGCACACATAATAGTCTCAATTGTATTATTATTGTCCTTATTAATAAAATACTTGACTACGGATATTTAAGAATAGGATTTCATTGTTCAATAGTGTCTCACGATCAAGTCATATACTTGATATTCTATTAAACTGAAATCCCTATTCTAAGGACTTTATTATGTTTAAACAAGTAACACAATAAACTGGAATGCCTCATATCATATATATATATAAAATAGCAAGATACAAATGTAAGTCTAAAGAAATACATTGGCCTCTAGGGCTTACACCAACATCCACAGCATATTTCAGGTGCGCCTTATCCCTTAATACCTTATGTGAACTGTGACAAATTCTCTGTAAAGCATCGCAGGTTCATTGCTGCTCTCACTATGGAACATGAACCCGTCCATTTTTTTAAGGCAGTGAAAGATGCCAAGTGGAGACTTGCAATGCAACAAGAACTCGAAGCACTGGAAAGTAATGGGACCTGGACTTTGGAACCCTTGCCGGATGGGAAGAAACCTCTTGGTTGTAAATGGGTGTATAAGATTAAGCACAACTCTGATGGCACCATCGAAAGATACAAGGCAAGGTTGGTCGTTCTTAGGAATCATCAGGTAGAAGGGATTGACTATACCGAGACATTTGCTCCTGTTGTTAAAATGGTCACTGTTCGTCTTGTTCTTGCCATAGCAGCAGCAAAGAAGTGGGAAATTCATCAAATGGACGTCCATAATGCTTTCCTCCATGGTGATCTTCATGAAGATGTTTACATGAAGTTGCCCCCAGGCTTTCGCACATCTCAACTAGGATTAGTTTGCGAGTTGCGTAAATCATTGTATGGCTTGAAGCAAGCCCCTCGATGTTGGTTTGCCAAACTATCATTTGCCTTGACGAATTTTGGGTTTCAACGGTCGTCCTCTGACCACTCACTCTTTACTCTTCTTAATCATGGAGTGCAAATAGTAGTTTTGGTGTATGTGGATGATTTGATCGTGTGTGGGAACGACTCCACTACAATTCAAAAATTTAAAGTATATCTCAGCAAGTGCTTTCACATGAAAGATTTGGGGATCCTGAAGTATTTTCTTGGTGTAGAAGTTGCAAAGAATCCAAGTGGGATATTCTTATGCCAACGTAAATATGCTATGGACATAATTCAAGAAACGGGTTTACTTGGTGCCAAGCCCGTGTCCACACCTCTTGAGCAGAACCATCAACTTAGTCCCGCTACTGGACGACTTCTTGATCAACCTGAACGTTATCGACATTTAGTTGATCTTCTCATCTATTTGTGTTTCACCAGACCAGAGCTATCTTATTGTGTTCACCTCTTGTCACAATTCATACAACAACCTCGCGAGGAACACTGGAATGCAGCTCTTCAAATTGTTAAATACCTAAAAGGAAGTCCTGGTCAAGGCATACTTCTTAGCAGTACGGCTAAATTTCAGTTGCATGGATGGTGTGATTCTGATTGGGCAGGCTGCCCTTTAACCCAACGCTCAACCACCAGCTGGTTTGTGTTCTTGGGTCACTCTCCTATCTCCTGTAAAACCAAAAAACAACACACTGTTTCTCGTTCCTCAGCTGAAGCCGAATACCGCTCTATGGCTACCACCACCTGCGAACTTAAGTGGCTTAAGAGTTTGCTTTCTGAACTTGGCATATTACATAAAGGTCCCATGCGCCTTAATTCTGACAATCAAGCAGCTTTGTACATAGCCCAAAATCTAGTTTTCCATGAACGCACGAAGCATATCGAAGTGGATTGTCACTTTATTCGCAATGAGGTACTTCAAGGTAATGTTCAGCCATCTTATGTCCCTACATCCGAACAATTGGCAGACATTTTTACCAAAGCATTAGGAAGGCATCAATTTCAGACTTTGCTTGGCAAGCTGGGCATTCGTAATCCTCACACACCACCTTGAGGGGGGTAATATTCCAATGGCTATAATCAAGGCATAACCATCGGGATTATTCTCCATGATATTCCAATGGCTATAATCAAGGCATAACCATCCAATGGCTATAATCAAGGCATAACCATCGGGATTATTCTCCATGACATTCTCTTATTTATTGTAAATATTAGCTAATCAAATCAAGGATATCAATGACAGATGTAAATGAGACATTATAGGCATTAGTTTAGGACACGAAAACCTCATGTAACTTCTATATATTTGGTATCTGTTTAATGGAATGATACACACATTCTTTCCACCATATTCTTGTTAGTATCCAATGGTGGCAGCATCACGGCCATCAGCCTTCAACCGAGCACGGATGGCTCGAACTATAGCATCCATCAGAGAAGTTCCATCGACATGCAAAACAACATCCACGCCAACAACATCTCTGTAGTGTGGGGGGAGGTGAGAGAAGTAGAAGTAGAAAAAGAAAGTGAGGGTGGGGACTGGGGAGAAGGGGATGGGGCCATGAGGGTAAGGGTGAGGGTATTTTGGGGAAGAAATTAGGGGAGGGAGGTGGGAGTTATACGAAGAGAGGTATGAAAATTAAAAGCCAATCATTAATCCTATTGTCCTATCTCATTGGTTTGAAAAGAAAAAAAAATGACAAACTTCAATCCTATTTTATATATGCTTGTGATACTGTTTCTAACGAAAATAAGACATATATAATAGTCGTCGTTATATTTCCTATATTTTTTCGGAGAATGTTAACCAGTGCCCTTAAGATATTGGTTAAGAAATTAAAAGAAGAAAGTTTTCATTGGGAAGTTGTGTGTTCAAAATTTTGAGAATTGTTATTTTTAGTTTTCCCATGAAAATTTGATTTTATTGGAATCATCAACCAATGCACTTAGGACATTGGTTAACAAGATCCTATTTTTATTAATAAGCTTTTAGCCTTTTATACATGTTTTCTTCTCATTGAAAAACCGCACCACAAGTAACTAAAGGATTATATCTAAGTTTTGTCATTTGGAAAACTGGAATCTAAAATAGAGAAAAATTATCACTAAATGAGATATAATCATAATCAATTTGGCTATGGTTGGTTTAAAGGAGGGGGAAAAGAATTTAATTTGATATTGCGTTTAATTAAGGGTGGGGGAGAAGAGGACAAATAACACTATTTTTTGGGTTCATAGAGAAGGACTTTAAAATTGATTTACTTTTATAATTTTGGATTTAAAATAGATAAGTAAGGATATCAGTATCACACTATTCATCAATAGAGGTAAGTTGCTTCACATGGTAGGAGCTGATGGCTTCCATCTCTGTCTTCTCTAGCAGCTCTAGGTGGCTTAATGGAGCTTCCACTACTACTAAGAACGACCGGTAACAGCTAAAGCACGATTGTGCATACACTGGCAGAGCACCGACAATGAACAACGATTGAATGAAGCTATGAAGGTTTGTGAAGGCCGAGAGAAGAACCCCATCATTACCATTGCAATTATAGGAATTCTTCTTTATGTTTTATTTGGTAGAAGAGAATAAGATAAGAGAGAAGGTAAGAGGAGAGAAAATGAGGAGAAAATATGTTTTATTCCATTTGGTAGGAGAGAGAAATAGATTAGAGGAAAAAAATGAGATGGAATACACCAATTTTTTTTTTTATCTTCAATGATGAAAAGAAAATCAAATGCATGATAAAATTATTTACATACCCTTTTATTATCTCTCTCCAACAGTCACCCATATTGGTAATAATGTCCTCAAGGGACGATGTTTCACTTCATCACAGAGCCAAGGCTTCTCGGATGACCTCAATACCCACATTGCCACCATGACGGCTTGATGATTGCATCATGTTCTTTGAATGACATATTTGATTTAAGGATAATTATTAACCATGAACAACTTTGAGGGACATGTTTCTTTTTCTCTATTTTTTTCGCCTTTTTCCCCCCAATATCCACTACACACTCATTTTATAGGTGGAAGTTAAATTTGTTTTGTATCATTCTAAATAGCAAATTTATGATGTGTATTGTACGAATATTTTAAAAAAATTTAAAAAATATATCCTGCGGTGTCCAAAATTTTAAAAAATAAATAAAATAAATGAAAAATAATTCAGGCACAACATGATTATGTCATAGTGATATCATGGATGTGAACAACTAATTTTGTCCGGATGCCTTTTTAATTAAAGTTTTGAAAAAAATAATGATAAATAAAATAAATAAATAAATAAATAAATAACTTCTTCTGAAGTTTTTCTCCACTAATTCACTCCACCACTGTAGCCCTTCTCAGCACAAGGCTCAAGCAAATAGGCTCTCATTTTTGGGTAGTTTTCAGAACATGGGGAAGAGCATTTTGCCTAGATCAGAGGAGTGAAACACTAAAAATGGAAATGGAGAGATGACCTGAGCATGGTAACCTCTGCAATACTCAAGCTTGCAAGGTCCCAATGACAATGAGCAGAGTTCATCTCCTTCTACAAATAGAGGACAGCAGCAACAAAAAAACGGGGGGGGGGGGGGGGCCAAAAAAACGGGGGGGGGCAGAAAAATTAAAATTCGGAGGAGAGCAAGAACAGAGAGAAGAAGAAGGAAAAATTACCCAGAGACCTCTCTTCATCTCCTTTTCTTCCACGACATTTTCCTTCTCCAACAGCATAACTTTTTTTCTTCTTCCACAACTTTTTAAAACTCCAAGTTCTCTTCTCCTTCTCCTTGGCTAAGCCAGTCGTGCCACCACCCTCCACACTGTGACCACCGGCCACCGCACGACGAAGGGAGGACCACCGCCACCGCTGCTACCTCAACCGAGTCACCGCTGTGCCGGATCTCACCGTCGCAAGCCCCTGCCGTCCGGACGCAGATCCGCTCCACCCACCACCGCTTCTGCTCTGTCCGTGTCCTCAGCCTCCTCCTGAAGCCGTCGACCGTCGCTCCGCCACCTCGAGCCGTAGATCCGCGCCACAGCCATCGTACAACCAGCCCCATCTCGCTCCGACGATCGTTGTGAACCACCACCAGACGTTGCCATCATCACCGTCGTCCAGACCACCCCGTACTGCTCCGCTGCTCCGCCACCGTGCCGTCTCACCTCTCTGTGCGCAGCCCCCTCGTTTCTGCTCTTTCCCCCTGGGTAACGATGAAGAAGCCAGAAGCTTCCTCTTTGGCTTCTTATTTCATTTGTTTTTTATGTTACTGTTATTTTGTGATGGTGGGTTATTGTGTTTTGGGCTTTATGTGTCATTGGGTTTCTGATTGAGAAGTGGATGCCAAATGCCTTTCTAAGTTTTTTGGCTTAAGTTTGGGTTTTACTAACTTCGGCCATATCCTTTTAAAAAAAAAAAATTGTTTTCAAGCCTTCTCTGGTCATGAGCTTTCTAGGATTGGGTCAAATTTGTGTTCTTGTCTCATTAAGAAAAATGCATCTTCAAATGGTATAATTTCTTTTTCTTATAAAAATAAATAGAACAAAATCTTCAAAGTAAAATAAAATTCTTTGAATTCACACAACAATCTACGGCATTGATGTATGATTTTTCATCCTCAAGTGGCGTATGAATTGTAAGGGTTTATTGTATAGTTTTACTATCTTTACTCCCTGCGCAAAAGTGAGTTCTCTCATTTTAGAAATAAAAATGATTTTTATGCTCTACTTTGACAAAGTTTTCTTTCTACAAAAATAAATAAATAAATAAACGATTGCTTTTAAGTATCTATAATAATTTTTTAATAAATAAAAAATCTTTTTCATTCATGCAATAATTTACAACGTTAATGTACGATTTTTTGTCCTCAAGTGTTGTAAAATTGCAAGGGTCCATCGTATAGCTCTGCTATATTTAACCATGTGCAAGAGTGAGTTCTTTTTTGTATAAAATAATAAATGTTTTCAATTTACTCTATTTAACAAATTTTATTCAATTTTATAAAATAAAATCTTTTGAATTCACGCAACAATCTACGACGTTGATGTATGGACTTGTTCATCCTCAAGTGTCGTACGAATTGTAAGGGTCTATCATATAACACTACTATCTTGAACTCTAAGCAAAAGTGAATTGGTTTTTGAAATAAAAATCTTTTTAAAATAAAATCAAAACAAAATCAAATCTTTTATCAAAAAATTAAAATCAACCAATCAATCAGTCCACTTTTTTTCATAAGAACTACGTGGCTTTGAGTTTCTCATCGCACCCGGGAATACGTAGGAGCAAGATAAATCATCTTGTCAAGCTAAAACTAAATTTTCCTTTTTTGTGTCTGTTTTTATGTTAAAATAATTAATCAAAAATATTTAAACTTTTCTATTTTTAGGGGTGCCCTATGGACTCATGTGTCATGGTCAACCTCATTTAGTTTTTCTTAAATAATAAATTCAAAAAATAAAAATTATTAAAATTTAAAAAATAAAAAAATTAAAAAAATAATTCTTTCTTGTAAATAATTTTTGGGGTAAAATAAATATTTAAAAGGTTATTAAAATGTTTTTGCACAATTAACATGAGGTACCGTTTTTTAAACGGGCAATGTGGGGTGCTAACACCTTCCCTACTCGTAACCGACTCCCGAACTCATCTCTCTCTCTTTTTAAGACCAGTCTACCTTTAAATAATTGGGTTTTCTAAGATTTTCCCAACAAAAATTTTAGTGGCGACTCCCCCTCTTTTTATCCCTTTTTTGCGGCCCCCGGACAGGACGGCCGCGACAGCTGGCGACTCCACTGGGGACTTTTGAGAGTCAGGCCTATCGTAGTTGGTTGTGCATTTGTTTTTTAATAAATTCGAAAATATTAGTTTTACCCCTCTTTGTTTTATTTGTTTTGTATATAGTATTATATGTTTTAATAAATGTCTTTGTACATTCTTGCAACCTTAGGGTAGAAAACTCTTGTAAATATTGACTGTTCTTTTGCAGGCTTGGGGTTAGTTTTTTGGTTTTGTGCAGGTTTGTTTGCTCCCAGCACACACATCACCATCACATACTCACACACTTTTGGGCTCTATACCCGAGTCTTGGAATGCCATAAGATTAGAAGGGGCTTCAGTGATGTTATTGTGATGCTTCTGCGTCTCTGACAGACATTGATTCTCCCGCTCGGATTGCTACCGGAACATGGACCGCCATATTGTGACTTTTCGGTCCCTGTGGTGAGGTTCATGGATTCGGGTCCTCATTTTTTAGATGAGGGTAATCCGGGGACGACATGTTTAGGGGTCTAGATCTCTCCCGGAGGTCATGCACCTAAAATGCCATTAGCAACCTACCAAACTAGGGTCTTGACCTCAGAAGTTCAAACTTTAGGATATGACCCATGTAGGACAAAAGGGAGCGCATTCCACCTTTTTCTGCAACATGAATAATCACATGCATCATAATGATTTTATGCATGCATTCCACAGATGCCTTCATATGCCATTCATTCATGCATCCTGTTACATTCATTATTATTCATGGTATGCTCGTGCATGTAGTACTTTAAGTCACGCATTGTTAATGTGTCATTCATGCATTTTGTTACACTCTCATGCATAAGTAAATTTGCTTTCCAAATGTTATTAACAAATTAAAGTTTCCCTCCACAGATAATTTGGTTTGAGATAACACCTTTGATTACAAGAGATGGAAAAACTCAGACACACTAGCAATGCTCCCACCACCAAGAGCTCCAGGGTGATATTAAACTCATTAGAGAATTTAAAAGAGTTGAGCCAATCTTTGCCTCACGAACGTCGAAGAAGCTTCGCCAAGAAGTATGGAGGGATCTTGGACTTAATTTTCATACCGGTTGAGACTGCTGCTTTGAGTGCTTTGTGTCGGTATTGGAACCCCCATCTCAGATGTTTTGAATTGCCAAAAATGGACATTACTCCCACCATTGAAGAATATGCTTGCCTGTTAAGATTGCCAATGCAGAAAAACCCCATCGTGTACTTTCACTTGGGGCAGTACTTGACCACTACAAGCATAGCAGGGTTACTAGGGCTTCCTGAAAATGATGTGAAGTTAACCGGGCACTCCAACTTGCGAGGGTTAACCCGAACTCTTCTTGAAAATCATTTGAAGAAATTAATGGATCAGCAAGATTGGGAAACCTTTGAGAGGGTATTGGCACTAACAATATACGGGTTGGTTCTATTTCCATCAGCGCTAGACATGATAGATCAAGCGGCAATGGATGTATTCTTCACAGTAGAAAGAAAGAAAAACCCCTTGCCGGCAGTATTAGCTGAAACGCTTTTGACTTTAGAATTTAGCCAACGGAATCCAAAGGGGAAACTTCGATGTTGTGCACAGTTGCTCTTTGTGTGGGCCATGACTCACATGTATGCAAAAGGTTATATCACCCACCATTCAGACCCGCTAAGAGGCTTCCATAACATCCCTATGAGACAGCTAAATGAAGAAGAATGGAAGAGCGAGTTTGACAAAGTGGAAAGGGACTCCTTTAGGTGGGTATGCCCATGGTACGAAGGTCAGCAGGGGCAAGATATCATTTATAGTTGTGGTGACTATCCCAACGTTCCTTTGATGGGTCCAAGAGGGTGCATATCCTACACACCTGCCATAGTCTTACGACAGCTTTGTTGGACACAAACCGTGCCAAGAGAAGAACAACTCGGCGGATGCTTTGTTTTTTAGACGAGGATGGAGAAAATACCAAGTTGTTGGCAAAATCAGTCAGAAACGCATGGAAAGATGTGAAGATGGCAGGGAGAGCACAATTGGGCCGGCCAATCCTAATCATTGTCGCAGAATATGAAGCATGGAGAAAATCAAGGAAAGGTCCCGTCAACTTTCCGGCAGAAAGCATGAAAGATAAAGATCACTCCCCTTTGGTAACTCAAATGACAGAACAACTGAAAGTGCTAGAAGCACAAATGAAGGAAATGGAACGACAAAAGCAAGATGCCGAGTTAAAAATAGCCATTCGACAGAAGCGTTGTGAGAAGTTAGCCAAGGAAAATGAACACTTAAAAGATTTGTGTACAGATATCTCCACAACCTCAAGAGTCCAGATGAATACAAACAATGTCTCACCAAGCATCATGGCTAAGGTCCAGAATCTTGAAAGAAAAGTATTGTCCTTGACAACGGAAAGGCATCAGCTAAGAAAAGAAAAACGTCGATTAGAAGAAGAAGTCATCCAGTAAGAAGGTATGAGAAAGTCATTAGAGGCGGAGGTCGATCGACAAAGTGGTGTCAATAGCAACTTACAGAAGCAAATTTGTGCACAAAGTAGGATGACTGATGAATTGGTACAAAAGGTCAAAGAACTAAATATCCTAATGGTCAAAATCAAGAAGGAGTCCGATTTGGGGTGGACCTCGGCAAATCATTATCATGATCACGTGGTTCAAGCAATGAATGCCGTGAAGTGGTGGAGAGAAGAAGCGCGAGAGTGAGGGATAGATATTGACATATGGAAAAAGAGATATGTGAGCATGAGTTTGGAGCTAAGCCATTGCATTCAGAATTTTGTCCAAAGTTTTGAGAAGGCAGAACAACAAATCTGTGCGGACCCTGTGCTTCGTCTCCCGTCTGAACTGGACGATTTTATGCAAATGTGTGGAGGGTTTGCTCGAGGGCTAAAAAGAAAGAGACCGAAGCTGTTGACTTTAGGATGAAATGTTGTAACAACGTTGAAAATTATGATTTGACAATGATGTAATCCCAATCTATGTGTTGCTTCTAATGAAATATGTTCTTGCCTCTATGATTCCTTCGCACTCCAACTCTTACACTTGACTTACGACGACACCTATCGTGGAGCATGGTCTCCCTTTAGTATGTTGTCAACTACATCTTTGCCTTATAGGATTCTTCCTTCTGCGCAAAGGGTAGGTCGGGATGCCTCAATTCGCATTGCTAGTGTGTTTAAGACAACATCTATTGTGGAGAGATGTTCTTTCCTTAGATTTTTTGTCAACTCCATTTCATCTTATGAACATAATGCTCTCTGTGTGGGATGGAGGGACCATCTCTTGTCAATAACAAGATGTTAACTCAAGAAGAAAAAATAAAAAATAATAATAAATAATAACTCCATAGGTGGTTTTCACCAGAGTTTTTCTTTTTTGCAATATTCTTACTTTTTTTCTAATTAAAACAGTGTGACTCTTCTGAACAATTGCTCCGAGACACCCTTATCGTACTCGATCACAGGAAAGAGCCATGGCGGATGAACTAGAAGAAGTTCAAGAGATCAGAGATGAAGTCAGTCAAATCAAGGATCAGATGGCTAAGATGATGGAGATCCTACAAGAAATGCATAAGGAGAATAACACAGAGGAGAGCCCTCCAGCCTCGAACGAAGGACAGCCAGCCACACCTCTCAACCCACCCGGTTTTTCCCAGATTCCTATTCAAGGCTTCAACCAACCAAGGGCCATGATGCCTCTCAACCAAACTCATTTTTCATTTGACCCGAACAATCCCCCATACGGTCCACAAGATGGCATTCAGAACTCCGAACACATCACTCAGACACAAATCCCCACCAATGCTGTCGAAATACCGCAAACACAAACTGCCAACCCTACAGATGGTAACACCCCGATAGTGACACCTTCTGGACCCCAGGGGGCTCAAATGATGCCAAACTTCGGTTCCTCCTCCATGCCATATTCATTTCCCCATAATATATACGGAGAAACACCGGTGAATCAGTCGGGAGGGAATTCCCAATCTAAAGAGAAGCTGGAAGTACTAGAGGAAAGATTGCGGGCCATTGAAGGGGTAAATAGTTATGGACTTCGGGATGCCTCGGAACTTTGTCTGGTGCCAAATGTCGTAATTCCACCGAAATTTAAGGTACCCGATTTTGACAAATATCGGGGAACCACCTGTCCCAAAAACCATTTGACCATGTATGTTAGGAAGATGGCGTCATATGCCCAAGATGATAAACTCTTGATTCACTTCTTCCAAGACAGTTTGACTGGGGCAGCTTCAAATCGGTATACGCATCTCGAGCGGGCACACATCCGATCCTTCAAAGATCTAGCAGATGCATTCCTGAAGTAGTACAAGTACAATATTGACATGGCTCTCGATAGGATGCAACTCCAAAATATGTCAAAAAGGTACGTAGAGACTTTCAAAGAATATGCACAACGATGGAGGGGGTGGGCGATGGAGCCTCCCTTAGCCGAGAAAGAAATCGTAGCAATGTTCATTGATACACTCGCCCTTCTATGATAGGATGATTGGGAGGCCATCAATTTTTACATGGCATCATGGTAGAAAGAAAGTGGAATGAGGAATGGAAGATCAAACTGATTGGACACCAAAGCCCGTTTGTGAAAAAGATAGGATGATTGGGAGTGTGCCATCAAATTTTTCTGACATGGTCATCATTGGCTAGAGAATTGAAAGTGGAATGAGGAATGGCAAGATCACCGAGACTTCAGTTGGGAACGGCCCAAAGAAAGCCTCGTTTGTGAAAAAGAAAGAGGGAGAAGCACATGCGGTAACCTTTGAACAGAAGAAACCGAACCAATGGAGACCGAACCAAACACCCGCTTTCCAAGCCCAATACGCCCCATATTACCAACCACCTCCATATCACCAAGCCAACCAGTCATACATCGCTGCCACCTCGCAATTTCCAAACCCTCAACAGATGGCTCCTTACCGACCATCATACCCTCCTCAACATCAAACACACCCTACCATGCCACCTCAAGTCGTTCAACCCCTAAATCCAAACCCAAACACCAGCCAAACAAGACCACCGTATAACCCGGAAAGAAAGCCAGTGCGTTTCGACCCAATACCCATGACCTACACCGAACTATTCCGCCAACTTGTGAGAAAATCCGTGCTAACTCCTATCCCGACAAGACCAATAGACCCTCCCTATCCAAAGTGGTATGACCCAAATGCTCAATGTGAATATCACGATGGGGCCACAGGTCATTCCACCGAGAGTTGTAAAGCTTTGAAGTTTAAGGTGCAAGATCTGATTAATGCCAAATGGTTGAGCTTTCAGAAGGATGCTCCCAATGTGGCACAGGGTCCTATGCCAAATCATGGGAGTTCGGGAGTCAATGCCATTGAGAGCTTCTGGGAACATACTCTCAAGAGTAAAGTGGCTGATGCCAGGACTCCTATGAAAGTTGTTTTCAGAGAAATGTGCAAATGTGGATTAATCCAAATCCCGATCACGGAAGAAGAGGCTCTCGATGGAGAGATAAGGTGTGACTTCGATGGGAACATGGGGCATTCGATTGAAAACTGTTCAGAGTTTCGGCAATTCGTGCAGCAGTTAATGGATATGAAGATCATCTTAATTGGTTGTGGATCAAATGAATATGCCATTAATATGGTTGCTGAATCTACAACTTCCCCAACCCCAATTAAGATAACCCCTTTTACTGTTGTGGTTAATCCTCAACCAGTTCCCGAGCAAGTCACTCCAAAACCAGTGGTGATATACTATACGGAGAAGAAGCCTTTGTCGGTTCCAAGTGGGCCAGCACCAATCATCATCCGAGTTCCAAGTCCTTTCCCTTACAAGGACGCCAAAGCGGTACCATGGAAATATGAGATGCAGGTCCAACCCAATCCTTCCGATGGGACTACTGTGGTTACCAACATTTCAGGAATTGGTGGAATGACTAGGAGTGGTCGCATTTACACTCCAGAGGTTTTGTGAGGGGTGGAAATAGAAAAGGAAGGAAAGGGTCATAAAGAGAAAGAGAAGGTGGAAGGGATTCTAGATGGCAAGGAAGCAAATGGGGGTGGGAATAAAAAGGAGGTATCTGATGAAGAAGTCGGTGAATTCTTGAAGTTCATCAAGCAGAGTGAATATAGGGTGGTGGATCAATTAAATCGAACTCCGGCTCGGATATCTCTTTTGTCTCTATTGATAAACTCTGAGCCACACAGGAGAGTACTGATGAAGGTGTTGAATCAAGCTCATGTCTCCCATGACATCACAGTTGACAAGCTCGATAACATTGTAGGTAACATAGTTGCTGATAATTATGTCACTTTCACTGATGATGAAATACCAGCTGAAGGTATGGGGCACAACAAGGCATTGCACATTTCTGTGAAGTTCCGAGACCATGTCATGACTAGGGCTCTCATTGATAATGGCTCTTCTTTGAATGTAATGCCAAAGTCAACACTGGCAAAGTTGCCTTTTGATGGAACTCATATGAAGCCAAGCACAATGATTGTAAGAGCTTTCGATGGCACCCGAAGGAAAGTCGTGGGAGAAATCGAATTGCCCATTCAGATTGGCCCTTGCACCTTTGAAATACTCTTCCAAGTAATGGACATCACACCAACTTACAGTTGTCTCCTAGGACGACCATGGATCCATTCGTCTGGAGCTGTGCCTTCCACATTGCACCAGAAGGTGAAGTTCATTGTTGATCATAAGTTGGTAATTGTTTCTGGAGAGAAGGATCTGTTAGTAAGCAAGCCATCGACAACCCCTTATATTGAAGCTGCCGAGGAAGCTCTCGAGACCGTCTTCCAGTCACTTGAAATTGCCAATGCCACTTATGTTGGGGAGGGAGCTCCACTCTTGAAACCTCGGTCATCCAAAGCGTCCATCATGATGGGGAAGGTTATGCTTGAAGGAGGATACCAACCTGGAACCGGTCTAGGGAAGAATAGCCAAGGTGTCGCTGACATCCTCATGCTCACTGAGAACAAGGATAGGTTTGGGTTGGGATACAAACCCACTAAGGTCGACAAGATGAGGGTTATAGAAGAGAAGAAAAGAAAGAGGTTGGCTCGACTGGAAAATCATGAATACGAGGCTGAAAGGGTTCCCATCTGTGACATTCGACAGAGCTTCCGAAGCGTAGGGTTCGCATTCCTGGACCAAGCAGCAGCTATTGAAGATGATTATCCTTCCGATCATGGTATCAATCTGGTATATCCATGCCCTCCAGATACAGAGCTCAACAATTGGGAGATCATTGAGTTCCCCAGGACCATAGAGCCCTTTTCAAAGTAATTATGTAATGCTTGTCCTTTAGCTCTGCCCAAGGCTTTAGGAATTTTGTTGTAATGGGCTTACTTGTTTCTGCTTCAGTATGACTTATCAATAAATGCATGCATTCAATATCTTTGTGTTGTTATCGCTCTTTTTTACTTTTGTTTTTGTTCACAATCCCTCACCAATAAATGCATTCTCTCGTCTTTAACCTTTATCCATTCATCTTTCCCTGTTAATTACCAAAATGCAGATCTAAAAGTGACTCTCTTGAAAACGACAGTGTTAGTAACTCATCATACAATTTTGACTATTCCGTTGATCATGCTGAGGAGGTTGTTGATGATGACGGGGAAGTTCCCCCTGAACTTTTGAGATTGGTAGAACAAGAAGCCGGGGAAATTCGGCCCCATGAAGAGCCGAGTAAACTAATCAATTTGGGAACCAAAGATGATAAAAAAGAGGTCAAGATTGGCCTTTCCCTGAAAGAAAAGAAGCGGAACAGATTGATCAGGTTGTTGACGGATTATAAAGATGTTTTCGCATGGTCATACCAAGACATGCCAGGGTTAGACCCCAGTGTAGAAGAACACAAATTGCCATTAAAGCCAGAGTGTCCTCCAGTAAAGCAGAAGCTACGAAGGATGAAAGCGGAAATGTCCTTAAAGATCAAGGAGGAGGTCAAGAAACAACTGGATGCAGGTTTCCTAGAAGTTGTAAAGTACCCTCAATGGGTTGCTAACATCGTTCCTGTTCCCAAGAAAGATGGAAAGGTTTGAATGTGTGTTGACTATCGAGATCTGAACAGAGCTAGCCCAAAAGATGACTTTCCTTTGCCTCACATTGATGTTCTTGTAGATAATACTGCTCAACATGCATTTTTCTCTTTCATGGATGGCTTCTCGGGATATAATCAGATCAAGATGGCACCTGAAGATATGGAGAAAACTACATTTGTCACTTTGTGGGGAACCTTTTGCTATAAAGTTATGCCCTTTGGCTTGAAAAATGCTGGGGCAACATATCAGCGGGCTATGGTGGCTTTATTCCATGACATGATGCATAAGGAGATAGAAGTTTATGTAGATGACATGATCGCCAAGTCCAGATCCGAAGATGACCACGTTGATAATCTGCAGAAACTTTTTGAGCGGTTAAGAAAGTTTAAGCTCCGACTGAATCCAGCCAAATGCACTTTTGGAGTGAAATCGGGCAAGCTTCTGGGGTTCATTGTTAGTCAAAGAGGAATAGAGGTTGATCCTGAAAAGGTTCGAGCAATCAACGATATGCCAGCACCTCAAACACAGAAAGAAGTTCATGGGTTTTTAGGAATATTGAACTACATTGCTAGGTTCATTTCCCAATTAACAACAACATGCGAACCAATCTTTAAACTGTTGCGCAAAAATCAGGCAGTAACATGGAATGAAGATTGTCAAAAAGCTTTTGATAAGATCAAACAGTACCTACAAGAGCCTCCAGTCTTGTTTCCCCCAGTACCAAGAAGACCTCGCATCATGTATTTGACTGTACTAGATGAATCTATGGGTTGTGTACTAGGGCAGCACGATGAGTCAGGGAGGAAGGAACATGCCATCTATTATCTAAGTAAGAAGTTCACCGGTTGTGAAGCCAACTACTCACTGCTAGAACGCACTTGCTGTGCTTTAGCATGGGCAGCTCGCCGTTTGAGGCATTACATGTTGTGTTACACTACCTGGTTGGTGTCCAAAATGGATCTGATCAAGGATATCTTTGATAAGCCTTCTCTGACTGGAAGAATTGCTTGCTGGCAAGTCCTGCTATCAGAATATGACATTGTCTATGTCACCCAAAAAGCAATAAAAGGGAGTGCTCTTGCAGAATATCTGGCCAATCAGCCGGTAGAAGATTATGGATCGATGCAATGTGATTTTCCAGATGAAGATATAATGGCTTTATTTGATCGCGAGCAATCACCAAGAAAAGAAAAGTGGACCTTATTATTTGACGGAGCTTCTAATGCATTGGGGCATGGAATCGGGGCAATCTTAATCTCACCAGAAAATGATTATTTCCTTGTCACTGCGAGGCTCTGCTTCGATTGTACAAACAATATAGCCGAATACGAAGCTTGTGCACTGGGGATCCTGGCAGCGATAGAATCAAAAGCAAGGATACTGGAAGTATATGGGGACTCTACATTAGTCATCCACCAGCTAAGAGGGGAATGGGAAACCCGAGATGCCAAGTAAATTCCGTACCACGATTACATCAAAGGTTTGATTAAGCAGTTTGATGAAGTCACATTTCATCATATTCCCCAAGAAGATAACCAATTAGCTGACGCATTGTCTACCTTGTCCTCAATGTTCAAAGTAAGTGACGAGAGGAACCTACCACTCATCAAAATGGAAAGTCGTGATCATCCTGCATATTGTCAAGTGATAGAGGAAGAGTCTGATCAAAAACCGTGGTACCATGACATCAAATTCTTCATCCAAAGAAGGGAATACCCTCCGGGCGCTTCGGAAAATGACAAAAGAACTCTAAGAAGACTTGCAATGGGTTTCTATTTAGATGGAGATATTCTCTACAAAAGAAACCATGACATGGTGTTGTTGAGGTGCGTTGATGCAAAAGAAGCTAAACTGATAATTGAGGAGGTACATGAAGGATCTTTTGGAACACACGCAAGCGGTCATGCAATGGCCAGGAAAATCTTGAGGACTGGACAATATTGGTTGATAATGGAGGCCGATTGCTTTAATTATGCGAAGAAGTGCCGTAAGTGCCAAATATATGCTGATAAGGATCATGCGCCGCCAGCTCCCTTGAATGTCATGTCGGCACCCTGGCCGTTCTCAATGTGGGGAATGGATGTGATCGGGCCTATCAAACCAAAAGCCTCAAATGGACATCGCTTCATTCATGTTGCCATCGATTATTTCACCAAGTGGGTTGAGGCTGCATCATATTCCAATGTGACCAGGAATGTAGTGATCAGATTTGTCAAAAGAGAGTTAATTTGTCGTTATGGGTTGCCGAGTGAGATTATCACTGATAATGCAACCAATTTGAACAATAAGATGATGAACGAAATGTGCGAAAATTTCAAGATAAAGCATCATAACTCCTCTCCGTACCGCCCAAAGATGAATGGGGCAGTTGAGGCCGCTAATAAAAATATCAAGAAGATTGTCCAAAAGATGGTGGTGACGTATAAGGATTGGCACGAGATGTTACCTTTTGCTTTACACGGCTATCGTACCTCTATTCGCACCTCGACAGGGGCAACGCCATATTCTTTAGTTTATGGGATGGAGGCAGTGCTCCCGATTGAAGTAAAGATCCCCTCATTAAGAGTACTGAGAGAAGCAGAATTAGAAGAAGCTGAGTGGGTCCAGGATCGACTAGACCAATTGAACCTCATTGAAGAGAATAAATTAGGGGCATTGTGTCATGGTCAATTATACCTGAGAAGGTTAATGAGGGCTTATAAGAAGAAAGTACGCCCCTGGCAGTTTCGGGAAGGTGGTCTAGTGCTCAAAAAGATCCTACCAATCCAAAAGGATCATCGAGGGAAGTGGACCCCGAACTACGATGGACCTTACGTAGTGAAAAAAGCATTCTCTAGAGGGGCTTTAATTCTCACCAGGATGGATGGAGAAGATCTTCCACTCCCTGTAAACTCAGATGCAGTCAAAAAGTATTATGCTTGAAAACACTTCTCAAGAAGAAGAAGAAAAGAAAAAGAAAAATGAAAAATGAAAAGAGAAAAAGCTCGCTAGACTGAAAATCTGAAAAGACAGTCTAGGCAAAAGTTGGAGCCACCCGCTAGGCTGAAAACCTGAAAAGGCGGTCTAGGCAAAAGTTAGGGTTCCAAAAAATATAAAACATAACAATGGAAGTGTCGTCAAGCCAATGAACTGGGGCGTTCAGTAGGTTGGATGTATGAAGACTGGGGCAAACAGCATCTCCGAAGCCAATTAATGGGCAGTCAAGATTGTATGAGGGATACTGACATTAGTCATTGAGAGAGACATCACCCGAGGAGATGCGATTCTACTCCGCAATGTTCTGCAATTTATGCTTTGTACACCTTTTTCAATCCAAATATAATGACATTGACTTCCCTTATTTTATTTCGCTACCTTGGTCCCTTTCTCTTAACTTTTGTCATTTGTATGTGTGCATTCATCCTGATAAGTATATACTGAAATGTGAAGCAAGTATTGGTTTTCTTTAAGCAGTTAGAATTCCTTAGAAAGCCTCGAAAGGTCATGGGGGGGCATGATGGTTCCCCTATAAAGGGCAATGAAGAGAGGAAGGAATATTAAAGATCAGCTACTGGGATAATTATCATCAAAGACGTGTACCATCAGAAAACAAGAGTGCAAGATATCTCTCCCCGATAAGATGGGCCTTCTTTTAGTTCATCCTCAAGACTGACTGTGATCGATGCTTTTAAAGGGTCAAGGATCCAATAATGAAAAAGAAACAGCAAAGAAGAAATAATTTATCATCAATCTTTTGCATCATGCCCAAAATTAATAAGGGTTCTCATCATCATCATTTTTTCTGTAAATTGAAAACTAGTTATTTGAATTTTCGCATTGTCATTCCATCAGTGAGTAAAATCAACATTCATATATTACATTTGTCTATATGGCCACACAAGCATTTATCTTTTAGTTCGAGCTTCTCACGGGCAATCAACCCCGTAGGCTCTTTTATCTTTCAGTTCGAGCTTCTGACGGGCAATCCACCCCGTAGGCTCTTTTATCTTTCAGTTCGAGCTTCTGACGGGTAATCCATCCCATAGGCTCATTTATATTTCTGTTCGAGCTTCAGACGGGCAATCCACCCCGTGAGCTCATTTATCTTTCTGTTCGAGTCTGACGGGCAATCCAACTCGTAAACTCTTTTATCTTTATGCTCGAGTTTCTGACGGGCAATCTACCCCGTATGCTCTTTTATCTTTCAATTCGAGCTTCAGACGGGCAATCCACCCCGTGAGCTCATTTATCTTTCTGTTCAAGTCTGACGGGCAACCCAACCCATAAGCTTTTATCTATCCGTTCGAGTTTCTGACGGGAAATCCACCCCGTAGGCTCATTTATCTTTCTGTTCGAGCTTCAGACGGGCAATCCACCCTGTGAGCTCATTTATCTTTCTGTTCGAGTCTGACGGGCAATCCAACCCGTAAGCTCTTTTATCTTTATGCTCGAGTTTCAAACGGGCAATCCACCCCGTAGGCTCTTTTATCTTTATGCTCGAGTTTCTGACGGGCAATACACCGCGTAGGCTCTTTTATCTTTCAGTTCGAGCTTCAGATGGGCAATCCACCCCGTGAGCTCATTTATCTTTCTGTTCGATTCTGACGGGCAATCCAACCCGTAAGCTCTTTTATCTTTATGCTCGAGTTTGACGGGCAATCCACCCCGTAGGCTCTTTTATCTTTCAGTTCGAGTCTGATGGGCAATCCAACCCGTAAGCTCTTTTATCTTTATGCTCGAGCTTCTGACGGGCAATCCACCCCGTAATCTCTTTTATCTTTCTGTTTAAGCCCGGCAGGTGATCCACCCTGCAAGCTTTTTATGTGTAAACCTCAGTGGGTGATCTAACCCGCGGGTTCTTTAAAGGAAATTGGTTTGTAAACACAGGTCCTTTGCTTATCAGAATAATCCGGACAAAATTGGAGTTCTTGTCTTTACTAATTTCTTAAAACGATAATTGGTTAACTACGGTTACACCTATTATCTAATAAGAAACAAGTAAAGAGGGGCAGTTGTGAACACCTAATTTTGTCTGGATGCATTTTTAATTAAAGTTTTGAAAAAAAAATGATAAATAAAATAAATAAAATAAATAAATAAATAAATAAATAAATAAATAAATAAAAAATAAATAAATAACTTCTTCTGAAATTTTTCTCCACTAATTCACTCCACCACCGTAGCCCTTCTCAGCACAAGGCTCAAGCAAATAGGCTCCCATTTTTGGGTAGTTTTCAGAACATGGGGAAGAGCATTTTGCCTAGATCAGAGGAGTGGAACACTAAAAATGGAAATGGAGAGATGACCTGAGCATGGTAACCTCTGCAACACTCAAGCTTGCAAGGTCCCAATGACAATGAGCAGAGTTCATCTCCTTCTACAAATAGAGGACAGCAGCAGCAACAAAACGGGGGGGGGGGGAAGAAAAATTAAAATTCGGAGGAGAGCAAGAACAGAGAGAAGAAAAAGGAAAAATTACCCAGAGACCTCTCTTCATCTCCTTTTCTTCCACGACATTTTCCTTCTCCAACAGCATAACTTTTTTTCTTCTTCCACAACTTGTTAAAACTCCAAGTTCTCTTCTCCTTCTCCTTCTCCTTGGCTAAGCCAGTCGCGCCACCACCCTCCACACTGTGACCACCGGCCACCGCACGACGAAGGGAGGACCACCGCCACCGCTGCTACCTCAACCGAGTCACCGCTGTGCCGGATCTCACCGTCGCAAGCCCCTGCCGTTCGGACGCAGATCCGCTCCACCCACCACCGCTTCTGCTCTGTCCGTGTCCTCGGCCTCCTCCTGAAGCCGTCAACCGTCGCTCCGCCACCTCGAGCCGTAGATCCGCGCCACAGCCATCGTACGACCAGCCCCATCTCGCTCCGACGATCGTTGCGAACCACCACCAGACGTTGCCATCATCACCGTCGTCCAGACCACCCCGTACTGCTTCGCTGCTCCGCCACCGTGCCGTCTCACCTCTCTGTGCGCAGCCCCCTCGTTTCTGCTCTTTCCCCCTGGGTAACGATGAAGAAGCCAGAAGCTTCCTCTTTGGCTTTTTATTTCATTTGTTTTTTATGTTACTGTTATTTTGTGATGGTGGGTTATTGTGTTTTGGGCTTTATGTGTCATTGGGTTTCTGATTGAGAAGTGGATGTCAAATGCCTTTCTAAGTTTTTTGGCTTAAGTTTGGGTTTTACTAACTTCGGCCATATCCTTTTAAAAAAAAAAATTGTTTTCAAGCCTTCTCTGGTCATGAGCTTTCTAGGATTGGGTCAAATTTGTGTTCTTGTCTCATTAAGAAAAATGCATCTTCAAAAGGTATAATTTCTTTTTCTTATAAAAATAAATAGAACATAATCTTTAAAGTAAAATAAAATTCTTTGAATTCACACAACAATCTACGGCATTGATGTATGATTTTTCATCCTCAAGTGGCGTATGAATTGTAAGGGTTTATTGTATAGTTTTACTATCTTTACTCCCTGCGCAAAAATGAGTTCTCTCATTTTAGAAATAAAAATGATTTTTTATGCTCTACTTTGACAAAGTTTTCTTTCTACAAAAATAAATAAATAAATAAATAAACGATTGGTTTTAGGTATCTATAATAAATTTTTAATAAATAAAAAATCTTTTTCATTCATGCAATAATTTACAACGTTGATGTACGATTTTTTGTCCTCAAGTGTTGTAAAATTGCAAGGGTCCATCGTATAGCTCTGCTATATTTAACCCTGTGCAAGAGTGAGTTCTTTTTTGTATAAAATAATAAATGTTTTCAATTTACTCTATTTAACAAATTTTATTCAATTTTATAAAATAAAATCTTTTGAATTCACGCAACAATCTACGACGTTGATGTATGGACTTGTTCATCCTCAAGTGTCGTTCGAATTGTAAGGGTCTATCGTATAGCACTGCTATCTTGGACTCTAAGCAAAAGTGAATTGATTTTTGAAATAAAAATCTTTTTAAAATAAAATCAAAACAAAATCAAATCTTTTATCAAAAAATTAAAATCAACCAATCAATCAATCAACTTTTTTTCATAAGAACTACGTGGCTTTGAGTTTCCCATCGCACCCGGGAATACGTAGGAGCAAGATAAACCATCTTGTCAAGCTAAAACTAAATTTTCCTTTTTTGTGTCTTTTTTTATGTTAAAATAATTAATCAAAAATATTTAAACTTTTCTATTTTTAGGGGTGTCCTATGGACTCATGTGCTATGTTCAACCTCATTTAGTTTTTCTTAAATAATAAATTCAAAAAATAAAAATTATTAAAAATTAAAAAATTTAAAAAATAAAAAAATAAATAAAATAATTCTTTCTTGTAAATAATTTTTGGGGTAAAATAAATATTTAAAAGGTTATTAAAATGTTTTTGCACAATTAACTTGAGGTACCGTTTTTTAAACGGGCGATGTGGGGTGCTAACACCTTCCCTACTCGTAACTGACTCCCGGACTCATCTCTCTCTTTTTTAAAACCAGTCTACCTTTAAATAATTAGGTTTTCTAAGATTTTCCCGACAAAAATTTTAGTGGCGATTCCTCCTCTTTTTTATCCCTTTTTCGCGGTCCCCTGACGGGATGGTCGCGACAATGGATATGACATAATGATGATTTAATCATCATTGACTAGCGACACATTATCATTGCGGTTAAAGTTGTGACGAAATTGTGAGAGAGGATCGTATTATTTTATGAAACTATAGGAATAAAACTTTCTTTTTATCAATTTTACAAACAAGATTTAAGAATAATAGTTTTTTTTAATTAAAGGGTACGAACATATCCAGAGATTCGCTGGTAGTGAGAGCAACGAAATGGTTCATTTGTCTCTTGATCAATTCTTTAAAAAATTTGTCTATTGTATAAGTCATAGGACAATTCGTTATTCATGGATTAGGGGGTTTTTGAGAATTGAAAGCAGCAACCAAATTGAGTTCATAGATTCGACCTAGATATTAATAGACCAATAAATGATTTTTATATTCAAAATCCATTAGAAAAGGAGGGAACACAACAATAAAAGAAAAAAAATCACATATAAATGAGATAACCTAAAAAATCTCATCCCTGAAAATGTCATTGGCTCTTCAAAATTGATTGAAATAGTTGAATAGAAAGATCCCTGTGACTATGGCTCTAGATAAATTTATCAAAGATGAAAATGATTTATTTAATATTATGATTTATGAATGATCAGTTACAGAAAGGACAAATTCATTTTTGTGGGTTCATCCGGTATATTACTCTTTCCTTGTGCCTACTTTGCCACCTTGTGAGATTGATTCTCGGGTACAATCTTTATAACTTCATTTTCTTTTTCTTTTTTTATAAGCAAAATGGTGTATTGATATTCAAACCCATATACAAGAGTAACCTCGGATAACCAGGCCCAATGTAATGAGAATACTGGATGTCAAGAAACAGTATGCACATTACACTAGTCTAGAACAAAGAAGCTAGAAAGCAAAAGAGCCAACCTATAATCAAGTTCATATTACACTAGAAAAGATCCAAAGCACCAGCCAAACAATTTGGAATAGCAAGTTTCAATTTGGAGGGCTGCATGTTAACGCTGCATTTTATACTCTTGCTAATAGTTGAGCATACTCTTTGTTATTATGGGAGAAAATAGCGTCAAGCAAGCAAAGCAAAACATTCCAAACGAAGATTTTATTACCTTTTCAACTCTGCTGACTCGTTTTCTTTTCTTGATTCTGATACATATAACCTTTCTACATGTTAACTTCTACGGTTTCTTAATTATAGTATTAAGTGAACGTTCACCTAATCATCTCTGAGGTCAAGAGCCCTCACAACAAGTAACCCATTTCATTTCAATAAGTGAAGCAAAGCAAGGTTGCTGATTCATTATTTTTCAAATTAGTTTAAAGATAAAACTTACATATAATTCTTTGAGTACTTGTGAATTGTGATACTATTTAAAATAAAAACATAACATGCGTCCTACCTTTTAGTTATCTCATCATTTTTTCAAGATAACACGTTATATTTTTATTAGAGGTCAATTAACAGAATCACACCTAAGTTTTTTTTCCCTTAGTTTTATAGTGTGTGTGTATATATATATATATATATATATATATATATATATATATATATATATATATATATATTCTTGCTGGTGTGTCAGTAGTTGGAATTAGTCTAACGTCCCTATTATCTTTGTCCCAAAACTCCCATTTTGAATAGGTAACAATCAACATCAATGTTATATCATCCATATGCAATTTTCATTTTGGCTACAAACACCTCATACTTATTCATCTTCTAAAAAATTAGCATGCTACCTTCCAGCTATTCAATGTACTTCCCAAACCGAGCTATATGGAATTGTCAGCAATAACAAAAATAGATGGCATTCTCAAAGGCTCTCAAGGATAAAATAATCACTCTGGTCATCGTTACAAATTTACTTGCCCAAAACCTTTCCTCATTTCTGCAGGTTCTAAATTAAAGCAAAAAAATACTGAACCTGAGATTCGAGGATCCAGTTTCTCATCTTATTTGTTACTTCTTTAATTGTCTTTCCTCCTTTCAATTTTCATCCCTTCAGGAACTTGGACTGGCTAAGGTGGTCAACAATTCTGATTGATAAAAAAATGCAGCCTCTAGTAATGAACCAAATATCAAAGACCTGCAATACATTTTAAAGTAGATAATATGCATTATGCAATTAGAATTCTAATGATTCTTCAACAATTTAGACTATAGTTTGCAAGGCTGACACTCGCAAGAGAATACATAGGACATAGCCGAAACAGATACAAGTGACCAGTGCCTAAAACCCAAGGTTCATAAACAAGACGATATAAGCAAGAGCTTAAGTGAGACATTTGGGCCATTCATGATAGAAAAGGACTGAGTGCAAGGTAACAAACACATATTATAAGGGAAATTATACCGACCCTCCCTAATGTTTGGCTTAATTACACCTGATACCTCTCTTGTTTCAGAAATTACACCAATCTCCCTTGAGATTTATATTGTAACGGTGTAAGTGTAACAACATAAACCTCAAAAAGGTAAGTGTAATAACAACATAAACCTCAAGGGGGGTCGATATAATTTCTGAAACAAGAGTGGTGCTTAGAGTAATTAAGTCAAACCTTAGGAGAGGTGGGTGTCATTTCACCTATAATATAGCAGGTCTAACATTTGCAACAGGTTAACTCGTTAATTGCATGTGCAGAACAAAAGATAACTAAATTATCGCATTAGAAGCTCTTTGGCTTCCTTTATTATTCTTTTTTTCATTTTCTTAATTGTCTATCCTTTTCTTATCCAGGGTTTGGAGAAGGCGGAAAGTACAATGCACCAGAGCTATCACCAACAATTTGTTTTTCGAAAATTCCAACCTCGACATCAAACAGAAACATGGAATCATAGATAACTGTCTAGCATCTACAGTCTGAGTAATCAGGCAATGGTGCAGAAAGAAACCTTTTCTAATCAAGGCTACTTGGTTGGACTGTAAGCTGGAACGTATGACTCCAGAATTAATTGTGCTGGAGAGGGTGCTTTAATCTCAACAATCAAGTATGTGAACTTCCATTCATTGTCAGTTGAGCCTTTGAACATCTCAGAGAATACTTTTCCATGTCCATGGGGCCCCCGGACATAGAAGTTAACCTGTAACACAATTGGACATATTTGAGTGTAAATCATATTAACAGAAATGATACTGCTGCTAAACAATACATATCTTCCATGGTAAAAGAAATTATAAAAATCCAAAAATACACAAAAAATACAAAAAATTAACCAATGAAATTCTGGCATACTTTCCCTCTTCTCCTTACCTTTTTTATCTTCATATCCCCCTTCTTTTTTTTTTTTTTCAAGGGCGCATATCAAATTAGTTATCATAAAATGTTTATATATCTGCAAATAAATTTGACTATATGCTAAAAAAATTACCTCTACATGCTCAACACCATCTTCATCGGTCCATACCCTGTGAGGAATTCTTTGGCGAGCAGCACGATTTCTGCTCTCCTGACCATAACCTGTAATTGGATATCCAATCCTCACTCTGACCTGGTACAAAGCAAATCATGTTTTGGTTTAGTGATTTGGTATGTGCAAAAAAATTATAGAATTTGGTACTTGCTACAACATGATTACAAATATGCATGCACTCCCTCGCCCTTCACTTGTATTTCTTTCACTGAAGTGTCTAAGGGTTTAGCACCTTATTGTTTAACGTGAAGTACATAAGTTGAACACAGAACTTTGGTAAATTGTGCATACGAGTCATTCACCCAACACCAACCACCTACACAATGACAACTGTACCCAGCTATATATTGAAAGGATTTGAAATGACTGACTCAATAGGTAGATGTCCCCATGATTCTGTATTTAGACATTACATGTCTTCAAAGCATCTGCTATTTTCACTCCGATGACAGAACATTCAGCATTAACTTATTAACAAAATTGAACAGAGAAGTTTAATGGTAAAAGGCAACAATATTTGTTTGAAAACCTTTCCATCCCCAAAGTACCCTTACTCTCTAGAAATATTAGTTTTCTTAGCATATTCATCCAACAAATGGTGATCCCTAGGATGATAAGCTTCTCTTCATGTCCAACAAACAGAAACTTGAGGATATTGGCTGAACTTTTTAAATACCTAAGTTCCTTTTCATGGACATGCTTTAGTTTGGTTTTCTTTGCATTCCAGAAAGTGGACACGAAAGAAAAGGCTCACTCACCTGACCGTCATCTTGAATTCTTTTGAGAGCCTTGCTATAGATCTTGTACCTGTTACCAAGTTATAACAATCGGACTAAGATCAAAGAAAAAGAAAAACTTAAAACAATGAATCATGACAATTTTTCTTCGTAGCATAGTGCAACACAGCCAAAAACAAAAATTAAACAGAGTTGAGCTAGATTCAAGGGTGGTCAATGGATAAGATAATGCAGTAGTGAACACTCATCCATCCAAGAGTAAATAAGCATGCCAACTCATTCAGTAAAAAAAATTCTGGGTATCTAGCATTTTCCTTTTAGATAACATAAATTGAGCAAGCAGATTAAATTGCTTACTCCTTGGGTTGAAATATAAGCTCCTTGAAAACAGCATATCCTGCAGCAGCCGCGATTCCAAGCCCTACGAGAATGATGACACTGTAGGATGCTCCCTCCACAAATGTTACTGGCTTCTCCGGAATGTTATAAGTAGGAGCACTAAAAGGATCCTCAACATTTGTTATGTCCTTTTTGGTCTATCAAACAATTGGAAAATAAGAGTTTAATTGTCAGTTACAACAAATAAAAAGGTCTACAATAACCAACACAAACAGAATTGCAATCCTCAATTCAAATCATTCTCTTAAGTAAATCACAAAAAAATTAAAAAATCATAACCACTACACTTTAAACCTTGTCTGTGTTTTCCCCCGTTTTGCCTTGTTCATGCGATGCTTTTGAAGAAATTAACCTTGCAATGGAGGTTGATCCTTGGTTTTCTCTTATTCCTGCCAAACATTATTAATAATAAACAAAACATGTGAGTGAAAGGGAGAAGAAGAATAAAGTGAAGGAAAGACATCTTCAAATTCGAACCTGTTAAGGTAGTAGTTGCGTTTGGTTGGAAGCATGGGAAAGCGAGGTTCCCGGTGCCACGTGTTGTCAGAGAACGCGTTTCCGACGGCGCCGGTGTGGGAGAACGCGTTGGCGAGGAATATTGGGAAGCATTGCGGGTTCTCCAGGCTGAGGCTGCGCGGTGGGACAAGATCCTGCGAAACATGGTACTTGGTTGGAGGTGCGGCGAAGACACGGTGTGACGAACCGAGACTGTTTTCGACTGCACAGTGTGTTGTGTTGTGTTGTGTTGTGTTACTCGCGACGACAAAGGAAAACAGGGATTTCAAGAGGGTTATTGACGCCTGACCTTTACTTCAAAACGGCGACGCCTATTTATATTATCCCCTTCTTAATCCTCAATACAATCTACTTGAAGACTACAAAAATATTATGTTTTAAAAATGGCTAAATACCCTTTTTCCTCTCTTCTCCTGGGGTGTGTTGGATTGGTGGAAGGGGATGGAATAGAGGGGGAATAGAGTGAAGTGATATATTGTTCCATTGTTTGGATTGGTTAAGAGTGAATGGAATCCAATGGTAAGTAATGGAACCCACTCCGTCCAATTTCATCGGTTACCTTATTTTTTTCCTCCCTCCCAATTTGCGGGGAATGGGATGGAACCAAAAACTAATGTTCCGTAAAATCATATAATTACTAATTTATCCTTGCTTTTATACAATTTCTCTCTCTCATGCACAACTCAAGCTTCAGATTAAATTTATTTCCTTTTCCGCTGGGATACCCGGCTTCAACGTAGTTTAATTGCAAATTAAAAACCTATCATGTAGAACACCAAAAAAAAATTAAAAACCCTATCATGTAATTTAAAAACGTTATTGTCCTGTTGGTGTTCTGATACATTTCGATCTTCCATTCCAAAACAGCCTCCTTCATAAATCATAGGCAATATTCTGCAACTGCACACGTTATTAGGTAGGGTGAAATGAAATTGATATTTGAACCAGCAGGTTGCTTATAAAGAATCTAAATGTAACTAAAGTACAAAATTATCAATAAGAAATTATCATAATATTATAATAACTTGATTTTAATTTTTACAGACTTTTAAAAAAATTAAACGGATAAACTCGTGATTGATTAGTTAAAGAAAATAATGAACTAAATTGCAATTTTAGATGTCAGCGATTTTTAATTCATTAAGTGATTGCATGGTTAAAAATGATTTTATTAAAAGCATAATACATAAAATATTAGTGTTTTTAAAGTAGGGGTGATAGAGGAATAAAAAAGTTATAAGACATTCCATTCCGTCCACTTCCCAAACAATGGAATGAGAACATTGTTCCGTTCCATCATAAAATATCCAAACAGTGGAATGAAAGTTTTATTCCGTTCCATTCCATTCCATTCCGCTCCATTCTATTATGTTCCATTACATTCCATTCTATTCTCTTCCATCAATCCAAACATAGCCTTAATTGTTTTGTTCAATTTATTAATCTGAATTTTAGTTGTGACAATACTCTATCTTGGTAACAAATGTTAAAACCATTATCCTTTTCGTCAAAACCGTTATAACATAGTTTAAAATTTGTTAAAATTGAATAATAATTTATTTTTCTCTTATTCTTGTGGGATTCATTTTTTGGTGACTGAACTCTTTCGACACCAAAAAAATGAAAAATAAAAAGGGATTGGTCTCAAGAACCATTCACCATTTATATCTTTTTGGTAAAAAATTATGACAGTGAGAGAAAGTGCTCCAACAAGAGTATCCGATAGGGTGCCGATGACATGGTGGGGCTTTCAGCACAGGCCCTATCCAAGGAATTATTGCACGAGCATCACTTATATTTTGAACGTTCATTGAAACTTATAGCCGCGCAAAATGCTAAAAGTCACTTCCCATGAACTAGACAGGAAATGTAGTCACAACAACACAGGGTCATAAACCACCTTATTCATGTCTTAAAAGGAATGAATCTTTTCCTATGTGAAGAGTCTCAATACAAAGAACAAAATATGGAAGGGGGAGAAGGCTCGGAAAGAAAACGTGGAAGAGGAAAATGGAAACTCTAGAAGTTGAGAAAAAACAACAAATAAAAAAATGAAATGAAATTTGAAGCTCTACAATTAGATTAGATGGGGGATGTATTGGCCGAATAGTGAAACCCGGCCACCGAGCTCGAATACCCGACCCAGTCCGGAAGTTAAAGATAATAAATTAAAGATCACCTAATTAAGGGATAGGATATTGATATTATCCTTAATTAAATCCTGATATTATCTGAAATAACCTTATCTGGTTAAAAGAGATAATATCCCTTAAATTAAGGAATCACATCTCAAAAGAGATTTAAGAGATAGAAAGAGATAAATCAGATCTCTAAAAGATATGGGAATCCTATTATAAAAGGAGGAGTACCCATGATAGAAACTCACTTTTCACTGAACTCCGGTGACTCTCTCTTAAGCATATTAGAGAAACTAGCTCGACCAAGAGACTATCAGACAGTCCTTGCTCCCTAGTATTCATCAGATACAAAATTAAGAGATCGAGATCACCACGGCCAAGGGTTGAACTCAGAACTACGTCTGGCTTTGATTCTCATCGGGATACGTAGGACCGGAATATTACATTCTGTCAAGCCATAGTCTGAAACAACCCCTATTATTCACCCTTGGTCTGACGTTTACGACGAGGTTCCGGTAAACCGGATCTCGGCAAGAACTTTTGGCGCTCGCCGTGGGGTCGAGGTGAAACTTTCCCCGGTTCCACAAGAAAGCTTAATGGTGACCACACGGAACGGTCTGCGAGGAGGGGCGAGCAGCATGAATCATGAGGACCATGAGGCTTCGAACGCCCAGAACCACGGCAATCATCTTTCCTCCCCCCTCAATGAAGACAGCCCTCGGTTGGGAGAAATTATGGAACAGCTTAAACCGTTGCGGAAAGAAAACGAGGAGATACGCGCGCAAAATCAGAAGCTTTTAAGAGCTCGGAAAAGAGAAAGGTCCCTGACACCTTCCGACGAGGAGCAATCCTCACCCGAAGCCGGCCAGAAGGATCCCCCGGTGCACTCTCCTCGGGGAACTAACCGAGCATCCAAAACTAAACCTCCTCTGGGGGTTTCAGAAGTCAAGTCCCACGCAGAAAGGACTAGCCAGAAAGGAAGGACATCGGACTGGCGTCCGAGGTTGCTCTTCACTGATGACATTGATGAGGTAACCATGCCTAGCAATTTTAAGCCCCTAAACATCAACAAATTCAATGGTACCACTGACCCAACCGAGCATGTGGAGTCCTTTATTTCCTCGGTTTACTTGGTGACTGATTCGGAGGCCGTCATGTGCAAAGTCTTCCCAACCACTTTGCAAGGCCCAGCTCTAACCTGGCTAACAAATCTTACACCTCGGTCGATTGATTCCTTTGATGTGCTTATAACTAAGTTCATCGCACAATTTGCAGCAAGCCGAAGGCACAAAAGGCACTCGGTCTCACTGGTAAATTTCAAACAGGAAAGGAATGAATCACTCAGAGATTACATGGCTTGTTTCAATGCTAAGCAGATTTTGATTCCCAACATGAGCTCGGAACTCTGCCTCCACACCGTCATGGGCGGTCCGAAGCCAGGGCCGTTGTTCGAGTATTTATCTCGTAAACCACCAAGAGACTTTGAAGAGTTGCAGGAAAAGGCTACAGGTTTCATGAACTCGGAAGAGATGCTGGAATTCTAAAGGAAAGAGAGAAGTTTCGAGGACAAGAGCTCAGCCTCGAACACCGAAAGAAACAGGGGGGCTGATCCACCAAGGGCCCAAAGGACCAAGGAAAGGGAATTCTCGGATAGGCAACCCAGGTACTAGTCATATACTCCGTTAAATCGATCTCGGGCAGCCGTCCTCCAGGAAGTGTGCAATGCCGAGTTACTTACCCTACCTCAACCATCCAAAACATCAGCCAATGCTGACAGAAGCAAAGAATGCATGTGGCATCAAAACTATGGTCACTCCACTGAGGAGTGTAGAGCAGCCCGGAAAAAGATTGAGGATTTGGTACAAGCAGGCCGTCTTGATCGTTTTGTCCGCCGAGATGATAATGTGGTGGACGGCCCGATCGCAGACGACGGAGACACGGTCACGACAACCGAAACCGAGATGCAAACCTGCAAGGAAACCATCAGGGTGAAGACCGGTTAAATAACCAAAGGACCCCTACTGATGAATCAGAAGGAGGAATCAAGGGGGTCATCAACACAATCTCGGGAGGATTCGCAGGCGGAGGCGCGACGAGCTCGGCTCGGAGGCGTCATGTAAAAGCCCTCCGATCTGTTAACAGTGTCTGGAAGGCCCCCAAGAGCAAGACCCCCCATAGCATTCACAGATGATGATTTCCAAGGGGTATATCCAAATCAAGATGACCCAATGGTGATAACGGTCGAGCTGGCCAACTTTTCAGTCAGACGAACACTTATTGACCAGGGGAGCTCGGTCGATATTTTGTACCTGGCAACCTTTAAGAAGCTCGGAATTCCAGAAAAGCTAATAAAGGAGCAGGAAGACAAGCTAGTAGGGTTCGTCGGGGAACAAGTCAAGACCCGAGGTTACATAGACCTCTTGAAAACGTTTGGAGAAGGAAAACTCTCCAAGTCCGTGTCAGTCGGGTACGTTATTGTAGATGCCAGCACGTCATACAATATCCTCATTTGAAGACCGACGTTGAATGAACTTGGAGCGATTGTCTCTACCCCACACCTGACAATGAAATTCCCAGCCGACTCTGGGGAGATAATTGCAGTCCGGGCTGACCAAAAGATAGCCAGGCAATGCTATGTGGACAGCCTAAAGGTTACCCGCCACCAGGACAGCCCAAAGAATACCGAGGATGGAAAAGCAGAGGTGGTAAGCTCGGTCAGCTCAGTAACTTCAGCCAGCTTGGTCAATATGTCTGAGCTGGACCCGAGAACGGAGATGTACGAGTCCAGGGCCGAACCAACAGAGTCTTTAGAAAGGTTCCAGTTGGGAGCCCATCCCGAACAGTGCACCCAAATCGGTAGTCAACTTGGCCCCTTACTCAAAGAGACGCTTCACGCGGTCCTGAGGAAGAATGCTGACCTATTTGCCTGGAAGACATCGGATATGCCGGGCATAGATCCAAATTTCATATGCCATAAGCTATCCATATGTCCCGAAGCCAAGCCTGTATCTCAGAGAAAGAGAAAACTTGGCGAAGAGAGGCGCCGAGCAATAGCCGAGGAGACCTCCAAACTAGTCAAAGCGAATTTCATCCGAGAGGTGAAATACCCTACTTGGCTGGCCAATGTGGTGTTAGTTAAAAAGGCCAACGGTAAATGGCGGATGTGCACTGACTATACTGACCTCAACAAGGCATGCCCAAAGGATTCTTATCCCCTGCCCAACATTGACAGACTCGTGGATGGGGCCTCAGGTTACAGAGTTTTGTCCTTTTTGGACGCTTATTCAGGTTATAACCAGATCAGGATGCATCCACCCGACGAAGAAAAAACAACATTTATGACTGACGGGGTGAACTACTGCTACCGAGTAATGCCCTTCGGCCTAAAAAATGCTGGTGCGACATATCAAAGGCTTATGGACAAGGTTTTCGCCAATCAAATCGAAAAGAACTTAGAAGTATATGTTGATGACATGGTGGTAAAATCCGAAGATCCGAGCCAGCACCCTGCCGACCTCGAAGAAATTTTCGGCCAACTCAGGAAGTACAACATGAGACTAAATCCAGAAAAATGCTCTTTTGGTGTACAGGGAGGGAAATTCTTGGGATACATGCTAACACACCGGGGGATCGAAGCTAATCCGGATAAATGCAAAGCCGTCATGGAAATGCGAAGTCCTCGGAATGTGAAAGAAATTGAGAGGCTAGCCGGCCGATTAGCCTCCCTATCCCGCTTTCTCCCGAAGTCTGCAGAGAAGGCAATACCTTTTTTCCAGCTCTTGAAAAAACCAAAGGAGTTCATTTGGACTGAAGAGTGTGAGAAGGCCTTTGAAGATCTAAAACTCTTCTTAGCGTCTCCCCCAATCCTCACTCGGCCTCAGCTCGGCAAAGATCTGTACCTGTACCTCTCCGTCAATGATTATGCAATCAGTGTCGTGATCATCTAGGAAGAGGAGGAGCAACAGACGCCGGTGTACTATGTCAGTAGGATCCTGAAAGACACGGAAACGCGATATCAAGTAATTGAAAAACTGGCCCTCGCCTTAGTTATGGCAGCTCAGAGGTTACGGCCCTATTTCCAGTCGCACCAAGTCATAGTCAAGACTGATCATCCAATAAAGCAAGTACTCAGGAAACCTGATCTAGCCGGACGAATGATAGCTTGGTCAGTAGAATTATCAGAATTCGGTCTACGGTATGAACCGAGGGGGCCAATGAAAGCACAATGCCTCTCTGATTTCATTGTCGAGCTCTCTTCCAAACCGAGGTCAGAATCCTTCATCTAGCTCCTATATGTTGATGGATCATCTAACTTGAAGGGAAGCGGGGCTGGAATAATTCTCGAAGGACCTGATGATCTAATCCTCGAGCAATCTTTAAAGTTTGGGTTCACTGCTTCAAACAACCAAGCAGAATATGAAGCCCTTATTGCTGAACTAATGTTAGCTAAAGAAATTGGGGTCCGGGAACTAAAATGCCGAAGTGACTCACAGCTTGTAACAGGACAAGTCTCGGGCAATTATCAGACAAAGGACCCCCAACTAACCAGATACCTCTGCAAGGTTAATAGCCTCATTTCTGAATTTGAGCATTTCTCCATTGAGCACATACCTCGGGAAGAAAATTCCAAGGCAGATCTGTTGTCCAAATTGGTTAGCACCAAGAGGGTTGGCCAACTAAAAACTTTCATTCAAGAAAACCTCCTTGAGCCGAGCATAAAAAGTGCCGAAGTGACAATGACTGAGCACTATGATCGGGGCTGGATGACTCCAATTTGGGAGTATTTAACCTCGGACAAACTACCTGATGACCCAAGGGAGGCGAAGCGAGTCCATCTAAAATCTTGACACTACACCGTCCTAGACGGTGAGATGTAAAAGAGGATTCTCCAAGCCATTACTGAAGTGCCTCACAAAGGAGCAGTCCGAGTACGTAATGGATGAGATGCACCGAGGAATCTGTGGAATGCATTCAGGTGGCCGATCTCTGGTAGCTCGGGTCCTACGAGCAGGGTTTTACTGGCCAACCATGAGATTGGATTGTGCTACTTGTACTACTAGGTGCGAGCCCTGTCAGAAGTACGCCAACATAGCTCGTGCTCCGGAAGAAGAACTTCACTCCATGTTCTCATCGTGGCCCTTTACCATGTGGGGGATGGATATAGTCGGTCCTTTCCCAATGGCCAAGGGTCAAGTCAAGTTCCTTCTAGTAGGTGTAGACTACTTCATCAAGTGGATTGAAGCAGAACCATTGGCTACGATAACTGCCAAAAAGGTCCAGCATTTTGTATGGAAAAACATCATATGCAGGCACGACCTTCCTTATGCAATTGTTATAGACAACGAAAAGCAATTCACCGATAAGGAGCCTGGAGAGTTCTACTCCAACCTCGGGATTAAACATAAAGTGACATCGGTTGAGCATCCACAAACAAATGGCCAAGCAGAGGCAGCCAATAAAGTCATCTTAAATGAACTCAAAAGAAGGTTAGGACAATCAAAAAGGGCTTGGGTTGAACAATTGCCAAGCATCCTATAGGCTTATCATTGCTCACCACAGTCTTCAACGGGTGAAACACCGTTCAAGCTAACCTATGGGACCGATGCAATGATTCCAGTTGAGCTCGGTGAACTCTCTTGCCGAAGGCAGTGTCACGATCAAAGTAAAAACGAAGAAGAACTCCGAGTTGAGCTTGACATGGTCGAGGAAGTCCGAGATACGGCAAAAATCAGAGACGAGCTGTGCAAGCAAAAAGCAACTCGGAAGTACAACTCGAGGCTGCACCCAAGGGAATTTGTGCAAGGTGACTTAGTGGTGAGACTGCAAAACGACGCGATAAAAGACCCCGGAGAGGGTAAGCTCACGGCAAACTGGTCAGGCCCATTCAGGATAGTAGAAAATCTAGGAAACGGTGCCTACAGGCTAGAAGAATTGTCAGGAAAGTCGGTTCCAATAACATGGAACACTTCCCACCTTAAGTTTTATTTTAGCTAAGGTTAGAGGTGATGCACTCTTTTTCCTATCTCGGTCTTTTTCCCACGAGGTTTTGGCCGAGAAGGTTTTAACGAGGCACACCAGAAAAAATAAATAAATAAAATAATTTTCAATTGAGCTATTATGCAAAAATACAGCGTTAAAACTGCCAAAGACCTAAAGAGGCTGACCGAGCTAAAATGCCGAGCCTATAAAGGTAAAAAACAGCTAAAGACCTAAAGAGGCTGACCGAGCTAAAATCGACCAAGTTCAAGTCGAAATGCCGAGCCTATAAAGGTAAATCGCGTAACACGCTGAAACTAAACAAGTACTTAAAAAAAACAAATGCAAAAAGTAAGCCGCATGTAAGTCCATTAATAACAACGGGCTAAGCCCAGAATACATAAGAAGTCAAAATAAAAAGGCCACCGCCCAAAAATACAATGTCAGGAGTCAAGGTCATCGGCATTGGGAGGGATGATAGCAGATTGGACAGGTGGGCCCACTTCACCTTCGGGTCCCTCCTCGGTCATCTGACCCTCACCCTCTTCACCGTGGGTTACGGCCTCCTCGTCCTCATCCTCCAGCTCGGCCAATGGAACAAGGACTCCATCTCGGTTAAAATCCTTGTCCACATCGGCACAGGAAAAGTCAGTAGTCGGGTTGAAATGCTGAAGTTGCTTCACGGCTCGGGAGAAACCGTTAACATGCTCCCTCATGATAGAAGCCTCAGCTTCAGCCAGATCAGCACGGAGCCTCAGATTCTCCCCTTTCTCGGTCTTCAGCAACTTCTGCAGCTCAAGACCAGCTTCCTTCTCGGCTTGAAGCCCTTCCACAACGTTCTGAAGGTTGAGCCGGTCGGCTCTTTCCATTTCTAGCTCGGCCATAAGGGTGGTATTGCCCCTTTCCAGCTCTGTCTTTTGGGCCTTCAGTTGACCGATGAGCCGGCCTTGCTCCTCACACTTGGTCAAGGTCTGAGAGAGCTCGTCTCTCACCCTCAAGGCTCGAGCCGCATCTGCTCTCATCACCTCCATCTTCTTCACATTATCAATAAGCTGTTGGCTCCAGAAGCGGGTGATTGAGGCGATGCGGAGAGCATAGGCAGCGGCTGCCTCCATACTTTCCCTAGGACCTTGCTCCAATAAGAGTCGGGCATCGGACGGCTTCAGTACTTGGCCATCAATCAGGCCTGCAGGGTCAAACTCATTCCCCCAGAGCGAGCTGATCCCCGGATTGCAGTTCCCATTATACCATTTGATGTCCGAAGAGAGATCGATCACCATGGGAGAGTCGCTCGACCGCCTAGCAGCAGCAGGAGTCTCTTCAATCATCAGCAGGGGAGGATGGCTTCTAATCGGAACCTCGGACGCCAGGTCTTCCCGAGTCCTCTTCGGAGGACGAGTACTCAAGTCAGAAGTTTTAGTAAACTTCTTTTTCTTCCCCTTAACATTTGAAGCGACAGCTGATCCGCCAGCTGCTTGACTAGTCGACTTCTTCATCAGGGCCTTGTAGTTGAACTTCCCCATTATCACTGCAAGAAGGAAATCGGTCAAGAAAAATAAGTATGCTACAAGGTAAATACCACTTATCAACAAAAAGTTACTTACATTCAAAATTAGCTTGCCGAGTGGAGGAAGCCCTAAGCTTTAAAAGCCTTCCACAGGGCAATGGCCGAGGACACAATTTCAGGACCTCGACATCAGCTCGCTCCTGGGAGGTCATGCAGTCGAGGTCATACCCGGAAAATTTGGAAGGGTGTGGTTGCCAGTAGAAAGGGAAATTAGGGTTCCCGGCCGAGTCAAAGAAGACAGACTCATTACCCTCTAGAGGTCGGATTTTTAAGAAATCCGACTTGAAAAATTTGTACGAACTCCTATAGAGTCCAATGATCCCCCTCTCAATCCCACTCAGAGAGATCCAACCAACCCGGTCCCCGAAGCGAACTCGGTAAAAGTACAGGAACTTTGGAGCAGTGTCCTCTACTCCTAGCTGGCCACATAGAATTTGAAAGGCTTTCAGAAATGCCCAGCTGTTCGGATGAAGCTGGGTAGGAGCAACATTCATAGCTCGCATAATTTCGTACTCGAATGGACTGAAGGGAATAGAAAGCCCAATCTGTTCAAAAAAGGTTTTATATACATAGGTGAAGGGTGGCTCAGATGAAGGGGGGCAAAGGAAGACATGCTCATCCTCGTCGTAAGGAAGGCATTCTACGATGCCTTGTTTAACTGTAACCTTATGTTTCATAGCTTCAAGAGAATCAAAATCCCTAAAATTGGAGTGAAATCCAGCAACATCAGGTTTTACCTAGAAATACCCAGGAATTGTAATTTCTGGGTAGGGAACCCCGGGCATCCTAGTCACACGCCTGCGACGCTTGGGAACAACAATAGCATCTGGAGCAGCAGAGCTCCTCCCAGAAGAAGAAGAAGAAAAACCCCTGTCACCCTCGCCGCCGCGAGAGAAAGAGGGAGAAGAATGGGGAGAACCCCCAATCAAATGGAGTTCAGGCTCCACGATCTGAACCCCAGAAGAGGTATTCTGGGACACCTCAAACGAAGCCTCCATGGATGAAAAGTCAGAAAACAAACCTAAGGGAGCTTGAAAGAGATGAATAGGGCGTACCTTGAGCAGAGAGGGAGTATGGACGCTCGGACTAGAAAGGACTCACGGTAAGAAAGTCTAGGGTTCACGGAAGCACAAAGACCCGTCCCAAGGTCTCGTCCCAGTTTATGGAAAACAAGTGCAACATCTCCTCCTCGCATTAATGAGGGTTGTTGGGCGAGAGCAGGGAAACGTCCCTTCGAGTCTGACCGAATTCACCAACTAATGGAAAGGCCACACGTGGCAGAGATGTCAGAACATAAACCGCCATCACGGGAAACTAGGAGCACGCTACTAATGCACAAACCCCAGAGATGATGTCATAAAAGCCACGCGCCGCGCAGAGTAACGTTTCCTTTCCATCTCGAGACCCGAGAAAGTATGGCGTCAGCACAAAACAAGTAATCATCTCCACCTCGGCTTGCCTCGGCTCCCACGAAAAAGCTTCCACGCCGTCGACTCAAAGCTTTGGGGGGCTTGTATATGAGCCGAGATATAGAGTTCGGCACCCCGAAAGCATCAAGCTCGGTCACCCGAACTGCTCACCGAGTTGGAGGATGTATATATATGTATAAAATACGAAGCTCGGCCAATCACCTCACCGAGCCTAAAGACAAAAAGATGAAACCGAGTTCCTGAGCTAGGCTAACATCATGAAAGCTTTTACGCTTTATTAGCTCAAAGCTTGGGGGGCTTGTGTACTGGCCGAAGAGTGAAACCCGGTCACCGAGCTCGAATACCGGGCCCAGTCCGGAAGTTAAAGATAATAAATTAAAGATCACCTAATTAAGGGATAGGATATTGATATTATCCTTAGGTAAATCCTGATATTATCTGAAATAACCTTATCTGGTTAAAAGATATAATATCCCTTAAATTAAGGAATCACATCTCAAAAGAGATTTAAGAGATAAAAAGAGATAAATCAGATCTCTAAAAGATATGAGAATCCTATTATAAAAGGAGGAGTACCCATGATAGAAACTCACTTTTCAGTGAACTCTAGTGACTCTCTCTTAAGCGTATTAGAGAAACTAGCTCGACCAAGAGACTATCAGACAGTCCTTGCTCCTTAGTATTCATCAGATACAAAATTAAGAGATCGAGATCACCACGACCAAGGGTTGAACTGAGAACTACGTCTGGCTTTGATTCCCATCGGTATACGTAGGACCGGAATATTACGTTTTGTCAAGCCATAGTCTGAAACAACCCCTATTATTCACCCTTGGTCTGACATTTACGATGAGGTTCCGGTAAACCGGATCTCGACAGGAACAGGGGATGGAAAAGAATGTTGATGTGAGGTTATTGGAAAAAAATGGTTACTATCGGGAAAAATGGTGGAAGTTACCGAAGAGATAAATGAGAATTTTTTTTATTGAATTTTAACAAAGATTTTATTGGTGTTACACCGCTTCTGATAAAAAGGATAACACTATTAATGTTTAGACCTGGATGACACCAAACAAAAATAAAAGTTAAAAGAACACATTCATCACAACAATTAACATAAATAATGAAAAGACTAATTTAATATTTGAAAATTAAACCATGAGACTTTATGTTTGATTTGTTTAACTAGTTAAATTTATAATTGAATCAAAATCGAATAAGATAGTAAAAAATAAGCAAAATGGTATTTTATTTTTTACAACAAGTAAAATGGTATTTAAGCCTAGAAAATATAACTTATTTATAATTTATAATCCAATCGATCACAAGTCCATTTACTTTAAGAATCATATTATTTGGTAACTTTAAGTCGTACAAAAAGGTACAGAAATGGGTAATGCTAATGATCAATCATATTTCGAAAATGGATTTACATTCACAAATTCATATATTATTTTACCATTGGATTAATCGCAAAAAGTATTTGAGAAAATTTAGAATTGATCAAATAGTATATTAACGCATGTATGTGAGAATGTGATAGAGCAAGGACTAAGGAATTGGGTCATCAACAAGTGTTAGCAACATTAGCCCAAGAGGATCACCAGGAAGTCTAAGTCCTTGATTCTACCAACAATTCTCAGCAGATAGTGACTCATGGTGCCTAGTCACCAAATGGTTCATGTAGTTTGTTATTTCCTTTTGCATTTTGTTATTAAGCCATGTGAGTAGATTTTCCATTTCCTAGAATTAAGGACAGCCAATGATTAGAATATGTATAGCTTATATAAGTGATGAATGAATGAAGAAAAGGCAAACAAAAAAATATCAAGTCAATTCTCTCTCTAATTTTCTTAGGAGGTTTCTTCATTGTCCTCCATATCAAGAAAACCCTACAGAATACGTGTTTTTTTAATACGGGGAATCCAAATCCATCATACTTCACATGTCAAAACATGGTTAATAAAGGTTATGTTTGGGAGGATGAAGTGAGGTGGTTAGTAACGAAGTGGAATGGTGAAAATACATCAACCCATTGTTTGAGAGTTCCTTTATTAATAGAATGAAATGATTGAGAATGATAACCCAACCCACTCCATCACATCCAAGCCTCTCATTTTCATATTCTCCAAGTTGAAGGTTTGAGATTCCCTTGTTAAACTTCCAAACAATGGAGTGATATATTTTTACCTATTCACTCCACTTCATTACTTACCACTCCATTATTATCCACTCCACTCTATCACCTTCAAAACTCTCAAGCATAGCCTGAATAAAAGGGTCTTGTAAGCTTTGGTCGAGAAGTTAAAAAAGAAGTCTTACTAACCAGTGTCTTAAAGACATTGGTTAAGGAATACAAAGATAGAAATTTTTTATTGAAAAGTATAACATTTGAATTTTTTTTGACGGAATAACATTTTAATTTTTAAAATATTGAATATACAAATTTTCAATGCAAAATTTATATTTCTAATTCCTTAACTAATGTCCTAAGGCCACCGATTAACATTTGCCTAAGAAAATTAACATTTCATTGAGAAATTATAAACTTTATTTTCCAATGTTTTGATTATAGTATTATACCATTTTCTAACAAAAACTTGTTTTTTCAATTTTTTAATTAGTTTCCAAAGGACATTGATTAACATTTATCATAAAAAAATAATAAATAAATTTAAAGATAATTAGTAAACTAAAATGTGGCAGGCTTCTTTCTTGCACACAGTTCTTATGGGCCGGCCTTATTGTGAAAGCCCAACTTACGAAAAACAGGTGTTCTGGACTAGGTTGGGAAAGTGGTTAATACTTAAGATTGTTCTGTTTAGGTTTTCGGGTTTGCGCATAGACAGAGGCAGCAGCAGCAGCCTGGGAAGGTTGCGTTTTGAGGGTTTCAACATCAACAGCAGCAAACAACAGAAGCAGCCATGGTCCTCAAGTAAGTGCATTTTCTGTTTAATCATGATCTACAATTTCCTCTAATGATTTTCTCTTTCTTTCTTTATTGGTTGAATTTTCTTGTACTGGATCGTTTTGATTTCGTAGTCATTTTTGTTTTAAAATAGTTATTTTTCATTTTTTTATTCTTCTACATATTTGTGCTGAACTGAAGGAATTTTCGAATCCAGATATCTGGAATTACTGGTTTACATTGTGTTTGGTTGGGAAAATTGGCATTCATGTGTTTCGTTGGGAATCCTTAAAACTAGAAGCACATGATTATGAGAAATTTGGAGATAAAATATGAGGTTCTAACTGTTACAATTTATGGGGGTTTACACTTTATTACAGATTTTTCAACAAGAATACACCATTATGTTTTATTTTTGTTGCTTGATGCAATGACTTTTTTAAAATTAATAACATTTTCACTAAAATTTAGACTTGGTTTGAGATTGCTTCTTAATGGCCATTGCCACTTTTAATTTTTAGAAGCATCAGTTGCTTTTCAAAACACCTGTAGAATGTGTTACTTTTTAACTAGTTTTTGAGAAATTTATCAAACACATAAACTTGCTATGATTACACCTGCTGGGAATATTCAAGCATAAACCAAGCAGTGTCTTCAGTATTGTATTGTTATAATTTCAAATTTTCAATAGGGCTTGTAATTAGTATTTGATATTGCCATATCAGGACGGAACTTTGCCGATTCAGTGGTGCCAAGATCTATCCAGGGAAAGGCATCAGATTTGTTCGTGGTGATTCTCAGGTGATATAAATGTGTTTTACATTGAAATTTGAGATGATGAATTGCTTTAGTTTGGTTTTGGATTTGCTACTTGCTATGATTTGTTCATCACTTTATTAATAGGTACTGATGTGAGGATTTCTGTATGTTGATTCAACAGGTCTTCCTGTTTGCCAACTCAAAGTGCAAGAGGTACTTCCACAACCGTTTGAAGCCGTCAAAGCTCACATGGACTGCCATGTATAGGAAGCAACACAAGAAGGTGATTATTTAATTGGAATTCTTTGTAGTAAAGATTATACAACAAACAATATAATATCAGAAAGCTCCCCAACTTACCTTTTAAAATCAGAATTGCCATTAATGAACCTGATTAGAAGGTGAAAATGTTGTTATAAACCTACTTATGTTGAATTTTACCTTCATATGTCACCATGTGTCAAGTAATCCCACCACTGATTGGATGCATGTTAATTGATTGTTTCTCTGAATGTGATGTGTTAGGACGTTGCTCAAGAAGCTGCGAAGAAGAGGCGTCGTGCTACCAAAAAGCCATACTCTAGGTCCATTGTTGGTGCTACATTGGAAGTTATCCAGAAGAAGAGAACTGAAAAGCCAGAAGTTCGAGATGCTGCTAGGGAAGCTGCTCTTCGGTGTGTGGTTTTTTCTTTTTTTTTTCCCATCTACCACTGTTTTGCTTTCCTCATTTCCTAACATGTCGATATGGCACTATCTTTAATCATACAACCTCATCTCTGTTTCAGTCCCTTATTTTTTATCTGCTCTTGACTTTTTGCATACAAGTGTGTATAATATATGTAGCTATCTGCATCCACGATGTTGTGCAGTGAAATTAAAGAGAGGATCAAGAAGACAAAGGACGAGAAGAAGGCCAAGAAGGCAGAAGTAGTGGCTAAGGCACAAAAGACACAAGGGAAAGGCAATGTTCCAAAGGGTGCTGCACCAAAAGGTCCCAAGCTTGGTGGTGGTGGTGGCAAACGCTGAGTGTTTAGTTTATTTCCATTTTGACTACCATTTAGTAGAATTCTGAAACCTTTTGGCTACACACTTCTTTGGTTTGATGTTAATCACCACTTCCCGTTATCTGTTTGCCATCTAGCAAAATCATGGTGCAAACTGCAAATGAGAAACCCAGCAAAAACATGATTTCCTTGGTTCTAATTTAGAACAGCTTATAAATTAAATCCTTATTAAAAAACGCTTATTTCTCAATAAATAACTCAAAGGTTACAAATATAGCAATGTTTATTACTACAACAAGAAGTCATCAACCATCTTAGAATACGTATACAAATGAATTGTTCATCATATTGATATGCGTCAAATGAGTATTATTCTAGGCATCTAAAATTTCAAAATCGGAGCAAGCAATGAACGAAACATTTACATTCATGCCATCATCTAAATTTGGTGATTGCAGTAGCCCATCGGAACAGTGAGTGGATCTCAGGTGAGTAGAGGGAAACGAGAGACGAGGAGCAGAATTGAGGGAGCAGGAGAAAACGGTGATTGTTGTGATTATCGGCAGTTGAGAAGTGGTAACAGAACCATAGGTAAATCTAATATAAACTTGCATGCATCATTTCACAAACAAAACAATAAATGCTGACTATTTGTCGGGAAATCTCGCCCACATTATCGACTACTTTTTCGTGTGCATGAATTCGTGCAAAAATGGTATCTTATCCACATCAGTAACCGAATGGCCATCAACAAAATTACTTCAAAAGATTTGTGTGCGTAACTTCATGTAAACCTTTTGAACTATTTCGTCAATAATTTTATCGATGACTTTTCCATCGGTGAGAGGAATGATTATCCACTATATATTTTTCATTAATAAAAATCTTCTCTGTGGGTAAATAAGGAATTACTGACGTAGTTGAAGTTGTTGGTAACGGTGTGTCGATAATATACGACTTTCTTCTAGTGTCAGATATCCTTTTGGCTTATGTAACAACAAATCCTTTGAACTTTTCATTAGGGTTCGAACTACGTATATCTATTTAAAGAGATTCATCATGTTTTAATGCATTTGTGTCTTTGTTGAAATGCACCGTTTACTAGGTGCTTTTAAAAAAAAAAAATTGGGAAAGGGGTCAGATTTTTAAGACCCGTACCTTCTAAAACACAAGATACACCACCTACACGTCTTCTCTTCCATAAAACCCTTCTCCCCCAAATTTCTCTCATTCATCCCATCCCCATCACTCCCTACCATTTGCATGTTTGTTTTAGATTCCTGACCCTCTTTTTCTCCGTTGCGTTTTAGAAAAGTGAGTTTGCAGTTTCAGTTTTTGTCTTGATAGAAAACAAGATGAATAAAAGTGGGTTGGAGGGTCCAAAATTGAGTTTTATGGAAGCAAAAATTTATAGTTTTCTCGTCTAGAATAATTGATTCTGGATGTAGGACCAACAAAATCCTACATATTTACATCTCAAAAGTGATTTTACTTTATCATCCAAACAAAATCAATTCTTCTAAACCTACTTTTAAAATATCGTTATCAAACACAAATCAATTTTTTTAACCTTTATTTTTTTCAAAATCAATTTTCCAAAATCAATTCTACTAAGATCAATTCTATCAAAATCTAAAACAAACGGACCCCATATCATCTTCTTCCCCTCTTCACCTTATTCCATTTATTTCCAAAAAAAAACTCCTACACCCATGGAAAATTAAAGTGATATTTTGATGTTCTTGGTTGGAAGGAGCAATACCCGCTCCCTGAAATTGTTTCTTTAGAGCTCTTTGAGGTAAAACTCTATAACCCATGAAATTTAAAGTTGAATTTGAGCATGAATGAGTAGTGAAATGGTTTAGGGTAGCGTAATATCTTTTTCCATAGTTTCCTTTGAAACCCTAAGTGTGTTTGGACGAGGTATTTCAAAATTTCAAGGAATTTGAAATACAACACAATTCAATTGAATTACTTTCATTTTGAAAATAATTTGTTTGGATAGGGTAATTCAAATACCTTGTATTTTAAATTCTTCATTTGGATAAAGCATTTCAATTACCTTCAATTACATTTTTTTTAATATTCATTTAAAAAATTGGGATTTCAACTGTGCGGGAGCCGGCCCCCCCGCATTGGGTGTTTGGGGACCCAGGGCCGGCGCCCCACCCCCACCGGGTGTCCGGGGGCCGGCACCCCCACCGGATGTCCGGGGGTTGTTGTCGGTGGTAATTGGCACATGAGTAAGGAAAGGGAATTTCAAAATACCACATCTTTAGGAGCTATTTCAAATTCCTCAAATTTACCTTAAACAAAATACCCCCATAAAATCCCTTGATTTCTAAAATCATTCATATTTAATATCCAAACAAAGTATTTTAGAGTGAAGTGTTTTAATTACCCTCTTAAAATACTTCACCCTCTACAAATACCCCATCCAAACACACCTTAAGTCACTACAAAAAAAAACCTATTTAGCGACCGAAGATTTCGATCGCTAAACATGATAATTCGGTTGCTATACTGTGTAGCGACCGAATTAAGGGGGTAGCAGAAACCCTGGTGGCTAAATGTTTAGCGACCGAATTTGTATTTCGGTCGCAAATTTGCGACCGATATTTCGGTCACAAAATTATATATTTCGGTCGCCGTATAGTTGGTCACATGCTCAGATAACCGAATTCGGTGACCGATATTCGGTCGCTATTTCGGTCGCAAATTTTGATATTTTTTTTTATAAAAATTTTCCTGTAACTTAATCCTACCGACCAAATTTTGTTTTTTCAACTATTACCCCGTTGATTTTTAATTTCTGATATAAACAAAATACACCAATATTTTTTTTGAATAAATAGAAAACGTAAATATGATGTACTAACGATCCAAAACACCACGGTCAATATGATCAAGAAAACATATACATTAATTAACGCAAGTTTAATAATTGTTTACAAAAAAAAAAGTTTAATAATGTACTAATTAACGATCAAAACATAAAAATATACCACAGTCAATAAGTACTAATCAAAATATCAAAACTCATCAATCTTCCAAAGGGATGAACATGTAGAAGCGAGAACCCCCAAGGTACTTAAACTTTGCCAATGCACCAGTGGACAACAAATACAACTCCCTGATACCATTTGTATCTGTTGCAAAATATGGGCGATCCTCGTGGATTCCTATATTCCCATTGAACATATTTCCGCTTTTGTCTTCAATAGTCACAACACGCGGTATTTGTTGTCCCCAACGACGGTAGAATGATCGCGGGATTGAAATCAAATCTTGCAAATACACAAGAACAATTTAGTAATGATTAGTTTATGCCTTAACCATCATTACGTGAATCCGATCGGTATTCTTAAGTTGATGAGATACTGTACCTGGTCTATATGGATGACTGTCTCAAAACATTTAGTCGGATCCATTTTCTGATAAAACGATAAGGAAAACAAGTCATATCTCTAAACTTCATCAAGTGATAATAAGAAAAGATGAAAAGATCCATGTAGCATACTAGCATATTAAAATAGAACAAAGAAATGCAACTTCACATGCAACTTCACAGATTAGCAAACATAGTAGTTTTCAGGAAAGCAAATGCTTTTACGTCGTTTTGAAGGATGGTCATAGAGAGGACTTTTCCTGCTGGAAATGCCTAGATAACCTAGTAAGGATGGTCATCAACAACTATTTCTGGAAATCTCCATTGCCTAGTGAAACAAATGAGTAGAAAATCAGAGTACAAAACTAAGGCTTTCGTAGCTTAATAATTAACTCTAGCAGAAAATAAAACCATTGACTTATAAGGATTGCAGCATACTTCAACAAATATATATTGAAGCATATTTCAATACAAACTTAGATAAAATATAGTAGCAAACATCATATTGAGCTCCGCTCTCCACTAACAAGACAACACATAATTGTCAAACACATGCATAACTTCTAAATTAGCAACACACAACAAGCATCCCGCCTTTTTTACAGGATCACATCCTATTGAGCTCTGCTCTCCACTAACAAACAACACATAATTGCAAATACATGCATAAATATTAAATTATCAGCACACAATCAGCATCTTGCCTTTCAGGCAGGATACCTTCTTATTGAGCTCAGCTCTCCACTAACAAACAACGAGATTTATAGTGTGTATAGGCCATCATTACCCCTCTACATTTTATTCAGACATTATCACATCTAACATTGGTAAGATTATCCTCAATATGACCTAGTGGGTGTCATTGCCATTGCACACTATAATGTATAAATAAAAATAATCGTGTCAGGGCTGAAATGACAACATTTGATAATATTACTTTATAAGGTTTCTATCCAAATCCCAAATCTAATATAAAACTAGTTATGTTTGGTTGTTTTGTAAGAGGGCTATAAGTGACCCTCCTACTAGAAATGCCTAGATAACCTAGTAAGGATGGTCATCAACAACTATTTCTGGAAAGCTCCATTGCCTAGTGAAACAAATGAGTAGAAAACCAGAGTTGCTTTCATGATATTGTGTACAGAGCTGCTTTCTAATGTGAATAATGTTTGAATGATGACGGCACGTCATGTGCCTGGTAAATTGTGCCCCACCCTTCATTTTATCTAACCCTATACTTAATCCTTCATTATCTAAGACCTTGGCCTTAAGGCAGATTTTGTGGTTTTGGCCTTAAAGAAAGAAGAACGAAAAAGTCAGAAGATGTCAGGGCCAAGCCGTGATGGCCATCAGGGCCAGGCCGTGATGACGTGACAGACCAACCAGGAAGAATTTCCAGGCAGAATCCGTCACGGCCTAGCCGTGATGGCCATCACGGTCGTGACGCGTATTACCGATTTTGCCAAAGGGAAGAATACTTTCTGTGCGGCGGTGGTAACGGTGGCGCTGCTCTGGTAGTGACGGTGGTGGCGCTGCTCTGGACGTGCGGAGGAAGACGGACCTAAGAGAGAGAGAAACGATTAGAGACGGAGAGAGAGAGAGAGAGAGAGACAGAGACAGAGATGGAGAGAGAGAGAGAGAAGCGGAGAGGGAGAGGGAGAGAGCTTACCTGACGGCGGTGGCTGGAGGCTGGTGGTCGGAGTTCGCGAGGAAGAGAGAATGATGGCCGGAGAGGAGCTGCTGTGCCGCGTCGCCTGCGTGTGAGAGAGAAGAGAGGAAAAGAGAGAAATGGGGGAAGAGAGGAAGGAACGTCATGATTTAGGGATTTCAGTTTTAGCGACCGAATTATTCGTTCGCTAAATCGGTGGCTACACGGGTAAATTTGAAATTTGAATTCATAAATTTAGCGACCGATTTAAAATTCGGTCGCTAACACGCTCTATTTTAATTCTTTTACGCGCCTTTTAGAGACCAATTTAACATTGGTCGCCAAGATAAATGGAATTTAACCGTTGCATTTAACTCGATCGTCATTTCGGTCGCTAAAAAATCATAAATTTTTGACTTTTGCTTTCCTTTATTTGGCGACTGAAATAGAGACCGATAACTCTGCTACGCTCTATTTTGGTCGCTATTTCGGTCGCAATATCAACTGTAATCAGTGTTTGATTTAGATCCTACAATCGGTCGCCATTTCGGTTGCAATCAGCAACCAACAAATTCGGTCACTATTTTCGGTCGCTAAATGACCTTATTTTTTGTAGTGAGTTGATAGTGTGATTTTACATCATGTTTTCTATATACTTTTGCATGCATTTTGCATATAGATTAGGCATTCTTTATTTGATTTTAGTTAGATTTTCCTTGGAACGGGTGAAGCGGTTTCTTGGTGTTATTTTTCAGGAATTCAATGTAAAAATGATCAAAAACAGCCATGGTGGAGCTTGGATGAAATAAAGCTTGAAAAGTGAAGAATATGAGCCAAACAGAGCCCATCACGGCCGTGATCAAGCAGAGCAGAAGGCAAAAGTCAGAGACTGTCACGGCCGTGACCTACCAGAAATTCAGGATTCGCGTCGCGAACAAAGGGCTCGCCTCGCGAGAACCCATTGTATGCAAATTCGCCCACTCCAGAAGCCGTCACGGCCGTGACGCGCGACTGATCTATAAATAAAGCTGCGCTGAACAGAAAAGGGGACTGACTTCTAACCTAAAAAGAGAGTTTTTAGGGTCCATTTGGAGGCATTTGGAGGCTGCAGCTGGGCTAGGGTTTCAACCCTAGAAGGGAGCCAAGAAGGATTGCTTTGAAGAAGAAGGAAAGCTCACATGGAGCCTCTCCTCTCCTCTTCCTTCCTATTTCTCTGGTTTGGTTTTCTTTGTTTTATGAGTAGTTAAATCCCTGTGTTGGGATTAGATGTAATCAAACCTATGTTTATGTATTTATCTTGACGGATTATTCTATGTTCATGTCTTCATATTAGTGGTTATTTTTCTGTGCTTAATGCTTGTTGTGGCTAGCACCCCCATGACTTGATTTGTGTTTTGGTATGCAATGGGAACGTTCGTATCATAACCGGAACTGAATTTAATCACCTAGTAAGCCTTGTATCTAGGAATGGAACTAGGTTTATTAGTAATCACATGATCCCTAATCTTAATGCAAATTCATTAATCTAGGCCACCTAAGGAATTAGGGTCTATTAGTGGATTTAGGCTCTTACCATCCGAGGAATCGGGGTTTGAGTAATTTAGTGGATTGATTTTAATATCTGAAGCATGAATGAGAGGTATCTAGTCCTAATAGTGCATGAGTTATAGGTTTGGTGAAGTCTAGTCCCAACATATCCTTTCTGCACTCCAAGTGTTTGTCAAAAGTCCCCAAAGAACTTTTCCCTTTCCTTTTGTTGTTTTACTCTCTCTCTTGATTTTTCTGTTTCGTCTAGATAGTTGCCGAGTTTGTGAATTGGTAATTGACATCCAATCCCCGTGGATACGATAACCGGTCTTACCACCGTATTACTTGCACGACTGGGTATACTTGCCCAGATTCGTCAACAAGTTTTTGGCGCCGTTGCCGGGGATTGGCTTTGTCAATATCATTAGTAACAAATGAGGCAACTAATTTAGACATTTTTATTTTTTCATTTTTATTTTCTGTGTATATTTCATTTTTTGTTTTGAGTTCTGTTTTTGAAAGGTGGACGAAAATCATGAAAAATTTTTATTATCCACCTGATTTCCAGTCATGTTTTGGAGGACTACTTGTGTTGGGAAGATGATATAAATTTGGGAGAATTCTTCGAGGAGTTTTCTCTATCTCATAACATCCCATCACGAGTCGATCCTATGACTGGTGAGCTTATATATATATACTCCGAGGAGGATTGGGAAACCTTTTTGTCATATTTACCACCCCCACCACCATGTATGATTCCCATAGAGCCACATGAAGTAGAATTTGAGAAAAATCTGGTTTTGGGAATGGATCAAATTGAAAATGAAGTGGTGGTGGTGAGTAAACCACAACAAGAGGGATTACCTTCCACAAATCCTTGGGAAACAACAAGTGAGGAGGCAGGGCATTTGGAAAGCATTCCCTCCACCATGTATGCTGAGCAATCTGATTTTACTGCATTAAATAATTATGTTGGCTTGCATGCATGTGTGGATACTTGTAAGTTAGCCCCTTCCACTTGTATGTCACACTTCCTCTTGTTAATTCCACTTGACTCGAGAGGAAGTGAGTTTATAATTTTAAAGGTCAATGGAATTTCCACCCAATGGCTGGGTGGAATTGAGAATAAAGTTATTTTACTGCTACAATCACCACCCCAATTTCCATTTGATCCGGGAGGAGGATCCGGGTGGATGCTTTTCAATAAGTCAAGCTAGTGACATTAAAGAAGCGCTTATTGGGAGGCAACCCAATATTTCTTTTCCTTTTCCTTTTGTTTTTTTTACTTTTAAACTCTTGAATAATTTGAGAAGATCAAGAGTTCTTTTACTAATAAATTTGCCAAGTGGTTTAGGGAAAGAAGGAGGGGAGAGCAAGAAAGCAAAGTCAGCACCCCTCACGGACGTGATGCATTTCATAAGCAAGTTTCTGACTGGAATGAAAGTTAACACCCGCTACCGCCTCGGTAAGCCGTTCCAATTTTTTTGTTTTATTTTATTTTTCTTCTCCTCTCTCCAACTTGATTGTTTACATTGGGGACAATGTAAATTTTTAAGCTTGGGGTAGAGGGGTATTTTTGCATATGTTCATATTTTGCATTTGGCATGTTGCATTCATATAGTTTTGCATGATAGCTTTGCATGATCACATGATTAGATTGCCCTTGCTTAGATTTTGCATCCAATTGTGAGAACTAAGTGCCCAATAACTTGTGATAGTGAATTGTTGAACCCAATTTGTGTTATTCTTGTGATAAGGCTGCAAATGAAAATGCTTGAGATAATCTTGGATAGTTGATAATTAGCACATGGTTCTGAGGATTTGTGATTTTCATTGATTCTGAACTAAAATGTGAGATTTTGAGCCATAAAGGGGTACTCACAAAATTTTACCCCATTCTTTGTGTAGAGTGTTATTCCTCTTGGTTTGTTATTCTCTAGAACTTGACTTGAAACCTTTTTGAAGCTTAAAAATTTTTGGAAACATTTTTGAAAATGATTGAGGCAATAGGTATTTTTCTGGCCTTCTGAGCTTTGAATGATGAAATGCTACCCCTTAGTTGCCCAATTTTGAGCCTGAATGAATAAAATGCTTTTCTTGGTACCCTGAAATGTTTTGATGAATATGTTTGATGGGACCTTCTAAAGTATTACAAAAGGGTAAAAAGGTAGTTGAAAGTTTGGGAAAAGAATCAGAAAAAATAATTCTCTTGATTTGAAAATTCTTCCCTTCTCCAAATAAAAGAAAAAGAAAAAGAAATAGAGAAGGGGATGACAAAAAGAAAAGTGAGAAATAAAAAGAAAAGGAAAGCAAAGAAAGGTGGAAAGTGAATTGAAAACCCAAGAAGGTATTTTAGAAGGTCATGTTTGCAATGCTTGATGTTTATGTAGCCTTTTGAAATGTCTTTTTCTTGTTATCCCCACCTAACGATTAATCCCATGGCCATGTTACAACCAAAGCTAAAGACCTCTTGATTCTTAATTGTTTTCATTAATAAAGTAGAGATTTGGTTGATAGTCAAGCCTATGGTAGGATTCATTCCTTGAGGAAAATTGAGTGAAATGTCTTATCCCCTAAACACTTGAGTGGTGAGGAAGAGAGCCAAGCAAATGAACAAGCTTGGGGTGAGCTTCATGTGAGAAAGAGTGCCCAAATCAGTGAGAACATGAGTCTAAGGAACCTAAGCCTCTAATTGGACTTGAATTGATTGTCTCTTGCTGAATTGTTTGAATTGCCTATTGCTTGGATTATTTGCTCGGGTTCTTAGTTCACTATCAATGTTCTGTTTATTCTTCTGGCCTTAGTGATTGCTTGAGGACAAGCAATTGATTAAGCTTGGGGTGATTTGATAGTGTGATTTTATATCATGTTTTCTATATACTTTTGCATGCATTTTGCATATAGATTAGGCATTCTTTATTTGATTTTAGTTAGATTTTCCTTGGAACGGGTGAAGCGGTTTCTTGGTGTTATTTTGCAGGAATTCAATGTAAAAATGATCAAAAACAGCCATGGTGGAGCTTGGATGAAATAAAGCTTGAAAAGTGAAGAATATGAGCCAAACAGAGCCCATCACGGCCTGGCCGTGATGATCATCACGGCCGTGATCAAGCAGAGCAGAAGGCAAAAGTCAGAGACTGTCACGGCCTGCCCGTGATATGCATCACGGCCGTGACCTACCAGAAATTCAGGATTCGCGTCGCGAACAAAGGGCTCGCCTCGCGAGAACCCATTTTGTGCAAATTCGCCCACTCCAGAAGCCGTCACGGCCATCACGGCCGTGACGCGCGACTGATCTATAAATAAAGCTGCGCTGAACAGAAAAGGGGACTGACTTCTAACCTAAAAAGAGAGTTTTTAGGGTCCATTTGGAGGCATTTGGAGGCTGCAGCTGGGCTAGGGTTTCAACCCTAGAAGGGAGCCAAGAGGGATTGCTTTGAAGAAGAAGGAAAGCTCACATGGCGCCTCTCCTCTCCTCTTCCTTCCTATTTCTCTGGTTTGGTTTTTCTTTGTTTTATGAGTAGTTAAATCTCTGTGTTGGGATTAGATGTAATCAAACCTATGTTTATGTATTTATCTTGACGGATTATTCTATGTTCATGTCTTCATATTAGTGGTTATTTTTCTGTGCTTAATGCTTGTTGTGGCTAGCACCCCCATGACTTGATTTGTGTTTTGGTATGCAATGGGAACGTTCGTATCATAACCGGAACTGAATTTAATCACCTAGTAAGCCTTGTATCTAGGAATGGAACTAGGTTTATTAGTAATCACATGATCCCTAATCTTAATGCAAATTCATTAATCTAGGCCACCTAAGGAATTAGGGTCTATTAGTGGATTTAGGCTCTTGCCATCCGAGGAATCGGGGTTTGAGTAATTTAGTGGATTGATTTTAATATCTGAAGCATGAATGGGAGGTATCTAGTCCTGATAGTGCATGAGTTAGAGGTTTGGTGAAGTCTAGTCCCAACATATCCTTTCTGCACTCCAAGTGTTTGTCAAAAGTCCCCAAAGAACTTTTCCCTTTTCTTTTGTTGTTTTACTCTCTCTCTTGATTTTCTGTTTCGTCTAGATAGTTGCCGAGTTTGTGAATTGGTAATTGACATCCAATCCCCGTGGATACGATAACCGGTCTTACCACCGTATTACTTGCACGACTGGGTATACTTGCCCAGATTCGTCAACATGAGTCTAGTAAATTTGGGGCTTTTGTCCAATTATTAGTTATTGCCAGTATGACCGTGAATAGGTTTGCTAAGGATCAAAGTTATTTTGTTGATGGTCAGATTCATTGGCCATGGAAAATACCCCGGCGGCTCCTCCGGAAGGCATAACAGGAGATTGAGTTGGTCCTTCATAGTTGTGAGTAGTTAATCTACTTAAGGGGCAATTTTTAATTAAGTTGTTTTTTATATGGGAGAAGTAAATTATTTTTTTAAAACATATTTTTATCTATAAAGAGGAGTTGCAATTTTATTTCCATTTTGAGAACACCTTGATTTTAATTTTATGGGAATTTTTGGAAATGAATAATATTGTTATAAATTGTTGTTCATTCCTATTTATTCTGATTTCATGGATCTGAAATGATTTAGTTGAAGTTTTTTATATTGTGAATCAATCAGTAATCACGATATGGATGACTTTTATGATAATTAGGATAAGAGTAAATATTTTGGCTTATGTGGAAATTTCTAATTGGTTGACCGTGTAAAAAATATTTACACTGACAGTGTATACCAATTAAATCCTTATGTTATTTAGTTTTATGAGTTTAATAAATATACACGGATAGTATTTTACACAGTCATCCAATCATATTTCACAATTTTGTCATTTTGTTATATTAGTTAATAAAATATCTTCACAAATATCTAACTAGTGAGGTATGATTGGATAAATGTTTAAAACTTTTTTATACTCACAATACATATATTGTTAAAACTTATCTAAAACTTTTCAATGGGTAGCATTTATATCCTCTATTATTTTTTAACTTTTCGATGGGTAGCATTTATTGTTAAAACTTATCTAAAATGTAAAGTTTTTAATGGGTACTAACCATCAATGATGGAGAAATCAATGTTTAAATTCCTGATAATTTTCTGATTGAGAATTATACGGTCCCACAAGCTTCAATTGTGAGCTTCATGTTTCCCTCATTTTCGAACAACGCAAATGACCCAACTTATCTGCAACATAGGGAAATATTGGCACCTGTTGGACTTTATGGGGTCAGTCATTACCTTTGATTCGGGAGAACATAAGTACTGGTTATGGACTAACTACCCCACCTATAGTTAATAAAATAAAATTGTATCCTTGCTAACAACTATAGTTTAGTTTTTGACCTAATGGTAAACACATGATCCTTCAATTGATTGTTAGCCTTTATGGAGTGTTGGGGTGATTGTTAGCCTTTATGGGGATCAACACCACCCTATGATTCGGGAGAATCAGGATCAGTCAAGAACGAGTGAGACCTAAAACAAATTTTAAGTAAGGTCTTTTTATTTTAAGCAAAAAAACTATATATAGATCAATTTATGCTTTTAGGTTAAGTCTTTTTGCTAGCACGTGTGATTTTTTTCTTTATAAATATACACTCAGCTTCTAGTTACTCAAATGAGTAATCATGTCTCGGGAGGAAAACTAATATCAAGTACCAACGTTGGATATAAGATTTTTTCCCTAAAAAAAAAACGTTGGATATAATATTTTTATTTCAAGATTGACATTAGCTCCGTCTCGTAGCAGAATTTCATTTCAATTTTAACGAAGACAATTTCCATTACCCGTTACCTCTACTATATAATAATAAAAGTCAAAAGCAATCACTTCAGTATGTTGGCATATATCATTGCTAACCAGTGTTTTCTCATGGCTACTAGTTATATGTTGCTGCCTCAAGAGTGACATGTTGCAAGGAATTGGAGTTACTAATTTGTATTAATTAGGAGCAAACCTCTAACAACATGAACGTAGTCTAGAAAGATGTCTCCAAAAATGTATGTAAGTAATTCACGTCTGTACTGATTTATATTTTATAATTGGTTGCTCTTATATTCTATCATAGGTTTACTATTTTTTTAGTTTGAAAAAGAGTTATTTAATCACTAACTATCATTTTAATTCTCAAATTCATTATTTGCTTAACGATTTCTCTGCCTCTTATTATTATAATGTATTTGTTTTACTTATCGTTTATCTAATTTGTTTATGCAATAGAGATTGTTCGTACGAGAGGTTGGTGGAACTTATGGTTAGAATGTGATTCGATTCGATGTTGGTGGTTCAAGCTTTTCAAGGGTCTTCTAGTATTTCTTTGAAGTTAAAAAATAGATGGGAAAATTGCATGACTTTAAAGAAGGATATGAATTTTTATTGCACACATATTTTTAGGGAAGACAACAATTATGTTGACAAATTGGCTTCTCAAGCTAGTAGTTTTTGTATTCTTTTTCTATTATTAAAAAATTGTTGATATGCTGCAAATGATTGGCTTTACTTGGGTGCCAACCTAGTTGGGATGTCTTGTAAAGTAGTGATGCATTTGCATGTCTTCTTTGCTTAAAAAAAATTTTGTTTATTGTTCTATTGATAGGATGATACGTTTTTTGGTTTAAATAAGTTTTTGGTCTCAGTATTAGATTTTGGGCCAAACTCAATCTCAAAAGTTAGCTCATATGATGAGGATTGTCCACTATTTATAAGCTCATATTAGATACTATCTCTAGTCAATGTGGGACTTGGGTTTTTCACAATACCCTGCAAACTTCATTGATTTTGGTTTTAGTCCCTGTAAAAATTATTACTAGCATTTCGTCCCTGTAAATTTTTTAATATTTTGTAGACAAATTTTTTAGTAGGTTGGATAAGAACAAGAAATTACTTCGGTACCTCTAAGTACTAGATATCGTACAAAATGAACGAATTTAACAATTTTAACCATGTGGTCTATAATGTATGATTTTGTTTTTATTTTTTGGCCAAATTTTATAGTAAGTTAGACAGCAAAATGAAATTACCTCGATACCCCTAAATATTAGTTAATGGAAAAAAGATAACGATGTAGACTATTTACAAAATTATTGAGATTATAGGGATGCAATACTAAGAATTTTTTTACAGGGATTAAAACCAAAATTGATGAACTTTACATGGTCAAAAACTTATTTAAACCTACTTTTTTTCTTTAATTTTGATAACATATATAATTTGTGATATTTTCTACTTTATTATTCATATTATTGACAAGATGAGAACATTTTACTGTTTTTTTCATTGTTATGATATAGAGTATTTAATAAATTGAAAGAATAATTATGTGTGATACATTATATGAGTTCAGATTTAGTAGTGAGAACACTTCGTACATTAATAATGTGAGAAGAATAAGTACAAGTAACTTGTATCTGGAGGTGACAATTCGGACTATCCAGTCCGTGACGAGTCAGACCGATGAAAGTTCGACCTTTATCGGTTAGGGTCTAAAAAAGTCCGTTTTTAATTTAGGCTGGAAAAGAGGTGCACGAACCGAGATATATACGGACGGGTTTATTAGGGCAAGCCTGACTTTATATTCAAATTTGCATTTTTGATCCTAGTGCAAAAGTGACAATTAAGCACCAAAGCAATTCAAGACCACCCATAAATTCCCAAAGTGAACTACCTTTCAACTTCGAGAAATCAACCCCAATGCAATTATAGAACCTAAAGAGTAAAAATTGAGCAATAGAACCTCCACAATTGCAAAATGTAGTTACCCCCAATTTTAAAGCACAGATTATAGACCCACGTGATGGTGGAAGAATTTGAGAGAGATGGGTCAATGGGCGAGTGTGTGTTTACGGGCAGTTTTGTGTAACTTTTGCGTTTTGGACCTTTTTTTTTTTAAAAAAATAAAAATTTCGTATGATTTAATTTTTTTATGAAAACAAAATAATAAATATATTAAATTAATCGAACTGTCGAAGCCCGGTCGGGCTAGTTCGCTTCGGATTCGGGCTCTATCGAGTTAGGCAAAAATGTTAAAATTTATTGGGGCCAGCCTAATTGGATCGGCCCATTTTACAAGCTCTACTTGTATCACCGACAGATTATCCCATGCTCAACATTTGAATGCCAAAGAATATACACTTCGCATTCTGTAGTATATTTTTCAACAAGAGGCGGAATAAGGTCATTCACTTAAAAGTGCCTTTTCAGATGGGAGCTAAAGGAGGCATTTCCTCTCACCGGTCAATAGCTCTTTACCATTAATTAAGGACATCGGTAAGGAATTAATATATTGTTATAAACATATTTATTTAGTGGATAACTATCATGTCCTATCCCATCTTATCTTATTTTATATGAAACAGCTTTAAGATGATATACTTGATTAGTTTGTATTTGTATTTGATGATAAACGATCAAATTATTAATGATAAAAATTATTGCTAGTTACCGAGGATTATGGTTTTCAAAGAATTAGCATTTGAATTCTTCCTCTCTTTATTTTCTTTTTAATTTTAACATATATAAGATATTTTTTTAAGAACAACATATATAAGATTATTAGAAAAAGAAAAGAAAAATCATCAAAAAACAATGTGAGAGCGGCAAACGAAGTTCACTTGAACTATTAGTTGTTAAAAATGGGGGGATTACTAGTCCATCGACCCTTAAATCCAGAATGCTCCTTGTGTGCACGTCTCTACGAAATAATTCAGCTGAATTATACCAGTCACGAATGCAATCTTAGGTGATTATATACATATGCTTGAATGAATTTTTTTCAATATAAAATAATTTAATCGAAACATAATTATAGTATTAAAAAGAGGGAAAGAGACATTAATTTAAAAATGGTTTTTCTATCTTGTACAATTTTGTCAAGTTAAAGATCTTAAAATAGTAAATTTACATAGGAACTTGTATATTTTATACTTTCAAAACTGAAATGTTTAGTTTTCCAATAAACAGTTGCTGTTTTTGAATTTCTTAATCTGTGCAAAGTTTCACATGAAAGAAAAAACCATTTAAAAATTAATAATTTATTTGTGACATAATCCAAACATGTTTTTTACAAAAAGTAAAATTGAATTTTTATTAAATAAAAAACATATATAATTTTACTCTGTGTTTTTTATTCTCGATAATTTTCCTTATTAATAAATATAACTTAATGATTTTATTTATATGTTAATAGTCAATAGTATTATTAGCATGTGTTTGATTTCCAGTTAGAAACCACCAGAATTGATTTCGGTTCCTGTCAAACGTGATTTTTATAAAAATGAGGTATTTGGTTACTGTCAGGTAGAATTGATTTTGTCTCCAAAAACGATTTTGACTAGAAGCTACAAAATATAGTTTTTGCGTCGAGTTGAAAATTTTATACTAAATGTGTGTTTGGAATGCCATTGGGGTTCTGTTAAATCACGTTTGGACGTGATAATTGAGAAGCTACAAATTGTAGCTTCTTCTATTTGGACATGGTTCTGGGACTGGTTACCATGTTTCCAAACATAGTATAAGTTTTACATCAAACTTGTTTTAAGAAAGAAAACATCCAAATATAAATCACTTCACTTTATAGTGTGTTTGAGAAAGCTGGAAAAAAAGATTATGCTGATAATATGTTTTTGTATAATCCATTATTGTGATAATCGATTATAATCAGAATTTGTTTTTGTTTGGGTATGTTTGTTGAAAAACGATTTTAAGATAATCTATTTCGTTTGGATGATATAAAAATAATCACTTTTACATAATAAATTACGAAAAATGGTATGAAAATATTTGCTTATAATATTTGTTTTCTTTTAATATTAGATTTTTTTTAATATCCTTTCATCAAAAAAATTTCTATTTATAAAAAATAAAAAATTGAATAAAATTGAATAAAAAGTAAAAACAGAATACGAAATAATGCCAACAGATCCCTGTTTCGTGCTAATGCAACCTGTGGCCCACTATACACAATAACAAGGAGGCTATTACGGGAATTTTACGTGAATAATCTAAAAGCAAAACATCAATCAGTTAAAAACTTTTTTAAAAAATATGCTATGTACCTAAATATAATAAATTATTTTTAAAACCACTTATTTTTCTCAAAACATTTGAATGGGAATAATTTCATCTTTCCCAAACAAATTCTTAAATTTAATTATAATAAAATCAATTTTATAAAATCAATTTCATTTAAAATCAATTTTATCAACCGCTTATACAACATACACTTAGATGTCTTTCAAGACATTTTTACTTGTCTAATAATAGATATACTGATGTGGATATATGTAAGCAGATATTATTTTTTAGGTAAAATAGGTAAGTTGGTCCTTTATATTTATTTTATTTTTCATATTGGTTTTATAAATTTTTTATTTTTCAAATTGATCCTACACGTTACGTTTCGTTTTTACGTTAGTCTTTTCCATCAATTTTACCCAACACCGTCAGTTTTGATCTGACGTGGCTATCATTTTGGTCTAACATATGGCATTTGATCTGACTCTATAAAGTTGAAATTGATAAAAATAACTAATATAAAAACAGAACGTAACATATATAACTAATTTAAAAAATAAAAAAACTTATCCAATTAATATAAAAAATAAAACAAACGTAGAAGAATAATTTACATAGTTGCCTATTTTTTTGATAGTCAAGTCAAGGGAATATGCACGTGATGAGCAGGTGAGTAGAAGAGCTGGAGTCTGGAATATTTTTTTTGTCAAGGAACTAATGACACGTGGGTCATTGGAACCAAAACCATACAATAAAGCCCATAAAAAAAACCTACAAAACACGAAACAAAGTACTAGTATGAACACACAGTGAACACAACACACTGACACTGCCTCCTAGTCACACGCGGCGAAGCGAATCCTCGTTCCCTCGCCACAATTCACTTTCCCTCTCTCTTCACTTCTTCTTCTTCTCTTTGAAAACTCGTTGACTCTTTATCTCTTTCTATCTCCAAAAATACCATTTTTTATTCTTTTTGGCCTATCTCGAATCCCAAAATCCATTTCTTTTATCACCTATGAAACAGAAAAGTCAGAGACTTACGTTCTCTCTTTCTCTCCCTCTTTGATTTCCCCCTTCACCTTCATAAATTTCAGAGTCTTCAATAAAATGCTTCCACGAAGCATTTAGTTGAAAAAAAAAGCAGTGGATGGATACATTTATTTTATTTTTATTTTAATCAATGGGTGAGTTGCTTCGTTTTCTCTTATTCCTCTTCTCCTTTGCACTTATTGCTAATGCTGCGTTTTCGTCACTGTTCGTTTTTTTCTTTTCTTCGTATTCGTGTTATCACTATGTGAAAATCACGGCGTAATGCAATCACTTCGGAAAAGGAATGTGCGAATTTTTAAAATTTATTCTTTTTTTCTGTTCGGTTTTTTTGAAAAAGGAAATATTATTATGATTGACTTATTGTTTTGCGTTTTCAAGAAAGAGCTGATATGGAAATTTCATCGATTTGCTAAAGGGTGTTATATGTCACAAATTTATCTGTTACTGCGACTCGCCAGCTGAGGATCAAGAGGGGATTTTCTTTCACTTTCTCGGGAAAATAATGTCGTCTTCATCATCGTCGTCAGCATCATCTTATTGTTGTCTCACGAATCTGGAATGCTTTCTTCAATGTGTCACTCCAGATGTTCCTTCAAGGACTCTCACTCAGGTATGTTTTTTTTTTTATCATTCCTTTCAATTTTTCTTTCTTTCTGTTTTTCCTCTTTATCTCTTTTTAAGTTAATTCTGTCTCTCATCTGATTTAATCTTGTCAGCGTTTCGGGGTGCAAGCAAAAGAAATCCCCTTTTTTTTTCTTTCTTCTTTCTGGAAAATAGAACTAAGATGTTAATTTACCATTACAAATGTGTTGCGTTTATCGTAATTACAGAGTAGGCAACTGTGAAAAAATATGATTTGATTCTGCTGCCACTGCGACCACCTTTCAAACAGAAATCAAAACCTTACCACCCAAATTACAATTGCATTCCTTTATTTAAAACCAAGACTGTTTTTCTTTGCTTTGTGGGAAAGTGGTTGATAGAATATTACAATATTTTTTTAAAAAAAATTGTTTTTTATAATATTTTATAATAATATTTTTTTTAATTTCCTATAACGTCTCTGCATACTATACTTGCAATCTCTAAATTTATGAATTTGGTGTCTGGATAATCTGGTAATGGGAGGGGAAATTAAATATACAGATATTATAACGTTTGAATAATTGTAAATCATTATTTTTTAATTAATTTTATTTTATGCCAATGAACAAAATAATCTTGAAGAATTTGGATCTGTTTCCCTTGGATAGTGGAAGGTGATTGTCTTTTTAGTGTAAATAAAAGATAAAAGACCCAAGAGTGAAAGATGAGTCAAACCATATCATAAAGCAGGTCAATTTGACGACTACTTTTTTCTTAGTTTTCGAAAATCTTCCTTGGAAGTTTTTAAGATATTATATTTCTCCCTAATTTTTAAGAGTTTAAGTTTAATATATTTTACTATAAAAGTTATTATATTATTAATTAAATACACATAATACTAAATATAATTTTAAAAATATTTACTATATATTTTCCTTTTTTTCCTAAAAAAATATATAATATTATATATATATAATAGATTAATAGATATGTAAAAAAAATTAAGGACATTATAATTAAATATTTTTCTAAAACAAGTGTGGATTGCTAACTTTCCCCCCTAAGTTATCATTCTTTATTTTGATAATTATTATAATAACGATGATTCTGTTAGTTTCAACTAAAGTGTTGCTTTCGAGGAATAAAATGAAATAAAGCAATATTTATGTAATTTTTCATTATTCATTTTGAGTATAATATTTTTATGGAAAGTTTTATGATATTTATTTTTTGAGGGGACTTGAAATCCATGAATATTGTCAACAACTTACTTTAAGTATCAAATTCATCAAATATTATGAAATTCTATTATTTTTATTTTTATTTTCATCCGAATTTACCCTAATTAGTCCTTTGGGTCGAGTAGGACTATTAGAATATCCTACTGTCTAAATCCTTCGGACCTCATATGGGACTAAAGAATCCAGGTTCTCCTCCTTACTAAGTCAGATTGTTTCTCCATGACCAACAGCTCACTAGTCTACTATTTTTATTTTATTATTAAGGAATAAATAGTTTTACTTTATCAATAATTTTGTGGAAGCTTGTAGTAGTTTGACAAAGAAAAGAACACATGTTTACTGATTTTTCATCCATTGGCCCGTGATTTAGGACCAAGGTCTAGCCTTAAAGATAGGGTGTTGCAAATTGGAGGGATACTGATTAACAAATCAAGAAATAGAATTTTATATTAAGAAGTATAATTTTTAAACTTTTATATATTGAATATATCAATGTTTAATACAAAATTTCTATATTTGATTCCTTAGGCATTGATTAGTATTTATTTTAAGATGCTTGATAGAGAGATTCTTTTAAGTTTTTCGATAACTCTATCTTGAGAATCTTAAATTTCAAATTTTCAAAAAAACACATTCGCAAGAAACTAGTATTTCTAGTAATGTTTTTTTTTTCCCTAATATTTTTCCCCAAAAAATTCTTCATGGGAGGGGGTGGCTTGTTTCCCATCGACATAGAAAAGTTTTGTTATTTCAAAATACTATCGTACCTAGTTTTCCATGAATAACATTAATATTATGTTAAAATGTATTTTTATTTAGGAAAAAGAACATCTTTGCAAAATCAAGATATGAATAGATACGAGTTTGCATTACCTTTTTAAATTATTTTAAATTTTAAATTTTGTTGTAATATTTTTTTATTTTTAATTTTCAATTTATATTTAAGGATATCTTTTAAAATAATACTAAAATTCTTTAAAAAAATTAAAATCAAACATGAGTATAAAAAGTTGTACATTAACATCCACTAATATTTTAATATATGTGTTTTTATTTTAATAACTAAAAGATAGAAATAATAATGAAGTTGATATGTCAAGATATTTTTAGATTTGTAAACTCAAAAATTTTTTGTAAATAAGTTTTATTAAATTAAATACATTTTTAACATTTCAAGAATGTCATTCCCGAGGTATTTTTTGATATAAGTTTTATTTTAATATTTTCGAGAATGTGAACATAAGAATAAAAATTTTCATGTTTGATATAAGTTTTTAAAAAATATTATGAGGCATAAAAGATGCCTAATAATAAAATTAGTGGATGAAAAGAAAAAAAAAATGTTAGTATCAAACTCTTTATCACATTCTTTTTCAACGCACTCTTTATTATTGAGTGAATTTTATATGAGACGTACCAAAACATATTGGCTCACATCAAATTCATCCAATAATAGAGGGTATGTTAAGAAGAGTGTGATGTTAATATTATTCAAAAAAAACTCTAAAATTTAAAGATAGGAAATAACTATTCTTAGGAATTACATTTTTGAGAATGTAATTTTTTTTTTTGACAGGAAAACATTCCTAGAATCAAACTAGGAATGGAAAATATTCACAAAAAAAACTAGGAATAAAACAAATCTGCTTACCAAGTAAAAGTTACTTTAAGAAGCTTAGCGCCACGTGATCCTCATGGCTTCATCTTATCCCATGAGTGATGGCGACCGGAAATGGTCACTCCATATGATGGCACCACGTTGCAGTAGTTTCGATTATTATTAGGATAACGCTAAGAGATATCTTTAGGATATTATTTAAAAAATCAAAAAAAAACTTGTAGGGAAAAATATGTGTTTAATATTTCGAAAAATGTGACACTTAATTTTTTAATATGAATTTTCTTTCTGTGGGTTTCTTAATCAATGTCTTTAGGGCACTCGTTAGCAATACCTTTATTATTATTGAGGTAAAGGTCCACTTTGGTCCCCGACAAAAAATGCGGTGCCTATATCAGTCATTGACAAAAAAAAACCTACCGGATTAGTCGCTGATAATTACTAATGTGGGACAAGTTAGCCCCCGACAATTATTATGGGACATTATAGTCCCTAACAATATTTAAAGTAAAACTAATTAATCCCTAATAATTAGTATCATGAAACATTTTAGTAACAGATGCTGACTAATGAAAATAACGTAGAAACCAACTTGTCTGATATTAACAATTATTAGGGACCAACGGATAGTTTTTTTTTATGAAAGACCGAAATATACATCACATTTTTTGTCCGGGATAAGTCTTTACCCTTATTATTGGGTCAGGGATAAATGACATTACTGATTCATACTACGGTGTCTTTGAAACAGCGGACAATTGATTTTATATTTAGATGAATTTATGGAAAATTAATTTAAAGATGATTAGTTTCGTTTGGATACAAAAATTATTTTAATTTAATATAGAAAACTAGTAAAATGGATATAAAATTATATGTGTAGACTGTATTTGTTTGATAATTAATTGGGTAAATGAGAAAATGTGATTGATTTTAAAATAAGAGCTTAATTTTGATATATTATCGGTATAAACTTTTTTATACTAACAATCAATCTAGCATTATTTCATATGATTTTTAAGATAATTATTATAAAAGTCAAATATTTTTAATAATGTAATATGATATGATTTTTTTTATAAGAAAATGTTAGTGTGTTAATGTTAAAATTTTTGTTAGTAAGGGGATTTGAACTCTCAACCTCCTTATCACTCTACTCCTTAACTCCTTCACCCAAACCATACTGACTCCCAATGATATGATATGATTGATACTCATAATGCATTTTAATTAAAATATAATTAAGTATTTTTTATTTAAATAAGTTTGAAATTTCTAGCTTTTCTACAACCAAACATGTGAAGATAAATTTAAAATGGTTCTGCCCAAAAAGAAACTATTTTTATAGAGAAAAATCTTTCCCAATCACACTTGTTATTATCCTTTTGCAAACATTTTTTTCTGAAATTATGTGGTCGACTAGAAATCTTAATTTGATTGTTCTAAGTTGCACATTGCTACGTGATTTTGCAGAGTTTCTAATATATATTTTTATATCGATCTTTGTTCAATCTAGAGGATTGAGGTAAATAAAGGCATAACAAATCGAGAAAATGGCAGGTGCTATTGCATTAATTTACTAGGCTAGCACCTTTGCTTGATATTTTTAGTGGGTCTTATCATCTACTGAATATATTTTTAGTAAATCTCTTTGCCTAGACAATAGCTTTTGCAACTTGAGAGTTAAACCAAAGATGTAAAGCGCGTTTCTTGCATTCTATGAAACCACACGTCACTTAGTTATAGTTTCATATAAGTAAGCTCTTTTACAATGTTTAACACGCATGTAGTTATGATATTTTTAAATTTATCATTTCTTGGATGCCTAGCATTGCATTGTTGGTCCCCTTGTATAAACTTTTTTGTTTCTAGGCATGTCTAGAGTGGAAATAAAGTAGTTTTGACCTTGTACCTCCATTGACACTGGTCCAGGTTTTTAAGATTTGGATGTGATGCTTGCACATGGAATGTACAAAAAAGATAATGATAGTTTATCAGTGTTATTTGAACAAATTTTCAATAATTTTATCAATAGCAAAGTTACTGAAAGGTTTAAATAATTGTTTTGCAGAGTAGCTTCAATGATGTAAATAGACAATGGCTACCTGTTGGTAGGGACACAATTGAATACTTCACATTGAAAGATCTCTGGGAGTGCTATGAAGAATGGAGTGCATATGGTGCTGGTACACCTGTAGTGTTGGAAGGCGGCGATACTCCGTCTCAATACCATGTTCCTTATCTGTCTGCCATCCAAATCTACAGCAGTAAGTCTGTTGCAGCTTCTAGGTATGAAGAAAACAATACTGTATGGTTCTTATACTAAATGTGTCAAACAAAATGGTGTAAGTCATCTTCTTCTCTTCTAGGAATCGGAGAGAGGATGGCGATGGAGTTGAATTTGAAAGTGATTCCTGGAGTGATGGTAGTGAAAGTGATCAATCTAGATCATTAAGTAACAATTCTAGCAAAGCATGGGATGCTATTTCTTTGGATTCAAGCTCTGACCAGGCTGGTTCACTGCCAACAAGGGATGTTCTTGGCCACCTTTACTTCCAGTACACTGAGACATGTTCACCTTATGAAAGGGTTCCATTTTCAGAGAAGGTAGCCTTTAACTGCTATGTAATATTCACAACCTCTTTTCAGTGGTAATGCAAATGATTTCAGTGACACAATAAGTGTCTGCTGATTGTTTCTTTTTTCAGATAACTGAGCTAGCTAGAAGCCATCCGGCACTAATGACATTGAAGAGTGTGGATCTTTCCCCAGCGAGTTGGATGGCTGTTGCTTGGTGAGCAGAATTGTTATACTGAAATTTTGTTGTTCTTGGAATTGAACAATTAGGAATAGAAGCACCTCTTGATAATTTGGCCTTGAACTTTTAACCTATAATTCATTGATAAAGCTCTGAAAGAAAGCTTAACATTTTCAATTAGCTTTGAAATGTTGCATACTGACTTGTGACTGGGGGATTCTTTGATTTTGATTTCATTGACTTGGTGAAATCTATAGCACTATTTCCTAATCATATAGAAGTGATGTTAGCAGAAAAGTCTTCTCTTGCTCAATTTGTGGTTCTCTGTTTTTTCATAAATACATATACAAGAATACTTTATTAAGTTTTTAATTTGTTTCTCTATCATGTGAAGTTTATATTACTTGGCAGTTTCACTCAATTGAAGAATGGGGGTGGTTAGGAAACTCTCCCCAAAGTTTGAGTAGTTAGATGGAGTCTTATGAATGGTTTTATATCTAACAGTTTCCATGATAGAAAGATCTTACTCTTACTTGTCATCATTGAATAGGTACCCTATTTATACCATACCAACTCAGATAAATGAAAAGGACTTGGCAGCATGCTTCCTCACTTACCATACATTGTCTTCTTCTTTCCAAGGTATCTTGATGTAGTTATTTGTCTTTTCTAATCCATGGTAAGTATTTCTCTGAAAAAAATAAAACCATAGCAAATCATTTGTAGTTCATGCTATTTCTTTTTGAGGAGAGTAGAATGTACTTTTGTAGCATCTTTCTGGTGTTCTGAATCACTTTTGCTTTATTTTCCTGCATTTTTGTATCTTTTATTGCATTTCACAATAAATATAATGTGCATGGGTTCTTTCTCGCACTTGTGTCACGTCTATTTGAGGTTTGTTAGTGTTTTCCATGTGCATAGGCTTCACCCTAAAAATATGTTTCCTTTCCCTAGCAATTCACACATTTTCTATTACATAAGAACAATATTTTTTTTACTGTATAATAAAGAGTTTTTTTGCGCTGAGAAATCATTTTCAAGTTTATTAACTTATTTCATATTTGTTTCTGCAGATTGTGCAAACGAATTTAACAAAATCGACATAGGGAAAGATATGTTTTGTTCAGGTGGGTGGGGAAGCATTGTTGGAGAGAAATGTAAGAAAAAGAACAGTGGTTTTATATCACTCTCTCCTTTTGGGCTAGCTACATACAAAATGCAGGGAGATGTTTGGTTAAGCCCCTCCAATAACAATGAAAGGCTATATGATCTGTATGGTGCTGCAGACTCATGGTTGAAGCAGCTCAATGCTGACCACCCTGACTTCAAATTTTTCACAATCCGCTCTATCTTGTAAATTGCTATCTGTCCATCACTAACTGTGACTGCCATTTATTTAGTTTGGTAGTCTGACTCTGGCTTTAGATGTTCCCCTTAGGTGCAATTCTGAAAACATTCAGAAGCTGAGGTTATATGTCAAAATGATGCATAAACCTGAGACAATGGGAAGTTTAGTTTATGGAGGGGTCTTGTGAAGTAAGTTAAGTTACCCCCCTTTTTTTTTTGTCATGCTACTTTCCTAGAAAGAGTATGGCAGTTTCAAGTGGTAACGAAACTTACTATTGTTTCTATTGTATTATAGTTTTCTTTCCATTTTTTAGACTTTTGTTGCTGAGAGCAAGGACAGGAAGTAGTGTTTACTTGACTGTTTGACGGTTCTAACTTCTAAATTTGAGATTAGTATTTTGTTTCATTTGTTCATTCTCATTTATTTTATTGTTTTCCCACTACCCTTATTAGAAACTCCTTAAAACATGCAAATGACACATCACCGAATAAGCTATAGGTTTGTAGATAGACAAATCAATCACAATCAGGCGCAATTAACTGGGATCGGGATTCCCTGCAGTTAAGGGAATCTCACATTCACGTGATCGGTCATTCTCCCACCATTAGATTTGTTTCTCTCACGCGACTGCAAGAAATTTACATCCAATTAACTGTTGGTGTTGAGCGACAGTTCCTTGGAGAAAGGTGGGTTAAATGCTTGCAATGTTAGTGGGAGCTGCAAGGATGAGAGGTGCTGCTTTGGTCGCGGGGCATTTTCCTTAAGGCCTCGAGATGCTGATTCTTATGTTTTGCACAAACCGAATGTGCATGCTTTTCTACAAATTCTCTTGATAATCCTTCTGGTATTAACTGAAAGTAACAATGTCTTGAAATATAAAAGATTTGTAGAAAGTTGTAGTAGTATATAACATTCTTCTCTTGAAGTCAGTTGAGCCATTGAATCAGAATAACAAAATTCTCACGCCTTTTTTCCTACACTCCTTTTGTTGCATATTTTATAACCATTGATTATCTACCTTTTTTTGCTTTAGAAACAACAATAGGTAGATAATGGATGGTTGTGAAAAGTGTAAGTTGAGCTTGAATAAGTAGTGTTCATGGTTTAACTAATTTAATTGGTAGTCAAAGTCATGAATTAATGTCAAACTTGTCTGTCAAGCAAGAAGAGCAGTAAATTGAATTAATTAATTACATTTTAAATTTGAAGAGAAAGAATGAAAGAACAGTGAGAGTGGCCACCTTAATGGAACATCGTTTAGTAAGTACTTGTTCCATTCTAAACAAACTTTCCCTTCGAGGGGAAGCGCATGGCATCGAGAATGGTATTGTCTCTTCATCCAACCGCTCCTCCATTGCCACCATTCCTCGTACACACCATCACTCCTTTTTTCACCCCCACTACACTACACTTTGGATGAGATCAAAAAGTAGAATATTTTGGTTGTGGTGATTGTGTATAACAAGCTAAGGAAGCCCTTATTTTGAAACATTCCTTGGGATTAATTATTGCTACTAGCGTTTTCACGGGTCCTCAAATTGCATGGAAAAAGGCTTCCAAGGTAGCCTTTAGCTATATATTATAACAAAACAAAACATACGAGTTCCATTTTATATTTAAGGTATTTTATAAATGCAATAAAATAGGACATGAAACCAAAAAATGGAATATTTTGATTCCAAGGTTGAAAGCATGAATACTAAAATAGAAGATTCTATTTCTTCCAATCCTATTTGTGGTTTATGGCTATCCTTCAATGCATCTATATCAGTCCTAATTTTGGATCTAGGTTTTAGCCACTCCTACCAAAGAGATTACATAATAGAGTGCATTTGCTTTGCCCTTGAACAAAACACATTCTCTTCATCACTACAGCCTTTTTTAAAAAAAGAAATGGAGACATATACGTACCCATAACCGAATAGTCAATATTATTTAAAACACATAAAATGACTTAATTAATGATTTGATTTCGATTTATCTATCAACATTCCACTAATTAATTAATATTGTCTTCTTCTTTTCTTTTTTGTAAATTTCTATTACTCCTATTTGTATTCTTTCATTGACTAAAAGGTTCTAGCTCCACTTAATTTTATAAGCTAGGGAAGTTGCCTATGAAGATGTTGAAGTAAGAATGGACTAGAAAATAGTATCGGGCAATTCTATAATACTCTATTCTAGAAATTGTGTATCGATCCTCAGTGAGTTTCTGACTGTCCCAGGTAGTGAGCGGCAAGGTAGAATTAAAATATGCTTTTTTTTATAGCCGGTTTCATCTCTTTAGAGCCGATTATTTTTACTGTAGCAAGAAAAGACTAAAATAATACGAATATAAAGACCCTATTCTTTTTGGATAATGCTCGTTGATACAAAGTATATTTTCGTAAAATATTTACGAAAGCCAAAATAACACATGTAGATGATCATTGAGATATATTTCTTCATATTGCAGACAAAAATCAGCACGTGTCATTGATATCTCATATTTGTAATCTTTTCAACTAAACCAACATCTGTGACAACAGTTCTTGTGTGTGCACTCCTTCTCCCCTTTTATGGTGTTTTTCTCTACTATGTTTAATCATTGCTCTCTCAATTTTAATTTCTCCCATGGATTTCCCTCTGCGCGAGTCACTTCGCTCTCTGGTATGCACTCTCGCTGGTGTTTCTGTTGGACTGTCTCTCTAATTCTCGACTTTTTCTTTCTTCCCTCAGGTTTGCTCTGTTTGTCCCCTCTTTGTTACATTTTTATCATCTGTTTCCTCCATATATAAGTTCTCTCTTGATTTCTCTATCTTCCTCTATCCTATATTCTCCTTTTTGGTCGTGGCTTGGTGCGTTCTATTTCCTGTGTCTATTGCCTCCCTCAACCTTAGTTGCAAAAAATGAGGTCCTACGGTTCGTGCAAAAACTCTTCGTACTATATAGCACTACTCATTCTTTTTTGTTTATTGATCATTATCTCTTATTTTTGGTATTGTTTAGTGAGAATATGGTTAGCCTCGAGGAGAAGATGCTCAAGATGATAGCATGAATCCGTAAGTGTACGATTTCTTCATCAAGTAATAAAAAGATGGAACCCATAGAGACGATGTGATCTTAAACAACAATTAATTATTAAATTAATTAAACTAAACAAGAAAAATATTTGGTTTTTAAAATAAGAATTAACTAACAAAACAAGTATTTAAAACACAATCAAACAGAATCACAAAGCAAATCAAATCTGGAGTTTTCCAAATTAAAAGAGATTTTCAGGAATTGAGTTACCAACAAGACTGCTTATGCTACTAAATTGACTACCCCTCCTGTTAATTATCAAAATGCTTTGAAGGTGAATTTATCCTAATAAAGTTAATGTCCCCTCTCGAGATATAAGAACCGTGCCCAATTAAACCAACCCCTACTCTCATGGTAATTGTATTTAAATTGAACTCATTAAGGTTTGTGACAATTCAATGAACCCTCGAAGGACCGCTTCTAACTCTCGTGATTTAAGTCCTAAGTTCAATTCTTATGGATCCAATACCTAGGTTCACTTCTCAGTTCATCCCTAGAATATCTAAGAAATGCAAGTAGGTGATCAATCAATTCACATGGATGAAGCATAATAAGAGCCAAATCTAAAGCAAATTGAAATTAACAAAAAGGGAAAAACATGAATTCATCACATAAAACAAGTCTTGGGCATAGCCCCAATTCCTAGAAATAAAAAGACTACTCAAGCATTGTCATGTTCATAGCAATCTTGATTAACAAAAGCATAAAAATCCTAAGAGAAGAGAAGAAATCGAGAAGAAGAGAAATCCTAATTTTTGCCAATTGTTAGCAGTCAAAATATCCTTATTTTCGAGCCTAAGAGTCCTATTTATAATGCAGGTTAACTTGGGATTAAAGCAATTACAAAATCAGATAAAAAAAATCAAAATCCCAGATTTTGCTCGTCATGGCCGTGATGCCTGTCACGGTCAGGCCGTGACCAATTCTGACTTGGAGAGCTGCTTCACTGATGGCTGTCACGGCTAAACCGTGACAGTTTCTGACTTTTGCGTTCTTCTTTTTCTTCAGCCCTACAGGATCATGGCCGTGATGCTTGTCACACCCAGGCCGTGATGATCTCTGTTTGGCTCATTTTTCTTGTTTTTCAAGTTCCATCTTCATGTAAACTCCAAATCAACTGGACTTACGTATTTTCATCATCAATTCCTGCACACAAACACCACAAAACCACCTTACCCGTTCAAAGGTAAAAACTAAAAAAAAATTAAATTAAAAATGGCTAAACTACATGAAAATGCATGCAATATGACAAAGAAATATGAGGTGAAATCACACTCATCAAACTACCCCAAACCTAAGATTTTGCTTGTCCTCATGCAATAACCAAGGTCACACAAGATAAACAATCAGAGCATGGACAGTGAACCAAGAACCCGAGTAACAAATCCAAGTAATAGGCGCATCCAAATAAGTAACCAAGAGACAATCAATTTCAAGTCCAATTAGAAGCTTAGGTTCCCTAAATTCATGTCTCTCACCAATTTGGGCACTCTTCTCGTCTCACTTAAGTGTTTAAGGACATATGACAATTCGCTCAATTTCCTCAAGGAAGGTATTCTATCATAAGTTTGACTATTAATAAAATCTCTACTTTATTAATGAAAACACATAAGAATCAAGAGGTCTTTTATTTTGGTTGTAATGGGGCCATGAGATTAATCGTTAGGTGGAGAAATCAAGAAAAGGAAAATTCAAGAATGCTAAACAAAATATCAAACAATGCAAAGCATGACAACCTTCTAAAATACCTTTTTGGGCTTGAATTCACTTTTCCACCTTTCTTTCTTTCTTTCTTTCTTTCTTTCTTTCTTTTTTCTCATCCCCTTCTCCATCTTTTTTTGTTTATTTTATTTTATTTTTTTCAATTTGGAGAAGGGGAGATTTCCAACTTAAGATAAATATTTTTCTAACATTTTCATCCCACAATTTATTTTTCAAACCACCTTTTTGCAATACTTTAAAAGGTGTCATATCAAGCATCATTCATCAAAATCATTCAAGGTACCAAGAAAAACATTTTATTTTATTAGGCTCAAAATTGGGCAACTAAGGGGTGACATTTAATCAGTCAAAGCTCAAAAGGCCAGAAAAATACCTAGTGCCTCAATCGTTTTCAAATATGTTTTCAAGAAAATTTAAGTTTCAAAACGGTTTCAAGTCAAGTTCTAGAGAATACAATCCAAGAGGAATAAAATACTCAATCACAAGTAATGTGGTAAATTTAGTGAGTACCCCTTTTATGGTCAAAAATCTCACATTTAGTAGTTTAAAATCAATGAGAAACACAAATCCAAGGAACCACATGCTAATTATCAACTATCAAAAGATTATCTCAAGCATTTTTATTTTTAGCCTATCACAAGAATACAAAAATTGGGTTCAAAAATTCACCGTCTCAATTCATTTGGCACAAAGTTCTCACAATTGGATGCATATTCTAAACAAGGGGCAATCTAATCATGTGATTATGCAAAACTACGCCTATATGAATGCAACATGCAAAAAATTCATAAAATAAAACAAAAAATAATACCCAAAATGGAACAACTTACCGAGGTGGTGGAGGGTGTTGGCACAGATGCCAGTCATAGAACTGTTGGAGCAGAAGAAGAGAGGTTGAAGAAAGAGATTAGGTGTAGGGCTTCTCAAAACTGAATAGGGAGGGCAAAATTTGGTTTTTAACACGCCTGGAGTGCATCACGGTCGTGACCCACATCACGTTCAGGCCGTGATCCATTCTGCTCTGTTGGGCTCCTTCCATCACGCTCGTGACCAAATATGACTTTCAAGCTTCTTTACATCATGCCCGTGAAGGCCATCACGACCTGGGCGTGATCATTTCTGTTCTTCAACCATTGTCCTATCACGGCTGCGACCCTAATCACGGCTAGGCCGTGATTGATTAGTGTGATTACACCTCATATTTCTTTATCATATTGCATGCATTTTCATATAGTTTAGGCATTTCTAATTTGATTTTTTGTTATTTTTTACCTTGGAAAGGGTAAGGCGGTTTTGTGGTGTTGTTGTGAAGGAATTAAGGATTAAAATGCTCAAGATTAACCTTGATGGAGCTTGCATGAAGATGGGGCTTGAAAAGTGAAGAAAATGAGCCAAACAGAGCCCATCACGGCTTAGCCGTGACAGCCATCACGACCATGATCAATTAGAGCTGAAAAGAAAGAATGGAAAAGTCAGAACTGGTCACGGCCAGCCCGTGATGCCCATCACGGCCGTGACATGCCAACTGAACCAGACCCTCACAGGCATAACTGATCACGGCCTAGCCGTGATGGTGGTCACAGTCGTGACAGAACAACCAGTAGAGCAACCTACAAGGCAGAATCCGTCACGGCTTGGCCGTGACAGGCATCATGGCCGTGACGCGCAATATATGGATCTTTAGAAACTGATTTGATCTGAATTTATGATTGATTGGGATTCAAGTTACCCTAACCTATAAATAGATCGAGCACTTAGGCTCGAAAATAGGGGACTCTTAGGGACTTTTTGGGTTGCTACCTTAGGCAAAAATTAGGATTTTCTCTTCCTCTTCTTCTTCTCCTCTCTTAGGTTTTCTTTCATGTTTTTTTGTTAATCAAGCTTGCCATGACCATGACTATGCTTGAGTAGTAGTTTTATTTCTAGGGGTTGGGGCTATGCCCAAGATTTGTTTTATGTTATGAATTAATGTTTTCCCTTTGTTAATTTCAATTTGCTTTCGATTTGGTTTCTATCGCATGAATTACTAGTGAATCTGGTGCGCACTTATTTGCATGTCGTAGATACTCTAAGGAGGAACCTAGTGGTGAACTTAGGTATCGGATCTATAGGAATCAAACTTAGGACTTAAATCACGAGAGTTAGAAGCGGTCCTTCGAGGGTTCACGAATTGTCACAAAGCTTAAAGGGTTCAATCTAAATTCAATTACCACGAGAGTAGGGGTTGGTTTAATTGGGCACGGTTTTTGTAACCCGAGATGGAGCATTAACTTATTTAGGATAAATTCGCCTTCAAAGCAATTTTGATAATTAACAAGGGGTAGTCAATTCGGTAACATGAACAATCTTGTTGGTAACCCAATTCCTAGAAATCTCTTTTGATTTGAAAAACCCCTAATTGATTTACTTTCCTTATCTTAATTGATTGCGTTCTTAAATATCTGATTTTCTAGTAAATTCTTATTATAAAAATCAAATCTTTTCAAAATCCCTTTTTTTTATAGTCCAGTTTAATTTGTTTAATAATTAGTTGTTATTTGAGATCACGGTCTCTGTGGGATCAATCTTTTTATTACTTGACGACGAATCCGGTACACTTGCTGGAGTCCACCCATCAAGTTTTTGGCACCGTTGCAGGGGACTGTGTTTTCTTGAATCTCAATTTAATTTTTAAATTGATTTTTCTGGACTTTTTCTTTTTTTTTTTCATTTATCTCCTTTTCTTTTTCTAGAGTATCTATCTCTCTCTTATAGGTGTTTTTCTCTTTTATGCAAAGATCTCTAAGTCTTGGAAACCTTATTGAAGTTGACCCCGAAATCGAAAGGACCTTTCATAGACGTAGGAGACTACAAAGAGAGAGGGAGAGGTTGATTCTGATTCCACTCATGGCGAATCTACTAGATACCAAACCACTGAAGATCTATGCAGCCCCAAATGCTAGGGGTTTGCGAACTGGGATTGCTAGGCCAAAAATCGAGGCATAGAACTACACTATACCGCCTATGCTAATTAGCATGATTAGGCAACATCAATTCGGAGGATTACCCTCGGAGGACCCGACTGATCATGTGGAGACATTCTTGGAGTTCACCGATGCAATTAGAATTCATGGTGCCCCGATTGATGCTATACGCTTAAGGTTATTCCCCTCCTCTCTGACTGGAAAGGCAAAAGCTTGGTTGAAGCAAGTGCCCGCTAATACGTTGTCAACTTGGGACCAACTGGAGCAGGCATTCTTGGAGAAATTCTTCCCTCCATCCAAGACTGCCTACCTACGAACTCGGATTACTGGCTTCTTCCAAAAAGATGGAGAATGCTTATCCGAAGCTTGGGATCGCTACAAGGGATTGCTGGAGTCTTGCCCACATCATGGGCTCGAGAGGTGGTTATTAGTGCATACCTTCTACAACGGATTGGATTACTCTTCGAAGGTGTCACTTGACTCCGCAGCTGGTGGAGCCTTTATGAATAGACCTCTGACTAAAGCATTCAATATCATTGAAAACGTAGCCACCAACTACCACCAATGGGGTTCGGAAAGAGGTAATAATCCGAAAAAGCTTTCGGGGGGTAGGTTTGAAATGAATAGCATTGATCTAATTATGTCTATATTTGACTCATTGAATAAACGCTTTGATCAGCTTGAAAAGGCTAATGTGAGTTCGATAGGTGCTACTAATATTGTTTGTGAGATTTGTGGAATGCAGGGACATGACATAATGGAGTGCCCACATGGTATGGCTCCTGGATCCGGTGCTTCGGGGGAACAAGTGAATTCTTGTCACAATTTCTATGACACGAACCCGAAGTTACCAAATTATGCTCCCCCAAATCCTTACAACCAAGGGAGGAATAATAGCCCTTACCTCTCCTACAGGAACTACAACAACACGTTGAACCACGAATTCCAGGAATGCCAAGGTAATAGGAAACCCGCATCAGGGTATCCTCAGGTACAAAAGTCTAGACTTGAGTCTCTCTTGGAAAATTTTGTTGAAACTCAAACAAAACAAAATGAAGAGTTTAGACAACAAGGTAGGGCAGTCAATGAGGCAATAAAAGAGTTATCATCTAAGGTAGATAATTTAGCCATCCATAATAAGATGTTAGAAACTCAGATTGCCTAACAAGCTAGTACATATTATAGAACTAAGGGTACGTTTCCAGGATAACTCGAAGTTAATCCCAATGAGCACTGTAATGCTATATACTTAAGGGATGATAAGCTTTGGGTAGTTGAAAAGGACGTGGAATGTGAGGTGTACATGAGTGAACATGAAGAGATAGAGTCAAAGTATGTCCCTCCACCACCGTACCAACCCCCAATACCTTTCCCACAAAGGTTGGTCAAGAAAAAGCAAGTAGAAAAAGAAACTAAGAGCTTAATTGAGGAGCATGATGCCATGATAAAAACTAATATGCCTCCTAAACTAAAAGATCCAGGAAGTTTCTCTATTGCTTGCTCAATTGGAGAATTAAAAATAGACCAAGCCTTATGTGACTTAGGGGCTAGTGCGAGTTTGATGCCGCTTACTATCTTTGAGAGGTTAGGAACCAAGGAATTGAGTCCATCCAAGTCCTATTTACAATTTGCGGATGGATCAACTAAAACTCCTCTAGGCATACTAGATAATGTTCCCATAAAGGTAGGGAAAATTTTCATTCCTATCAATTTCATAGTGTTGGATATGAGCGGGAATTCTAAATTCCCTATCATTCTTGGAAGGTCATTCTTGGTCACAGCTGGAGCAATAATATATGTAAATAATAGCAAGCTCTCTCTGAATGTAGAGGAAGGTAGGGTAGATTTTTATTTGACTAACTTATATAATAACCCTCCTTTTGAGAGTCATGTGTGCAGGATCGAGATAATGCCTCCAGAGGTGAAGGAAAAGCCTAATATGGAAGTAACTCCAAAACTTTACATGACGAATGATGCACCAAATGGTGATGAAGTTGGAGTTGCCCATCATGTGGAGTTAGAACTCCCGCCGGGAGGGAGTAAGGCCATGAAACTCAGAGTGAAGAGAGCAAAGCGAAAGCGCAATTGGCCATATGAACAAAATCGACTCTTTGAAGGACTTCCATGGAAGAGAGGTGTTCTTGCACTTCCAAGCCCAACCGACCCCGGTTGATTGAAAGAAGTATGGTCAAGCTTAAGACCGTAAATAAGCGCTTCTTGGGAAGCAACCCAAGTTTCCTTTCCCTTTTCCATTTGTTTTTGAATTTTGTTTTTGAATAATTTGAGGAGATTAAGAGAATAAAGATCACTAATTGATGGTTTTGCCAAGTATTTTCAGGTTATGAAATCAGTAAGAGCAAAAAGGCAAGGAAAAATAAAGTCAGAAGTCATCACGCCCAGACCATGACGGTGGTCACGACCGTGATTAGCTAACCAAAGAAGATCAGAAAGGATCACGTCCCAGCCGTGATATACATCACGGGCGTGATAAGAAGGACCTGAAGATCAGAATGTATCACGGCCTAGCCGTGATGGAACTCACGGCCGTGACAGGCCAGCTCCTATAGACCAGAATTGATCACGGCCTAGCCGTGATGAGCATCACGACCGTGACACAATTTTCAACATCTCTTTGACTGGCATGTGAGCCAGCACCCTCTACCGCCTCGGTGAGTTGTTCCATTTTTCTCCTCTCTCCGACTTGATTATTTACATTGGGGACAATGTAAGTTTTAAGCTTGGGGTAGGGGTATTTTTGCAATTTTTTGCATTTTTCATGTTACATTCATATAAGCATAGTTTTGCATGATCACATGATTAGATTGCCCTTTGCTTAGAGTATGTATCCAATTGTGAGAACCTTGTGCCAAATGAATAGAGACGGTGAATTTTTTAACCCAATTTTTGTATTCTCGTGATTGGCTAAAAATAAAAATGCTTGAGATGATATTTTGATAGTTGATAATTAGCATGTGGTTCCTTAGATTTGTGTTTCTCATTGATTTTAAACTATTAAATGTGAGATTTTTGAGCCTAAAAGGGGTACTCACTAAATCTACCCCATTCTTTGTGATTGAGTGTTTTATTCCTCTTGGATTGTATTCTCTAGAACTCGACTTGAAACCGTTTTGAAACTTAAAAATTTTTGAAAACATATTTGAAAATGATTGAGGCACTAGGTATTTTTCTGGCCTTCTGAGCTTTGATCGATTAAATGCTACTCCTTAGTTGCCCAGTTTTGAGCCTAAAAGAATAAAATACTTTTCTTGGTACCTTGATTTATTTTGATGAATAATGCTTGGTATGACACCTTTTAAAGTATTGCAAAAAGGGTAAAAAGGTAGTTTGAAAAATAAATTGTGGGATGAGAAAGTTAGAAAAATATTTCTCTTAAGTTGAAAATCTCCCCTTCTTCAAATAAATGAAATAAAGTAAACAAAAAAAAGGGAGAAGGGGATGATAAAAAGAAAGTGAGAAATAAAAGAAAATAAAAATAAAAAGGAAGAAAGAAAGAAAGGTGGAAAAGTGAACTAAAGCCCAAAAAGGTATTTTAGAAGGTTGTCATGCTTTGCATTGTTTGATATTTTGTTTAGCCTTCTTGAATTTTCCTTTTCCTGATTTCCCCACCTAACAATTAATCTCATGACCCCATTACAACCAAAATAAAAGACCTCTTGATTCTTATGTGTTTTCATTAATAAAGTAGAGATTTAGTTAATAGTCAAGCTTATGGTAGAATACCTTCCTTGAGGAAATTGAGCGAATTGTCATATACCCTTAAACACTTGAGTGAGGTGAGAAGAGTGTCCGAATCAATGAGAGATATGAATTTTGGGAACCTAAGCTTCTAATTGGACTTAAAATTGATTGTCTCTTGGGTACTTATTTGAATATGCCTGTCACTTGGATTAGTTACCCGGGTTCTTGGTTCATTGTCCATGCTCTGATTATTTATCTTGTCTGGCCTTAGTGATTGCTCGAGGACGAGCAAAATCTTAAGCTTGGGGTCTTATGATTTTCTATTTAATTCTTATTAAAAAAATCAAATCTTTTCAAAATCCCCTTTTATTTATAGTCCAGTTTAATTGGTTTAATAATTAGTTGTTATTTGAAATCACGGTCTCTGTGGGATTGATCTTTTTATTACTTGACAACGAATCCGGTACACTTGCCGGAGTCAACCCATCAGTGATCCATTCTGGTCTCCTTTTCCTTTTTTAAATTGCTCCATCACGACCATGATGGCTATCAGAGCCAGGCCATGATCTCCTCTGACTTTATTTTTCCATGCCTTTTTGCTCTTCATGCCTTCATAACCTGGAAATACTTGGCAAAACCATTAATTTGTGATCTTTATTCTCTTAATCTTCTCAAATTATTCAAAAACAAAATTCAAAAACAAATTAAAAAGGGAAAGAAAGCTTGGGTTGCCTCCCAAGAAGCGCTTATTTACGGTCTTAAGCTTGACCATACTCCCTTCAATCAATCGGGGTCGGCTGGGCTTGGAAGTGAAAGAACACCTCTCTTCCAAGGAAGTCCTTCAAATAGCCTATTTTGTTCATATGGCCACATGCGCTTTAGCTTTGCTCTTTTCACTCCGAGTTTCATGGCCTTACTTCCTCCCGGTGGAAGTTTTAACTCCACATGTTGAGCAACTCCAATTTCATCATTATTTGGTGCATCATTTGTCATGCAAAGTTTGGGAGTTGCTTCCATGTTAAGCTCTTCCTTCATATTTGGAGGCATTATCTCAATCCTGCTCACATGACTCTCAAAAAGAGGGTTATATGAGTTAATCAAATAAAATTCCACCCTTCCTTTCTCTACATTCAAGGAGAGCTTACTATTTTTTACATCTATTATTGCTCCAGCTGTGGCCAAGAATGGCCTTCCAAGAATGATAGGGAATTTAGAATTCTCGTTCATATCCAACACCGTGAAATCAATAGGAATGAAAAATTTCCCTACATTTATGGGGACATTCTCTAGTATGCCTAGAGGAGTTTTAGTTGAGCCATCCGCAAATTGTAAAGAGAACTTGGATGGACTCAATTCCTTGGTTCCTAACCTCTCAAAGATGGTATGTGGCATCAAACTCGCACTAGCCCCTAAGTCACATAAGGCTTGGTCTATTTTCACTTCTCCAATTGAGCAAGCAAGAGAGAAACTTCCTGGATCTTTTAGTTTATGAGGCATATTAGTTTTTATCATTTCATCATGCTTCTCAATTAAGCTCTTAGTCTCTTTTTCTACTTGTTTTTTCTTAACTTGCCTTTGTGGGAAAGGTATTGGAGGTTAGTAAGGTGGTGGAGGGACGTACTTTGGTTCTATCTCTTCTTGTTCACTCATGTCTTCCTCACATTCCACATCCTTTTCAACTACCCCAAGCTTATCATCTCTCAAGTATATAGCATTACAGTGCTCATTGGGATTAACTTCGGGTTGTCCCAGAAACATACCCTCAGTTGTAGAATATGTACTAGCTTGTTGGGCAATCTGAGTTTCTAACATCCTATTATGGATGACTAATTTATCTACCATAGATGTTAACTCTTTTATTGCCTCATTGACTGCCCTACCTTATTGCCTAAACTCTTCATTTTGCTTTGTTTGAGTTTCAACAAAATTTTCCAAAAGAGACTCAAGTTTAGACATTTGTACCCGAGGATACCCAGATGCGTGTTTCCTATTACCTTGGCCTTCTTGGAATTCATGGTTCAACGTGTTGTTATAGTTCCCGTAGGAGAGATAAGGGTTATTCTTCCTTCCTTGGTTGTAAGAATTTGGGGGAACATAGTTTGGCAACTTCGGGTTCGTGTCATAAAAATTGTGACATGAATTCACTTGTTCACCCGAAGCGCAGGATCGAGGAGCACTACCATACGGGCACTCCATCGTGTCAGGTCCCTGAATACCACAAATGTCACAAACAACATTAGTAGCACCTATTGAACTCATATTAGCTTTTTTAAGCTTATCAAAGCGTTTACTCAATGAGTCAACTCTAGACATAATTAATGTTGGTGTAAGCCCTAGAGGCCAGTGTATTTCTTTAGACTTACATTTGTATCTTGCTATTATATATATATGATATGAGGCATTCCAGTTTATTGTGTTCCTTGTATAAACATAATAAAGTCCTTAGAATAGAAATTTCAGTTTAATAGAATATCAAGTATATGACTTGATCGTGAGACACTATTGAACAATGAAATCCTATTCTTAAATATCCGTAGTCAAGTATTTTATTAATAAGGACAATAATAATACATTGAGACTATTATGTATGCAGGCTGATGGCCATATCTCACGGGTCATGGATATGAGATATCGAGTCGCCACATAGGTACACATTAGAGTAATGATGTACTGGATTGACCCACCATGAGAACACTATATGGAGTGTTATGTGAGTGTCATAAGTAGTTCTCATAGTGACAATGGTGTATGCAATCCTTCGACCTGAAATCACTACGATCCCTACATGAGGAGTCGTGTGCTTTAATATCGTCAAACATCATCTGTAATAGGATGATTATAAAGACGGTCATTGGGCATACCACGAGCCATGCAGAGGGATGTGAGTGACCTAGATGGAATTTGTCCCTCCTACATAACAGGAGTAATATTTGTGGGCCCCCTGATAGAGTGAGACTGTAAAATGCATGACCGTGCTGAAATGAGTCAATATGAGATATTGACCTCATTTGTTGTTAAGTCTACTCGGGTATCAGGGAACATGATATTGAACCATACAAGGGTGACACATTCTATGCCTTGTGTTCAATATAGATATATGGACAAAGGGATAATAATGCACATGAATATTTGTCACAGAAAGGTTTCGTCAAATCACTGACTTTCTCACTACTTAGGTAGCAGTGATGTATTGCTAGATACCGCTCACTGTTTGTAATATTAAATGGGATTTAATATTACTACTAATGTTTTAGGAACCTATAGGGTTACACACATAAGAGCGGATTAAAAGAAACATTAAAAGGAGAGTTGGACTTTTCTATTGGGCCTAGCACATAGTGCATGGGGCTTAGGTCAAACGTTGCTCACTAACTCACTTAAGGGGGTGCTACTATAAGTAGACCACTTAAGCTTTTGTGCACTCACGGTTTCCAACCTAGCCGCACATAGAGAGTAAGTGTGAACAGCAAGTCTCGGTTTTGAAGCTAGCACTGTGAGACAGAGACGCTTCGGGTTCGTGACGTTGGACGTTCACGGAATCTGCTCGTGTGGATACCTTAGAGACATCGTTCGTGCGGTGTTCGTGATAGACGAATTCTGATCAACAGCCATCGCTTCAAGAGGTAAACCTTCTAATCATGAATCATGACCATTCGCAAGGATCCTTCGATGGGAATTTTTCCGCTGCGTTTCTTTTGTTTTATACGCAAATTCCCAACAATTAAATCATTACCATTCATTTCAAACTTACCCCCCGAAAGCTTTTTCGGGTTATTACATCTTTCTGAACCCTATTGGTGATAGTTGGTGGCAACGTTCTCAATGATATCAAATGCTTGAGTCAGTGGTCTATTTATCAATGCTCCACCAGCTACGGAGTCAAGTGACACCTTCGAAGAATAGTCCAATCCATTGTAGAAGGTATGCACTAAAAGCCACTTCTCAAGCCCATGATGTGAGCAAGATTCTAGCAATCCCTTGTAACGATCCCAAGCTTCGGATAAGTATTCTCCATCATTTTGGTAGAAGCCGGTTGATAAGCCTCTGGCTCATCTAGTTTTATAACTAGGAAAAGCCATGGTTTTTTGCCAATTATATCTCATTTTCGCCCAAATTAGATTTAATTGTCCTCAAGCAACACTTTTAGTCTCTTAAGTAGTTTTTAGGATATTGTAGTTAATTTTGAGTCAAATAAAGCATTTAATGCTATCTTACATTTTCAAGTTAAAAGGGAAGCTCTTAGAGTCAAGGAAGATGAAGAAAACATGAAAAAGGAATTCTGGGAGTTTCGCCTCGCGAGACAGGATCTCGCCTCACGAGCCTGAAGACCAGTCTGAACGGCAGCAATCACCTTTCTGTCTCGCCACGCAAACCATGTCTCGCCTCGCGCGCCTGAGGATCAGAAGCCATCACGCCCAGGCCCTGATACTCATCACGGGCGTATTTGAGAAGACCCTTACTGTCTCGCGGGGCGAGAGGCCATTCGCGCCCGAGAGATCCAATCTCTGAAGACCAGATTTTTAAGATTCGCCTCGCGATATGGGTCTCACCCCGCGAGCGTACGAAACTCAGAACCCCTATTTATAAGCCGTTCTGATGCAGAATTGGGAGCTTTTGGGTAGGGGCACTTGGAGGCACTTGGAGGCTACGACTGGACTAGGGTTCCAACCCTAGTAGGGGATGTTTTCCTTGCTCTGAGAATGGAAGAAGATTGGAGGATCCTTCTATGAGTGTTCTTCATCTCTTCTCTCCTTCTCTTTTGTATTCTCATTTTTCATGAGTAGTTAAATCCCCTATTGTTGGGGTTAGATGATTACTTTTCTGAACTTGTTTGTATTTTGATTTGGTTGTTTTAATGCAAGACTCTATTTCTTTATGAGTATGTGACTCTGTGCTTAATTCTTTCCTTGGCTTAGCTACCCATAGGAATGATATGTTGCTTTGATAGACAATTGACAGATTGATGTTAAGGCATGCTCATGAATCATATGCCAAGTAGTTCAAGAATCTAAACATAGGTGTTGGCTGCTTGCAATCCTGTAAGTCTTGACTTAATGCAAAATCTCAGGTTAATCCACCTAAGACATTAGGGTTTAATTTGGGATTTTAGGCTCATTCTACCTAAGACATTAGGGCTTGAGTATTTTAGAAAAGGCTTGATTGTCATTATTGAATTAGGACTTGTGTTAGAAACCATTTCATTGCAATTAAGGGAGGATTACTGTATTCTAACCCTGACAATCTTAACCGCATTTCTTTTTCCTTCCAAGTGTTCAATAAAATTCCCAAAAGACCAAAAATATTTTATTTCTTTATTTTATGATCTTTTCATACCTTAATTTAGTCTAGATAGTTGTTGAGTTTGTGAATTGGTAATTGACAACCGATCCCTGAGGACGATATCCGGTCTTACCACCGTATTACTTGTTTGCGACAAGGTGCACTTGCCTTTATTCTAAAAATCACGCATTAAGTTTTTGGCGCCGTTGCCGGGGATCGACTTTGCCAATATCAGTAGTAATAAATGAGATAACTAATTTAGACATTTTTTATCTTATTTTTCTGTATATATTTGATCTCCTTATTTTGTTAGTTTTGTATATATTTTTGAATTTGTGTTTCTTTAATCTTGGCCTTATTTGTCTGTGAGGTGGAAATTGATTTGACAGGATCATGGACTACAATTGTTACCATCCATCTGATGCAGAAATTGAGATGTCCGAGCTTCAGCTGCAGGCAGATATGCTAGAATTGGCCATAAACATCCAACAAGTGAGTAATGAGTTGTCGAGGACAACTGTCTCTCCTCCACCAGTGGTAGGCTATTCTGAATGGGGAAATAAATTTCCCAAACCTTCCACTCCATGGTGGGGGAATCCTCCAAACAATGCTTGGATTGATCAAGAGGAACATTGGGAATCTTCCGCACCTTCATATCAACCACAACCATCTCAATGGTATGATGAGCCATCACCATTGGAAGTTGCTTGGGAGAACATCAAATCCGAAATCACAGTCAATTTTGAGCAGCCTATTCCGGATGGTCGGTCTCACTTAGGATATTTTGGAGAACTTCATGGTAACAACAATGGAAAGTTTAAAAAATCAAGAAGATACCATTCGAAGTCTCGGGGTATGTATTGAGAAACTCTCTAACCAACTATCCGAAATGCCAATTGGGAACTTGATGGATGATGATGAAGGTAATGCAATAATGTATGATGATGAAGATGATGCCATAATGGATGAAAAGGAAGATGAATAGGTGGGAGCAACCGAGTCAAGAAGAGAAGAACCTGTTTGTGAGGACATAGTTGCACCATCTCCCATTGAACCCTTGACTGAAGAGATTGAGAGGAGAAGGCATTTGGAGGACATCTATTTCACCATGCTTGAGGATGATGAAGAACTGTTGGAATTAGATGATTCTATTAGTTCCTATGCATGTGTGGAATGTGATGGGAGAAACACTTGTGTGGTTTGTGCTGAGATTTCTGCATATTTGGAAGGTGATGGATTTTGTGATCCAGTGAATGAAGATTGTGTAGAAGCCAAAGCAACCCCAACGATCCTCTCTACTTGCTTGCCACCTCACACTATGAAGCAACCAACGATGGAGTTCAAGCCTCTGCCTGAGAAACCGGATGTTTAATCTTTAAATATGAAGGCATTATGGCCAGTCCAAGAGGTTGAACCCCATTTTTATTGGGAATACTTTATTGACAAAGAGGTCAATTTTGAACCAAGAGGGAGTGAGAAGTTCGCCACACTTGGCGTGGTCACCATGATTATCAAGCGCTCACTTCCATACTTATGCTGCAGGCCATGGGATCCGGCAGGATCATATTACACTTTGAGCATTCCTTGGCCGCTGTATCACAGGCAGTGGGACCCCGGTGGAACCGCCTTCATGAGTTTTTCTAAACTTTTCTCTTTTTAATTTTTTTGCTTTGCTTTGCTTTGAGTTATGTGTGTGAGTCTTGTGTCAGTGAGCTTAAATGGATTTTATTGAATTTAGAATAGATTGATTTCATGTTATTTGTTGAATTTTGATGATTTCCCCTATGTTTTTAAAATTGAGAAGTGATCCCCATGTGGAAAATTGAAAATTAAACTTTGAGATATTTTGTTGTGATTGCATGATTTATGATAAGTTTGGGGTGAAGGGATGCACTAATTAGGGATTGAATCTTGTCCAAACAATTTGCGAAAAATGTCCATGTGAGGAATTTGAGCCTCCAACTTGTTTTTAATTGTGTGAATCACTTTTAAGTTGAACTTTCCCGAATTTGCTCGAATCTCTTCATGGTTTGCATGCTTATGTGGTTGCATCAAATGATTTAGGCAATTTTCTTTGAAATAGCTACTTGGCCTAAATTGAACCAATCCCTAATGCATGTTCCCTAGTTAGCCACATTGAGCCTGATGAGCCTATTGTTTCTTGATGACCTTATGCTTTAAGCCAAAAATCCGGAAAAACCATGTTAACCCAATCTTAGGATTAGGAGAGCATGGATGCTTAGCAAGACAAGGGTTGAAGGAAACTAAGTTTGGGGTGGCTACAAGGATATGATGTGTTGTTTTGGATTGAGAAAAAGAAAAAATAAAGGTTGGAGCCAAAGGCAAAAGAAAAAAAAAAGAGAGAAGAAAAGTACAAAAATGTCAAAAAGGGTATTAAAAGAAAGATGCTGTAGTCACCCAAAGCAAAAATAAAAATGGAAAAAGGAATTGGAGTGAAAATAAAAGTGTAAAAAGTTTCATGCTCTCTTAGTTCCTAGGGACTTAAGCCCAGTACCTTTGAATATCTTACCTTTAGCCAGGCCCCATTACAACCTTTAAAAGACTTTTTGATGTTGCATGCATGTTTTCGTGGGAACCATTGTTGAGATGAAAATCAAATTCATGGGAAGTGCTCTTGAAATTGAAATTGAGTGAAAGTTGATAGCCTAGACACTTGAGTGAATGAGTGAAATACTAAATGCCCTTGTGAGGAAGGCAATTGTTTGAAATTGGTGATCTCCCTTTTGTGTGTCACTTGGATCCTCAAATTAGATTATTGATAGCATGAATGATAGGATTCTCTTGGTTTAAAGTAAATGAATGTGGGGATCACATTGTTGCAAGGGGGAAAACATTGAAGAAAAAATTGTATTGCTAAAATGGCATGAAATTTGTGCGAAATTGATTGAATCCGTTAAGTTTGCCAAGTGTTGAGTCTTTTTGAGTTTTAGTTTACTTGGGGACAAGCAAAGTTTAAGTTTGAGATATTTTGATCAGCCTCTGGCTCATCTAGTTTTATAACTAGGAAAAGCCATGGTTTTTTGCGGTGATCTGAGTTCGTAGGTAAGAGGTCTTGGATGGTGGGAATAATTTTTCCAAGAATGCCTACTCCAGTTGGTTCCAAGTTGACAAAGTATTAGCAGACACTGACTTCAACCAAGCTCTTGCCTTTCCAGTCAGAGAGGAGGGGAATAACCACAAGCAAATAGCATCAATCGGGGCTCCTTGAATTCTTATTGCATCACAGAATTCCAAGAATGTCTCCACATGATCAGTCGGGTCTTCCGAGGGTAATCCTCCAAATTGATTTGTCCTAATCATGCCAATTAACTGAGGCGGTATAGTGTAGTTCTCCGCCTCAATTTCTGGCCTAGCAACCCCAGTTCGCAAACCCCTAGCATTTGGGGCTGCGTAGTCCTTCAGTGGTTTGGTATTCGGTAGATTGGCCATGAGTAGAATGTGGATCAACCTTTCTCTCGCTCTTTGTCTTTGTAGTCTCCTACATCTATGAAAAGTCCTTTCGATCTCGGGGTCAACTTCAATAAGAGTCCCAAAACTTTGGGATCTTCGCATAAAAGAAAAAATACCCATAAAGAGAGAGATAGATACACTAGAAAAAAGAAAGAAAAATTAATAAAAAAAAATCCAGAAAAATCAATTTAAAAATTAAATTGAAATTCAAGAAATCACAGTCCCTAGCAACAACGCCAAAAACTTGATAGCGTGAATCCGCAAGTGTACGGTTTCATCGTCAAGTAATAAAAAGATCGAACCCGCAGAGACTGTGATCTTAAACAACAATTAATTATTAAATTAATTAAACTAAACAAGAAAAAGATTTGGTTTTTGAAATAAGAATTAACTAACAAATCAAGTATTTAAAACACAATCAAATAGAATAACAAAGCAAATCAAATCTGGAGTTTTTCAAATTAAAAGAGATTTCCAGGAATTGGGTTACCAACAAGATTGCTTATGCTACTAAATTGACTACTGCTCTTGTTAATTATTGATGAGTGTGATTTCACCTCATTTTCCATGTACATTTCTGCATGCATTTGCATTTAGTTAGGCCATTTTAGTTGGATTTTGTTTAGTTTTTCTTTTGGAACGGATAAGGTGGTATTGTGTGTTGTTTTGCAGGGATTTATGATTAAATGCCCAAGTTTTAGCCATGAGGAAGCTGAGATGAAGAGAAGGCCTGAAAACTGAAGAAAAAGGGGGCCAAAAGTCAGAACCGTCACCCCTGGCCGTGATGGCTATCACGGCCGTGACCCAAAACCACCAAAAGTCAGAAGCGATCACGGCTTGGCCGTGATGGAGATCATGGGTGTGAAAAAGTTGGCTCGCGTCGCGAATGATAGCTCGCCACGTGAGAGATTGATTGTGCCAAAACCACCAAAAGTCAGAGACGATCACGGCCTAGCCGTGATGTACATCACGGTCGTGACCCAGAAACCTCCACAAGTCAGAATCGATCACGGCTTGGCCGTGATAGAGATCATGGGCATCAAAAGTGGGCTCGCGTCGCGAAGAAAGGCTCGCCTCGCGAAAGAGTAGTTTTTCCAGAACTGCAAGAGTCAGAACCCGTCACGGCCTGTCCGTGATGGCTGTCACGGCCGTGACCGGCCACGAGTTATAAAAGAACTTCTGAGCAGAATAGAAGGAACATGGAGAAAACCCTAAAAACAGATCCTCTGCTGCTGTGGCTGCTGTACAACGTTCTATGGAGCTCTCTTCTTTGTTCATCTCTGTAACTCTCTCTTTTGTTTTGTCTTCAATTATGTGTAGCTAAACTCCCCTTTGTTGGGGTTAGAATATTGCTATCTGAACTTGGTTGTAAAATGACTTGATTTTAATACAGTGTCCTTCTTCTTTATGAGTGTATAATTCTATGCTTAATGCTTTCCTAGGCTTGATCATCTTAGGAATGATTAGTTGCTTTAATAGAAAATTGAAAGGTTGATGTTAAAGCATGCTCATGAATTATATGCCAAGTAGTCCAAGAATCTAGACATAGGTGTTGGCTACTTGCAATTTTATGAATCTTTATTCTTAATGCAATTTCTCTTATTAATCCACCTAAGACATTAGGGTTTAATTTGGGATTTTAGGCTCATTCCACCTAAGACATTAGGGTTTGAGTATATTAGAAAAGATTCGATTGTCATAAGTGAAGTAGGAACTGTGTTAGTTATCATTTCATAACAATCAAGGGAGGATTAGCTTAGTCTAACCCTAACAATTCTATCATTTGTTGTTCATCTTTCTGTTTGCACATTAACTGTTTGAAAAAAATTCCAAAAAGAACAAAAATATTTTATTCTTGTTTGCTTGTTAGATGATAGAGCTACCTTCACTCCAAAATTTGATTGCCTAGATAGTAGTCTAATTTGCGAAGTGGTAATTGTCCATGATCCCTGAGAACGATATCCGGTCTTACCGTTTTATTACTTGCAACGAACCGGTACACTTGCTGAGTCCGTGTCAAGTTTTTGGCGCCGTTGCCGGGGATCGGTGTGCCAATATCACGAGTACCAAAGGGGACTCCTAATTTAGGCATTTTTACTGTTTTCCTACTGTGTTCTTTCTTTCTTCTTTTCTGTTTCTCTGCTGTATTTTTCTGTTTTTCTGCTGTTTTTTCGTTCTTCTCTGCTTTTTCTCGCGCTACTGTTTGTTCGGTGTATGCGATTTACAATCGACCCAGGTGAACTCCAATTCGAACCTGAGATCGAGAGACTCTGCAGAAGGAATAGAAAGAAAACCAAGGCAAGACAGAACAGAGAAAGAGCATCTTCTAGTAGACAAGAGCAACAAGTTGAGTTACCCAGTGTGCAAGAACCACAATTTGAAGTAACAAATTGTCACCATGGCAGAAAATAATGCACCAAGGAGAACAATGGGGGACTACACTTCCCCTAGAGTTGATAGATGTGGAACTCCGATTGTGAGACCCGCAGTGGCTTGCAATAATTTCGAAATCAAGGCATCACTTCTCCATCTTGTGCAGCAAAACCAGTTTGGAGGGTTGGAGAGTGAAGATCCTTATGCTCACATTGGTACTTTCATTGAGCTGTGTGACACCATCAAGTTAAACGGAGCTTCCGATGAGGCCATTCGGTTAAGGCTTTTCCCTTTCTCTTTGAGGGATAGAGCTATGGCATGGCTTCAATCTCATCCTCATGGAAGCATCATCACCTGGAACGACTTGGTCAGCAAGTTTTTATCTCGATTCTTTCCTCCGTCAAGAATGATTAAGCTGAGATCAGAGATCAATGCCTTTGCACAGAGGGATGGTGAGTCACTCTATGAAGCCTGGGAGAGGTTCAAGTCCTTACTCACAGCTTGTCCAAATCATGAACTAGAGACATGGCAGCAGGTTGCAACATTTGTTAATGGGCTCAACAGGAATTCAAGAAGTATGATTGAAGCGACTGCAGGAGGGACATTGAGTCAGAAGACACTGGAAGAAGCAAAGGACTTGATTGAGAACATGGCTAGCAATGACTATCAAATGCCTAGTTCTCGGTCAATGGTCAAGAGAGGTGTTCTAGAGCTGGATGAAATTGGCGCTCTCAAGGCACAAATGGCTATTCTTACCAAACAACTGGGGTCGGTTCAACTGCAGAATTCTCAACTACAAGCTGTCCAAGTTCAAGGTACCTCAGTGTGCGATTTCTGTGGAGGCAACCATGCAAATGGAAACTGTGAGATCAATGTGGTTGGAAGTTCGGGACAAGAAGAGGTAAATTATATGGGCAACCAAGGGCCTAGAAATGATCCTTACTCCAACACCTACAATCCGGGGTGGCGCAACCATCCTAACTTTGGGTGGAGACAAGGGCAAAGTTCGAGTTCTCAAGCACAGCCTCCTCAAGAGAGTTCAAGCAAATTGGAGAACCTTCTAGGCCAGTTCATGCAAGCTACTCAAGAGACTATGAAGAATCAGAATGCCTCAATCAAGAACTTGGAGCATCAAATAGGCCAACCAGCAAGGCAGATGGCAGAGAGACCTCAAGGACAATTGCCTGGGGATACTGAGAAGAACCCAAAGGAAGATTGTAAGGCCATTATTACAAGAAGTGGGAGAATGTTAAATCCACAAGAAAAAGAGAAGGAAGAAAAGACAAGTGATGCTGGAATTGATAAGGTGCAGTTTGAAGAGGTAAACAATGAAGAACCCGAAACTTCCGAAGATACTACCTCTATTCCTACTGGTCTAGAAGCTGAAAAACCGCAGAGGGAGAAATTGGTTGATGAAGAATTTGCGAAGAAGAGGACTAAAAGACAGATTCTGGAAGAGGTTGATAATCCCAAAGAGCTGCCCACATATTTCAGAATCCCGTACCCCCAACGGTTGAAGAAGGAGGCAAAAGACCAGCAATTTTCTAAGTTTCTGGATGTATTCAAAAAGCTACAAATCAACATTCCTTTTGCAGAAGCTCTCCAACAGATGCCCTCCTACGCAAAGTTCATGAAAGAGATTCTTACAAACAAGAGGAGGTGGAAGGAGGAGACAGTTATGCTTACTGAAGAGTGCAGCGCTATACTTCAAAAGAAGTTACCAGTAAAGATGAAGGACCCAGGCAGTTTCACTATCCCATGCACGATTGGTCATCTGAACATAGGGAGAGCATTATGCGATTTAGGGGCAAGTATTAATCTGATGCCGCTCTCCATTTTCAAGAAGCTGGGGATTGGTGAGGTAAAACCAACAGGGATTTCTCTTCAATCGCAGCATCGCTCCATTACATATCCCTATGGTGTTGTGGAGGATTTGTTGGTGAAGGTAGATAAATTCATTTTTCTAGCAGATTTTGTGGTGTTAGATATGGCTGAAGATGGTGATACTCCTCTGATTCTTGGGAGACCATTCCTAGCAACAGGTAGAGCTTTGATCGATGTCAATCAAGGGGAATTGGTGCTTCGGGTACAAGACGAAAAGGTCACCTTTAATGTGTTTGAAGCGATGAAACACCCAAGCGACAAGGACACATGCATGATAGTGGACCTCATTGATTCATTATCTGACAAGAGTTTGCACCAGAAGTTTGAAGATTCGTTAGAAGCAGCTCTAATGGTAGAGGATGTAGAAGAAGAAGTATGTGCAGAAGAAGTTGATCTCATGATTAAATCTCTCGGAGGCTTGTCTGGTTGTGAATACTGATGAAGACAAAGTGGTGGAAGATGTGAGAATTGAAGACAAGGGTGACCCACCGGTGCTAGAGTTGAAAGAATTGCCATCCCATCTCCGTTATGCTTTCCTTGGGATGAACTCTTCATTCCCAGTTATCATCAGTAGTGGGTTGAATTCCTTGGAAGAAGAGAAGCTGTTGAGGGTGCTTAGGGAGCACAAATCTGCAATCGGATGGTCTATGTCCGATTTAAAAGGGATAAGCCCCTCCTTTTGCATGCACAAAATCCGTGTGGAGGAAAATTTCAAGCCGGTTAGGCAACCGCAAAGAAGACTCAACCCGAATATGAAAGAAGTTGTGAGGAAGGAGATTGTGAAGTTGTTGGATGCGGGCATTATCTATCCCATCTCCGATAGTCCATGGGTGAGTCCGGTCCAAGTTGTGCCGAAGAAAGGGGGGATGACAGTGGTAGCGAATGAAAAGAATGAACTTATTCCCTTTAGGACCGTGTCTGGATAGAGGGTATGCATTGATTACAGAAGACTGAATGAGGCCACCAGAAAAGACCACTTCCATTGCCCTTCATTGATCAGATGCTAGAGAGGTTGGCGGGCCATGCTTTCTATTGTTTCCTTGATGGATACTCTGGGTATAACCAGATTGTGGTTGACCCAGAGGACCAAGAGAAGACCGCTTTCACCTGCCCTTATGGAGTCTATGCATACAGGAGAATGCCTTTCGGGTTGTGCAATGCACCCGCCACTTTTCAAAGGTGCATGCTATCCATATTTTCTGATATGAATGAGAAATTTATTGAGGTATTTATGGACGATTTTTCTGTGTTTGGTGATTCTTTTGATAACTGTTTGAATAATCTTGCTCGTGTTCTAAAAAAGATGCCAAGAAACTAACCTCGTTTTAAATTGGGAAAAATGTCATTTCATGGTTAGGGAGGGTATAGTTCTTGGGCATAAAATTTCATCACGGGGGATGGAGGTTGATAGAGCCAAAATTTAAGTGATTGAAAAACTTCCTCCTCCCTTAAATGTGAAAGGTGTTAGAAGCTTCCTAGGGCATGCGGGTTTTTATAGAAGGTTCATAAAAGATTTTTCAAAAATTGTGAAACCCTTATGCAAGCTTTTGGTAGCTGATACTCCTTTTATATTTGATGATGATTGCATGCATGCCTTCAAAATTTTGAAAGAAAAACTCACCACCGCACCGGTCATTGCACCTCCAGATTGGAGTTTACCTTTTGAGCTAATGTGTGATGCAAGTGACTATGCGGTGGGAGCCATTTTGGGCCAAAGAAAAAACAAAGTGTTGCATGTCATTTACTATGCCAGTCGTGTGCTTAATGATGCCCAATTGAATTACACCACGACTGAAAAAGAATTGCTTGCTGTCGTATTTGCTTTTGATAAATTTAGATCCTATTTGATTGGCTGTAAAACTACTGTCTACACTGATCATTCTGCTTTGAGATATCTTAGGACTAAACAGGATGCCAAGCCAAGGCTTATTAGGTGGATACTACTACTCCAAGAGTTTGATTTGGAAATAAAGGACAAAAAAGGAGTGGAGAATGTGGTAGCCGACCATTTGTCTAGGCTTCCACAAGCAGATGTTCAAGCAGAAGCAAAATTGCCAATTCAAGAGGAATTCCCAGATGAACAGTTGTTTGTGGTGCAAGTGGCACCTTGGTTCGCGGATATTGCAAATTACAAGGCAGCCAATAAGATTCCTAAGGACTTCAATGCGCAACAGAGGAAGAAGCTCATTCATGATGCCAAGTTCTATATATGGGATGAGCCGTATCTTTTCAAAAGACGTTCGGATGGAATTCTGAGGAGGTGCATACCGGAAGAAGAGATTAATGGGGTGTTGACCCACTGCCACAACTCACCCTATGGAGGACACTTTGGTGGTGAGAGGACCGCCATGAAGATTTTGAAAAGCGGGCTATTTTGGCCCACTATTTTCAAGGACTCCAGAGCTTGGGTGATGAATTGTGATAAATGCCAGAGGACCGGCAGTATTTCCAAGAGAAATGAGATGCCCTTAAAGGGTATATTAGAGGTGGAGCTCTTTGACGTATGGGGGATTGACTTCATGGGTCCTTTCCCGTCATCTTACAATAACAAGTACATTCTGGTGGCGGTTGATTATGTGAGCAAGTGGGTGGAAGCCGTGCCAACTCTGAAAGATGATGCAAGAACTGTGATCAGTTTTGTGAGGAAGAATATTTTTACCCGGTTTGGGACTCCTAGGGCTATCATTAGTGATGGGGGTACCCACTTTTGCAATAAGGAGTTCAATGCAGTGCTTGCCAAGTTTGGGGTGAACCACAAAGTTACCACACCATACCATCCCCAAACCAGTGGGCAAGTGGAATTGTCCAACCGGGAGTTGAAGAGAATTTTGGAAAAGACTGTGAACAATGCAAGGAAGGATTGGGCGAAGAAATTGGATGATGCACTTTGGGCCTATCGGACGGCTTATAAGACACCTATTGGTATGTCACCTTACCAATTAGTGTTCGGGAAATCATGTCACCTTCCGGTAGAGCTACAACACCGTGCTTTTTGGGCAGTGAAGGCCCTGAACTTTGATACAAGGATGGCCATGAACAAGAGGATGATTCAATTGAATGAGTTGGATGAGTTCCGACTCTTGGCCTATGAGAGTGCTAGGATATACAAGGAAAGAACAAAGTTCTGGCATGATAAGTACATTCTTCCCAAGAAATTTGAAGAAGGCCAGTCAGTTTTGCTGTTTAACTCAAGACTCAAGCTCTTTCCGGGCAAATTGAGATCAAGATGGTCAGGCCCATTCTATGTCAAGTTTGTCTCTCCATTTGGTTCAGTTAAATTGGAAGATCCATCATCCGGTGATACCTTCACTGTTAATGGACAAAGACTAAAGCACTACCTTGGAGGCAACTTTGATCGTCAGGCGGTCTCCGTCACTCTTCAGGCACCATCTTAAAAAAAAAAAAATCATCCGTCAAGCTAGTGACGTTAAAGAAGCGCTTATTGGGAGGTAACCCAATTTTTATTTTCATCTTCTCTTTTGTTTTTGATTTCTCCTCTTGAATAATTTGAGAAGCTCAAGAGGTTTGTTAATAGTTTGTTGAGTGCTTTCAGATGTTGAAGGAAGGAGGAGAAGAAGGGCAGGAGGAAACAAAACCAGAAAGCATGTGATTCAGCACCACTACCACCTTGGTGAGTTGTTCCAGTTTTCTCCCCTCTCTAAACTTAATTATTTACATTGAGGACAATGTAAGTCTTTAAGCTTGGGGTAGGGGTAATCTTTTTGCTTGCATTGTAAATATTGCATTCATATAGGCATAAGTTTGCATGATCGCATGATTCGGTTACCCCTGCTTAGATTGAGCTTATGATTGTGAGAGCTAAGTGCCAATTTTTCTGAGATAGTGAATTTTTGGACCCTGATTTTCTATTCTTGTGATATGACTTCATTAAATATGCTTGAGATGGTCTTGGATAGTTGATGATTAGCATGTGTTTCTATGGATTTGTGTTTCTCACTGGTTCTTGAACTGATAAATGTGAGCTTTTGAGCCATTAGGGGGTACTCACTAAATCTGCCCCCGTTCTTTGTGTAGAGTGTGTTCCTCTTGGATTGTTTTTCTCTAGAACTTGGCTTGAAACCATTTCGAAACTTGAAAAATTTTGAGAACATTTTTGAAAAGGATTGAGGCAATAGGTGTTTTTTTCCGGCCTTCTGAGCTTTGAATGAATAATGCTACCCGTAGTTGCCCATTTTGAGCCTGAATGAATAACATGCTTTTCTTGGTACCCTGAAATGTTGTGTTAAATATGCTTATGATGGACCTTCTAAAGTACTGTGTAAAAAGGGTTGGAAAATGTAGTTGAAAGTTTGGGATGATGAAAAGAAAAAAAAAAATGAATCTGAAAATTTTTTTTCTCTTGAATTGAAAAATCTCCCCTTCTCCAAACAAAAGAAAAAAAAAGAGAAAAAGAAATAAAAATGGAGAAGGGGATGACAAGAGAAGTGAGAAATAGCAAAAATAAAAGGAAAGAATGGTGGAAAAGTAAATTGAAACCCAAAGAAAGGTATTTTAGAAGGTCGTGCTTTGCAATGCCTGATTGTTTGTATAGCCTTTTGAAATTTCCTGTTCTTGAAATTCCCACCTGAAAATTGATCCCATGGCCTCATTACAACCAAAGAATAAGACCTCTTGATTCTTAGATGTTTTCATTAATAAAGTAAAGATTTGGTTGATAGTCAAGCATATGGTAGGAATCATTCCTTGAGGAAAATGGAGTGAATTGTTATATATACTTGAACACTTGAGTGAGTGAGGCAAGAATGAGAGCCAAGCAAATGAACAAGCTTGGGGTGAGCTTCAAGTAAGATAGAGTGCCCGAATCAGTGAGAATGTGAGTCTAGGAAACCTAAGCCCCTAATTGGACTTGATTTGATTGTCTCTTGCTGAAATAATTGAATGCCTGTTACTTGGATCATTTTACTCGGGTTCTTGATTCACTATCCATGCTTTGTTTATTTTGGTTTTCTGGCCTTGGTTTTTGCTTGAGGACAAGCAAAGTCTTAAGCTTGGGGTGATTTGATGAGTGTGATTTCACCTCATTTTCCATGTACATTTCTGCATGCATTTGCATTTAGTTAGGCCATTTTAGTTGGATTTTGTTTAGTTTTTCTTTTGGAACGGATAAGGTGGTATTGTGTGTTGTTTTGCAGGGATTTATGATTAAATGCCCAAGTTTTAGCCATGAGGAAGCTGAGATGAAGAGAAGGCCTGAAAACTGAAGAAAAAGGGGGCCAAAAGTCAGAATCTGTCACGGCCTGACCGTGATGGCTATCACGGCCGTGACCCAAAACCACCAAAAGTCAGAAGCGATCACGGCTTGGCCGTGATGGAGATCATGGGTGTGAAAAAGTTGGCTCGCGTCGCGAATGATAGCTCGCCACGTGAGAGACTGATTGTGCCAAAACCACCAAAAGTCAGAGACGATCACGGCCTAGCCGTGATGTACATCACGGCCGTGACCCAGAAACCTCCACAAGTCAGAATCGATCACGGCTTGGCCGTGATAGAGATCACGGGCATCAAAAGTGGGCTCGCATCGTAAAGAAAGGCTCACCTCGTGAAAGAGTAGTTTTACCAGAACTGCAAGAGTCAGAACCCGTCACGGCCTGGCCGTGATGGCTGTCACGGCCGTGACCGGCCACGAGTTATAAAAGAACTTCTGAGCAGAATAGAAGGAACATGGAGAAAATCCTAAAAACAGATCCTCTGCTGCCGTGGCTGCTGTACAACGTTCTATGGAGCTCTCTTCTTTGTTCATCTCTGTAACTCTCTCTTTTGTTTTGTCTTCAATTATGTGTAGCTAAACTCCCCTTTGTTGGGGTTAGACTATTGCTATCTGAACTTGGTTGTAAAATGACTTGATTTTAATACAGTTTCCTTCTTCTTTATGAGTGTATAATTCTATGCTTAATGCTTTCCTAGGCTTGATCATCTTAGGAATGATTAGTTGCTTTAATAGACAATTGAAAGGTTGATGTTAAAGCATGCTCATGAATTATATGCCAAGTAGTCCAAGAATCTAGACATAGGTGTTGGCTACTTGCAATCTTATGAATCTTTATTCTTAATGCAATTTCTCTTATTAATCCACCTAAGACATTAGGGTTTAATTTGGGATTTTAGGCTCATTCCACCTAAGACATTAGGGTTTAAGTATATTAGAAAAGATTCGATTGTCATAAGTGAAGTAGGAACTGTGTTAGTTATCATTTCATAACAATCAAGGGAGGATTAGCTTAGTCTAACCCTAACAATTCTATCATTTGTTGTTCATCTTTCTGTTTGCACATTAACTGTTTGAAAAAAATTCCAAAAAGAACAAAAATATTTTATCCTTGTTTGCTTGTTAGATGATAGAGCTACCTTCACTCCAAAATTTGATCGCCTAGATAGTAGTCTAATTTGCGAAGTGGTAATTGTCCACGATCCCTGAGAACGATATCCGGTCTTACCGTTTTATTACTTGCAACGAACCGGTACACTTGCCGAGTCCGTGTCAATTATCAAAATGCATTGAAGGTGAATTTATCCTAATAAAGTTAATGTTCCCTCTCGAGATACAAGAAGCATTCCCAATTAAATCAACCCCTAGTTTCGTGGTAATTGTATTTAAATTGAACCCATTAAGGTTTGTGACAATTCAATGAACCCTCGAAGGACCGCTTCTAACTCTCGTGATTTAAGTCTTAAGTTCAATTCTTATGGATCCAATACGTAGGTTCACTTCTCAGTTCCACCTAGAATATCAAAGACATGTAAATAGGTGATTGATTAGCCTCTGGCTCATCTAGTTTTATGGCTAGTATGACCAGGGTTTTGTGCTAATTATATCTCATTTTCACCCAAATTAGACTTGATTGTCCTTAAGCAACATTTTGAGTCATTTAAGTAGTTTTAGGTTAATTTAGCCAGTTTTTAGTCAAATAAAGCACTTATGACTATTTTATTGATTTCAGGTTAACTTAGTAGTCAAGAGAATAAAGAAACAGGTAAAATTCCAATCCTGGAGGTGTTCGCCCCGCGAGTGTATATTCGCCTCGCGACCATGAAACCAGCCTGAGCAGCAGAAAGTCATCCTCTCTGGTTCGCCCCGTGACTCCTCTTCTCGCCTCGCGACCCTGAACACTGACTGTTCCAGAAAAATGCAAGATTTCTATGTCGCCTCGCGAATCCAAGTCTCGCCTCGCGAGATTGAAGACCAGAAGCCATGACTCTTCCATTCCTCACCGCGCGAGCCGTACTTCGCCCCGCGAGAAGACAAAACGTTGCAGACTCTTCAGAAGATTCGCCTCGCGAGTGAGGGTTCGCCTCGCGAGTTGGCGCAGTTCTTTAAAACTATAAATGACTGTTCTGGGCAGATTAGAGAACAACCTTTGATTCTCCCTTGTTTTTACATATTTTCTGTGTGTTTCGTTTTTCCATGGAGAACTAATTTTCTTAGATTAGTCTACTGTAATCGAATTCCACTACACTTGAGGTTCTTGTAATTCCTGTTTTGTATGCTTTTCCCTTTTCAATGCTATGCTATATATTTCTGTTTGCTTAATTCAGGAGTGTATAGTGTTGTGTTGATTTATTTCGGTGATGTTATGTTCCTATATTTAATCGCGTTTGCTTAATTCGCGTGTGTTCAATTCGTGTTCGCTTAGTTCACGAAGGGCTTAACCCCGTTTGCTTAATTCGGGAATAGGAACATATATCTGTAGTAGTGATTTCGCTTGTTAATTGTTGCTACAACCGGGAGGGGAATAGAATCTGCTTAGGGCTTGAAATTTACATGAACCGATGATAGTTGGGAATTCGAGAATAGTAGATTAATCATTTTTAGCTATTTGATAATCTTTTAAACTGCTCTGTTTTATTGCTGTTTTTGCATTGTTTTCCATTTGAATTTCAAACCAAACCCCCCCCACCCCCCACCCCCCCCCCCAAAAAAAAACTAAATTTTGTGGTAAATAACAAGTCAAGAGTCCTTGTGAGATGACATCCGAGTTGTCGCTTCCTAAACTACAGTTTTATAAACCCGCTCGCTTTTTGGCGCGTGCGCAACAGAGCGACCAAAAATTGGCGCCGTTGCCGGGGACTCTTGCTTGTTATTTTCGCTTTTGCTTTTTCTTTTTTTTCCTTGCACTTTCGTTTTTGTTTTGAATTGGTCTGGCTACTAGGTCTACTTGCCCTGAATTGTGTGATTTTGATCCTGAAATTGAAAGAACACTGCACACACGCCGTAGAGCAATTCGGGCTAGTACTAGTGGTGATTCTAATTCTAAAACTGTTTTTGATAACATGGGTGACCAAAGGACATTAAGACAGCTTGCTGCCCCTGATGTTAATTATAATGGCTTGTGTATTGCATATTCTGGTGCTGATACTCCCTTTGAATTAAAATCTGGTTTCATTCACTTGTTGCCAAAGTTTAGTGGTCTTGCAGGTGAGGATCCACACAAGCATTTGAAGGAATTCCAGGTTGTCTGCTCCACAACCTTGAGATCAGAGGGAGTAACTGAGGATAACATCAAGATGAGAGATTTCCCGTTCTCACTCCAGGGCGCTGCAAAGGATTGGCTGTTATATCTTGAGCCAAACTCTATTACCACCTGGAACGATCTGATGAAGATTTTCTTAGAGAGATATTTTCCTGCCTCCAGAGCTGCATCAATCAGGAAGGAAATATGTGGCATCAGACAAGGAAACGAGTCATTGGCTGAATATTGGGAGAGATTCAAGCAGTTGGTATCCAGTTGCCCTCAAAGATCGATTTTCGAGCAACTTCTTATCCAGTATTTTTATGAAGGGTTACTACCGATGGATAGAAATATTTTGGATGCTGCTAGTGGGGGAGCACTTGTTGATAAGACTCCAGCTGCTGACAAGAAATTAATTGAAAATATGTCACTGAACTCCCATCAGTTTACTACTAGGAGAAATTTTGTTGAGACAAGAGGTGTGAATGAGGTCCATAGCTCTTCTTCCATCCAGACCCTTGAGAATAGAATGGATGAGCTCACTTCTTTGGTAACGCAAATGGCAATGGATAAGGTTCAGCCGGCAAGGTTGTGTGGCATGTGCAACTCTCCTGAGCACCCATATGATGCATGCCCCATTCCGAAGGAAGAGTTCGTCATTGAATTGCCTCAAGCTTATGCAGTCAATCCCTATAATCAAGGCAACAATCGAACCCGTACACAAGACTCCGACCTCTCCACAAATAGGTACCATCCCAACTGGAGGAATCATCCTAACCTTTGGTATGGGAACTCATCCCAACAACAACCGATGGCAGCACCACAGAATCCTCCTCAAGTGACCACTTCTGCACCTTCCGGACCTTCCCTGGAGGACATGTTCAAGCAAATGACTTCACAAATGACTGCACAAATGACTACACTTTTTCAGCAGCAGATTGGTCAGTCTCAGCAGCGAACGGATGCTAGTATTCAAGCTTTGCAGACACAGGTTGGACAGATTGGTCATTTTCAGCAGCGAACGGATGCTAGCATTCAAAATTTAGAGACACAGGTTGGACAGCTTGCCACATCCATAAATAACATACAGCAAGCTCAAAGATCAAGTCAACTGCCTGCACAAACAGTGATAAATCCCAATGCCTCCAATCCTAATGTGAGTGCCATTTCTCTGAGATCTGGAAGAGTTGTTGAGGCAGCCTCTGGCAAAGATGAAGAAACTGTTGAGGTAACTCCTGAGCCTTCTGTTATTGTTGAAGCTGAGAAAGTGTACATACCACCGATCCCCTTCCCACAGAGAGTGCAGAAAAATAAGAAGATTGGTGGGGAAGACAAGGAGAGGGAAATTGTAGATATGTTCAGAAAGGTGGCTGTAAATATTCCCCTTCTAGATGTGATCAAGCAGGTTCCCAAGTAAGCTAAATTTCTGAAGGATTTATGCACCAACAAGAGAAGGTTGAAGAGTAATGAGAGAGTTAATTTGGGAAGAAATGTTTCAGCCCTTCCAGTCTAAGCTTGCACCAGAAAGAGTTATTGTTTCAGCACCCACTCAGGCACTACCACAGAAGTGCAGGGATCCAGACACTTTTACTATTCCATGCACTATTGGGGACAGCAGATTTGAAAATTGCATGTTGGATTTGGGAGCCTCCATAAATGTCATGCCCACCTCTATTTTCAATAACCTTGATCTTGGTCCCTTGCAGTATACAGGTCTCACTATCCAGTTGGCCAACAGGACCAGTGCCCGCCCCATGGGAATGGTAGAAGATGTGCTGGTACAAGTTGATGAGTTGATTTTCCCTGCTGACTTCTACATCCTGGACATGGTAGGAGAGACAAGTTCCAGTAGATCACCAATAATCCTGGACAGACCATTCATGAAGACAGCTAAGACTAAGATTGATTTTAATGATGGGACCATGTCTATGGAGTTTGGTGATATTGTGGCAAAGTTCAACATCTTTGATGCTATGAAACATCCATTGGAGGAGCACTATGTTTTCCAATTAGAGTTGCTTTCTGAGATTATTGATGACACCCATGAGGACCTTGTTTCTGATTTTCCATTTATTTCTGGCTTTGATGATATTTATTCATGTACTGACTGTACTGACACTAACCCTTGTGTTGTTTGTGCTGAGTTTCTTGATTCTACTTTGCAGGGTGATAGTGTGAGTGAAGCTGTCTGTTCAGCCGAAGTTCTTGACATCATGGCTACTCCAAATGTACCATCCATTGAGCAGCCACCTTCCTTAGAGCTCAAGCCACTTCCTGGGAATTTGAAGTATGCTTACTTGGAGATGAATGAACAACTTCCAGTCATTATTTCCTCCAGCCTTGACTCTGACCAGGAAGCTAAACTCTTGGAAGTTCTGAAGAAGCACAAGAAGGCGATTGGGTGGACCTTGGCTGACATCCCAGGAATTAGCCCCTCCAGATGTATGCATAGAATTCCGTTGGAGGATGGGGCTAAACCAGTTAGGCAGGCCCAAAGGCGGCTCAATCCATTGATTCTGGATGTGGTGAAGAAAGAGGTGACTAAACTTCTGCAGGAAGGTATTATATACCCATCTCTGATAGTACTTGGGTAAGTCCAGTGCAAGTTGTACCCAAGAAGTCCGGCCTCACAGTGGTAAGAAATGATAATAATGAGCTTGTACCCGCTAGAGTCCAGAATATTAGCCAAGTAGTCCAGTATAGATTATAGGAAGTTGAACCAAGCCACCGAGAAAGGATCACTTTCCTTTACCGCTCATAGATCGAGATCTTTGAACGGCTGGCTGGTAAATCTCATTACTGTTTTCTTGATGGCTTTTCCGGGTACTTCCAGATCCATATTGCCCCAGAGGATCAGGAAAAAACCACTTTCACGTGCCCCTTCGGCACGTTTGCCTATAGGAGGATGCCATTTGGCCTTTGTAATGCTCCTGGCACTTTCCAAAGATGCATGCTTAGCATTTTTACTGAATTTATTGAAAATTGCATGGAGGTGTTCATGAATGACTTCACTGTATATGGCTCCTCATTTGATGCATGTTTGCATAGTCCGAGTTTAGTTCTAGAAAGATGCATTGAGACTGATCTGATTTTGAACTATGAAAAATGTCACTTTATGGTAGAACAGGGGATTGTTTTGGGTCATGTTATTTCTAAAGATGGTATTTCAGTAGATCCTGCAAAAATTGATGTGATTTCTACATTGTCTTATCCATCTTGCATTCGCAAGATTCGTTCTTTTCTTGGCCATGCAGGTTTCTACAGGCGCTTCATTAAGGACTTCAGCAAGATAGCTCTGCCATTGTCAAACTTGCTGAAGATTGATGCCATGTTCCATTTTGATGACAACTGCAAGAAGGCATTTGACTACCTGAAAAGAGCATTGACCTCTACCCCCGTCATCCAGCCCCCTGACTGGACCCTCCCTTTTGAACTTATGTGTGATGCTTCTAATTATGTTGTGGGAGCGGTTCTGGCACAAAGGGTGGGCAAGGCTGCCCATGTCATTCATTATGCTTCCAGGACTTTAGATGTTGCACAATCAAATTACACCACCACTGAAAAGGAACTGCTAGCTGTTGTTTTTGCACTTGATAAATTTAGGTCATATTTGCTAGGTTCCAGGGTTATTGTTTTCACTGACCATGCAGCTCTGAAATACCTGTTAAAGAAACCAGAAGCAAAGCCAAGATTGATTCGGTGGATGCTTTTGCTCCAAGAGTTCAATGTGGAGATAAAAGACAAGAGTGGAGCTGAAAATTTGGTAGCCAATCACTTGAGCCGAATAGCAAGGGATAAGGATCCTTCTCCCATCCAGGATGATTTTCCGGATGAACAGCTTCTACATCTACATGGGGTAACTCCATGGTTCGCTGACATAGTTAACTTTCTTGTTGCTGGTGTTGTTCCTGCAGGTACAAGTAGATCCAAGATCCACAAGCTCAAGGGTGATTGCAAGTACTATGTGTGGGATGATTCGTACCTTTGGAAGTTTTGCAGTGATCAGGTGATTCGGAGGTGTGTCCCCGATCATGAGACAGAGTCCATCCTGCACTTTTCTCATGCCTCTCAAATAGGGGGGCACTTTGGACCACAGATGACGGCAAGAAAAGTCCTAGATTCTGGGTTCTACTGGCCCACAATTTTTAGAGATGCCTATGAGGTCTATAGGAATTGTAAGGAATGTCAAACAGCAGGCCCTGCCATCATTAGTAGGAGTGAGACGCCTCAGCAGCCCATGCTTTTTTGTGAGGTTTTTGATGTGTGGGGAATCGACTTTATGGGTCCTTTCCCTGCTTCTTTTGGTTTTCTGTACATTCTTTTGGCTGTTGACTATGTTTCAAAGTGGGTGGAAGCAATCCCCACTAGGACTAACGATGCTAAAGTTGTTTCAAAATTTGTTAGGTCCAACATTTTTTGCAGGTTTGGCATACCTCGGGCTATTATCAGTGACCAGGGCACTCACTTCTGCAACCGCACCATGGAAGCCTTACTCAAGAAATATGGAGTTGTGCATAGAGTTTCCACTACTTACCATCCCCAGACCAATGGCCAGGCTGAGATATCAAACAGGGAGATCAAGCAGATTTTAGAGAAAATGGTGCAGCCGAATAGGAAGGACTGGAGCCGCCGCCTGGAAGACGCACTGTGGGCTCAGAGGACCACTTTCAAGACGCCAATAGGTATGTCCCCCTTTAGGCTTGTATTTGGTAAGGCATGTCATCTCCCGGTGGAAGTTAAGCACCGTGCATATTGGGCAGTCAAGTGCTGTAACTTGGAAATGAAGAAAGCTGGTATTGAAAGGAAACTCCAGTTGCAGCAGCTTGAGGAGCTTAGGCTAGAAGTCTATGAAAGCTCCCGGATTTATAAAGAGAAAACAAAACATTTTCATGATAGGATGATTGCTAGGAAAGAATTTTCTGTGGGCCAGCAAGTCTTACTGTTTAATTCCCGCCTGAAATTGATGGCTGGGAAACTTAAGTCCAAATGGGATGGCCTCTTTGTTGTTACTAATGTTTTTCCTTATGGTGCAGTAGAGATTAAAAGTGTAGGTAGCAACAAGTCCTTCAAGCTAGGTTAACAGGCAGAGGCTGAAGCCATTCCATGGTGGGGATGCTGGTGTTCATGACGATGCTACTGTTGAGGAGCTCTCCTTGGAAGCTCCCACCTACACTGGCACTTGATCAGGGAGTACCCTTTCCTTTCCCCTCACTTTGATTTTATAGTTATGTTGTTTCATTGGGGACAATGTATTCTTTAAGTGTGGGGGAGGGAACTAATTGTAGTTTTGTTTTATGTTTTGTCTTGTTTTTCTCTTAGCTCTTGAATAAAATTGTGTGAGTCTTTGGTTGGTGAGCTTGATTGGTTTTGATTGATTTTGCACAGATTGATTGCATGATTTTGCATGATTTATGTGATGATTCCCCCTAGGTTGAAAAAAATTTTTATTTTTGAAAAGTGATCCCCATGAAATTTTTTTGAAAACTGAACTTTGAGATATTATTATGATGGCATGATTTATGATAAGTTTGGGGTGATAGGTGCACACACTAGGGATAGAATCTCTGTTAAACAATTTGCAAAAATGTCCAGGTGAGGATTTGAGCCTCCAACATGTTTTAAACTGTGTGAAATAACTTTCAAGTTGCACTTTTCTGAATTTGCTTGAATCTCTTTATGGTTTGCATGTTTATGTGTTTGCTTCAAATGATTTAGGCATTTTCTTTGTAAATAACTACTTAGCCTAAAATAACCATCCCTGATGCATGTTCCCTAGTTAGCCCCATTGAGCCTAATTAGCTTATTGTTCTTGACAACCTTATGTTATAAGCCAAAATCTGGAAAAACCCATGTTAACCCGATCTTAGGAGTAGGAGAGCATGGAATCTTAGCAAAGAGAATGGTTGCAAGAAACTAAGTTTGGGGTGGCTACAAGGATATGATGTGTTGTTTGGGATTGAGAAAAAGAAAAATAATAATAATAAAAGGTTGGAGCCAAAGGCAAAGAAAAAAAAAAGAGAAAAAAGAAGAAAAAGAAAAAAAAAGGAAAAAAGGAAAAGTGTAAAAATGTTAAAAAAGAAAAAGAAAAAGAAAATATTAGAAGGAAAAGGCTGTAGTCACCCAAAGCATAAAGAAAAATGAAAAAAGGAACTTGAGTGGAATTTCAATGTTTTGAAGTATTTCATGCTCTCTTAGTTCCTAGGGACTCAAGCCTAGTACCTTTGTATATCCTACCCTTAGCCAGGCCCCATTACAACCATAAAATACCTTTTGATGTTGCATGCATGTTCTCTGTGGGAACCATTTTGAGATGAAAATCAAATTCATGGGAAGTGTTCTTGAAAAGTGAAATTAAGTGAAATGTTGTTAGCCTAGACAAAAATTGAGCGATGAGTGAAACACTAAATTCCCTTGTGATGAAGGCAGTTGTTTGAATGTGGTGATCTCCCTTTTGTATGTAACTTGGATCCCCTGCTTAGATTAATGATTGTTTGAATGATGAAATTTTTAAATGTTCAGAATAAAGGATTGTGGGGATTACTTTGCTTGAAAGGGGGGAACATTGAAGAAAACTGTTTTGATGTTTGCTTGAAATTTGTGCAAAGTTGATTGAATCCTTAAGCTTGCCATGTCTTGAGTCTTTTTGATTTTTGAGTTTTAGTTTGCTTGGGGACAAGCAAAGTTTAAGTTTGGGGTATTTTGATAAGCCTCTGGCTCATCTAGTTTTATGGCTAGTATGACCAGGGTTTTGTGCTAATTATATCTCATTTTCACCCAAATTAGACTTGATTGTCCTTAAGCAACATTTTGAGTCATTTAAGTAGTTTTAGGTTAATTTAGCCAGTTTGTAGTCAAATAAAGCACTTATGGCTATTTTATTGATTTCAGGTTAACTTAGTAGTCAAGAGAATAAAGAAACAGGTAAAATTCTAATCCTGGAGATGTTCGCCCCGCGAGTGTATATTCGCCTCGCGACCCTGAAACCAGCCTGAGCAGCAGAAAGTCATCCTCTCTGGTTCGCCCCGCGACTCCTCTTCTCGCCTCGCGACCCTGAACACTGATCGTTCCAGAAAAATGCAAGATTTCTATGTCGCCTCGCGAATCCAAGTCTCGCCTCGCGAGATTGAAGACCAGAAGCCATGACTCTTCCATTCCTCGCCGCGCGAGCCATACTTCGCCCCGCGAGAAGACAAAACGTTGCAGACTCTTCAGAAGATTCGCCTCGCGAGTAGGCGCAGTTCTTGAATACTATAAATGGCTGTTCTGGGCAGATTAGAGAACAACCTTTGATTCTCCCTTGTTTTTACATATTTTCTGTGTGTTTCGTTTTTCCATGGAGAACTAATTTTCTTAGATTAGTCTATTGTAATCGAATTCCACTACACTTGAGGTTCTTGTAATTCCTGTTTTGTATGCTTTTCTCTTTTCAATGCTAGGCTATATATTTCTGTTTGCTTAATTCAGGAGTGTATAGTGTTGTGTTGATTTATTTCGGTGATGTTATGTTCCTATACTTAATCGCGTTTGCTTAATTCGCGTGTGTTCAATTCGTGTTCGCTTAGTTCACGAAGGGCTTAACCCCGTTTGCTTAATTCGGGAATAGGAACATATATCTGTAGTAGTGATTTCACTTGTTAATTGTTGCTACAACCGGGAGGGGATTAGAATCTGCTTAGGGCTTGGAATTTACATGAACCGATGATAGTTGGGAATTCGAGAACAGTAGATTAATCGTTTTTAGCTATTTGATAATCTTTTAAACTGCTCTGTTTTATTGCTGTTTTTGCATTGTTTTCCATTTGAATTTCAAACCAAACCCCTCCCAAAACTAAATTTTGTGGTAAATAACAAGTCAAGAGTCCTTGTGAGACGACATCCGAGTTGTCGCTTCCTAAACTACAGTTTTATAAACCCGCTTGCTTTTTGGCGCGTGCGCGACAGCGCGACCAGTGATCAATCAATTCACATGGATGAAGCATAATAAGAGCCAAATCTAAAGCAAATTGAAATTAACAAAAAGGGAAAAACATGAATTCATCACATAAAACAAGTCTTGGACATAGCCCCAATTCCTAGAAATAAAAAGACTACTCAAGCATTGCCATGTTCATAGCAATCTTGATTAACAAAAGCATAAAAATCCTAAGAGAAGAGAAGAAATGGAGAAGAAGATAAATCCTAATTTTTGCCAATTGGTAGCAGCCAAAATATCCCTATTTTCGAGCCTAAGAGTCCTATTTATAATGTAGGTTAATTTGGGATTAATGAAATTACAAAATCAGATAAAAAAAAACAAATCAAAATCCCAGATTTTACGCGTCACTACTGTGATGGCTGTCACGGGCAGGCCTTGATCAATTCTGACTTGGAGAGCTGCTTCACTAATGGCTGTCACGGCCAGGCCGTGATGGCTGTCACGACCAGGCCGTGACAGGTTCTGACTTTTGCGTTCTTCTTTTTCTTCAGCCCTATGCGATCATGACCGTGATGCTTGTCACACCCAGGCTATGATAGTCTTTGTTTGACTTAATTTTTTTGTTTTTCAAGTTCCATCTTCAAGCAAACTCCAAATCAACTGGACTTATGCATTTTTATCATCAATTCCTACACACAAACACCACAAAACCACCTTACCCGTTCCAAGGTAAAAACTAACAAAAATCAAATTAAAAATGCCTAAACTACATGAAAATGCATGCAATATGATAAAGAAATATGATGTGAAATTACATTCATCAAAAGACTGAAGTATCTTTGTTTTTTTTTTTTTTTTATCTATGTTTATATATGTAAGTATATCGTTACAGTGTAATTAAGCACTAGAAACAAAATTTATATATTGCTAGTTTACTTCGGGTATGCTTTCTACTGCTGGTTTCCACCCTTGAGACCCATCATCACTTTTTGTAGACAAATCTTCATCACCACCACCATCTATTCCCTTTTCACCATGAACAAGAGATAACATCTTTTCAGTCCCTCTCTTTTGCAAGTGCAACATATCATGCAGTTCTTGCTTGCTAATAACAAGCTTAATCCTAACCACACTACTAATTTCCTTGACACCTTGGACTTCTGGATTCACAAACCTCACCTTCTTGCTAGCTTTCAGTGACGACAGCGGCAACAGAGGTACTAGGTAGTATAATTGTTCACTGAGCATTTTGGTGTTTGACTAAAGATGCTTGAGGACTGGTAGTGGGTCCGATACTGCATGGCCCCAATGCTCCTTTACATGCAACTATAACCAAATAATCAACGCCTCCTCAAATAACACCATATAACAAAAATTCCAGATTCAGTTCTCAGATGCCATGTTCATTATTCAGTACAGTGAACACCGATAATGTATGGTCTGTTGCTCTGCTCATTTCTTCATATGCAAACGAGAAGTGTCTCTCGAATTCGCTTTTAACAAGGGGCTAACAAGTACATCTTGCTTCGGCCATTTGCGACTGCACCAAGCAAAACGATGAAGACAAAAGCAGACTTTCATGCCAACACTGTAGCGGCTGTTTCAACCTCAAAGGCTACTGCCCTCCGACGGCCTCCACAGCTTCGTTGCCTCTTTTGGTTCATGTGGGCGGAGTACATGTTTATCACCAAAACAATGACTTTTAGTGTAATGTCTTTCTCTCTCATTGCCACGTGGCAACTGACGCAAATGATACAAATTAACCCATTCAACAAGTACCCGGTTTTTAGTATCCTGTCTGTCACCGGTTATTGCACCTCGAATCTCAACCGTCCAATAAATTAAGTAATATATCAATGATCCAATTTCATGGAGAACGGATACTCCGAGTTCTCTGTGGAGTATTTTAGACGAAGCTAGAAAATAGGGTTGGTGTATAAAATGTTATTGGTTAATTAATAGCAGAAGAGAATGAGAATCCATCAAACACAAAGCATAAATAGTTGTTTAGTAGACGAAAATCTGTTGTCACATATACTATGTTTAAAACATTACATAAAATTTTAACCCGATAAATACTATAGGAGGGGCGGGACAATGAGAGACCACATATTTTCAATAGTGTAGCCAATAGTCCGTCCCGTTGAGTTGATTTGAATTATTGATCCTATACTCTGACCGTTATTCATTTTTATATATACATAAATGTATATATTCCCTTCACATCAACGCGCTTTCTCTCGTTTTTCTCTTTACTTGCGTGTTGTGTCCTTAACAGCAAAGTAAGAGTTGAATGAAGAAAGTGATTGGTTCGCACTGACTCATTCGTTCGTTCCATCTCTTTAACTTTCCTCTATCACTGTCACTTTTAATTTCCTGATTCTGAGTACTGAGCTTGTTTGCTTCCTTCAAATGGTTTTGGTTATTGGTTTGATCCTCTTCGGGTTCGGTCTCGGGGTTGTGGCTGTTGTTGCTGCTCAAGCTCTGGCACTGTTATGGATCATGAAACGCATGCGTCGCAAGATCGATGTAGACCAACCCAAAGCCCAACTAGGTTCTACTGCAGAGCTTGATCCTCGCCAATCCCTCTACTTTGCATTCAAAAAACAGGTCATTCTTAACAAATTCAAGTTCAAATTCATGAGATACTAAATGTTACTTGTGTTATGGCTTTTAGGGTCTTTGTGAAATTGCACAATGGAAATGGCTTTGCATGATGAAGAATATAACTGATTATGAATATTTTTGTGTTTCTCTACTCTCTTACTAACCCATTTGTGCTTCTGTTAATTTATGCCTCGATTACTGATTATGTCACGATTAATTACATTCATTTGACTGAAAAATATATGGATGAAAACTTTGGTAAATAATTTTCTGATTCACCTAGTGTATGGTTTTCTGTTAGGTTTTAATGTTACCAAGTTATAGATTGAAAAGCTTCTCTGGGAGAAGGGTTACTTGGGATTTTGGGCTTTATATGTTTGTATATGTGTATAAAGGTTGGTTCCGCAAAAACTACCTGTTTGATCAGTTCTTAGTTAATTTTTTTTATGTTTTCAAACTCTTAATCTTATTAGCTTTGCCTTTCAGGGTGTGGTTTGGATTCTAGAATCAGAAAAAGTTTCAAAATTCTGGCTGGACAAACCATCAAGAGAGCAAAAAAGAAAGAAGGAGCTCTTGGAGGTTTCCCCTGTTAAAATGTATGGAAAAATCAAGGGCCGGTCTCTTATTCTGAGAGAATCTGATGGTTCACAGATAACTGTTGAACTCAAGGGTTGCACAACTCAAGCTGTGTCAGCATCAAGCATTTCTTCAAGAAAATGGTAATGTCGTCTGGAAGTTATTTTTATTCGCTGATTCTTTCATTTGGGTTCAGTGGCAGCATTATTGTGACCAGCTTTTGACTTTTAATTCTTATTTGTTATCAAGGCTGCACAAGTTCCCAATAAGTGGCGGGGAGTATCCAAATTTCCATTTCCCCTTATTTTTCTCTCGCCACTTACTTTTTGTTCTCCACTCCTATCTCCACCACCTTTTATCCTAACTGCACAGAGATATACAAATGCTACTTTCTTGTATGAATGTAAAGAAAAGAAGTGACAATTCTCTAACAGGTGGCAAGAAATTACCATAGTGAATATCATTCTCAACTATGCCTAATATCTAGCTAATTAAATTTCTTCGAATATCAAGCTATAATACTGCGGAATCACTGATATCATCCTTGAGCAGTATTACAATTTGCAGAAAGTCTTACCCTAAATTGATTACACTAGAGTCAAAGTTCCTCTTATGTAACTTCTTTTTTGTTCCTTTCAAAGGGGAACATGTTGAAGTGCGTATTATTTTGGTCCAACAATTGATTCACAGCCTAGAAAATGGGTTTCCTTTTTCCAAAACCTTCTTGATACTTATTTTAACATGGGGAATATCTTTCTCTTCGTGTCTGAAAGGTAATCTCTTAGTTAGTTAGTTAACTAGTGAGCTAGTTAGTAAGAAAGTTAGTTAGAGGTGTGAGATGAGAGGCTATATATAAATAATAGAAAGGAGGGGTTAGGGAGGGTATCTTTGGTTTAGTAAGGAAATTGGAGTGGGAGAGAGCACCAGGTCTCTCGAATACCTGGACTGTAATAGTTCTTTTTCAATCAATAAACACCATTTCTTCTGTAGTCTGATCTAGTTCCTGTCAGTTCCTTGCCCACTTCTTAAAAAAGGTAATTGTGGTGATTTGGATTTTGGCCTTTGGGTATCATATGTCAAATAATATTGGAAACATTAACTTTTATTTTCACTATTGGTCATTTTTTGGAGGAAATTAGGTGCTTCAAATTCTTATATGATTGTTCATAAATCGTATAGGGCAAAGAAGTTCCCCATCAAAGTGGAAAGCAAGACCTCTGCAATATACAAAGGAAGCAAAATTCTCTACATATATCTTGAAACTTCGTGGGAGAAAGAAGCATGGTGTAAGGCCCTCCATCTGGCTTCATGTGATCAACAGGAAAAAATCAAATGGTTCACCCAGCTGCATGAAGAGTTTCATAGTTATCTGACATCCTTAAATTCTGTGTATCATTATGTTATCAAACCATCAGTAGGATCAAGTGTTGAGGCAATAGAAAGGGCTAGTAAGCCTGATGGTACTTCCTCGAAGGTTCGTCAATTCTTGAAAAAGTTTGCAAAAAGATCTTCTCGAGTTGGTTTGGAAAATAAATCAACTTGGACTTCATTGCCAGGCATTGAAGAGAAAAAGAACACTGAAAAGCTTCGTGCTTACAAAGATGCAATTTTAGCTGCTGGCTTCATGAAAACTGCTTCAACAGCAAAGCAGCTTAAATGTTCTTCGGTAGATGATGCTCCACCATTATCTTCAAAGTCATCTCATTCAGGAAGCCAGGGTCATCACTCTATCATCTCTGATGCTGATGCTGATGCTGACGAGAAGTTTGGTATCGATGAGGGGACATTATGTTGGAATATGTTGATTTCGCGACTCTTTTTTGATGCCAAAAGCAATGTGCAGTTGAAGAGATCCATGCTAGCAAGGATTCAGGTTTAAGCTTTTCCCATTTGAAGTTTATATGTTTGAGTGTGAGTCTGTTTAAATGTTGATCTCTTGTAAATAAATAAATAAATAAATAAATAAATGTTGATCTCTATTATTTGTTTACAGAGAACTCCCCACAGCAAACTTCATTTCATTATGGTTTATGAGATAAATGATGGTTGTGTCTATTTCTTTTACAGAGAACATTGTCCAATATGAGGACTCCCAATTATATTGGTGAAATCATCTGTACTGACATCAATACTGGGAATGTTCCACCTTGCATCAATGGAATGAGGGTTCTTCCTATGGAAATGAGTGAGGTATGGGCTTTAGAAGTCGACGTTGAATATTCCGGAGGTGTAGTACTAGAGATTGAAACAAGGGTTGAAGCTCGTGAACTAGAGCTCCATAGAGGGTCAGGGGACTCAAATCCAGAGGCAACCAATGTTGGATCTGTCTCATCTGATATTTTTGAAGGTTTTGAATATTTAAAGCAATTGAATCTCACTGAAAGAACAAATGATTTACAAGAGCAAAAAGAAGATGGTGATTGGGACACTGGTTAGTACATGGGTCCTATCAAATTCAATTATTTATATACTTTCTGAATCATATCAAATCCAATTATTTGAGAATTTTCTCTATATCTGATCAAATCAATATTTATGCTCTCTCTTGTTTTCAGAAAATTCACTTGAACATAATTGGTTGTCTCAGGATATCTAATATGTTTGCCCCCTTATATCACACCACTTTCTAGGATTGTCAGTGCATCCAATTTTTTCTGTAATTTCCACACTTTATAAACCAAGTTTACAGGTAGTTGGAGAAGACGGGGCATCTTCCAAATCCAATAAAGATTATCCACCTCTAGTGCTTTTGTATGACTTTATAAGTTTTTCCAATTACAGCAGTGACAAGGAAATTGTGTGGTTTACTGATTTTTATTGTAGTTTTATTTCCCCTAGAGGATACCTTATTGGCTCCTTTTAGTTCTGCTTTTCTCCTTGAATCATAAATTTCCAAAACGTGGAGGAGGGAGTATAAATAGTTATCATAACTAGGGTGTTGTACAAACTATAAAGTATTTAGCTTGATAATGTGAATGCGTATCTTGTTTTTCTCTAAGCAGACTTGTCTAAGAGCACCATATCTTCCGCAACTCCTGGATCAAGATGGAAATCGATATTAAATTCTGTTGCCAAGCAGGTTTCACAGGTATTCTCTCTTTATTATTCCCACCTTTCCCACCTTTATTCCATTGGTTGCTTCTTCCTGCTACACCTTTGCACCCCATTTTCAGTATTGGACTTCTGCAGATTTTAGCAATGTTGTGTGGTTGTATTAAATAGGTATATCTCTCAATTCCTTTGTGCCTCTTTGAAGGATTAAATAATATGCATGACTTGCACAGATCAGTTAATAATAGTTCAGCTAAATTATGTTTTTTGCTATCATATATTTTGCTGCACAATCTTGTTATATAATTCTAATCTATTTGTGCCTATAACTTCTGGTTTGAGTAAATTAGACTAACCTCCCCGTGAGGTTTGCCAAACCTGTGCAGAGACCCATCTGGTGTTAGAAATTGTACTGACTTTTCCCTATTGTAACTTCTTTATCAGATAGATACCTCCTCTTTGTAATTTTTTTCCAGACACTTATCCCCTGTGCAAAATTTTCCGTACACATATACCCCCTGAAAAATCAAATTCAATGACGGTCTTTGTATAATATGATACTAGAGGGGGTGTTTGCTTAGGTTTTATTAACTTAAATGAGTCCAGTTTAAGTTACTCTTATTTTGAATGGTTTGTTCACAATAACACAGTACTGGAAATTATTACTTTAAGGAAATTCAGACCAAATCTATAGTGATTGATTTTCATTTGCTTGCTAGCATTGAAAACCCGTGCGTGAATGTATGCAATGAGAAGCAGTTGCATTAATGAACATTTATGTCCTAAAGTAGGCATGCGATTAAACAATGGCTCTTGAAGGTTCTGGAATTTCAAAGGCTTTGTTAGATCTGAAACCATTGCACATTTTCTACTAAACTTTTCCTTCTTCCTTCTACCAAAACCTCAAACAAGGCAACCCATAAACAGCTTATCTTATAGAGAAGGAATTTGGTTTAAGTAAATTTTACTTCTGCTTTTAATAAATTTTGGTGCACATATCTCTCTGAATTTCATGATGCCTAAGTTAACTAATGTGCATCGATTAATGTCGGTACTTGCATAACCTCTTTTTGGATTTTTGATAATATACAAGGCCATTAGAAAGGTGCAGAATATTGCAAATGTTGTCCTTCAGCGTTTTCATTTTGATTGATGCACATAGAGACTCATTTAAATATATTTGATAATGTGCTGATGTTTTATTACTGTATCTCCTCTATCTAGTTGTCAGTTTTATAGACAGCTAGAGCTGTTTTATTCTCGAGTAACGGATTATTTCTTATCAAAAGGTTCCTATCTCTTTGGCGATAAGCGTGGCCTCCCTCAGAGGGACATTGCGTTTGCATATAAAGCCACCTCCCTCCGACCAATTGTGGTATGGTTTCACATCAATGCCAGATATAGATTTCAACTTGGAGTTGTCTATTGGAGAGCATAAGATAACTAGTGGGCACTTTGCTTTATTCCTGGTCAATAGGCTAAAGGTAAGATACCTCTCATTCCATTAGATTTATAACTTCTGGAAGAATTAGAGTTGAAGAATACTCTTTCCCTGCTGTTTCTTTTCAGGGATTTCAAGATTCAAATATTTTGTTAATTCCCATGTCTTTTTGTTTAAACTATTTAGAAATATTTTACATATACCATCAGTATGGGTACTTTATATACAAAGAGGATAAATCTTTTGGAAACAACTGAATAAATTTTCTCTCTCTCCTCTCAATTTATATGGACATACTTTTAAGTGCCTAAATGTTCTCTCATTATAAACGTCTACCTTCCCCTTAAGTGCTGGCCATGGAACTCTGGCTTCGTTAATATCTATTTCTTCTTTTGTCTGGGTGCTAATAACCAAACTCAAGTTTAATTAGCCAAATAGTGTACTTTAACATGCTAACAATAATTAGTTAATTCAGTTGATAAGCAGTTAATGAAATAATTTTACAATTATAATAGTTTTACGATTAACTAGTTGAGACATTTGAAGTATATTATAATATCATATATCTACCCTTGCTCATCTACTTGTTTGGATCATATAAATGACATTTGCTAAAGTGGCATAATGTGATTCACCAAAAAGAGTACCATAATTTTTCTCTATTATCTAAACTTGTAGGGGGGATTGGGTGGACCCCACCGAAAATTGGACCATCCTTCCCTAAAAGTAGGAGGATAATGTGGCTGTTATGCCTTCAAAATTTGAGAAGTCAAGGTTCCTTGTTTTATTTTTCTTTGGAGTTTGCTGAAGAAGAGTTCAAATTTGAGAAGTCAAGATGCCTTGTTTTCCTTTCCTTTGGAGTTAAGATACCTTGTTTTCTTTTTCTTTGGAGTTTTCATAGAGGAGTTCAGTGTTGTTTTCTCTCCGTAGTATCTTGTCTCTTCTTTAACAAATGCCTGCTTTTGTTGACATATGTGTGTGTATGTTTATGTATGCACCAATTAGTTGTGAATTGTTGACATCCTTAATCTTGTGTATTCTTATGACAAACTAAGAGATATGTTTAAAGTTATATCTCTTTAGAAAGGACGAGCTTTTACTTGCAAACTGAAGTTAATTTTGCTTGTGCAGGCAGCAATTCGGGAAACTTTAGTTCTCCCAAATTGTGAAAGCATTTGTATCCCATGGATGTTAGCAGAAAAAGATGATTGGGCTCCTTGGAATGTTGCTCCATTCATATGGACTAACCAAGAACTTGGGAACAAGACTTCCACTTCAATTGATACCAGTATTCAACCTTCTGGTCGTGTGGAAGCTAGTGCTAGCACCGCAAGCAATGGTCCTGAGAACGAACACCAAAAACCAAAGAGTGCTGAATCTAGTCAAGAACCAGCTAGAAAATCAACAGATCCTCTTGAACTTCCATTAAGTCCCTCTGGTTCACTAACACTAGAGAGCAGCAAAAGTTTGGAAGAACTGGCAACGTCTTTGTTAGAGAAAGACGAACCACAAGAAACTGGAGATTTGAAAGAATTTAAGGCACCTTCGTTACAGGATGACAGACAACATGAAACTAGAGAACAGAATATGGAGGATAATTCACAGTGCCAGTCACTACATAGAAGTGCGGCGATGGAGAAACAAAATGATTATATGGAACAGGAAGATGGAATGCCAAAGAAAATGGGGAGAAAGGAAAGGATGCTTGATTTGCGAAAGAAGATGGGTGAGAAATTAGAAGAGAAAAGGCGTCATATTGAAGAAAAGAGCAGGCACATTGTTGAGAAGATGCGAGGACCATGAGAAGTATAAACCAAGTAAATGGCAGAATGCATATACGTTGTTCATGATTGGTTGATCATGTCAGAGACAAGTGCCATTCATACAACAGAAAATGTGGGGTATCAAATATTGTTTCGTTCATAAGATGTACATTTTCTAGTTGCTTAGAAGATCAAATTGAACTAGATATAGGTCGATCGTAGCACAGAAAAGATTGCCAATGCATGCCAGGAGTTTAAAAATACGTTGCATAGTTCTGTTGTAAATTTGCAGTACGATAGAAAATTCATCGGAGTTTTATATAGATTATAGACTCATCTTCAGGTGGTTGCAATTAAAGGAAGGAAAACACACAATTTTTCAGAGATGGATTTTGAAGGAAGAGATTTGGGAGGCATAGGAGAGTGCTAATGATACGTGAAAGGGATGACTAAAGGGATTAGGAAGATAGAAAAAGAGACGTTCAGTGAAGCAAAGGGCTTCAGACCTTGGATAAAAAAATCTTGGTGGTGGAATGTAAGCGTGCAAGAGATGGTTAGGATTAAAATGGAGCTTTATAAAGCTTCACCTCTATGTAAAAATGAAGAGAATTAGGGAAAATATGAAGTAGCTATGAAAGATACTAAGAAAATAGTAAAAGAGAAAAAAGCTAAAGTGTTCGAAAGGCTATGCCAATCTTTAGGCACCAAACATAGAAAAAGGGAATATTTAAAAGCTTGTTGAAGATAGAGAAATGAAGACGATACTTGCATCAAGTGAAAAACATTGTGTTTGATATGCTTTCAGGATCATGCTTGTTAAGTGATCAAGACATAAGAGGCAATAGAGATTAAAAGGCTTATTGTATTGAAATCAAGTGGGCGTCAGTGCACCCAAACTGCAAATACAAATAATAGGAGCTCAATGACAATTTGAATTATACATTTATTCTTCTACTTCTAGTTGAAAAATAATTTGATGCTTATTCCTAGTTCCCTCTAAGGAACATTGAATGGTTGTCAAGACAGCTTTGAGCTTTCATAAGTGGAACTCTGGCTTCTCTTATTTATCTTCTTCTCTGTCACTCACTGGAAATTAACAGCTTTGTGGAGTCAGGACATACGTCTTACAAGCATGTGATTCTAATTCAGCAGAGATTTCTCCCTGAACCGATGATTGTGTTGAGTGCTGCACATACATTACACAAAATAAAAAACATTGGTATCTCAATTAATGTTCTGCACTGCAAAGAACAAAATAAGTCTATGTATCTTACAGCCCATAAATCTCTAGCATCAACTTTGGTTCCTCCTGGTTCCAGGCCTATGTCAGACCATGATGCAGTCACTGTTGCTTTTGATGAACTTCTATTCCATAAAACCACTGCTATCTTGTGACCACTGAGAGGACCTGACCACACCTGCCACATTACCTATCTATTAGGAAGCTGTGTTTGAGAAATTTCATATACATTAATAACATTATGCATATGTATATGTAAGTGTACACACATTCACAAATGATTTTGACTTTAGGGGCGTAATTTTTTTGAATTATATAGTTTTAGTTGTATAACTTGTATGGCACTTAGAAGTAGTTCGGTAACACTATTCACAGTTTTGTAGTGAAATATGAAAGCATAGATAGCATTATAAAAATGGTGAGAATCTGAAAAACAAAGACAGCCACCAAAGAAAATGGGAAAAGAAGAAAATTACCTCCAGACCATTGTCATTTTTCACTTTCTTTCCTTGAACTCCTAGTTTGTCTGCAATACCACAAGAAGATTATAAGTTTCAAAGCATTCTCTATTGAATAAATCATTGCTTTTGTCTTTCGAGAAATCCAGGAATGTTTATTTCTGTTCATGCCTTGGTTTACTGCAATAACTTCCGGGTTGCTTATCAGTTCATGTGTGGTGTTGTCCATTGCTCGAATATCACAACCAACCAATAAAGGAGCCTATTATATATACAAAAGAAAATAGTTAAACATCAAGCTACATTTTTCTTAATGCCAATGTCTCAACAGCAAAGTGTGTATATTTTGTTTCATGTCACCTTAGCTAATGCCCATATGCTGAAATGGGCACGATATTCTTCTGTGGTCATGCCTCCATTTCCAACTTCGAAGATGTCAGGATCTAGTATGTGCCAAAAAGCAATGACATATACCAAGATCTAATATCTAACTTTGAAATTGCTGTAATTGCAATCTTAAGTTCTAACATAACAATCAACTATGTAACTAGTAGTGTGGTTAATTACCATTCCATCCTCCAGGTCCAGCATAAGATGCCCACTGGTCATTTGCATCTGCTATAGAAGTCATGCTGTGGAGGGAGTATATAAAATTAGTTCTTCATGAGGAAAATGAAGAACATAAAACTAAATGGAAATACATATTGAAAATGAATTCTTTAGAGCTGATAATGATTTATTTATCATGTTTCTCCAAAATATGCTACTCTTCAACAATTATCTTTGTCAAGAGTGCTCAGTAAAGTATGAATGTGAAATATTATTCATACTCACCTATGCCAATTGTCTTCAATATCTCCTGTTGTTCTCCAACTATTTCCCACACTTTTGCCCCAAGTTGCTGGGTCTTCCCATCCCCTATGTTTTAAGAAAATTAATCATGAACAATACAGTTTCTGGCAAATTAGTTGGATATAATTAAGGGTAACACTTCAGTAGCCTTAAGGTGATGTAACAGAAAAGATGGTTAACTCAAGTTACATAAGTATAGCAACAATTATGAGTTAACCATATTATAACATAGGCTTAATTGCACTTTGGTATCCGAGGTATTACAATTGTGCGATTTTAGTCCTCCTAGTTTTAATTTCGACAATCAAGTCCCTCAGGTATTATGATTGTGCAATTTTAGTGAGGTCAACTTGATAGCTTTCATGACATTCTTATGTGACATTATTGATATCTCTCACACTTTAATGGGCACGTGTACATCACATTATTATAGGGGTCTAATGTTTCTATGTAAAGAACATTTCTCAAGAGCAGCCCTAAATCAATCCCACGTGTGACACATACGAAACTGACGTTAAAATTTGTACAATTGTAATATCTGAGGGACCAAAATTGTACAATCGTGATATCTAGGGGACCCAATTGGCATAACTGGAACTTCGAGGATCAAAACTGCACAATCGTAATACTTGGGGGACCCAATTGGTGCAATTGTAACCTCATGGACCAAAATTGCACAATCATGATACTTGATTGACCAAAAATACAATCAAGCCTGTAACATATCACATGGTGATATTGGTATTATTAAGGGGTATTGTAGAAGTAAATGGGATACTAATCTTACATTTTTATCCTGTATGAAGAAAACAATGAAACATCATCTCTAATTTCACTCACCATTCACACATTGAGAAGAAGATTGGCCTTCCAGTTTTTAATAAAGCTTGACTCATTGGTGGGTACCTGTTTGACAAATGTCTGAGTTGCTGGTTTCTTTTTTATAAGCAGTTTAGATACTTAATTATTTGCAATTGATGGCCATAAATACCTTTCCTTGGGGCTTATACCATTATTCTCACAATTATCATACTTCAAATAGTCAACTCCCTAAAGTAACATTATTCAAACCAGATGTTAGTTAAAGTACTGTATAAGATGTAAGTTGAAACAAATGCAAATTAATGATTTCCAAATGCATGCATCCTACCCAGGAAGCAAATGTTTTTGCATCTTGTTCTTCATGTCCTAGTGATCCAGGCATACGTTTACTGCATGTTTGATTTCTGCAGGGAAGTTGTAATTAAGCGATCAGAAATGCTTGAATAATAATGGGACATGGGCAAGAATGGAAGATCAAAAATGTTCAAAGGGTAAGTTTAATGTTTTGATATACCCAGCATCTGAATAGATCCCCAACTTTAAACCTTCCCTGTGAACATAATGAGCTAGAGCCTTAATTCCAGAAGGAAATGTTGAAGCCTTGGGGACCATTTTCCCCTAACATCATATTTTATATTTGTCAGATATATTGAAAATTAATATTATAATCTACGGAATTTAAATTATAACTTGGATTTATTTGGATTGAAAACAAAAAAGAAACAAATATATAAATGGAGAGACAACATATATAAGACAGCTGAAAAAGATTAATGGAGAAAAAAGAACATTAAAATTAATGGTGTCAAAACTTAACAACATTGAATAATGATTACCTGGGAGTCTCGATTAAGCTCGGCCCAACAATCATCTAAAAATCATGCAAAGTAACATAATTAAAATTTCCCCCCTCAAATAAAACATGAAGGCTTATCCGGTAATATTTCTTTTTTGGCATTAGTTGACAATTACTAATTGATATAAATATGTCTCGCTTACTTGAAATATAGAAAAAATGGAATTTAATTAATATGAATTGTCACTTTAAAGATATTTTATATAGTCAATCAATCAGAATTTGACACATCAATGAAAATGTTGACTCTTATATCATGATTTTTAATTGATTGCCAGTTTGAAAATTTGTTAACTTACAATACATACAAATTAAACTCATAAAAATATATTTGGATTCATATATATTTTAATAATTAGTACTCCCTCCGGTCAATAATATAAGCAAAAATTTCCAAATTTTTTGGTCCAAAATATAAGCAATTTTCAACCACTTTCATCTTATTTAATGAGTTTATTCTCAAAATATCCTTCATTTAATATAAATTTTGTTTTCAAATGATTCCTTTTATTCTCAACAACACAAGCTTAATAAATACGAAGAAGGGTAATTTAGGTAATAAACTTAATTTTTTATTCCCAGTGATTTTTTTAAATGAGATCAACTAACTACCTCAACATGTGTGTTTTATTCAATTTTTGTTTATAATAGTGACAGGAGGGAGTGTGTGGCTAAATATTAATAACTAATTATTAAAAGTGTCGGTACTGATCTCTTAAAAATAATAAGTGCTGAAATCCCCATAAGATATTGATACTTTGCAAATTAAAGGATATTGCTAATAAAAAAAGGAGTAAGTCTATATTGGAAAATTAATTACAATACTTATTGAGATATGAAATACATAATTTTTAATACAAATTTATCTTCTTTTTTTTATTTTTTAACTAGTGTCCTTAACCGCTCATCTACTCCTCTTTTCCTTATTCCTCATCCACCGGAAGGGGGTGGTTTTGGGTCATTTTTGGGTCGGGAATCATCCATCTACATCGTTTTCTCTCTTTTTTTTATTATCTAAATAAGTGGTTTTTCCATATAGATCTGGTTTTTCTTTTGTGTTTTTCCGTGTTTTTGTCGTTTGCGTATGGCGGTGTTTTGATCGTCGTCTTGTTGCGGCGTCGTTTGGTTTCCCGTCTTGTTGCTGTGTTCGTTTGATTCTTATTGGCAGATCAGCTTCGATCCATTATAGATTCAATCAAGACTTGGGCGTCAACGTTACAGATCCGGAGGCATGGGTATTCCAGTCACTTTGATTTTGTCACATTTGTAGGCATTTTGCCGTGTTATACTATTAACTTGGGTGCTGTGAGTTTGTTCGCAGATTCATCCTTTTCGGTTTTTAGCGATGTTGAATTTGTGTTGTTTTCGATATATTTTACCAATTTGAATGAATGAATTTTTTTAGTAAAAAAAAAAAAACAAAACTAGTGTCCTTAGGCTTAGGGCATTGATTAACATTTGTCATAATTTTATAAGAAGCATGATAAAAATAAAAGAAGACTATAATTAAAATGTGATTAACTATGCAAAACTTTTTACATCGTTAGTAAATATGAAAAGTGTCACATCATAATTGAGTCAGGCTCTAAAAATGCTCTTGTATGGGTGGAAAGAAAAGAGGAATGACCTTGGAACCTGAGATTTCTATGCAACAAAATGAAAAACCTGCTTCTAGTCCTAAAGAATGTTACTTTTGTACACAAAAACAAAGAAGCTAATGGCTTGACAAATGCTTTAGCAAAGCAAGGAACAAGGAGGGAAGGAACTTGGATCATGTGGAGCTAAAATTAATGGTGTGAAAATATTTCTCAGCTTATGATGATAGAATGTAACAACATGCTGCTAAACTTTTTTATCTTCTCATAAAATGGTTGTGATGTTTGTCACATAAGTAAATTTTAGATGAGGATTTTTTTTTTTTTGCTTTACTGGTGTTTATTGGATTAACAGGAACTAAAGGCTTTCTTGAATCCTTGTGGTATAGCTTTCTGTTTCACATATTACAGGGATAGCAAGGTACATCATGGTTAGAAGAAAATCTGCTATGGGATCAAAATAATTTCAGCAACAAAGAAAATGTAGGGATAATGCAGCAAGGTCTGGCATTTTTCTAGCTGATAAAGGTTGTGTGTTTAGTGGAACTTGTGGTACCTAGCCATGATCCAGCCAAAGAAATATGCACTATAGGTGTGCAAAATTTCAAAGCTGGACATTGATTTTTTACAAAACCATTTTCGGTGCATTAAAATTTGAGAGCAAAATGTCAAATGTGTAGTTGGATGGTGGAGGAGCATGGCTCTATAAATAGAGCTTTTCCCTTCATACTTTCATGCACCAATCCTCACAATCAAAGAGAAGGAGAGTGAGAGAAAAATAGAGAGAGAGAGCCTTAGAGAGAGTTTTCTAAGAGAGAAAATAGTGAGACAATTTATGAGAGTGTTATCCACAAATTGAGGATATAATATTCTTGTATTTTTGTATTCCCATTATTGTTATAGTGGAAGTTTAAGTGGCCTACTGGTCTCGTGGATTTTTCCTTGCTCACATCGAGAAGGTTTTTCCACGATAAAAATTGTCTGGTGTTATTACACTTATTACTTATTTTGAGTTCACATAGGAGAGAAATTATGCCGCCATTTCCCAACAGTGGTATCAGAGCTCTTAGAGCTCTTGGATACTAGGTGCAGAATTCCTAACAATAAGAAAGCATGATTGTTGCTCGCGGCAAAAAGGAAGGCTCCCTGTACATTATGCAGGGAAATATATGCAAGGGAGAGACGAATGTTGCTCAAGACATAACCAAAGAACTGTGGCATAGACGATTGGGCCACATGAGCGAGAAGGGTTTGGAGATCCTCGCAAAAGTTCATATTCCAAAGATAAAAGGGCAACCACTTGAATCTTGTGAAGACTGCCTAGCAGGAAAACAACACAGTATCTTTTAAAAGATCAGATGATGCAAGAAGAAGAAAGTAGATTCTGGATCTTGTTCATTCAGATGTTTACTCAATGTCTGAAAGGTCCATTGGCGGTGCTCAAAACTTTGTTACCTTCATTGATGATCACTCCAGGAAGGTGTGGGTGTATCCATTGAAGACGAAAGATCAAGTTCTTCAAGCTTTCAAGGAGTTTCATGCTTCTGTAGAACGAGCATCTGGAATAAAACCGAAATGCTTTATAACTGATAATGGTGGAGAATACATAGGTCCGTTTGAGACATACTACAAAACTCATGGGATAAGACATGAGAAAGTACCTCCCAAGACACCTCAGATGAATGGAGTAGCTGAGAGGATGAACCGAATGATTGCAGAGAAATTCAGGAGCATGCTATCTCAAGAAAAACTTCCCAAATCATTTTGGGGCGAAGTGAAAATTGCAGTTAAATTGATAAATTTGTCTCCTTCAAGACCTTTAAATGGAGAGGTTCCAGATGAAGTATGGACTGGAAAGAAAGCCTCTTATGGTCACCTGAGAGTCTTTGGGTGTAGGGCATTTGTCCATATTCCTAAAGATGATCAAAGAGCAAAGCTAGATGCAAAGATGAAGGAATGCATATACCTTGGTTCACCAAGAGATGAACTTGGCTTCAGATTATGGGATCCTGCAAACAAGAAGATTGTTCGAAGCAGAGTTGTGGTGTTCTTTGAAGATCAAACGATCCAAGATATTAAGCAATCTGAGAAGCCAAAGCAAAAGATGATTTCTGATTCAAGTCCCATTGTGATAAACAATTTAGGGGGAGATTCCTCAAATGATTGAACATGATCAAGAGAAGCAATCTGATCAGACAGAACAACCTGACCAGACAGAACAAAGTTAGAATCAGATGGCGGGACAACAGATGATGGAGACTGATGAGACAGAACAAGAACCTCAAGTGAGAAGATCAACAAGAGTTAGGCAACCATCAAGAAGATACTATTCAGATGAATATGTCAATCTCACTGATGAAGGAGAACCTCAAAGCTTCATAGAAGCCATTGAGACGAATAAGAAGGAAAAATGGTTGCAAGCCATGAAATAAGAAATACAGTCCCTGGAAGAGAATCACGTGTATGACCAGGTGAGATTACCAGATGGACGAAAGGTGTTGAAAAACAAATAGGTGTTCAAGCTCAAGACTGAAGAGAACAATCCAAACCCCGGGTACAAAGCAAGAATTGTTGTAAAGGGGTGCAACCAGAAGAAAGGCATAGATTTCTAAGAAATATTCTCACAGGTGGTGAAGATGACATCTATTAGAGCAATTCTCGATCTAGTTGCAAAACTAGACTTGGAGATTGAACAGCGTGATGTAAAAACAACATTTCTACATTGAGACCTAGAGGAAGAAATCTATATGGAGCAACCAAAAGGTTTTGCAGAACCAGGAAAGGAACACCTAGTGTGTCGTCTGAAGAAAAGCCTCTATGGTTTGAAGCAAGCTCCAAGGCAATGGTACAAGAAGTTTGATCTCTTCATGACCCAACACAATTTCAAGAAGACTTCCGCAGACCATTGTGTGTTTGTGAAGAACTATGAGAATGGTGAATCCATCATACTTCTGTTGTATGTTGATGATATGCTAATTGTTGGGAAAGATAAGGTGAAAATAGTGTTGAGACCTCATAAGTCTGAGATACATTCTGATGAATGTGCAAAATATGCTAGTTTGGAAGTGTAATTAGGAAAGAGTTTGTAAATAATCTTAGGAATCATAGGGAAAGTGATAGGAAAATACATAATTTGATATGAATAAAGTTTGGATTCATTGGATCTTTATTTGTATGAAAATTATACTCAAAATATGTTGAAAATATGTTGGATTGAAGTCCTGGCGCTCAGCTCTGGAATCGATTGCTCAGCACGGATAGAAATTGAAGAAATCAGAGTGTAGAAAATGGATCTGCTAGCACCCAGCGCTGAGTTCAGGGCGCTCAGCGCCACCAGAAGAAAAGACCCCAGCGCTCAGTGCTGGTATATGGGCGCCCAGCGCCAGCTTTACAGCAAGCCGTTGTTTCACGTACAGTGGAGCTCCCAGTGCAGGCCAGGGGCGCCCAGCACTGGGCGACGTGCAAAAACTCTATAAAAGCACATTTGAATAGAGTTTGAGGGATCTTTGGCTCATTTTACACATTTCTCACCCTGGTTCACCTCATTCTCTCTGCATCCATTGGAGATTCAAGCTTGGGAACAAGATTTGGAGCTTCCATGGAGTCTTCCACACTCTTCCACTCAAGTTTCTTCTTCTCTTCCCTTTCTAATATGAGTTGCTGGATCATTTAGGTTAGGTTAGGATGATTTCAATTTGGAGTTTGATGTAATTGTTGTTTGATTCTGAATTCAATTCTATTTCATTCAATTAGAGTAATTGCTTCTATGCTTAATGCTTCCATTGGATCGATCAACTTTGGATTGATGTTAGATTCAATTTTACAATTGGAAAATTGGTTGTTGGATTGGAATTGAAGTAGATTACCATTGGAATGTGGATTCTAGGAATATAACTCTATTGCAATGCATTCTTATGAATCTCATGCTTAATGTTTGTGCCAATTCTTGAATCACCTAAGGATTAGGGTTCTTAATTGGTACAAAAGGATTATCATCTAAGGAATTAGGGATAAATCTAGGTTAGTGAGTCGAATGTCAATTGAATGGAATGAATTGGAATTTGGATTGAATAAAGTTACATCGAGTGAATAATTGGAGGATTCCGATACCTAACCACTTTACCTATATTGATTTCACTCTTTACTTTTACTTGATTCATTCATTTTTGTGACAACATTAAATTCAATATTCTTGTAGTATTATATAAACATGAAATTCATTAGTTCAAATATCAATTGCCTAAGCTACGTTGATACTTAATCTCAATCCTCGTTGGGAACGATACTTTACTTTCACTATTATTACTTGTCGCGATTTGGTACACTTGCCAAACCATTAACACATTCCATGTGTAGACTCTATAAATTTTGATGATTCCAAATAGATTAAGTATGATAATATTGAACCATATGAAATTACTGACATATCTGATAAGTGTGCAGGAAAATAGACTTAAGGTCACTCGTTTGTTTTATGACCCGTCTACCGTTTGGTAGAGCTCAGTCTTCTTTAGACTCGTCTGAAAAACCACTCATCTGAAAGTCAGTCAAAGACCAAGTAAACGCTCAATCAAGATCTGAATATACTTGATGACGTGGCAAGAAGCATCTGTCTGGAAAAGACTCAGTGGGCCACCCGTCTGCATTTTGGAGTACGCTAGCACCCGTCTAGTTTTGAACTGCACGAGCACCCGTCTAATTTTTGGATTGCCTTTCACCCGTCTAAATTTCCAACACTGCTATGATGTCAGTTTGTGAGAAATAAAGTCCAAGTCACCTTATTAAAATTAAATGCCTTCCTTAAGGATCTCGAACACCTCTGGACAATACCACAAAGGATAAAAAATAAAGAACGTTTGTTTCAAGGTTTTAAGGAATAAACACGCAATCTCTGTACCACAATAGTTACTATTAGTTGTTTTAGTACAAAGTAAAAAGTGCTTTCTGATAGTGAACTGAGTGTTGCACTAAAAGAGGAAAGCTCTCTGCTGCAAGTACAAGAAGCCTGCTGCTACATACTTTGAAACAACCGCTGCTCAGAATAAAGTGTAGTCTTGGACAACCTTGTCAAAGCTCAATAAGAACACTGCACATAAGCATTTACTCTCTTCATTAACTTCTTGATTCTTTCATTGAATACACTTTCAATCATTTGATATTAATTTGCAGTCTTTCATACTTCATATTTATTCCACTCCTTGATTGTGAGCTGAAAGACTTGCAAGTTGTATTAATTACACAAAACCTTTCATTCCTTACTGTGTTGAGCCTGAAGAGGCTAGGTGAGAAAAGAATACTTGTTTGAGTGTTGAGCCTGAAGAGGCTAGGTGTGCAAAGAATATTTGTACTGTAATTTACTCAGTTATAGTGGAAACTTGGTGCTACCAAGAAACTGGACATAGCCCTGTGGATTTTGGGTGAACCAGTATAAATCTCTTGAGTGATATCTCTTTTCCCTTATCTATTTAATTTTCTTAAGTATTATTTGTTTAAGCTTTTAACTTGGGGAGTTGTCTTATGAATATCAAACTCTGTTTTACCCCTTCTCTGTCTGTATGTGTGTTTTGTATTAAATTTAGACGTGTCACTCGTATAAATTTATGTTATCTAAAGTTCTGCTTATTGTGCTTGCAAAAACTATTTTCAAAGTTTCCGAAAAAGTTGGTAAACACAATTCAACCCCCCTTCTTGTGTTAACTTTGGTTATTTCAAATAACTGCTCTCAAGAAGGCATTGAGCAAGTCTTTTGCTATGAAAGATATGGGTGCAATGAAGAAGATTCTTGGAATGAAGATTACTAGAGATCGTTCTAGAAGAATGTTGTGGATGTCACAGGAAGACTTTATCAAGAAAGTTATTGAAAGGTTCAACATGCATAATGCCAAACCTGTGCATGTTTCATTACCTGGTCATCTCAAACTGAGTAAGACACAATGTCTAGGGAATGAAGAAGAAAAAGAAGAAATGAGCAAGGTGCCCTATTCTTCTGCAGTGGGTAGTCTTATGTGTGCAATGATTTGTACAAGACCAGACATTGCTTATGTTGTGGGAGTCGTGAGAAGATTCCTATCGAATCCAGGAAAGGAGCATTGGAATGAAGTGAAATGGATACTACGGTATCTGAGAGGAACTGCCAAAAGCTGCTTGTGTTTTGGCAATAAAAATTTAATGCTTCTTGGATATTCAGATGCAGATATGACAGGAGATGTGGATTCAAGAAAGTCTACATCAGGATACCTAATTACTTTTGCAGGGGGAGCTATCTCATGGCAGTCAAGACTGCAAAAGTGTATTGCTTTAAGTACGATAGAAGCAGAATTCATTGCAATCACTGAAGGTTGTAAGGAGATCTTGTGGATGAAGAAGTTCCTACATTAGTTAGGCCAGCTATTACGACAGTCAGAGCGCAATCCATCTCAGCAAGAACTCGACCTTTCATTCAAAGTCAAAACACATCAACGTAAGGTATCATTGGATCCGTGATGTGTTGGAAAGTAAACTGCTGCAGATTGAGAAAATACACACCAAAGACAATGGTACTGATATGATGACAAAAGCTCTTCCAAAGGAGAAGTTAGAAGTCTGCACAGAAGTTGCAGGCTTAGCATCAACCCCAAACTAATCCAAGGATATTTTCCCTCTGGCTGGAGGGGGAGAATTGTGGGACCTAGCCATGATCCAACCAAAGAAATATGCACTATAGGTGTGCAAAATTTCAAAGCTGGACATTGGTTTTTTACAAAACCATTTTTGGTGCATTAAAATTTGAGAGCAAAATGTCAAATGTGTGGTTGGATGGTGGAGGAGCATGGCTCTATAAATAGAGCTTTTCCCTTCATGCTTTCATGCACCAATCCTCACAATCAAAGAGAAGGAGAGTGAGAGAAAACTAGAGAGAGAGCCTTAGAGAGAGCCTTCTAAGAGAGAAAAATAGTGAGCCAATTTGTGAGAGTGTTATCCACAAATTGAGGATACAATATTCTTGTATTTTTGTATTTCTATTATTGTTATAGTGGAAGTTTAAGTGGCCTACGGGTCCCGTGATTTTTTCCTTGCTCACACTGAGAAGGTCTTTCCATGCTAAAAATTGTCTAGTGTTATTACACTTATTTTACGCTTCTGCTTAATGCCTATTTTGAGTTCACAGAGGAGGAAAATTATGCTAGCATTTCCCAACATAACTATTGCCACTAATGGAGGGTGTTATGACTAGCAGATTATATAATAGTGGTTGATTGTCTTTGTGTGATGTATTTTTGCAAGGGTGCTGTTCATGTAAAGGGAAGGGTGTTAGAAGAGAATTTTGTGACTGTTTTGATGAGTTGTTGTTTTTGATTCAGAGAGGTTTTCGACAGGGGTGTATGACAAAAGGGGTGATGCTATTTGGAACTTTTGTAATGTTTTCTTATCTAGTATTGAGCAAATGATAGTGTGTATGATTATTCTTCAATCCTTCCTAGAAGGTGGGGAGGATAATTATTATGATGCTAAAGCTAGATATTATTAATAAAATTTTACTTATCGGGAAAAAAAGTAACTATAATTTCCTTTTTTTTTTTTTGCTTATAATGGAAGTTTTTAACAATCTTTACAATAGATATATCATGCCATGAATTCAATAATAATACAAAAAATCGTGTTTTACCTAAATTAATATATTTGTACCCCAAAGCAGCAAGGCCCGTTGACACCATTGCATCAGCTGAAAAAAAAAGAAAGAAATATAACAACCCCAAATTAACTGACTCCAAAATTGTAAATATAATAACTTAGGTGAATTCTGACCGGTTGAACATAACGATAGTGAACTTACCTGTTTCTCGAATTAAACTTTCATTAATATCACAGCCAAAGTGGTTCCAGCTATTCCATCTGATCATCAATAATATATTCGTTACCATATATACACTTTCATGAATTTAAGTTAACCAAGTTCAAAATATTCATTTGATGTTGTCACTTGAGACACTTTCAACATAGACTCCTTCTTTTGATACATCAAAAATTTATATATATATAAAAAAGGAAACTTAATCAATTTCTCTTTTTTAAATCTTCTACCAGAGGGATAAAATTGAAATTGAGAGTTGATTGAAATCATTTTAAGGACGATTCTACATTTTTTGAAATTTGAATGTAAGATTAATTTCTTTAAACGTGAAGTGACATAATTAAATCTTCCTATAAATAATATTCAAAGACTTTTTGCTTTGGTCCTCTCTTAGATTCAATGACAAATGCCAGCCATGAGACCACTCACTCGTGGACTAAGGCACATCGTATATATTGGATTCGGTGGGACGACTTCCCACCCATATTTCAGAGCCGATTGAATCGCTTGCTACTCTTGTCAATGTATTAAAAACATTTTTTTTTGGGTTGATATTCACCCTAATTAATCGTTGGGATCGAATGAGCCTCAAAGTATCCTATACGGCTTATTTCATTTGGATTAGTTATGAGATCAATCTCTGAGTCAGTTGTATGGTTAGTAAAGTCTGATCAAGAATTATTGTATACCCAATGATCGAACTCGGGTAGAGTCCGAACGATTCGTCCTTAAGTAACAGTGCGTTAATCACTTACAGTCAAACACTTGGTTTAATGTATTAAAAACATTTGAGCCATATAATAGAATTTTCTAACATTTCATTATTTAGTGTCACTTGAGTATATACTTAATTTTCTTAAAGTAATCGTTATAATTAATAGGTCTTGTTAATGAGTGCCCTACATACATAAAAAAGTTTATACTGAGAATATAGGTTAAACACTTTTCAATGCAATAAATACAAATTTTTTTCATACAAACTTACTTTTTTTTTATTTCTTAAACAATATTCTAAGGACACTTGTTAGCATTCTCTTAATTAATATAATATTAAAAAAGCCATTGTTAATAGCTTTATGTACATAGGTTATACTTATAGATTAAAAAATCATGTGATATCAAAGTTAAGAAAGAGAAAGAGGTAGAGGAGAGAAAAGAAATGATAAATTAAAGAGGCTTACCCCATGGGGGGTGTATTTTCAATGAGGTATCTCCTAACATGCTCTTTGGACATCGACACGGATGTGGTTCTGTTATTCACCAATAAGCGAGCTGCAGATGAAGCACTTGCATTCAAGAGCACAAGGATGCACAAAGCAAGCACCGTCGCTATTGCTAACCTGAAGCTCCAACCCGATGATGAATATTTCATTGCCATATAGTGATATATAAATGTATATAAATATGTATATTTGTGTCAATTAATATATGTTTCACAATCAAGGGTGCTAGCTAAAGAGCGTTTATGTTTATGTAAGCTGAAATAGAACAAGTAGAAGAAATGAAAGATAGCTTTATTGAAAACAGTAAGTATAATAAAAGCAGATATATGTGAAGAAAGGAAGAGTTTGTGAGCTATTTATAGAGAAAGTGTTGAAGTGAGTTTTGGTTTGTCCCAATTTTACGTCCACTAGATGCACATAATAATGTTTATCCTAAATACCCATTCATCATTCTGTTGCTATCTTTTCATTTCCTTTTGTTTTTTCTTAGACAAAAAGACTTTTAAATTGATATCCATTTTGCTAGCGCGGCATATATACAACAGAAATTTCGGCAACGTATGATCGTAATCCGTCTCTCGTCACATGCATGTACATTGTACAATAACAATTGATGAATGAATTCAAGGATTGGGTTGTTGTTGCAACTTGCAGGTGCAAATTTCGATAACAATATAGGACAATTTCTTTTCTTACACTTGAAGTAAAATAACATAAATAATTATAAAAATGAATTTATTATAGAAAAAGGTGTTATGACGGAATTGTGAATTATTAATAAGTTATGCATCAATTATATATTAATTACCATGACAACCAATGTACATGACCATTAGAGTGACAAATTTATCAATTTAGAGGTTTTATTAAAAGGACAACATCTGTTATCCCAGAAAGTATGTCATAATCATGTGTCTTGAATTTTAATTGATCAAATGATTTAAATATCCAATAGTTAATGATAGAAAAAGAGATATGATGTTTCTTGACCATCAGAATCCATGACATATAGAGTTGTGCCACACTTTCCGCGATAGCATATGTTATCCCTTATTGAAGAGCAACGTTTTTATTTTTTCTCTAATTTTTATGGGAATGGAGTTTGAGATGACGTAGAAAATTCTTCAAATGAGAAAACAATTATGGGATAATTTGTTTAGTGTTATTAATTCAGTCAAATTGTTGGATTTTGGACAACAAACAACACATGCCTTTATTCGATCAGCTTACAGGATGATTCAGAAGGAGGATCTTGAATGAGACAGAGGATTCTTCAAAAGATTATGGACTAACTGGATTCCTTTGAAAGTCTTAGTTATCACTTAGAAATTAATATTAGATAGACTTCCAGCAAAAGACTAGTTTATGGATCGAGAACGAGAACTTGCAACAAAATGGCTCTTCTATGCATCATTTGCAACCAATATTTGAAGACAACAAAACATTTATTTATTTATTATTTATTTTTTTTTTTGCAAGCAATTCTCATCTCATACTATGTATTACAAAAAGTGTTATGAGTGGTTTGGTTTAAGATCGCTTTGCCATGAAAAGGCAAAGACCACTTTCTTCACCATTCAGAGTAATTGAAAAAAAGGACTTAAAAGAATCTTGTCAATATGATTTTATCGAAATCAAATAATTTGTTATATAATCAATGGTCATGGATATATAAGGAAGTAGCGCGGGAGTTAATGAAGGTAAGGGCTTGGTTATGGTTAAAAACAATTTTTTATAATATTATGATTTCCTTTTTGGGCTGGTGTTTGAAAACTTTTATATATCTGAAGTCTATTTATAGTAGACAGAAATGTTGATGCATTGTTAGAAACTAAAAGATGGAATACATTTTGTAGAAGGATAGGAGTACTCCTTGTGAGTCCATTTAATAATTAAACTATTTGTTCATAAAAAAAAACTGACTTATTTTACCATATATAATATTTAGACTTAATTGCAGTTTTGGTTCTCATACTGTTGGTCATGTGTGATTTTGGTTCCTAAAGTTTTTTTTCACATTTGGTCCCCTATTTTTCTAATGTTGTAAATTTGGTCCTTTTGTCCATTGTCGGTCAAATTTTCAATGATTAACAGAGAAGAACCATTGCTCTAAGCTCGTAGAACCTCTTGTTGAGCTTTTGTGGTAACAGATCATATGGTGGAACCAAAAAAAGTCTCCCGAAAAGGAGGGACAAAACCAATAAACAACAGAGAGAAATCATTGAATCATATTGAATCAGAGACGCGGAGGAGGGAGAACTTCAACCAGAGGTTCTGTGTGGTTAGAGAGGAGTGGTTCCTCTATGTTGATCATTGAAAAAATTAACAAACATTGGACAGAAGAACCAAATTTACAACATTGAAAAAACTGGGGATCAAACGTGCACGAAACTGCAATTAAGCCTAACATTTATTAAGCAGAGATATGGTAGTGATATACAAAAAGTTATTGGGTGGATCACCATATTTGGTTTCTGGATTTATAAGATGATGCCAAGTTGGTCTTTCGCACTGAAAAATAGGTAAACGTGTCTCCCAAATTGAAAAAAAAAATCTATCAAATTAGTCTACTTTGGCAATATTTTTCAAACATTGGACAGAAGAACCAAATTTACAACATTGAAAAAACTGGGGATCAAACGTGCACGAAACTGCAATTAAGCCTAACATTTATTAAGTAGAGATATGGTAGTGATATACAAAAAGTTATTGGGTGGATCACCATATTTGGTTTCTGGATTTATAAGATGATGCCAAGTTGGTCTTTCGCACTGAAAAATAGGCAAACGTGTCTCCCAAATTGAAAAAAAAAATCTATCAAATTAGTCTACTTTGGCAATATTTTTCAATTGGGTGATCATAATATAATGGACGTTTTTCAATTTATGGGACATTTTTACCTATTTATTAAACGTAGGTACCATTTCAGATACCAAAATGATTATTCACTCCAAAGTTATATCTTTTTCTTTCAACTTGTGTGGAAATAATTAATAGTATTTTGAAAAACAAGTCGTGAATGGTTGTGGACTTGTGGTTATAAAACACTAGTGCAATAAGTGCTTTTTACGGGAACGTTTTACGTCACTTGACCATATGTTTGACGTTAAAAATGAGGCGGTAACAGTTTTGTAAATATTAAATCACTATTTGCGTCAGTTGTTTAATGAACTGACGTTAAAAGAATTATTAACACTTTTAATGTCAGTTGTTTATATAATTGACGTTAAAAGTGTTATTTTTACTTCAGTTAAATAAATAACTGATGTAAATAATCCTATTCATTCCTATCTTTCTTTCGTTGTCATCTCTCTGTTGTCACTCTTAATGCAGATAACTCTATATATAGTGCAGTTTATTTCTAATCTTTTTTTTTTAAACAAGTTTATTTTTAATCTTAATTAATTAGCTTGAATTAGTAAACAAATTCTTGTGAAAATTAAATTAAATAAACACTTAACATAAAACAAGTTATATGTATAATCAAATCGTATCTCATTGAAGCGATTCATAAGTTACAATTAATTACATGATTAAAAGGTAAAAAATTTCTACAACATAGCCCTAAAATATAAAAAAGTTTCTGCTTCAACGTCATTTTCTTCTCAGTCCTGTCCTCAGAAACTCCAATGGATGCATCCCCTCCCTCACTTGAATTCCTTGATGCTCCATCTGAATCCACAGTCACTTGCTGCCAAAGCGGAGTGAAAGGGATGACGGGGATGAAATAAAGTGAGGGAATCGCATAATGTGATTCACTCAACCTTACCATCCATGTAATGTGATTTACTAAACCTCAGAAGTTTTTTGACCATTAAGACAGAAACCTTTAAGTCTAGGTATAGGAAGAAATAACAAAAGTCTCAAATATGATAGAGCCATATTGTGAAGGAATAGAAAACGCACGAAATATAGAGGAAAAAAAGATGGTGTATTACAGACTGATACAGAAGAATGGTACTTTATATAGAGAAGAGAGACTACCTGATTTTCTTCAAAACTGATCTATAAACTTAATGCTCATTAAGATGATTAAGTTACAAGGTGCACGGGTAAGTAGCACAGTAGTCAAAGGAATGAATGTTTTTGCAGAAACTTATACACTTTTAACGTCAGTTGTCTTCAACAACTGACGTTAAAAGTGTTTTTAAAATAAAAAATATAATTTTTTTTAGGTCAGTTGTTTAATACAACTGACGTTAAATAAATGTCTTTTAACGTCAGTTTTTACAAACAACTGACGTAAAATGTTTTTTTAAAGATGGTTTTTGATTATAACGTTTACACCCGCTCGTCTTCTTCACTTCGCTCTGTACGTCCCTGTTCTTCTCTTTTCATCACGCTCACTCTCACTCTCACTCTGCCCTAATCGCGAGCTCCTCTCCACCGCAACCACCGGTAGGGCTTCTTCGCCACCACCGTGAGGTACACTCTTAACCCTAACTCTGTCTTTCCCGCTCATTCTTTGCAGTAACTTGACATCTCTCTTTCCCCTTCCCGCGCACTAACTCTCCTTGTCCCTCTGCTCTCAGTTATCACATCGAACGTTGGCCACCACTCGAGCTCCCCTCCCCACCACCAAGCGAGCACCTATTTCTGGTGAGTCTTTAGGGCACATTTTTTAATTTTTGGTTTTGAGTGTATGTTGAAACTGTAGTCTCTGTAGTTGAAACTTGAAACTATGAGTTTGAGTTGTTTGGAATGTCTCTATTTCTGGTCGGGGGTTTTGTGTTTTCTCTTGTTTTTATTTTGCTATCATGACCTATTTCAAAATGGTAAGAAATTTAGAGTTGCTTGTAGCATGTGACATCAACAATATATTGCTCATTGGAATTCTGTTTTGTTAATTTATCTTCATCTGCTTATTTCTTTTGTCTTAAGAAACTTGAAAATGGTGTAAATTTGAAATAATTTTTAAACGCCTTGCTTGTATATATCATGCTGTCTTGATCGATTCATATGGCTGAGTGGTTATAGTACTAGATATAGCAATAGTCCTAATATGTGTTGTTGCCTGCTTGATGAGAAGAATGATGTGAGATTACCATGGAAATTTTGTTTTAGGCAGTTAGTCAAATAAGATATACATGGTTGACGGGATTTCAAAAACTAGTTTTCAATTAGGATTTTAAAAACTAGTTTTCAATCTCCCGTATTGTCCTTATATTGGATATATGTTTTGTATATCTATAGAACCTATCTAGTTATGGATCGTAGTTGGATGGTTTGTAAACGCACTAGTGCTGAGTATTTGAAGGGGGTGGGAGAATTTATAGAATTTGCTCAAAGGAATGTTCCTAATAGTAATTGAATGTTCTGTTGTCCTTGTGTCAAGTGTTTGAATACGAGGAAATGTACGATGAAGGATATACGTACTCATTTGATTTGTGAAGGGATTTGCTTGAGTTATACAAGATGGATATGGCATGGTGATGTGTTGTTGAGTAGTAAGGCAAGTGTCTCCCAAAGTGAGTTCGTTGACGTAGATATGGAGGATGATCGAGTAGAGGACATGATCCGTGATATTGGACAAGAATCTTTTCATCAAGCTCATGTGTATGATAGGTTGTGCGGTGATGCGGATAAGCCTTTATATCCAGGGTGTACTACTCATACACGCTTGTCGGCGGTGCTAAAATTGGTTTGTGTGAAGGCGAGAAATGGTTGGACCGATAAAAGCTTCACGGAATTGCTTGAAGTGTTGAAAGACTTGCTTCCGGAGGACAACACATTGCCTGACCGTAACTATGAGGCCAAGAAGGTATTGTGTCCGATGGGTATGGAGTATAAGAAGATACACGCATGCCCCAATGATTGCATATTGTACACCGGTGTTCATGAAGACAATCACGATTGCCCCAAATGTGGGTTATCACGATACAAAGTGAAGGGTGGTGATGATGATGATGATCTTGATGATGTGAGAAAAAAGGGTCATCTTACGAAGGTGTTGTGGTATCTTCCAATAATTCCAAGGTTCAAGCGATTGTTTGCCACTGTGAAAGATGCGAAGAATCTTAGATGGCATAATGGTGAGAGGAAACGTGATGGAAAGGTTCGTCATCCTGCTGATTCTATGCAATGGAAGAATATTGATACTATGTTTCCGGATTTCGCCGATGAGCCAAGAAACCTAAGGCTTGGACTTGCTACGAATGGAATGAATCCTTATGGTAACATGAGTAGTATTCATAGTTCATGGCCTGTTCTGTTGATAATTTACAACCTCCCCCCTTGGTTGTGCATGAAGCACAAATACATGATGTTGTCTATGATGATTTCGGGCCCAAAGCAACCGGGAAATGACTTAGATGTTTATCTAAGTCCCTTGATTGAAGACTTGAAAACACTGTGGGTGGAAGGTGTTGATGTAGTTGATGGGTATTCTCATGAGACTTTCAAGCTTCGTGCCATGTTATTTTGCACTATCAACGACTTTCCAGCATACGGTAACTTGTCCGGGTACAGTGTCAAGGGGCATAAAGCATGCCCTATATGTGAAGAAGGCACATGCTACACTCAGTTGCATCATGGAAAGAAGACGATTTACCTTGGGCATCGGAGATTTCTTAGACGCGATCACCCATATCGTAAGATGAAAAAAGCTTTTAATGGATGCCAAGAGACAGAAGAAGCTCCAGCGGCCTTAATTGGAGAGCAGGTTTATCAGAGGGTAAAGGGCATCGATGTTATATTTGACAAGTCCAAAAAGAAAGGTAAATATACTGAGAAAAATATATGGAAGAAGAGGTCGATATTCTTTGATCTTCCATACTGGCGCAAGCTTGATGTCAGACACTGCATTGATGTGATGCATGTGGAGAAAAATGTGTGTGATAGTGTGATCGGGATGCTTCTCAACATTCAGGTCTAGACAAAGGATGGTGTGAATGCTCGTCTCGACCTCGTTGCTATGGGCATACGAGAGCAGTTAGCTCCAGTTGTTGAGGATGGTAAGCGGACTTATTTGTCGCTGGCATGTCATACTTTGTCAAAAAAAGAGAGACAAAGTTTCTGCGGGTGTCTTCAGGGCATCAAAGTTCCACATGGTTACTCTTTAAATATGAAGATGCTTGTCTCTAGTGATCTTAAATTGGTTGGCTTAAAGTCTCATGATTGTCACATCTTGATGCAACAACTTCTGCCCGTTGCTATTCGTGGTATTGCTCCAAAAAATGTGAGACATGCTATCACTCGGTTGTGCTCATTCTTCAATTCTATATGTAGCAAAGTCGTTGACCCCCGTATGTTGGATGACTTGGAAGTTGAGCCTGCTACAATCTTGTGCCAATTGGACATGTATTTTCATCCTTCCTTTTTCAGCATAATGGTTCACTTAATTGTTCATTTGGTGAGGGAGATTAGATTATGTGGGACGGTTTTTTTGAGATGGATGTACCCAGTTGAGCGCCACATGAAGATCTTGAAAGGGTACGTGAAGAATCCTCATCGTCCGGAAGCATCTATTGTTCAAAGGAATGTTGCATAAGAAGCTATTGAGTTTTTTTCGGACTACCTTCATAACACGGATCCTATAGGGGTTCCTAAGCCTCGCCATGATGAGATAAGATGTCAAGGTAAGGGTACACATGGCTTAATAATTAATAGCAAGGGTCGGGAGGAAGTGCTTCAAGCACATTTGTATGTATTGAACAACATCGATTCTGTTCAACCTTTCTTATTTGAACATAAAAGAAAAATCAATCAAGAAAACCCTCGAATGAGTGAAAGGTGGTTGTTGAACAAGCATAACAAGACTTTCTTACCATGGTTCAAGGAAGAAATGCTTAAGGATGGCAGTACTGCTTCTGATGACGTAAGATGGCTAGCACGTGGGCCTAGCTTCAACATCATATGTTGGAGCGGATACGACATCAATAAATTTTCCTTTTATATAAAGGAACAAGATAACAAGAGTACCATGCAAAATAGTGGGGTTATGATCGTTGCCGAAGCAATGCACTTCTCTAGTGCAAAAAACACAAAACCCGTTAAAGCACCGACACCTTACTTAGGATATATTGAAGATATTTGGGTGCTCGATTACACTAAGCTTACGGTGCCGATTTTTAAATGTAAGTGGGTTGATAGTAACGGTGGTGTACAAACCGACGAATTGGGTACACATTGGTAGACCTTAACAAGTTAGGTCATATAAATGAGCCTTTCATAATGGCTTCCCAAGCAAAACAAGTGTTCTACATCACTGATCATTCTAACAAAAGGTTGTCCGCGGTTCTCCAAGGAAATAGCATGTATAATGGTAGTGATGAAAATCAAGATTCAAATCTTGATATTCCTGAGACTCCTTCTTTTTCAACAAACATGCCTACTATAATCGATGAGACACAAGTGGACGATGTACATGCCACTCGTGATGATCATCACAAAGGGATATTGATATAGGTAGTTTAAACTTAGTATACATTTATTTTTATTTATACTTCTGTATTTATTTTTAGTTATAACTTATTTTAATAAATATATATTGTTTCTGAACAAGCATACATATGGATCAGTCGGATGGCCCACATGCAAGGGAGGACACTATGGGGCCTACGCCTAATTCTAGTGTAAGTTTACATGTTATATACTATCTTTAGTCCTTCTTTTTAATGTAAGTTTATAATGTTACAACCCTATATTTTATCATTTTTTTTTGTCCATACAAACATCACAGTCTCAGAGGAAACGAGGTAGAGGAGCCACGACTTTGAAGAAATTAGAGAAGGCCAGGCAAAGCGGACAGAAGCTTGAGGTGTGCTTTGATGCTAATCTAAAGCCCCAGGGACCCCGTGCTAAAGAATTTAAAAAGTGGGTGTTTCTACAAGCGAAGCAGCACGTTAGCATCAACTACAACCATTGGAATGACATTCCACAGAACGTTAAGGATCAGATTTGGGAGGCTATCACGGTATTTCACCTTTACATTCTTTTGATTTACATTATTAGATAATTATCCGAGTTATAATCCATCCAGTTGTTATGTATTTAATGTGTAGGTAGCTTGGACTGTGCCAAATGACGAGGATCATCGTACGAAATGTATGAAAATGGCATCAAAGCGTTGGAATGGGTTCAAGCATGATCTTACCAGGTACTATGTATCTGGGAAGAAGCGGCTTGATAAGATGTTCTCGGATTATCCCTGAATTGATAAGGATACTTGGGATATGTTTGCTAGGAGTCGATAGGATGAAGAATTTCAGGTTGGTTGATTAAGTTAATTTTGTATGCTTCTTATAGATCATTTAACTGTATTTAATTATGTGTTTTTGTTTGAATAGGCTAAGGCAGAGAAGGGTATGCAGAATCAGGCGAAGAACGTCCACCGCCACACCATGTCTCAGGGTGGGTACGAGACTCGAATCGAGGAGATGATGGCGGATAGGCTGAGGGTGAAGCAGGAAGAGCACGCTGCTAGGATAGAAAGAGGAGAGGTGCCTTAGGGCACACCATTAAATCCTCCGTCGGACATCGACCGCGAGGATGTCTGGTTAGCCGGCCGCATGACAAAGACAGGATCTTTTAAAGTTGATGCCACTCGCGAAGTGGCAGATAAGATTGTAAGTAAATAATTAACTTCATTTCAATTGATATTTGTATAGATATTTTTAACACTTTTCACTTGCACGTTTTTTCATTTCTTCATTGTAGATGGATCTTAAAGCACAATGCTCCCAGGGCTCATTCGTCCCTTCTGGATGGCGGGACGTCTTGATGACTGCTCTAGGCAAGAAAGACCATCCTGGTCGGGTTATCGGTGTTCCTGGGAACGTGACCATCAGAGAATATTATGGCAAGTCTGCTTCACGAGAGCGGGTCGTCGATGAGGCATCAATTTTGGAATCCATGACTCAGCAGCTCATCTCCAACCCTGCTATTGCAACGCATCTGATGAAAAGCTTACTATCCAACCCAGAATTCAAGCTGGCGCTTGCTAGAGAGCTTTCCTCCGTCGGTTCATCCTAGGACACCGCAGGACATGCCAACCCTTCACATTTGAGCACAAAAGAGTGTTATAGTAGGGCACATGTGGAGGACGATGAGTCGGCAGCTAGGGAGCGGGAGTTGGAAGTCCAACGCCGTGAGCTTGAGTTGGAAATGCAAAGGCGTGAGCTTGAGTTGGACTTCAAACGCCGTGAGCTCGAAATGGTAACAAAGGTATGTGTTCATTATTAATGTCCAAATTAGTCAAATAATTACTTGTGTTTTTTTTAATTATCAACAACTTATCTATTTTATTTTTCCTAAATTGAAGGCCAAGTCGACGTCGGTGTCATTGTCACCTGTCACTCGTTTGTTCTCACTTGGTGAGGATTATGCCTTTGAGATTTTTGAATGTCCATTGGAGCACGATGGATGGGTGGCACGCCCAAATCAACAGAGGATATTTTCCTTCTGTGGTGAAGATCTCGGGCACGTCTGCAGAGATAACGTGTGGATGGCCAGCACGGTTTTGAGTCTCTGGTGCACGTAAGTTAATTTTAATTTTATAACTTATTTATTTTTGGTATTTTTCCATTTAATAATTTATTTCAATTTCAATATATATATATATATATATATATATATATATATATTATGTAATTAACATCCACACCTTTTCATATCTTAGGTATCTCCATCATCTTCAGCTTGATGAGGGCGTTGCATCAGTTTACGGCTTCTTAGATCCGTCAATCCTTATGCCTCAATTCTTTGCTGGCGATGCATTTAGTAAATACAAAGGGAACTTGATGGGAGACAATCTGAAAGAATTATATCTAGCTCCCTACTGTATGAATAACCATTGGCAGTTGTTCGTACTTCACCCGTCTAGGCATACTGTCATATTCTTCTGCTCTCTCCACCAAAACCCGCCACAGGAGGTGGTGGAAGCTGTAAATACGTAAGTAACTAATCTTCAATTTAATTTAAGTTTTAATATCAGTTGTTTTTAGTTTATTACATACATGATATATGAATTTGTTAATTGACATGATTGTTTGTTTATGATAGCGCGCTGAAGGCGAGTAGCATAAGTTGCGCCAACGGGAGAAGTAGGACTTCTAAGGCTAAAGGAAATCCTGAATGGATCATCCTCAAGGTTTGGTAGTTTATTTATCAAATAATTAATATTATAATTACTAATTTCTATGTATATTTAACTGACATTGAAATTAATTTTGTTTGTAGTCTCGATTTCAACCTGACGGGTGGTCATGCGGCTATTATGTGATGCTTCATATGCTGAACATAGTCTCTGCATCTATTACAGATGGATGGAAGAAGGTAATATTTAAACAACTTGTTAAATTATATATTATAGTTTTGGTGATGACTTGCGTTAATGTTATTGTTATTATTTGTACGTGTGTAGGCATTTAACAACCAATTGCCTCTTGATCAAAAAGATGAGTTTAGAGACTCGAGGATGCGCTTGGCGGAATTTTTCTTCAAGTATGCGGCTTAAAAAGGAATTGACAAGATACCTCCGCAATACTTAGATGAATGGTTTTTTTGTTAGACTTTAGAAACTAATTAATAACATTATATATATATATATATATATATATATATATATATATATATATATATATATATATATATATATACTTAGATTGGTAGTTTTGTTTTTAGATATTAGATACTAAAATATATATATATATATATATATATATATATATATATATATATATATATATATATATACTTGTAGATAGTTATGTTTTTTCTATACATGGGTTTTGGTTTTAAGTCCCCCCATTGTTCATTTGTATATTTCTTTTCTTTTTGTTAATATTGAAATTTAAGGATAGTGTTTGCAATTCTGTAATGTGTGTGATATTCTGTGTTACTGGGATATTTACTGAATGCAGGGATAGCTGAGGGGAGTGATATTTTTAAACTGAATTTAAAAAAAAAATCTATTAACGTCAGTTGTATCAAACAACTGACGTTAATAGTATTTTATAAAATATATAGTACACTATTAACGTCAGTTGTATTAGGAAACTGACGTTAAAAATAAAACCTATAACGTCAGTTCTTTAACATAATTGAATAGTTTGAACAACATTAACGTCAGTTGTGTTAAAGAACTGATGTTAATAGTTTTATATTTAACGTCAGTTGTGTTAAAGAACTGACGTTAATAGTTTTACTATTAACGTCAGCTGTATTTATGTCAGACAATATTCTGACGTATAAAATCAATTTTAACTGACATAAAAAGCACTTATTGCACTAGTGAAAACAATGGTTTAGCATTTGAGGAAGATTAATTATTTTGTGAGAAGAAAACTTCAAGTGTAGTTTTACGAAGAAATTGGGCAGCCTAATGTATGAGGCTCTCAATTGATGGAATGTCAGAGAATGATAGATATACACAACCTTATTTCCATAAGGGATAAAGCTATTACAGAATCTGTATTGGTGATCTTTAAGGTCACAGAGCAAAAAACTTAACCTTATAGCAAGGCTCACTTTCATTCTTAGTATTAATCAATGAATTAAAACCACATTTGTAAGGCTTATTGTGCGGGCCTGTATCCAGATAGGAAATGGAAAGATGATTTGTACAACATTTACTGTCTCTCCATTTTATTTGCTTTATGATACAACGGATAAGAGAGGAAAAAATATAAACAAGTACGTTAAAATATAAATTTATTGCATTGATGTTCAAAGAAGTTATATAAATCATATATTCCTATACAATGGGAAATAAAAACACAAATAAACCTCAATAGCTATCCAACTTATACATTTATTCTTATATTTTAAATTGGAAAGTCCCATCGATTCAATCGTTCTCCTTACAGGAACATAGAATGGTTGCAATACAGTTTTCCTAAGTTGAATCCTGGCATCTCTTATTTACCTAATTCTTCTCTGCCACTGGAAATCAATTAAGAGCTGTTAGGATTCAGGGCATACATCTTGCAAGCATGTGAATCTAAATCAGCAGAAATTTCTCCCGAAACGGATGATTGTGTTGAGTGCTGCAGAATACATCACACATAATCAAAACCACATACAGGCATCTTAATTAAATGATCTGCATAGTGAGGATTTTTTTTTCCAATAACCTTCTTTTTAAAAAATCTACCACATTACCCCACTCCCAAAATTATATACCTATATACCCCATTTTTTATTTACCTTGAGAAGTCGTTTTTTGTAATAACGACTTCTCTTCTATGTTTTTTTTTAATAGTTGAGAAGTCGCTTTTTCTAAGGTGGCGTTTGGAAGAGCTTATTTAAGCTCCTTTTGAATTATCTGATGACATAAGCTCTTATGCAGTGTGTTTGACAGAGCTTATAAAAATAACTTATGTCATCTCATAAGGAGTTTTTGACTTATTTTCATAAGTCACTGGGAGAAGCTTATGGAATTATCACAAGAGCTTATGCACTAAACACCCTCTCCGTGTTTTTCACTATTCGAATCCTCTCATGCCCCTTTCTTTCTTTTTCTTTCTTTAAGCGCTTATGGCATAACTCTCATGCGATAAGGACTTATGTAATAAGCTCTTAATTAAGTTGTTTACCCAAACGCACCCTAAATGCGACTTCTCTTCATGTTTTTTTTTTTCGTTTTAAATTTTTTAATTAAGAAAATTGTTAATAAATTTTAAAATTTTATTAATTAGGTTAGTTAAGTTAATTATTATGTTGATTAGTATATTAAGAAGTTAATTTTTTAAATAATGATTAATTTTATGAATAAAAAATTAATCAAAAATATTAAACATTAATTAATTAGCTAGTTTTAATTTTTTTAATTACTTAGTTGTATCTACTTAAGTAATTAAGTTACAGTGTTAATTTAGATTTAATTAGGAGAGTATCAACGTAATAGGGCCCATACATAAATAAGTTACATGAAATTTCTAGGGCCGAGAAGAACTTCCTGCACGATTAGGGCAATTGTTCTTGTTATGACCTGGCATGCGGCAGAGTCCGCATCTTCTTCGCTGGCTTGCTTCCCTCATGCCCATTTCAGTACAAATCCGAGAGGATCGTGGACGGTCCTTACGATCTCTCCGCTGCTCGGGATTGTGGCACACCGTGGGGCCATCATATTGTGGCCAGTATGCCTTGTTGCCGACAACCCCAAATTTTTCCCGGTATACGCTGGACACACGTGTCAACCTGTACTCATCCGCCGCTTGTTTATACGAGTCTAGTGTCGCGCGTGAACAAGCATCAAGGACATGCGAACAGAGGAGGTGCATTGCCTAAAAATTTTCACAGTCGCATGACTTTTGATCTAAGTTCACCCGAAAGACGTCCCCAATTCACCCCTCTCTTGGGTTTGCCATCTTTTCCACCAAGAATGCACTCCTTCCCAGATCAAATTCACGCACAAAGTGCGAGTTGGCAATGGCACGATCGTCGTCCACAGATTTGTTGAGGATCTCGATCCATGTATGCCCGGCTCGAATCATTGCGTCGGCCTTCTGTCCCTTCTCAACAAAGGTTTTCACCAATCTGTGATAGGTGGCCTTAACAATCGCAATGATTGAAAGATTTCTGACGCCCTTGAGTACGCCGTTGATTCATTCTGCAAGATTGGTTGTCATGTGTCCCAGCGATGCCCTCCATCCCAAGCCTGAGTCCATTTATCCTTAGGGATATGATTTAGCCACCTAGCGCCCTCTGCGTCGTCCGCTTCTAGATTATTATAGTACCAGTTGAAGGTCGGCTGAGTCAAGGCGTATCCTGATATATATATATATATATATATATATATATATATGTTGTTAGGTTCGTATAAAAATTTTGACAAATATAAATTACAAACTAAATGAAATTGGAACCTACCCATATTAACCACCAACCCTCGCTGGTCCTTATTCTTGAAGCGGGTCATCTAGTTCTGTGCGATGTGACGGATGCAGTACACATGCACCGAGGGAGGGTCTGACCTTCCACTACCACGTCGCCTGTAAGCACTTTTGATTGATTCGGCCCTATCCGAAATCAAGCAGAGGTTGGCTTGGGGAGTAATGTGCCTTCGCAAGTTCTGCAGGAAGAAAAACTCCAGGCATCCGCCGTCTCTCCCTCGACGATGGCAAAGGCAAGGGGGAATATGTTGTTGTTCCCATCCTGGCCAATTGCCATCAAGAGGGTCCCCTTGTACTTTCCGTACAACCAAGTGCCATCAATCTGGACAACGGGTTTGCAAAATTGAAACCATTTGATGCACGCGTCAAAGACCCAGAATAGACGATCGAATCTGACCTTATCCCGCACTAATTAGTAACCGATGTAGTCTGGCGCCGTCTCCAAGTCAACGATCGTACCCGGGACAAACTTTTGCATGGCTAGGAGCCATCTAGGTAGGTCATTGTAAGATTGTTCCCAGTTGCCGTAGACCATCTCGATAGCCTTTTGCTTGGCTATCAACGCCTTCCTATAGCTGGTGGTGTACCCGTAGTGTGTCCCAACGTGTGCAATCAAAACTGAGATTGCAATCGACGGATCCTCTTTAACCAATCCTCTTTAACCTGTCAATTCACCAACAACTGCGAGACCCACGACGAGCTGGACGGGGTCGACGTCAGCCTGACGTTGGTGAAACCTCGGCTGCAGTCCACCAAGTGCCTTCACAACAGCATGCAAGGCAAACAACACCACGACAACCAAGCCCCCCGGATGCCTACACAGTGCAGTTTGAAACCCAGCAACCTCCAACTGAATATTTTGTGAACACTATCCCAAACTAAGAACCTCCTCCATAATGGACTGGCAATCGTCGACTCCCATACGCCTCGAGTGACGACGAATTTCTCAGCAATTTAATCGGTGCAGACCTTAGTACACCAGCGTCGGGACAAAGGTATATAGACAACATGTACTCCTTTGGCGAGCCAGCATTCCCCAACATGAGTGGGTTTGGTAGTTCTTCGATGCCGTATACCGGCGAACAATTTTATAACTCATCGCTGCCAGCATCAAACTTAAATATCAATGAGCCTTTGCAGCAAGATGAGCCAACCGCCGGTGACGATGATCAAGAAGCTGTCCCGCAACGCAGACAACTTCCACCACGTAATAGACGTCGAACACGTTGTGGAACTGGACACCACCTTGGGGATTAGTTTTCTGTATTGATGGTGTTAGGACTTTAATTTATTGTTTTCATTATTATTTTTAATTTAGGCTTTTGCTTCTTGATATTAATGATTAATGTGTTTAATTCTAAAATTTATGTTGTAAATCAAATATTTTATTTGTAAACCGAATAATAAACACACTAAGTAACTAGATTTAAATATTAAAACTAGCTAATTAATTAATGTTTAATATATTTGATTAATCTTTTATTCATAAAATTAATCATTATTTAAAAAATTAACTTCTTAATATACTAATCAATACAATAATTAACTTAACTAACCTAATTAATCAAAGTTTAAAATTAATTAACAATTTTCTTAATTAAAAAATTTAAAATGAAAAAAAAACATGAAGAGAAGTCGCATTTAGGAAAAGCGACTTCTCAACTATTAAGGGGAAAAAAAACATAAAAGATAAGTGTCACTGTTACACAAAAACGACTTCTCAAGATAACTCGGGGGGGGGGGGGGGGGGGGTTATTGGAAAAAAAAATCCGCATGGTGAAGAACAAATTAAAATCCGCATGGTGAAGAACAAATTAATAAGTGTAACAATGAATCTTACCTTACATAAATCTCTTGCATCAACTATAGTTCCTGGCTCTAGGCCTATGTCAGACCAAGATGCAATCACTGTTGCATTTGATGAACTTCTATTCCATAAGATAACTGCTATCTTGTTATCACTGAGAGGACCTGCCCACACCTGTCACATTACCTTTCTATCAAGAAGCTGTGTGTTTGAGAAACATGACTTGCAGTATATACATGTATATGTATATTTATGTGTACACACACACTCACAAATGGTTTTGACTTCAGGGGTACATTTTGTTTGTATGATTGCTTCATTTGTAGGTGATAAGATGAGATAAATGCAAGTTAAAAGTAGTCTGGTAGCAGTATCACAGTTTTATATATTGAAGGACAAGAATAAAAAATGGAAAAAGAAGGAAATTACCTCCAAACCGTTGTCATTTTTCACCTTCTTTCCTTGAACTCCTAGTTTGTCTGCAATACCACAAGAAGATTAAGCTTATAAAAAAAAAACCACAAGAAGATTACGTTTTAAAGCATTCTCTATTCAAGAAATCATTGCTATTGTCTTTAAAAAAAAAAACCAGGAATGTTTATTTCTCTGTTCATGCCTTGGTTTACTGCAATAACTTCCGGGTTGCTTATCAGTTCATGTGTGGTGTCGTCCATTGCTCGAATATCACAACCAACCAATACAGGAGCTGTAGCGACCGTCCCATCCAGGCGTCGCGAAAAAAGAGATAAAAAGATAGAGGAGTCGTCACTAAAATTTTTATTAAAAAATTTTAGAGAACCCAATTATTTAAAGGTAAACTGGTCTAAAAAAAGAAGAGAGATGAGTCCGAGAGTCGGTTACGAGTAAGGAAGGTGTCAGCACCCCACATCGCCCGTTTTAAAAAAAACGGTACCTCAAGTTAATTGTGCAAAAAAAAATATTTTAATAACATTTTAAATATTTATTTTACCCCAAAAATTAATTACAAGAAAGAAATATTTTTAATATTTTAGATTTTTATTAACTTTTGTATTTTTAAATTTATTGTTTATAAAAAACTGAATGAGGTTGAACATGGCACATGAGTCCACAGGGTAACCTCAAATCTAAGGGACTGAACATGGCACCATGTCCATAGAGCATCCATAAAAATAGAAAAGTTTAATTATTTTGATTAATTATTTTAACATAAAAAGAGACACAAAAAGGAAAATTTAGTTTTGGCTTGACAAAATGATTTATCTTGCTCCTACGTATTCCCGGGTGCGATGGGAAACTAAAGCCACATAGTTCTTTTAAAAAGTTTGATTGGTTGATTGATTTTAATTTTTAATAAATGTTTGATCTTGAAAATAATTTTGAGAAAAAGGATTTTATCGAAATAAATTCACTCTTGCACAGGGTCCAAGATAACAATGCTATACGATAAACCCTTACAATTCATACATCACTTGAGGATGAAAAATTCATACATCAACGTCGTAGATTCTTGCGTGAATTCAGAGAAATTTTATTTTTTATAAAGTTGGATAAAATTTTGTTAAAAAAGATTAAATTGAAGATATTTTAATTTTTACAAAAGAAGGAATTCACTCTTGCACAGGGTTAAAGATAGCGAAGCTATACGATAAACCCCTTACAATTCATACAACACTTGATGATGAAAAATCATACATCAACATTGTAGATTGTTGCGTGAACTCAAAAGATTCTCTCTTTTTTATTCTTATAACTTTTTGTTTTTTTTTGAAACAGGGAAAGCTTCTCTGTTGCATTAATTATGCTATGCTTTGATCATATTTGTTCAGGCCTAGTGACAAGCCCACATTTCAAGACCAACAAAGGCCACAGATGTAAAGAGCATTAAAACAAACAAAAAAGAAAAGAAAGAAAAAAGGAAAAACAGATCAGAAACAAGGAAAGCAGTAGAGGTATTCCTCTTCGGACCTGGGCGCAAGGACCAGAAAGGAGGGAGGTTAGGTGGACGACGGCTGCCAACCAATGGCGGTGGGTGGTGGTGGTCCGGAACCGGAGTGGAAGGAGCTGATTCTGTTGTTGGGCGGCGAATCTGCGACTCCGGATGGCGGAGCGGCGGTCTCGAACGCGAATCTGGGCTGACGTGGGACGTCGCTGCAGTGAACGGCGAAGGGAGGCCGGAGGTCCGAGGTGGCGGTTCTGGTTTCTTGATGGCGACAACATGCAGTGACGGAAGAGAACAAACCTGATGTGAGGGATGAAGAGATAGGTCGCGTGGTGATCTTCTCCACTTCGAGCGGCGGCAGACGGTGCTCCTAGGGGCGACGGACAGTGGCTGGGAGCAAGGGGAAGAAGATGTGAGGGGAGGAAGGAGAAGATGGGTTCTGTGAGTAGAAGAAGAAGAATGAAAAGGATAAAGGAAGAAGGAGTGGTCGTGGCTAAGAGGAACAGGAATATTGTGGTCTCCGGGTGATTTTTCGTCCCCCCCCCCCTACTAGATGATGCTTCTGTTTATATATCAACCACAGCGGATGATTGTACCAAAATTTATTATTGATATGTAGACAAAAAAAATGCAGAGGGGGTACATTTTGTGGGGAGCATATCAGCCTTTGCTCCACCACCTTGCTTGGTTGCAATGGCAGGGATGGTGTCCCCCTCTTTCTGGAAAAAAAGTGAAAGGAAACAAAAGAAGGGAAATAAAAGAGAAAGCTGGTTTACCTCAAATGGAAGAAGACAAAGCAAGGATGGAAAAAAAGGACAAGGAATAAAAATCAGAAGTCTTTTTTTGATCATGGGCTCAACAAGCCATTTGTAACAATAAAATGAAAATGGGCTACACTAATTCTATAATGGGCCGAGAACAAAAACCATTTTTTTGTTTTATTTTTATCGTTTTTTTTGTTTACTTTTTTTCAAAATATTAATTAAAAAAAATACGGGCAAAATTAGGTGTTCGCAGTTGCCCCTCTTTACTTGTTTCTTATTAGGTAGTAGGTGTAACCGTAGTTAACCTATTATCGTTATAAGAGACGAGTAAAGACATGAACTCCAATTTTGGCTGGGGTTTGCTGACAAGTAAAAAGGATGTATAATTAAAAGAGCTTGCGGGATGGATTGCCCATAGAAGCTCGAATAGAAAGATGGAAGATCTTACGGGGTATGGTACCCGCAGAAGCTTGACAAAAGATAGAAAACTTGCGGAGTCGATTATCCGCCGAAGCTTGAAAAAAGATAGAGAACTTGCGGAGTCGATTATCCACTGAAGCTTGAAATTAAAAGGTTAAAAGCTTGCGGAGTCGGTTATCCGCTGAAGCTTGAAAGGAAAGGTAAAAAGCTTGTGGAGTTGGTTATCCACTGAAGCTTGACCAAAAATAAAAAGCATGCGGAGTCGGTTATCCGCTGAAGCTTGAAAAGAAGCGTTAAATGCTTACGGAGCCGGTTGTCCGCTGAATCTTGAAAAGAAATGTTAAAAGCTTGCGGAGTCGGTTGTTCGCTGAAGCTTGAAAAGAAATGTTAAAAGCTTACGGAGTCGGTTGTCCGCTGAATCTTGAAAGCAAAAGGATTAAAAGCTTGCGGAGTCGGGTATCCGCTGAAGCCTGAAAAGAAAGGTTAAAAGCTTACGGAGTCGGTTGTCCGCTGAAGCTTAAGCAGAAAGATGGAAGAGCTTACGGGGTATGGTGCCCGCTGAAGCTTGACAAATGATTGAAAGCTTACGGAGTTGATTACCCGCTGAAGCTTGAATTTAAAAGGTTAAAAGCTTGCGTAGTCGGTTATCCACTGAAGCTTGACAGAAAATAAAAAGCACGTGGGGTCGGGTATCCGCTGAAGCCTGAAAGAAAGGATTAAAAGCTTACGGAGTCGGTTATCCGCTGAAGCTTGAAAAAAAAAAGGAAACTTATGATGTCTATGAGCTTACGGGGCTAAGCACTTTTGAAAGGGTACGCTTCCTTTGCAAAGATTGTCCCCGTGCTTCTTGTCAGTAGACCACGGTGCCCTTTGTCGGGAGATCATCTTATTCTTTACGAACTTTTGAGATTTTCAAAGGAATTCTAAATGCATCTTGAAGACATCAATACATGTTTCACATTTCAGTATATACTTATCATGATGAATGCACACACACAATTGACAAAAGTTAAGGCAAAGGGATATGGGTAAAAAGAATTGGGAGTCAATGTTATTATACAAAGCAGATATTACAATGGAGTATCGAATTGCAAAAAGGGTTGTGGAGTGGAATCACATCTCCTCAAGTGACACCTCTTTCCATGACTAGTGTTAGTATCCCTCATACTATCTTGACTGTTTACTAATCAACATCTGAGAATATCTGCCCTGGTCTTCATGCATCTAGCCCACTGATTGCCCCAGTTCATCGGCTTGACGACACTTCCATTGTTTATTTTATTTTTTGAACCCTAACTTTTGCCTAGACCGCCTTTTCAGGTTTTCAGCCTAGCGGGTTGCTCTAACTTTTGCCTAGACCGTCTTTTCAGATTTTCAGCCTAACGAGCTTTACTTTTTTCATTTTTCTTTTCATTATTTCTTTCTGATTTTTTTTTGGGATGTGCGTTCAAGCATAGTACTTTTTGACTGCATCCGAGTTTATAGGGAGTGGAAGATCTTCCCCATCCATCCTGGTGAGAATTAAAGCTCCTCCCGAGAAGGCCTTTTTCACAACGTAAGGTCCTTCATAGTTCGGGGTCCACTTCCCACAATGATCCTTTTGGATTGGTAGGATCTTTTAAAGCACCAGGTCACCCTCCCGAAACTGTCGCGAGCGTACTTTCTTCTCATAAGCTCTCATCAACCTTCTCTGGTACAATTGACCGTGACACGATGCCCCTAATCTCTTCTCTTCAATGAGGTTCAATTGGTCGAGTCGATCTTGGACCAACTCGGATTCTTCCAATTCTGCCTCTCTCAATACCCTTAATGAGGGGATCTCTACTTCAATCGGGAGTACTGCTTCCATCCCATAAACTAAAGAATACGGAGTTGCCCCTGTCGAGGTGCGAATATAGGTACGGTAGCCGTGCAAAGCAAAAGGTAACATCTCGTTCCAATATTTATACGTCACTACCATCTTTTGGACAATCTTCTTGATATTTTTATTAGCGGCCTCAACTGCTCCGTTCATCTTTAGGCGATACGGGGAGGAGTTGTCATGCTTTATCTTGAAGTTTTCGCACATCTCTTTCATCATCTTGTTGTTCAAGTTAGTCGCATTATCAGTGATAATCTCACTTGGCAACCTATAACGACAAATTAATTCTCTTTTTACAAATTTGATCACGATATTCCTGGTCACATTGGCATATGATGCAGCCTCAACCCACTTTGTGAAATAATCACATTTTTAAATCTTGATATATCTTGGTTTTTCCTGGATGTGCTTTAACTCAAAATCACAGTTCTTAAGAAATTATGTCAGTATTCTTTGCCTCATAATTAACTATCTTTTTTTTCCCCAATTATTTAAGGCTCTTATGATCATTAAAAACTTAGAATTTTATCCTTTACAATCTTGACTTTCCTACCCTAGTAAATTTGGTGAGAGGTAAGGCTAGTTTAGAGAACCCATCTGTAACTTCCTATAATATTCCTCCAATTCTATGAAACTTCTCACATCTTTCACTGTCTTAGGCTTCTCTCATCCTATCTACGCATCTACTTTACTAGAATCAATCGTCACTCTACTCAATTGATCTAATGTCATCTATCATAGGCAAAAGATACTTATCATTAAGGGTTACTTTGTTCAATTGCCTATTGTTCACACATAATCTCATACTCTAATCAATTTTTTTTTTACTAAAAGCACTCAAAACTTACCACAAAATCAAACATATTTCTTAATAATAATCAAAGTGGAACTTTATGAACACTATAATTAAATAATAATGAATTAGATTTTTCAAATATAAAGGAAAACAAAGCACCTCAACAAGGTGAAAACGTGCGTCAGTAACATGTTAAGATTCTGAAATAAAAATATGATTTGTCTTTAAAGAGGGACAATAACGTGATGCATAGGGGAGCCATTGGAATGCAAAACGTAATCTGACGCACATGAGAGTGAAATTAGCTTTGGCAATTTTGCCATCAAAGAAGAATATGCAAGCAAAATGATAAATGAAAAGTAAAAATTATTTCTTTATAAGTATATATATATAAATATAAATACATTTGTCAAACCAATTCATCAAATGACACAAAAATATTTTAAGAATCTCATGTTAAGAATCAACAACCCTAAAATCCCATTTTTTTTCTAATAGACAAATCTACGTGGGAAAACCCATTTTCTAACAACTCCTTTAATTGTTTCTTAAGCTCACATAACTCCAGGGGTGCCATTCTATAAGGCGCTTCCGACACTGGTCCACTCCTAGACACGAGACCTATGTTGAACTCAATTTCCTTTTATGGAGGTAAGCTAGAGACCTCTTTAAGAAAAACATCTTGAAACTCGTGCACTACAGGTTTAGCCGTAACACTATTGTCAGTCTCTATCTTAGCAGAGAACAAGAGTACGTATCCTTGAGCCCTCTCAGCTAAGCACTTATTACAAGAAACAACAAATACAATAAGACTTGACAGCGAAGGATCAAATACATTGGTTGTGAAGAGACAAAAATAGTTCAATCAGAGTACTTAATGACAACAAGCTTAGACGACAATAAGTTCATACCAAGAATAACATCTAACACATAAATTGCTATAATATTGATGTCATAAGGAGTGTCTTGATGCACAAGGAAACAATTTAAACAATCAATGGAAGAGCAAGAATATCCCCTATAGGAGTAGAAACATATGAATCAAAGGACAATGAAAGATTGGTATCTCCAAATTTTCACACATAAAGGATGTATCAAGGAATGCGTTGCTCCTGAATCAAACAATATAATAACTTTTTCTCCTTAACGAGTAGAAGAAATTCAGGCTCCTTCGGGTCTAAGCTACCTCATATTGATGGCGGATTTTTCTTCTTGAATTCGAAAAATCCCACGTGTTAAGGGTCCTGGGTTGCCACCACTTCATTAGTGACTAGCCTCCATTCCCCTTCAGTTGACGGAGAGTCTCCGTTAGCCCTTGCATAGCTTTGGTCATACAATCCAAAGCTACTGCAAGTGCAACATTCGTCCCTCGCCTATTAGTTGCCATAAATCTACTCACTACCAATGAAATACTGGGTTGATCAGGTCCAATATCCCAAAAAATAGCATGCAACATCTATAACTCTAACAAGCATCCTATGCGCCCAAGTTTTATTTTAGAAAAAGCCCCATTACCACAATCCGATTTAGAATCGAATTGCTTTGATACCAAAAATGTAACACCCTTTGTTACATTAGTAATCCCAAGATAAAATCAATAAAAATACTTTAAAACATTTAATTAAAACATACATCTCATAAAGAAAAATTAAAAAAATATTTAAAGTCTGAAAATACCTCATATTAAATAATATAGTAATAAAATATCCATGTAGTGAATATAAATGTAAGTAAAAATCAAAAGCCTCAAAATCAGACGTCTAATTACAATCCCGGAAAAATAATACGTAAACCAAAAAAAACGTCGTTAGCACCCTCAACCATACTACATTACTAACCAACTAGGTGATAAGAGGACGACTCCTCAGGTCTCTGGGTCCTCAACAGTAATGTCCTCGGTCTTTGAAAACAATACTTATGATGAGATATAAAATCCCAGTGATCAACAATACAATTTTATAAAATATTTTCGAAAATAGTATTGTTCTCAGCCGGCGTGGTAACCGGAAAAACTGTCCATGGCACCCGCTAATTTTCCAAATTAATATATATAAAAGAGAATACTTTTAATATCAACAATAATCACATCAACTCAAGAGCATATAACGTAGCAATGACTTCTCTCAATACATCACATTCCATATACCAAATAAATTCTAGATTAACCCAAGTGGCCCGAAGACCTCCTAATTAAATTGGTCTCTTGCCGGCATGCCATAAATTCACACATCACACGACAATGGCGTCCCATTGCCCACCCCTACTCACGAGGAGTGTTTCGATGTCACCCTCCTGTCGGGGACATTTCCATTTCGATACCTCCCATGTGCATATGGTGGTATTTCTCTTTTTTTGACACCCCATCATGTGGCGGTGTTACTTTCGATACTCCTTTTTAGGTAGTATTACTCATTTTCGACATCCCAACCACATGGCGATGTTACTTTCGATACCCCATTAAGGCGGTATTTCTCTTCGATACCCCTATCATAGGTGGTATTACGGCAAACATCATACAACTCATCATAAGGCATGAATTTCATGTCTCATACATGTAACTATTCTTTTACCATAAATTAAATATTTAATCCTATCATGCATACTAAAAAGACTTATATCATGTCTCCAAGTAAATTTATAATTACACTATGACAATCACGAGCATCAAGACATAACATATGGCATCAAGCATATATTTCATGCCATCAACAACAAGAGTAAATACTCAATTTAACATATTTTTATTTTAATTGAAAACCCCCGATTTTAAAATGTAGAGTGGTGATATCAATCACGCATTCAAACCAAATTCCAAAAAAAAAACTATAAGGTAGACCCTCCCACACACATACAAACAATTATACCATGGAAAGAGTTCGCAAAAAATACTGTTACTCACCTCTTGAAGACCTCCAAATAGCTACGGTCGTTTTGTATGAGTGAATCGTATTTAAAACTGTGTTCTTCTATCACGTAGATAACGAAAGTCCTGCCATTCCACCTCTCTTCCTCTAACGGCGTTGTCCCAGCTATTATTTGCAAAATACGCTTATCCCAAACCCTTGTGACCGAACGTGACAAATTGGTTAAATCCAATTTCACCTATTAACTGTGTGGCCCCTTATGTCTCCTTTGTTTCTCTATTTATTTAAAACAAATGCTAAAAGAAGGCAACTCTTGTACGTGACATAAATTGTTACTCATCCCTTTTTAAAAAAAATATTCTTTCAAGTTAATTTGTTATCGTGGGTCCCTTTTATTTATTTATTTATGAAACAATTCTTCCAAGCCATTAGCATTACGTGACTACCATGTCGGTTGCGTTATTATCGTTTTTTTAATTTTTTTTAAGAATTCCTATGAAATTCTCCTTGGTGCACCTGGCAAATAGCAAAAGATAAGCTCTCCAGCCATTTTTCTTTTAATTTCATTTATTTATTGGTTTGTATATTTTTATTTTGTTTCAATTTTATATCCCTTTGTAATTACTAAATAATTCTAATAAATTCTTATACTATCAATTTCTTTTAATGCACTAAAGCTCATAACAACTTAATATAATTATTAAAATAATTATATTAAAATTTTAGGATGTTACAACCCTGGAGCTCTTGGTGGCGGGAGCATTGCAAGTGTGTCTGACCTTTTCCATCTCTTGTTATCAAAGGTGTTATCTCTCACCAAATTATCTGTGCAAGGGCAATTTTATTTTATTAATAACATTTGGAAAGCAAATTACTTATGCATGAGAGTGTACCTAGACGCATGAATGCATGACATATTGACGATGCATGGCCTAAAATACTACATGCACGAGCATACAATATAATAATGAGTGTAACAGGATGCAAAAATGAATGGCATGTTAAGGTGCATGTGGGATGCGTGCAGAAAATCGTTATAAATGTGATCATTCATGTTGCAGAAAAAGATGGAATACGCTTCCTTTTGTCCTACATAGGTCATATCCGAAAGTTGGGACTTCTGAAGTCAAGACCCTATTTTGGTAGGCTGCTAATGGCATTTTATGTGCATGACTTTCGGGACAGATCTAGACCCCCTAAACATATGGTCCCCGGATTACCCTCATCTAAAAGATAAGGATCCAAATCCATGAACCTCACCACAGGGACAAATAAGTCACAATATGGTTATGTACCGGTAGCAATCCGAGCGGGAGAATCAGTGACTGTCAGGGATGCAAAAGCATCACAATAACATCACTGAAGCCCCTTCTAATCTTATGGCATTCCAAGACTCAGGTATATAGCCCAAAAGTGTGTGCAACATGTGATAGTGATGCGTGTGATGGGAGCATACAAACCTTCACAAAACCTACTAAAACAAAACTACCTCAAACCTGCAAAAAATGAACAAACAACACCAATACAAAAGTTCTCTGCCCTAAGGTTGCGAGAATATACAAAAGCGGTTATGAAAGCATTAAAAAAAGATATAAAACAAAAAGGGTAAAACAAATATTTTCAAAGCTTTTTTTTAAAATAAATTTGCACAACCAACTATGATAGGCCTGACTCTCAAAAGTACCCAGCGGAGTCGCCAACTGTCGCGACCGTCCTGTCCGTGCGCCGCAAAAAAAGAGATAAAAAGACAGAGGAGTCGCCACTAAAATATTTATTGGAAAAACTTTAGAAAACCCAATTATTTAAAGGTAAACTGGTCTAAAAAAAAGAGAGATCAGTCCGGGAGTCGGTTACGAGTAGGGAAGGTGTTAGCACCCCACATCGCCCGTTTAAAAAAAAAACGGTACCTCAAGTTAATTGTGCAAAAAAAATATTTTAATAACCTTTTAAATATTTATTTTACCCCAAAAATTAATTAAAAGAAAGAAATATTGTTAATTTTTAATATTTTAGATTTTTATTAACTTTTGTATTTTTAAATTTATTGTTTATAAAAAACTGAATGAGGTTGAACATGGCACATGAGTCCACATGGTAACCTCAAATCTAAGGGACTGAACATGACACCATGTCCATAGAGCATCCGTAAAAATAAAAAAGTTTAATTATTTTGATTAATTATTTTAACATAAAAAGAGACACAAAAAGGAAAATTTAGTTTTTGGCTTGACAATATGATTTATCTTGCTCCTACGTATTCCCGGGTGCAATGGGAAACTCAAAGCCACGTAGTTCTTTTAAAAAGTTTGATTGGTTGATTGATTTTTAATTTTTAATAAATGTTTGACCTTGAAAATAATTTTGAGAAAAAGGATTTTATCGAAATAAATTTACTCTTGCACAGGGTCCAAGATAACAATGCTATACGATAAACCCTTACAATTCATACATCACTTGAGGATGAAAAATTCATACATCAACGTCATAGATTGTTGCGTGAATTCAGAGAAATTTTATTTTTTATAAAGTTGGATAAAATTTTGTTAAAAAAGATTAAATTGAAGATATTTTAATTTTTACAAAAAGAAGGAATTCACTCTTGCACAGGGTTAAAGATAGCGAAGCTATACGATAAACCCCTTACAATTCATACAACACTTGAGGATGAAAAATCATACATCAATATTGTAGATTGTTGCGTGAACTCAAAAGATTCCCTCTTTTTTATTCTTGTAACTTTTTGTTTTTTTTTTTTGAAACAGGGAAAACTTCTCTGTTTCATTAATTATGCTATGCTTTGATCATATTTGTTCAGGCCTAGTGACAAGCCCACATTTCAAGACCAACAAAGGCCACAGATGTAAAGCATTAAAACAAACAAAAAAGAAAAGAAAGAAAAAAAAGGAAAAACAGATCAGAAACAAGGAAAGCAGCAGAGGTATTCCTCTTCGGACCTGGGCGCAAGGATCAGGAAGGAGGGAGCTTAGGTGGACGACGGCTGCCAACCAACGGCGGTGGGTGGTGGTGGTCCGAAACCTGAGTGGAAGGAGCTGATTCTGTTGTTGGGCGGCCGATCTGCAACTCCGGATGGCGGAGCGGTGGTCTCGAACGCGAATCTGGGCTGGCGTGGGACGTCTCTGCAGTGAACGGCGAAGGGAGGCCGGAGGTTCGAGGTGGCGGTTCTGGTTTCTTGATGGCGACAACGTACAGTGACGGAAGAGAACAAACCAGATGTGAGGGATGAAGAGATAGACCGCGTGGTGATCTTCTCCACTTCGAGCGGCGACAGACGGTGCTCCTAGGGGCGGCGGACAGTGGCTGGGAGCAAGGGGAAGAAGATGTGAGGGGAGGAAGGAGAAGATGGGTTCTGTGAGTAGAAGAAGAAGAATGAAAAAGATAAAGGAAGAAGGAGTGGTCGTGGCTAAGAGGAACGTGAATATTGTGGTCTCTGGGTGATTTTTCGTTCCCCTCCCTTTTGTGGGGAGCATATCAGCCTTTGCTCCACCACCTTGCTTGGTTGCAATGGCAGGGATGGTGTCCTCCTCTTTCTGGAAAAAAAGTGAAAGGAAACAAAAGAAGGGAAATAAAAGAGAAAGTTGGTTTACCTCAAATGGAAGAAGACAAAGCAAGGATGGAAAAAAAGGACAAGGAATAAAAATCAGAAGTCTTTTTTTAATCATGGGCTTAACAAGCCATTTGTAACAATAAAATGAACCAAGAACAAAAAACATTTTTTTGTTTTTTTTATCGTTTTTTTTGTTTACTTTTTTTCAAAATATTAATTAAAAAAAATCCGGACAAAATTAGGTGTTCACCAAATAACAGCTCTGTTTCTGGAATATGGCAATGTCTCGACTCCCAACAGCAACAAAGTGTCTATATTCAGTTTCATGTCACCTTAGCTAATGCCCATATGCTGAAATGAGCACGATATTCTTCTGTGGTCATGCCTCCATTTTCAACTTCGAAGATGTCAGGATCTAGTATGTGCCAAAAAGCAGTGTCATATATATATTTATCAGGATCTAATATCCAAGTTTTGAGATTGCAGCGATTGCAATCTTAAGTTCTATAGTATACATAACAATCAACTATGTAACTATATACAGTGAGGTTAATTACCATTCCATCCTCCAGGTCGAGCATAAGATGCGCTATGGAAGTCATGCTGTGGAGGCAGTATATAAAATTAGTTCTCCATGAGGAAAATGAAGAGCAGAAACTAAATGGAAATACATGAAAACGAATTATCCAAAATAAGCCACTTTTCAACAATTATCCTTGTCCTCTGTTCAGTAAAGTATGAATATGAGATATCAGTCAATACACTTTAACAATTGAAAAGTCTTTCGTTACTATTCCTGAAACAGTAATTTGTGGTCTGTGAATTTTTTGTATTATTATATTATTTACTTTTAATACTTATATTTTTTATTAGTTTTAAATGTTGAGTTAGCAAAACATGAAGTGCACGTAAGGGGAAATCTTCTCTCACTACTCTCTCTCTCTCTCTCTCTCTCTCTCTATATATATATATATATATATATATATAAATTTTAAATATATATATATATTTTAATATTTAATATTTATTATATTTTAATATTTATATATAATTAGTTGTTTTAATATTTATAAAGGTTTATAAAAAATTTTTAAAATGTTTTTAGCCACGAAAAGTAGTAAAACTATCGTATTTTTTGGAAAAGTTTAGGGGTGTAAGACCCGAACCAATAGTTCGATGAACCCGAAATTCCGAATTGAACCAATTAAATTTGTTTGTATTTTTTGTGTTCAGGTTCCGAACCGAACCAAACCTTATGGTCATATTCGTTTATCAGGTTCAATGATTTTGGAACTGAACCATTTACTATATTTTAATATTTATATATATATTTTTAATATTTATTATTTATTATATTTTAATATTTATATATAATTTAATAGTTAATTTATTTTTATATTTTTAATATTTTTCATATATATTTTATGGATCTAATGTATATGCACTGACAATGTAAAAAGGTTTTACACACTCATCCAATCATATCTCACTACATAGATTTTTGTGAAGACTTTTATGAATTAATATAACCAAGTGGCATAATGATGAAATACGATTGAATGTTCGTATAAAAAAAATTACATTGTTAGTGTATATTTATTAAACTCATATTATATATATGCACATATATATACATATTAATATTTTCGGTTTCAAACTAAATCAAACAAAACCGAACCAATTTTGATTGGTTCAGATTTTTTTTATTTTATTATTGACTTTTTAAAGTTTATAAAAAAATTTTGTTTTTAAATGTTTTTATCCAGGAAAGGTAGTAAAGGTGTTGTGTTCTTCGGGAAAGTTTAGGGGCATAAGACCCGAAACAATAATTTGATGAACCCGAAAATCCAAACCGAACCGATTAAATTGGTCCATATTTTTTTGTATTCAGGTCCGAACCGAACCAAATCCGGAGGTCATTGGTTCGGTTATTAGGTTCAAGGATTTTGGAACCCGAACCAATTAATATATTTTAATATTTTATATATATTGTTTAATATTTAATATTTTAACATTTTAATATTTATATATAATTTAGTTTAATATTTTTTATATTTTTCATATATATTTTATTTATATATATCTCTATATATTAATATTTTCGGATTCGAACAAAACCAAACCGAACCAAACCAATTTTGATTGGTTCTGATTTTATATTATTTTATTATTGACTTTTTAAAGTTTATATTATTTTTTTTGTTTTTAAATGTTTTTAGCTAGGAAACGTAACAAAGCTACCATGTTCTTCGAAAAAGTTTTGGGATATAAGACCTGAACCAATAATTCGATGAACCCGAAAATCTGATCTGAACCAATTAAATTGCTTCGTATTTTTTGTTTTCGAGACCGAACCCAATTAAACCAAACTCAATGATCATTGGTTTTGGATGTTTCAGTTCATCTAATTTTTCAATTCATATGGTGTACAAATTCCTTTCACACCTATTAGAATGATCAAATATTTATTGAATTTGTTTTAAGAAAAGATTGACCCGTACCTGCTCACGGATGAAAAATACTAGTTATCAATATTCATGCTCACTCACCTATTCCAGTTATCCTCACTATTCCCCACACTTTGGGCCCAAGTTGCTGGGTCTTCCCATCCCCTATGTTTGAGAAAGCAATTAATCATAGACAAAGCAGTTTCCAGCAACTAATTAGATGCAATACTAATTGATCTACTTTCCTTCTGTATAATAAACATCATCACCAATTTCACTCACCATTCGCACATTGAGAAGAAGATTGACCTTCCTGTCTTTAATAAAGCTTTACTCATTGGTGGGTACCAGTTAATTTTCAAATGTATGATGAATTCCTGGTTTTTATAATCATGTAGATATTTATTTGCAACTGAGGGCCATTAATACCTTTCTCTTGAGCATATACCGTTATTCTCACAATTATCATACTTCAAATAGTCAATTCCCTATAGTGACATATAATTAAATCAGATGCTAGTTAGATAAAATTATATATAGGAGGCAAAATGACTTTTCAAATGAATGCAGTTTACTTACCCAAGAAGCAAATGTTTTTGCATCTTGTTCTTCGTGTCCCATTGATCCAGGCATACGTTTACTGCATGTAAAATGCCTGCACAAAAATTGGAAGTGACAAGAAATGCTTGAATAATCATGGACATATATATGCTCGAGATCAAAGCGTAAGGTTTTATGTTGATACCCGGCATCTGAATAGATCCCCAGCTTTAAACCTTTACTGTGAACATAATCAGCTAAAGGGTTGGTCTAAGCTATACTACCCTAAAATTACACCCCTCCTTACAGCACTCATGTGGCAATTTGTGGACCAATTAAATTGTCATATGCATGGTCAAAATGTCAACTGTTGGAGTTGTATTAATGTTATATTCAAAGCTTGTATATACAGTATACTGCAGTATAGTATACGTATTTTTAGTATTTATATATTTTGCCCAAAAAATTACTTATTATTTTTAATATCTGAAATAATGTATTTGTTAATTTTTTTTATGTATTAGAGACAAAAAATACATAAAAAAATTATATGTACAGTATACTGCAGTATAGTATACATATTTTTAGTATTTATATATTTTACCAAAAAAAATTACTTATTATTTTTAATATCTGAAAAAATGTATTTGTTAAATTTTTTTATGTATTTTTGGTCTCTAATAGATAAAAAAATTAACAAATACATTATTTCAGATATTAAAAATAATAAGTATTTTTTTTGGTAAAATATATAAATACTAAAAATACATATACTATACTGTAGTATACTGTACATATAAGTTTTGAATACAATATTAATACAACTTTAACAGTTGACATTTTAACCATTCATATAACAATTTAATTGATCCATAAATTATCACATGGGTGGTGTAGCTTAGACCAACCCTCAGCTAAAGCCTTAATACCTGAAGGAAATGTTGAATGGTTGCGAATCATGTTTCCCTAATATCATTTTAAATTTGTTAGAACCATCGAAATGGATATTATAATATAAAATTTAAATTAACTTGCTTATAAATTTTAGACAAGTGGAAAGATATATATAGATGAACTTTTCTCTACACTTTTTTTACACCTAGCATATAATTATTAATCAAAAGACTTTTGTTTTTGAAACAACAATCGGTAAAAGATATGTTATTAGGTTTAGATGTAAGAAGTAATATGATAAAATTCAGATGCTTTAGGGGTGTCCTCACCCAGAATGATTTTAGTATAACTCTTTTTGGGCTTTTAAACCCCTTTTTTCATAAAAAAATGATATTTATTGAAAAATAAAAACAATATAAGACACATTGAATGTTGGGATTTGGAGGTGAGAAATCATAAGCAAAGTAGAAAAGCTTATTTATGTAATTTTTTCTTCTATAAATAGTCATGTAGCTATAAGTTTTTTTGGTAAAGTCTATATCCACATTGTGGGCCTGGTGGAAGGATCCTATGAGACTCGTAAATCTATAATAATATAAAAGATGGATAGTTATTTTTACTGTACATCCACTTGGCAAGTTATAGATTTTTTTTATATTATTTTATTAGTTATTTTTTATAATTTATATATATATTTTATAAAGTGGGTAAAGAGTGTTATAAGGGTTTACGGTAGGTACGGAGGGTTAGGTGGGGAGGGTGATGTTAAGAAGGGGAGTGGGGAATAGGTAAAAGGGGTGGGAAATAAAAATAATATTTATTGATATTTATTATAAATAAAATTATTTTTATAATATATTTAATTATAAAATATAAAATAAAAATTATATATTACTTTTTAAAAAATATATCTAAAATACAAATAATATGTTACTTTTTTAATTAGTGATACTTATGTCATTTTGCATATTCATCATCATCTTTTTAAAAAAATTGTCTCAACTTCTTCCTTATCACACCAAAAGTTAGAGCCCAAAGACCCTATTAGAATTAAAAGTTATGTGAAGAGATTTGAATTAGGCGGGGAAGAAAAATAATGTAAAATTTGGAAGTAGCTGAAAAAAATTCTTCACTGAAAACATTATTACTAATATTTATTAATATTTATTATAAATAATTTTTTTATAATATATTCAATTATAAAATATAAAATAAAAATTATATATTACTTTTTAAAAAATATATATATATAATACAAATAATATGTTACTTTTTTAATTAGGGGTACTTATGTCATTTTTCATATTCATCATCATCTTTTTAAAAAAATTCTCTCAACTTCTTCCTTATCATTTTCTCACATATTTCTCTAATATCAAATAAGTCTTAAAATTCACTATTTTTTTACCATCTTCTCTCTTCTCATATTCTCTTTTTCCATCTTCTCTCTTCTCAATTTCTCTTCCGTACCAAACAAAGCATTAATGATGTATCATTGTAGTAAAAAAATGAATGGATTGCTTAAATTGATGTTACACAATGAGGTACAGAGTAGGGTCCACTTAAGAAATCAAAGTGGGTTGCTTATCTAGATAATGTTGGATAAGTGTTATTAATATAACATTTGACCATCTTTTCAAAATATGTGTGATGACAATTATATAGTTATTAGTTATTATATCAATCAACATTTTTTTGTACTTTGTACTCTTTTAAATTTTTGTATAAGTTATGATTGTTTTAGATACTATAATCAAACAGAAAACTATGTTACTAAAACATATTTAGTTATTTCAGTCAAAAAAAAATAAAGTGAATAAAAAGTGAGTGAAAGTGAATGAAAAGAACACAACTATAGGGAAACACCAAAAGCTATAGTCCAAAGGCCATATTAGAATGAAAGTTATGTGAAAAGATTTGAATTAGGCGGGGAAGAAAAGAATGTAAAATTTGGAAGTAGCTGAAAGAAATTCTTCCCTGATAACATTATTATTATTATTTGACTTCATGGTTCTAATTTGAACCATCTTATGGGTTGAAAACGTTACATAAAAACATACTTATATGTATATCTAGATGTATATAATTATGTATAATGTATAATATTTTATATTGAAGTTAATGTTTTAAATGTGAAGATAATAATTTAAATATTTACTATCCACGAGAATAATTTTCTAAATGAGTATATGAAATTGTAATAGAATCTCAAATGATTTCTATATATATCTTCATTTTGATTGGATCATTTCAACGTGAGTTAGTAGAAAAACTTTGTTACTAACACATATTTTAGTTGTCTGAATTTGAGAAAGGTGTTTAAACACGATGGGTTCCAATGCATTAAAAAAACAAAAAACAAAAATAAAAATAACAATAGGGAATGAAAGGGAAATGACTCTTGATTCGTAGAGCATTAAGTGAATTTGGGAAATTAAGTGAATTGTCCGAACACATTGGAAGAAACAAGAAAAATAAAAGGCATGGAAAGAACACAACTCTTAGGAATTATTGTTAATGTTCTCAAATGTGGCATCAATAGTGGGAGTGCAACTTTATCAATAAACTAAGGATTGGATTTTGGAATGTTGAAAACAATGGTATGACCAGTTAGTCAAAGTTTCTTTTTAAGTTTGCAGAGGACCAACTAATCTCAAGTCATGAAAGATAAATATGTTTCTTTTTAAATGGTTAATTTGACGGGGAAAAGTGTAACACCCTGTTTTCCCTACGTTTTTTGTAGCAGTAAATACATATTTAAATGTGTTTATTTTAGATTAAACTCAGTGGATAATTTTAATTAAACTAAAATCATTTTATTGTGTTGTTATATCATTATAAATCACATTAAAATTTGCGGTTGAAAATTCAGACGGAAGTCGGTCTGCGTTTTCACTGCCGGTACAAGTTTACTGTGCAGAAAACCTATTTTTGACCCGTGAACGAAACAATTAGTGTTTTTATTATGTTTCCTTCAACCTTGGTTATTTTGAAAATTTTCGTGCAAAAATAAAATATAATATTTTATTCGGGCGAAACGTCGGAAAAATTACGATTGGAAATGCAACCGGGTATGAAATGAAGCAGATTAGGGATCATAAAATAAGTAAGGGGACATGATGGAAGAGACTATGACACACTCTAAAAGTATCATCATCACACATTTCAAATTATAATACTATTCTAATCCAAAAGTCTTTTCTCTCTCTTCTTCCATCCAATCAAGCATTAAACCACTAAGCTTGCTCAACAAGCTCTCCCTCTCACTCCCTTAGCTGTGAACTCCCCTCCTTCTCCCTATATATACCCCTTCCATTTTCACTTCATCATCTACATCCTTCAACCTCCATTAAAGTTCATCTTCTTCCTTTCTTCTAAAAGTTCAAGCTCTTAAAGCTTTAATTTTAATTCATCTTTTCTACTTAAGCTCTTCATTAAAGTTCTTCTTTATACTAAGGGTAATGCTCTCATATAAATCTTTTTGCAAGTTTCATCTTTTATTTCGTAGTTTACTTTATGTGTTCTTTATATGCTTTAAACTTCTAAAATCTCTCTAAAATGGTAGAAAACTCCTTTTGAGTTGAAACCACTTTCTATAGTCTTGCATTAACTTATATTTTAACATACTAAGAGGTTGTGAAAAACAAAAATCTCTATCCACCTCTTCCAATGAAGGCCGAATGCTTACATTTGTGACCTAGGAAGTTTTTGTTTCAACTTTTGGAATATGATCATGTGTTTGAGTTTCTAAATATCCCTTGATCTTGAATCTATAAATCTTGGAAGTTTTGATAGCTTATTCCTATGATGGCCGAAAAATATGAATAAGTAGGCCGATGATACTATGTTTCAACTTTTCAAGTATTGATCATGGATTTAGAACTCTTAATAATTTGTTTATTTTATGTTGTTAAAGCTAGTATGTGTTACTTTCATTTTTCCAAAATGATCATAGACTTGAGCTCCATAAGATATTTGGATGCTAAGTCTAAGAGTGGAAAGTTTAAGGATTTATAACTTGTTATTTTATGTTGTTAAAACTAGTATGTGTTACTTTCATTTTTCCAAGATGATCATGGACTTGAGCTCCATAAGATACTTGGATGCTAAGTCAAAGAGAATGGAAAGTTTAAGGATTTATAACTTGTTTATTTTATGTTGTTAAAGCTAGTATGTGTTACTTTCATTTTTCCAAGATGATCTTGAGCTCCATAAGATATTTGGATGCCAAGTCTAAGAGATTGGAAAGTTTAAAGATCTCTAGTCTATAAATCCTATGAAGGTCGAACCTAGAAGGTTATGGATCTAGGATACCTTGTTCTTATTTTTCCAAAATGATCGTGGTTTTGAGCTCCTTAACATATATGGATGCTAAACCTAAGAGATTGAAAAGTTTAGTGAATGCTAGCCAATTTTACTAGCCTTGGCCGAATGCCCTATGTTTTTAACTTAGTGGAATGTTAATTCAACTTTGTTAAATGATGATTGTTTATGAACTCCTAACACTTAAGGATCATAAATCCATGAGTTGTATAATTTTTGGGAATCTCCAACCTTAAGAACTAATCTTGGCCGAACCTAAACCTTGTGGTTTAGTGTTCTTGTTTTGATTTTAACTTGTGATTTTTTGTTCATAACCTTAGACTTCCATCGCAGAGGAAACGAGAACGTTCGTGACTTACCTCGTCGAACATCTAATCTTCTTACCTTCACAGAAAGTAAGAGGGGATTGCCTAGGGATATTCAATGACTATATTCATGTGTGTATATTTTTACTTGAGTGATTTGAATATTATTGTGATACGTAGCCAATACTTGAATAACTTGTTTACTTGAACTATTGTGGTTATTACTTGAAGTTGAACATTACTTGTTTTAAAGTGTTATGAATTATCTATATATGTGATGAACCGTCGTTAACTGTGATATGATTGTTGAGAATATATTACGATTGATTGAAGTTTGAGAAGCCGGACTTGAGTCTGTGCACAATGATTATAAAGGATTAAAAGCCTTAATAAGCCTTGAATAGAACTTTGAACGTATTGGTTTCTGTTATAAAAGTTCCTTGTTTAAAACGCTTACTTCAAGAAAATGAGATTATTATTTTGAAAAGAAACGTTGAAGTGTTTTTAAGACAATAGAAATTACCTTTTTTATGATCCAAAGTTGGTACGGGAGAAAACCTTTTCGAACTATGTGTTTTATGAAGGAAAACCTCTTTGAAAACAGTTGACTTTATTTCATCAAGGATTTCAAAAGCAAACGAATTTCCTAAATGTTTTATAAAAGAATTTGTAAAGGAAAAGATTTTCTCCTAAATGATTTAGAAACATTCCGGTTACTTGGATAAGTGTCCGAGGTTTTGTTTTGGTTTTTGATTTTCACTGAGCGAAAAGTAAGCACATGTGAAAGAAAATACTAGTTCGCGAGACATCGCCTCTAGTATTCAGTTTATGCATGTGATCTGGGATCCGTGTCAAGAATTATGGACCAAGGGTCCTAATCGTGATATTATGGGCTAGGAGTCCTAATTTTGGAATTGAGGACTGTGTGTCCTAATTTCATTGTTATGGGCTAGGAGTCCTTATCATGTTGAAATAAAGCATAGGTAAAATTATAATTGTTTCTACGACCACAACCTTGGACTGCGACCGCGGTCTAAGGTGTTGTGATTGAACACTCGGACTGTGCATCCTGTGTTATTATTTTTTTTAATTGATGAAAATTGTGAATAGTCGTTAGCTTTGGGCTTCGACAAACGGAAAAGAGAGAACACAAAGAAAAGTCTCGTCAATAAAAAGTAATTTATTCATATGAATTTCCCCTCGGCAGACGTGCTTGAGTTATCCGAATACCCGCTTAAGATGTGGTATTCAATGAGGTATACATCCGAATGGCCGTTATAAGGGATTCGTGATGATGTTGATCCGGGCGCATGAGGTGACGGAGACAACTTGCCAAACGGGGCGTATGAGCCTGATCAACTCTTTCTTTCTTAATGATAAAATGGTGATGGAATCTCATGAGATTAAGATTAGAGCCTGATGATTGAAGTTTCATGCATTATCTTTATCAAATTGATTGATTCGGGTATGAGACCCACTGAGATAATACTTATTGTTTACCTATGAGTAATGTGTAAAATGTTAATATGTCAAGGTATTGTATGTATCATGTGTATGGTTGTTGTACGATATATCCGTTGTTGGTATCTCACTCTTTCATTTCTACTTGTTATTCTCTCTTCCTTTTTGGTGTCGCCATATGTACATGAGTCCAGATGGATCCCAATATCCCGCTTGCACCGACAACATCGGAGACTGAGGTCTTTGACGACGCAGGGAATGCTGGGGCATGGCAGATACACCCAGGGGTGACATCTGCCACATACCATGGAGCAATCACCACGACCGATTTAAATGCTGACGGAGACCCAATCCGTAGAAGCCACACTGTGGAAACTAGGAGGGTAGCTCTGCCTCCGATTTGGTTTTACCTTCACACACTGCGAGCTCACGGACTGCTACATGAGCCACCACCTCTAGACGTAGAGCCGGCAGTGCCGATCGAGGAGGATCCCGAGGAGGACCCTGAGGAGAACCCTGAGGAGAACCCTGAGGAAGACTTCGATGAGGCCATGGAGGAGGATGAGCCGGAGGATCATGTTATGGATCATGACGACGACAACGATTCCATAGATGAGGGCGGCGACGTTATAGATCCATTACCTGAGGTCTCGTCTCGTGGGAGCCTTTGTGGAGACCCTGCTTGCAGCCAATGTCAGTAACTTGTTCGGAGCGTTTTGTGGATAATCTTCCGTCATGTGACTTTTAGAGTTATCTTTTGGATGTGGTTCCAGACCCTCTTTCCCTGTGTCTTACTTAATCTTTTTTAAGTTGTAACTCCTAGATGTCTAATTTTGTTGCAATGGCCATTGATAAGGCCCTAACTTATGCACTGGAACTTGGCTTTCATTGGGACATGTTATATATATATGTTATCTTCAATTCATGTTTTAAGTCTTCATCACCTTTATCTTCCTTCTTCCCAAAAAAATTTAACTACCGTTTTTAGTGTACTCATCCATCGAGAAAATGAGACTTTCAGAAAATAACCAGCATTGTAAATCAGAAATATTTCCGCAATTGGGTAACCATGTGATGTTGGGTTTACGGTGTCACATTAGTGGTATCAGTGCAAGTCGAGTCTTTCGGGAATGTTTGGGTTTAGGTCTGTTGTGTCGATGTTGTGTATTCTCTGATCGAGTCTTGTTTGAATTACTTCTAAGAAGTAATGTATGTTATCCGACGAGTTACCTTTTATTTTCTGGTTACCATCTCACTGATTGTGTCTTACAGGTCAGTATGGAACCAGGAGGAGCGCGCGGACGTGGCGGTCGTGGCCGAGGCAATGGCGGGATGGACTTCGCTGCCCAAGCGTTGACTGATGTTGCTGCTGCAATAGCTTTCCAGACTGCAACCGTGGCTGCCCAGAATCAACAGGAGCAGCTAAGAGCTGAACAGGCTGCAGAGGGGAAGAATCTGAATGCCTTCCGACGCCAGAATCCATCGCAGTTTGACGGGGACGTAGACCCGACTAAAGCCGATCTTTGGATCCAAGAGCTGGAAAAGATCTTTGAGCTGGTGCACAGCCCATAGGAAGCAAAGGTACCTTACGCAACATTCCAACTGATTGGAGATACTGAATACTGGTGGAAGGGCACCAGACAACTACTAGTAGTTGAGCATCAGGCAATCACCTGGGGAGTGTATCGCAACAAATTTCTGAACAAATATTTTCCCCAGAGTGCTCGGACAGAGAAAGAGCAGGAATTACCGAGGCTGAGTCAGCGGAACATGACGGTGGGGGAATATGTGGCGAGGTTTGAGTCCCTTGTCAAATACTTCCGCTGTTTCCAGAACAACCCCGATGAGCAGTGGAAGTGCGAGAAGTTCGAAGCCGGTCTGCGCTTTGAGATCAAGGAATCTGTGATGCCCTTGGAAATCAGGAATTTCCAAGCCCTGGTAGAGAAATGCCGAAAGGTAGAACTGATGCGCAAGGGGCGAGATAGCAGGGGAAATGTTGGAGGACCCGTTCGTCCCAAGAGTCAATATCAGGGACAGAACCAAAATTGGAAGCAGAACCAGAGGAAACCATATTACCAGTCACCCAGTAACAATTAGAAACAACAGCAACAACATTGCTCCGGTACTTCGGGAACGGGAAGTAGTGGAGGCCAGAGAAACAACAATCAAGGTCAAGAGAGGAAGTGTTACCGGTGTGGGGATCCCAGTCATCTAGCTAATACATGCCCAAAGAAAGAGATGAAGTGCTTTAATTGCGATCGTATAGGGCACATAGCCAGGGACTGCAGAGCACCGAAAAGAGAACCAGCTATTAATCATGCCCAAGCAAGCAAGCCGACTGCTAAAGGGTGAGTGTATACAATGAGTGGAGCTGAAGCATCAAATTCCACCGATTTGGTGCAGGGTAAGTGCGATTTAGCCGGTAATCTTTTAACTATACTTTTCGATTCAGGTGCAACTCATTCTTTTATCTCAATGGATCGTGTGAAACTTCTAGACTTGCCTATTTCTTCCTTACCATATAACTTGATTGTTTCTACCCCAACTGCTGAGCCAGTAACTGTTAATTCTGTTTGCTTGAATTGTCCTATCATTGTTCAGGATAGGCACTTTCTTGTAGATTTAATATGTTTACCTTTAATACAACTAGATGTAATTCTAGGCATGGATTGGTTATCTTCCAACCATATCCTGATAGACTGTGCTCAAAGAACCTTAGTCTTTAGGGATGAGGTTTCTGGATTACTATCTGCTAGTCAGGTAAGAGCTTCTTTGAAAGAGGGAGCTCAAGGTTACATGCTGCTATTTTCCTCAGATGTTAAGAGTGAGTTAGACTTGGATTCCGTACCTATCGTCAATGAGTTTCCGAAAGTTTTTCCTGAGGATGTACCTGGTCTACCGCCTGTTCGAGATATCGAGTTTGTGATCGATCTGATTCCAGGCACTGGACCAATATCCATGACACCGTATCGCATGTCACCATCGGAGTTAGAAACCCCGAAGGAATAACTTGAAGAGTTGATGAGAAAGGAATTCATCCGACCCAGTGTATCGTCGTGGGGAGCTCCAGTTCTGTTAGTAAAGAAGATGGATGTGACTTCTCGACTCTGTAGATTTTCGGCAGTTGAACAAGGTTACGGTCAAGAACAGATATCCGCTCCCAAGGATTGATGACCTCATGGATCAGTTGCATGGTGCGACTGTATTCTCGAAAATAGATTTACGGTCAGGCTACCATCAGATTCGTGTGAAAGCAGAGGATGTCCCAAAGACAGCGTTTCGAACACGCTACGGGCATTATGAGTACCTAGTGATGCCGTTTGGAGTGACAAATGCTCCTGCCATATTCATGGATTACATGAATAGGATTTTTCGTCCTTACTTAGATCAATTTGTTGTCGTATTCATTGACGATATTCTGATCTATTCTCCAAACAAGGAAAGGCATGCTGAACATCTCAGCATTGTTCTTCAGACCTTGAAAGAGAAGCAACTCTATCCGAAGCCAGAAAAGTGCGAATTCTGGTTCGACCAAGTGCAATTCTTAGGTCATGTAATATCATGCGAAGGAATCACAGTGGATCCGTCAAAAATCGAGGCTGTTTTAGAATGGAAATGGCCAACAACTGCAACTGAAATCCGTAGCTTTGTGGGCTTAGCGGGCTACTATAGGAGATTCATTGAGGGATTTTCCAAGATAGTGGGACCCCTTACCCAGTTAACTCGGAAAGACCAGGCGTTTGTTTGGACGGAGGCTTGTGAAGGAAGTTTCCAAGAGCTTAAGAGAAGGTTGACAACCTCACCCGTGTTGATCCTACCTGATCCTAATGAACCTTTTTAGGTTTATTGTGACGCTTCACATCAGGGATTGGGATGTGTGCTGGTGCAGAACCGAAAAGTTGTAGCATATGCTTCAAGGCAGTTGAAGATTCACGAAAAGAATTACCCGACACATGACTTGGAGTTAGCAGCGGTAGTCTTTGCCCTGAAAATCTGGAGGCATTATTTGTATGGAGCTACTTTTAATGTTTTCAGTGACCACAAGAGTTTGAAGTACCTCTTCGACCAGAAGGAGTTGAACATGCGTCAGAGGCGTTGGTTGGAGTTTTTGAAGGACTATGACTTTCAACTACAGCATCACCCTGGAAAGGCGAATGTGGTGGCAGATGCACTGAGCAGGAAGTCAATACACGCGTCAGTAATGATGGTTAAAGAGCAGGGATTGTTGGAACAATTTCGGGATCTAAGTTTATCAGTTAAGACATTTCCGGGAAGGCTGTGTCTGAATAGGATCACCGTTTCGAACGGATTGGTGGAACAAATAAAAGAAAAACAAGGGAGTGACCGGTATCTGTATGAAGAAAGGGACTTAGTACGACAGGGAGCACTGTCAGAATTTAGAGAGGGAACGGATGGAATTTTGAGATTCGATGAAAGAATCTGTATACCAGATGACGCCGAGCTTAGGAAGTTGATCTTAGAGGAGGCTCACAGGAGGAAGCTGAGTTTACGCCCAGGAGCCACGAAGATGTATCAAGATCTCAAGAAGTTATACTGGTGGTATGGAATGAAAAGGGACGTAATGGAATACGTCGCTTTGTCTGATATGTCAAAAGGCTAAGATTGAACACCAGAGGCCAGCATGAATGTTACAATCTTTAGACATCCCAGAATGGAAGTGGGACGGTATTTCAATGGGTAATTGTGGATCGACTGACCAAGTCAGCTCACTTTTTACCTATCAGCATGAAGTACCCGACGAAAAGGTTGACTCAGTTGTACATCGACGAGATTGTCAGGTTGCACGGTATACCCTCGAGTATCATTTCGGATCGTGATCCAAGGTTTACGTCAGAATTTTGGAAAGGACTACAAAACTCTTTGGGAACAAAACTCAATTTGAGTTCTGCGTACCATCCACAAACTGGCGAACAGTCAGAGAGGACAATCCAATCACTCGAAGATTTACTAAGAGCGTGCGTAATGGTAGACACTAGGAGCTGGGACGAGTTCCTACCGTTGATAGAATTCACCTACAACAACAGTTTTCATTCAAGTATAGGGATGGCACCCTATGAGGCTTTGTATGGTCAACGATGCCGAACACCTTTGTGTTGGTTCCAGGATGGTGAGATTTTGCTGTTAGGACCAGAGATCGTACAACAAACGACCGAGAAGGTGAAGATGATCCAGGAGAAAATGCGGACGGCCCAAAGTCGATAGAAAAGTTACACTGACAAGAGACGACAACCTCTAGAGTTTGAGGAAGGCGAGCATGTGTTCTTGAGAGTCACACCAACGACTGGGATTGGCAGAGTGATAAAATCCAGAAAGCTTACTCCCAAATTCATTGGACCCTACCAAATTCTTCATCGCGTAGGTCCAGTAGCGTACAAAATATCTTTACCTCCTTTTTCTTTTCAACATCCATGATGTTTTTCATGTCTCTCAGTTGAGAAAGTATATTCCTGATCCATCACATATTATTAAACCTGATAAAGTACAATTAAAAGAGAACCTGTCGTTTGAGACTTCGCCGGTACGGATCGCGGATAGGATGATGAAGCAGCTCAGAGGTAAACAAATTCCTTTAGTCAAAGTCATCTGGAACGAGACAACTGGAGAAGCTACATGGGAAGCGGAGGACAAGATGAAATTGCAATACCCCGAGTTATTTCAAGGTACGTAATTTCAAGGACGAAATTCTTTTTAGAGGGGTAATATTGTAACACCCTGTTTTCCCTACGTTTTCTGTAGCAGTAAATACATATTTAAATGTGTTTATTTTAGATTAAAATCATAGGATGATTTTAATTAAACTAAAATCATTTTCTTGTGTTGTTATATCATCTGAAGTCACAGTAAAATTTTCGGTTGAAAATTCAGATGGAAGCCGATCTGCGTTTTCACTGCCGGTACAAGTTTACTGTGCAGAAAACCTAATTTTGACCCGTGAACTAAACAATTAGTGTTTTTATTATGTTTCCTTTAACCTTGGTTATTTTAAAAATTTTCGTGTAAAAATAAAATAAAATATTTTATTCGGGTGAAACGTCGAAAAAATTACGATCGGAAATACAACCGGGTACGAAATGAAGCAGATTAGGGATCATAAAATAAGTAAGGGGACATGATGGAAGAGACTATGACACACTTTAAAAGTACCATCGTCACACTTTTCAAATTATAATACTATTCTAGTCCAAAAGTCTTTTCTCTCTCTTCTTCCATCCAATTAAGCATTAAACCACCAAGTTTGCTCAACAAGCTCTCCCTCTCACTCCCTTAGCCGTGAACTACCCTCCCTCTCCCTATATATACCCCTTCCATTTTCACTTCATCATCTCCCTCCTTCAACCTCCACTAAAGTTCATCTTCTTCCTTTCTTCTAAAAGTTCAAGCTATTAAAGCTTTAGTTTTTATTCATCTTCTCTACTTAAGCTCTTCATTAAAGTTCTTCCTTATACTAAGGGTAATGCTCTCATATAGATCTTTTTTAAAGTTTCATCTTTTATTTATTAGTTTACTTTATGTGTTCTTTATATGCTTTAAACTTCTAAAATCTCTCTAAAATGGTAGAAAACTCCTTTTGAGTTGAAACCACTTTCTATAGTCTTGTATTAACTTATATTTTCACATACTAAGAGGTTGTGTAAAACAAAAATCTCTATCCATCTCTTCCAATGAAGGCCGAGTGCTTGCATTTGTGACCTAGGAAGTTTTTGTTTCAACTTTTGGAATATGATCATGTGTTTGAGTTTCTAACTATCCCTTGATCTTGAATCTATAAATCTTGGAAGTTTTGATAGCTTGTTCCTATGATGGCCGAAAAATATGAATAAGTAGGCCTAGGATACTATGTTTCAACTTTTCAAGTATTGATCATGGATTTAGAACTCTTAATAACTTGTTTATTTTATGTTGTTAAAGCTAGTATGTGTTACTTTTATTTTTCCAAGATGATCATGGACTTGATCTCCATAAGATATTCGGATGCTAAATCTAAGAGATTGGAAAGTTTAAGGATTTATAACTTGTTTATTTTATGTTGTTAAAGTTATTATGTGTTACTTTCATTTTTCCAAGATGATCATGGACTTGAGCTCCATAAGATATTTGGATGCTAAGTCCAAGAGATTGTAAAGTTTAAAGATCTGTAGCCTATAAATCCTATGAAGGCCGAACCTAGAAGGTTATGGATCTAGGATACCTTGTTCTTATTTTTCCAAAATGATCATGCTTTTGAGCTCCTTAACACATATGGATGCTAAACCTAAGAGATTGGAAAGTTTAGTGAATGCTAGCCAATTTTACTAGCCTTGGCCGAATGCCCTATGTTTTTAACTTAGTGGAATGTTAATTCAACTTTGTTAAATGCTGATTGTTTATGAACTCCTAACACTTAAGGTTCATAAATCCATGAGTTGTATAATTTTTGAGAATCTCTAACCCTAAGAACTAATCTTGGCCGAACCTATACCTTGTGGTTTAGTATTCTTGTTTTGATTTTAACTTGTGATTTTGTGTTCATAACCTTAGACTTCCATCGCGGAGGAAACGAGAATGTTCGTGACTTACCTCGTCGAACATATAATCTTCTTACCTTGATAGAAAGTAAGAGGGGATTGCCTAGGGATATTCAATGACTATATGCATGTGTGTATGTGTTTACTTAAGTGATTTGAATATTATTGTGATATGGAGCCAATACTTGAATAAATTGTTTACTTGAACTATTGTGGTTATTACTTGAAGTTGAGCATTACTTGCTTTAAAGTGTTATGAATTATCTATATATGTGATGAACTGTCGTTAACTGTGATATGATTGTTGAGAATATATTACTGTTGATTGAAGTTTGAGAAGCCGGACTTGAGTCTGTGCACAATGATTATAAAGGATTAAAAGCCTTAATAAGCCTTGAATAGAACTTTGAAAGTATCGGTTTCAGTTATAAAAGTTCCTTGTTTAAAACGGTTACTTCAAGAAAATGAGAATCTTATTTTTAAAAGAAACGTTGAAATGTTTTTAAGACAATAGAAATTACCTTTTTTATGATCCAAAGTTGGTACGAGATAAAACCTTTTCGAACTATGTGTTTTATGAAGGAAAACCTCTTTAAAAATAGTTGACTTTATTTCATCAAGGATTTCAAAAGCAAACGAATTTCCTAAATGTTTTATAAAAGAATTTGTAAAGGAAAAGATTTTCTCCTAAATGATTTAGAAACGTTCCGGTTACTTGGATAAGTGACCGAGGTTTTGTTTTGGTTTTTGATTTTCACTGAGCGAAAAGTAAGCACATGTGAAAGAGAATACTGGTTCGCAAGACGCCGCCTCTAGTATTCAGTTTATGCACGTGATCTGGGATCCGTGTCAAGAATTATGGACCAAGGGTCCTAATCGTGATATTATGGGCTAGGAGTCCTAATTTTGGAATTGAGGACTGTGTGTCCTAATTTCGTTGTTATGGGCTAGGAGTCTTATCATGTTGAAATAAAACATAGGTAAAATTATAATTGTTTCTACGACCACAACCTTGGACTGCGGCCGCGGTCTAAGGTGTTGTGATTGAACACTCGGACTGTGCGTCCTGTTGGTGTAAGCCCTAGAGGTCAATGTATTTCTTTAGAGTTACATTTGCATCTTGCTATTTCATATATATATATATATATATATATATATATGATATGAGGCATTCCAGTTTATTGTGTTACTTGTTTAAACATAATAAAGTCCTTAGAATAGAAATTTCAGTTTAATAGAATATCAAGTATATGACTTGATCGTGAGATACTATTGAACAATGAAATCCTATTCTTAAATATCCGTAGTCAAGTATTTTATTAATAAGGACAATAATAATACAATTGAGACTATTATGTGTGCAGACTGATGACCATATCTCACGGGTCATGGATATGAGATATCGAGTCGCCATATAGGTACACATTAAGGTAATGATGTACTGGATTGACCCACCATGAGAACACTACATAGAGCGTTATGTGAGTGTCATAAGTAGTTCTCATAGTGACAATGGTGCATACAATCATTCGACCTGAAATCACTACGATCCCTACATGAGGAGTCGTGTGCTTTAATATCGTCAAACGTCATCTGTAATAGGATGATTATAAAGACGGTCATTGGGCATACCACGAGCCATGCAGAGGGATGTGAGTGACCTAGATGGAATTTGTCCCTCCTACATAACGGGAGTAATATCTGTGGGCCCCCTGATAGAGTGAGACTGTAAAATGCATGGCCGTGCTGAAATGAGTCAATATGAGATATTGACCTCATTTGTTGTTAAGTCTGCTCGGGTATCAGGGAACATGATATTGAACCATACAAGGGTGACACATTCTATGTCTTGTGTTCAATATAGATATATGGACAAAGGGATAATAATGCACATGAATATTTGTCACAGAAAGGTTTCGTCAAATCACTGACTTTCTCACTACTTAGGTAGCAGTGATGTATTGCTAGATACCGCTCACTGTTTGTAATATTAAATGGGATTTAATATTACTACTAACGTTTTGGGAACCTATAGGGTCACACACATAAGAGCGGATTAAAAGAAGCATTAAAAAGAAAGTTGGACTTTCCTATTGGGCCTAGCGCATAGTAGATGGGCTTAGGTCAAATGTTGCTCACTGACTCACTTAAGGAGGTGCTACTATAAGTAGACCACTTAAGTTGTTGTGCAAAAACGGTTTTTTGATTACCTAGCCGCACATAGAGAGTAAGTGTGAACAACAAGTCTCGGTTTTGAAGCTAGCACTGTGAGACAGAGACGCTTCGGTTCGTGACGTTGGACACTCACGGAATCCGCTCGTGTGGATACCTCTAGAGACATCGTTCGTGCGGTGTTCGTGATAGACGAATTCTGATCAACAGCCATCGCTTCAAGAGGTAAACCTTCTAATCATGAATCATGACCATTCGCAAGGATCCTTCGATGGGAATTTTTCCGCTATGTTGTATTTTGTTTTATACGCAAATTCCTAACAGTGGTATCAGAGCCACTTGCGAAACCATGATTCTGTTACGTGGTTTGCCTGTTATGTATGATAACATGTTTATAGTGTGAATCGTTTCTCTGAAAATTGTTTTCTGAAAAAACGTTTGCATCCGTTTTGTGAAACATTGTTTCTGTAATTTTCGTATGTATATGATATATGCGTCTATTGCATGTTTGTATATGTATGCGATATGTACATTGGTTCTGAATCCTTATTATGTTCTGCGATGGCGTCAAATATTGATGTTAAACATGATTGGTTTCAGTTCTCTGTTGGCGGCGTTAAGGGGTTTCAGACATGAAAAGTTCATGTTGTTGCGGCTGAGGTTCCAAGTGTTGAAACGGTAGCCGCCGTTCCTTGCAACGTGAAGTGTTCACGGGCCTTGCGGTTTTAGGGTTTAAAGGTTGAAGCCCTAGCCGCCAAGGAAGCGAGGCACACTTCGGAGAGAAATTTTTTCTTCGGGGCGCTGCCCCCGTGCTACCTCTGCGTAGTGTGTTATTTCGAAATTCAAATTTTGAAATTTTTATGTCACCATTTATTGTAATTGAATAAATGTGATTTATATCAATTACAATAAATGTGATTTGTGGTAACAACAATTGCAATAAATGTGATTTATGTTAATTGAATAAATGTGATTTATGTCAATTACAATAAATGTGATTTGTGGTAACAACAATTGCAATAAATGTGATTTATGTCATTTACAATAAATATGATTTATAATAAATGTGATTTGTGGTAACAACAATTGCAATAAATATGATTTATAGTAACATCTATTATAATAAATGTGATTTATTATATATATATGTTATGTTTTCAAAATTCAGATTTTGAAATCTCTAATTTATGAAATTAATAATAATAATGATTATGTGTTATTATTGGTTGTTACTATTTATTTGGTGATGTATGGTGAATGGTTATGGCCTTAGTCCTTTTACCTTTTGGTTTATATTTTGAAATACGGCCTGGGTGCCGTGCCTTTCTCTTATATTCCATATGTATCTTCTTTTCTCATCTCACTCCCCTCATATGTAAAATGAGGTTTCTGTTTATGTAATGTAATGGTGGAGACAAGAAGACGTCATCCTCTGGGAGATCATGCTTGGAGAAGCTTGGACGCTCCTAGGTTTAAGTTTAGATTCTCTCATTGGCTTGGGAGAATCAATGCGTTAGGGGCCATAACCATATCACATTTATTTGCCTTATATATGTATGAGATGCATGTATGTATATATTATGTTAAAAGAGTTTAACTAATATATGTATGAGATGCATATATGTAAATAATAAGTTAAAGAGTTTAACAAATGATGAGATCAAACTTTAAACAAATCCCTCAAAAGGAAATATTAAGTAACACTTAAAGGCCTTCCGATGCATGGCACTCGTCAAGACTAGGATCGATTAAGTGTGGGTCTGCCAAAGCGGGGTACCTTTATCTATACTAGTAAGACGCGATGGGACAAATGTAATGTTCAACTGCTATCCATTGGGTCTGACTTAACTAAGCCAACTTCAATAGGATTGAAAGGCTTAGAGGCTTATAAGTTGGGCTTTAGTCCATGTGATGGATTTGAATAAGAGTTATTCACCCAACTGTCCAAGAGTTGCATGAGATGCAATCGGAAAATGTCTCCTACCTAAATAACCGAATTTTAAGTGATCACCCAAAGCTGACTTGAAGCTAGGTGAAATATGGATCTTGGCCCACTAGAAAATCTTCCAACGGGATTTTCCGAATCAATGATGAGGGTCATTGTTTTGAGTAAAATAGTGGGAGGCGTATTTAATTAAAGACCTTATTAAATAACTTCATGGCATGATACTTATATTTTGCATATTTATCTCTGTAGATTACCATGGCATCAAACACATCAAGTAACCTGTCATTGCGATCCGTCCTTGAGAAGGACAAATTATCCGGAACAAATTTTCTGGACTGGTACAGAAACTTGAGGATTGTCCTCAAACATGAGAAAATGCTGTATATTCTTGAGGAGCCTATTCCTGAGGAGCCACCGGCTTCAAGTGCTCCTAGGGCTGATAGGGATGCTTATAAGAAGCATCAGGACGACGCCTTAGACGTCGGCTGTCTTATGCTTGCTACCATGACCTCTGAGCTGCAAAAGCAACATGAGACCATGGAGGCGTACGATATGATCGTGCACCTCAAGCTGCTCTACCAAGAGCAAGCAAGGCATGAGCGGTTCGAAGTTTCCAGAGCCCTTTTCCAGTGTAAATTGGCAGAAGGGAGCCCTGTGAGTCCTCATGTACTCCAGATGATCGGGTACATTGAGAATCTCGAGAGACTGGGATTTCCTTTAGGCCAAGAGTTGGCCACCGACTTGGTTCTGCAATCGTTGCCTGAGAGCTATAGTCAGTTTGTCATGAACTTCAATATGAATGATCTTGACAAACCTTTGCCAGAATTGTTGAGCATGTTAGGAACTGCTGAACAAAACATTAACAAAGGAAAAGGGAAGGCCATTTTGATGGTCCAGGCTGGAAATAGCAAGAAGCAGCCCAAGAAGCCCAAGAACAAACAAAAGGGCAAGGGCAAGGCCATCAACAAGATCAAGCCCAGTACTTCTGGCTTGAAGCCTGTGGGTGGTGTGGCTAAGGAAGGCAATTGCTTCCACTGTGGTCGGACCGGACATTGGAAGAGGAACTGCCCAAAATACCTGGAAGAAATCAAGAAAAAGAAGGGAAGCGAGACTTTCGCTTCAAGTATGTTTGTTATAGAAGTCAATTTATCTACTTCTGCATCATGGGTATTAGATACTGGATGTGGTTCTCACATTTGTACAAATGTGCAGGATCTAAACAGGAGTAGACCATTGACAAAGGGCGAAGTCGATCTACGAGTCGGAAATGGAGCAAAGGTTGTTGCTTTAGCTGTAGGGACTTATGTATTGACTTTGCCCACTGGGCTTACTATTCAGTTAGAGAACTGTTATTTTGTGCCTGCAATTAGCAGGAATATCATTTCCGTTTCTTGTTTGGACAAGATTGGTTTTTCTTTTATAATAAAGAACAAAAGTTGTTCTATTTATTTGGATGATATTTTCTATGCTAGTGCACACATGAGTAATGGACTTTATGTCCTTGATCTTGAAATGCCCATCTATAACATTAATACTAAGAGGTTCAAACCAAATGAGTTGAACCCGTCTTATCTTTGGCATTGTCGTTTAGGCCATATAAATGAGAAGCGCATTTCGAAGCTCCATAAAGATGGACTCTTGGACTCATTTGATTATGAATCATATGAGATATGCGAGTCTTGTTTATTGGGAAAGATGACTAAAGCTCCATTCACCGGCAAAGGTGAAAGAGCTAACGATCTTTTGGGTCTTATACATTGCGATGTATGCGGACCCCTAAACACATCAGCTAGAGGTGGTTTTCAGTACTTCATCACATTTACTGATGATTTCAGTAGATATGGATTTGTGTATCTTATGAAACATAAGTCGGAATCCTTTGAAAAGTTCAAGGAATTCAAAAATACGGTACAAAACCAACTTGGTAAGAATATTAAAACTCTTCGATCAGATCGAGGTGGTGAATATTTGAGCCTAGAGTTTGATGATCATCTGAGAGAGTGTGGAATTTTATCTCAACTCACTCCACCTGGAACACCACAATGGAATGGTGTTTCTGAGAGGAGAAATCGGACCTTGTTGGACATGGTTCGGTCTATGATGAGTCATGCAAACCTTCCAAACTCTTTCTGGGGACATGCTCTATTAACAGCAGCTTTTACACTTAACCGTGTTCCATCCAAAACGGTAGAAAAGACACCATATGAGATATGGACTGGTAGACGACCCAACATGTCTTTTATGAAGATTTGGGGTTGTGAAGCATATGTAAAACGTCAAGTTTCAGCTTGATCCCAAATCTGATAAATGTTTCTTTGTGGGGTATCCCAAAGAAACCAAGGGATACTATTTCTATAATCCTTCCGAAGGCAAAGTGTTTGTCGCACGGACTGGTGTATTCCTAGAAAAGGAGTTTATCTCCATAGGAGCCAGTGGGAGGAAGATAGAACTTGAAGAAATTCAAGAATCACAGAGTAGTGACCTACCATTGGTGGAACAGGAGCAACCTTCACAAAATGTTGTGGAGGAACAACCTGCTCCAGTAGCACAAGACCAGCGTGGGTCTAACAGGATACGTCACCAGCCTGAGAGATATGGATTTCTCATGACTCCACAAGGTGATGTATTGCTCATGGATCAAGATGAGCCTGTGACCTACCAGGAGGCCATCACTGGCCCAGAATCTGAGAAGTGGCTTGAGGCCATGAAATATGAGATGGATTCCATGTACACCAACCAAGTATGGACCTTGGTAGAGCCACCTGAAGGGGTAAAACCCATAGGGTGCAAGTGGGTTTTCAAAAGGAAAACTGACATGGATGGTAAGGTACACACCTTTAAGGCGCGATTGGTCGCTAAGGGTCTCAAGCAAATTCATGGTGTCGACTATGATGAGACCTTTTCGCCTGTTGCGATGCTTAAATCCGTCCGGATCTTACTTGCTATCGCTGCATACCATGATTATGAGATATGGTAGATGGATGTCAAAACTGCTTTCCTTAATGGAAAGCTTCTTGAGGATGTGTACATGACACAACCTGAAGGCTTTGACATTTCAGAGGATGCCCGAAAGGTATGTAAATTGCAGCGGTCAATCTATGGATTGAAGCAAGCTTCCAGAAGTTGGAACCTTCGTTTTGATGATCTTTGTAAGACGATGACGGATTCATCAAAAATGAAGATGAACCTTGTGTCCACAAGAAGGTTAGTGGGAGCATTGTTGTTTTTCTGGTGTTATATGTAGATGACATATTACTCATTGGAAATGACATCCCTACACTACAAAATGTAAAGACATGGTTAGGGAATTGCTTCTCTATGAAAGATTTGGGTGAAGCTACATATGTATTGGGAATCAGGATCTATAGGGATAGATCACTGAAATTTCTTGGCCTAAGTCAGAGTACATACATAGACAAAGTGTTGAGACGCTTTAACATGTATGAATCCAAGAAAGGACTCTTGCCTATGTCACATGGTATATGCCTATCAAAGGCACAATCCGCTTCCACTCAAGAAGAAAGGGATCGCATGAGTAAGATTCCATATGCATCCGCAATTGGATCTATCATGTATGCCATGTTATGTACTCGACCAGATGTATCGTATGCTTTAAGCATAACGAGCAGGTACCGATCGATCCGGTGAAAGTCATCAGTGTTTGTCAAGAACATCCTTAAGTACTTGAGAAGAACTAAGGATTCGTTCTTGGTATATGGAGGCGAGGAAGAGCTTGCTGTAATAGGTTACACCGATGCTAGCTTCCAGACCGATAAGGATGATTCCAGATCGCAATCTGGTTATGTGTTCTGCCTGAATGGCGGGGCTGTGAGCTGGAAGAGTTCAAAGCAGGAGACAGTTGCCGATTCTACTACAGAGGCTGAGTATATTGCCGCCTCCAATGCAGCAAAGGAGGCTGTTTGGATCAGGAAGTTCATTACTAAGCTTGGTACAGTTCCTAGTATTGTGGACCCCATTGATCTCTATTGTGATAACAATGGGGCCATTGCACAAGCTAAGGAACCTAGATCTCATCAGCGATCCAAACATATATTTAGGCGCTTCCATCTCATTCGAGAGATTATCGATAGAGGAGATGTGAAAATATGCAGAGTACCGACACTTGATAACGTTGCTGACCCACTTACGAAACCTCTTGCTCAACAGAAGCATGAAGGTCACACTAGATCGATGGGCATTAGATTTATGCCTGATTGGCTCTAGTGCTAGTGGGAGATTGTTGGTGTAAGCCCTAGAGGCCAATGTATTTCTTTAGAGTTACATTTGTATCTTACTATTTCATATATATATATATATATATATATATATATATATATATATGAGGCATTCCAGTTTATTGTGTTACTTGTTTAAACATAAAATGTCCTTAGAATAGAAATTTCAGTTTAATAGAATATCAAGTATATGACTTGATCGTGAGATACTATTGAACAATGAAATCCTATTCTTAAATATCCGTAGTCAAGTATTTTATTAATAAGGACAATAATAATACAATTGAGACTATTATGTGTGCAGACTGATGACCATATCTCACGGGTCATGGATATGAGATATCGAGTCGCCACATAGGTACACATTAAGGTAATGATGTACTGGATTGACCCACCATGAGAACACTACATGGAGCGTTATGTGAGTGTCATAAGTAGTTCTCATAGTGACAATGGTGCATACAATCATTCGACCTGAAATCACTACGATCCCTACATGAGGAGTCGTGTGCTTTAATATCGTCAAACGTCATCTGTAATAGGATGATTATAAAGACGGTCATTGGGCATACCACGAGCCATGCAGAGGGATGTGAGTGACCTAGATGGAATTTGTCCCTCCTACATAACAGGAGTAATATCTGTGGGCCCCCTGATAGAGTGAGATCAGTAAAATGCATGGTCGTCTTTGAAATGAGTCAATATGAGATATTGACCTCATTTGTTGTTAAGTCTGCTCGGGTATCAGGGAACATGATATTGAACCATACAAGGGTGACACATTCTATGTCTTGTGTTCAATATAGATATATGGACAAAGGGATAATAATGCACATGAATATTTGTCACAGAAAGGTTTCGTCAAATCACTGACTTTCTCACTACTTAGGTAGCAGTGATGTATTGCTAGATACCGCTCACTCTTTGTAATATTAAATGGGATTTAATATTACTACTAACGTTTTGGGAACCTATAGGGTCACACACATAAGAGCGGATTAAAAGAAGCATTAAAAAGAAAGTTGGACTTTCCTATTGGGCCTAGCGCATAGTAGATTGGCTTAGGTCAAATGCTGCTCACTGACTCACTTAAGGAGGTGCTACTATAAGTAGACCACTTAAGTTGTTGTGAAAAAATGGTTTTTTGATTACCTAGCCGCACATACAGAGTAAGTGTGAATAGCAAGTCTCGGTTTTGAAGCTAGCACTATGAGACAGAGACGCTTCGGTTCGTGACGTTGGACACTCACGGAATCCGCTCGTGTGGATACCTCTAGAGACATCGTTCTTGCGGTGTTCGTGATAGACGAATTCTGATCAACAGCCATCGCTTCAAGAGGTAAACCTTCTAATCATGAATCATGACCATTCGTAAGGATCCTTCGATGGGAATTTTTCCACTACGTTTTATTTTGTTTTATACGCAAATTCCCAACACGTCCTGTGTTATTAATTTTTTTTAAAATGATGGAAATTGTGAATAGTCGTTAGCTTTGGGCTTCGACAAACGGAAAATAGAGAACACAAAGAAAAGTCTCATCAATAAAAAGTCTTTTATTCATATGCATTTCCCCTTGGCAGACATGCTTGAGTTATCCGAATACCCGCTTAAGATGTGGTATTCGATGAGGTATACATCCGAATGGCCGTTATAAGGGATTCGTGATGATGTTGATCCGGGTGCATAAGGTGACGGAGACAACTTGCCAAACGGGGCGTATGAGCCTGATCAACTATTTCTTTCTTAATGATAAAACATTGATGGTATCTCATGAGATTAAGATTAGAGCCTGATGATTGAAGTGTCATGCATTATCTTTATAAAATTGATTGATTCGGGTATGAGACCCACTGAGATAATACTTATTGTTTACCTATGAGTAATGTTTAAAATGTTAGTATGTCAAGGTGTTGTATGTATCATGTGTATGGTTGTTGTGCGATATATCCGTTGTTAGTATCTCACTCTTTCATTTCTACTTGTTATTCTTTCTTCCTTTTTGGTATCGGCGTATGTACATAAGTCCAGATGGATCCCAATATCCCGTTTGGGTCGACAACATCGAAGACCTCAGTCTTCGACGACGCAGGGAATGCTGGGGCATGGCAGATACACCCAGGGGCGACATCTACCACATACCATGGAGCAATCACCACGACCGATTTAAATGCTGACGGAGACCCAATCCGTAGAAGCCACACTGTGGAAACTTGGAGGGTAGCTCTGCCTCTAATTTGGTATTACCTTCACACACTGCGAGTTCACGGACTGCTACATGAGCCACCACCTCTAGACGTAGAGCCGGCAGCACCGATCGAGGAGGATCCCGAGGAGGACCCTGAGGAGAACCCTGAGGAAGACTTCGATGAGGCCATGGAGGAGGATGAGCCGGAGGATCATGTTATGGATCATGATGACGACGACAATTCCGTAGATGAGGGCGGCGGCGTTATAGATCCATTACCTGAGGTCTCGTCTCGTGGGAGCCTTTGTGGAGACCACCTTTGCGGCCGATGTCGATAACGATTCGAAGCGTTTTGTGGATAATCTTCTGTCATCTGACTTTTAGAGTTATCTTTTGGATGTGTTTCCGGACCCTCTTTCCCTGTGTCTTACTTACTCTCTTTTAAGTTGTAACTCCTAGATGTCTAATTTTGTTGCAATGGCCATTGATAAGGCCCTAACTTATGTACTGGAACTTGGCTTTCATTGGGACATGTTATATATATATATATATATGTGTGTGTGTGTGTGTGTGTGTGTTGTCTTCAATTCATGTTGAGTGCTCATCACCCTTATCTTCCTTCATCTCAAAAAAAAAAAATTTACTACCGTTTTTAGTGTACTCATCCATCGAGAAAATGAGACTTTCAGAAAATAACCAGCATTGTAAATCAGAAATATTTCCGCAATTGGGTAACCATGTGATGCCGGGTTTAGGGTGTCACAAAAAGCTGAGAAATAAATCAAATAAATTTTTCAGAGGGAAGGAAAATAAAAATGATAGATAAATATATTTTCTAAAAAGGAATGACTTGCACGGAAAAAGGATAGAAAGAAATCAAATAGATTTTTAAGGGAAAAAAATGAATATGATAGACAAATATTTTTTTGACTTAAGAAAATAATACTTAACTTGAAAGGGAAATGAGAAGAAACAATTCAATAGATTTTTTAAGGGAGAAGAAAATATGATAGATATAATAAAATGTAATTAATTGAGATGGCATTTTATATAAGATATAGGTCCAGGTTCCTAGAAAAGTGAGACGTGAATAAATTTTTTCATGTTTTGTACAAGATATAAAAAGTCATTATATGAGAGGAGGTTCCCAAAAATGTAGTTTACACGACAATATAAAAATTCTCAAAAGTAAACGTTATATAAATTCCAAAATTGTCAACCGCCGTTTAAATCTTAAAATATTATTGCCATCGATGTAAAATACAATTACATTACAAAATCCGAGATGCATTTTTTACTGTATATTACACGTGTCGACACCTCATTTTTCCTTCTTTTTAAACTATTTTTTTATAACTAAATTTTTTCAAATATTTTTTTAAAATTTATTTTTTTTCCCAAATTATTTTTTATAATTTAATTTTTTTAATGTTTATTTTTATAATAAAATGTTTTTAAATATATTTTATCTAATTTATTTTATTTTTATATTTTTTAATTATTTTTTTCCCAAATTTTTTAAAATATTTTTTCCCCTAATTATTTTTTTTCGAATTTTTTTTTCTAATTTACTTCTTATCTTTGTTTTTTTATAATTTTTTTATATATATTTTATCCTAATTGTTTTTTTTTTATATTTTTGAATATTTATTTTTCAAATTATTTTAAATATTTTTTTATAATTAAGTTTATTTTTCTAATTTTTTTAAATCTATTTTGTCCTAATTTATTAAAATATTTTTTCCTAGTTTTTTTTTTCAAATTAAATTTTTTTATAATTAAATTTTTTTAATTAATTTTTTAAAATATTTTTTCCTGATTAAAATAAATTAGAAAAAAATAATCATAAAAAATATTTAAAATAAATATAAAAAATTATAAAAAATTATTTTAAAAAATAAGTATTTTTGAAAAATAAATTAGAAATAAAGTAAATTTTTTTATTTTTCTAGTTATTTTTCTCCTAATGTTTTTTTAAATTTTTTTAGATATATTTTTTTCTAGTTATTTTAAATATTTTTTTATAATTACATTTTTTGCTAATTTTTTAAGGTAATTTTTTATAATTACTTTTTTTCATAATTTCTTAATTTTTTTTCTAATATTTTTTAAAATATATTTTTTTCACTTTTTTTTGTTAATACTTTTTTTTGTCTACATCTTTGTGATTTTCGTGTAGCACAATAGTCTAAGCCACATGTCAAGTTATGGAATTTTGTGATTATTTTATTTATTTATTTTCTAAAATTTATATATGTTTTTGTTTTAGAATATTTACAAACCGGTAAATGTATAATATTTTGGGAGTCAAACACGACAATCTATGAATTGACATATATAGAAGCAGAACTATTCATATTTTCTAATATATTTTTTGGCTACATCCTTGCCTTTGTTTTTTCTATTTTAAATAATAAATCTATATCTATACTAATTAATAAGGGGAAATGCTGATTTTCTAATAAAGGGACACATGTCATCACCATATGATTTAAGAGGATTAGTTGATCATTAGTAATAATCAAAGATGAACACTTAACACATAATGTTACATTACGTATTATAATATCATTTTAAAATAAAAAAAATATTCAATTTTTTGCACTCAACTAGGGGTTTGATTCCTGGCTCACGTGTATGGAAGAACATCTGTTTGGAGAGATTAACCCCTTAAGTCGATCTCAGTACCTCGAGGGATTAGTCTTTGGCTCCCGGCCGGAGGATACCCGGGTTTACAAAAAAAAAAGCCTTGGAGATGAATTGGTAACACCATTATGGATGGGAACGAAAGATTGAAGGCAAAGTGCGAAATAAGTAAAGAAAATGTTTGACATAGTGGACTTAATTTGTTATAAAGGAAAGAAAAAGTTGGGTAGATATAGAGGCACAATTCAAGTTATTAATGATAACAATGCTATTAATAATAATAGTAATTGATGACTCGAGCATCGCACGTGTGCAAAAATACTTGTGACTTTTAATAGGTGTAGAGAATAGGGCAAGACAAATAAAGATGGAAAGTACGTATTTATAGGGATTAGATTTCTGTAAAAAAAATAGAGAAATGATATTCTAACATCAAAACTAAACACCAATTATAAAATACACTAACTAAAAGACAAACCACTAAAAGACAAAAATAATAAAATACTTAAAAATGGGTTTTTCAGAAGAAATGTTAATAAAATTTGAAGTAATAGAAAAAATAATGGAAGAAACAAATAAAAATATTATCCAATTAATAGAAAATACTAATAAAATTGCAAACTACACTTATAATAGAATACAAAAGGGATAAAATGAAATAAATAATATAAGAGATACATTAAATAATATAAGTAAAGGCAAAGAAATAGATGGAAATCAAGACATTGAAAAAATTAGAAAAGTTCTTGAACAATTAGAATATCTGTTAGAAGATGAAGAAAAGAATAAATATATAACAATAAGAGATTTAGAAGAATTATTAAAATCAAGAGAATTAGAAAAGACAATAGTAAAACAAGAAACACACTTGGAACCATCAAAATTACTAAACCAGTAACTTCATGGAGAGGATAAAAGATGAATATATGGAAACATAAAAGAAATCAAATGATTTAGAAAAAATTCAGCAGTTATTAGAACAATTAAAAATAATTGAAGAAGAACATGACCAAATACAAAAAATAGATCCAATAGATCAAATAATAAAAGAAAATGATGAAAATGAAGAAATAATTTTAAACTATAGCTCAACTTTCAGAATCTCAAGAAAAATATATAAAAATGAAAAAAAAATGAGAATATAGTGGAACAAAACCCAAAAGAAAATGGGAAGAATATAAATACACTCCTAACGGAGCATGGGATAAATATGAAGAAGAAATAATGTATAATAAAGGATATACAAGAAAAAAATAATAAGTGGTCAAAAATTCAAGAAGAATTTAAACCTTATTATGAATCAACTAGATTGGGAGATATATTAAACATTGATTGTGCAAGAAATAAAGAAGAAGTACTATTATAATAGACTAATGAATTAATATTACTAATGACAACCGATGAAAAATTTAATAAACTAAATGTGATGGATGTAAAAAACTTCTTAACATTTAAAATATGAGGAAATGTACAAAGATTTTTACTCAGCATTAAAGATGAAGCTTGGCAAAGACATGCAAGATTAGTAAATAATTACCAAGATTTTGCTAAGATGGTTATGGCTATGATCTAACAAGAATTTGTAGGATATAATATGTTTGATCAACAAGAAAAAACAAATGAATTCTTACATGAAAAAGCTAAAACTCATTTGAATAAAATGCAAATATGTCAAATAGAAAGCTTTATTTGTGAATACCAAAAATATTATTATCAATTAGATGAAGAAAGAAAAGAAATTTATAAATATATCTTTATAGATAAATTACCATATCCCCTCAATAATAAAATAAAGAAATTATGGGAATCCAGACAAAATGAAGTAGCCAATACCTTAGGAGGAATTATTCAAACTATATATCAAGAATTAAGGGAACAATGTTTAGCAAGAGAAACAATAAGACAATTAAATATAGGAAGCATTGCAATTTGCTGTGATATTCCAGAAATGGAAAAACCAGGGAACTATAGATGTGAAAAACCAGCAAGAAGAAGAAAATATTATAAGAAACCAAAATTAAAAAGAAGTTATCCAAGAAAGAAAACATATTATAAAAATAATAAGAAAAAATTCTTTAGGAAAAAGAAATTAACACCAAGAAAATATTATCCGAAAGGAAAAAAGAAATATGTCTGTTGGATATGTAATGTTGAAGGTCATTATGCAAATGAATGTCCTCAACGAAAAGAAAAAGATTTTAAAGAAAAATCAAAATTAAAAAAGCAAGTATACCGAATATATGAACTTGAACCACTAGAAGAGTTAACTGATACTAAAGAAAGTATATATGAATATCTTGAAGATGAATTATCTTCAGAAGAAACAGAATCCGAATAATACTTAGATAAAAATAATAGTAGAAAAAAGTAAAAGAGAAATTGAAGCATATATTGATACTGGAGCAAGTATTTGTCTAGTAACAAAAGTATTATTTGATAAATGGAAAAAATTAGAAAACCTGTCAAAATACAAATAGCAGACGAATCTATACATCCAATATTTGTGGTAGTAACAAAAATTATATAATTATACAAGAAAAATTATTTATAGTACCTACAATATATCAACAAAATACAAGCGTAAACATGATTATTGGGAATAACTTTCCAAGATTATATGCACCATTTTCCAAGTATCTAGAATACATATCTTTAAAGACACCGTATATTTATAAAAAACAACATAGAGAAATAATAAATATCCCAATTATTCATTTTTCTGAATGTATTTATTCTAAAAAATCAGAGCTTAGCGAGCTGAATCGTGGTGAGTTAGTCAAAGAAATATGCTTAAAAATTCGTCATATATTAATAAATCTAGAACCAAATAGAAGAATTTCAACTCATATAGAAGAACTTTTGGATAAAGTATGTAGCGAAAACCCACTAGACCCAATGATTAATAACAAAAATACTGAATTAACTATATTAAAGTTAAAAGATCCAACAAAATAAATAAAATGTAAACCGATGATTTACACAAAACATGATAGAGATGAATTTGTAAAAGATATTGAAGAAATGTGCAAAAAATGATTAATTAGGTCATAAAAAAGCAAGCATTGAGCACCAAAATTTTATGTGGAAAACCATAATGAAATAAAAAGAGGAAAAAGAAGGATGATAATTAATTATAAACAAATAAATGATGCAATGAAAGGTGATGCTTATTTTCTTCCAAGAAAAGATTTAATTATTGAACAAGTTAGAAATATGAATTGGTTTAGTACCTTTGATTGTAAATCAGGATTTTATCAAATTAGATTATCTGAAGAATCTAAAGCATTAACAGCATTCAGTTGTCCGCAAGGTCAATATGAATGGAATGTACTTCCAACGGGAATGAAGCAGTCACCAGGAATCTTTCAACGAAGAATGGATTCAATACTCAAAGAATTTAAAGATTTCTGTCTTATATATATTGATGATATCTTGGTCTTTACCAATAGATGATCATTTTAACAAAGTGAAATTAGTGCTTAATTAAATGTTTAGAACACGGAGTAGTCTTAAGCAAGAAAAAGGCGATATTAGCTCAAAATAAAATTAATTATTTAGGATTAGAGATTGAGAAAGGAAAAATTCTAATACAAAAGCATGTGTTAGAAAAATTACGGAATTTTCCTACCAAATTAAAAGATAAAAAGGAATTACAAAGATTTCTTGGATTACTGACATATATTTCCAGTGAAAGTTTTATCAAGGATCTTGCAGCTGAAAGGAAAGCACTTCAACAAAAATTAAAGAAAGATGCCCTTTGGTCTTGGACCAAGGACGACGAAGCAATTATCGAAAAAATGAAATTAATATGCCAGGATCTTCTTGAGCTATATCATCCATCGGATGATGATCTAATTATTATATAAACTGATGCATCTAATGACTGTTGGGGAGGAGTCCTGAAAGCAAAGCCCCCAGGGCAAAAAAAAGATTTACTATGTTGCTACACGTCTATAACTTTTTCAGATAGCGAAATTAATTATCCAACACATGAAAAAGAATCTCTAGCACTAATCCAAATGTTGGAAAAGCATCAGAATTATGTACTAGATAAAGAATTTATTGTTCGGACTGATTCAACTTATGTTTCAGGTTTTAAAAATATTAATCACAAAGGAACCTATAAGCAAGGGAGACTAATCCGATGGCAAATGAAGTTATTTGAATATAATTATTCAATTTCTCATATTAAAGGAGAAAAGAACATCCTTGCGGATATTCTATCAAAGGAATGGAGCGAGGCACAACAGAATTACTGAAGCAGTAGTACCAACTCAAGAAAGCACTAGAAGAACAGAAGCTGAAGGAATTGGAATTAATCAAATCAGACTTAAAAGTACTGGAACTTCAAATGCAAGCAGAAAAAATTTTAGAAGAAAGAATTCCAAATGCAATCAAAGAAGCAACTCGAAAAGAAACAAATAAATGGTACGTCGTCTTTAATGGCCCAATGCCAGGAATCTATGATGATTGGTACAAAGCAACTCCTCATTGTCAAGGAATATCAGGAGTCAATCATCAATCATTTCCAACCAAAGAAGAAGCAGAAAAAGCTCTAAAGATTTCTCAAGAAAATGAAAAAGCAAGGAAAGGAAAAGAAGTCCAAGAAGTAAGTAAAGAGATTTATCTTGGACCCAGAACTTACTCGGAAACAGTACAAATAATAAAAACAAAAACAAAAAACCCAATGAAGATTCTAGGGAGAATTATATCCTCCTTAGATAATTGCCCAATAATTACCAGAAAAGACCATGAACTACTAGTTCAATTTTCCGAAGAAATATTTTATGAACACCTTGGGAGATTAACTAACTAGAACGAAAAAGAAAAAATCAACTATTTTTACATGGTTGATAGAAATGTCTATGGACTTAAGACAATAATTACTCCAAGAGCAACCCCAGCTCTGACATTCAATATGTTCCAATTTGGACTAATTGAGTGTCTCTATCCAAGCAAGAATCTTGGAGAGATTAATATGCTCCCACATTACTTCAATGAAGCAGTTCAATTATACAAGAAGAAGACAGCTGGAGAGAGAACTATTTATTTAAAGTTCTACTCGGTATACCCAGACTTTCAAACAAAACAGCGAGCCAAGCATTTCGCCTTTATAGGCATAAGCAACAATAATTTTCCATTAATGGACGAAGCAAGGAGAATCACGTATGATGAAGATGATATAACAACAATAATAGCTAACCAGTTAGCAAGCATTTACAGACAGTGCAATGCAATAGGACAAAATTCTTTTGTCAAAACCAATTACAAAGGTCCAAATACTTTGCTTCTAAGAAAAACACTCGGTAAAGTAATGAAAGAAAAAGACTTAAGCATTTTGACAAACTTTGAATTCCCATTCTATGCATTGGAAGGACCACAAATGTGAAATAACCAAAGTTAACACAAGAAGAGGGTTGAATTGTATTTACCAACTTTTTTGGATTACTTAAAAAGATTTTCGCAGGCACTACAAGCAGAACTTAGATTAGAGAAAATCAGACGAGTGATCCGTCTAATATTAAGATAGAACAAGCAAGCAAACAGAAAAGAGTAAAACAGAGTTTGATATTCACAATATTAACTCCCCAAGTTAAAAGCTTAAACAGAATAATACTTAAGCAAAATAAAGAGATAAGGGAAGAGGAATATCACTCAAGAGTTTTATACTGGTTCACCACAAAATCCACAATGCTACATCCAGTTTCTTGGAAGCACCAAGTTTCCACTATAACTGAGTAAATTACAGTACAAGTATTCTTTGCACACCTAGCCTCTTCAGGCTCAACACTCAAACAAGTATTCTTTGCTCACCTAGCCTCTTCAGGCTCAACAAGTAGGAATGAAAAGGTTTTGTATAATTAATACAATTTGCAAGTCTTTGAGATCACACTCAAAGAGTGGAATAAATATGAAGTATGAAAGACTGTGAATTAATATCAAATGATTGAAAGTGTACTCAATGAAAGAATGAAGAAGTTAATGAAGAGAGTAAATGCTTCTGCTCAGTGTTCTTAATGATATTCAACTTCTTGTCTTCATCTTCATTGTTTGATCTATTTAGAGACTTCAATCAAGAGATCCGTTTAAACACGGCTTCAGAAAGTCTGTTATTTTGATTTGAGCTTCTGAGACACCATTAATGCCAAAGAGTCGTTCTGTATAATCATTAAATACTTGGGAACGTTGAGCTTTGACAAGGTTGTCCAAGAGTACACTTTATTCTGAGTAGCTATTGTTTCAGAGTATGCAGCAGCAGACTTCTTGTACTTGTAGCAGAGAGCTTTCCTCTTTCAGTGCAATAGTCAGTTCACTTTTCAGAAAGCACTTTTTACTTTGTACTAAAATAGCTAAAAAGTTATTGTTGTGGTACAGAGATTGCGTGTTTATTCCTTAAAACCTTGAAACAACTGTTCTTTATTTTTTGTCCTTTGAGCTATTGTTCAGAGGTCTTCGAGATCCTTAAGGAAGGCATCTAATTTGAGTAAGGTGACTTGGACTTCATTTCTGACAAACTGACATCATAGCGGGTGTTGGAAATTTAGACGGGTGAAAGGCAGTCCAAAACTAGACGGGTGATCATGCAGTCCAAAACTAGACGGTTGCTAGCGTATTCCAAAAACTAGACGGGTGATCCACTGAGTTTGTTTCAGACAGATGCTTCTTGCCACGTCATCAATTAAACTCATATCTTGACTGAGTGTTGACTTGGTCTTTGGCTGAATTTCAAACGAGTGGTTTTCAGACAAGTCTAAAAACCGAGCTCTACTAAAAAGTATACGAGTTAGAAAATAGACAAGTGACCTGAAGTCTTTTTTCCTGCACACTTATCAGATATGTCAGTAATTTCACATGGTTCAATATTACCATACTTAATCTATTTGGAATCATCAAAACTTAAAGAATCTACACATGGAATGTGTCTCAGACTTATGAGGTCTCAACAATCTCCCCTTTTTTTATGATGACAAATAACTTTTCTGATTTTATTGAACGTCAAAAAAAAGAGAAAATTTCCAAACAGATATAATTGTTCACAGTATGTTATGCTCCCCCTTAGTTTATGCATCAGATAAAAGTTTATTTAGAGCAAAAACAAGGTATCATAGCAGATAAATATATTTATTCAAATTATATCAGAGAAAACATAACTTTTTGGAACATAAAGGCACAAAGTCAGAAATAATATTCTTATTTTTCTATTATATTTCATCTCCCTTCTGGCATCAATCAAAAAGTAAGTAAAACAGATATATTAAAACAGATAGCCAAAAGAAATACCAAAATAACAATTCATTTCATATAACCAGATTCAAAAGTGTTACAAGTGATAGACATCACTGACTAGTACATTGCATGACTCAAGAAGGAAATGAAAAAGACTAAGTCCTAAGATCTAAGAACTAGGGCCTTCTTGGCTTTTGAAGAAAGCTTCCATCACCTTCTGCATTGCTTGCTGCTGAGCTAACATCTGAGCTTGAAATGCAGCTTGCTGAGCAATTGCTTCATCCTGTCTTTGGATGACAGTCTGCAAAGTCGAAGACATTTCTTCTAGCCTATGATGAGCAGCAGGATCATAAGCAACTACTGGAGCAGTAGAATCTGTTGTGTCCATTGCAGTTGCAGATGCGGATGGAGGAGGTGGACTAGGAGGAGGAGGAGGAGGTAACTCTTCAATAATAATGTGGTCCTCAGGCTGAAGGTCTAGAAAAACATTGGTTGAGTGAGTTGTGACAAAATCATTATTTGGCTAGAATTCCTCTAGAAAAGTATGAATTTGTTCATGATGAAGAGGAGAATCTACTACAGAAAGAAGAAATTCATAAGATATCCTTATGAGATTTATGTGAGTGAGAGGAGTAGATTCAAGGAAGTTTAACAAAAAGAAAGGGAAAACCATGAAGAAGGGAGGGATTGTGTAAATGGAAGGTGAGAAAGGGTAAAGAGCATTGGCTTGGCTACCTCTGGTTGGAATGCAGACTTTTTCTTATTCCTTCAATCCTGAGCTTGAACCATATCTCCAGTAAATGTCTCTGACTTTCAGAAACTAATGATGAGTCTTAGCAGTTAGAAGCTTCTTCCTGAACTTGCATTTGTTGTCATTGATCTCGATGAGACAAAATTGTTGATTTCCAAGCAAGTAAATGATCTTCTGCTTTCCTTTCAAAGTCATGGAGTCAGGAATTACTTTGATGCCAGTTGAAGGCTTCATGAAGATATGTGGATTGAAAAGCCATTTTCCAACAGGCTTATATTTTCTATCCAGTTTTACAAGTTGCCATTCAGCTTCAAGTGAGGCAATCACATCCAAGTCTTTGCCATTTAGGTAGTTGGAGCAAGATTCATCTATGGTAGAGAATGGACTGGTTCTGGAAGATAGGTTATAGGGAGGTATAGAGGCTAAAGACAGAGGGTTGTGTCTGGTTTCAGAGAATAAGTCTGGAAAGACTACTCTCAGAGGGACTTGGCACTGGTTTTTAATGTGATCAGGGGTTAGTATTTTGGGTTAAGGTGGAGGAGGAGTGGGATTGTCAAAATATGAGAAGTCATTGACATCCTCAGGGAGAAGAGTGTCAGTATGGTGAGATGTTTGTGGCGTGGAAGGTTTTGGTGAGTGAGTTTCAGACATGTGAGTTTCTGATATGGTAGGGTTAGGTTCAGAAGTGTGATGGATAGGGTCAGAAACAGAAGTTTGATGGATAGGTGATGTGAGTAATGGAGTGGTGATTTTTTGTTGTGGTTAAGGTGATGGTGTTCTTTGTAGTGGCGGTGTTGGTACTTTTTATGGTGACATAGCTGGTAATGGTGATGAAGGTTGTGGAATGGAAGTTGTTGTGGCTGTTTGTTGAGGTTGAGAAGATGATTCTCTTTGAGGTTAAAGTGATGGTGAGGGAGTAGGAAGCAAGACAATCTTCCTATTTGCCACAGTAGTTCTCTTTCTCTTAGGGATCACAGTCTCTTCTGGTTGAAACTCCCCCTCAGCTTGCACAGCTCTCTTCCTCTTGAAGACTTTTGTTATACTAGGTGCAATAGGAGCAGAAGCAGCAGTTTGCTCAAAAGATTCAGCAACAGGTTCAACAACCTGAGAGGCATCAGCAGCATCTTAAAACACAAGCTTCAGCAGTTGACTGAGTAACTTTCCTCTTCTTCCTCTGAAGTTGAGACCTTTCTTCTTCAACTAGTTCCTCAAAATGTTCAGCCTTAACAACTGGAACACTGAGCCTTTCATTAGCAGGTGCAACAAATGATGATGCTTCAGCAGTAGAAGGTTCAACTATAGGTTGAAGTTGTACCTTCATCAAAGACTGTCTTTGAGGTTATCTCTATGCAGAGATCAGCATGGAAAGCTTTTGACATGTTTTTCAAAGAATTATCCCTGAAGACTCTTGTCATAAGCATGCCATAGGGATATTGATGGTCCTCGAATCTGCAAGTGAATGACTTCGTCGTCAAGTAATAAAAAGATCGAACCACAGAGACCGTGATCTTAAATAACAATTAATTATTAAACTAATTAAACTGAACAAGAAAAAGATTTGGAACAGATTTGGTTTTTGAAATCAGGTCAACTAACAAATCTAGTAATTAAAACGCAATCAAATAAAATCGTTAACAAATCAAATATGGATGTTTTCAAATTAAAGGAGATTTCCGGGAATTGGGTTACCAACAAGACTGCTCATGCTACTAAATTGACTATCCCCCTTGTTAATAATCAAGATTGCTTTGAAGGTGAATTTATCCTGAAGAAGTTAATGTTCCCTCTCGAGATACAAGAACCGTGCCCAATTAAACCAACCCCTACTCTCGTGGTAATTGAATTTAGATCGAACCCTCTAAGCTTTGTGACAATTCAGTGAACCCTCAAAGAACCGCTTCTAACTCTCGTGATTTAAGTCCTAAGCTTGATTCCTATAGATCTGATACCTAAGTTCACCGCTAAGTTCGTCCTTAGTGTATCTACGACAAGCAAATAAGTGGCCACCGAATTTACGAGTAATTAAAGAAATAGGAATCAAATCGAAAGCAAAATTGAAATTAACAAGAGACCAAACGTCAATTCATCACCATAAACAAATCTTGGGCATAGCCCCATGATGGTGTTGACTCCGGCAAGTGTACTGGATTCATCGCCAAGTAATAAAAAGATCGATCCCACAGAGACCGTGATCTCAAATAACAACTAATTATTAAACCAATTAAACTGGACTATATAAAAAAATGGATTTTGAAAAGATTTGATTTTTGAAATAAGAATTAACTAGAATATCAGATATTTAAGAACGCAATCAATTAAAATAGGAAAGTAAATCAATTAGGGGGTCTTCAAATCTAAAGAGATTCCTAGGAATTGAGTTACCAACAAGATTGTTCATGTTGCCAAATTGACTACCCCTTGTTAATTACCAAAATTGCTTTGAAGGCGAATTTATCCTTAATAAGTTAATGCTCCCTCTCGGGTTACAAAAATCGTGCCCAATTAAACCAACCCCTACTCTCGTGGTAATTGAATTTAAATTGAACCCTTTAAGTTTTGTGACAATTCGTGAACCCTCGAAGGACCGTTTCTAACTCTCGTGATTTAAGTCCTAAGTTTGATTCCTATAGATCCAATACCTAAGTTCACCGCTAGGTTCCTCCTTAGAGTATCTATGACATGCAAATAAGTGCACACCAGATTCACAAGTAATTCAGGCTATAGAAACCAAATCGAAAGCAAAATCGAAATTAACAAAGGGAAAACATCAATTCATAACATCAAACAAATCTTGGGCATAGCCCCAATCCCTAGAAATAAAACTACTACTCAAGCATGGCCATGGTCATGGCAAGCTTGATTAACAAAAACATGAATGAAAATCTAAGAGAAAAGAAGAACAAGAAGAGAGAAAATCCTAATTTTGCCTAAGGGAGCAGCCCAAAAAGTCTCTAAGAGTCTCCTATTTTCGAGCCTAAATGCTCTATTTATAGATTAGGGTAACTTGAATCCCAAGCAATCACAATTTCAGAACAAATCAGTTTCTGAAGATCCATATATTGCTCGTCATGACCGTGATGCCTGTCACGGCCAAGCCGTGACGGATTCTGCCTTAAAGTTTGCTCTGCTGGTTGGTCTGTCACGGTCGTGACCACCATCACGGCTAGGCCGTGATCAGTTCTGCCTGTGAGGGTCTGGTTCAGTTGGCATGTCACGACCGTGATGGACATCACGGCCTGGCCGTGACCAGTTCTGACTTTTCCATTCTTTCTTTTCAACTCTACTCGATCATGGCCGTGATGGCTGTCACGGCTAGGCCGTGATGACTGTCACGGCTAGGCCGTGGTGGGCTCTGTTTGGCTCATTTTCTTCACTTTTCAAGCCCCATCTTCATGCAAGCTCCATCATGGTTAATCTTGAGCATTTTAATCCTTAATTCCTGCACAACAACACCACAAAACCGCCTTACCCGTTCCAAGGTAAAAACTAACCAAAATCAAATTAGAAATGCCTAAACCATATGAAAATGCATGCAAAATATCAATGAAATATGAGGTGAAATCACACTCATCAAACTACCCCAAGCTTAAGATTTTGCTTGTCCTCAAGCAATCACTAAGGCCATAAAATTAAACAATCAGAGCATGGTTAGTGAACCAAGAACCCGAGTAACTAATCCAAGTGACATGCATATTCAAATAAGTACCCAAGAGACAATCAATTTCAAGTCCAATTAGAAGCTTAGGTTCCCTAAGTTCATATCTCTCACTGATTCTGGCACTCTTCTCACCCCACTCAAGTGTTTAAGGGTATATGACAATTCACTCAATTTCCTCAATGAAGGAATTCTACCATAAGCTTGACTATTAACCAAATCTCTACTATTAATGAAAACACATAGGAATCAAGAGGTCTTTTATTTTGGTTGTAATGGGGCCATGGGATTAATTGTTAGGTGGGGAAATCAAGAAAAGGAAATTCAAGAAGGCTAAACAAAATATCAAACATTGCAAAGCATGACAACCTTCTAAAATACATTTTTGGGCTTTAGTTCACTTTTCCACCTTTCTTCCCCTTTTTTTTTAAAATTTTATTTCTCACTTTATTTTTCTCACCCCCTTCCAAAAACTTGATGTGGTTGATTCCGGCAAGTGTACCGGATTCGTCGCCAAGTAATAAAAAGATCGATCCGACAGAGACCGTGATCTCAAATAACAACTAATTATTAAACCAATTACACTGGACTATATAAAAAAGGCATTTTGAAAAGATTTGATTTTTGTAGTAAGAAATAACTTAGAAAATCGGATATTTAAGAACGCAATCAATTAAAATAGGAAAGTAAATCAATTAGGGGTTTTTCAAATCTAAAGAGATTCCTAGGAATTGGGTTACCAACAAGATTGTTCACGTTACCAATTTGACTACCCCTTATTAATTATCAAAATTTCTTTGAAGGCGAATTTATCCTAAATAAGTTAATGCTCCCTCTCAGGTTACAAAAACCGTGCCCAATTAAACCAACCCCTACTCTCGTGGTAATTGAATTTAGATTGAATCTTTTAAGCTTTGTGACAATTCGTGAACCCTCGAAGGACCGCTTCTAACTCTCGTGATTTAAGTCCTAAGTTTGATTCCTATAGATCCAATACCTAAGTTCAGCGCTAGGTTCCTCCTTAGAGTATCTATGACATGCAAATAAGTGCGCACCAGATTCACAAGTAATTCAGGTGATAGAAACCAAATTGAAAGCGAAATCGAAATTAACAAAGGGAAAACATCAATTCATAACATAAAACAAATCTTAGGCATAGCCCCAATCCCTAGAAATAAAACTACTACCCAAGCATGTCCATGGTCATGGTAAGCTTGATTAACAAAAACATGAATGAAAATCTAAGAGAAGAGAAGAAGAAGAAGAAGAAGAAGAAGAGAGAAAATCATAATTTTGCCTAAGGGAGCATCCCAAGAATTCTCTAAGAGTCTCCTATTTTCGAGCCTAAGTGCTCTATTTATAGATTAGGGTAACTTGAATCCCAAGCAATCACAACTTCAGATCAAATCAGTTTCTGAAGATCCATATATTGCGCGTCACGGCCGTGATGCCTGTCACGATCAAGCCGTGACAGATTTTGCCTTAAAGTTTGCTCTGCTGGTTGGTCTGTCACGACCGTGACCACTATCACGGCTAGGCCGTGATCAGTTCTGCCTGTGAGGGTCTGGTTCAGTTGGCATGTCATGGCCGTGATGGACATCACGTCCTGGCCGTGACCAGTTCTGACTTTTCCATTCTTTCTTTTCAGCTCTACTCGATCATGGCCGTGATGGCTGTCACGGCTAGGCCGTGATGGTTAATCTTGAGCATGGTTAATCTTGAGCATTTTAATCCTTAATTCCTGCACGACAACACCACAAAACCGCCTTACCCGTTCCAAGGTAAAAACTAACCAAAATCAAATTAGAAATGCCTAAACTATATGAAAATGCATGCAAAATGTCAATGAAATATGAGGTGAAATCACACTCATCACCCCAATTCCTAGAAATAAGACTACTACTCAAGCATTGTCATGATCATAGCAATCTTAATTAACAATAGCATAAAAAGAAAACCCTAGAGAAGATAAGAGATTGAGAAGAAGAGAAATTCTAATTTTTGCCTATGGATAGCAGTCCAAAAGTGCCCAGTTTCGAGCCCTAGAGGCCTATTTATAATGTAGGATAACTTGAATCCCAAGAAATTAAAAAAATCAAATCAAATCAGTTTTTAAAATTCCAGATATTGCGCGTCACGGCCGTGATGCCTGTCACGGCCAAACCGTGATGGGTTTTGTCTTGAGATTGCTTCGCTGGTTGGTCTGTCACAGCCGTGACCACCATCATGGCCTAGCCATGATCAATTCTGTTTGTGAGGGTCTGGTTCAGTTGGCATGTCACGGTCGTGATGGACATCACGGCCTGGCCGTGACCAGCTCTGACTTTTCCATTCTTTCTTTTCATCTCTACTCGATCATGGTCGTGATGGCCATCACGGCTAGACCGTGATCAATTCTGTTTGTCTCATTTTCTTGCTTTTCAAGCTCCGTCTTCATGCAAGCTCCAGCATAACTGATCTTGAGCATTTTAATCTTCAATTCCTGCACACAAGCACCACAAAACCACCTTACCCGTTCCAAGGTAAAAACTAACAAAAAATCAAATTAAATATGCCTAAACTATATGAAAATGCATGCAAAATGTCAAGGAAATATGAGGTGAAATCACACTCGTCAAACTACCCCAAGCAAATGACTAAGGCCAGAAAAGATAATCAATCAGAGCATGGACAGTGAATCTAGAACCCGAGTAATAAATCCAAGTAACAGGCATATTCAATAAGAAACCAAGAGACAATCAATTTTAAGTCCAATTTGAAGCTTAGGTTTCCTAAATTCACATCTCTCACTAATTCGGGCACTCTTCTCACTTCACTCATATGTTTAAGGGTATATGACAATTCGCTCAATTTCCTTAAGGAAGGTACCCTACCATAAGCTTGACTATTAACCAAATCTCTACTTTATTAATGAAAACACATAAGAATCAAGAGGTCTTTTATTTTGGTTGTAATGGGGCCATGGGATTAATTGTTAGGTGGGGAAATCAAGAAAATGAAAATTCAAGAAGGCTAAACAAAATATCAAACAATGCAAAGCATGACAACCTTCTAAAATACCTTTTTGGGCTTTAGTTCACTTTTCCACCTTTCTTTCTTTCTTCCTTTTTATTATTATTTTTTTTATTTCTCACTTTCTTTTTCTCATCCCCTTCTCCATTTTTTTATTTTTATTTATTTATTTATTTATTTGGAGAAGGGGAGATTTTCAACTTAAGAGAAATATTTTTTTTTTCCTAACTTTTTCATCCCACAATTTAATTTTCCAACTTCATTTTTGCCCTTTTGAAATACTTTAAAAGGTGTCATACCAAGCATCGTTCATTAAAATAAATCAAGGTACCACGAATAGTATTTTATTCTTTTAGGCTCAAAATTGGGCAACTAAGGGGTAATATTTAATCAGTCAAAGTTCAGAAGTCCAGAAAAATACCTAGTGCCTCAATCATTTTCGAATATGTTTTCAAAAAATTTTAAGTTTCAAAACAGTTTCAAGTCAAGTTCTAGAGAACACAATCCAAGAGGAATAAAATACTCAATCACAAAGAATGTGGTAGATTTAGTGAGTAACCCTTTTAGGCTCAAAAATCTCACATTTAGTAGTTTAAAATCAATGAGAAACCCAAATCTAAGGAACCACATGCTAATTATTAATTATCAAAAGATCATCTCAAGCATTTTTATTTTTAGCCTATCACAAGAATACAAAAATTGGGTCCAAAAATTCACAGTCTCAATTCACTTGGCACAAAGTTTTTCACAATTGGATGCATACTCTAAGCAAGGGGCAATCTAATCATGTGATCATGCAAAACATATGCAAAACTAACCCTAAATGAATGCAACATGCAAGAATGCAAAAATAATACCCCTACCCCAAGCTTAAAAATTTACATTGTCCCCAATGTAAATAATTAAGTCCTAGGGAGGATAAAAAAAAAACAACTCACTAAGGTGGTGAGTGCTGGCTCAGATGCCAGTCATAGAGCTGCTGGATCATGGCTCTTTGCTCGTGCTGCTCCTCCATGATGTGCTCCTGGTTCGCTAGGATAGTGTCAAAGGTGGACGAGAACCGCGCATAGGGATCATCGGACGATGTACTTGCAGAGAAAGAAGATGGGTGACCAGACGGCCTAGCCTACGGTGGCGGGCATAACGGACTTTGTATCCTAATAGGCTCAGGCTCCTCTCCCACCGGCACTTTCCATTTTTCCGGATTTGTTACATCCAAAAGTGCGGGGCTAGGGAGAGGAATTGGGTGCCTGCGCCTTAGGTGTTTCAGGGAGGACGTGTCATCCTCCTGGGTGATCATCCCCATGGCCTCACAAGCCTGCAAGGTGATACGTGTCCGTCCTGGGGCGGCCTCAAAACCATCCAAATCAAAATTAAAGTGATGGCATATGGTGGTGATTAAGCCACCGATGACAATAGTGCCACTCGAGCTCTTGGCGACCTTTAAGAGGTGCCTAGCCAAAAACGACCCTGTGTCCACATTGCTCTCAGGGTGGAGCAAGGGCTGTGGACTTGGATGTCCGAGGGTCAAAACTCCTGCCTTCATAGTCAATTATTGACCAGAAACTGTGTGCACTAAACCCTAAGGGGTAACTCCTGTCACCCCCTACAGGTAAACCAAAATTTTCATTAAATTCAGCTAGGGTTAGCACAAAATCTTGGTTGAAGAGCCAGAATGTAATCCGTCCCTCAAGGCAATGCGGCCCTTGGAGAATTTTTGCATTTAGAGAGCTTAAGAACTCCAGAGTAGGACCAGCAAATGCAGGGTATCTGGTGCGAGCAAACTCGCTACACCCTATGTTTTCTAACATCCAGTTGATGTCAACAGTCAGGCCTAGAGTGTCTATACAGGCATCATCAAGATATTTTGTTTGGATAATTTTCCTATTTTTCAAAATATTAAATCTATCTTGTTGAGCATTATCTTTGAAAACAATCCCATACCCATGTTCATCAGTCTCAGAGTTAGAAGAGTCAGAGTCAGAATAGTTACCTGGGTTCCTGCTTCCTCTGGTATGAGGGCGTGAGGCTTCGGTTGCCCTTTGACGCTTGCTTGCCATGATTTTCTTCAATGAGTCTCAAAGCACCAAAATTCACAATCCCCTCTTGCACTGTTTTTGCGATTCGGATTTTTAGGGGCTAGGGTTTCAAAATTGGGACTTTTTGAGTTTGCCCAAAATTGAAGGATTTGGCTTATGGGTCTTGTTGGGTTAGGTCTTGGGAGCAAGGGAGTAGAGTTGGTTTGGCATGGGTGTCATGGGGGAGGTGAGCTTTCAAGCCTTTTGGGTGAATGGGTATGGTGGAGGTTGTGAGAGGAAGAAGAAGATGAGTGGATGAAGAGGAAGATGGTGTGTTTGGGTTAAGGAGGGTTTGCGTTGATGAGTGTGAGATGAGGGAATGGAGGAGGGGAAGTTAAGAGTGAGATCTTGGTGGCTATGGAGGTTAGAGAGAGTGTAGAGAGGAGGAACGTCAGGTCGCGTTTGAGCAGAGTGGATGGGGTTTGCCGGTTTAAAACAGGGTTAAACACGCGTCACGGCCGTGACCCTCATCACGGGCAGGCCGTGACGCGTTATGTGTCAGGCAAGTCCCTTATCACGGGCGTGATGTACATCACGGCTGGCCCGTGATAGAATCTGTTCTGCTTCAGCTGGCCTGTCACGGCCTGGCCGTGATACTTCCTGACTTTCTGGTCTTCACATCACGACTGTGACATACATCACGGCTAGGCCGTGATACATTCTGATCTCCTGGGTCCTTATGGTCACACCCGTGAGGGCTATCACTGCTTGGCCGTGATACTATCAGATTTTCAGCTGTTGGTTCATCACGGTCGGAACCCATGTCACGGCCTGGGCGTGATTAATTCTGACTTCATTTTCCATGCCCTTTTCACTCTTCATCCCTTCCTGACATGAACACACTTGACAAATCCATTAATTGTGATCATTCTTCTCTCAATCTTCTAAATTATTCAAAGACAAAATTCAAAAACAAACTAAGAAGGGAAAGAAAGCTTGGGTTGCCTCCCAAGAAGCGCTTATTTACGGTCCTAAGCTTGACCATAGTCCTTTCAATCCTTTGATGTTGGATCCAGGAGGGAAATCGCAACCTCATGTTCAAGTGGATGTTCTCCAAGGTAGTGCTTCAGCCTCTGTCCATTGACCTTGAATGTTCCACGTTCCTGGTTCCAAACCTTGACGGCACCATACGGAAATACTTTCATTACTTTAAATGGTCTGGACCATCTAGACTTGAGCTTTCCTGGGAATAACCACAACCTCGAGTTGTAGAGTAGCACCAATTCTCCTTCATGGAATTCTCTACGAAGGATATGCTTATCATGCCACTTCTTTGTTCTCTCCTTGTAAGATCTTGCGGACTCATAAGCGTCCATCTTAGCTAGTCAAGTTCATGAAGTTGAAGGATTCTCTTTTCCCCAACGACTTTTATATCAAAGTTTAGCCTCTTAATGGCCCACAAGGCCTTATGCTCAAGCTCGAATGGTAAGTGATATGGCTTCCCGTAAATAAGTCTAAAGGGTGTCATCCCAATAGGAGTCTTGTAGGCCGTACGGTAAGCCCAAAGAGAATCATCAAGCTTTAAGGACCAATCCTTTCTCGAACTTGAAACAGTCTTCTCTAGAATGCTCTTTATCTCTCGATTGACTTGCCCGCTTGTCTGAGGGTGGTAAGGTGTAGCAACCCTATGAGTCACTCCATATTTGAGTAGGAGTTTTTCAAATTGTTTTTCAATGAAGTGTGATCCTCCATCACTAATGACTGCCCTTGGAATTCCAAACCTTGGAAAAATCACCTTCTAGAATAGTTTGATTACGGTTTTTGCATCACTTGTTGGGGAAGGAATGGCTTCCACCCATTTAGAGACGTAATCAACGGCTACAAGAATGAACTTATTGTTGCAAGAGGAAGGAAAGGTTCCCATGTAGTCAACTCCCCAAACATCAAATATCTATACTTTTAGCATAGTGTTGAGTGGCATTTCATGCTTCTTAGAGATGTTCCCCGTTCTTTGACATGGATCACAAGCAAGCACGAACATTCAGGCATCTCTGAAAATATGAGGCCAATAGAAACCAACTTGAAGCACCTTTGCCGCCGTCTTCAAGTCACTAGCATGTCCTCCGTAAGATGAGGAATGACAACAACTCAAGATACTTGGAACCTCGACTTCTGGAATACACCTTCTGTAAATGCTATCCGCACACTTGCGAAAAATGTAAGGCTCATCCCACACGTAGTTCTTGATATCAAAAAAGAACTTCTTCTTCTGTTGATAATTGAACTCCGGTGGTAGAATCCCACATACAAAATAATTCACAAAATCTGCATACCATGGAGCATTCTCTCCCAAGATGGCGAACAGTTGCTCATCGGGGAAAGAATCATCTATCGGCAAGTTGTCCTTCTCATGTTCCAATGGTTCAAGTCTGGATAAGTGGTCAGCAACAAAGTTCTCCGTCCCTTTCCGGTCCCGAATCTCCAAGTCAAATTCTTGCAGAAGGAGAATCAATCGGATGAGTCTTGGCTTTGCTTCTTTCTTAGTCATGAGGTACTTTAGTGCGAAGTGGTCAGTGTACACTATGACTTTAGACCCCACAAGGTATGATCTGAATTTCTCAAATGCAAAGACAACCGCAAGCAACTCTTTCTCAGTTGTGGCATAATTGGCTTGAGCTCCATCTAGAGTTTTGCTTGCATAGTATATTGCATGAACCTTCTTGTCTATCCTTTGTCCCAACACCGCTCCCACGGCGTAGTCACTAGCGTCACACATTACTTCAAATGGCTCATTCCAATCTGGTGTTTGCAAAATGGGAGCGGTGGTCAAAGCTTCCTTCAACCTATAAAATGCACTCAAACATTCTTCATTAAAATCAAATGGAACATCTTTCATCAATAGGTTAGATAAGGGTTTAGAAATTTTTGAAAAATCTTTGATGAAACGACGGTAAAACCCGGCGTGTCCTAAGAAACTTCTAACTCCTTTCACATTTACCGGTGGGGGCAAATTTTCAATAACATCAGTTTTGGCCCTATCCACCTCAATGCCTCTTCCAGAAATCAAGTGCCCAAGCACTATACCTTCTTTTACCATAAAATGGCATTTCCCCCAATTCAATACCAAATTAGTTTCTTCACATCGCTGCAAAATCTTAGACAAATTTGTTAAACAGTCATCAAAGGTAGTTACATAAACAGAAAAATATCCATAAAAACCTCCATGATGTTTTCAATAAATTCAGAAACAATTGCAGACATGCATCTTTGAAAAGTAGCTGGTGCATTACATAGACCAAAAGGCATTCTCCTATAGGCAAAAGTGCCATAGGGACAAGTAAACGTGGTCTTTTCTTGATCACTAGGATGTACAGGAATTTGATGAAAACCGGAATATCCATCCAAGTAATAAAAGTATGAATGCCTAGCTAACCTTTCAAGCATTTGATCAATAAAAGGGAGAGGGAAGTGATCTTTCCTTGTTGCCTTATTTAACTTCCTATAATCAATGCACATTCTCCAACCGGTTACCGTCCTAGTAGGGATTAGTTCATTATTTTCATTTTGAATAACAGTCATCCCCCATTTCTTAGGAACCACATGCACTGGACTAACACATTCACTATCGGAGATTGGATAAATAACCCCTGCATCTAACAACTTAAGTACTTCTTTCTTAACCACCTTTTTCATATTAGGGTTCAACCTACATTGATGCTCAATGGATGGTTTATGCTCATCTTCCATTAAAATGCGATGCACGCAAAAAGAAGGATTTATGCCTTTAAAATCATCAATTGCATATCCTATAACCTTTCTATGCATTCTAAGCTCCCTAAGCAATTTCTCAGTTTCCAACTCATTCAAGCTAGCATTCACAATTACCATATAGGAAGAGTTAGGACCAAGAAATTCATACCTCCATGTGGAAGAAAGAGGTTTTAGTTCTACCTTAGGGGCTTCTTCATCTTTCAAATCCTTACTCTTTGGTTTCAACTCAAGTTTTTCTTTCTTTGTTTTGTTCGGAGAAATTTCCGGACTAGCCTCCACGAAGCGGGCATAATTCCTTACTTCTCCTCCACGAGCATTTAAGTCTCCACCAATCAAACACAATTCCAATGGATCATCAACACAAGCTTGAGTGGATTCTTCTTTCACCACTTGGTGCATTAAGTCAACCCTGCAACAAGAATCTTCAAAAAAAGGGTGTTTAATAGATTTAGCTAAATCAAATTCAACTTTGTCATCACCCACAGTTAAAGTCAATTTTCCATTTTTAACATCAATAATTGCTACTGCGGTAGCCAAGAAGGCCTACCAAGAATAATGAGGATTTGGCAATCCTCTTCCATTTCAAGTACCACAAAATTCGCATGAACGAAAAATTTACCCACTCTAATAGGAACATCCTCCAAGATGCCTACAAGGAATTTGATGGACCGATCCGCCAATTGAAGGGAGATTGTTGTGGGTTTTAGTTCACCCATCTCCAACTTCTTGCAAATAGAGAGGGGCATAAGACTAATACTAGCCCCCAAATCACAAAGAGCTTTATCAAAACTAGTGTTACCAATCAAGCAAGGAATAGAGAAACTACCTGGATCTTTCAATTTAGGAGGCAATTTATTTTTAATTAAAGCACTGCACTCCTCAGTTAAAGCCACTGTTTCATAGTCCTCTAGCTTTCTCTTATTTGACAAGATATCCTTAAGAAATTTAGCATATGTCGGCATTTGTTATAACGCCTCAGTGAAGGGTACATTAATGTACAATTTCTTAAGGACATCTAGAAATTTTCCAAATTGCTTATCTAACTTGGCCTTAGCCAACCTTTGAGGAAAAGGTATCGGAGGTTGGTAAGGTGGTGGAAGGACATACTTAGACACTTTTTCACTAGGCTCTTCCTCTTCTAAGGGTTGTGTCTTAGTAGGTTCCTCATCCTCATCTACACTCTTGCTATCACTCTCCCCTTTAGCCTCGGGATTCTCAAGTTTCTTACCACTCCCTAGACTCATAGCTTTACACTGTTCATTATTTGGGTTCACTTCAGGTTGTCCAAGAAATTTTCCCGGTTGCCTCATTGAATTGCCCGCTTGTTGGGCAATTTGAGTTTCTAACATCTTGTTATGGATGGCTAAGTTATCTACCTTAGATGTTAACTCTTTTATTGCCTCATTAACTGCCCTACCTTGTTGCCTAAATTCTTCATTCTACTTGGTTTGAGTAGCAACAAAATTTTCCATAAGAGACTCAAGTTTAGACGTTTGTACCTGAGGATACCCCGACACGGGTTTCCTATTACCTTGGCCTTCTTGGAATTTGTGGTTCAACGTGTTGTTGTAGTTCCCGTAGGAAAGATAAGGATTATTCCTCCTTACTTGGTTGTAGGGATTTGGGGGAGCATAATTTTGTAACTTCGGGTTCGTGTCATAGAAATTGTGACAAGAGTTCACTTGTTCCCCCGAAGCACCGGACTCAGGAGCAATACCATCTGGGCACTCCATTATGTCATGTCCCTGCATTCCACAAATCTCACAAACAACATTAGTAGAACCTATTGAACTCACATTAGCCTTTTCAATCTTATCAAAGCGTTTATTTAATGAGTCGAGTTTAGACATAATTAAATCAATACTATTCATTTCGAACTTACCCCCACGAAAGCTTTTTCGGGTTATTACCTCTTTTCGAACCCCATTGGTGATAGTTGGTGGCTACGTTTTCAATGATATTGAACGCTTCAGTTAGAGGTCTGCTCATAAAGGCTCCACCAGCTGCGGAGTCAAGTGACACCTTTGATGAGTAATCCAATCCGTCGTAGAAGGTATGCACTAACAACCACCTCTCGAGTCCATGAAGTGGGCAAGACTCTAGCAATCCCTTGTAACGATCCCAAGCTTAAGATAAGCATTCTCCATCCATTTGGAAGAAGCCGGTGATCTGAGTTCGTAGGTAAGCAGTCTTGGATGGAGGAAAGAATTTCTCCAAGAATGCCTGCTCTACTTGGTCCTAAGTTGACAACGTATTAGTGGGCACTTGCTTCAACCAAGCTTTTGCCTTTCCAGTCAGAGAGGAGGGGAATAACCTCAAGCGTATAGCATCAATCGGGGCACCTTGAATTCTTATCGCATCGGTGAATACCAAGAATGTCTCCACATGATCAGTCGGGTCCTCCGAGGGTAATCCTCCAAACTGATGTTGCCTAATCATGTCAATTAAAGGGTTCTATCTAAATTCAATTACCACGAGAGTAGGGGTTGGTTTAATTGGGCACGGTTCCTGTATCCCGAGAGGGAACATTAACTTCTTCAGGATAAATTCACCTTCAAAGCAATCTTGATTATTAACAAGGGAGTAATCAATTTAGTAGCATGAGCAGTCTTGTTGGTAACCCAATTCCTAGAAATAAGACTACTACTCAAGCATTGCCATGATCATAGCAATCTTAATTAACAATAGCATAAAAAGAAAACCCTAGAGAAGAGAAGAGATTGAGAAGAAGAGAAATCCTAATTTTTGCTTATGGGTAGCAGTCCAAAAGTGCCCAGTTTCGAGCCCTAGAGGCCTATTTATAATGTAGGGTAACTTGAATCCCAAGCAATTACAAAAATCAGATCAAATCAGTTTTTAAAATTCTAGATATTGCTCGTCACGGCCGTGATGCCTATCACGGCCAGACCGTGATGGGTTCTGTCTTGAGATTGCTTCGCTGGTTGATCTGTCACGGCCGTGACCACCATCACGGCCTAGCCATGATCAGTTCTGTGTGTGAGGGTCTGGTTCAGTTAGCATGTCACGGCCGTGACCAGCTTCCATTCTTTCTTTTCAACTCTACTCGATCATGGCCGTGATGGCCATCACGGCTAGGCCGTGATCAGTTATGTTTGTCTCATTTTATTGCTTTTCAAGCTCCGTCTTCATGCAAGCTCCAACATAACTGATCATGTGCATTTTAATCTTCAATTCCTGCACACAAGCACCACAAAATCACCTTACCCGTTCCAAGGTAAAAACTAACAAAAAATCAAATTAAATATGCCTAAACTATATGAAAATGCATACAAAATGTCAAGGAAATATGAGGTGAAATCACACTCATCAGATATCCACCCTTGCATTTTCCTTTCACAGTCTTCTCCATGTGTCTAAAAATTAAATCTATGATATCTATTTTGATTCTTTGGACTAAGTGAAAGATAGAAAATTTTTCTATCTTACTCACATGATCCCTAGAGCCAATTTTAGGTATCACACAGTTAATTAAAAGTACATGAAGAAATCTTGCCTTAGGTGTTAGGTACTTTGAATCAAAGTCCTTTGGCTTAGGAACTCCATACAGTATAATGTTTACAGCCATCTCGCCATCTTGATTTCTCATCCAGCTCTTGTCGTACCCAGCTCTTTCTCTAGGGCATTTAATCACTTCAACGAGTGACTCGTGAGTAATGAAGACGTGGTCCTCATCTACGTCTCTAGAAATCATGAAGGTTGTGCTGTCCTCGGTGACTATAGAGTTTTTCCATAAATCCCTAACCAAGGAAGGAAAGACATCTTCCATAATTTGTAAGAATGGTAGCCATCCAGTATAAGTAATTTCAGGCTTAACATCCAGTCCTTTGTTCTTTAGCTCAGTGAAGTTAGGGACCCTTCAGGGTGTACTTTCTTCAGTTTTGTTAGAGAAAGTCCGGATTTTTCAGCAACTTCTTCAAGAAAGCTTTTGGGTGCCATCGTTTCAGAAGAGAAGATTTTTAGGGTTTGGAATGGAATGGTTTCGAGAGAATGAAAACGAATAGAATTCAGAGAGAGTTTGTGAGCGAGACATTGTGAGTGGATAGTTTTGAAATGACACTGGTTGCTTTTGTTAAAATGCTTGAGTGCCTTTTGCGTTGGGAACAAGGAGAGAGGGAGTTGCCATAAATAGCAATCAATCAATTTGAAAAGATAGTTGTTAATATAATGAAAAACAATTCAGAAAAGGAGGGAAAATGCAATGTATATGTGTCTCAGTCGGGGTTTAGCACTAAGTGCTTTTAACCACGTCATCAGACGCTTGGCTAAAGTAGACGAGTGAAGCATAGAGAAAATAGACGAGTCAAGCAGATATAAAATTTAGACAAGTAAATTTTCAGAAATATCAACAAACACTCATTCAGACACATTATGCATCTTAAGATTCCTTCTAATAAAAACAAATTGATCTTCACTTAGAGGTTTGGTAAAGATGTCTACCCATTGATAATCAGTTTTTTACAAACTTAATTTCAAAAACACCTTTCTGAACATAATCTATAATAAAATGATGCTTTATTTCTATATGCTTTGCTCTAGAATGCTATATGGGATTCTTAGACAGATTAATAGCACTAGTATTATCACACCAAACAGGTATATTATGCTCAAACATTGAATAATCTTCAAGTTGATATTTTACCCAAAGCAGTTGTGAACAACGACTAGCTGCAAATATATATTCAGCTTCAACAGTTGATAGAGCAATGGTACTTTGCCTTTTGCTTGACCAGGAGATCATATTTGCTCCAATGAAGTGACATATTCACTTTTCTTATATAATAAACCAAGGTTAGTGGTTCCAATCAAATATCTGAAAATTCTTTTAATAGCCTTATGATGAGATTCTTTAGAATCTGATTGAAATCTAGCACATAGACAAACATTGAATTGAATATCAGGTCTTCTAGAAGTTAAGTATAGAAGAGATCCAATCATACCTCCGTAGACAATTTGATCTACCTTTTTACCTTCCTCATCCTTGTTTAGATTAACTATTGGATGCATAGGAGTACTCATAGGCTTTGAATTTTCCATTTTATACTTTTTTCAGAAGCTCCTTGGTGTACTTCTGTTGATGGATATAGATTCCATCACTAGACTGTTTTATTTGAAGACTAAGGAAGAACTTCAATTCTCCCATAATGCTCATCTCAAATTCATTCTGCATCAACCAAGAGAACTCTTTGCAGAGATTTTTCATTAGTAGCACCAAATATAATGTCATCAATATGAATATGTACTACTATGAAGTCTTTCTTTGAGCATTTCTTGAAAAGTGTAGTGTCTACTTTTCCTCTAATGAAATTATTTTCCATTAGATATGTGCTTAGCCTATCATACCAAGCTCTAGGAGCTTGTTTGAGTCCATATAAATCTTTCTTAAGCTTATAGACATGGTAAGGATTTTCAGAATCCTCAAACCCAGGAGGTTGCTTGACATAAACCTCCTCCTCAATTATTCCATTTAGAAATGCACTTTTAACATCCATTTGATAAAGAGTTATATCATGTTGTGCAACATATGACATGAGAATTCTAATTGCTTCTAATCTAGCTACAGGTGCAAAGCTTTCAGTGAAATCAATACCTTCCTGTTGATGATACCCTTGAGCAACTAGTGTTGCTTTGTTTCTTACCACTTTTCCATCTTCATCCAGTTTGTTTCTAAACACCCATTTGGTTCCAATAAAAGTTTTCTCTTTGGGTTTAACAACTAGAGTCCAAACATCATTTCTCTTGAACTGATTTAGTTCCTCTTGCATGGCTAGAATCCAACTTTCATCTTGCAAGGCTTCCTCAATCTTTTTGGGTTCCAAATCTGATATGAAGGCCATGTTGTTGTTTTCATTGAGAGCAGATCTGGTTCTAACTCCTTGAGATGGACTTCCAATGATAAGATCTTCTGGATGATAGGTCTTGAATTTCCAATCTTTCTTCAAATTCTGAGTTTTAGACGCATCAGCACTTGTCTGAATTTCAGACACGTCTACTTTTGACTTGTCTGAAGATTCTACCACTGCAGGATTAAGTTCAATGCCTGCAATATCATCCTCTAGATCTGATAGTTCCCTATCAGTCTTCAAACCACCATTAAACTTTACATGAATTGATTCTTCTACAATAGATGTTCTAGAATTAAAAATTCTAAAAGCTTTAGACATTTCAGAATATGCAATAAATATGCCTTTATCTACTTTAGAGTAAAATTTACCAAGATGATCTTTTGTATTAAGAATATAACATTCACATACAAATGCATGAAAGTATGATATGTTGGGTTTTCTACCTTTCCACAATTCATAAGGAGTCTTATTTAGGATAGGTCTAATCAGTATTCTGTTTTGCACATAACAAGCAGTGTTAATGGCTTCTGCCCAGAAGTACTTTGGAATATTATTTTCATTAAGCATTGTTCTTCCCATCTTTTGAAGAGATCTGTTCTTTCTCTCAACCACTCCATTTTGTTGTGGAGTTCTAGGTGCAGAAAATTGTGAGAAATACCATTTTCCTCACATAATAGTTTGAATTGCTCATTTTCAAATTCTCCCCCATGGTCACTTCTGATAGCAGAGATACAGAAACCCTGCTCATTTTGTACTCTTTTACTAAATACTGTAAAGATCTTATAAGACTCATCATTGTGGGTTAAGAAGAGTACCCATGTAAATCTAGAATAGTCATCAACTATGACAAAACAATATTTCTTTCCATCTAGGCTAGCTACATTGACCGGTCCAAACAGATCCATGTGTAACAATTGCAAAGGTCTAGAGGAGGTGACTTCTTTCTTGGATTTGAAACTTTATTTTACTTGTTTACCTCTCTGACATGCATCACACAAAATATCTTGCTTAAAGGAGATATTAGGCAATCCTCTCACAAGGTTATGCCTTTTTAATTTATAAATTTGTTTCATACTAACATGTCCTAGTTTCTTATGCCATAGCCATTTTTCATCCTCTTTAGACATAAAGCATGTTACACTTTGATCTGAAAGTTCAGACAGGTCAATCTTATATAGATTGTTTTGCCTTTTGGCAGAAAAGAGGGTCTTTCCACTACTGTCATTGACTATGCATGCATCCTTAGAAAAAGATACAGAAAATCCACTATCACATAATTGACTTATGCTAAGCAGATTATGTTTTAACCCTTTCACATATAAAACATCACAGATAATAGGAAAGGGAGGTTTACCACCAATTTTACCTACACCAACAACTTTTCCTTTCTGGTTGCCACCAAAAGTTACTTTTCCACCTTTCTTAGGTTGGAGGTCTAGGAACATAGACCTTTCTCCTGTCATATGTCGCGAGCATCCACTGTCCAGGTACCATGACATGTGTTTCTTTTGTCCTGTTAAGTAAGTCTGCAACAGGAATGATCATGGACTTAGGTACCCATATTTTCTTGGGTCCTTTTCTATTAGTATAAGGAGTTTGTGAAGACTTCTTTCTCTTTTGGTGGATACACTTAGACATGATATGTCCAGCTTTTCCACAGTATGTGCATATAGATTTATTTGAACTAACTGACACAGATTTGACAGTTATTTTTGAGAAATTTGTTGATCCTTTATGATGGTCTTGACTGGAATATCCTATACCTTCTTTGTTAAGGGAGTGCCTCTGACTTCCCAAAAGTTTAGTCAGATTATCTCTACCATTAACAAACTTGGCAAGATCTAAGGTGAGCTCCTCTACTTTCTGTTGAAGTTTACTAACTTCTTCAGAAGATAGAGTTTCAACTAAGATCTCAGCTTTAGACTTTTCAGTCTTAAGCATACTATTTTCTTCAGCTAACTTTTCACACTCTTGATATTTCTGTGTATACTCATTTGAGAGTTTAACATACTGTCTCTTGAGGGATTTGAAAGCTTTAGACATATAGTTGGATTCCTCCAATAGTTCATCATAGGCATCATTCAATTTCTCAAGTTCAGAATGTACCTCAGTGTCTGATTCATGATCAGTATCTGCCATAAGACAGAGATTTGCTTCAAGCTCCTCTCCTTCACTTTCAGTGGAGCTTTCATCAAGATCTTCCCACATGGTCATCATTCATTTCTTCTTTTTTTTGAAGAACTTCTTGGGAGATTGTTTCTTGAGTTGAGGGCATTCTGCCTTGATATGACCAGGCTTCTTACATTTATAGCACACAATGGCATTCCTGTCATTAGATCCACCATCTTTGTTATATTTTTCTTTGCTGAAACGCCTAAATGGTTTGTCCTTTTTGAAGTTTCTTTTCTTCCATAGCTTTTTCATCTTTCTGGTGAAAAGAGAACGTTCATGATCATCTTCATCATCAGAATCATCTTCATTTGATTCCTTAGATTCCTCTGAAGATTCATCAACTTTGAGAGCTTTCGAAGTGGACCTCTAGATGATTTCTGTAACAGCATGTTTTTAATTACGATGTTTTCACAGTAAAAATATATTTATTTTTATTTTTAATTGAGACTTAGGAAATGATTTTGGAGAAAACAAAATCATATATGGAACTTACTCTACGGTAGGAAGCTTTGGTTAAAATTTGGGTTTAAAACTCAGACGGAAACCGGTCTGCGTTTTTTAACTGACAATATAATTTTATACTGACAAAAAACCCTAATTTGACCCGAAAACTGAAATTTGTAGATTTTTTTATTTTTTGTTCATAAGGAAGTCTACTTTCCAAATTTCTGATCAAAAATAAAATATTATGTTTATTCGGACGAATTTTGGTAAAAGTTCGGACGGAAAATAGTCGGTGTTTTCACTGACAGTAAGATTTTAATGATCAGAAAACCTAATTTTGGCTCATGAATGAAATGGTTTATATTTAAATCATATTTCTAACGAGTTTGGTTGTTTTGAAAATTTTCAACCAAAAACGAAATATTACGCTTTTACGCGGGCGTAAAACCCTAATCGGGAAACCGACGAAGTCGAAAACGGAACTGCATAGACCCATTAAGAGATCGGGACAACGAGTCATACATAATGACTCATGGAGGATGAGTCACCAAGCTTTTATGAGCATTAAATGCTAGTAATGATGACTCTTAGGTAAAAAGACCAAAATACCCCCCAAGCTTTCGCGTGTATTAACAAGACACATCTACGCACTCTTAGCCACTCATTTTACATGGTTGTAAACCTCCAACATCTATTCAATTTCGTGCATCCACATCCAATAAATCATACCTATTTTATTTTGCTCTCGTTTCATTATTTTCCTCTCAAAAATCGAAATCGGGTAAATGACGGAGCTGCGTACGGAATTTTCGGGAACCGCTAACGGATAGGATCGGTGACTCATTGGTGAGTCACTATGTGTGGTCTAAAATCAGTCACACCTCCATCAAATGTGAGCCACATATTATTAACCATGGTTAGCCAAAATAACCTTAGTTAAGTTAATTATTAACTATGGTTAAGCTTATATTAATTAAATAATCACAAAAACTATTAATCCAACATCTAATAAACCAAACAAGGCCTAAGATATAGCCTATATATACCACAAAACCGCAGCCCCTTCACTCACACCTTCATTCTCTCCATCTTCCTCACCAACTAAGTTACAAAACCATAAGAACACCGAATCCCCACCAAAAATATGACCCTCTTCCTTTCTGAAACTCGGAAAACTCTAAACATACAATTTTTTCCTCTTTATCTCTTCTTTAACAAGCTAAAGATCATAAAAAACGGATAAGTTTATTGGGAGATAGGCTCAAAATACTGAAACTGCCCAGAATTCTCAGCAACCCACGAAATAGCAGAAAGAAGGCCCTTTTCACCCCTGTTATGATCCGAACCAAATGAAACATTCAACACCAAAGTTGCTCATTTTCTTCTTATCTTTCTAACAAGCCAAAGTTCGTGATTTTTGTATGAGTATATTGTGAGATACACTCACAATACCATCACACCCTCAAGCTGTCCAGTTTTCAACTTAGTGAAGGTTGATCATTTTCTTCATTTCTTCAATCTTCAAGAGGTAAAAGCTCTTTTCCTTAATCATCTAAGTCTTCTCCTTCATTTATTTTGTAATATAAAGCCATGATCATCAAGTTTTCATAAATTTCCATTCCTAGATCTAGAACTTCAAATAATTCTAGAAAATTGTAGAAAAATCCTTTTAATGTGAAACCAATTTCTATGGTTTTGTGATGTCTTCTAATTTCATTATCCAAGAGCATGTAATCAAAAACATTTTTATTCCCTATTTTATTTAAGTGGTCGAATCTCACTCAAAGGAGGGTTTGATGATTTTGTTTTCATTTTTGAAATATAATGCTTGATTTGAGCTCTCTAGTACCTATACGATCTAAATCCAAGAGCTTGAATCCAACTAAATTTCCTAGCCTATTTTTATAATATATACCGAAACCCTAACCTTTGGGTTAGAGGATTTTGTTTCAATTCTTTTAGTTATGATCATTGGTTTTATAATTATAAATTCTTAAGGATCATTGATCTAAGAGTTTGTGAAGTTTTGAAATCACTAGCCTTATTTTGGGTTGTCATAGCCGAACCTAGCCTTTTGTGGTTAAGGATGAACTTTGTTTGATTAATTCATTCTTATGTTGATTGGTTGAAGGTTGATTTAATAACCGTAGGGTCGTGACGAGGAGTGGGAAGTTCGTGTTTCCGGAGATAAGCTCAGGTGGGAGAAAGAACCATTCCATCATCGGAACCGATAAGTAGTATATAATTTATAATAATGGTGTAGGGTGACCTAAACCCTACTAGTGGTCGAGTAATCGACAATACCAAAATCATATTGGAATCCGTAATACCAATGACGATTTGGGAATTGAAGGTTTATCGCCTTAGGTTAATTATTCATATTTGAGGATGTCTGAATTATTTACTTTTGACTATTTGTGATCCCCTGGTTGAGGTATTCTATTGCATGTGACGTTTATTTTGATGTTTGAATATTTTATTGATTATTGTGTTATGCATGATCTGTCTAGTTTGATAAATTGCTTAGTTGATTTTAAGTAAAGATATATATTGCTCGGAGGTATTTTGTTTAGGTGAGAGTTTTGAATATGAATTAAAGGTGCCTCGCTATTATTTTATAGAAGTGATGTGATATAGAATGTAAGTGGAGGTTATGAGGAAAAGCTTGAGGTACTAGGTTGTTATTGATAAAAGTCAGTGAGAATCATATGTTGCATTGTTGTTCATAACCGTGTATTTGAGATACACGAGGTCCGAAGTTCTCGTGGACCGTTCCAAATTAGAAGTTAAGTTGTGCAACTATAGTGTCATTGCTATGCATGAACACCCTTGACAGAGTTGAGAGAGAAAATCAGGGTGTGCACCGACGGTACTGTGCAGCTATAGTGTCATTGCTTTGCATGAGCATTCTCACCATGGATGAGAATGTGCACCGACGTTGGGAACGTGTCACTTGGACGACTGACTGACATTCCTAACGAGGGATGTGTGACAGGATTAGCAGTGGCCACGTCAGCATAAAGGTTTAGTTGCATGAGTTGGAGGGTAGAGGATGATGTTATAAAGTATGGATGATTGTAAATTGTGAGTGATGCATGTTTGTGACTATTATTTTATTATATGCTATGAATCTTTTCCGCTTATGATGATAGAACTGTTTCTTATCTCCCTATTTCTATATTTTTGTGTATGTCTACTTTGTTACGTTAGAAGACCAGATGGACGAATATGTTGCTGAGGAGATGGATGGAACCCTGTACGAGATAGAGGTTGTTGAGGAGTTGAATGACATTCCGTATGAAGCTGATGCTGGAGAACAACCTATTGATCCTAATAATATAGTGTAGTAAGTTTAGGGCCAGTGAGTCATATAAGACATTTTTATTTTCCGTTAGTTATAAGCAGTTTGTATAAATAAGTACCTGTGTGGGATCTTACTGAGATGATACCCTAAACAGTGTTGTGTAAAATAAAGGATAATTATGTGTGTATTTATGTAATATAGTTTTGGTGTGTTTTATATTTGCAGAAGTTATATGATTATTAATTAAGTTTTAATTTTTACGTATTTTCAACGATAAGCGCGAGATTAAGTAAATAAATAATAAGGTTCTAATTTAATAATACAATGGGGCACAATGGGGTGTCTCAATTTCTTGTCAGCTTTAAGGGCAATGGATTTGTTTTTCTTTTCATTGTTTTCTTCAATCAGCTCTTGTTCATGGATTTGAAGAGTGCCAAGAAGCTCATCTAGCTTCATTGTTGTTCAGTCTCTGGCCTGAGATGCAGCAGTTACAAGTGGTCACCATTGTTTTGGAAGACTTCCGAGAATCTTTTGAATGTGTTCCTCAGTCTGGTAAACTTTTCCCAGAGATTTCAATCCATTGGTTATAGTTTGAAATCTTCCATACATTTGACCAATAGTCTTTCCTTCTTCCATTTTGAACAGCTCATATTTTATGACTAACATGCTAACTTTGGTCTCTTTGACCTTGTTGGTTCCTTCATGAGCAATAGCTAGTGAATCCCACATTTCTTTTGCAGATTCACAAGCACATACTTTTTCAAATTCTTCTCTGCTCAAAGCACACTTGATTGCATATCTTGCTTTGGCATTAAACTGACATTTTTTTTTTGATCAGCGATCATGTTTGCTTTTGGAACAATAATTCTTGCTTCATCTTTAGGAACAAACGGCCCTACTTCAATGACATCTCAAAGTTCAGAGTTGGTGGATTGTAAAAACCACTTCATCTTTTCTTTCCAGTAGATGTAGTTCTTTCCATTGAAGTAAGGAGGTCTCAACATTGAGGATCCTTCTCCAGCATGGTTCTTGCTTGTGCTAGCTTCTCCTGCCATCTCCAAGATCTTTTCCTCTACACTGTTAAGTGCTCAAGCCAGAGGCTGAGCTCTGATACCAACTGAAATAACCAAAGTTAACACAAGAAGGGGGTTGAATTGTGTTTACCAACTTTTTTGGGTTACTTAAAAAGATTTTCGCAGGCACTACAAGCAGCACTTAGATTAGAGAAAATCAGATGAGTGATACATCTAATATTCAGACAGAACACGTAAGTAAATAGAGAAGAGTAAAACAGAGTTTGATATTCACAATATTAACTCCCCAAGTTAAAATATTAAACAGAATAATACTTAATCAAAATAAAGAGATAAGGGAAGAGGAACATCACTCAAGAGTTTTATACTGGTTCACCCCAAAATCCGCAAGGCTACGTCTAGTTTCTTGGCAGCACCAAGTTTCCACTATAACTGAGTAAATTACAGTACAAGTATTCTTTGCACACCTAGCCTCTTCAGGATCAACACTCAAACAAGTATTCTTTGCTCACCTAGCCTCTTCAGGCTCAACACAGTAAGGAATGAAAAGGTTTTGTGTAATTAATACAACTTGTAACTCTTTCAGATCACACTCAAAGAGTGGAATAAATATGAAGTATGAAAGACTGCGAATTAATATCAAATGATTGAAAGTTTATTCAATGAAAGAATGAAGAAGTTAATGAAGAGATTAAATGCTTCTGCGCAGTGTTCTTAATGATATTCAACTTCTTGTCTTTATCTTCATTGTTTGATCTATTTAATGACTTTAATCAAGAGATCCGTTTAGACACGACTTCAGAAAGTGTGTTGTTTTTTATTTGAGCTTCTGAGACACCATTAATGCCAAAGAGTCATTATGTATAATCATTAAATGCTTGGGAACGTTGAGCTTTGACAAGGTTTTCCAATAGTACACTTTATTCTGAGTAGCTGTTGTTTCAGAGTATGCAGCAGCAGGCTTCTTGTACTTGTAGCAGAGAGCTTTCCTCTTTCAGTACAACAGTCAGTTCACTTTCTGGAAAGCACTTTTGATGAGTGTGATTCCACCTCATATTTCATGTACATTTTTGCATGCATTTTCATATAGTTTAGGCAATTTTAATTTGATTTTTGTTAGTTTTTACCTTGGAACGGGTAAGGCGGTTTTGTGGTGTTGTTTTGCAGAAATTAAAGATTAAATGCTCAGGATCAACCATGATGGAGCTTGGATGAAGATAGAGCTTGAAAAGTGAAGAAAATGAACCAAGTAGAGCCCATCACGGCCATGATCAAGCAAAACTGGAAAGAACAGAAGGCAAAAGTCAGAACTGGTCACGGCCTAGCCGTGATGGATCACGGCCGTGACACGTCAGCTGAACCAGACCCTCAACAGGCAGAACCGATCACGGCCTAGCCGTGATGAGTGTCACGGCCGTGACAAACCAAAAATTGAAGACACGCCCAATGCAGAACCCGTCACGGCCTGGCCGTGATGGCCATCACGGTCGTGACGCGCGTTATTTGAATCCAATTCTATAAATAAGGCATCAGGGGCAGAACAAAGGGAACCAGACTTTTACCCTAAAAACACATTCTCTCTGAACTAGAGGCTGCGGTGACGGCTGTGGAAAGCTTCCATGGAGTTTCTTCTCTCCTTTGTTCCTATTTCTTTTATTTTGACTTTCTCTATGACTATGAGTAGCTAAATTCCCTTTTTGTTGGGATTAGATGTAGCTAAACTGAATCTCATGTATTTGCCTTGATTTTTTGATCTATGTTTATGCTTGTGTTAGTGTTTGATTCCTATGCTTAATGCTTTTTGTGGCTTGATCATCCATGAATTGTTCTGAGGTTTGATTTGCAATGGGGACGTTCTTATCATATCTTGATCTGGAATTAATCACCTAGTAAACCTTGCATCTAGGAATGGATTTTGGTTTGTTAGTAATCGTGTAATCCCTACTCTTAATGCAAATTCATTAATTAGGTCACTTAAGGAATTAGGGGATTTAGGCTCTTATCATCTAAGGAATTAGGACTTGAGTAATCTTGTGGGTTGATTTTAATATTTGAAGTATAAACTAGATTGGTGGGTCCATCCAAAGATTCGCTTAGATAGTAGTTGATTTGTTACGTGCTAGTACTTGTCTCAGTCCACGTGGGAACGATATCCCTCTTACCTCTTTACTACTTGTACGACTTGGTATACTTGCCTAGAACCGCAACCAAGTTTTTGGCGCCGTTGCCGGGGACTTGAGTTTCAATATTAGTATACTCATTTCGATTACTAATTTAAGCACAATTTTATTTTTTTATTTTTTGTATATATTTGATATTTTCTTTTGAGTTTTGTTTGTGCAAGGTGGATACAATTCATGGACAACCATTATTATCCATCTGATGAGGAAGCCTCAAGTCACACTTTGGAGAACAACTTGTGTTGGGGAGACTACATAGATTTGGTAGATCATGATATTCCGGCACAAGTTGATTGTATGACGGGTAAGCTTGTATACAGAGGCTCCAAGGAGGAATGGGAAACCTTTTGTTCGTATTTACCACCACCACCACCATGTTTACAAGTGATTCCCAAAGAGCCACGTGAAGCAAAATTTGAGCAAAATATGGTTGTGGGGATGGATCAAAATGAAGATGAAGTGGTGGTGGTAGACGAGTCACAAGAAGAGGAATTACCTTTCACAAATCCTTGGGAAAGAACAATTGAGAAGACAAGTCAGCTGGAAAACACTCACTCCACCATGCTTGCTAAGAAACCTGAAATTGCTGCATTGTATAAATATGTTGGCTTACATGCATGCGTGGACACTGCAAAGTTAGTCCCTTCCACTTGTCTGTCAAACTTCCTTGTGAAAATACCATTTGACCCAAGAGGAAGTGAGTTCATTATTGTAGTTAAAGAGGTCAATGGAGTTTCCACACACTTGCCAAGAGGAATTGAGGGTATATTCATCTTGCTTCTACAATCGCCACTCCACAAGCTATGGGATCCAGGAGGAAGCCTTTACATATTCAGCACCTCTTGGTCCTTATGCTACAAGCAATGGGATCCAGGTGGAAGCTTCTCAATGAGTTTTCTTTCCCTTTTCCGTTTGTTTTTGAAATTTTGTTTTTGAATAAATTGAGCAAATAAGAGCAAAAAGGCAAGGCCAAACACAGTCAGAAATCATCACGCCCAGATCGTGACAGTGGTCACGGCCGTGATCAGCTTAATGAAAAGATCAGAAAGGATCACAGCCCAGCCGTGATAGCCATCACGGGCGTGATGAGAAGGACCCTGAAGATCAAAGAGTATCACGGCCTAGCCGTGATGGAGGTCCCAGCCGTGAAAGGCCAGCGCCTATGGACCAGAATTGATCACGGCCTGCCCGTGATGAGCATCACGACCGTGACACATTTTCCAGCACCTCTTTGACTAGGCATGTGGGCCAGCACCCGCTACCACCTCGATGAGTTGTTCCATTTTTATCCTCTCTCCGACTTGATTATTTACATTGGGGACAATGTAAGTTTTTAAGCTTGGGGTAGGGGTATTTTTGCAAATTTTTTAATTTTTGTAATTTTCATGTTGCATTCATATAGGCATAGTTTTGCATGATCACATGATTAGATTGCCCCTTTCTTAGATTATGCATCCAATTGTGAGAACTTAGTGCCAAATAAATTGAGATAGTGAATTTTTGAACCCATTTTTTTTATTCTTGTGATAAGGCTACAAATAAAAAAGCTTGAGATGATCTTTGATAGTTGATAATTAGCATGTGGTTCCGTAGATTTGTGTTTCTCATTGATTTTTGAATTACTAAATGTGAGATTTTTGAGCCAAAAAGGGGTACTCACTAAATCTACCCCATTCTTTGTGATAGAGTGTTTTATTCCTCTTGGATTGTATTCTCTAGAACTTGACTTGAAACCGTTTTGAAGCTTAAAAATTTTTGAAAACATTTTTGAAAATGATTGAGGCACTAGGTATTTTTCCGGCCTTCTGAGCTTTGATTGATTAAATGTTACCCCTTAGTTGCCCGATTTTGAGCCTACAAGAATAAAATACTTTCCTTGGTACCTTGAAACAATTTTGATGAATGATGCTTGATAGGAGACCTTCTAAAGTATTGCATAAAAGGGTAAAAAGGTAGTTTGAAAAAGTATGGGATGAGAAAGTTAGAAAAATATTTCTCTTGAATTAAAAATCTCCCATTCTTCAAAAAAAAAAAAAAAGAAAGAAATAAAATATATATATAGAGAAGGGGATGACAAAAGGAAGTGAGAAATAAAATAAAAAGAAAGAAAGAAAGATGGAAAAATGAATCAAAACCCAAAAAGGTATTTTAGAAGGTGTCATGCTCTGCAATGCTTGATATTTTGTTCAGCCTTCTTGAAATTTCCTTTTCTTGATTTCCCCACCTAACGATTAATCCCATGGCCCCGTTACAACCAAAGTAAAAGACCTCTTGATTCTCATGTGTTTTCATTAATAAACTAGAGATTTGGTTAATAGTCAAGCTTATGGTAGAATTCATTCCTTGAGGAAACTGAGCGAATTGTCATATATCCTTAAAAACTTGAGTGAGGTGAGAAAGAGTGTCCGAATCAGTGAGAATATGAGTCTAGGAAACCTAACCTTCTAATTGGACTTGAAATTGATTGTCTCTTGGTGAATTATTTGAAAATGCCTGTTACTTGGATTAGTACTCGGGTACTTGGTTCACTGTCCATGCTCTGATTATTTATATCTTCTAGCCTTGGTGATTGCTTGAGGACAAGCAAAGTCTTAAGCTTGGGGTGATTTGATGAGTGTGATTCCACCTCATATTTCATGTACATTTTTGCATGCATTTTCATATAGTTTAGGCAATTTTAATTTAATTTTTGTTAGTTTTTACCTTGGAACGGGTAAGGCGGTTTTGTGGTGTTGTTTTGTAGAAATTAAAGATTAAATGCTCAGGATCAACCATAATGGAGCTTGGATGAAGATAGAGCTTGAAAAGTGAAGAAAATGAGCCAAGCAGAGCCCATCACGACCATGATCAAGCAAAACTGGAAAGAATAGAAGGCAAAAGTCAGAACTGGTCACGGCCTAGCCGTGATGCCCATCACGGCCGTGACACGTCAGCTGAACCAGACCCTCAACAAGCAGAACTGATCGCGGCCTAGCCGTGATGAGTGTCACGGCCGTGACAAACCAAAAATTGAAGACGCGCCTAATGCAAAACCCGTCACGGCCTGGCCGTGATGGCCATCATTGCCGTGACGCGCGTTATTTGAATCCAATTCTATAAATAAGGCATCAGGGGCAGAACAAAGGGGACCAGACTTTTACCCTAAAAACACATTCTCTCTGAACTAGGGGCTGCGGTGACGGCTGTGGAAAGCTTCCATGGAGTTTCTTCTCTCCTTTGTTCCTATTTCTTTTATTTTGGCTTTCTCTATGACTATGAGTAGCTAAATTCCCTTTTTGTTGGGATTAGATGTAGCTAAACTGAATCTCATGTATTTGCCTTGATTTATTGATCTATGTTTATGCTTCTGTGTTAGTGTTTGATTCTTATGCTTAATGCTTTTTGTCGCGTAATCATCCATGAATTGTTCTGAGATTTGATTTGCAATGGGGACGTTCTTATCATATCTTGATCTGGAATTAATCACCTAGTAAACCTTGCATCTAGGAATGGATTTTGGTTTATTAGTAATCATGTAATCCCTACTCTTAATGCAAATTCATTAATTAGGCCACCTAAGGAATTAGGGTCTAATTAGGGGATTTAGGCTCTTGTCATCTAAGGAATTAGGACTTGAGTAATCTTGTGGGTTGATTTTAAAATTTGAAGTATAAACTGGATTGGTGATCTTGGTATTGCATGAGCCAAAGGTTTAGTGAAGGCTAATCCCAACATCTCCCATCATATTTGAAAAATCCCTTTTTCTGCATTCCAAGTGTTTGACAAAAACCCAAAAAGGACTTGTTCATTTTATTTTGTTTATTTTAACTCTTGTTAGGCTTGGTATTTAATATTGAGCTCCCTTCCATCCAAAGATTCGCTTAGATAGTAGTTGATTTGTTACGTGCTAGAACTTGTCTCAGTTCTCGTGGGAACGATATCCTTTTTACCTCTTTACTACTTCTACGACTTGGTATACTTGCCTAGAACCGCAACCAACTTTTTACTTTGTACTAAAACAACTAAAAATTTACTACTGTGGTACAGAGATTACGTGTTTATTCCTTAAAACCTTGAAACAACCGTTCTTTATTTTTTTTTCCTTTGAGCTATTGTCCAGAGGTCTTCGAGATCCTTAAGGAAGGCATCTAATTTGAATAAGGTGACTTGGACTTCATTTCTGACAAATTGACATCATAGCAGTGTTGGAAATTTAGATGGGTGAAAGGCAATCCAAAAAGTAGACGGGTGATCATGCATTCCAAAACTAGACGGGTGATCATGCAGTTCAAAACTAGACGGGTGATCATGAGTCCAAAACTAGACGGGTGCTAGCGTATTCCAAAAACTAGACGGGTGATCCACTGAGTCTATTTCAAACAAATGCTTCTTGCCACGTCATCAAGTAACTCAGATCTTGACTGAACGTTGACTTGGTCTTTGACTGAATTTCAGACGAGTGGTTTTCAGACAAGTCTAAAAATTGAACTTTACTAAAAAGTAGACGAGTCAGAAAATAGACGAGTGACCTTAAGTCTATTTTCCCGCACACTTATCAGATATGTCAGTAATTTCACATGGTTCAATATTACCATACTTAATCTATTTGGAATCATCAAACTTAGGGAATCTACACATGGAATGTGTCTCATACTTATGAGGTTTCAACAAAATGAATTACAGGCCAGCTGTCTTAAGCAAGCTTTGCGCATTAATTAAAGAAAGCAGAAATCATGAATGCATAAGATGTACAAAAAGACAGATTGTGACAGAAGGCACCAGCAAGCACCAGGAAGAAGACAAAGACTCAGATGAAGCAATAATTGAAGAATGACATAAGCACTGACGTCATCAAGCAGAATTATTAAATAATGATGTAAGCACTGATGTCATCAGTCGAATTATTGAACTAGATGTAAAGCAATCAATTATTTTCAGGGTTATTTTTGTAAAATAGTCTTGTGTGCTTATGCTATAAATAAGTCATCTTATGCTGAGGCAAACCAGAATTCAGAACCCAAGTTTTAATTCTCACTTGTGTGTGATCTCTCTCTGAGAGAAGTTTGCTAAACCTTCGTGGTATAGCTCGGATGGTTGAGTGTTTATCCAACCCCTCATGTAAAATAATCAATTACTAAATAAAGTCTCTCTTTCTTCAAATTATTCTGTCAATTACTCCATACCAAGCAAAATTAAAAGAAGGAATCACTAGAAGCAGAAGTGGGCAGAAGCAAATAATTTCAAATAGTCAAAGATCAGGTATGATTACTAAGCCACTCTTTTCAGAACTAGATTTATTCTATGCAAAATAATGTATGAAATAGATCAGATAGAAACCAGTGAGATAGAACACTTACAAATTACTGAAGAAGATAGAAATTATGAAGGAAGCATTTTAATTAATGCAAAATTATTTAAGAAAATTCAGAAAGAAGATCTAGATTTAGTAGAAACTGCAAATATGGTAGGAAAGAAAGAAAAATTAATAAATACACTAAAGAAATTCAATCAAAAAGAAAATATAACATATTACGGAAAAATAATGAATGAATCACTCATAAACATATCTGAAACCCAAGGAAATACTTGGGGCCTGTTTGCTTTGTTTCCAGTTTTCTGTTTTCATTTCCTGTTTTAAAAAATAATTACAAAACTGCCACCTTGTTTTCATTCTGTTTCCTATTTTCAGAAATTTGTACATGAAACACTGAAAACAACTTTTTTTTGTTTTCACTGTTTCCTATACAAATTTCTGAAAACAGAAAACATAATGAAAACAAGGTGGCATTTTTGTAATTATTTCTGAAAACGGGAAATGAAAACATAAAACTGGAAACAAAGAAAACATGCCCCAAGTATTCAGTTAATAAGTAAGGAAAAAAATTCAGAACTAAAAAGAAATCTAAAAAACCAAGAACATAGAAAGAAATTAGGATATATATATTCATATAAGAGCAGTACAAGTTCTAATCAAAGCAATATTCCAAGAAGGAATAAATTCACCAATTGAATTAGTTCTAAAAGATAATAGAATAAATTATCCAAAAGATAAAATACTAGGAGTAATAGAAGGTAATCTAGCTTATGTAAAATTAAAATTCGAAATCATACCAAATATAAGAATTCCATTAAATACTCAAAGACTAAATCAAGCATTAACCCTTAAACACAAATTTTTAAGGGAAACCCATATGAAACCAGGAGATAAAATATTTTCAATAACATACTGTGTAAACTATGCATTAACCAACTCACACCACAATATTACCTTTAGAAATAATGATAGAATAGATATACCAAGATTATTTGAAGATATAGGAAAAATTTATTATCTAAAGAAAAATGAAATAACAGAATTAGGAACTTTTATAAGTAGATCAAGAATTCTCGAAATAGAATCAATTCCAAGACCAATTATTCTTCCATAACAAAAAAGAACTAATGAAGAGAATGATTATAAAACTATCTAATCAAGTAAAAGATTTAACTCTATATTTAAAAAACAAAATATGAACAATAAGGAAAAATTTAAACGCATCAAAGAATTTTATCTAAAGAAAGCTAAAGCTAAAATGGATATTGGAGATCTCTCCGGAGCCTTAAATTATTATCTAAAAAGAGATCCAGAAAATAGAAATAGAAAATTAATTGAAAAACATCTAATAAGAAAGGAAAAGGAATTAATTGATTTAGAAAATAAAGAAAAAGAAATGAAGGAACATTATAGAAAATGAATGAAGAATATAATGGACAAAATAAAGAAAGTGGATCTTGAAGCCTCAAGTTCCTCTTCAACCCCAACTAATCACTTCAGAATTAAAGCACCACCTTTTGAAGATAGTGAATAAAAATGAATTTAGATGAACAAACATATAAAGAAATAATAAGTGTATTACAATTTAACCTTCCAATTGATTGTAAACAAATTATAATAAAAAAGATAAAAGAACAATTTTGGCAAGAAGAATACTATTTACACATTTTAGTATTGATATTGGATTTGAATATTTAGAAGAAATGGAATTAATTGAAGAACAAAAATATTCTGATGATGAATATTGGTATTCATAATGATATGGATAAAGAAATATTACGCATTCTGGTTATGAAATTACCAAAAGATTGTAAACAAATAATAATTAATAAATTAAAGCATCAACACAGGTAAGAAGAACTTTATCTAAAACAAGTACAACGAAGAGTACAATTAGCATTTTGTAAAGAAGAACGTAAACAGATAATTAAAGAATTATTAGAAATATATGAATCTATAAATATGTTTATGTATGAATATGGGTATTAATTATTTAGTGACCCAAATTACGCATAAATACTTCCCTAAAATTATGAATAAAACAAAAATTATAACAAAAATTATTAAAAATTATAGAATTAATAGGGTGGTACCATTTTGGTTTCAAAGCGAAGCAAGAGAATGGACCAACAAAATATAGAAAAATTTGTATACACGTTAAGCATGTTAGATCTAACTAATCAAAACAATTTAAGGAATCTAATACAAGAATTAAAGGCTGAAGCCACAGATGTATGCAAAAGACATATGAATTATCATTGTGAACATTGTGATTGTAGAAAATATGATAGGGAAATAGAATTAATAAGACTAATAATTACTAAACTAGAATCATGGATAGACTAATATAAAAAAATTGTAAAATTACAAAAATACCACCATACAAATACGGGTGTCACATACATAGGTGTCAGATTAAGGTGTGCAAATAACACACTTCAAAAAAATATAGACTAAACCCCCAATTTGGTCCCTGAGAAAAACACTCGGGTCTGAAATAGTCCCTATCCAAAAAAAACTATCCATTTAGTCCTTAAGAATGTGTTTACCGGGACAGATTAGTCCTTCTGTCAGTTGACCATCTTTGACCGCAGGTTAATTGCTGACGTGTCAGTATCCATTCCAAAACGCATGCCGTTTCTTTCCTTCTTCTTCCTCCAGCTTCTTCTTCTTCTTCCTCCGCTCGCCGGTCCTTCCCATCGCAGGTATGACTGGTTGTCTAGTTCTGTTATTACGCATTTACTCTCCTTGTTTCATTCTTCAATTCTTGGTTTATCTTTATCTTTATTGGTGGATTTGGTTTATCTCTCTATCTGATTCAAAGTTTGGATTTTTGTAACTCTATTAGCAGATCTACTGGGAATTGTGAAGTTTAAACAAGTTTTTTTTTAACTCTTTTTTTTTAAGGGATTGGAGGAAAAAATGAGAGTAATTCAGAAAATTTTCATTGCATCATTACTCATGTGGATTGCCCCTATTGCAATTTTATATGGTTTTAACCATAATCTCTTTCCTGGTAAGATTCTAAAGTGCTTAAGCTTTTAGGGTTTTGCTTATTGAATTGTTTTGAAGTGGATGTTGGCTTGTAAATTGTAATCTAATCTTAGTGCTTGATAATTTCTCTGTATTAACTGGTAGACCTAGTGAAGCTTCTTTAAGTAGAAGGATCTATACAAGATTTTCTTACTATTTTAAAGCAATCTTTGGTACTTTTTTTTCTCTTTTGTTGTTGAAGATTTGGTTTCTTGTTTTTTTTTTTTTTGGTGTGTGTGTGTGTTTTCAGAACTGATAATGATAAAATTGGTCATGACCTAAACATCTGACAAAATGGGTAGTTGTGTTTATAGGGTAGTATATACGGTTGTGCAGGAAGGTAATTCGCTAGTTCCAGTGGAGTGAAATCTGGTAAAGTTTGTATATTCCATAAGGACCGGCGAGCGGAGGAAGAAGAAGAAGAAGCTGGAGGAAGAAGAAGGAAAGAAACGGCATGCGTTTTGGAATGGATGTTGACACGTCAGCAATTAACCTGCGGTCAAAGGTGGTCAACTGACAGAAGGACTAATATGTCCCGGTAAACACATTCTTAAGGACTAAATGGATAGTTTTTTTTGGATAGGGACTATTTCAGACCCGAGTGTTTTCTCAGGGACCAAATTGGGGGTTTAGTTAAAAATATATATCTCTAACTCTTTCTAATTGAGTTACGTTAGGAATTGACCTGTTTTATATTACAAGGTGTAGCTAGGATTTTGTCAAACCAATATATACTACTCACTACTAGAAAAAAAAAAAAGAAAGGATTTGAAAGACTATTAATAATGTACAAAAATGTACAAAAATATATTTGGTTTATAAAAAAAAAAAGTACAAAAATGAAAAAGAGGCATACTTATAATGGAGGAGAGAAAAAAAAATAATATTAAATATTAATCACATCAGAGTCTCGATTAAGTTCGGCTCAACGGTCATCTAAAAAACATAAAAAATGATAGAGTTGTTTCCTTATAAACAAAATATTATATGGTGAATGTGATTAACTATTAATGTACGTAATTCTTGTTTTAAAAAAACTATCAATGCAATACTTTTTATGTTATCAGAAAATATGAAAAGTGTCGCAGCATTTTAGTAACACTTTTCACTTAAGTTTTTGAAATTTATAGTAGTAGTTATTGTTTTCTACTAAATTAATATATTGGTACCCCAAAGCAGCAAGGCCCGTGGACACCATTGCATCAGCTGTAAAATATAGAAAAATACTCACATAAATCCAGCAGAGTTATCCAAATAACTAAATATGTCTGAACTTTCAAGTATAATTTATAGCTTTGGTGAATTCAGATCCCACATAATGAAGTTACCTGTTTCTTGTATCAATCTTTCATTAATATCACAACCAAAGTGTTTCCAGCTACTCCATCTGAGATCAGAGGGGCAATTTGAATCATATTTCAAACATTTGATCATACAACGTAATTGAATAATTTTTTCTCATGTTAAATGCCTAAATAGTAAATAATCGTCGTACGTGTACAAACACTAAAAAAAAGGTGTTTAGCGACCACCAAATTTGGTCGCTAAATAAGAAAATTGATCACTGTGAACACCTAATTTTGTCCGGATATTTTTTTAATTAATGTTTTGAAAAAATAATAAACAAAAAAAATTATAAATAAAAATAAAAAAAACTTTGCAAAAGAAAAAATGTGTTTTTGTTCTTGGCCCATTATAAGATTAGTATGACCCATTTTTATTGTTACAAATGCCTTGTTGGCTCATAATCCAAACTAAAATAAAAATGGGTCTTTCTGATTCTCTTTTCCATTTTCTCTTTTTATTTTTTATCTTAAAAAAATAATAATAATAATAATAAAAAATTTGGAATTTTTCCATTCCCCCTCCCCAACGTTATCTGTTTTTTTCATTTTAGGTATGTGACAGCTTTAGTTTTTCTTTTTTTTTTTGCTCTCTTATGCTTTTTTTTTTAAAACAAGGAGACACCAACTCTGCATCTGCAACAACCAATCAAGGTGATGGAGCAAAGACTGATATGCTCCCCACAAAATGTACTACCCTCTGCATTTTTTTGTCTACATTTCACAGCATAACAATAACAAATTTTGGCACTATCATCCCCTATTGACTATATAAATAGAAGCATCTTCCTGAAGAAGGAAAAAAGGATGAAAAAAGAGCAAACGGAAATACAGAGAAAATACACTTAGGGTTCCTTCCTCTGTTCTTCTCCATTCTCTGTTTCCACTTTCAAAAAACTAAACAAAAAAAAAAGAACAAACAAACAACAATAACAAGCAACAAAATACACAGTGAGTGCATCTGAGAAGAAAGCTTCTCCACCCAGCCGAGTTGCTCCGATCACCACCGTCACCGTCTCGTCCACCACCGCCCAGACGCCCGACCCCTGCCAGAAACCGCACTAGTCCAGCCCCGCCACCACAGATCTCAGATCCAGCACCAAACGAACGCCCTCCGCCGCTGCTACTCCGCGAATCGCGCCGCCACGTACCCTACCGGAACCACCGCATCTCAGATCAGAAGCTCCATCGTAGCCAGACTCTCGAACTACAGATCCACCACCACTACTGCCCGCTCAGCCGCCACACGCCCATCGTCGTCCAGAGTCTCCACCTCAGATCAGCCACCCTTATCAGCCACTAACCGTCCCACCGTGACAGATGACCGCGGATCCAGCCGCACCGCCGCCGGTCTTGTGTCTCCGCCCCACACGTTCCCCTTTTGCTCTCCTCTGTTGGTAAGTGAGGAAGATGGAAAACTTCCTTCGCTCTTTGTTTTGATTTTTTTTTATTATCTTTTATTATCATTATCATATGATTGTTATTAGGTTGGCTTCTGATTGGGGTTTCTGGGTTTGTTTCCCTTTTTTTCAATTTCCTGATAAATTTTTTAGTTTGTGAGCTTGGCTGTTAGCTCAACTACAATTTTTAATAAGGAAAAATAAAACAATAAAAACAATTCATGGAACTTCCAGAATTGGGTCCAAGTTTTGTTGTTGTCTCGTAAAAATGTGTCTTTTCAAATAATAATTTTTGCAAAAGAATAAAAAATAAAAAAAAATCATTTTTAACGAAAAAAATTCTTTTGGGTTCATGCAACAATCTATGACGTTGATGTATGTTTTTTCATCCTCAAGTGTCGTATGAATTGTAAGGGTTCATCGTATAGTTTCGCTATCTTTAACCCTGTGCAATAGTCAATATATTAATCTAAAAAATATTATAACAATAAAAATCTCTTTTGAATTCATGCAACAATCTACAACGTTGATGTATGAATTTTCATCCTCAAGTGTTGTATGAATCGTAAGGATTTATCGTTAACACTGCTATTTTGGACCCCGTGTAAGAGTGAATTAATTTTGAAATAAAATCCTTTTTCAAATCATTTACAAAATCAAAGCTTTACCAAAAATAAAATTAATCAACCAATCAAACATTTTCTATAAGAACTACGAGGCTTTGAGTTTCCCATCGCACCCGGGAATACGTAGGAACAAAATCAATCATTCTGTCAAGCCAAAATTGAATTCTTCATTTTGTTATGTTTATATATTTTTTATTTTAAAAGTGGGGTAAAATAAATATTTTCAAAAATTATTAAAATTATTTTGCACAATTGACTTGAGGTATCGTTTTTAAACGGGCGATGTAGGGTGCTAATACCTTCCCTACTCGTAACCGACTCCCGGACTTAAATATCTCTTTTTTAAAAAATGACCAGTTTCCTTAAAATAAATGTTTTTTCCTAAATAAAATATTGGTGGCGACTCCTCTGTTTTTACCTTTCTTTTAGCGGTGCCCCCGGACGGGACGGTCGCGACAATAACTAAACCTTTTAACAACCGAAATTTCATATTTAACGACCAAATTTGGTGGTCGCTAAATACCTAGTTACTAAACTGTTTGATGGTCGTTAAATCAGTCACAAAATCATTTAGCAATCGATTTAGCGGTCGAATTTTCATATTTAACGACCGATTAAGTGTGATAGCTAAATTTGGTCGCTAAAATACATTTTTTTATAGTGAAAATAGCAAGCTTGATCTCAAAGAAAGATGGTGAAAAGAAATTGATCAGAGAGGCTTACCCCATGGGGGGTGTCTGGCCAAGTCCATTTTCAAGCAAGTATCTTCTCCAGACTTGCTCTCTGGACATGGACACAGCTGTAGTTCTGTTCACCAATAATCGAGCAGCAGATGAAGCACTTGCATCCAAGAGCACGAGAAAGCATAAGGCAAGCACACCATGGCTAACCTGCAGCACCAAACTGAGGACGAATAATATTGCATTGCCATATAGTAATACAAAAACAAATGTACATGTATATATGTACGTCAATATATGTGTTTGTGAATTAATATTTGAAGCTATTAGCTAGTTAAGCGCTTCTTGGTTGATGTAGGAACTAGGAACTATGTGAAGAAAGGAAGAGTATGTTAGGAATTTATAGGGGACGGTTGGAAGTGAGAATTGGTTTTGTCCCAATGGACTGGCTAAGCTTGTCCAGTGGATACGCACGATGGTGTCTATCTGCAAACAACAGAATTTTAAATTGAATGCCATTTTGCTGCCATACCACAGAGAACTTTCGCTAAAGTATGATCGTAATGTCTAAAACTAGTTCAATGTATTCAATGAATGCGTTGTTGCAATTTGCAAACGCACATTGTATAACCACATACAGGAAAATTTTCTTCCCGATAATTACATGTTGTTTCCAAAGATAAGATTCTTCTTTAAATCGAGGAAATAAAGTATGAACTTAATTGATATACACATTATAAGAGTTTGACCCAATAAAGTTAATAGATAGTTGGATTTCTTAAATATATTTTCAGGGATTTGATTTACATTGATGTCATGTATATGGAAAATATTTTGTTAGGAAAGATAAGACTCACTTCAGTGTTGGTTGGAGAATACCTTTTGGTACAAACTTGAAAAACAAAATGTCATATGAATTATTTTTTCCACCTCTTATGCTTCATTGACTTAAGCACAAAGTAACGCATCTATCTTCGATCTCTATCGAGTAACAACTCAAGTTTGATTCATATTTGCTTCTAACTTTCTATATCATTATCTAGTTTGACTTTTTAAATCATATAACTTATAAGAATGGATAACTTCCCCTTGTAGGACATATAATTCAGTTATAATGCAGTTTTGCAGCTTGTATGTAGATATCAGTATATCCGTCGGGCTACATATATGAAGACAAAAACGGATCAAATCATCAAACAACTTCGTGCCGACATTTGAGAATTCAATACTCATCAAATCAGGTTATCCGTTGGATGATGTAAGGTTGGGCACTCTGTTTTATTGGAAGTATGGTAGGAATTTTGCTTGTAGGCATTGTGTAGATTCATCATTTTCGATTTTTAGCCATGTTAAATTTGTATTGTTTTCGATGTATTTTATCGATTTGAATGAATGAATATCCTTTTTATTCAAAAAAACTATGGTGAGCTTAGTTTCACATTTGGCTTGTAAAGTTTATTAATGTATTGGGTTGAAGTATCTCTTTTCCTTTTTTCCTTGAACCCTTTCACCAGGGAACAAAATTCCTAGTAAAGAGCAAATAAATAATCAAAAATTTTCATTTTTAATAATGTTGTTATCGTATTTTAATTAATAATTAATAGTCAAAATTTTTTCTAGTTATTGACTATATATGTTTATAATTTCACACGTTTATTATGAGAAGTAACATCCAACAATCATTTAATAACTTATCAAAAGTATTAGCAAATTACAAAACCTAAAACCGTAACATCCCATGTTGTTGATTGTTAATGACTTATTTGGATTTGGTTTCTATGAGCTCGATCATTAACTATTTGGCACTTGGCAGCTGAAAAGGAAAAGGAAGTTTGAAATCTGTTTGCAAAGCGCGTGGCATTTATTTATATGAAGATACAGTACTGTTCACTTCCGGATGCTGAGACGTCATGACTATGTTAACGTTATGCCCTTTGTTATGGCATGGTGCACTCTAAGAATAAGAGGGCTGTATGTGCCAACTATTAGTAGTGACCATTACGTGCAAGTTTTCTTTTGATGATTAATAATATGAAATTACCATCGCAAGAATTGGGTGATAGTATTAGACCAGGTCACCAGGGCCTCGGGTCATGTTCTCTGATTCTAAGGTACGAGGACAAAACCATAGACGAAGGTTTGAAGAAACTTTTTAGACTTAAATTATAATTTTGATCCTAATCGAATAAATATGGTCATATCATTATTGACATAACTAACCCTTTGTAATGTAAAATTAATGTAAAAATTAATTAGTTTTATTTAATTAGTTAAAAAAAATGCTAAAACTATAAAACTTAAAACTTAAAAAATGATAAAAATGAGTGTACGCTCGGCAATTCTCATTAAGAGTGTGTTTGGGAAAGCTGAAAAAAAATTATGCAGATAATAATAAATTTTTGTATAATTGATTATTGTGATAATTGATTATAATCAAAATCCGTTTTTGTTTGGATCTATTTGCTGAAAAGCGATTTTAAGATAACCTATTTCATTTGTGTGGTGTAAAAAAAACACTTCTATATAATAAATTATGAAAAAGGGTATGAAGTTATTTGTATAATTTAATAATATTTGTTTAACAGTTAGTTTTGTAGAAGTAAACAAGAAAGAGAGTTTTGAAAATGAAAAATAATCAAATCACAGCAATCTTAAGCTAGAAAAAAAACTAGATGGCATAAAACAGTTTTTTTTTTCCTAAAAAAACTTAACAACTTTTAAGCTAAAAAAAAACTGAAATTGGGAAAAATAATCTTTCCCAAGCACACTCTAAGTATTAGGTGGATAGTGTTGGAAAATAATAATTTATTATTATATGTGAGTCATGTGAAATAATGTTTTGGGTCTATATACAAATTAATGAAACTAAACAGACATATTGGTTGATATGAGAAGTTAAGAAAGTAATTATAAATAGTGGTAACTTGATGGGAGTCACACACATTATGACCACGAAGGGTTCTGTCTCTCCCTAGAAAACTCTCTGAACCATTGACATCAAGAAAGGGTGTGAGAATGAAGTGAAGGGAATTAAGAGAGATTGGGATAAGGAGGAGACTCATCTTGCAACTTGATATCATGGATTAAGGTAAGTACCACTATCATTTATTCTTATGTTAGAATCATAGATCTAAGATCCTTATGATAGTTTTCTATTATTGAACCCTAGAGAATTATGACTTATATGTGGTATCAGAGCATTGTGTTGTGGAATATGTGATTATCCATTGATGATTGATGATAATGTTTGAATTTCGAATTTGTATGAATCCTAATTATGAAAATTAGGATTTTTTATTATGATATTTCCGCTGCCCATCATAGAAGTAATTAATAGATTGTTGCGACAAGTGTACCGGATTCGTCGCTAAGTAATAAAAAAATCGATCCCACAGAGACCGTGATCTCAAATAACAACTAATTATTAAACCAATTAAACTGGACTATATAAAAAGGAATTTTGAAAAGATTTGATTTTTGAAATAAGAATTAACTAGAAAATCATATCTTTAAGAATGCAATCAATTAAAAGAGGAAAGTAAATCAATTAGGGTTTTTCAAATCTAAAGAGATTCCTAGGAATTGGGTTAGCAACAAGATTGCTTATGTTACTAAATTGACTACCCCTCGTTAATTATCAAAATTTGCTTTGAAGGCGAATTTATCCTAAATAAGTTAATGCTCCCTCTCGGGTTACAAAAACCGTGCCCAATTAAACCAACCCCTACTCTCGTGGTAATTGAATTTAGATTGAACCCTTTAAGCTTTGTGACAATTCGCAAACCCTCGAAGGTCCGCTTCTAACTCTCGTGATTTAAGTCCTAAGTTTGATTCATATAGATCCGATACCTAAGTAAACCGCTAGGTTCCTCCTTAGAGTATCTATGACATGCAAATAAGTGCGCACCAGATTCACAAGTAATTCATGCGATAAAAACCAAATCGAAAGCGAATCGAAATTAACAAAGGGAATACATCAATTCATAACATAAAACAGATCTTGGGCATAGCCCCAATCCCTAAAAATAAAACTACTACTCAAGCATGGCCATGGTCATGGCAAGCTTGATTAACAAAAACACGAATAAAAACCTAAGTAAGGAGAAGAAGAAGAAGAAGAAGATAAAATCCTAATTTTGCCTAAGGTAGCAGCCCAAAAGTCCCTAAAAGTCTCCTATTTTCGAGCCTAAGTGCTCTATTTATAGATTAGGGTAGCTTGAATCCCAAGCAATCACAAATTCTGATCAAATCAGTTTGTAAAGATCCATATATTGCGCGTCAAGGCCGTGATGGCCATCACGGCCAGGCCGTGACGGATTCTGCCTTGGAGGGTCTGGTTCAGTTGGCATGTCACGGTCGTGATGGCTGTCACGGCCGTGATGGCTGTCACGGCTAGGCCGTGATGGCTGTCACGGCTAGGCCGTGATGGGCTCTAACTTTTCCATTCTTTCTTTTCAGCTCTACTCGATCATGGTCGCGATGGCTGTCACGGCTAGGCCGTGATGGGCTCTGTTTGGCTCATTTTCTTGCTTTTCAAGCTCCATCTTCATGCAAGCTCCATCATGGTTGATCTTGAGCATTTTAATCCTCAATTCCTGCACATAAACACCACAAAACTGCCTTACCCGTTCCAATGTAAAAACTAACCAAAATCAAATTAAAAATGCCTAAACTATATAAAAATTCATGCAAAATGTCAATGAAATATGAGGTGAAATCACACTCATCAGTAATGTTTGTCTATGATGATTTCATTTGAAATATTTTCGAAAGTTCCCTGTACGTGATTGGAACTTCAATAAGTGAGATGTTTTGAAAATTGTTTCCAAGTGCGTAACATCTAAAGTGTTAAAATGAATGTTTGATTGTGTCCTTTTATGAAAGAATTGCCTGTATACTCAAAGGCTGTACGTGATTGTCAAGGATGCATTCCATTTTTTGAAGAAAAAAATAATAAGCACTGTTTACGGGATCTAAATTCTCCCAGTATGTGAATTTTCCGGATTCGGGAATTACGTGATTTTTCAAAACACTTGTACATGATGATTGTACAATCACGTGTGAAGTATGTATATTTTGGGATTAAGTGTATCATGGATTTGTTAATCACTAAAATGGTCAAATCTGAAAGTTTATTTAATTCCAAATGAATGATAATTTATTTCAATTACCCATAGAATGTGATGCTATAAATGACATGATGATTGTTACTTTATTGGTAACTTGAAGTTCATTGTTATAAGGCATTTATGGATCACCCAAAGGTTGATTAGTTGTTCTTATAATTAATGGACATGATTGTTGGTGATGTGAATACACTGTTAGTTTTATTTATATGTCCAAAGATAGTAAATATTTCTAGTTAGTGAATATTTCATTGCATAATAATGTTGATTGTATTGGCATCATTTTGTTTGTTGTGCATTGATGCATCACCCAAAGGAGAACATTGATGTGCATTGAATGTTTAATGTTTGTCTGAATTTGATTGTATGTTATTTTATGACTCAAAGCACTAATGTCAAGCATGTGCTAATTGCAGTATATGTTCCTATGTGACATTCACGTGCTACGTCTGTTCCAATATTTAATGGGCTGAACTTCTCTGAATGGAGTGAACAAATCTAATTTCACCTTGGTGTAATGGATCTTGATTTGACTCTTCAAGTTGAGAAGCATGCTGCTATTACTGATGCTAGTAGTAATGAAGATAAGGCTCATTATAAGGCTTGGGAAAGGTCAAACATACTAAGCTTGATGTTTATGCAAATAAGCATAGCAAGTAACATTAAGACTGCTCTTATTAAAATTGAAAGTGCACAACAATTTATGAAGAATGTGGAAGAGCGCTCCCAAACTGTTAACAAGTCTCTTGCTGGGACATTAATGAGTACTTTAACCACCATGAAATTTGATGGTTCTCGTACTATGCATAAGCATATTATTGAAATGATAAATAATGCAGCAAGGCTTAAGTCATTGGGAATGGAAGTGGATGAGAATTTCTTTGTGCAGTTCATTTTGAACTCATTACCGTCTGATTATGGCCCGTTTTAAATGAACTACAATGATGAGTGTGATTTCACCTCATTTTTCATGTACATTTCTGCATGCATTTGCATACAGTTGGCCAATTTAGTGTTGATTTTGTATAGTTTTTCCTTTGGAACGGATGAGGTGGTTTCTGTGTGTTGTTTTGCAGGATTTAATGGAAAAATGCCCAGAAATCAGCCTTGGTGGAGCTTGGATGAAAAAGAGCTTAAAAATGAAGAATATGAGCCAAACAGAGCCTATCACGGCCTGGCCGTGATGACCATCACGGCCGTGATCAAGCAAAGAAGAAGGCAAAAGTCAGAGACTGTCACGGCCTGGCCGTGATGACCATCACGGCCTGGCCGTGATGACCATCACGGCCGTGACCAACCAGAAAATGAGGGCTCGCGTCGCGAACACTTCTCTCGCCTCGCGAGAGTTAAAAACTTGAAGACACGCCCTGGACAGAAAGCGTCACGGCCTGGCCGTGATGGTCATCCACGGCCGTGACGCGGCCTCGATCTATAAATAAACCCGCACCGAATGAATTAGGGATCTGCACTTGGAGGCAGGCGAGGTCGGGCGGTGGAGAGTGTTTCTAACCAAATAGGGGGTCTTTTTCTCTGCTCTTGGATGGGGAGAAGATGGAGGAAGCTTGTCTATGAGTGTTCTCCATCCCTTTTCTCATTCTGTTTTGTATTTCCTTTTATCATGAGTAGTTAAATCCCCATTGTTGGGGTTAGATGTAACTTTTCTGAACTTGTTGTAATTGATTTGGTGTTTTAATGCAAGTCTTTATTTCTTTATGAGTATGTGATTCTGTGCTTAATGCTTTCCTTGGATTAGCTACCCATAGGAATGATATGTTGCTTTGATAGATGACTGGAAGGTTGGTGTTAAGGCATGCTCATGAATCATATGCCAAGTAGTTCAAGAATCTAGGAATAGGTGTTGAATGCTTGCAATCTTATAAGTCTTGACTTAATGCAAAATCACAAATTAATCCACCTAAGACATTAGGGTTTGATTTGGGGTTTTAGGCTCAATGCACCTAAGACATTAGGCTTGAGTATTTTAGAAAAGGCTTGATTGACATAATTGAATTAGGACTTGTGTTAGAAGCCATTTCATTGCAACTGAGGGAGGATTAGTGTAGTCTAACCCTGACAATTCTAGCCACATCCCTGTTTGCATACCAAGTGTTTGAGAAAATTCCAAAAAGACAAAAATATTTTGTTTCTTTATTTTCTGTTTAATCTCTCATACTTTATTTTAGTCTAGATAGTTGTTAAGTTTGTGAATTGGTAATTGACAACCAATCCCTGTGGATACGATAACCGGTCTCACCACCGTATTACTTGATTGCGACGAGGTGCACTTGCCTTTATATTTCTAAAAATCACGCATCATACAACACCATGAAAGATAAATGGAATGTGCATGAATTGCACAGTATGTTGGTTCAAGAGGAAACAAGACTTAAGAATCAAGGAAGTCACTCAATCCATTATGTGAACCATCAATGAGCTGGTAAGAATGCTGATAAGAAACATGGAAAGGGGAAACGACCACTAAAGATAAATGAGTCCTCCGTTAAGATCCAGAAGAAAGAAAAGAATGACAAATGTCATTTTTGTGGGAAATCTGGACATTTCCAGAAGGATTGCCCCAAACGTAAGGGTTGGTTCGAAAAGAAAGGTGAGCTTAATACTTATGTATGTTTCGAATCAAATTTAACTGAAGTTCCCCATAATACTTGGTGGATTGATTCTGGATGTACGACTCATGTTTCTAATACGTTGCAGGGATTCCTTAAAATCCAAACCATAAACCCAAATGAGAAGTTTGTCTTCATGGGGAATAGAGTGAAAGTTACAGTGGAAGCTGTCGGGACTTATCGTTTGATCCTTGACACTGGACATCATTAAGATTTGTTTGAAACTTTGTATGTACCTAATATTTCTAGGAATTTAGTTTCGTTGTCTAAACTTGATGTTGTTGGATACTTTTTTAAGTTCGGTAATGGATGTTTCAATTTGTATAAGCATACCTTTATGATTGGATCTGGTATACTTAGCGATGGTTTATATAGATTGAATCTTGATAATCTATATGCTGAAACACTTATGACCTTGCATCATAATGTTGGCACTAAACGTGGTTTAGTGAATGAGCGTTCTGCTTATTTGTGACATAAGTGTTTGGGTCATATTTCCAAGGAAAGGATGGAAAGACTCATAAAGAGTGAAGTTCTTACAGAATTGGATTTTACTGACCTTAATATTTGTGTGGATTGTATTAAAGGAAAACAAAAAACACACAAATAAAGGTACCACAATAAGCACTCAGCTTCTTGAGATAGTTCACACTGATATATGTGGACCTTTTGATGTTAATTCTTTCGGTAAGGAAAAGTACTTTATCACCTTTATTGATGATTTTTCACGTTATTGAAAGGCAATTGGACAGAAAGGTGAAAATCATAAGGTTTGATAGAGGTGGTGAGTATTACGGAAGGTATGATGAAAATGGATAACACCCTGGTCCATTTGCTAAGTTCCTAGAAAAGTGTGGCATATGTGCTCAATACACAATGCCAGGTACACCACAACAAAATGGTGTATCAGAAAAGCATAACCGAACCTTAATGGATATGGTTAGGAGTATGTTAAGTAATGCATCTTTACCCTTATCATTGTGGATGTATGCCTTAAAAACTGCGATGTATTTGTTAAACATGGTTCCTAGTAAGGCGGTTTCAAAGACACCATTTGAACTGTGGACTGGAAGGAAACCTAGTTTAAGGCACCTGCATGTTTGGGGTTGCCAGGTAGAAATAAGGATTTATAATCCACAAGAAAAGAAACTGGATGCAAGAACAATCAAGGGATATTTCATTGGTTATCCAGAAAAGTCTAAGGGGTTTAGATTTTATTGTCCTACCCATAGTACAAGAATTGTAGAAACTGGAAATGCTAGGTTCATTGAGAATGGTGAAACCAGTGGGAGTGAAGCTTCACGAAATGTGGAGATTAAGGAAGTTAGAATACAAGTCCCTTTGACTGGTGTTCCTACTACTCAAGAAGTTGTTCCTCAAGTTGTTGAACCGTATAATAATCAAGAAGAACAACAAATTAATGTTCCCGAGGTTAATAATGAACCTTTAGTAGAACAACCACAAAAAATAGCATTAAGAAGATCCAAAAGAGAAAGGAGATCGACTATTCCGAATGATTATGTGGTATATTTACAAGAGTCAGAAAATGGCTTAGGAATTGATGATGATCCAGTTTCATTTTCACAAGCCATGAATGGTGATAATGCTGAAAAATGGTTAGATCCTATGAAAGATGAGCTTAAATCCATGGAACAGAATGATGTTTGGGACCTTGTGGAATTTCCTGAAGGTTGCAAGAGAGTTGGGTGTAAATGGGTCTTTAAGACTAAGCATGACTCTCATAGCAACCTTGAACGTTATAAGGCCAGACTTGTTGCTAAGGGTTTTACTCAGAAAGATGGCATTGATTACAAGGAAACATTTCACCAGTTTCGAAGAAAGATTCTTTCAGAATTATTATGGCATTGGTAGCTCATTATGATTTAGAGTTGCATCAAATGGATATGAAAACTGCCTTTCTAAATGAGAATTTAGAGGAAGATGTTTATATGGATCAACCAATGGGATTCATAGAGAAAGGAAAGGAACACATGGTATGTAAACTTAAGAGATCAATATACGGACTTAAACAAGCTTCCCGACAATGGTATCTCAAGTTCAATGATACTGTTGTTTCCTTTGAATTTAAGGAAAACACCGTTGACCGGTGTATATATCTGAAGGTCAGTGGGAGTAAGTTTATATTCCTCATTCTGTATGTTGATGATATCTTGCTTGCAACTAATGACCTTGGTCTATTAAGTGAGACTAAGAATTTTCTCTCTAACAACTTTGAAATGAAGGATATGGGTGAGGCAAGCTATGTGATCGGAATAGAAATATTCCGGGATAGATCACTTGGATTGTTGGGTTTGTCTCAAATAGCATATACTGATAAAGTTTTAGAGAGAATTAGGATGGACAAGTGCTCACCATCTCCCGTTCCAATTCAGAAATGAGACAAGTTTAGTCTCATGCAATGTCCAAAGAATGATTTGGAACGTAAATAGATGGAAAATATTCCTTATGCATCTGTTTTTGGGAGTTTGATGTATGCTCAGACATACACGAAACCAGATATAATTTTTACAGTTGGAATGCTGGGTAGATACCAGAGTAATCCAGGACTGGATCACTGGAAAGCTGCAAAGAAAGTTCTAAGATACTTGCAAGGAACGAAGGATTACATGCTTGCTTATAGGAGATCTGATCACCTTGAGGTGATTGGATATTCAGATTCAAACTTTACTGGTTGTGTGGATACAAGAAAGTCCACATTTGGCTATGCATATCTTTTAGCCGGAGGAGCAATATCATGGAAGAGTGTGAAACAGTCGGTCATTGCTGCATCTATGAAGTCTCTAAAATATCTGTGTGCATTTCCCTAAGTTTTGATGAGAACTAAACATTGGTTAATGATTTAATTAACCTTCATATTGGTTGCTAACCTGTCTATCTAGTGTGCAAATTAAAACAGTAAGAATCATCTGTCTGCTCATAAGTGACTACCTGTCTGGATAAGCGAAAGTCAACCTGTCTGCTGACTAGGACTATTGACTTCTTTCAAGATATGTTTTCAACCTGTCTCTCCATGAGTTCCTACAGTTATCTAAGGTTACTCGTTGAAGAACCAAGGACCTAACGAGCTTTTGTTGACTGTCCCATCAGAAAGAGACTTGAAGCCTTCTCTCCTACTTAGTCTCATGCTTATCAAGAAAAGTCAGAAGTTACTCTCTCAAGCAACCACGATTATCAGAACCAAAGATCAGTTAAAGAATGCTTCCAACGTGCTTTATTCCCTAGTACCTCTGGTCCTTTCACGAAAAGGGAATTGTACTCAGTAAAGTACAAAAAAGCTCTCCGCACAACTCTGATATGACTGATTCACGATGCATAAAGCCATGATCCTTCAAGTTAGAGTACAACCAACGTTCTTATTGCATTAATGGCTGCACAGAACGATTCTATTGCATTTAATGAAGTTTTTCTTGAAGCCAACATTTGAGGGAATGTCTCTAACAGATCTTAAATGCTTGAAGACTATAAATACAGAAGTCATTGAAGATGAAGACATAGAGAATACATATAGAATTAAAGAGTCATTACTCTGCGCATTAATTATCTTCATTCTTTCATTATGTTTTCTTCAATCATTTGAAGTTATTACACAGACTTTCCTAAGCTTTACATTTAAACCACTCCGAGTCTTAGTGAAGATTTGTCCGTCTGAAGTTGTATTTATTACAAACCAAATTTCTCAAACAAATTTGAGTGAGCCTGAAGAGGCTAGGTGTGCAAAGAATACTTGTCTTGGAGCCTGAAGAGGATAGGTGTGCAAATAATGCTTGTAGTCTGTACCGTGATCAATTATAATGGATAAAACTTGGTGCTACCAAGGACTGGATGTAGCTCTTTGCTTTGAAGAGTGAACCAGGATAAATAACCGTGTCAATCTCTCTTTCCTTATAAACTCTTTAGTTGCTTCAGTTTTCTTATCTGTTTATTAATTGGTGTGTTTGCCTAAGTCACTGTTCAAATTTCATCAGACAGGTCACCTGTCTGTCCTGTATCTTTCCACTCGTCTGAACCAAGCTTCTGTTTGCGAAAAGTTTTCAACTTTGTTTAAATTTTGATAAACACAATTCAACCCCCCTTCTTGTGTTTATAGTTGTCTATTTCAGTTGGTATCAGAGCTCGGCCTCTGGGTTGAGCATCTAAAAGTGCGAGGTAAAAGGTCCTGAAGAATAGACATGACTGTTGTAGCTAGTTCAAGTGGAAGTCACCAGATTGAAGGAGCTTCCCTAACCAGATCTCCTTACTTCAATGGAGAAAACTACAACTATTGGAAAGATAGATTTCAATGGTTCATTCTATCTACAAACTCTGATCTCTGGGATGTCATTACAGATAGTCCATTAATTCCCAAGAATGATGATGACACTGACAAGTCAAAAGCTCAGTGGACTAGTGCAGAAAAGTCAAAATGGGAGCTGAACCACAAAGCTAGATATAACATCGTTTGTGCTCTCAATCCTGTGGAGTTTGAGAATGTATGTGCTTGTGACTCTGCCAAAGAAATATAGGACACTTTAGCTGTCACACATTAAGGAACAGCCAAAGTCAAAGAGTCAAAGATTGTCCTACTTGTCAGAAAGTATGAACTGTTATTCATGGAGGAAGGAGAATATGTTGCTCATATGATAGGAAGATTTCAAACTCTAGTCAACAGTTTAAAATCTCTTGGCAAAGTCTACACCAATGCTGAGAAGGTTGGAAAGATTCTGAGAAGTCTACCTAAACAGTGGAGACCTTTGGTCACTGCTATCTCTCAAGCCAAGGATCTCACTACCTTGACTATGGATGAACTTCTTGGAACACTCACTGTTCATGAGCAAGAACTTGGAGATGAAGTTACACTAAAGAAGGGCAAGTCAATTGCTCTGAAAGCTGATCAAAAGTCAGCAAAAGCCTCCAAGGATCTAAAGGCAGACGAGTCATCCAGTGATGCTGACCTGTCTGAACATGAGGATTCTGAGAGAGTGATGAAGAATTGTCTCTCCTGACTAGGAAGATAAAGCCTCTCCTACAGAAGAAGGAGTTCAAGAGGGATAAGCCATTCAGAAGGTTCAACAAGGACAATAACTTCAAAGAATCCACTTCAACAGACAAAAGTTCAATCGTCTGCTATGAGTGCAAGAAGTCTGGTCACATCAAGGCTGAATGTCCTTAACTCAAGAAGGCCCCTTTTAAGAAATTCTTCAAAAATAAGAAGAAATGAATGATGGATACTTGGGAGGATCTGGAGTCAACATCATTTGATGAAGAAACAGAGGAATAAGCCAATCTTTGTCTGATGGCCAACACTGACTCAGACGATGAGGTACACCCTGACTATGAGGAATTGCTTGATGCCTATGAGGAGTTGCTGGAGGAATCCAACTGCTTATCTAAGGCCTTCAAATCCCTCAAGAGAGAGTATGTAAAGCTCACCGTTGAGCATAAACAGAAATCTCAAGAGTGTGAGAAGCTGGCTAAAGAGAACAGTAAGCTGAAGACTGAAAAATCTAATGAAGCTAAGATCTCAAGTGAAACGTCACCATATGAAGAAGTTGAAAAACTTCAACAGAAAGTGGAAGAGCTCACTTCTGATCTTGCCAAATTTGTTAATGGTAGAGACAATATGACTAAGCTACTTGGCTGTCAGAGGCACTCTCTTAACAAAGAAGGTATTGGATATGTCCATCAAACACATCATAAAGTATCAACTAAAGCTTCTAGAGTATCTGTTAAGTCAATTGTAACCAAGTCTACACCTATCTGTAACTTCTGTGGAAAGACTGGACATGTTATGTCTAATTGTATCCATAAGAAGAGAAGGAAGTCTTCACAGATTCCTTGAACTAACAGAAAATGACCCAGAAAAATATGGGTACCTAAAAATCAAATAATTTTTGTTGCAGATGTCCTCAACAGGACAAAGAAAACACCACTGCTGGTACCTAGACAGTGGTTGCTCGCGTCATATGAGAAGAGAAAGGTCTATGTTCCTATACCTCCAACTTAAGAAAGGAGGACACGTTGCCTTTGGAGGGAATCAGAAAGGGAAACTTATAGGAATTGGTACTATTGGTGGTAAACCCCCTCTTCCCTCTATATCTAATGTTCTTATGGTTAAAGGATTAAGACACAATTTTCTTAGCATAAGTCAATTATGTGATAGTGGATTTTATGTTTCCTTTACCAAGGATGTATGCATAGTTAAAGACTGTTGTGACAAAACCCTCTTTTCAGCTAAAAGGCAACAAAATCTTTATAAGATTGAACTGTCTGATCTCTCAGATCAAAGTGTAACCTGTCTGATGTCTAAAGAGGATGAAAGATGGTTATGACATAAGAAACTAGGACATGCTAGTATGAAACTAATTTCTAAATTAAAAAGGAATAACCTTGTGAGAGGATTACCTGATATTAGTTTTAAGAAAGATGTCTTGTGTGATGCATGTCAGAGAGGTAAGCAGATAAAATCATGTTTCAAATCTAAAAACTAAGAATCAACCTCTAGACCTCTTCAATTGTTACACATGGATCTGTTTGGACCAGTTAGTGTTGCCAGCATGACTGGAAGAAAATATGGATTTGTCATAGTTGATGACTATTCTAGATACACATGGGTACTCTTCTTAACCCAGAAGGATGAGTCTTTTAAGGCTCTCTCAGTATTCTGCAAAAGAGTACAAAATGAGCAGGGTTTCTGTATTTCCACCCTTAGAAGTGGTCATGGGGGAAAATTTGAAAATGAGCAGTTTAGACAGTTCTGTGAGGAGAATGAGATCTCTCACAATTTCTCTGCACCTAGAACTCCACAAAAAAATGGAGTGGTTGAGAGAAAGAACAGATCTCTGCAAGAGATGGCTAGATCTAGGCTCAATGAAAATAATCTCCCGAAGTACTTCTGGGTAGAAGCTATAAACAGTGCTTGTTATGTACAAAATAGAATACTTATTAGGCCTTTTCTAAAGAAGACTCCTTATGAATTTTGGAAAGGAAAAAGCCCCAACATATCTTATTTTCATGCTTTTGGATGTGAATGTTTTATTCTGAATACCAGAGATAATCTTGGAAAGTTTGATTCTAAGGTAGATCAAGGTATTTTCGTAGGATATTCTGAAATGTCTAAGGCTTTTAGAGTTTACAATTCAAGAACTTGTATTATTGAAGAATATGTTCATGTTAAATTCAATGATGGATTAAAGACTGATAAAGAACTATCAGATCTAGAAGATGATCTTGCAGGTCTTGATATAAACAAGTCAGAAAGTCAACAACCCGATGAAAAGCTGTAAAGAAATACTCTAAAGAGAACTTTATTATAGTTCAAATATATGTTGATGATATTATTTTTGGAGCAACTAATGAAAAGTTGTGCAAGGAATTTCAAATCTAATGCAAGCTGAATTTGAGATGAGCATGATGGGAGAATTGAAGTTCTTCCTTGGATTACAAATCAAGCATACAAGTGATGGAATTTATATCCATAAACAAAAGTATACCAAGGAGATACTCAAGAAATACAAAATGGAAAATGCAAAGCTCGTGAAAACCCCTATGCAACCTAATGCAAAACCAAGCAAAGATGATGAAGGTAAAAAGGTCGACCAAACTGTCTACAGAGGTATGATTGGCTCTCTACTGTACTTAACTTCAAGCAGACCTGACATTCAATTTAGTGTTTGTATGTGTGCTAGATTCCAATCTGATCCTAGAGAATCTCATCTTAAGGTTGTTGAAATAATATTTAGATATTTTCTTGGAACTACTAATCTTGGTTTGTTGTATTTAAGATCAAAAGAATACAGATTAGTAGGATATTGTGATGCTGATTTTGCTGGAGACATAATAGAAAGAAAAAACACCAGTGGAGGATGTCACGTCATTGGAGCAAGTTTAGTCTCATGGTCAAGCAAGAGGCAGACAACTATTGCCCTGTCTACAGCTAAAGCAGAATACATCTCTGCTGCTAGTTGCTGCTCTCAACTCTTATGGGTAAAACATCAACTTGAGGATTACTCTTTTTATAAACACAACATATCTGTATGGTGTGATAATTCCAGTGCTATATTCTTAACTAAAAATCCAATTCAACATTCTAAGGCTAAGCATATTGAAATCAAACATCATTTTATTAGGGATTATATTCAGAAAGGCATCTTTGATATTAAGTTTGTTAAAATTGAAAATCAATGGGTTGATATTTTCACTAAACCCTTAGCTGAAGAAAGGTGTTTATTTATTAGAGATAATCTAAACATGCATTACATTGTTGAATGACATGTCTGAATGTTAACCTGTCTGTGCTTTATCACCTGTCTATGCTTACCTGTCTGACTCTACTGAGTCACTATGCTAGAACTCAACAGTTTTGCTGAAATGGTTATTAATTAATTAATGTCATTCCCTTATCTGAAGCTAATCATGTGCACGGTAGTTTATATATCTCGAAACCATGTTTTCATTATGTCTTAAGTAGGCGCTGCAGTTCCCCATACAAATCGTGCCGTTTTGAATTAAAAAATGTCGTTTTTCTCTCTCCTACCTTTTATGACTATAAAAGACAATAGATCAGAAAGGTTGAAACTTTACGTTTTCAAATTCCAAAATCTCTTTGTCTTCTCATCTTTCAAACCATCTTCTCTCTCGAAACCCTAGAACCGTTTTCTCTCAAAAATGGCATCATCCAAGCGTCTCTCCGCAAAAGAAATTGCTGAGAAATACAATCTCAAGGTTACTGAGATCGAGAAGATTCTTTCAGGAAAGACTGTTGATCTTCAACAGATGAAGAAACTAGGTATGGATGTCAATGAAGAGTTGGAGTATTCCAAATGGACTCATTTCTCCGACATCAAGAAGCTTGTTCACCCTAAGCTCATTCAAACGTTCTGGAGAAATGTTGTGGTTGTCACCAACCGACTCAACGAAACCAAGAGCTTTAAGGCTAAAATGGGGGATAGAACCCTTCTCTTCCCCATAAGCTCTCTAGAGATTGTCACAAAATGTCCGAGAATTGGAGCTGACTTCACACCCAACTGGGAAGATGAAGTGGGAGTTGACAATGCCAACATTGCCATCTATGGTGTTTCCAAACCTGTGAACCCTAAGCCTGTCAACATGGTGGTCAAGTGCAGATTCCTGCACAAATTGTTGTTGGAGTGCGTGATGCGAAGGAAAGGCTCACGAGACAGTGTGACCAAGATGAACAGATTTGCTCTGTACCACTTGATCCACAAAATCAAGGCTGACATCAAAGACCTTATCTACATGTACCTTGAGACTCTGATCAAGAGAACCAACATGCAGACCTATCCTTATGGAATGTTGTTGACAAGGATCTTCAGGAACAATATGTTTGTTCCCAGTGATGTTCACTTTGTGGACATGTCACTGCCCAGAGACAGAAAGATACTGTCTATGATGGACATCGTGGGAATCACTCTTGCTGATGAAGAGGCAGATGATAAGGAGAAGCAGAAGATGAAGAAGCCTGTTGTTGAGCAGAAGGAAAAAGAACCAGTGGTTTCCACTGATGATCATGAGTCTGAAGTCCCTATTTCTGAGAGACTATTCAAATCACCTGGAAAGGTGGCCAGACAAGACCAAATTCCAGAGCTGCAACCTTCAGTGTCTGAAGATTCTACTGAGACAGTTGAGCCCTTGAGTTTCAAGCTGAGGAGACCCTCTCCCAAGAGGAAGACTAGCGAAGCTAAGGAATTAGTGGAGGTTCCTGCTCATCCCATCAAGAAAAGGAAGCTGGTGAAGACCTTTGCCAAGGTCAGACAAGTTGAGTCTGAGCCTAGCAAAGAGGAAGCATCTGCTCAGGGGGAGCAGACAGAGCAAGTTCTGGAAGAACCAAAGAAGACTTTCATTTTGGGAATTATTCCCAAAAAGAGAAGATATGGTTACCCAGTACCTACAAAGACAGAAATGCCTGCAGAAGCTAACACTGCAGAAGACTTGTCTGGAGGAGCTCAGACAGTTGTACCCGAGGATGACCAAGTGTCTCCTTCTCACAAGAAGTTGAAGATATCTGAAGAGAAGACATCTCATTCATTCCCTTACCCTTTACATCAATGTATCATTACCCCATCTATCTCTTCTCCATATGCCCTTTTTGTTCAAGCTCTCTCTATTGCATCTCTTGTTTCTTCACCTGTCCACTCCTTTCAAACTCAAAAATCTTCTTTCACTGTTGTATCTGATGACTGTCAGTACACAGTTGTTCACAGGGACTCTACTCCCAAAGAACAAACTGGCATATCATCGAGACTCTGTCTGATTTGCAATCTCTTTTGCTTGCAAGTATCTCTCACGTCTCTTTCATCCATTCTCCTCCACCTCATATTCTTAACCCCTGTAGAGAACTTTTCGTTTACCCACCTATTGTTGTCTTCATTAGAACATTAGCTGGAACTCACTATCATGCTTCTGTTGTAATGTTACCTCGTAGGTCTAGGTATTTCTTTATGTTAATTACTGGATCAAATTATTCCTTTTGTCATATTGATTTCTTATTACCTATCCCTCCCTCTGTTTTAGCTCAAACACCTCTTCCCCCACTTATCCAAATAATCATCACAAGACTGTCTCTGTCCAAGAGACTTTCCTATGTGTTTCCTTCACCTGATACTGACTTTGTCAGAATCAGTCTTATCTTCAAATTCGTCTTTCTTCCTTTCTATGCTCTTCAAACTCTCCATGAACTTTTCTTCCCTTCCATCACCTCTCCCCTATCTCTACCTAAGGCACCCCCAGTTACCCTAGCACTCTTCTCTGTCTGTCTCTTCCTCAAGCCTGTCTACAGAAGCCTCCACTTCTCAGACAGTGGCCTTACAAGACTTTCATCTGCTTCAAGGACAAGTAGAAGACTTAAGAAGACAGCTGGATGACGAAAGGCAAGCTAGGCTACTCTTAGAGCAAAGGGTTGCTGCCTTATATTTGTTACTTAGTTAATCTAGGTAGTTTTGTTTCTTTATTGTAAATTGTCGTGTACTTATCAAAGCTCATGATGAATAAAATATATTTCTTCCTTACTTTTCTTATTTCTTTTTTTTAATATTATGATTACTCCCTTTTGCTGTTGCCAAAAGGGGGAGAATGAATATGATATGACCTTAATAAGAAAATAATACATGGACATAAGTATGTTTTGATAGTTGCTATAATTTATAATTGCTCAGATAAATCATAAGTAAGATTGCTCTGATAATTTCAAAGTAAAACAAGTCAAACTTATGTGTGACTAAGTTAACCGGATTATATGATTAATCTTAATGTCTAAACAAGCATCTGCATAACATGTCCGCTTAAGAAAATTTCAACCTGTCTGATATATGTTATTTTCTTTGTTGATATTTTCTGAGGTTCATCAAATCATCTCAATGTTTGTCATCGTAAAAAAGGGGGAGATTGTTAAGTCTCTAAAATGTCTGTGTGCATTTCCCTAAGTTTTGATGAGAACTAATCATTGGCTAATGATTTAATTAACCTTCATATTGATTGCTAACCTGTCTATCTAGTGTGCAGATTAAAACAGTAAGAATCACCTGTCTGCTCATAAGTGACTACCTGTCTGGATAAGCGAAAGTCAACCTGTCTGCTGACTAGGATTATTGACTTCTTTCAAGATACGTTTTCACCCTGTCTCTCCACGAGTTCCTACACTCGTTGAAGAACCAAGGACCTAACAAGCTTTTGTTGGTTGTCCCATCAGAAAGAGACTTGAAGCCTTCTCTCCTACTTAGTCTCACGCTTATCAAGAAAAGTCAGAAGTTACTCTCTCAAGCAACCTCGGTTATTAGAACTAAAGACCAGTTAAAGAATGCTTCCAACGTGTTTTATTCCCTAGTACCTCTGGTCCTTTCACAAAAAGGGAATTGTACTCAGTAAAGTATAAAAAAGCTCTCTGCACAACTCTGATATGGTTGATTCACGATGCATAAAGCCACGATCCTTCAAGTTAGAGTACAACCAACGTTCCTATTGCATTAATAGCTGTCCAGAACGACTCTATTGTATTTAATGAAGTTCTGCTTGAAGCCAACATCTGAGGGAATGTCTCTAACGGATCTTAAATGCTTGAAGACTATAAATACAGAAGTCATTGAAGAAGAAGACATAGAGAATACATATAGCACTAAAGAGCCATTACTCTGCGCATTAATATCTTCATTCTTTCATTCTGTATTCTTCAATCATTTAAACCACTCTGAGTGTTAGTGAAATATTTGTCTGTCTGAAGTTGTATTTATTACAAACCAAATTTCTCAAACAAATCTGAGTGAGCCTAAAGAGGTTAGGTGTGCAAAGAATACTTGTCTTGGAGCCTGAAGAGGCTAGGTGTGCAAAGAATACTTGTAGTATGTAACCTGATCAGCTATAGTGGATAAAACTTGGTGCTACCAAGGACTGGAAGTAGCTCTTTGCTTTGAAGAGTGAACCAGGATAAATAACCCTGTCAATCTCTCTTTCCTTATAAACTCTTTAGTTGCTTCAGTTTTCTTATCCGTTTATTAAGTGGTGTGTTTGCCTAAATCACTGTTCAAATTTCATTAGACAGGTCACCTGTCTGTCCTGTATCTTTCCACTCGTCTGAACCAAGCTTCTGTTTGCGAAAAGTTTTCAATTTTGTTTAAATTCTGATAAACACAATTCAACCTCCCCCCTTCTCGTGTTTATAGTTGTCTATTTCAGCATCCACTATGGAAGCTGAATTTGTGGCATGCTTTGAGGCCACAATTCAGGCTAACTGGCTGCGGAACTTTATTTCAGGATTTGGAATAGTTGACAGTATTGCCAGGCCGCTGAAAATTTTTTGTGATAATTCCGCAGCTGTCTTCTTTTCTAAAAACGACAAGTACTCTAAGGGTGCTAAGCATATGGAAATAAAGTGTTTTGCCGTTAAAGAAGAAGTTCATAAACATAGAGTGTCAATTGATCATATTAGCACCAAACTTATGATTGCCGACCCTTTAACAAAAGGGCTACCGCCTAAAATGTTTGCTGGCCATGTTAAGAATATGGGCATTATGTCTGCCGGCGAATGTTAAATTGTAATGTTTTAAGTTCATTAATGATGTATGTTTGACACTCTAAGCTTGATAATGTATAAGTTTCTGAAATTTCTGTTTTCTACTTATGGATATGCCATGCAAATGATGATGTTGAAAACAGATTATGTTATTGATAATGACATTATGTTTGAACCCATTATGGACTTCTCATTTTAAGATCATATCAAAGAGAAATGCTAATATAGTAGTACATGGAAAGAAACTTGTTAATTAAATAACATGTAACCACCATGACTCTTATTAGTTTGTGTTCTTGATTATGACTAATGATGGAACCAATGTATGTAAGGTCCTTTGATGCGCATCATGATTGATGTACTATTAAGTCACATGAGTCGAGTGGAAGAATGTTAAAAAATAATAATTTATTATTATGTATGACTCATGTGAAATAATGTTTTGGACCTATATACAAATTAATGAAACTAAAGGGACATATTGATTAGTATGAGAAGTTAAGAAAGTAATTATAAATAGTGATAACTTGATGGGAGTTACACACATTATGGTCGGAGGCTGGCCTATGCCCACCCCAAGCCCAATCCTAGATCAGGAGTAACCCAACGTGCTTATATATTACGTTATTCTCAAACATCTTTGACATAGAGTAAGTGAATGAGGTTCACCCTTTATTCAATATACGTAGATAGGACAACAGCTACACACTCGTGATCAAAGTTTTGGGTCCTGATACTCCAAACCCGAAGACATAGAAAAATGCATACACAGACTCATAAGCTCAGAGGCAACGCAGGAAGGTGAGAACTAAAAAAAAACAGATGCATGCGCTTACATTATTTAAATATACAAACTACAAAGTAAAACTAGTAATCTTCAGGAGCCAAAGGTTGGTGAGGATGAGGAGGCTCCGTTGGGATCACAGCGTATTCATATATGAGTGATGCCAGTGCAGCCCCAATCAATGGACCGACCCAGTAGACCCAGTGGTACTGCCATCTCCAGCCCACCAAAGCAGGCCCAAAAGCCCGAGCAGGGTTCATGCATCCCCCGTCAAATGGCCCTCCAATAAGGATGTTTGCCCCAACAACGAGTCCAATGGCTAAAGGTGCGAGTGTGCCCATGGTGCCCCTTTTGGGATCCATGGCTGTGGCATAGACAGTGTACATCAGACCAAATGTCATTGCAATCTCAAGTACAAGGCCGTGTAATGCACCAAGATGCGGTGCCACATGGAATGCCTCTGGTCTCTACAATAAGCAACCACAATATTAGCATCCGTAATTCCTCATATTTTCAGTTTTCATAAACTAGAGTGGAAGTTGAATGATAAAGAAAAATTAAAACACTAAGTCCTCCAACTAAAACTGAAAACTAATCCCTTAATATTATATCAAAGTTAGTTACTTAGATGAAGTAAAGAACTAGACCAAATGATATATGTCCTTTTCATTATATATGTATAAAGAGATGGAAAGGTGGGATTGAATAAGTTTACCATGTTGTTAGTGGCAAGCCTCAACAAGAGGGCAGCCACTATAGAACCCAGAAGTTGAGCAATCCAGTAGTAGACTGCTCTAAGGAGTGAGATCCTGCCACCAAGAAGAGCACCGAAGGTCACGGCAGGGTTGACATGGCCACCCGATACATGCATGCTAGCCGATACAGCAGCAAATAGAGAAAACGCATGTGCTAGTGCAGTTACCACTAGCTCACCTGCTGATGCACCTGGTTCCCTGTAAATTTTGTCTGCAAAACAGAATTCACCATCGATCATCAAGCACCAACAAAAATCACCACACTTATAGCATGCTTATGTATCTAATTAGGTAGAAAAATCAGATTACAAATATATAGAAAACGAATAATTTTATATATAAAATGATGTGTATATGTAAGTATGTATAAATAACATATATTATGAATTTAATCTACAAGCATGCATATGCACGTAAGGAGAGAGATATTGAGTGTAATAAGGTAGGGACCGAGAGCAAGGATAGAGCCTTCTCCAGCGAAGACAAAGATGAAAGTGGAGATGAATTCAGATATGGTGGCTCTCACGGAGTCTGGGTGGGTTACTTCATCCACTCTTCCAATCGCATATCTTCGGGTTGCCATCCCAGTTGTCGATCAGCAACTGAGAGAGATATTAGATATATATTGTTCTTTGAAGACGTGGGTACGTAATCAGGATCCAGTTGAAACCGCTTCCACAATTCAGCAGATTCCTTAAAGCTACAAAATGAAACTGAGAATGGAAATTGGAAAATTGATAAGTTCCTTTTTTTTACGGTGAGAGGTTAATTAGTACTAGGTAGGAAAGGGTGATTTTGCATGGCTGAAAAGTGGAGTACTGTCACCGCTTATATCATGCACATAGAGGTTGGACACCTGGGTTTGAGAAATGCTACATGGTGGCCACGTGGGGATATGCATTGCCTTCTCACTACTAATGGGAATTTCATGTAATATACATCCATCTGTATCCACACAACACGTGTGTTTTGTTGCTTATGCGGTTGTTCAGCTCATGTGTTTGCGATTGCGGGTTTTATCCATTTAGGTTGTAAAGTAGCTTAAGTTCTCCTTATTTGTAATTCTACTTTGATATACATTTTGCTTATAAAAAAAATATTTTCCCAATTATCAATCAATTAATTAAAAACCGAAGCTGCAAATTATTGGCATGGATGTGTGGAAGCGGAACTCTGCCTATTGGGTTGTGGCCCATGTGAATGTGAAGGGAACTTAAACTAGCCCAAAATATATGGCCCAGTCCAACTTTGTATAATGAAAGCTTTCAACTGAACTGAACTGATCTTTGTTGAGTTGAGTTCACAGTCATAGTCACAGCACTTTCTTTCCATATTGAGAGTTTCCAAAGTACAATCAACATATTATTTTGTGTCTTGTGTTGTTGTTCCGACAAAGCGAGCTTAGCTATGTCCCTCCTTGCTCTTTCCCCTCTTCCATTCACTTGGGTTCGTTATTCCTGAATCTTCTCTAGACTCTCCTATATTCATCATTTTCCCTCTAATTAACTCAGCTTACATATTTTATCTATTTGGGTGACAGTTGAAATTGAAGCAACAAGTTAGGTTATCATCTTCATCAGGGATTGGAAGAACGACCATAAGAAGAGGAAACGTGGATTTTAATTTTAATGCTAATAATAAATATCATAATTCCCGTGGGAATGGGGTTACAGCGTTTTTCTTTAATCCTGCACAAGACCCCGTTCTCAAACAAGCTCTCAAGGTAAATCTATCAATCTTCTCTTTTCTTTTACTTTTTCTCTTTAATTCACTGACACTGTTATTTTAAGGAACATTGATTATGGAAAGTAACCAAAGTCAAGTCATTGGTTATGAGTCTTAATACTCTGATTGGAAGTGTCCTGCTTCAAATCTCAGGACACTTATCTCAGCTTTTCTTTTGGGCTAGGGAGTAGATGGAATTGGGAATATACTTTTTGCAATTATATTGTTGCCTACTTGCCTTAATTTCATATATAAGACTATTAGACCTAAAACCAAAATTGTTTCATTCACAATTTAGCATTCTTGCACAAATATAATATACTTTTTTAATGTTTGTGGTTGACTAGTGGGACTATATGGTTTGGTTCAAAATAATGAGCTAGCTTCTCCAGATTTTTGTGTCATGATAACCTTTGTCACCAACTTTAGAATTCAGCTTAAGCTTATCTATTGTACATATTCATAACACTTTTACTACTCATTCATAAACAATTGAGTTATCAAATGATAAAACTGCTGGTGGAAGATAAATTGGGAAAATGTTTTAGACCAATCTAAGGGAAACACGACATTAAATTATCAGTTAAATGAATTTTTCTATACTGCTGCTACATGTGATGATAAAAAATTTATTATAATATCTTCACATAGGGATGAAGTTATTAACTGCTAATTCTCCATCTATTAGCATCTTATGAATTATGATTATCTCATTTTCTGATCTTTGATAAAGTTCAAGAGTTCAGAGAAAAGATAGAATGCAAGAAATAGAGTTTTCTGAATGTGTGTGAGAACGATTCATTACTTTGCTAGTCAGTACAAGTACAAGAGTGATTTATATAGGGAACTGAACTAGCTATCTAATACACTAACTGTTTGACAGAAATGTAACAGCCTCAACTAACAGGGTAACCGAAAGTGCTGACTCAGCACTATCGGTTATACATACAACTGATACAATAACTTAGACTATAATAATCTTTGATCACGTACACCCTGAATACGATGCAAAAATCATTTTCTTATTTTGGTGCATAGATGAAATCAAGATTGCTAATTTAATCATGAGCATACTTGATACCGAGTTACTTGTTGAGCATACACAGACAAGCCACTCTAAAAGAAACTGCAGAGTCTTATCATAGACACTAGCACATAAAGAACCACTTCGTTTAGAAGAATTCATTTCTGTGAAAATTGTGTCATGGTGAAAGTGTATATTCCTATTAATTATCTTAATTCTTTAACTATTTTCGATACATGTCATCTTTAAATGTAGTTTATCTGTCTGGTATATGTCCACAAGTAGAGGCCAAAGGCTTTTCAATGCTCAGCTTTGAGGTGCTGAATGAAAAGCTTGTGCTTTTTCTTTCTCACATCTGAATTAGCTATTTTGTTAGCTATTTGCAATACTGCAATCTGTAGGCTCTACCTCCATTGACTCCCCACATTCAACCTAATCACCTTGGCTTATAAATGATGGTTTAGATGGTCCCTGTGCTTGAGTGTACTTTTTGACTGGGCTGAAATGCAATTTATTGCGAAACCAAAGAGCAACTGCTTTTGTTCACGGGTTGTGTAACATTTTGCTCGTGCATTGCTAACTTGAAACATTGTTAGCTTGTTAAATGCTTGCCAAACATTCTCAACTTGATGGTACTTAATACCTCCTGACTCTTGCAGTATTGGTAATTCAGATTTTGTGACAATACTATAAGCTGAATAAAATTCTGCCCACAAGGATGTTCACTGGTTGGCCTTGATAATTTGATATTGTTTTTCCCAACTTTTGTTGTTGCTATATCTGCAGGAACCAGTGGCATTCTTGGGTGGGGTGTTTGCGGGTGTTTTAAGGCTTGATTTGAATGAGGAGCCCCTCAAGGAATGGGTTACGAGGACTGTGGAATCTGCTGGTATTAGTACTGAAGAAACTGATGCAGAAGGGTCAACAACTGAGGCAGCTCCACAAGAGATTGAAATTGAATAAAACTTGTAATTGTTTCTTCTGTATACAAGTTTTAAGAAACATGCATAGGATCAGCATGCCGACAGTGCAATAAAAATTGGTTCAATTGGTTATAAATTATAATTTACTTATTGTGTATGCGGCTTAGAGGACAGCTCTGGTCCTTTCTCTTTTTCCCTTAATGATGGTAGATTTCAACATTCGTGTTGGTTTAACTTGTTTGGCTTGGTATCATGTAGTCTGTGTCTATTGCTACTGCCACCTAGAATGGTAGACTCTATCCACAGAGAATTTATTTTAGAGAACAAAGACAAAATTGGCTAATCAATATTGTTATTTGGGCACATTTGTTTTGACCTGCTATATAACTTGCTATTTCTTCTTGTACGATGGTTGAGTCTTGATATTAGGCAAAGAAGTGTAATCTGGAAGTCTTGTATTTTAGTCACAGAAACAGACTATATGCCCAAAGCGGAGTTTATATTGGTGAGAATTTTGTGCACTAGGTCGCCTTTTGAAAATTATATAGTAGTGATATGCGAACACAATTTTTCAATATTGAAGTGACCCCAGTTCAAGTCAATTATGGTGGAGACAATAAATTCAAACACACTAGTAGTTGTGCTGCGTAAGTTTATGCATTAACTAATATGATTCTGAATGAAAGCTGGTATGCAGACCAAGTTTGAAGAATGTCAATAAGCCTATCTTCTCATCTTATGACAGGAATAATCAGCATGTGCCTTTTATTTGTTATCGCTTAGAGCTAAAGAAACACGTGTGTGTCATACATCACTCATGTAGTCCTAGCCTCAATAAACAGTCAAAGCCTTTTTTCATTAGGTGTGATCGATTACAAAAAGGATATGTTTGAGTAAGAACGTGGTAGTCCTAGTCTCAACCAGAGAAAATGTGAAGAGGAAGTCTTGTCTGTGATGTAATTCAACGGACTGACAAAATTTAGATGAACTACCACTATCTATTTCGGTAATTAATATAGTTTTTGTAGGTGGGGAAGGTAACCACACCTGACACAAAGGTACCTTTTATAAGAGTGAGACCAATCATGTATCAACATTCCAACAATATTTCCACAATTAAAAGTCAAATGAGGAAACCCTGCATATAGCAGCAACATATGCAGTATATTGTTTACTTGAACATAATAAAAGGGTGTTTGAGACAGAAGAAATCACTCAACAAAACACTCACATTCATGGCAGATCATCAGAGACAAAAGATCCACCCTGTGGAGTTGGAAGCACCACCACCCCCTACCACCCCATTAGTACCTCCAGGATCCTCAAGATCAGAAAAAGGTATCCCTGTGCAGGTTCAGCACCATCCTCCATTACTACATTCTATGCCAGCAATATACTCTACACCACAAAAAAGAAGCTGCTTTTGCAAGTGCTTATGTTGGACACTAAGCTTGTTTTTCCTCCTCCTCATTATTTTGGCAGCAACTGGTGGAATCCTTTACCTAGTCTTCAAACCAAAACTTCCAAGTTACTCAGTTGACACCCTAAGGATAAGTGACCTGAGGCTTGACTTTGACATGAGTCTGCATGCAGAGTTTGATGTGAAGATCACAGCAAACAACCCAAACAAGAAGATTGGTATTTACTATGAGAAAGGTGGAAAGTTGAGTGTGTGGTACACAAACACACAGCTTTGTGAGGGGCCAGTGCCACAGTTCTACCAAGGTCATCAGAACAAAACAGTGCTCAATGTGTCCTTGAATGGTCAAGTGCAATCTGGAAGCACCTTGATGGCGGCACTGCAGCAACAACAGCAGACAGGGCGTATTCCATTGGATCTCAAGGTGCATGCACCTGTAGCCATCAAAGTAGGGAGGTTGAAGCTGAGGAAAGTGAGAGTGTTGGGTGAATGCCAGTTGGCGGTGGATAGTTTATCATCCAATAATCTGATAAGCATCAAGGCTAGCAACTGTAAATTCAGAATGAAAATTTGATTTTCATGATGCATAGGAGAGTTTGCCCTTTAGTTCATGTGGTTTGATTCTTAATTTTTTTGGGATTGGAAGACTTATTCTTTTATGAATTATTATAAACTGCTATGGTTGCAGTTTTCCTTTCAATGTTTTTGTGATTGTTTTTTACTTTTATCATTATTGATCCATAACACTTATCAATGTTATTTGAAAATGAAGTTTTAAATATTATAATTGATATAGTAATAGCTTTTTTTTTTTTGGTGAAATAGTAATAGTTTGTTTTTATTTTTTATCTTCTTTATATATATAATATAAGTAATTCAAAAATTACTAAGGAATATATCTTTATTGTTGCATTGGTTGTTGTTAACAAAATTGTCCAGGGAAGCATTTTCCAACACTATTGCCAGATTTTGATTGAGTGAATGAATGCCTCAAGACATATTGTGAAGAAATTAGAAATGTCTGACTATACCAAGTAAAAAACAAAAATACTAATCCCCGATTTAGGTTTTAAAAAATAATACATATCAGTACGCAAAACTACACAACTCTTGTAAAACTTCATCCAATTGACTTATATCCATGGAAGCTAGATTTGTTTAAGTTTAGAAAAAGTAATATAATTTTGTTTTTACTTAACTAATCACAAATCATCCTACCCAAAAAAACTAAATTAAAAAAATTAATTTATATGTGTCATTGTATTTATTTATTTTTTTGTCCTCGAAGTCGGGTGGCGGCTCGCTCTATATGTAAGAGTTGGGATTCGAACCCCGGTCACTTGATTAAGGGACACAAGTCTACCCCCACTCGTGTCAACCTCTATTAGTTGCGTCATCATCAGTATAAAGAGTTTTATATTATCAATCAATTATAAATTATTATATAATACTGCATTCGGTCTATAATATAAGAAACAAAATCCTAAAAAAAGTTGTGATTGAAAAAAGAGAGAGTTATGATTGATATTGATATAATTGTAATAAACTCTAACCCTGTATCAAAATTAAGCTCGTTAAAAGAATATATTAATTGGTATATATTATTAGTGTAAATTTTTTATACTATCAATCAATCACAAATCATGACACGAATGATTTTTAAAATGATTTGGATATATAAAAAAACATTTACACTAAAACCATTTTTTTGTTATTTTCAGATTTAATTTAATTATCACAAGTGACAACACAAGGCATAAGAGGAAGACGAAAGGGGGTTGTGGCTGTGGTTATTAGGGTTTAGCGATTAGTGCAGTGGGCAAAAGCGATTGAACGAGAAGGAAGTGTATTTGGATATCTGAGATGGGTAGCGAAGAGGATTCCATCGAAGAAGCTGTTGCCTCCCGTCGTGAAAGACTCCTCGCTCTCAGAGCTGCACAGCAATTGTCCAACGCTCCTCAACCTCCACAAGATACCGATGATAATAATAATAATAATAATGTTGATCAAGCTCCTTCTTCCGAAGATGAAGAATCTCAACAACAAGAGCAACAGTATCTATTTCTCTATTTATACTTTACTCTTTATTTTTTGGACTTGTTGCTCTTTTATGCTTGGTAATGAACATCCGTAATTCTTGGATTATCGCCTTATATCGCATGTAATGTAAATAAACGAATACTTTTGTTGCAGAAATCTGAGCATGAAATTCCGTAACTATGTTCCTCATGACAAGCACCTTCAGGAAGGAAAACTTGCCCCTGTAGTGCTGCCAAAGTTTGAAGACCCTCTTGCTGATGCACCACCTGCACCTGTACCTGAGGCTAAGGAGGTACTTTACTTTCATCTACTTCCACCTTATCCTTACCTCTGCTGTTATGGGTATTCCATAGGACTATGTCTCAGTATTTTGATTGGGTCATTTGCTTGGATCTTGAACACTCCTATAGTCCTATGTGCTATATCAACTCCTCTGCCCATTCATCCTTTTTTTTTTAAAAAAACTTTTAGGATCCTTTTCTCAATATTGCTCCCAAAAAACCAAACTGGGATCTACGGAGAGACGTGCAGAAGAAGCTCGATAAGCTTGAGAAGCGAACTCAGAAGGCTCTCTATCAACTTATGGGTAAGTGGCTGCCATTTTCCATTTTCAGTTGGCTTGATGTTCTGTTGATGCTTTTTATTTTACTTCAGTCTCCTTTTTGCTCACTGAATTATTCATGTGATTAAAATTATGATGGTATATGTTTATGAATCTTACTCGCCACTTTTTCATCAGATGAGTTCTTGTTAGATTTTTTTGCCTCTCTTATATCTGCCAGGTCTCCTACTTATGCTAATTATCAATGCGTTATTTCAAAAAACAAAAAAAAATCTTTACACTTTCATGAAGCAAGTGAATCGTTCCACCCGCCAAGGCTATCAAATGGTTTTCTGTACTATATTTTAATTAATAGAAAATATAATGTTGCTTTTTTTTGTGCCAAATAAGATGATTGAGATGTTCACCTGAAAAGGTCTTGCCGCTGTGATGCTGTTTGGGCGACATATAGGCGATTTATCATGAAATAGACTTAATGTTTTGGACAATGTTGGTGACATTTTTGTAAGAGATAAGGTGTAACTGAAACAAGTAGAAGTTAAATTTGAGAGCTGAGACTAACTTTGACCAAAAGTGCAAATCATGAAATAGACTTAAGGTTTTGGACAATGTTGGTGACATTTTTGTAAGAGATAAGGTGTAACTGAAACAAGTAGAAGTTAAATTTGAGAGCTGAGACTAACTTGACCAAAAGTGCAATTTTGCCTTAACTAGTTATATCTTGGACAATATTTCTGTTAACTTTGTAGAGAAGGGAGTGAGCTTGTTCCATACTTCAACTTTAAAATAAATGACTTTGAGCATGAAATTTACCAAACGAACGTGTACTTCTTTAATATATTTTTTAATTTTCTTTTTGCGGATTAGGTTCTATGTAAATTTTATAAAGACATATGACTAACATTAGCAGTTTCAAATCTCAGATTCTGTTACAGTTTTCCGTAGCTCTGTATATAGATTATCTATAAATTCTAGTTAGTTGGTTAAGTGAACTGCTCTTTGTAATTTTTCCGTCAGTAATACAGTATGTTACTTCGTTAATAATTTGTTATTGTAATTTGTAAATACTAAACATTCGTTTGAATTACTTGTGTGCCTCTTCATGATTGTGGATCCATAACTTTGGATTTCTGGTTTATACAGTGGAACAAGAGAAGCAAAAGCTGTTGGCTGAAGGAGATGAGACCACTGGCTCAGCAGATTAGATTGCAATTTGTTGCAGCAGCTGAAAGATATAGAAACAATATGTTGAAAATTCCTATCCCATTTAAGCTGCTTAAGGAAGGTATACAAAACGGGGTCCTCATGCACAAATCTTTGCGACTTTGCAGTGTATCGTGAATGTTTTATCACTTCCCTTTCAATGACCGAGCGGTGAGTGTATTAGATCGTTTATAGAGGTGAAGTATCATGGATTCCTATAGTTTTGTAACTTTTGTTAGAATTTCTTATACATGATATTTTGGCATATTATGTATATCTTGGTTCTTTTTGTTTTTGTTTACTTTTACGTCTTTTTTTTTTTTTTTTCGTCGTGTAAATCAAATTGTTTTCAATTGAAATTAACCTTGCATGAGGCCCACATTTCAATAAGTTGCGCTGGATAAGGGAGCTGCTTCCATTTCAAGTAGTATCAGTGATGGTTGTTAACCTTATTGTGTTGTATCGGATCAATCAAATCTATTGAAGATGAGGACCATTGTTCTGATTCAGGCACTCAGAAGCAGGAAAACCAATGATTAAGTAGACGTATTCAACATGTACACAATATTCAGATGAAAATGCACAACCCATGCAGTTATCAAAAATAAATTTGGGGTATTTTTAAGGGAGATGAAATGGTTTTAAGCGGGAGCGAGAGTATCATAAAAATATAGAAAATATTTGTTGCTTCTAGCTATTATTGAACACTGTTTTTAGTTTATCGACATGTTGCAATTCAAGTGATTTTGCAAGTTTGAATTCAGCCATTAAAGATTTAAAGGGCTCTAATAATATTAAGAGTTAAGAGTCACAAGTGCTTAGAAGGAGGAGCAACGAAAGGGTAACATAAATGAGCCCAGAAAACTAAATCATCCTAAAAACAAAATTAATTATGAAATAATATAAATGTAAAAAAAAAAAAATTGGGTGCTACAAATTTTTACACTATTAATTAATTACAAATCATTTTATATATAGCTTATAAAATAATTATAATAAAAGTCAAATATTTTTAATGATGTGATAATTTATGATTAAGACTATTGCATAACATTTAAATTCAAAGAAAAAGAGAAAGAAAGCACGAACAAGGAATGCATTCAAATATGCAAAGTATACTACCATATCATGTGAAAACAATTGCCGAGTCAAGTACAAAAGGGAAAAGCAAATCTTACCGACTGAAATACCAAAGAATGTCAGATACCATATCATTTTTTTTTTTAACTTTTATGTTGCCTATTACAAAATGACGAGTTCAACACTTGAACTTGTTAAATGGTCATAGATACTGTAGAAATGTCGAGTTCACCTTTGCATATCAATATATTTCTGTAATGCACAAGTCAATTTTACACATGATGACTTATATAACTTGGTTAACAAATGGAGAATTTGGCAGGCTTTACTTTGAAACAAAATAGTAATAATATTATTCGGGGTATTGGCAAGGAAGCCCTTTCTTTCCACCAGTAGACAATTTACATTGAGCACAACTTGAAGCTCTATTTGCAGTTGCAGGCATTTTTTTTTTTTTTCCAAATATTGTGGAGGAAGGGAGAAAATTAATTTATGAAGAAAAAGTAGAGAAAAAGTCACAGTTAATATTTTTTCTCCTATTGACAATAATTGAAAAAGCACCCTCCTGAGCTTGAAATTTACTGTGACATCCCTTCAGATAAGCTGGGATTTCTCTGAGGTCTTCAAATTTATAAGGTTTAATCATTTGTTACCCTTTGAGATGGTTAGGGCCATTTTGTCCCCCGCTCACATTTTCTGTTCTCCAAGAGGGAGCCACTGAAGGAAGTTGATACTCATCTGGTTTCAAGGCCAAGGCAAAATCAGGCAATGTTGGTGCTGTCTCCACGATTCTGTAATAAACATTGACAAAAAACATATGATTTATTAGTCATTGTACTTCTTTTCATTACACAAGAATATTTATGTAACTACAGTTAGGCAGCAATTTATTCATGTACTCTGGAGTTTACCTCTCATAAGTGTACAGATCACGGTTTATTCGCACCTTGCTTGAAGTATCCTTAGGAATTTTCTCAGAGAGATATTTCATGGTCCCCCAAAGTGGTGGATTTCTGCACAATAACTGACAGTTACATGGACTGTAAAAATCATATTACCGGAAGAAAAAAAAACTATTTTTCTTCAAGAGAACCAAAAGGATGATAAATAAATCAAAACCATAGTCATCTGAGGATCTCAATGACTAGGCTCAGCTCATAAATAGGGCAATTAGAATTGTGCCTTAAAAATGCTCTTCAAAAGCATATAGAAAGTACATGTGAAAGAGTTTTAACATAAGAATATAAAATGACCTCAGTTATGAGGTGGTGACCCTGTCCTTGGACAAGGTTTTTCCACACCTTGTCATTTAACATACCTAAAATGGAAGCAAGTATCTACAGTTCAGCTATGCACACGAGCAAATGTTACAAACCAAACCTCACCAACGACCCGAGGTTAGTACTAACCAGTTAGCTGCTCAAAGTTTCAAACAGTTGCACCTATATCACCAGCTATGCAATTTACTAGAAGGCATTTCATTTGCTAAAGGCATAACAACTTGATATGTCAAAGTGTCATGAGAAACACTTGCCATTCTCTCAAAAGGAGGAGGCATACGACTAAGTTCATTGGCCCATCCACAATCACATAGGCATCATGTGCATTCCATTTATTCTAAAAATTCCTTTTATCATCCTAACACTCGTGCCTGTGCCATGCATATTTATGCAATCAGCATAAAAGACAACATGGTTAATGGAAATTGGCACGTTTGTAACAAGTACTCATCACCAATCCCAGACACGATAAATGTAACTAAGGATGCTATTACATTATACAAATGACACATTGCTCATGTATTAACTGTTGGCTCGTGGAGCTTAAGAAAAATTAAAAGTGAAAAGTGAAAACCGCTTTTCTGAGAACAGATAAAATAACAGCATCACAATGTGTCAGTGTGTAAAATGGAATAGAATGGATAACCTTGACAATGGAGGTGCTGCATTGAATGCCTCGCACAGCTTCTTACTTTCTTTGAAATACTCATCTGCTGCTTGGAAAGCAGCTACAGCCATCCCATGAGATTTCTCTGTATTTCCTTCATCAAGAATCAAACCGTGATAATAATATGCTGCAGCCTGGTAAATCATTACAAAAACATATCAAGAACTTCACATCACTTGCTTGTGCTGAAGACATCTTCTATACTCATTCCTAAATTATACATGAAAATGCTGAAAGTAGAAGAAACCATATAGGCCAGTAGCTGTGGTGCTCTATGTTTCATCAAGTAAGATTAAGGGCATAAAAAATAAGAATAAATCAGATTACTTCAGCATTTGCAGTCACACCACAGTCACTGTGTGGATAATTTGTCTAATGTCCTAATCATACTCAGTACCTCATAGGCAAAGAGAACTCGGTTAAGAAACACAACATAATATTGTCAGAGACTAGTAGCAGTTGTGCATTTCATTAATCAAGCTAAAACTCGTTGTCAAGTCAATGACATTTTTTTCCAAAGAAAACATGTTTCATGTTGCCCCTTCTATTCTTCTATGAAAACATTTTTTTCTTTATCATGGACATGATTTATGATAGAACATTATGACGTCATTTGATCCATATAGCCGACCCCACCTAGTGGGAAAAGGCTTGATTGTTGTTGTATAAAAAAAGAATTTCATTACGAAGAAGAGAAAGAATTGCAAAGATTGAGGAGGATAAGGAATCCTCCTAAACAAAAGAACAAAACATAACAAAAACATGAAAAAAGATAAACTCAGTGCAACAAAGCTTCCCAATCCCTCAACATATATGTCAGAGAAACCCTGTGATCAAGGCCGTGAGCTTTGCACCAAACAGACGCCACCACATAATCTTTTCCAAAAGGAAATGATGTGTGTAAGAACCTCCATAAAAATACAAGAGTTCTGCTCTAACCAAATATTGTAGCATAGGTGTAGCATAGATTGCACGTTGCCAAACAAATTTATCCTCTTTGCTTCTACCAAAAGCATGAAAACTAACAAACAAAAATTGGTCCAAGGACCTAGAACACACCCAACATTCACCAACTACGCCCAAATAAGGAGTGCCATAAAGAAATTACAGCTTAACAATGTAAGAACAGGAGTGCCAAATGTCCTTATAGACACTTCCAACTAAATGTGGTTGCCTAAGAAACATAAAGATTTAATCCCTCAACTTCTCATGTTTCGACGCAATTCCATATTTTTATCATAAGAATCAATTACTTGAATCCATTTTTATTTTCATCTGCACTTACTTGGCGTGCAATCAGTACACCAGAAAATTCCACCCTACTCATTACTATACCATAAGACATAATAATTAAATAGCAAAAGGAAAATAAGTAAGAGGGGAAAAAGGCAAACCTTTGCTTCAACATACTTCCATTTCACAAAAAGACGATGTTTTTCACCCCAACCATTCGCTACGGAAGGTTCATAATATTATCGTGAGCCTGCAAAACAAACCGTGTAAACAAAGTACCGTATGCTAAATAAATGCACCAATGTTAACATACTAATGTATACACATGTGCAGACACACACAGATATACATAATTGAATCAAATATTTGTCTTTAGGGGGAAAAACCGTAAATTCGGAACCAAGAGAAACAAGTTAGAGATCCCATAAGATATTTTGGGATCTAACAAATAAAAAAAGGATCAATTAAGAAATAACCGAGACTAGTTAGTTAGTTAGTTTCAAATCTTGTTGGACAGAAATCAACAAATTCACCAACGGAACGGAGATCATACTAAAGAACCTTATGCAATGTTAACCAGGAAAAAGTTGTCCCACGGTGCATAATGATACTCACTACTTTTGAAGTGATCAATAGTTTATATACTTCAAACAAACTTCTCTTATACTATATTGAAACAAACTTCTATTCTTCAGATATCAAATCTGAGAATTATACGAAAAAATAAAATAAAATAATTTAGCAGTCAACATGGTACTAAAAACAAACATAAGAATGAACCAGCAGTAAAATGACAGTTCCTATAATCCCATTATGATATGTCCATCAAATTGGAAAATAAAAAGCCTATGTTATTTGACAAATTTGACATATACAAGGTCAAAGAAAATTGATCAAGAAAGGTTCCAAACATGATATATAATCATATAGTAAAGGCTTTATAACAATGAAAAACTTTGTATTTGTACCTGTTGCCAATATTTCACCATCTCACATGCAAGTCTACGCTTCACTGCAAGAGTGGCTTTGGTACTATCAATTGCCATACCAAGTTGGATATCTACACCCTAGTAAAACAATCAAAGAAATAAACAAGTATATCCAAAATAGATATGTGAGAGAGAGAGAGAGAATGAATCTATACATTGAAGATTTCCCTTCTCTAGTCTTCCATTCAGTATTGGTAGTATTTTACAAGCCACTCCCCCACCCCAGATGGAGTGTAAGAAGATGTACACAAATTTGAATGTTTTGAATCACAAAATTTTTCAAATGGAAACAATGCACCATTTGAGACAAAACTCCATGGTTATTATGCTAATTAAAAAAACCCATAGGAATTTACACAGAATGAATTAAACCAAAAAGGTTGCAAGCATCAGACAATGTCTCCTTTCTAATCCCTTCATAGCTTTAATTTTCAACCTCGGTTTTATATACCAACAGAACTAGGATAAGAGTTGACTTGAAATTTAGTGTAAATACGGTATTTCACTACTTCCTTTACAACCTTATCAATTCAGTCATTTCTTATGTATGGCAACAAGGTCAGCAATAAAAGACTTAAAAGTTGAATGCATTGGTTTTAGTCATTAAATATGACAGGGTTTCAGTTCTTAATAATATATCTTCCAATTTGAGCAAGCACAAAGAACTATAAGATGCATGCCGATTAATTTGGTAGGTCCATACAAAATAAAACATTAATACCTGTCCCAATGCTTGTAGACAGAGTGCTCGAAGAACTCCTTCTGCAAGGTCTACCGGTAAATTTCTGCTAAAATTAGAACCAACAGTGAGAAGAGTAAAAACATAAAAAGAAAGATGATGGTTGATTATACTACACAAAACATTGTAACAACCAGTTCATTGCATTAATATGCACAAACCTGAGTTCAACAGGCAACTGTGGAAGAACATGCCTCACAGCACAATCCAGATAACCAGCTGCCTTTAAGAAGATATCAACAGAAGCTCGTCTGCTTTCTGTTAGTAAATAATAATAACCGTTCAAATGTCACGGTAGGAACAACATATATCAGGGCATCAATGAATTAACATCGTTAGAAACAAAGGGTTGTATCATATAAGACAAGAAATAATATGTTTTCCAGTTAATCAGCTACTACAACATTTAGCCAAAAGGTCAAAAAAGTACTGCAAACTGTGTTATACCGTCAATAACCATAAAATTTCCATTCAAAATTATAGATGACATGAAAACAAAAAGAAAGGCAGAGAACACAAAGAAGAAAGAAAGAAACAATATTAATTGAAAACCTCAAGAAAACTTTACTTGGGTCATTAGTTAATGTGGAAAACAGCAATGAGTTGGGGGAAGGAGTGTCTCCAATTGGAGGCCTAAGCTACTCTGTCAAATGTATTTGTAATAAGATTAGGGGCAAGTAACAAGGAATATGTTGACATGTGCCAAAATTATTTTCATTGTTACCCACCTTCTGATACTTTTGGCTGATTACCATCAGCGGACATTCTTGGAAGAAGTAATAAATTAGCCCGTGATAGGGATAGCATTGCCATCAAGTGCAAAACTGACAACACCTCATACCAAGCATTAGACATAGCTGTTTCCTGTAAAAAGTGTCATTCACACCACGAAAAAAGGGAAAGAGAGAGGGAAAAAAGGATAAATATTCTAGAGTATAGAAATTGATATTCAAGCTGGGAATTACCTCTGCATCATCCTCCTGATTCACCCAAACAAATTGTACTTTGTATTGTAAATGGCTTCCTAAATGATAAAGATAAGCAATTAATCAGGACATGTTGTAGAGAGAGCATGCATCAAGTGCAAATGGACTAACACATGCTTTACCATCTTTGACTAATCCCAAAAGTACTGGCAAGTAGTCTTCAAGAGCTTGCTGGAGATCAGCCAGTGTTGAACCTCCTGCAGATGAAATCGTGTGATGCATCGGTGAATTTGAGTAACTTATTTATTATAAAATCATTCGTCCTCGCTAAAACTAACCATGTTGTGTGGCACTTTTCCTTTTTGTTCTTGTAATAGTAGGACCTTCTTGACCAGCCATTACAACTATACGAGTTCTAAGAGCAGATAGGCGTTCCACTATACTCTTGGACAAGTAATCACCGAGTGACTGTGCAAAATCAGCAGGTTTAGGAATTCTCAGACCCGGAACATAGACAGAAACTTCCCCAATACTCCCTGGCTTCCTTCTATTTCCACCAGAATCCTTTGGAGTAGACACCAGGCAGCCCATGTCCTGAGTACTATACTTGCTGATACAAATGAGATAAAGAGAATCACCTTCAAGAATAAATTTTATTTTATCTGACTCAAGCTTCATAAAATTAAGAACAAAGTGATGGGAATAACAGTCCCACAAATATATTTCAGTGATAAAGATCATTCATCTATAAAGTTCAAAGAGTTTAGAGAACATTTACAAGGAACCAGGGAAATTAACACTAGAAAAGCCATCAACATGATTAATTAAATGTCAACCAACAAACAAGTGGTAGTAGGTTACTCACGAGCAGCAGTACATTTAACTTGCAATAACTCTCCATAATATTATAAAATTGACATATATTTTATTCAGCAGCATTAATTATTCCACTAACTTTTTGGCCCTTCCTCAGTACCATTAACCATTCTCTCTCCCTTATTTTACTTCCCTATAAGCTAAAGAGCTTCATAATTAAAAATAAGCACCAAAGATTTATTTAACTAACCTTGTCCTTTGCCCTGGCAGTTCAATAGTCAGGTCAAAACTTTTGGTACTCTCTGCGCCACAAATTCACAAGCACAAACTTGAGGTTGAGAAAGATATAGACATAAATTAAATAAATAAATAAAAAAAACAAGTGAATCACAAGAACGGCATGAGACATGACAAGTGAGGTCCATGTCAAAGTTTCATTGTAATAACAAGATGAAAAAGGTTTCAAAAGACTAAACAAGGCATGCATGGTGATAAAACTAAAAGGTAGCATTCCCCCGTGCACCCCGTTACACTAACAACAGAGGTCAACAACTCACACTCAACCAGAATTGCATAAAGTATCTTCAAGCAAAAGGTTTTTTTATTATAAATTTGAAGAAGAAAGAAACTGAATTTCAGCAACTGAGGAGAATTGTGAGTAAAGGAATTCCAAGGAAATCCAAACAAGCAACAATTGCAGGAAAGTAAAGGAACACTTTGCATTGGTTTGTCTCTTTCTTTTGCACTGATTGATGAAAAAACGAGTCTTTTGACAGCTTCAAATTATTCCAACAGAAGGCACCGATAAATCAGGAAAACGGTAATGCCCCAGAAAACAAATGATGTTACAGAAATGGATAACTCAAGCTTGAAGTACAAATTTTTTTTAAAGTAATGAGAAAAATGCTCTATTGGGTTGATGAAAAATCACATAGAACCTTGAATTTCAGAACTAGGATTAAAAAACCAAAAAAAAAAAAAAGACTCTTTTGAGAATTCATTCAAATACATAAGCTGAACTGGGTTTAGCTGATTTTGAAGCATTGTAAAATCCAAGCCAATAGAACCCAGAAGAGGGGAAAAAAAGCATTTGTTTTGAAGAATAACAATTTCTATACTTGAATTTATCATTCCCAGTAAAAAAAAAAAACTCCACCGTGTAATCCAATCCAGAATTACATGCCATGAGTCTTACCATGAATGATAAAGTGCCAGCAGCAACTGAGCAACACAGAGTCAGTGAATTTAATAGTAACCCAATTCAGAATCAAAGGGACCCTAAAAAAAGAAGAGAACTTGAGAAGTTCCCAGAGGCAGAGTGGCCCTGAAGCTGAAGATCAAAGAAGTGAAAGTTGAAATTGAAATGAATGTGATCCTAAGCGATTCGTTCAGACAGAGGAACAGAGACAGCGAGTCTTCTTTAAGAACAAAATTGTAATTATATTTTGGGTTGGGCAAGGTGTACGCGGATATTTTGCACCGTGCATTATGTTATTTATATGTGATAAATTTTGGATTAACATGAATACAGTATATTGTAATATAGTATATATATCCATTGTATTCGTAAAATTAACTCATATTAAAATAATATTTTTATTAAAAAAACTGATTATATTATAAAATAATATTTTAATATGAATTAAAATAATGTTCGCTATCAATAATATTTTGCAATATAATCAGTTTTTTTAATAAAAAATATTATTTTAATATGAGTTAAATTTATAAATACAAAAAGAAAATATATTATATTACAATATACTGTATTAGCATAGTTTGACTACAGTATAATACAACTAGAAAGTTTGAAATTTTGACCAACCTATATAATAATTTGATTGGCCTAAAATTTACTACATGGATGATATGATAGGTGGTGTAAAATATGAGTAGTACACCATATCACAACCCTCCTATTTTAATTATTATGGAACATTAAGATATTGGCTTGTTTTATTAATATAAATAAATATTATGACACATTGTAACGCAAAATATGAGAAAATATATTTTTCATTTCTCATAAGAAATCGAAATGTCCCGTTACGGCTTTTGAGAAAATAAATGAAATGAGTAAACATTTCAAAACTTAAAGCCGTCTCTCAATCTTTTCTCTAATTTTTTTTCTCATCCACGTAAAGGGGTGGTTTTGGATATTTTTTAGTCTGAAATCATCCTTCTATATTATTTTTTTTCTTCTTTTATCTAAATAAATGATTTTTCTACATAAATTTGGTTTTTCTTTTGTATTTTTCCATGTTTTTGTCGTCTGCATGCGACGGTGTTTTGTTTGTCGTCTTGTTACGGCATCTTTTGATTTCTCGTCTTGTTACGATATTCGTTTGGTTCAGATTGACAGATCAGCTTTAATCCATTACAGATTCAATCAAGACTTGGGCGTCAACGTTACAGATCCTGAGGCATGGGTATTCCGGTCACTTTGATTTTGTCACATTTGTAGTCATTTTGCCGTGTTATGCTATTAACCTGGATGTTGTGAGTTTGTTCGCAGATTCATCCTTTTCGATTTTTAGTGATGTTGAAATTGTATTGTTTTCGATATATTTTACCAATTTGAATAAATGAGTATCTTTTTTAGTCAAAAAAGAAAAAAAGAAAATAAATGAGATGAAGATAATATATACATAATAAAAAGTATTATTTTTCCTAAAAAATATAGTAATGGGTGTCTTCATTTTTTTTGGTAGATAATGGTGTCTTCATTTCTCATGCTATTAATTTTAAGTTGCTTTATATATTAGGGTATTACTAACTATGATCGGTTAAAAAAATGAAAAGGAAGTAAATTTATAATGAAAACATACATTATTTTTTAATATGAATTTACCTTTCTAATTTATTAACCAATATTTTAGAATTATAGTTAGGGTCACACTAATCAGTGATGATATTGTTAAAGAATTCAAACACATAATTTTTTTATTAAAAATATAACTTTTGAATGTTCAATATATTGAATATATCAATTTTCAAGGAAAAATTTCTATCTTTGATCCTTAATTAGTGCCTTCAGAATTTTCCTAACCATTATTATTTGAGTCTACATTATGCATGCTGTGGTCAGTACATTAGTTAATTTAAGGATAATTAGTTATATTAATATAATAGTCATTGCGTTTAAATAGAGCCTATTTTGCAAAACCCCATATAGGCCCTAGCATAAAGCAACCAAAACTAGGTTTTAGGCCTCCAAATTTTTTTAAGTTATTTAAGCTTCCAATTTTAAGTTTCTAATTTTTTTTATTTAAGCTTAATAAGAAAAATAATTTAAAAGAAATCTTACATGTGGTTGCATGTGTATACACAACAAAAATTTACATCAGTCATAATTATTCATTACACTTTAAAATATAAAAATTTATAATAAAAATATAATTTAAATAATACATTTTTTAAATAAAATAGTATTATTAATTATAAAAATATATTTTCTTAAATTTCGTTTTAGACCTAAAAATACGTTGGACCGACCGTGCAAAACCCCTTCCATTAATTTTTGGGGTGTTCAAAGATGTGTTGGGATAAGTTTAGCTTGGTCCCAATTTGATTCATTTTTTTTATAGAGCCATTTGATTGGATCCAAACCCGATCAATAATGGATTGATAATGTATGAAGGACGAGATCGGATCAACTTGATTACTAAATTAACAATAGTGGAAAATATACATTAGACGGTAAAGGTTTACGTCAGTTAACCAAAAACTAGACGTTAAAAAGGAGGCGGTGGCAGTTTTGTAAATAATTAATTCACTGTTAACGTCAGTTGTTTTAAGGACTGACGTTAAAAGTGAGGCGGTGGCAGTTTTGTAAATATAAAATCACTATTTGCGTCAGTTGTTTATAAACCTGACGTTATAAGTGTGATTTTTACTTCAGTTAAATAAATAACTGACGTAAATAATCAACTCATTCCTATCTTTCTTTCGTTGTCATCTCAGTGTTGTCACTCTTAACGCAGATCATCACTCCATATAGTGCAGTTTATTTCTAATCTTTTTCTTAAAAAAGTTTATTTTTAATCTTAATTAATTAGCTTGAATTAGTAAATTAACAAATTCTTGTGCAAATTAAAATAAATAAACACTTAACATAAAACAAGTTATATATGTATAATCAAATCGTATCTAATTGAAGCGATTCATAAGTTACAATTACATGTTTAAAAGATAAAAAAATTCCGCAAGATATATAGCACTAAAATTAAAAAAGTTTCGCTTCAACATCATTTTCTTCTCGGTCTGTCGTCGATCGGAATCTCCAACATTGTTTAGTCTAATTGAAGTGATTCATAAGTTACAATTACATGTTTAAAAGATAAAAAATTTCCGCAAGATATATAGCACTAAAATATAAAAAAGTTTCGCTTCAACATCATTTTCTTCTCGAGTCTGTGCTAAGAATCTCCAACATTGAATGCATGCCCTCCCTCGTTTGAAGTCGATGCTCCATCCGAATCCACAGTCACTTTGGAGCCGCGGCAGAGTGAAGGGTGCACTCGATCTGTTTAAAGAATATTCTTGGAACAGACCACTTGGTTCCAAAGTCGAGGTTTTGGAACCTGTAGTCGCCGATTCTCCCGAAGGATGATGGTGTGTGCAAATCACATTACGTGATTCACCCAACCTTACCATCCATGTTACGTGATTCACACAACCTCAGAAGTTGTTTTGACCATTAAGACAGAGACCTTTAAGTCTAGGTATAGGAAGAAAGAGTGATGAAGTTAATCTCCATGGCATGGCCATATTGTGAAGCAGAAAAATTAAAGGAAGGAAGGAAGCTATTTATAGGAGTAGGGGATGAAGTTACTAGGAGTCGTAAGTTGTTAAAAATTAAATTGATCATTAAGAGCATTAGGTTCCAAGGCGCATTGGGAGTTGGCCTGGCAGTCATATATTATAAACGTGCAGAAAAGAAAACGCCTGGGAAGAGTAGGAAGATACACTTTTAACGTCAGTTGTTGAATAAAACTGACGTAAAAAGCGTTTTTAAAATAAAAAATATTTATTCTTAACGTCAGTTGTTTATACAACCGACGTTAAAGTGTGATTTTTACTTCAGCCTATATCCCTATCTGAAATGCCCTGTTGTCACACAGGTCTGTTAACGTCAGTTGTTGAATAAAACTGAAGTTAAAAGTGTTTTTAAAATAAAAAATATTTATTTTTAACGCTCGTTGTTTATACAATTGACGTTAAAAGTGTGATTTTTACTTGAGTTAAATAAATAGGCGACGTAAATAATCCTATATCCCTAGCTATCTGAAATGCCCTGTTGTCACTCAATTAACAAAGGTCTCAGAGCCTTTTTGTGAAGAAATAGAAATATAGTGGAAAAGAAGAGGCAAGATACAGATGTTCACATGAAGTATGTTACTTTATACAGACAACACTTTTAACGTCAGTTGTATTCAACAACTAACGTTAAAAGTGTTTTTTAAAAAATATTAATATTTAACGTCGGTTGTTAATAAAACTGACGTTAAAAAGCCTAATTTTAACGTCAGTTGTTTAATACAACTGACGTTAAATGTTGTTTTATGTTTACACCCGCGCGCCTTCTCAGATTTCGCTCCGTGACGCACGTCTCTTTTCTCTTTTCATCACGCTCAACCCTAAATCACTCTCAACCCTCACTCTCACTCTCACCCAAAGACGAACCCTAATCGCGAGCTCATCTCCACCGCAACCACCGCGAGGGCTTCTTCGCCACCACCGTGAGGTACACTATTAACCCTAAATCTGTCTTTCCATTCATTCTATGCAATAACTTGACGTTCATCTCTCTTTCCCCTTCCCGCGCACTAACTCTCCTTGTCACTCTGCTATCAGAAACAACATCGAACTTTGGACAACACTCGAGCTCCCCTCCCCACCACCCCGCGAGCACCTATTTCTGGTGAGTATTTAGGGCACATTTTTGTATTTTTGGTTTTGAGTGTATGTTGAAACTGTAGTCTCGGTAGTTGAAACTTGGAACCGTGAGTTTGATTTGTTTGGAATGTACGTCTCTGTTTTTGGTTTTGAGTGCATGTTGCTCTGCTGGTTGATCTGTCACGGCCGTGATCAGTTCTGCCTGTGATGGCATGGTTCATTGGGTTGTACACGTTACGGCCGTGATGGACATCACTGCCAGGCCGTGACCAGTTCTTGGCAATTAATCTTTAAAAACTATAGTTTTCAATCTCTCGTATTGTCCTTATATTGGATATATATATGTTTTGTATATCTACAGGACCTATCTAGTTATGGATCGTAGTTGGATGGTTTGTAAGCGTACTAGTGCTGAGTATTTGAAGGGGGTGGGAGAATTTATAGAATTTACTCAAAGGAATGTTCCTAATAGTAATGGAATGTTCTGTTGTCCTTGTGTCAAGTGTTTGAATACGAGGAAATGTACGGTGAAGGATATACGTACTCATTTGATTTGTGAAGGGATTTGCTTGAGTTATACAAGATGGATATGGCATGGTGATATGTTGTTGAGTAGTAATACGGCGAGTGTCTCCCAAAGTGAGGACGTTGACGTAGATATGGAGGATGATCGAGTAGAGGACATGATCCGTGATATTGGACAAGAATCTTTTCATCGAGCGCATGTGTATGATAGGTTGTGCGGTGATGCGGATAAGCCTTTATATCCAGGGTGTACTACTCATACACGGTTGTCGGAGGTGCTAAAATTGGTTTATGTGAAGGCGAGAAATGGTTGGAGAGATAAAAGCTTCACGGAATTGCTTGAACTGTTGAAAGACTTGCTTCCGGAGGACAACACATTGCCTGACCGTAACTATGAGGCCAAGAAGGTATTGTGTCCTATGGGTATGGAGTATAAGAAGATACACGCATACCCCAATGATTGCATATTGTACACCGGTGTTCATGAAGGCAAACACGATTGCCCCAAATGTAGGTTATCACGATACAAAGTGAAGGGTGGTGATGATGATGATGATGTTGATGATGTGAGAAAAAAGGGTCCTCCTCCAATAATTCCAAGGTTCAAGCGATTGTTTGCCAATGGGAAAGATGCGAAGAATCTTAGATGGCATAATGATGAGAGGAAACGTGATGGAAAGGTTCGTCATCCTGCTGATTCTATTCAATGGAAGAATATCGATACTATGTTTCCGGATTTCGCCGATGAGCCAAGAAACCTAAGGCTTGGACTTGCTACGGATGGAATGAATCCTTATGGTAACATGAGTAGTATTCATAGTTCATGGCCTGTTCTGTTGGTGATTTACAACATGCCCCCTTGGTTGTGCATGAAACGCAAATACATGATGTTGTCTATGATGATTTCGGGCCCAAAGCAACCGGAAATGACTTAGATGTTTATCTAGGTCCCTTGATTGAAGACTTGAAAACGTTGTGGGTGGAAGGTGTTGATGTAGTTGATGGGTATTCTCATGAGACTTTCAAGCTTCGTGCCATGTTATTTTGCACCATCAACGACTTTCCAAAGATACCAGAACTTGTCCGGATGCAGTGTCAAGGGGCATAAAGCATGCCCTATATGTGAAGAAGGCACATGCTACACTCAGTTGCATCATGGAAAGAAGACGGTTTACCTTGGGCATCGGAGATTTCTTAGACGTGATCACCCATATCGTAAGATGAAAAAATCTTTTAATGGATGCCAAGAGACAGAAGAAGCGCGGCGGCCTTAATTGGAGAGCAGGTTTATCGGAGGGTAAAAGGACGCCGATGTTATATTCGGCAAGTCCAAAAAGAAAGGTAAAGCTGTTGAGAAAAACATATGGAAGAAGAGGTCAATATTCTTTGATCTTCCATATCGGCGCAAGCTTGATGTCGATAATTGCATTGATGTGATGCATGTGGAGAAAAATGTGTGTGATAGTGTGATCGGGACGCTTCTCAACATTCAGGGCAAGACAAAGGATGGTGTTAATGCTCGTCTCGACCTCATTGCTATGGGTATACGAGAGCAGTTAGCTCCAGTTGTTGAGGATGGTAAGCGGACTTATTTGCCGCCAGCATGTCATACTTTGTCAAAAAAAAAGAGACAAAGTTTCTGCGGGTGTCTTCAGGGCATCAAAGTTCCACATGGTTACTCTTCAAATATGAAGAGGCTTGTCTCTAGTGATCTTAAATTGGTTGGCTTGAAGTCTCATGATTGTCACATCTTAATGCGACAACTTCTGCCCGTTGCTATTCGTGGTATTGCTACAAAAAATGTGAGACATGCCATTACTCGGTTGTGCTCATTCTTCAATTCTATATGTAGCAAAGTCGTTGACCCCCGTATGTTGGATGACTTGGAAGTTGAGACTGCTACAATCTTGTGCCAATTGGAGATGTATTTTCCTCCTTCCTTTTTCGACATAATGGCTCACTTAATTGTTCATTTGGTGAGGGAGATTAGATTATGTGAGCCGGTTTTTCTGAGATGGATGTACCCAGTTGAGCGCTACATGAAGATCTTGAAAGGGTACGTGAAGAATCCTCATCGTCCGGAAGCATCTATTGTTCAAAGGTATGTTGCAGAAGAAGCTATTTTGTTCGGACTACCTTCATAACACAGATCCTATAGGGGTTCCTAAGCCTCGGCATGATGAGATCAGATGTCAAGGTAAGGGTACACATGGCTTAAGAATTAATAGGAAGGATCGGGAGGAAGTGCTTCAAGCACATTTGTATGTATTGAACAACATCGAATGTGTTCAGCCTTTCTTATTTGAACATAAAAGAAAAGTCAATCAAGAAAACCCTCGAATGAGCGAAAGGTGGTTGTTGAACAAGCATAACAAGACTTTCTTACCATGGTTCAAGGAAGAAATGCTTAAGGATGGTAGTACTGCTTCTGATGACGTAAAATGGCTAGCACGTGGCCTAACTTCAACGTCATATGTTGGAGCGGATACGACATAAATAACTTTTCCTTTTATACAAAGGAACAAGATAACAAGAGTACCATGCAAAATAGTGGGGTTATGATCGTGGCCGAAGCAATGCACTTCTCTAGTGCAAAGGACACAAAACCCCACAAAGACCGACACCTTACTTTGGATATATTGAAGATATTTGGGTGCTCGATTACACTAAGCTTACGGTCGGGTATTTAAATGTAAGTGGGTTGATAGTAACGGTGGTGTACAAACCGACGAATTGGGGTTCACATTGGTAGACCTCAACAAGTTAGGTCATATAAATGAGCCTTTCATAATGGCTTCACAAGCAAAACAAGTGTTTTACATCACTGATCCTTCTAACAAAAGGTTGTCCGTGGTTCTCCAAGGAAAAAGCATGTATAATGGTAGTGATGAAAATGAAGATTCAAATCTTGAATATTCCTGAGACTCCTTCTTTTTCAACAAACATGCCTACTATAATCGAGGAGACACAGGTGGACGATGTACATGCCACTCGTGATGATCATCACGAAGGGATATTGATATAGGTAGTTTAAACTTAGTATACATTTATAACCTATGTTAATAAATTAATATATATTGTTTTGAACAGGCATACATTATATGGATCATTGTTCCATTTTTTCTTTGCAATTCTGTAATGTGTGTGATATTCGTATTCTTTGGGATATTTCTTGAATGCGAGGGATGGCTTAGGGAGTGATATTTTAAAAATGAATTTAAAAAAAAAAAATATTAACGTCAGTTGTATCATACAACCGACGTTAAAAGTATTTTATAAAAATATCAGATACACTATTAACGTCAGTTGTTTACTAAAACTGACGTTAAAATTAAGACCTTTAACGTCAGTTCTTTATAACAAATGACGTTAATTTTAACAAAATTTACGTCGGTTATGTTAAAGAACTGACGTTAATTTTGACAAAACTAACGTCAGTTGTGTTAAAGAACCGACGTTAATAGTGTTATATTTAACGTTAGTTCTCAACTGACGTTAAAAGTGTAACTTTTAACGTCAGCTGTATTTACGTCAGTCAGTATTCTGACGTAAAAAATCAATTTTAACTGACTTAAAAAGCACTTATTGCACCAGTGTAATGTATAAATTTCAACATTATATATAACTAAATCTTTAAAAAAAACTAAGATATATTTTATAATATATATTTCAAAAAATAATAATATTAATATAAATATTATCATATTATATAGGGAGATATTGAAGAAGTCAAGAAGTTTCATTACACATTTTTAAGTAGGATATCAAGTTGGATTGAAATTAACAACCTAAAATATAATTTAAACTCATCTTCAAAAACATCAAATCTAATTTCTATAATCTAAATCCATCAAAATTGGGTTGAGACAGATTAATGGGAAGGGATAGATTGTGAACATTATTTTTTTTTGGTATTCTATTTTTTTTTTCTTTTATTATCTATGGCAATGGCAACGAATAGTTGAGAATAGTTCTATTGTGATGTCTATGGGTGCCAAGTGACTACATTACCCGCTGCTACAGATCATCCACAAATGCAATTGCTTGCGTCTCAGTTTTTTTTTCTTCTTGAAATGAATAAATAAATAGTTAATTTACAACTTACGAGTTACAAGTGGGTAGTGTATGTATATATAATTGGTCTGCAGAAATTCCAACTGCATGTAAATGTGAGGTCATAAAAGCATGAGTTGATCTATTCGGTTTCCCAATAGCTGCACAGTTTTGAATATTAAAATGTTTTTATTCATTTTTTCATTAATTCTTCACTTAAAAAAATTTGAAAATTTCATACTCTTTCACTTCATATCTTTTTTTTATGACTAATTTATAACCATTTATTATATCATTTTGTTTTGCAAACACAACAACACACAGATAATTATAAAATTGGTGTAAAAAAATGGTGAAGAGTATAAGAATATCACCCCTCTATTAAAAATAGGGTATAAAGTGTCCGAACAACATTGATTAAAGAATAAAAAAGAGATAATGTTATATTGGAAAATAAAAAAAAAACTCCACTTACCAATATAGTAAATACATTTATTCATAAGAACTTATTGGTACCTTTTTTTATTCCTAAACTTGGAGGCATGTCCCTAAAAACTATTATAACTTCTGAAATTTTAATATAATTAATTAATGCAATATTACATTTTAATACAAAGATTCTGTCTTTGATAACTAGTATCATTACCAACATTTAATATTAGTTATATTTATTTAAATGATAGAATAATCGATCACGATGATTATCAGTATACTTCTATTTTAAAACTTTATTTTGCCTGTGACTACTGTAATGTGTTTATAAAAAACTTTATGTAAGAAAACAAAGAATAAGTAACTCCTAAAAAAAAGTTAATAAGAGACAGCAAATTAAGGGGTGGCCTGAGAGCATCATGTTTTAGTATTTTACTTAGAGTAACTCCAAAGAAATTGCATAAGGATTCCAAAGTTATGCAATTATTCTTTACATAGTTGCAGAAGTAGATTGAGATTGCGTTGAGACGGACATGAATTATTTGCAAAAATTACATATACAAACAATGGTTACTTAAAAAATTTTGAGTAGACCCACTATTGCATAAATATGAAGTGAGAGAAAATTGGATGATAATTTTGATTAGGCCCCTCAATTGCTTAAATAATAGAAATTTATTTAATAATTTAAAGTTCTCTCATTATTTGATTAGAAAGTTGTTTATAAATTATAAAATGATGTGGTATAATAGAACCATAAATCTCTTCAAAAAAAAAAAAAAATAGAACCATAAATATCAATTATAGGCTTCTCTCTTAACTTACATTATACTCTTACTAAGTTAACTGATGTGACTATCAAGGGTTAACATTAAATAACACTTCAAAGCCAGGCCAACTTTTTTGTCATACAAAACTTTTGGGTAAATTTTTTTGGGTGCTGATGATTCTTCAGTATAAATATATATATATATATATATATATATATATATATATATATATAGAGGTTTAATAGCACTTTTTATCCATCAATTTTGTTAAATGTGTGATTTTGGTCCCTCGAAAATTTTAATTGCACATACGATCCTCTAATTTGTTAAATTGTGCAAAATCAATCATTTTTAGGTTGTTTAGACTTATTCCTTTTTAGGTTGTTTAGACCGATTTTGCACAATTTAACAAATTATATGACTAAATGTGCAATTAAAATTTCCGAGGGATCAAAATCATATATTTGAAAAAGTTGAAGGATGAAAAGTACAATTAAGCCATATATTATATATATTATCAGTTAAAATTAAAAAAATACAATTTAATTTACAAAATATTTAATTACTCTACAGGTCCTTGAATTATTAGGTAATTACTAAATAAATCTCTAAACTTTTAAAAATTGTAATTAGATCCCAAAACTTATAATAATTTGCAATTTGATCCTATGTTTGTAATTGGCTTCTCAAATTTATAACTAATTTGTAATTAGGTCTTTGAATTAGGCTTCTGGCAGCATACTTGACGGTTCAGAAATCCTACCTCAAGAACTTAATTACAAATTATTTACAGATTTAAAGACCCAATAACAAACGTAAAATCCAATTACAAATTATTTACAATATTTGGTTTAGACTATTTTTAACTCCAACGGGGTTTTTTCACGTCCCAAGGCACCATTTCTCACTTTTTTTCAAGATTAGAGATCCAGCTACAAATTTTTAAACTTTAAGAATCTATTTAAAAATTTTCAAATAGTTCAGAGATCTGTAGAGGAATTGAACCATCTAAATATTCAAGTCGGGGTTCTTTTAACCCATGTTCACATAGGATAGGTTAGGTTAATTACTAGTTCGTTTAAATGCATATATTTTAACAGACCGGTTCAATTAACTCGCAATTTAAACAGACTTTATTAGTCAGTGGATTCATGAAATTACTTATTAATCCGCATATAAATTTTAAAAAATTATTGGATAAAACAAAAAGAATCAAAATTCATTCTTTGGATGGATGGAGTGGGCTGGTAAACAGGCATTACCTCATTATTTGGGAGTTTCTTAAATATTGAAGTGAGATGGTTAAGGATGATGACCCAAACTACTGCATCTCATCCAAACCCTCCAAGGCTCCAATTAGGAGCTGGTTGAGATATCTCTTTATTCCTTCGTTAAACTTCTAAACAATGGAGTAATATGCTTTGGCCTTTTCACTCCACTCCACTACTAACCACTCCACTTATTCTTCTTCAAAACAATCAAACATAGCCTAATTACATGGTTGGTTGATCAATCTCTAGTCACACACTTTCATTTTTCCTTCTTTTTCCTTGGAAACCACAATGTCCATCACAACCACCACAAGGGGGCATCAACAATCGATATCCATTACATTTGAAAAGATATTTAATAGTTTTATGTAATTGTGTTTCTATAGAGGAAACACTATATGAAAATGCACATAGCTACTTAATAATGCTTTTCTAAGCAAGCGCTATTGAAATAAATATATCTTTTTATATATATATATATATAATTAAAAAAAGAAGAAGTCTAAGGTTAGTCTAGGCTCGCCTAAGGGTAATTTGGTAAATTGCTCTAAAGTCAAATTGGTTATTTGAATAATGCAGTAGTTTAATATGATACATTCGGCTAAACCATTTAACGACCGATTTAACGATTGGATTTCCATATTTAACGATCAATTAAGTATGGTCGCTAAAATACATTTCTTTAGTGAACTTATAATTGACTGAATATATAAAAAATCTTTATATTAACAATACATACGAATTAAATCTTATTTTATTTAGATTTTATATAAATTTAATTTTTTTTAATACTAGCTACTATTTTAATTTACATGTTAATCTTATTTATATATATATATATATATATATATATATATATATATATATATGTATATATCGGAATAGGCCGATGAGAGATATATTTTAGTTAGCGGTCCTTAATAGTTAATAGTATGTCATATATGTAACTATTAGTGCAAGTCTTAGCTGACAATTGCAGTATGTCTTGACTTTAAAGTGGAATAACCTCCTAAACTTCTTGTTTTGTATTTTTCTTTCTCTCTAATTTAAAAAATAGAATAAGAAATTATACAATTAATGTTGATTTCGTCTCCTCTCTTACAGTCTTACATAACTATTCTCACAATTGTATACCCAGTCCCGCTAAGTTGATAGGCATGCATATAGATCCTTTAGAACATGGCAGAATGGCCAATGTTACAACTAGTATACTAGTATTATTTTTCTACGTGCTTAATATATAAGTTATCTCTTATCTGACGTGCCTTGACAGAATTGATATCCTTGTTTTCCTTACATGGCCTATCTATGAATAATGCCGTGGCCTTAAATGGTGGGGTAACAAAAGTGACTACATTTGAAGGTAGCCAATATCTCATAACAAGAATCTTCTACCTTTTGCCACCACTGCCCCAGGCCCCCACTTTGGTGCAAGTTCAACATGTGTAGTAAATATTGTCACTGAGAGATCCCATCGTATTTATGCTTGCATGTAATCATATGCTATGCATATGAATCAAATAAGTCATACTCTTACTCAAGTCGGTGCATCTGACTTGCATCTTTCTTCCTCTCTCCATTTATGCTTGTTTCTTTAAAATTCGTCAATGCCTTTTCAAGTTAGTGAGATACTTGTGCCCGCCCAAACACGATTCCACATAGAGAAATACGGGCAATATTCTCTACGATAAAACCTAGTTACAGTGCCTTAGGTGTTGTTCCTCCTGTTCCACTCACAAAACAATAGTTATAGACAGTTTCATTATATACCCATTTGATCAGTTTTTGACAGTTTTTGATATATTTTCAATAGCACTCATCTTTCACATAAGTACAATTATTATAACCCAATTCATTTTAAAAAGTATTATATTTAACTCTTTACAAAGAGGTATGTATTCCCCTAATCTAAACTTTTATTCATAAAATATATATTACATCCTAACTAAATAAGGAAATAAAGCACTTGACCCATTTAACCTTGCATTGTAAACAAAGGATTTAATTAATTTGTATGTCCATGAGTTATTGGAAGTTTTCAAATACATCCTTATACTTTAAAGGTTTGCAAAGTTTTTTATAAGCAAAAGTGAATATATATATATATATATATATATATATATATATATATATATATATATATATATAAATAAGAGAATGCAAGGACTACTCAACCCAAATACAAAGTAACAAAGTATAGAAATTGAAGGGTAATTAATTGGGTCATTGATCATATAGAAGATTTAATAAGCAAAAGTGAATATATAAGAGAGTACAATAAATTTTTTTTGGGTAATTAATTGGGTCCTTGAACACATAAGATAAAATATGGGTCCTTCATTCACTTTAACGAAATACTAAGAAAAAGTGTATGAGAACCCCAATTACAAATGTTTGTATCTAAAAACCCAATTATAAACTTTTAAATTACAAGGATCTATTTGAAATTCTCAAATAATTCAGACACCCACGGATTAATTTAACATTAGAAAATCATAATTTCAAGAACTAATTTCATTAGAATTAAAATGTAACTAACCTAAATCCTTATTTATTATTAACCTTCATACTAAGAATTGTACGTTCTGCGTATCTCGAAGGGTAAGTAAGATGCCTAAACACATAATTTAAATTTGACAAACATTTAAAAAAATTCAATTTTTTTATATAATATATTAATGTATGATTATAGATAGTTAATGTATGATTATAGATAGTATAATTTATTTTTTTTAATATATTATTAGTTCAATCACAATTGACAATTGAGCTAAGGAATTGTGAGTCAATATAATTACCAGTTCAATAACGGTCTTATTTTAAAATCATTTGACAACTATAGAATCAGTCAATCAACTCCTAAAAAGTATATAAAGCAAGTTGACGTTAAGGGACTCGGATTCGTTCCAGCCGTAGGAACGTCCTATCGCTGCCTCCTCACCGTCGAACCGTCCATACACACATCCCAACACCTGCTTTCTCCCTCCACGCTGCCTCCTCACCATCGGATTTCGCAGGAGGGGTGCTGCACGATACTTGAGCAGGAGTGAATCCGGTGGCCAATGTGGGTTTGCCTCTACCCCCAACAAAAAAATTAAAGTTCATACTTTCCTTTGAGTTTCTAGTTTGTACCAGTACTCAATGTCATTTACACATCTTTCTTTCATTTTTTTCTTGTAGGTCGTTATCATTTAAAACAGAGACTAAAAACACGTTCAGTAATGTTCATCTTAACTCAAGTAGCTGCTATAGCTTATCATGGTAATTAATTAGAAGTATATAGGAACGCATGTATGATCACGCTATAATATGTTGGGCATATAAAAGGTGACAACCAGAGGGGCAAGAACTTATCCTAATTGTAAGTTTCTCTATCCATAAAACAGAAAAATTAAATTAATACTAAGAAATTCCATGCCCCGTGGCTTCGGAATCCCTCCTCTTTAACTTTACAACAAAAATCCTAGCAATATTTTATTATGCTACCTGGTTCCATCTTGTTGTGAGTCTTGTGACACTTTTTAATTGCCTAATGATTTTAAATTTTTTAATATCTGGATAAAATTTCTATCTATGAAAAGCTTCTTCACATGCTATATATGTTAATTTGTGAACAAAATTAGTCAGTAGTGTAATAATAACTGAATCTAAGGGGTAAATGTAACTTTTAAAAGAAGTGTTAAGTATAATTAAGACAAATATGTAAAAAAAAAAAATCATTATAATATTTTCAATCAATTATTGTAAAGATTTTTATCCTTTAAAATGTATTATCAACTGATGGTAATATTCCCATTCACATGCTATTAATAGGCTACTAGTTGCTTGACGGCAAGAGGAAATAATAAGGTTGAATATCTGGCATTTTTGTATCTCTGTTTCATTATGCCCCTGCTGTCTACTTTATTGACCTTATTTCCATATTCCTATTACAGAATAATTAGAGAACCGTAGACTCTATATGTTGCTGATGCAAAAGCAAAAGATGAAAACGTGAAACTCTGCTTTGGGCAGTAGAAAGAATGTTGGGAATAAACCTGTCTTACAGGCTTGCGAGGAATATTGGAACATTATGCTGCTGTTTGTTTTCAATTGGCATATCCTAGTTTTTTTATTTTATTTTAAAGCCAAATATAAATTTATTGATAAAGAGTACCAGCAGTACTTAGAAGAAATGTACAAAAATAGAGCCCTGTTATGTGACAGGGTAGTGAAACATAATTTAGATCAAAACCTTCTTGTTCCTCTTAATAGTTGTAGGTCTTGGTATGTTTAAATTTAAAGTCCTATGTGTGTTTTGTTTAAGTCTTACATTGCTTAAAATAGGCTTTTAAGGAGTCTTTATATATGAATGTGTTCATCAAATTATAAAGCATTTCATTAGGTCGTGGACTTAAGCTTAACTTAATACATCTGTATGTTAGTGTTTTCCGCGTGTCATCTCGACTCAATTCTATCTTGAATCTATAGTTTTGTCCATTAAATCAAAATACATTATTAAGTTAGTTTTGTTCTAAATTAGTATTTTATATTATAATTAATATTTATGTGGATATTCATATTTACCAAGCTTTAAATTTCAGAGTTCCTGTATATATAATTGAATGGTGCAATCCAATCTCCTTAATGTGCCTGATATTCCTAAATTAGTGACTTGAGTAATCCTACCATAGAAATAGAAGTCTTGGAAGCCATGATGTAAAGATAAGTAGTGAATGAAAGATTTCTCTTCTTTGATGCTGTCTTCTCTCTACATTTTGCTTATATAAATATATTATTCTTAGTCTCCCTCTCATCTTCCATAATTTCATAACACGTTATCGGTACAATATTATCGGTACAAGAGATTGATAAATAAAAATTATTTTAAATTAATTTATATTCCTACTGTACTATATTCAATTATAAAAAAAAAAAAATTATAATTTTTTATATGCAACAAGCAACGAAGAAGAGACCCCCACATCGTGGAGGCCATGAAGGAGACAAAGACTGGGCAGACGTTGGAAGGCTCAAGATATTGTAGTAGGTTATTGTTAATTATGATTAATTAAAATTTTATTTTATTTTAAAACTTTTAATTTTTAAGAATACTATTGTTTGATTTATAATGTAGCTAGGATAGGTACACACGCCATCAAGATGATCTCACTAGTCGGGGGCAAGGAGCCTTCTTCTACCTTTGACAATGTCATTTTTTTTAGGTGGTTGGATGGAAGAACAAGAAGCATCATATTTATGCGCCTTGAGTCGGTTAGGGGATGAGTATCTGGCCTCCTCTACGCCACGTAATAAATTCACATTTGGAAGATATCCAGGAGAGAGAAAAACTAATTAGCGACAAATATATTGCGGTTGCTAAAATGGTATCTAAAACATTAGTGAAATTATATCAATCGCAAATGCAGTCCTAATTTTGTCCCTTAGACCATCCAGGGACCATATTTAGCATCCGATACATTATACGTAGCAACCGGTAATTTATGTTACCAATTGTGACAGGAAGACATACTCCATCGCTATGTCATTTAGCTACCAACATGTCAACGGTACGTTGTCGTTGCTAATTCGATTGCTAATTAAAAAAATGGTCGAATGTCTGATTCGGTCGATAAATGTGCATTTCTTTGTAGTGGGTGATGATTTATTGATTTTCACACTAGTGCAAAATATACAATAAACAGGAAAGGTTTACGTCAGTTAACCAAAATTTAGACATTAAAAAGGAGGCCGTGACAGTTTGGTAAATATCAGGTCCCCTTAAATCACTTTTAACGTCAGTTGTTATAAGGACTGACGTTAAAAGTTAAGTGACTCACTTTTAACGTCAGTTCTTTATGTTAACTGACGTTAAAGGTAGTTTTTAATTTTTTTAGCAACTATACGTTACCTGTGCGCCTTTCAGCTTCCACTTTCACTCACACCTTCTTTGTTCTCTATTCTCTCTCAAACCTTCTCTGCCCTAACCCTTCCAAGTGATCTCCTCTCCATCGCGTGCTCCTCTCCACCGCCACCACCACCACCACGAGGTCCTCTCCATCGGTAATTACTCTCTCTCTCTCTCTCTCTCTCTCTCTCTCGCCCCCCCTCCCCCTCCCCCTCCCCCTCCCTCTCCCTCTCGCTCGCTCTCTCTCCTCTCCATCACATGCCCTAACCTTAATCTTTCACAACTCCCTCTCCCATCTTTAGCAGGTTCTGAACCGTGCGTGGCCACCACTACTCGAGCACCTTTCCATCTCCCATCTGTAAGGTACTGAACCCTAATATGAACCCTAATCTCTTCACTTTTTTTTCTTTTCTCGTCTTTCTTTTCAGTTGTTAGAACTTGCTTGTAGAACCTTTTGTTTTTTTCAATTAGTGTATGTTTGCTTGTGGGATTTTGGATTAGTTGAAACTGTTTCTTGAGGTTGTTATGTTCCTGTAATTTAGATATGGGTTGCATTTTTTATGTTAAGTAAATTTGCACTGAACTGTACTGAACTGTATGTTGTTGCTTGTTTAAGGAACGCACTAAACTGTATGTTGGTGCTTAATCTGGCATAAACTTGTCTAACTGAACATTAGTATCATAGGTTTTAGATTTATCTGAGGTAAAGATATTATCATTTCCTATGCTATTTTTGATGTTTCTGTGAGTATGTGTGATAAGTCATAGCTTATCTCTAACATAGGGTATGTAAGCATAAAGGTTGGTCAAGTACTGAAAAATAAGCACGATTTGTCATTTTCTTAGTTCAATTTTTATGTCTGAGAATATATGCAAAAAGTTCACTAAAGAGAGGGATAGGAACCTCATTTTTTTATGGAATGTTGATTTGTCTCGGGTTTTTTATGAATCCAGCCACTCTTCTGCAAAACTCATACTTGTCCTTAGGTAAGGACTTGGTCACCATATCTGAACTATTGTCATCAATATGGATTTTCTCAAGCTGTAATTGCTTGGATTCCAATGTATCACGTATCCAGTGATATCTCACATTGATGTGCTTCAACATCGAGTGAAAACTCGAATTCTTGCTCAAGTGGGTAGCACTCTGACTATCACAATGCACGACGTACTTCTATTGTTCTTGCCGTATGTAACATCCCTGGCTGCTTTATGGATTGACGACTGTCCCCACAAACCAACACGGGTCTTTTCAGCGTGCTTTGTCCTCACTCACACGCTTCCTGAGGCAGGAAGCGTGTGAGTGAGGACAAAGCACGCTGAAAAGACCCGTGTTGGTTTGTGGCGATAGTCGTCAATCCATAAAGCAGCTAGGGATGTTACAAATGGTATCAGAGCGACACCTCTCCCAGTACGGTGTGGTTCGGGGACGAACCAAGCGGAAGTTGGTGGGCATGTAACACCCGGGTGCCGACGAGGGCGGGGAGTGGTCGCCGGTGCAAGAAGGCACGGACAAGGAGCGGCTCCTGGCAGGCTTCTAGGCGGAGGGACACATGAATGAACCGATTACACACCCGAATGAGAGGGATCATGAGACTATGTAGGTATGTGACTATACAGTCGAGGATGGCTTATATGAATTGATTGGTACTATCTATAACAACAAGATGCATCTTCTTTTCGGTAGCCCATCACATAATAACTCCACAGTTAAGCGAGCTTGACTTGGAGCAATTCTGGGAAGGGTGACCTCCTAGGAAGTTTTCCCGGGAAGCGTGTGAGTGGGGACAAAGCATGCTGAAAAGACCCGTGTTAGTCTGTGGGGACAGTCGTCAATCCATAGAGCAGCCAGGGATGTTACGCCGTAACTCATGCAAGAATCGCTTCATCCATGGCATTTCTTTGCAAGCTTATGTTATTGCAATAAACTCTGCCTCTGTGGTAGACAAAGCAACACACTTTTGTAACTTTGACTGCCACGATACCGCTCCCCCTGAAAATGTAATGAGGAATCCAGAAGTATATTTCCTTGAATCAATATCTTCCGCCATATCTGCATCTGTGTAGCCAACCAGTTCAGGTCTTCTACTTCCAAAGCATAAACTCATTTTGGAAGTTCCTCTAAGATATCTTAAGATCCACTTCACAACATTCCAATGCTCATTTCCTGGTTTAGCCAAGAATCTGCTAACAACACCAACCGCATGTGTTATATCTGGTCGTGTGCACACCATTGCATACATTAAGCTTCCAATAGATGAGGCATGTGGCACCTTGCGCATCTCCTCATTTTCAATTTCACTTGTAGGACTTTGCTTTGAGCTTAGCATAAAGTGACTAGCAAGTGGAGTAGCAGCTGGCTTTGCTTTCTCCATGTGAAACCGCTCCAATACTTTCTCGATATATTTTTCTTGTGATAACCACAGCTTTCGTTCCTTCCAATCACGACGGATGGACATACCAAGAATATGCTTCGCTGGTCCTAAGTCTTTCATAGCAAAAGACTTCTTCATTTCATTCTTCAACTTGCTGATCTTGTCACCATTTTGTCCTATGATCAACATATCGTCAACATACAAAAGTTGTATGATGAACTCACTGTCAACAAATCTCTTCAAAAAACACAATGATCAGAAGTAGTCCTTCGGTATCCATGCTCAATCATGAAGGAATCAAACTTCTTGTACCATTGACGCGGTGCCTACTTAAGTCCATATAAACTCTTCTTCAGCTGACAAACTAAATCTTCTTTGCCTTTGACTTTGAATCCCTATGGCTACACCATGTAAATGTATTCTTCTAAATCGCCATGAAGAAATGCAGTCTTCACATCTAGCTGCTCGACATCTAGATTCAAACTTGAAGCAAACCAAGCACTACCCGAATTGATGACATCTTTACCATGGGTGAAAAAATCTCTTCAAAGTCAATGCCTTTCTTTTGACTGGAGCCTTTCACGACTAATCTCACCTTGTACCTGGGTCGTGAGCTATTCTCCTCAGTCTCCAACTTGTACCCACATTTGTTTTCGAGTGCTCTTTTACCTTTCGGTAACTCTACCAACTCATAAGTTTGTTTCTCATGCAAGGATTGCATTTCTTCTTGCATGGCTTTCAACCACTCCCCCTTGTGGTCATCCATCATAGCTTCTTCATAAGACTCTGGTTCTCCCCCATCAGTGAGTAGCATATATTCCGTTGCAAGATATTTGGTTTGTATTTTAGGCATCCTGACCGACCTTCTTAATTGGGGCTCTTGAATATCTTGTTCTTCGTCCTCATAGTCTTCAGCCATATCATCATCGGTACCATCGTTCCTGTTACCATTGTAACACCCCCTTGGGCATTACATGACTAACTCAATTTCGTAAAAACATATTAAATAAAATAATAAATATGATGGTTTTCTTTCGGAATAATAATTTATATAAATACTTAAGTATCAGGAAAAAAATGGATATAAAAATATATTTTCTGCAATTGCGGTAAGAACTCAAACATATTATGAAATAATAACACCACATATTATTTTTAGTAATAACATATTATGAAATAATAAATGATGGTTTGCTTTCGGAATAATAATTTATATAAATACTTAAGTATCAGAAAAAAAATGGATATAAAAATTTATTTTCTGCAATTGCGGTAAGAACTCAAACATATTATGAAATAATAACACCACATGTTCACCTATCCCTGTATAAATTCTGGTCATGTATATAATTTGTCAAGACCCAAAAACCTAAGCCGTTACCGACGCACATGCTTACAATTCTAGCCTGGCAAGTCTATTTTTTTTAGAAACATACTTGAATACAGATCTATAATTTTTACAAAAAAAAAAATCGACAGAGTCTCCTCTATAATTTCAACATCCCAAGCAAAACACCTGCTAATATGTTTATATTTTCATCCAAAAGAAAGGCTCTCCGAGCCATAAGCATTCTATCCAAAATAAAGGCTCTCCGAGCCATAAACATACATACTATCATTAATCAAAGTCTGAAAAACCTAAGCTGGTCGTTCTAAGAGACTATTATTGGAAAAGACCTCCAAGGTCATTCCAGTTACTCAACCTTCTTTAGAAGTCGTGACCAATCCCTCCGATTTGGGGCAAAGAACACCTCGGCATCACCTGCAGTCACGTACCAAAGTACAACACAAGACCACACAGATATATTGCAAAGGTGAGTTACCAATATATGAGTTTAAACACAGCAGTCATATATTTAACATATAAACAGCACCAAAATACCAAAGTAACAACTCATATAAATATAATAATATTCATATCATAAGATTGTTCAGATTTAAGACTTTATTCATAAGTTTTCTGTTAACACTTCAATATCCACTTTCTAACACAATCTCCGGAGATCCTAACTTCCCTTCCTCGAGTATGAAGGCCGCGATATTTCCTATAACACAATTGTTTCGAGTTGGGTGGCCTCTCCATGGGTCCTTTCCCCAATTGTTCTAGGATTTCACGTATTAACTATATAATATTTGGTAGTCTCATATTGAGTACATTCGTGCAGGCTAGCCGATTTCCACGACAAGAGGTTGCAAAGCCCCAAGCATTACGTGGAGTTCGAGCCCAAATGTCCCCAAAGACCCAAAAGCCCAAGAATATGCCTTTGGTCCGTAACTATCAAATTTATCAGTCCGCCCTATGTAAAAACTGTAACTCGATAACAACAGCACATCTGTCAGATCATCTTTTCAGATATTTATTAAACCTTCAATATCAATTGAGTTTTAAACTCTTGTTAAATATTTTTCAAAATCTTTTATCAATGGACACTAGTTCGACGTCTCGGAACTCTAGGTCCTTAACAGGAGGAAGGCTAGTCCGGCTTCACCATAATCAGAATCTAGTCTGAAACCTTAGCACAGAAATCAAGTCCTTTTGTTTCCTTTACACTTTCCAAAGAAAGCCAAAAATCACTTTTCTGTGTTCATATGTTTTCAATAAAATAATTTTCCAAAACATAAGCTATGACGAATGTCAATTCAACAGACGCAGACAACAGGATTCCGATAAAACAAGAGAAGTTAAAGATCGATTTAAACCCGAGGTCAAAAGGTCGGAGTTCAAACGAGCTTCGTCGAGTACCATTCGGAGGCCACCCCGATATGATACCTATACTCCATTGAATGCTACCCGATCTAGAATACTAGATGAGGTCTTCAACATCGAGCTAATGCCGGCACCACAACCAAGTACTATGCCTCCTGAGGCAGATAGATCAAAGCATTCCAAGTACCACAATAACTATGGACATACCACTGAAGAATGATGGATACTCAAAGATCGAATCGGGGCGCTGATTCAAGATGGGCACCTTACTCGGTTTGTATCAAGACCTGCACCTACAGGAAACTTCAGAGGCAGAGGACGAGGCCGAGGGAGTTACTCTCGGAATACTGGAGGGAGAGGCCCAAGCCAACCCAGTAACACCCTCGCACCTCAAGCGACAGAAAACCGAGAATCGAGCAATGGCAGAGCGGAGGAAGCTAATCAGACAAGAGGGGTGATTAATACCATCAGTGGAGGATTTGCTGGAGGAGGAGCCACTAGCTCAGCCAGAAGAAGATATCTACGAGCACTAAAAAATGTCAATCTGGTAACAAAAAAGCCTTCGAAAGCTTCTCCTCCTATTTCATTTACAAATGATGATTTTATTGGACTTGATGTGAATCAAGATGACCCTATGGTCATCACCATTGGGCTGGATAACTTTTCGGTTAAGCGTGTATTAGTTGATCAGGGAAGCTCTGCAGATATCCTATATTTGTCAACATTCCAGAAGCTCGGTATATCAGATTCTGAGATTAAACCACACAAAAACAAGTTGATTGGATTTGCAGGAGAACATGTGGATACCAGGGGATACATAGACTTGCTGACAACATTCGGGGAAGGGAGATTGTCCAAAACAATCTCAGTTAGGTATTTGATAATCAATGCAGTTACTTCATATAACATCCTGATTGGCCAACCTTCTTTGAATGAGTTAGGTGTTATTGTCTCGACGCCCCATTTGGCAATGAAGTTCCCAGCCAACTCGGAAGAAGTGATCACCATCAAATCTAACCAAAAAATGGCCCGACAGTGCTATATTGATAGCTTGCATGTCTATAAGCCACCAGTACCGGATCAGATGAAGTCGACAACTAACATGGGGTCCAAATATGAGCTCGCAGACACCGATGGTTCTGTCAGTTCTGTAGAATTGGATCCCCGAATGGACACACCAGAGCAAAGGCCCCATCCAATTGAGGAAGCAGAGAAGTTTCAATTAGGAAAAAAGCCGGACCAATGCACAAAGATTGTTGTGAACTTCGACCCCGAGGTAAGAATAGCAATTGAGAATGTTTTGATTGTGAATGTTGATTTATTTGCATAGGAACCCTCAGATATGCCAGGAATAGATCCAAATTTCCTATATCACAAGCTAGCCATTTGTCCCGAAGCTAAGCCAGTAGCACAAAGAAAGCACAGGTTGGACGAAGAACGAAGAAAAGTTGTTGAACCGGAGACTTCCAAGGTGCTAAAAGCTAATTTCATCCGAGAAATTGAATACACCACATGACTGGCTAATGTTGTCCTTGTGAACAAAGTAAATGGTAAGTGGCGAATGTGCATCGACTATACAGGTCTAAACAAAGCATGTCCAAAGGATTCGTATCCTCTGCCAAGCATAGATCGGCTCGTAGATGGTGCATCTGGTCATCGAATGCTCAACCTCATGGATGCTTACTCGGGGTATAATCAAATCAAAATGTACTCACCCGACGAGGACAAGACGACGTTCATCACCGAAGGAAGTAATTACTGTCACCAGGTCATGCCTTTTAGCCTCAAAAACGCTGGAGCAACCTATCAGTGTTTAACGGATAAAGTTTTCAAAGAACAGATCGGCAGGAACATGGAGGTGTATGTTGATGACATGATAGTTAAATCATCTGATCCAGCATCTCATGCCAAGGACTTGACCGAAGTCTTTGCCCAACTCAGGAAGCATAATATGAGGCTAAAACCTGAAAAATGCACTTTCGGTGTACAAGGGGGAAAATTCTTGGGATTCATGTTGACCCACCGAGGAATAGAGGCCAACCCAGACAAGTGTCGAGCTGTTACAAATATGAGAAGTCATCAGAATGTGAAGGAAGTTTAAAGACTGGCAAGAAGACTCGCATCACTATCTCGGTTCATGCCAAAGTCGGCTGAGAAAGCAAGGCCCTTCTTCAAGTTGCTCAAGAAACCGAAGAAGTTCAATTGGGATGAGGAATGTGAACTTGCTTTTCAAAAGTTAAAAGAATTCTTGTGAGAACACCTAATACTTTCTTGGCCTGAACCAGGTAAAGACATTTATTTGTATATTTCAGTTACTAAAGATGCCATTAGTGCAGTGATTGTACAGGAGGAGGAGAAGCAACAAAGGCTGATTTACTTCATAAGTCGAGTACTCCATGATGCCGAGACACGGTATCATTTTATTGAAAAATTAACCCTGGCATTGGTAACAGCAGCTAGAAGACTCCAGCCATATTTCCAATCTCACCAGATAGTGGTCCGAGCCGATCATCCAATCAGACAAGTACTGAGGAAACCCGAACTAGCAGGTAGAGTGGTGACTTGGTCAGTTGAGCTATCAGAGTTTGGCTTGAAGTATGAACCAAGAGGACCGATGAAAGCTCAGTGTCTAGCAGACTTTGTAGCAGAGCTCTCTCCCAAACCGTTGATAGAGGAAGAATACTGGAACTTGTACGTGGACGGATCGTCCAACACAAAAGGAAGTGAAGGAGGGGTGATCTTAGAAGGTCCAGAGGATCTAGTGATAGAACATTCGTTGAAGTTTGATTTCAAAACATCAAACAATCAGGCCGAGTATGAAGCCCTAATTGCAGGACCGAAGCTGGCAAAAGAAATGGGGGCTAAGCGAATTAGGTGCCGAAGTGATTCCCAATTGGTTACTGGGCATATCTCAGGAGGCTACCAGACCAAGGAACCTCAACTCACCAGGCATCTATGTTTGGTTGAAAGTTTGCTTGAAGGTTTTGATAATTTTGTTATTGAACATATCCCCAGGGAAGAAAACATCAGGTCTGACTTATTGTCAAAATTGGTAAGCACCAAGAAAGTAGGGGTATATAAAACAGTTATTCAAGAGACACTGGCAAAACCAAGTATACTAGTAGGAGAGGTGCTGGTCGTTGAAGTTGATCGAGAATGGATGCAGGTATCCTGTATAGGAGAGGCTTCTTGATTCCAACGATGAAATGTCTAACCAGAAATCAAGTTGAATATGTCATGGCAGAAATACATCAAGGAATATGTGGGATGCACACAGGAGGAAGGTCTATGGCTACTTGGATAATGCGAGTTGGATACTATTGGCCCACACTAAGGAAAGGCTGTGCTGAATGGTCAAAAAGATGCGATGAATGTCAAAGGTACGCAAATCTAAATCATTCTCCCCCAAAAGATTTACATCACATCACCTTGGCCATTTACAATATGGGGCCTAGACATCCTCGGTCCCTTTCCCAGAGCAAAGGGACAGGTAAAATTTCTGTTAGTAGGGATAGACTATTTCACAAAATGGATTGAGGCTGAACCTCTGGCCACAATCACTACACAAAAGGTACAAAAGTTTCTATGGAAAAATATAATATGCAGGCATGGATTACCTCACTCAGTAATAACCGACAATGGCACCCAATTGACAGACCGAGGACTTCAGGAGTTTCTTAACAATCTCAGGATCAAGCATCGCGTTAGCTCGGTTGAGCATCCTCAAACCAATGGGCAGGTAGAAGTAGCAAACAAAGTCATATTAAATGAGCTAAAGAAGCGATTAGGCCGATCTAAAGGCTCATGGGCTGAAGAGATGCCTAGTATCTTATGGGTCAACCATTGCACTCCACAATCCTCTACCAAAGAAACTTCTTTCAGGCTGACATATGGGATAGAAGCCATGATTCCAGTCGAGATAGGTAAGCCATCAATGAGAAGAATGAACTATGATGAACATCAGAATGATGAGAGCTTGAAAGTGGAATTAGACTTGCTGCAAGAAAGAAGAGAGCAGGCTAGAATCAGGCAGGAGGCATGCAAACAAAGGGTAGCTCGGCGTTACAATTCTACGGTCAAGCTGAGGAGTTTTACTGAAGGAGATTTGGTGTTGAGGCTACAAGGCGAAGCCCGTAAAGATCCAGTAGAAGGAAAACTAGCTGCCAATTGGGGAGGTCCATTTCGTATTATAGAACAGCTTGGCAATGGAGCTTATCGACTTAAAGAACTCTCTGGGAAGCCGATTCCAAGGACATGGAATGCTTCTCATCTCAAACTTTACTTTAGTTAGAATTGTATAATGGTGATGTACACTTTTTCCTTCTCGTACTTTTTTTCCCTAAGGAAGGTTTTTAGCCGGGAAGGTTTTAACGAGGCACACCTTCAATTCCCAATAAATGAAATTCAGTATTTATTTTACTTTCTTGATGATTTTTTAGATCGGGTCAACCAGACCTAAAATGACGAGAAGATTGGATCAACCAGATCCAAGAATCTAAGGAAAATGAAAATATTAAGTCAAACAGACCTGATCATATAAACATGAGATCGGTCAGATCCGCAAAGTAGCAAAGAAATTAGATCAACCAGATCTGGATACTTAAAATCTGGATACTTAAAACAGATGAGATCGACCAGATCCAAACATACGTATCACAGCCGATGAAGCTGACCTCGTGATTACAAAATTCCGAAGAATACTTAGAGAAATGTTATTCAAATAATTCGCATTATAACTGATGAGGCACATCTTGGAATATAAATGTCCAAATACTACTTAGAAGAGTATTTTTGGTTATTTACATTGCCTTTGTTAAGGTATACTTCGGAATTACAAATTGTTTATTTAAGATACATATCTAACAAGGCGTATCTCGGAAAGCCGCTAGACAGGATGTTTTCCAAAATCTGTTCAATAATAATAGACGAAATATATATACTAAATCTTCGTGTTTTCGACTATTTAAAATTGGCTAATCCAAATCAAAAGGCAAAAATCGAAAGATACCAACACACTACCGAAGTCACAAATATAAAATTAAAAGAACACCAAGACTTAACGAGAGTCACAACATGGATAAAAGAGTTCGTTACAGTTATCCAAAAGATTAAAGTTTAAAAAGATGATAGATTAAAACATTAAGAGGCAGCTTGGTTGTCCACGCTAGTTTCTGGATCATTGTAGCCCACTCTTTCTTCAACTTCAATCGGCACAAGAAACCCATCCTTTAATTCCATGTTTACATCAGGACCCGAGATATCCACGCCAGGAATAAAATGTTGCATTTGTGAAAGAGCTTTATCAAAACCGGCAATGTGTTACTGGCAAATGGCGATCTTGGCCTCTTCCAGCTCCTTTTCATAGAAAGCTCGTTAAGAAGAAATCTTAAACTCCAGAGCTTTCTTGGAATTTTCAGCATCTAATAGTCTTTTCTTCAACTCCTCCGCCTCAGTAGATAGATTTGTAGCTTTAACTTGCAGTTGATCCTTTTCAGAATAGAATTGATTGCGCTCTGACAATACTATCTCATAATCAGCTTTCATTTTCTCCACCTTAACAAAATTGGCTTGCATTTTGGTTGTCTTCTCCACATTGTTGTCAAATTCATGACTCCAGAAACGAATCATAGCGGCAGACCTAAGCAGGGATTGTTCGGTCGCTTTCATACTCACCTTATGACCATTCCTGCTCATCAGTTGAACATCAGCATTATGAAGAAGGTGGGAATCAATAGTAGCATTGGGATTGTAATCAGCTCCCCATAAGGACACCGGACCAGGCTTCAGATTGTTGTCAAAGGGTTTGTTATGGATGGAAGAAGTGGCTTCATCCGAAAAAGTCATCCCATCAGCAACACAGGTGGTCTTCTTTGGGCTACAACCAATCACCTTGGTATCAGCAATATTAATGAAGTGTTGTTTTTTGGAAGTCTCTTCATCTTGCCCACCAATAGGGGAACTTTGGATACCATTCCTCTTTAGGGAGGTTTGAACCCCAGTAGCTGAGGAGGTGGCACCATCCTTCTTTGACTCAAACTTCATCACAGATTTGTAATCAATCTTTCCCATAAGCACTGTAAGAAAGAAATGGTTACGTTGATGAAAAATTTAAACAAGTAAACAATATGCGGAGAACACTCACAATGAAAGTCTTTCCTCGGGGTAGGAGATGTTAGAAAATAAAGGATATCCCCGCACCTAAGAGGACAATGTAATTGTTCTAGGATATCAACATCAGACTTTTCTTGAATAGAAAGCCTTCGTTACTCGACGACCGTGAAATTGTTGAGACGAGCATTCCAATATAAAGGAACCGAGGACGACCATCATCAGTCAAAAATAAAGGAGTCTGACCCTCAGGAGATTGGACCTTAAAAAACTCAATCTTAAAATGCTTATTCGAAGACTGGTAAAGGCTCATTAAACCTCAGTTTTGAAGACCATTGAGAGAGATCCAACCTATTTTTCTGCCAAATCTTACTTGATAGAAATAAAGGAACTTGCGAACAGTGGGGGTCATTTTTAATCTTTCACGGAGAACTTCGAAAGCTCGCACTGAAGCCCAACTATTCGGATGTAGTTGGGTGGGAGAAACATTCAGATAATTTATGACACCACATTGAAAATCAGAAAAAGGGAGTCTGATGTCTAATTGAGCAAATATGGTCCTATAAAGAAACACAAAATGACTTTCATTTGAACCAGCAACAAGGAACACATGGTCAGTTCCTGAACAAGGGAGACACACGAAATCACCCTCGTTACCAGACCTGGATAAAGTCAAGTTCCTCCTAAGCTTGGTTATTGATTCTAGGGTTTGATAATTAGCAAAATAAAGGGCGACTTCAGGTTTTATCTATTGATAGCCCGGGATGGTTATGTCAGGAAGAGGGGGTTTAGGGTTCTTAGCAACCCTAATTCCTCTCTTTCGTCTCTTGCGAGAAGTAGGAGAGGGGGAGTCATCCCCAGTACTGCTCTCAATGTTAAGCTGGGATGAAGGAAAGGAGGAATTTGAAGGAACACCTCCAGGAACGTCAATGGCGAGAGGTGGAGTAGGATCATTATCAGCCATTATTGAAGAAGAAGCAGGAACATCCATATAAAAAGAGAAAGTGCGAATAAAATACTCACAAAGAAGTATTGAGTGAACAAACGCACACATTGGAAGCAAAAGAAGGAGGTGAAGTTTCGAAAGCAGAAATGACAGAAAACGAGGGACTATCAAAAACCCACCAGCGAAAACAAAGGCTTGAAGGAAGAAGAACAAAGACCAAGGGTTGAAGGAAGAATATAAAGGGGGAGAAGATAAAAAGACACCACTAAGGAAAATGGTTGTGGAATGAGACGGTTCAATACAACTAAGGTAGTGGGAAAGAGAAACGAACCGTTTGGTGTAATTAAAAATGAAGTTTAAATTATCTAAATAAATGGTGCGAATTCACAGGATGTCCAATCAGCATTAATGGCAAAAAATGCTTAGGAAACAAGCAACCGCCTTTAATGCGGCTTGAAGCAACGTGTGTGATGCAGTTAATGGAAACAAGAGTTATTAAAAGATATTCGAATAAGAGTGATTTTCAACACTAGATACAGGCCCCTTAGATGATAAAACAACACAGTTAAAGTCCTTTCACTCAATAGATGAGTTCAGGACTTGGGGGACATGTGTACTACCCAAAATATGTGATCTTGGAAAATATGATCTCGGATAGGCAAAAGTCAAAGTACTCGGTAAATATCGAGACTTTATTAACATGATAAACTCGATTCGAGTATGTCCTCGGTAAACATGGATAAACCCCAACATTACTTAGAGTCTCATAACAAATATCTGGAAAACAATGGATTGGGATTCAGTATTCAAGTAATGGGTTGTATAACTAATTAGTCAAACCACGTCCCTAACTGAATCAGTAAGTTTCGAAATACAAGGGATTTCGATATCCACTCAACCTGGTACACTGGTTACGGGATCGGGGAGATCTCTGTAATCGATCTTATCCGATAACCAATTATAAATAGGGGGCATGGGAGACCGAAGAAGGCAGGTTATTATCAATTTAGAGAGAAGAGTTTCGCATTGAGAACATTTGAGTCAGAATTACAAAGACGAGTGACTTATTTATCTTTGCTATTTCAGGTATTGATGATTCGGGAACTACACCGGCTTTGATTCCTGTATGGGATACATAGGAGCGTAATATGCACATGCATATTTCGTCAAGCCCAACCATGAATAATTCGTATTATATAGTTTGATCCCGACTTAATTCCAAGTGGTCGGATTTCAATCAAACAAAAACTAATGTCATTGATCCTTGCTGCATATATATATATATATATATATATATATATATATATATATATATATATATATATATATATATATATTTTAGAAGAACCTTTTCTATTTTTTAGTTTGGGTATACGAACTTTTTTCTATTTAAGTGATGTGAGAAGTTATATAGAACATATAACAATATAAGGTGGTATCCCTATATTTTAGGTTTAAATAAAACTTTAGCTGTATAGGTTCTAATTTCTACTTATTTAATTAAGTTTAGACAATTTTATAAAATTTTATTCGGTTTATATATATATATTTCATCTGTCTTTGGATTCTCAAATACTAAATTTTAATAAATAAAAATTTAATTTAAATAATTAAAAAAATATATACACGAATATCTTAATGACAGTGAATAAAATTCAAATGAATAAAAGTATATACAATAAACAAATTGGACTAAGGAATGTTTATTTTTTATTTTTTTTGTGAAGAAGAAATTAAACGAAAATCAAAAACAACAACGAAGTCCACATATTGATAATAAGATTCGAACTCACGATCTTATGAGTTATAAATCGTATTATTATCAATTGAACGAACCTTCGTTGGTTGAGCCGTAAATCAAATTTAGTTAAAAGGATATTCAAACCATGTTATTGAGTACCCAAAAAAAAATTTATTGTGATTGATGTCTGTTAATTATGTCAGAAACGATGATCTTGATATTTGGCTTAAAAAATCTATCAAATTGCATATCTGATTTATTGATCTCAGATTTAATTATTAATATCTGATTTAGTCTTTGACATGAAAATAAAATAAAAAAGTAAAGAGCAACAATCGTATTTAATTCTTGATTTTATTCTTGAAAGACAATATCTTTTGAGATCATGATGTATAATCCATAGAATAGGTGCCAAATAGTTGCTTTTGAAAAATAACTGATTTGAAGTCCTTCATTTATTTACATTGTTTTTATTTGAAGTTGTCGAGGGTGATTGAGGTTGATACTTTGATATGGGGAATATATATAATTCAGCAACAATTTATATAAGATTGTTGTGTTGTTGTTTGGCCGCCGACCAATCATATAACTTCACCGTCCAAGGCTGCTAAGTCTTCCACGTGTGTGCGAAGATGACGTCATGGTGGCTGTTGATGATGTAAGGCTCAGCCGTTGAAGCAACCTAGGGCGGTGGTAACGACCACCACATAGAAAAAATAGAGATTTCAATTTGAAAACGACGGGAGACAGCACGTGATGTTGCCGTTTTCAGAGAGTTGCGGTTCCATTCATTGGGCGACGCGTGATGATGGAACAACAGAACAGTTGTGTTGTGGGTAGAAGAGAACTTGCCAACTTGGGAAGGTGGTGTTGAATGGTGGAAAAGTATGACACGTAGAGCTAATCATTTGTAATACACACCAAGACCCACTCCTTGTTTGGTCTTGTCTCGACTCTTGATCAACTTTGGAGGAGATTGATGTCAGTTCTTGGATAAAAGTGTCTAGTATTATGAATTTTTTTTTATCAAACTAAATTTTTTTAGAAATTATTTACCAATTTAGGGTTATTCTGAAACTATTTATTAATAGGGGTTCTTTTGGATATCAGGCAGACTGGCGCCTATCACTTTTTTTAAAATAAAAAAAAAGATAAAAGGGAGGCGCCACTGCAGATGACACCTTCAAAGGCGCCAGATGCAGTGGCGCCTCTCCCAGCAGTGCGTCACGTGGCACTGCAGGGGCGCCCCCAACCCCAACCAAAAATTGGATGCCTGCAATTTTAAAGGAACAATGCTACAATTTTAAAGAAACAACGCTACAAAAAAATTATACTATAAGTATAGGGAGTAACGATGACATTAATGATAAAGTATCTATTTAAAACAACAAGAAGCAATAAAAAAATCCCGTAATAATGAGTAACAAATAATATCATATAAGGCATAAAAAAATAATAGCAATAACAATTTACACCAATAAATATTCATCAATTATTACAGTAGTAAAAAACTTTTACCTTATAAGAATTAAAATAAAGTCACCAGCAATTTTAAAAGAACAACACGACAAAAAAAATTATACTATAAGCATAGGGAGTAACGATGACATTAATTATAAAGTATCTATTTAAAACAACAAGAGGCAACAAAAAAATCTCGTAATAATGAGTAGCAAATAATATCACAGAAGCCATAAAAAAATAATAGCAATAACAATTTACACCAATAAATATTCATCAATTATTACAGTAGTAAAAAAAAGTTTACCTTATAAGAATTAAAAGAAAGTCACCTGCAATTTTAAAGGAACAACGCAACAAAAAAAATTATACTATAAATATAGGGAGTAACGATGACATTAATGATAAAATATCTATTTAAAACAACAAGAGACAATAAAAAAATTATCCTAATAACAAATAACAAATAATATCATAAGTAATAAATAATATTTACTCTAACAATACTATTGAAACTAATTTTCATATAACAACAGGAAACATCATGGCAAATGGTGCAAGATATTGTTCCTTCATCACTAGTCACCCAGTCAGGACCCTCTATAGTTATTTTGGAACTGTACAAGATATTGTTCCTCTATTGAATTTGTTGTTTTTTTGTTCTAAAGTAATTTCAATGTATTTTTTTTTTCTATACCCCAACTAATTTAATTTGAGCCGATGGACCAAAGTAAGAGGTAAAACTAACTCCTCTAATGTCTAGTTTTTTATTTACAAAACACGAACCTTAAAAGCTTCTTTAAGGAGAATTAAGCATACTTGAACCAACTTGAATGTGTTTTATCATGAGATAAAGTTACCTTTTAAACCTGTAGTTCGGTAAACAAAAAATTAATGGTTGAATCATATACATATGTTGAAGACTTGTCCCTTTTTACTTACTCATCTTAATTCGAAGTTAATAAATTATGAAAAATTTAGGTTTTAAAAAAATAGGGTTAATATAGTTTTAGAGTGTCCCAACCTAATTCACTATTCTATCATTTATACATAAGGTTTTTTACGTAAATCAATAATTTTTTGCGTAGTGTGATAAAATATATATATATATATATAGGATAATGGTTCCTTGGAAAATATTATGACCAAAAAATCTAATCTTAATTTGAAAAAGATCGATTTTGGTTTTAGACACGGCTAAACCATTTCTTTTGATCACACTTATAAAGATTTTCACATGTTTGAAGTGTTGATCAATGGATTGAGAAAAGACTAAGACATCATCAAGGTAGATGATTGTAAAGTCTGTATAGGGATTGAAGATCCCATTCATAATTATTTGGAATTCTGAAGGAGCATTTTTGAGACCAAGGGGCATAGCATTCCATTCGTAATGCCCAAAGGGAACAGTGAACGCTGTTTTGTAACGGTCACTTTCTTTGACTTCTATCTGGTAATAACCAGATTTCATGTCAAATTTTGAAAATATTTTTGCCGTACTCAGGCGGTTAAGCAAATCCCTTTTGTTAGGTATTGGATATCTGATCCACCTAAGAGCTTAGTTCAAAGGTTTATAATTGATGACTAAGTGAGGTGTACCACGCTCAATCTCAGCCTGCTTATTGACATGAAAACCAGAACAATTCCAAGGAGATTTACTCTCCCTGATTAAACCTTTGCTTAAGAAATCGTCAATTTCCTTTTGGCAATACTTAAGGAGTTCATGATTCATTTGGATTGGTCTAGATTTGGTTGGAATTTGCCTCTCATTGAAATCTTGTTCATAAGGCAAATCCACAAAGTACTTCTTTCTATTCCAAAATGCTGTGGGCAAATCAGAACAGATAGACTTTTGGATTTCATCGAAAAGGATCTTGACCTTCTCTTTGATTTTTGGTTGCTGCAATTGCAACTCTATGTTCTTAAAAGAAATTTCTTCTTTCAAGAAATTGATTTGGTTGATTTTGCAATCGAGAAGATTTAAATATCGAATAATAGGTTTTCTGATGAATGGGAAGACTATGTCTTTACCCAGATGCTGAGTTTTAATTCCATTGTGGGAAATGGAAAGAGGGAAAAGAGACATGATGAACGGAGATCCAAGGATCACTTCATTTTTCAAGTCTCTGACTAATAGAAAAAGGGTTTCAACCTGGAAACCTTGGTTTTCTATAATGGCTTTGGGCAGCTTATAATTGATTCTAAGTTTAGAACCATTAGCTGCTCTTAACTTTTTCGAAGTCTTCTCGAAGTATTTTGTAAGGATTAATCCTTCTTGGATGCAATTGGAATCAGCTCCTGTATCAAAGAGTGCTGTAGAATCAAGAACAAATTCTCCGATAATAATTTTGATCTTGATATGAAACTTTTGAATCTTTAATTGATTCACTAGATTCAGGAATGATGCATCCTCATCTTCCTGATTTTTAGTAGGCTTGTCATGCTCATCTTTCTTGATGGCGCTTGATTTTGGTTTGTCTTCACTACCAGAATCATCTGATTGAGCTTCTGCCATTTGAGACAAAATTAACTTATGAACAGCTTGTTCTTGTTTGATCTCTTTGATTTCTTGTTTCAAATTCTTAATCTCTTGCTGGAGATCATGAATCGTAACGGGCTTTTTCGTTTGAGTGGCTTCCAGCCGTTTCAGAATTTGTTTAAAGTCAAAATGATCTTTGACTATGACTTTGCCTTTTCCCTTGGAATCCTTTTCCTTAGAGGACTCCATGGAAGATTTGAGCTTGTCCAGATACTTTCTCCTTTCATCTGGATCAGTTATTGAATCAATGACTTCAAAAAGGAGATCTTGTTCCTTAGTTAAGACATTAATTTCAGGAGATGAATCGGAGCTAAGGTTTCCAACATCATCTTCTTGAACATGATTGATATCTTCAGCAAAATCACCATCTGATTCTTCTTCTGAAGTATCTGATTGAACAAAAAGATTGTTCAGTTGTTCCTCAAATGAAGGTTCGAGATTCAACTCTTTAATTCTCTTTTTTAGCCTACAGTATTTACTGATGTGGCCAGGTTTGCCGCAGTTATAGCAAGTAACCGCTTTTTTGGGAAACCTATCACCAGAAGTTGGTTCAGGTTTGAATTCTGGTTTGGGTTTGCCAAACTTTTTGTTTTTCTTTTACTTAGTATACTTGGTATACTTAGCCTTTTGGGTTTTGCCTTCATATTTCTTTGAAGACATGGTTTTATCCTTTGGACAAGGAGGTATACCAAATTGTTCACAAAAAGACCCTAAATCCTTCTTGGCGGCCTTTTCTTTTTTGAACTGATCTCTGACTTTGTCTTCCTTACAAAGTCTTGCCCCTATTTTTTGGGTTCCTGCAATGAGTTGTCCATAACTCATTTGCTCATATGGAATATTTCCATCTGGAGATTGGGCTATAAGCTCATCCTTAACAAGATCACCTAAAGATATTGGGAGACCTGCAATGAACTTTTCTTTCCAGAATCTATTCTGGCAATCTTCTCTAGTGTAAACCCTAGTTAGGAAGGTATCCTTATACCACCTAAAACTAGCTAAAGATCTACACTTAAGATTGGATAGTAATTCTGCAGACCTATCCTTCCAAGTGGAGGTATTTCCCATGAAATGTCCGCATATTGAGAAGATTAAGGTGTTGACCACATCAGGGATGGTTGCACCTTCATTATCATAGATTGGATTCCCTTCTGCATCAGTCTTGATAGCAGAAAACATTTGTTCTTTCTGTGTTTCAGAGAAAGAATAGTCCCACCAACCTTTAAGTTGGCCTGTAAAACCTGCAGATAAGATATTACAGATGGCTTCTTCAGAACAATCATTTGTGGTTTGATAAGCAGTGGCCATCATTGTCATATGATGCATTGTTTGGAGCATTTGGTACTCTGTTTGGCCATCTATGTTCCATTCATAGATGTTGTTGGCATTAAAACTCCTAAGATTTGGAGTCTTTTCTTCAAAGAGCATATCCGGAGGAGTTGCCCTTGGATAATAAAGTTTTGATGGTTGCCTCCAAGATTGAGTAAGAACTGGATTGATATTTATTGGAGGTTTATCTGGAGGATTTGGTTTGGAAGTACTAGCTACAGATTCTGTTTCTGAGCCGTCTTCATTGATGACATTGATAGTCGGACCTTTGTCTCTTAAAGGTCTTCCTTCTTGGATATCCGATGGAGAATCTGGAACAACTAATTGTTTCAGTTTTTCTTCAATTTTCTCCATGAACTCTTGTTTTTCCTTTTTGATATTGGGTTGAAGAAGAAGCAAACTTTCTTTGATCTTCTTATTCATCTTAAAAGGTTTGAACAAGGGTTTTTCTAAGGGAATATCTTTCTTAATTCCCGAAGTAGATGCCTGGGAAGTTGCATCTTTTTTGATCAAGTGTTCTCCTAACACTTGAAGGTACTTATTGGTATAATTGGATTGCTCCATTAACTTGCTGATGTCCATAGCTGAGATCGCTTCATCAGGATTCTTGTTTTTGAATGGAGCAGCTATGATAGGTTTTTTGGTGAAAGGATCATTGATACTAGGGAGTTGGAATGAGCTATTTGGTGGTAACTCAGTTTTGACCAACTCACCATTTTTTAAATGCCATACTGTAATGACATTTGTGCTTTTATCAACATCTATCCTTGTCTTCCAAGGATAATTAATTGAATATTTGACTGAGTAAGCATGAAACCAGTCAAAAAATAAAACCTTTTTCTTAACATTGTTAAGAAATTGATAATATTCTTCCTGAATATTTTTTCTTTTTGTTCCCTTATACTCTTGCAAGAACCACTCTCTTTGAGGTTTTCATTCCTCAGAGTAAAAATCCTTGCGAAGGGATTCCTTATCTATAATGAACTTACAAATCATTATAAGATTCATGAAGAGAGGAAAAGGTTGGAGACTGAATTGATCGTTGATCATCTTCTGTCTGATAAATTGGTCTAGGGATACTAGATGATGTATCTAATCCCTGAAGATTAATGGAGGTCATCTGGGATGCCGTTGAAAAGGATTGTCTCGAAGGGATAGATATGAAATTTTCAGATCTAAGACTTGAAGATCTAGCAGAACTAAAAGAATTGCTTCTTTGGAAAACTAGTTCAACTCGTCCTGTTGGAGTTTGAACTATGTTGTTGAAGTCTGTTGTTTCTCTTGGTAAAGCTGGGACAGCCTTATCCAAAATCCATCTTTCTGGTAGGACTACGTCCTTCCATAAGATTGTCTTTGGGACAATCACGTTCGCTTTAGTAACATCAGTAAGAAACAGGGTTGTCTCTCCCGATGTTCTATCTTTGAGAACTTTAGAATTACAGGAATTCATAACCTTGTATTGAATCCTGTAAAGCAAAGCTCCTGGGATAGATCCAGGCTTCATGTCTAAGCCACAGATCTTAAGATTTAGAAACAAGGAGTCCAAGATGTTTTGATCCTGTAAACTCAGAGTTCTATTTGGATAGCAATTGAAATAAATTGGACCATGGCTTAGGCTTGTTTCTACTGTGCCTAAGAGAGAGTATTGAAACTTATTGTGCCTAATATCCCTTAAGTACATCAAGATTGAAGCATTTAATCATTTACGGATTAAAGGTTTTACAGCTACTTGAACACACCCGATGTGTAAGTATCTGTACTTTTTCTTGTGACCTTTTATTGTATCCATTGAGAGAAGATGAAATTCCTCACTCTCTGGACTGATTGGAATATTTTTTTCTTCCGTTTTGATAACATAATCAGAAGTAGTGAAGAATCTTCCTTCTGACTTGTATAACTCTTTTGTGGGTATTCTGGGAATTACCCAATTATCAATACCTTGATTGATATTTTCAAAGCAGATTTCCTCATGGAAAATACCGCTTGGATTGATAGGAATATCAGATTCCTGAAGAGATGAAGAAGAGGGTTGGGAAGAACGGAAAGAAAGCTTGGAAAGGGAGCGAGATAACATATTTTTCAAAATTCTGATATCATTGCCTTCCTTTGGTTCCATAGCAATTGTAAGTAGTAATCTAAGATATACCCTGCTGAATATTTTTGATAATATTCTTAAAATTAAATTCTTTACAAGAATTTTACAAAATTCATCAGATCTTATTATTCTTAACCATAGCTGTACCACACCTTTGTGTAATAAGGATTTACATTAATTAACCAAAAGCTACCTCAAAGTAGACTTACTGCTACTCGATATTCATACTTTGATTTATCTTGCTTCAAGCATCGACAAATTAGACTTACTGCCTCATTATCCTTCGAGGTCTTACTGCTACAACTTTAACAATATAAACCATAGCATAAACACGGAGGTCCTTACCAGTTAAAAGGTACCCAATCTAGTTAAGCATAATAATTTCTTCTGAAAAAAAAAACTCTTTTTTTTTATTATTCAGCAAGGTATGAATCTTAGATTCATACTACAGTTCCTACTTCCCCATCTGACTCTGATACCAGATCGATGTCGGGTAAAATATATATATAGTAAGATATATATATACTTCCCCATCTGGCTCTAATATCAATATATATATATATATATATTGATATTATATATTTTAAAATATATATAGTAAAATATATCTTAGTTTTAAGTTTTCTATATTCTTACATGTATATGATATGCAGTTAAATGGATCATTATTCAATTTTTTAATTATATTAATTCAACCTTGCTTTCCAATAAAAAAAAATACCTTTTTTATTTTATTAACTATTACCCCAAGACAATGATTAACAAAACTATATTTTAAAAAATAACAAGTATAGTTAAAGATAATGATATATAATTAATATAATACATGTTAATTTGTGTGCAATTCTTAAATCAATATGCATTATAATAATCAAGACTATATCAGATCATAAATCATCAACTCTTTAATTAATATTTGTCACATTGGCATCCTGCAAATCTATGTATAACAGGGTGCAGCGACTAATCAGTTCATGGGCCCATGCAACTCCCAGACCTGGTCATGCCCCTCAATTTTCTTTTATTCTTTTCAAGGATTGGTTTACCTTCAACTATATTTTTTTTTCTACCATAATACAATAAATTTAAAATTAAATAATATTTTAATTAAAAATTATTTAAGATAGGCAATACCGCTTCCTAATTCCTGTCCTATAAGCCCGGAATCCTCATTGTTACGGGATTTTTTTATTGCCTCTTGTTATTTTAAATAGATACTTTATAGATAGTATAAATTTTTTTGTCGCGTTATTCCTTTAAAATTGCAGGTGGCTTTCTTTTAATTCTTATAAGGTAAATTTTTTTTTTACTACTGTAATAATTGATGAATATTTATTAGTGTAAATTGTTATTGCTATTATTTTTTTATGCCTCCTGTGATATTATTTGCTACTCATTATTACGGGATTTTTTTATTGCCTCTTGTTGCTTTAAATAGATACTTTATCATTAATGTCATCGTTACTCCCTATACTTATAGTATAATTTTTTTTGTAGCGTTGTTCCTTTAAAATCGCATGCACCCAATTTTTGGTTGGGGCTGGGGGGCGCCCCTTGTAGTGCCATGTGGCGCATTGCAGGGAGAGGCGGCACTGCGCCTGGCGCCTTTGAAGGCGCCATCTACAGTGGCGCCTCCCTTTTGAAAAAAAATAAAATATGCCATGTGTCCAAAAGGACCCCCATTGGTAAATAGTTTCAGAATAACCCTAAACTGGTAAATAGTTTCTAAAAGGAACCCAGTTTGGTCAAAAAGCCGTAGTACGATATCTGCAAAGACAGTTCCTTGATCCACAAGTAGAATTGGGCATCTAGATAGGTCCGGTACGTTTAAATTCGGTCCGTATAGAAACAAATCAGATCTAAAAATTCGTATGATAAATGGATTCTGAAAAATAGAGTCCGCGTTCGGTCCGTATAGTCCGTGGGTCTGCGAACTCAGCACCATTTATTTTGTATCAAACATCAAAAACAAATAATGACTTGTATAGAAACAAATAAAGGATAACCGCCTTCCCATATAATTCAGTTAGTTAGCACTCACTAGATATTATAAATGCTTAAGACACTATGGATTTAAATGTCAATTTCCAAAATGAAAACCATGTAAAACCAAAACTATAAATTTCATACAACCCAACTGAACAATCAAAAAGTCTCACAATTAAGCAACTACAAATTAATGGAAATAAGACGAAAAACCAGAAGCAGCAAAAACAAATGTCCGAAAAGCCTTTCCCCAACCACAAAATTAATAAAATTTCTGTTTAATTAAAAGCGTATAGTCCGCGGACCGAATCCGTGAAACCCGCAGGTTAAACTGACCGGACCCAAAAGGTCCGTATTTAAATGGACTCGTATTTTACCTAGTCCAAGTCTACGAGGACTGCTTGTTAAACCGACTGTCCGCATACCTGGGCCCATATATCCAGCTCTAGTCACAAGACAATTTTTTATCCCGTACATCGTTTGATATATAATGGACATCAGAAGTAAAATAATATTAATTTTGCAATAATACCCTTTGTAATACCCTTTGTAACGTTAACGTTTAAAAAAAACTGAATAAAAAAAATTAAATAAAGTTAATGTGGGGTGGGGAGACCCGAGGGGAGAGAGAGATGCAAGGATAATTTTGTCTTTTTTTTGTAGTCTGTCTATGGGACAAAAAATTGTCACATGGTTTGGTGGGGGGTAAAATTTTGGGTTTTTGTCATGTCCCTCACTCTCTTTTTTGTTCTGTCTCCTGACCACTTTTCAAATCAAACAGGGGATAAAAAATTTTGTGCTGTCCAGTCCCTTGAATTTTTGCAAATCAAACGCTTTCATAGGAACGATGTATCATAATGTATTTCGGTTTTTGAATCGATGTTAAAACAGAGGATGTTGAATGTGAGCAATTTCAACTGTGGTTCTGAGCTAGAACTTATGTTGAAAGTGTTCTTTCAACAGTTTTTTTTTTTAAAGAACAACACTTTCAACATCGATTCTGATTTGGAACCGATGTTGAAAGTGTAACGACTTGAACACAGTGATATCCACGAGATAAAGTATGCACTCAGAAAATGAAAGGAAATGCATAAGATCGAACTTTCATAAAGTATATAACATATGAGAATTAAGGAGTAATTATTTACTAAATAAAAAAAAAGTTTTTTTCCAAACTATCCAACTTAGATAATTTAAGATTCAATACAATAAATGATACCTTTAAAAAATACACATATTCTCACTAATATTAAATCTCAAACAAGAAATTAACACCTGCTATCCATATTTCATGATGACAGATATTATCTTTCACCCAATTAGAAACCATGTGCCTTGTGCATTGGAAAGTAAATTTCAAATCTACAACGTTCAAAGTATTCAAAATTAAAATGCAATACTACATTAGCATGCTTTCAAAATTATAATAGATATGCTTCAGTAACAATATAAAATAAAAATAAAAAATACTATAGGGTTTGCTAAGCTGGGACACTTTCTTTCATTCTTGAAAAAACTATCAAATTGATAACTAATACACGTTGTCTTATTTTTGTGTACAGATCATATTTTTTAATAATAATATTTTATCACATAAGGTAAAATATATATAATTTAAAAAATTAAAATATGTGATAAAATATTATTAATGAGAATAAAATTTGATATATTAAAAGAAGAATACCGATAAGTATTCTCACTTGTTTTTTTAGTTCCTCAATAAGTATTTTAAAGATACTCGTTAACATGATTCATATCAAAATATCGGACAATAAATTTTTATTCGAAAAGATAATAACGAAGAGGATGGAACACGTGTATATGATCTCTCATTGTGAGTATAGTTGAGCAAGTTGTTAACCTGTTTCCAGTATTCACTAGTCAAGGGTTGGCGCCATTTAATATGCACCTATGATGGGCATTTGGATCAAAATATATTCATTTTAAAAATTATTTATTAATTTAGGATTATTTTAAAATTATTTATTAATGAAGTTTTTTTTGGATATGTGACATATTTTTTTTTTCTTCTAACGAGTCAAAGACGTCAGTCAGACCGGCACCTTATGACGCCTACTATTATTAAAAAAAAAGACAAAAGCTGTCTGCAGCGCCACGTGGCGTAATGCAGGAGAGGCGCTATTGCTGATGGCGCCTTCGAAGGCGCCAGACACAGTGGCGCTGCAGGGGCGTCTCCCTCTCCAAATAATAACAAGTAGCAAATAATATCACAAGAGGCATAAAAAATAATAGTAATAACAATTTACACCAATAAATATTTATCAATTATTACAGTAATAAAAAAAATTTACCTTATAAGAATTAAAAAAAGTTACCAGCAATTTTAAAGGAACTATGCTACAAAAAAATTATACTATAAGTATATGGAGTAACAAGGGTGTCAAATAATTTATTGGTGTAAATTGTTATTGCTATTATTTTTTTATGCCTATTGTAATATTATTTACTACTTGTTATTAGATTTTTTTTATTGTTACTTGTTATTTTAAATAGATACATTATCATTAATATCATCGTTACTCATTAATGTCATCAAAAGGACCCATTAATAAATAGTTTCAGAATAATCCTAAATTGATAAATAATTTCCTAAAGAAACTTTTTGTCATAAAGGTGAACGGGGTCTAGCGCTGCTCTAAGAAGTTAAAGCCAGGTCATATGTAAGGGCGAAGTTAAAATATTTTAATTGATATATTAAATATAATATTATTTTATCTATAAATATCGGTTTCACTATATTTTTCTTCTAAAAAATGATAGTTATATCATTGCATCACATGCCGCCACTATTGAATATGATGAATTTGAAAGGGACAATTGTGATTGAGTACCACCTTATAATATCTGAGTTAATGAGTTTGCAATCCAACACACCTAAAACATGAACATTGCTTTTAAAGTAATTGCAAGGGGAGCCCTCCAAATTACACCACTGTAAAAGCAATAAACCATTATTGAAATCTCTAAATTAGAATGTACATTTCGTTCAACCATGTATCATAGCAAGGGATGTCATTGATGAATCTTCATCTGATAAGAAGTTGGGGTTAGATATATTTTGTTGGGGTTAGAATCTCATATTTGCACGGTCTCGGAATTCGTGAAATGTATAATCTCATACGTGCACAATCTTATGATCACTCACATTTCGATGTGAAATTGGGTTGTTCATATGTTACTCACAAAAAAATCTATTAAAAGTCACACCTTATTCGTACTTCATTTTTTACACCAAAAATTATTCTTTGTTCCCTTCAATCCCAGGTGTTACATTCATGTAATATCATAATTATAAAGTTAAGATTTATGGTTTAAGATATGTTGAAATTATATAGATGTGATGGAATCATAGGATTTTCGTAAACTTAAAGTTATAAAGAAGTGATGAAAAGTCAAAACAGCCACCAAATCTCATGTTGATTTTTTTTTTCAAATTTACTTCTTTCCCTCCGTCCCTCTAATACTTGCATGGGTCCTCTTAATAATAAGGAGTTATTTGAAATATGAAAAAGTTAGAGGCAAAAACAGAAAAATACAAAAGAACCAAATTGTAAATTACGAAAACGGGTTATACCAAGATGAGTCGACGGAGCATATGTGCAATAATAACCAAAATATGAACACAAAAAATGCGCCTTCAAGAGTTACGTTGTGCTATATGAAACGTTGCGCTTAATGGTAAAAATTTCATACCTACCTTTAATTATTCTATAAATAAATTTTAGTGAAGTCATTTTCTGGAAGGAATAAAGCTTGAATAGGAATAGGGACATTGCAGCACAAGCACAAGTGGGTGAAGTGAGTATGGTATCTGGTCCTTTCATCCGACATAATTTAACAGTGAACAGCTACTACTGCAAACTGTGGCCTTTTAAGCTCATTTAAGGGCCCGGCCCATTGGACTAACACATCCATTCCCTGGCCCGGTTTTCGTAAAGGAAAATATTAGCTAGAATCAATTTGTCTAGTTTTTGCAAGAATAAACTGAGACTGTTATTGACCGGGATGGATTAATAATCTCTATTATTTTGACTTGTCCAACCTCCATCGTTGAATTTTAGCAAATCTCAGCTGAGCTTTGTAAAAAATTTGTTGTTGTTCTTGTGGAATAAATTCTGCTGTCCCTAAAACATGGTGTCTCAGTGTCCCCTATTAATCAAATATCTGGAGATGTATATAGATGTTAATGAGTTATAATTTTATTTTATTAAATGATGAATTATTATTGGCGGGGATAGGAAATATGACATGAAAGTGGGTCATAAGATCTCCATCCGTCCTTGTGAAAATAAAGATGGAAGAAAGAGCCTTTTATTGAACATTTTCTAAATGTTATCTTGTTTCGTGACTGATAAATGCTTTTAATTTGCTATGATGTATATTATATATTTTCTTTGCTAAAAGGCCAATGATCCGACCCTAATGGCTAATGCATAGTGTTTATGTTTCTGGTGGGGCCTACCTCCATTGTAGATTCCTCACATCCGACGGCTTCAAATTACTGCCACTCCTATCAAAAGTTATGCAAAATAACATTATTTGTAAAGTAGCAAGGAGTTTGAGGCCACTTCTACCGTGGGAGGCTTTAATAGGTCTTCCACGATGTACCACATTTGATAACTATTGGATCATATAATCTTAAGGATTCTATCGTACACTTTACCATGCTAGTTTTTTTTTTCTTTCCATTTTCTTCTGACATCCTCTCTCTCACTCTCACCTATCGTCACCCAACCACCATGTTCTCTCCTCAATGCCACGCTGTCTCGGAGCTCTAGTCGTCTTCCCCGCCAAAACCGTAACCATCGGGGTGCTTATATCTTAGCACACCATAGATGACACCAATTCAAAATCATTGAAACTTAAAACAATAACACATTAGAGTTTTGTCATCCTTACAGTCCTTTTCAGTTTGAGGGATTTAGTTTCTGAAGTTGTATGTGGATATCTTTAAAAAAAACCAAAAATCAATGAAGAATACGACAACATCCATCTAATTGGAGCATTTAGAAATAGAAACAAAAGCATCAAATCAATAAAAGGGGTCAATAGCCATTCAAAGAATGCACTTTGGTTGCCATTTAGGCTCTCATTACCCACACAGAGCAAGAATGGAAAATTGCAACTCATCAATAAAGGACGGTGAATATGGCATTCAAATTGAGTAACTTGGAGCAATAGGAGGTGCATGAGGCTGGATGACTCTAGTCTAGGAAAAAGAGGCTTCTGACTTGCACATTGTTTGGCTTCCACCATCCAGTCGCTAACGGGTATAATCAAATCACCCATCGCCCACTTGTCAGATTGCTTTAACTATAACTTAAATATACGCCAAAGTGCATTTGAAAAGCTCGTATTTGGATTTGCATTCGAGTCCACATTGCAATTTTTATTTTTTTGCTTGCCTAGAATAACCCTTTGAGCTAAGCTAAGCACGGGGACCTGATGGATGACCAGGGACCACACTAGGTCTATGACTATGCATTCACCTATTCACTCTTATTTAAATTAAGGAGAATGCCAAGTTAGAAAACTTAGTTTTCATATATTTATTATTTTGAGAAATGATATTTTTAGATTTTTCGTAAAAGATTATTTCTTTTAGATTTTTTGACCAGTATCGTAAGAATACTAGTGTTAACAAGATTCTTAAATCAAAGTGTCCGGCCAAGTTTTGCACTCCTTAAACTTTAGTTTGTTACAAATAGGCATTTCAACTATTTTTTTGGTTTCAATTAGTCTTTAAGAGTCTTATTATCAGTAAATCAATGTTCTACTATTTTTTATTCCAACAAGTCCTTAAACTCCTATTGTTATTAATCATTCTTTATCTCTTAGTTAGATCACTAATGGGAAATAAATATAATTTTTCATTTTGCTTAAATCCAATTTGTTGATTTCATTATTTTACTTTAATATTTAAAAAAAAAAAAAAGAATAACGTCTTGAGGCTTGTACTCTTTTAATCTCCTCTTCTCCCCTTCGATCTTTCTCAATGGAATTTTTTATTGTGATTGGTGGTTGAATATGTGAACATGGATGAAGTTTTTTTGTTTTTGTTTTGGTAGCCTGAGGAAAATTCAAGAATGTAGGTGTGTTTGGATGGGGTATTTGTAGAGGGTGAAGTATTTTAAGAAGATAATTAAAATACTTCACTCTAAAATACTTTGTTTGAATATTAAATATGAAGGATTTTAAAAATAAAGTGATTTTATGGGGTATTTCAAATTCTTTGGAATTTTAAAATACCCCATCCAATTGATGGTGAAAAGTTTTTTTGGATTCTAAGTTCTTGGTTAAGATTGGGGGAGATGACTTCCTTATCACAGAATTATGATTGAGAGAATAAGAAGAGAACAAAAAGAAGAGAATAGAAGCAACGATTAAGAGAAACATCCAAGGAAGAATGAAGGGCGAGAAGCAAAGAATAGAAGGGTGCAAGTCTCGAGTCTTTGTTCTCATTTTTTTTTTAAATACAATCAATAATTTGGATTCAAGTAAAATTAATGGTTGAATTCATTCATTGTCAACGATCTAACTTACCAAAAGGATTTATTTTATTAATAGTAAAAATTTAAGGAATAAATTTAGATAATAAAAAGTTTAAATAAGTTTTTAGTCCTTGAAAAGTGTATATTTTGGTTTTAGTCCCTATAAGTTTTTTTATAAATTTCAAAAGTTTAGGCATAGGTCCCTACTATCAACTTTGCATCGTTATCATACAACAAATGAGACACCCAAACCAACTAGAAATAATCTTCATATGTTGCAGAATCATTCTTTCAGTAGATAATGGTGAAAAGTTAGCGGTAGGGACCTATTCCTAAACTTTTGAAATTATAAAGATCAAAACCTATAAAAAATATTATAGAGACCAAAATCAAAACACATGTACTTTTTAAGAACTAAAACTTATTTAAACCTAAATTATAGGATGCATGCACTTTTCCATATCAGAAATGTTGTTATGACAAAAGGATTGGTACTGTATTTGACTATCTCTTTGTTTTAAGGTTAGGTGGGTGATTATACTATAGTGATGCAAAGAAAGAAAGGTATTGAAGAATGGAGAGCAATTTGTGCAGGTTTTTCAGAAGAAAAAAACTGCATACGTGGGGCCTATGTATAATTGTCATGGAGGTGGAGGTGGAGGGGTCCCATTTCATCAATCAAAGGCCATGATTACATGGAGCTAGAAACTGTCCCCACTAATCTTTCAAAACATTTCAAAGAGTTGCATTACGATTTACATATTTTTCATTTTGCAGCGAATGAGATTTTGGGATCCCCAGAGATGGCGGTATTGGGTAGACAAAACCTAGCATCATGAATTTGTGACACCCTGGGAAGTGGGCATACACATATGAAGACAATTTAGGTGTAATTACATAAGTTGTTGTTTTTCAATAAAAATAATATATATGTTATAACTCATCAATGAGAGAATATAACGTATATAACAGTTTTAAGTTATTGACACATGTATTCTTCTCGTTAAAAAATAGTATCTTATATAATTAAGGAACTGTATCTAAACTTTATCATAGGCATATATATACCTGCGCCATGTGATTCGTGACTAAGGAACTGCTACGCATGTGAATGCTTGTGGGGTTGTACCCACTTCCATCATCGCTTGGGGACTTTGGCCCATAGGAGAACATTCACTAGATCACTACTATACCTAGGTTGGGAAAACAACAAATTCGCAAGAACCATTCCAATTTGTTGTCAGTTTCATTCATGACAACCAATGACGTTACGAAATACATGATTAATTTTATCGCTGAACTAGCAATGCAATTGGCTCAAATTTACCACGACTACTTCTTCCTTTCCTCACATCACTCTCTTAACCGCATATCTACCACTGTTCCACACAAAAGTCATTCAGATATGATGTATATATACAGTCAATGCAAATATTCTCATCGATAGTGAATTCTTTAATCTACGAATCGTATGATATGTACTGCATGTAAATATTGGGTAAAACAAGTAGATTGACCCAATACTGTTAATTATTTTATTTTTCATATTAGTCCTATAAGTTTTTTATTTTTTAAATTAGTCCTACACGTTACGTTTTGTTTCCACGTTAGTTATTTCCGTCAATTTCGACCTTACGGAGTCAGATCAAAAGTCACGTGTCAGACTAAGGTGATAATCACGTCAAATCAAAACTGACGGCGTTAGGTCAAAATTGACGGAAATGATTAACGTGAAAACGGAACTGTAACGTGTATGACCAATTTAAAAAATAAAATACTTATAGGACCAATATGAAAAATAAAATAAATGTATAGAATCAATTTACCTATTTTACCTAAATATTAATTCTTATAAATATTCTCTTGTCTTTATTTTTTTTCGTTAGTGACCTCCATTGATGTGGTTTATCGGAGTTGTTTAACTCTTACTTTTATGGGTTTCACCATTTCATATTATTACTTTTTACTTAATATTATTTTAAATAATTCATTACTTCAATGGTGCGACTCTAAAAACTAAAAAGTTAGAGTGTTTCTATAAGAATAATGACATGTCATTGATGTTCAAACATTGTCATCATGTAAGATCCGATTCATATTTCTTAAACCCATTGGATATGCTCTTAAAACCATGAAAGTTAATTATTCCATGCAAGCCTCCTTTCACCATGTTTGATATATGGAGATAAAATGATACATAGAAACAAAGTTTAAATAGATTCTGTAACAATGAATAATAATTAATATTGTCCAAAAGAAACCTTTCAAATAATTGATTTTTTGGTGTGTTCTTATTTTTGTTATCATTTTTGTATGATCCAAGTGAACCCAAATAAAGTGATCGCTACTGTAATGACATTAAATTAAAGAGTTTAATTTTGATATATTGTTGATGTAAAAATTTGTAGACTATTAGTCAATCATACATCACTTCATATATGATTTTTAAGGTAATTATAAAAAAAATGATATGACAATTAATTATTACATCTATATTGATCGTGTTAAAAATCTTTATATTAACAGTACATTTTAATTAACTAACTATTTTATGCTATTTACCAAAATAAATTATTTTTAGCAACATTCATAACAAAGGATTATAAATGCTCAAAGAAATGCAACGAAATTACTATAATTAATTTCTATAAATAAATACTTGTACAGCTCAATATAACAGAAGATGCCTGCCATGCACACTTATGGTGGGGTGACAAGAATAATCGAATAGGATCTTTGATTACATTATGCCCAATTGCAGAATGGTAGCTTGAGAACCTACATATAGTTGAAAATTTAGGCTTGTTAGTATATTTAGAGGGTAAGTCAATCTCAGGAATGATTTTATCAGATTTCCAAATTGACTGTTGAAAGCACATTGGTTAGATCTTATTGTATAGATAATTACATATGTTGAATAAGGAAGTGCTTTAAAAAAAAAATGATGTGCAGATTTAGCGACCCGCATGAGAGTGGGAAAGACGCTCCCCTTGAATAGCCCTAAAGTCAATTAACATGATCATTCCTACCTAATAGCTATAAAACCTAATACTTAAATTTCTCTTTCATTTCTCCCCTTGGCCAGTTCTTACACACAGATTTAACTCAGACTCAATTAATCATTCAGACTATAAATTTTAAATCAAAATAACCTTTTAATTTTTTCTCACACGTTTGATTAATCAAAATAATATTGAATTCCAATTAATCTAAGTCGAGTTAAAAAGATTTATTAAAGGGTCAAAGTTCTCCCAACACATATTTTTTCTATTCACAAAACTTGAATTTAAAATCTTATAAAAGGAACTACACTTATTGTTAATTAAACCAACTGCATCGGTAAACCTTTTAATTTCAATATATACTTCGAGCATTTTGCTTAATTATTTTAAGAAAAAGATTTTCAACAAAACGAGAAACTAACTAAAAGTCAAAATGGAATGTTAATTTGGCGATGTCTTAAGCGAAGTCGAAATTGGACAAAAAGAAAGAAAAGATGTTACGAGGAGTATGGAGCAATATATATCATAATGATTTGTTTTAGTTGTTTAATTTTAAACATAATAATTTAATGGGACGGCTTGTAGGCAACGAATTAGCTATAGATTTGCATACATATATTCCCATAGCCACTGATCGGTGCTTGGAGTATAATATTCTCACCATAGATATTCACTAATATAATATAGGAGAAAACTTACATACAGTTTCAATAATATAGTTGGTGTTGTTCTTCAATCATAACATATCATATAAAATATTTAATTAATATTATTCATTATTTTTTTAAAAAGAGTACACATATTGCACCAATAGAACTGCACGTAAGTTTTTTTCTATAATATATGTTATATACTATGGTGACATTATGAAACATAAAACTACTTAATTAATTAACTCGCCCATCTTCTCTTTTATTCTTCTCTCTTACTCTATTAAATTGATAAAGTTGGGAAAGGTGATCCATTCATTGATGATATAGCACCGTCCCACACTCACAACAAAAGCTTCTCAAAAAACATTCCCTTTTTTCTACTTCTGCAACGGGTTTCAAGGAAAAAAGAAAAAGCTACCATCATCTCTGTGATCTTCACTCTCTTTCTACTTCAACTAGCTAGCGTGCGTTGCCTTCAACTTCATCCTTTGTTCCTCTTCATCTTCATCTATCCATGGACACAGCTCAGTGGCCACAGGTAATTAATCCATGCTAGCTGCTTCTTCATTTAATTTCATCACTTCATCTTACTTTGCTGCCTTTTGATTCCTTCTAATTAAGCTTTTTTTTTCTTCTTTTTAATAAAAAGTTGAAATTCTAGATAGGCGGTGCCTGGTGCAAGTTTAACCACGTACCCTTTTATTAATTGGATTCATATGTATCAATTTTCTTTAACATATGTGTGTTATTTTCGCTTTATGACTCTTTCATTTGCTTTTGCCGTAAGAAATTAAACAAGCTTCTTTTCTTTTATATATATATATATAGTCAGCATCTGTTTTTGTTTTTTCTTTAAACCATTATTATATTACATAATTTCCCCCTCTTTATCCTGAAAAGTGTAAAGCATGTAATTAACCTATTAATTTTGCTTGCTGTGTTTCTTTTTTGTTTGATCCTGAATATTATGTAGATATATGTGGGGTTTAATTAATTTCCACTTTATCTGCAAGCTTTGATTCCCTTATGCATGATGATATGATAATATGTAATTATTTGATTTGAATTAGGAGATGGTGGTGAAGCCAATAGAAGATATAGTAGTGACAAAGCCTGCAGTAGCTGTAGCAGCAGCATCACTTGAGAGGAAGCCAAGGCCACAGAAAGAACAAGCCCTAAACTGTCCAAGGTGTCATTCAACCAACACCAAGTTCTGCTACTACAACAACTACAGCCTCACACAACCTAGATATTTCTGCAAGACTTGTAGAAGGTATTGGACTGAAGGTGGATCCCTCAGAAACATTCCTGTAGGAGGTGGCTCAAGGAAGAACAAGAGATCTTCTTCAGCTTCTAATTGTTCCTCACTTCCCCCCAATAAGAAGCTTCCAGATCTGCTCACACCTCAAAACCCTAAGATTGATCAAGGCCAGGATCTAAACTTGGCTTTTAGAAATATACCTGATTTGGTTATTCAACAAAATAATAACAGTGTATCTGCTTCAGCTTCTTCTTCTACTACTACTAATAGTACTACTACTGCAGCTTCCAATTCTCACCTTTCAGCATTGGAGCTTCTTACTGGGATCACTTCAGGTTCAAGAGGTTTGAATTCTTTCATGCATGTGCCAGTTCCAGTTCCAGCAGCAGCAGATCCAAATACTATTTACACTACTTGTGGGTATCCTCTGCAAGATTTCAAGCCAACCTTGAATTTCTCTTTAGATGGGATTGGAAGCCTCCAGGGTAGTGTTCAAGAGACAAGTGGGAGGCTTTTGTTTCCATTTGAGGATTTAAAACAGGTTTCTAGCACCAACACTTCAATAATGGATCACAACAATAATAAGGAGCAACATGGGGATTCAACAGGTGGGTATTGGACTGGAATGTTAGGAGGAGGATCATGGTAACATTAAATAAAGTCATAAAAGTTTTCTATTAATTAATATTTTCTTTTCATCTTTTATTTTTTCTTAGTTTTAATGAGTTCCTTCAGATCATTGGGGACTTCATCACTTGTTTGTATTTAATTTCTTCATATAACTAGCTAACAATTGATAGGATCTATCCATATATACATGGGTTTTTCTTATATGTGATCTAGCTCCTCTACTTCTCTTCATGACCAAGGTGCATGGGATCTCTAAATGAAGCTTATTTTAGGCTGGCTTCAGTGTTCAGAAAACAAAAGGATTACATTACATTTGATTATGTGTAGAGAGATAGAGAGATCAAGATTAGCCCCTTTTTTTTGGGTTAACAATTGTAGTCTAGACTAGAAGAGGGGCAGGTATAACTTAAGTGTATTGCCCTCTTTTACATTTCATGTAATTTCTTCTATGGCAAAAGCAGGGCAACCCACTATACATTGTGCTATGATCAATTGGTTTGATTGTCTTTGTCACCCAATTCGAAAAATGTATGATGTACAAGAACATAATATGTATTTATGTAAATTGGTGTATGTTATGGACTTATGGTTGCCACTTGCCAGATTCAAAATCTTTTCCTGGGAACGTGAAGTGTGAATATCTATGTGATGTTTTTCCTTGTTTTATATTCTCTCTCTTTTCTATCTTTCCGTGCTGTGCTGTTAAAATACATTCAGGTTTTGGGGTGTCAGTATCGTCAAGATTCATCTATCCGGCATTAAAGCATGTCATCACGAAGGTATAGGAGAATAAAAGGCAGGTGAGATTTCTGATCTCTTCACGTGACATTGCATTAAAGAAGTACTCAAGATAAATATTGTTGATTAATCTTGTATTGCCTAATGTTATAATGGCAAAGCTGCCTCAACTAAAAGCTCACCTAGTCCTACTGACTTCCATTATAGTTACGGTATAATATGATTTCTGTACACTTTAATTCGAATATCTTATGAAATATTATGGATTTTAAAGAAATGTTAAAGTAATGTTTTACTCCCAATACTTAATACGAATTCTTGATTTGGTCATATATATATATATATATATATATAAAATTATTAAAATGATCCTTATATATATAAAAAATATCTATTTGGGGACCAAACAAATAATATATATAAACCAAACAGATAATTTTTGTACGTATAAAGATTATTTTAATAATTTTTTATATATAATAACTAAATCGAATATCAACAAATATTATTTTAATCTAAAAAAATATCATTTAAATATCTACATATTTAAATAATAAAAGTCTAGTAGTCAAGAGTTTTTGGCATTGGGAGTGTTGAGTGAAGAAGGATTCAGTCATTCTCTCTCCCACATTGCCACCATTAACGCGAACCAATGATCATTGCTTCCGTCCCACCTCTCCCTCCCTTGTCTAACGTAATTGAAGAAGAAAAAAGAGATTGACAATGATCTGACACATGACATACCCTACTATCTTCTTTTTCTTTGTTTGTGAGGGGCCCATAAACATTCCCCTAGGCATGTGTGCCGAATAAGAATAATAATACACTCACTCCCACTAGCTTCATTCATACGCCTAGATTCCAAACCCTTTCCCTTATCTTACAAGTTAACCTTTTTTCTTCTTATTCTGCGCTGTAAACCACTTTTGTAGTGAACAATTACTTAGATGAATTTATTTTCTATACAACAGCGAAAAAGAAGTTTGAAACTATATAAATTATCCAAACTTTTCACTATTCTAGTCCAATCTCAATGACTATCATAGTCTCATAGATGAATTTTAACGTAACATAATAAGTCATATCTGTGCCTCCGCCCATCCATGATTCAACATTCAACAGTTTTCTCCACTCCTTGATTATTATATATAATAAACTTCTTTATTTTTAGTTTTCATTCATTTCAACTTTCATGCTTTTTCTATGACATTTATGCGGTGTGCGGTGGGTGTCATAGACGTGGAACGCATGTCATATTCATATTCTAACGTTGTTTAACGTGTATCACACCAGATTTCTTAGTACCTGTTTGGTTTTACGTCTATACCTCTCAAACGTGGGTTGAGTGTGGTCAAATGTGAATTTGACTTATTTGAAGATGTTTGGCACACAGAGTTCAAAAGCAATTTTGTCATTGGAATTGAGTTTGAGATGAAGCAGCTTCAAGTAGCTTCTACGTCCAATATCCAAAATTGATTGTGGAGATTTTGTCTCTCCACCAATAATTTACCTCATATACCCTTAATTAACTATCTTTACATACCTGTGTTTATGTCTTCTGCTGTCACAACGTCTCCTTCGTAAAGCAAAGCCTATTCCTCCATCGGCCTCCTCCGTAAAGAAAAGCCAAAAACAGCGCCTCATGTATATATATATATAATGGAAAATAAATATAACTAAAGTATATATATATATATATATATATATATATATATATATGAAACCTATTTTAGTAATTACACACCCAAAAGCAATTTTGATCCAAATTATCCAAACAACAAGAATTGGTAAAAATTACTTTTTCCATGAATGTATCCAAACATAAATCACTTCACTTTTAACTCACTTTTGACCAAAATCAATTATACAAAACCAATTCTATTCAAAATCACGTTTGTCAAACGCTCATCCAAACACACCCTTAATGTGAGCTCTAACATGCGTCGTTTTGGCACCAATACCACTTTAAGAGCGTGTTTGGTTTGATGGTTGCCATCCTTGGACGTGCGTCTGCCATGGTCAAACATGGTTCGATCACAAGAGTTTGATGTTTGGCATCCAAGATCGAAAAGTGATTTTTGCCTCAAAATCACGTCTATCCGGAAGCTAGATTTTGTAGCTTTCACGATAGATTTGAAATCGATTTTGCAATTTATGACCTTATAGAAGAGCGACAACATTTTCCAACCCATCATCGAGGAAAGCAAAAAGACTTTCGAACCTAAAGCGGGGGAGCAACGACAACGTATGGCTCAGTCCAAATTGGCATCAGATCTGAAGAAGGCGATACAGGAGAGGAAGGACAAAAAAGACGACAACTTTTGGGACGGTGTGGCTCAAGAGATTTGCCTAGTTTTGCTCACCATCAAAATTTTCTGACTATATCTCACTAACCCTTCAATACAATGTATCTAGCTAAATTAGTAGGTTTAAGAAAAGAAAACGAAAAATTATATCTTGCAAAGTTCAATGATAAAGCGTGGTTGAACTCAGCTCATAAGTTTGAGCAAACGGTAGAAACTTCATTTAAATACTTATATAATTATTTTTAATTTTATAATTTAACATAAATTAAAATAATTAATTTAATAGTACATTATCTTGTTAATATTTATATATAATTGATAATAAAACTCATTTTGGTAATTGTACACTCAAAAGTAATTTTAATTCAAACTATCCAAATAACAAGAATTGATAAAAATCACTTATTCCACAAGGATTTCCAAACATAAATTACTTTACTTTCAACTCACTTTTAACCAAAATCAATTCTACAAAATCAATTCCTTCCAAAATTACGTTTATCAAAAGCTCATCCAAACGCACACTAAGTAATAATAGTATAACTAAACACTACGTACTCTTATTCAATTATCACATGTTATATTTAGCTAAATTACAGTTTTGATTCCTATAATTTTATAAATAAGTTATTTTGGTTTCTGTAGCTTAAAATGTTGAAATCAAGACCTTCAGAGTTCAAAATCGACTAATACCTGCCATCCAATATAGGTTAAAGTAATATTTTGGTCCATATACTTGACACGAATTTTCGATTTGGTTTCTATATATAAAAATTTATTTAAATGATCCTTATACGTATAAAAAGTATCCGTTTAGTCCCTATACATTACCTGTTTGGTGTTAAGAAATTACGCAAAATTTCCCATCATCAAATCTGTGAAAGCGAGATAAATGCGGAATAATGATACACAAATTTGATATCGGAGTTCGGCCAATTATGCATACGTCTCCGGGCTGTTGCAGATATTTTATTGAAAAGGGAAATATATAAAGTATTTACAAATACTCACAACCCACAACCCAATTACACCCAAAATTTTTTCCTCACAGAGATACTCTCTCACAAAAGCTTTTTTTCTCTCCAAGCTTATATTTTTTCTCTCTGCCTTAGAATGCTCACTTGGTTTTGGGATGCCATTTCCTTCAACTGATGGCTTCTATTTATAGAGAATGGAAGCCCTTCCTCTATTTATTGCCATCCAATTTCACGGCCGGCTTCTATCATTTTTTCAACAAAAAAATGCTGCACCTGCAAAGTTTGGCACCGTAACTTTGTTTTCAAAGTTTACTGCAAGTGTATTTATTTTGGAGGTTGAGGCACACAATGTTGACAAACATTTGGTCCTATACGAAGCAAAAAAATTATTAAATCAGTCTTTAACACGATATGCGGTAGGATTACTTTTTGTATGTATAGGGATTATTTTAATAATTTTTTATGTATATGGACCAAATTGAGAATTCATGACAAGTATAGGGACCAAAATATTACCTTAAACCTCCAATATTTAATGAAAGTTGTAGATATGACTAACTCTATGTGAAATGACATTAGGAAAAAAATTTAATTAGTTTCAAAAAAAAAAACAAACAAACGTGCACGCAATTATCTTCACCTTGAATACTAAAGGGAGCGCACATGTTGAGCACGTTTGTATTTTTTTTTTTAAAATATTTTCAATTATTGAAAATCCTACACTAATGCCATATCACAAAGGGCTATCAGGTCAGCAACTCTCGTTAAATATTAGATGACAGATTAATGACATAACCAGATTTGTTCGATTTTGAATTAGAGAAACTTGATTTGAGCAATTGCAATTTGAAACTACAAGGATCAAAATCTCTTATTTATGAAACTATAAGGACTAAAACTATAATTAAGCCTTATATTTATATAAATATCTTACATACCATATATAATTATTACTATTCATTTTCTTTCATTTTTTCTCGCAGATTTTCTAAGATATTAATGGTGTACAAAATATACTAATAAAAAATAAAAAATTAATGGTCTAGAAAACATTTGTGAGGTCTATAAAGTATAGAACTCTCTCTTTAGTCTTTATTTAAGCAAGTATAGTTTGCCTTATTGGCTTATTCCTTCAAGCCACTTTCACTGTTAATTTATGGCCTTGGAGGATTTAATTTTAATCTTTTTACACTGCAACAAACTCTCAAAGATTTTAATCATATCTTAAGCACACCTGAAGTGTGATTATGCATGCCCTCAGTATAACTAAGGAATGATAATGTCAGTAACACCGAGATGGAGACATCTTGGCCACAGTCCAATTAATCATTATAACAATTGAACTTACAAAGTTATGATCTTAAGTAGAGACCGGATGAAGTGGTAACGGAGATCAATGTGCTTTGTTTTGGAATGGAATGCCGAATTCTTTATCAGATGTATTGCACTCTGACTATCGCTATGCAAAATACTCTTCTCATGGATGAATCCCAACTCTGTTAACAATCCTTGAAGTCATATCAATTTTTTACTGGCTTCTGTTACTGCTACATACTCAGCTTCTGTAGTGGACAAGGCAGCAATGGCAGCAATCTTTTGTACCTGCGACATCCAACTAACAGTTGTAGTTCCAACAGTGAATATATAACCAGTGGTGCTTCTTCGGTGATTAACTTCACCTGCAAAGTCTGCGTCTACATGGCCTTGTACTTTTAATTCTCCTTTACCAAAGTACAGACACTTCTTTGTAGTGCCTCGTAGATAGCTCAAAATCCATTTAACTGCTTCCCAATGAGCTCTACCTGAATTTGACATAAACCTGCTAACAACTCCCACTGCATGACCAATGTCTGGCCTCGTAAAGACCATCGCATACATCAAACTTCTAATGGCTGAAGCATATGGAATTTTAGCCATGAATTCTCTTTCTTCGTCTGTTTGAGGGGACTGATCCTTGGATAGGCGAAAATGACTGGCTAAGTGTGTGCTAACTGGCTTGCCGTCGCCCATATTGAATCTTTGCAAAACACGATTGATGTACTCTTCTTGAGATAACTGCAAAATTCCCCTTTGCTTATCTTTCGTGATTTGCATTCCAATGATCTTTATTGCTGGGCCTAAGTCCTTCATGTCAAACTCTTTTGACAACTGCATCTTCAAGCTTCTGACCTCGTCCATATCTGAACCTGCTACTAACATATCATCAACGTAAAGTAGCAAAATGATATAAATAGACTTATATCTCTTGAAGAAGCAACAGTGGTCGGTATTGCGCTTCTGGAAACCTTCCTTGTGCATGAAGCCTTCAAACTTTTTATACCACTGTCTTGGAGCTCGTTTCAGGCCATACAAGCTCTTCTTCAATCTGCACACCATATTCTCCTTACCTTTCTCCGAGAAGCCTTCGGGCTGGTACATGTATATCACCTCATCTAATTCTCCGTGAAGAAACGCAGTCTTCACGTCCAATTGCTCAAGGTAGAGATCTTCACTGGCAACAATACTTAAGATGGACCTGATAGTATTGAGCTTCACAATTGGAGCAAAGATTTCGGTGTAGTCAACTCCTTCCTTTTGTTGAAATCCTTTGACAACTAGTCGGGCTTTGTATCTCTTGGAGCCATCATGCTCCTCTTTCACCCGATACACCCACTTGTTGTGAAGTGCCTTCTTTCCCATGGGTAACTCAGCTAGTTCCCATGTCTCATTGGAGATCAAAGACTTCATCTCGTCTCTCATGGCAAGCTCCCACTTGCTGGCATCTGCAGTCTGATATGCTTCCTCATAGTCTTCAGGCTCCCCTCCATCAGTCAACAACATGTAGTCCATGTATCTCCTGTTTGGCACATGAGGCCGAGAAGATCTTCTCAATACAAGAGCTGGAGTAGGAGGCTCTGGTGTGTCAGACTGCTGCTCACTGCTTTGTTCAGTTGATTCCTCTGGCCGAGGACTCTCAACAATAGGACTTTCTAGGACATCGTCCACCTCTGCATACATTGTCCACTCGGTTCTAAGTCACTGGTGTTTGTGTCATGCCTGTCCTTGTACATCACTCTTCCATTAAAGATCACATCTCTACTGCGGATCATCTTTTTGTTTTCATCATCCTAAAGACAGTAGCCAAATTCATCCTCACCATAACCGATGAAAGTGCACTTCTTTGATTTGGGATCAAGCTTATTTCTACCTTGATCACTGATGTGCACATATGCTACACAACCAGAAACTCTAAGATGTGAGAGTTTTGTCTCTTTTTCGCTCCATACTTCTTCTGGTATTTTGTGCTCCAATGGCACCGATGGACCTCTGTTGATCAAGTAAGCTGCCATATTGACTGCTTACGCCCGTAATGCGCTTGAAACTGGACTACACACGCAAGCTTCTGGCTCTTTCAGTCAATGTTCGGTCATACGCTCAAATACACCATTGTGTTAAGGCATACCTGGCACTGTTCTCTCCATTATTATCCCATGCTCATAGCAAAATTTCTTGAATCCGGTGTCTTCATATTCACCACAATTGTCGGTTCTGAGCTTTTTGATCTTCAACCCTGTCTCATTTTCTACCATGGCTTTCCATATCTTAAAAGCCTCAAATACTTCAAACTTGTGTTTCAGAAAGTATACCAATACCATCCTAAAGCGATCATCGATAGCAGTCACAAAGTATTGTTTCCCACCTACGGATGAGACGGTAGTTGGAACCCAAACATCAGGGTGAACAAGCTCGAGTCTCTCCTTCTTTGGGATTCTTCCACTTGTCTGAAAGCTGACTCGTTTCTGCTTTCCAAGTATACAGTCTTCACACGTGTCAATTTCTATTGATCGAAGACCTGGTAGTTTTCCCTTTGAGTGCATGATCTTCATCCCTTTCTCACTCATATGGCCTAGTCTCTAGTGCCATAGATTGGGATTTTCATTTACTGCAACTGCAATCAAATGACATGCTCTTGCTGTCTTGTAAAGAGTACCACTCTTTTCACCGCAAGCAATCATCATTGCACCCTTTGAAATGTTCCATTGATCGCCGTGGAAGATTGTTGTGTAGCCATCACTGGCCAACTGGCCTATTGAGATTAAGTTATTCGTCAAGTCGAGAATATGTCTGACATTTTTCAATTCCTATACAGACCCGTTCAAATTAATCTTCACTACACCTTTACCCACAATCTCACAAGATTGCTCGTTACCTAGGTAAACTTTACCGAGGTTCCCGGGGACATAATTCTCGAAGAATTATTTCTGTGAAATAGCATGAAAGGATGCTCCAGAGTCTAACACCCAAAACTCTTCCTTGCTCTCCAAAGAGCATATTAATGCATCATCACCTCCTGAGGTGGAAGCAACATTGTGAACACCTAATTTTGTCCGGGTATTTTCCTCTTTAATTGATATTTTGGAAAGAAAAAAAAAGGAAATGCATAAAAATTTTCTAAAAAATTTGGTTATGTTATTGGCCCAATTTATTTTTGTTACAAGTTTTTGTTGAGCCTAACATCCAGCCCAAGTAAAAAAAAAATTAATAAAAACAAAAAGCAAAAACAAATGATTCTCTGAAAGTTAAGTATTCTGTCCATTGTGTTTTGTCCATCCCCACAGTATAGACTCCCATTTTTGGGTAGTTTTCAGAACTTGAGAAGAGTGTTTTGCTTATCAGAGGAAGGAAATACCAAAAATGGAGGTTGACAAGGGACTAAGCATACTTTAACATCTACCACACTGCACAATACCCCATCAATGGTCCCTTTCCTACACAGCTGGCGTGAGACATTTGGTCATTTTTCTTCACTGGTTTTTGTTTAAGTTGGACAGCATGTGAATAAAGGGGGAACACACAGAAAAATCTGAGGGAAGGGGAGAGAGCACAGGAAGAAAAATCTGAAAGGGGGAGCAAAAAAGGAGACAGCAAAAAAAATGACTTCCCTATTTCCTGCCTGCATCATCTCCTTCCTCCCATCCTTCATCTTCCTCAACCAAGCCAACAACAACAAAATATAAAAAAAAATCAGAAAAATCAAGAAACAAAAATACTTTTCTCTTTTCTTTTTCTCTCTTTCTTCCTCCCTGCTTCATTTTTCTCTCCTCTGATTCTTCTTCTTCATTCTGCCCTTCATTCTTTTCTTCCTGCTTCACCACCCAGAACCCATCTCATCTTCACCACCTAGAACCCATCTCATCTTCCTACCCAATACCCATCCCTTCTTCCTCCTTTAACCCTTCTTCCTCCTTCACCGTAAACCCATCTGCAACAAGAAGAGGAAGGGACGGACAGGGAAGCATGCGGCGGTGGAGGACTGGCAACGGTTCCACCGCAAGCTCCACTGTAACACCAAGCCACAGCCGCCACATCCTCCCTCTTCCCCAGATCGGCGCCTCCCCTGTCACGGGAGTTTCAGATCTACTCCTTGCTCACGCGAACCACCGTGCCGCACTGCCCAGAGCCACCTCGCCGCACACCGCGAACCGACGCTTCCCTCCGCCACGTCGCCTGGTTTTCCTCACTGCAACCATCCTTTCCTTATCTGCCTAGGTGTGGCTTGAGACTTGAGAGCAACAGGATCTTGATGAGAAAGGGAGTGAGATTCGCTTGAGTGCACAAGCACAGAGAGAGCAAGACGAAGCAGGTTGTGATAAGGAAAGAAAAGGCTATCTGAGATTTTGGCAGCTTGTGAGGTCCTCTTCATTTCTCATTTCAACATCTTTCTTTCTCTTTCTTCTTTCTACGTATTTTTTTGTTTCTGTGAGGGATGGGGAAAAGGCTTTTGGTGCAGTGTTGGACCTCTTGATTTCCCCACTCTAAATTGTTTCCACTAGGTTATAGGTATTCACTTATCCCATCCATGTACACAAAGTTATCTTTAAAATCAGTAACAGCGTGTTTGATTAAAATTATATATATATTAAACAAAAAAAGAGTTTTCTGATCTCGGGTCATTTAGATATTGGGCCTAATTTTTCTTTTTTTGCTGTCTTTAAAATGCCCTCTTCAAAAATATAATTTCTTGTTAAAGTAAAAAGATTTATTTTAAAAATAGATAAAATATCTTTTTAAATTCACGCAACAATCTACAATGTTGATGTATGATTTTTCATCCTCAAGTGTTGTATGAATTGTAAGGGTTCATCGTATAGCTTTGCTATCTTTAACCCTGTGCAAGAGTGAATTCCCGTTAAAAAAATATTAAATGTTTTTTTAATTTATCCTTTAATCAATTTCACCCAATTTCATTTTTATAAAAATCTTTTTAATTCACGCAACAATCTACGATGTTGATGTATGATTTTTCATCCTCAAGTGTCGTATGAATTGTAAGGGTTTATCGTGTAGCACTGCTATCTTGGACTCTATGCAAAAAGTGAATTTATTCTGAAATAAAATCTTTTTTTAAAAAATAAAATAAATAAATCAAAATCTTTATCAAAATTAAAATCAATCAACCAATCAAACCTTTTCAAAAAGAACTACGTGGCTTTGAGTTTCCCATCGCACCCGGGAATACGTAGGAGCAAGATAAATCATCTTGTCGGGCCAAAACTAATTTTTCCCGTTTTTTGTCTCTTTTTATGTTAAAATAATTAATCAAAGTAATTAGACTTGTCTGTTTTTAGGGATGCTCTATGGACACGGTGCCATGTTCAGTCCCTTAGATTTGAGGTTGCCCTGTGGACTCATGTGTCATGTTCAACCTCATTTAGTTTTTTTATAAATAATAAATTTAAAAAAAATTAATAAAAATTTAAAAAATTACAAGTTAAAAAATAATTCTTTCTTGTAAATAATTTTGGGGTAAAATAAATATTTAAAAGGTTATTAAAATGTTTTTGCACAATTAACTTGAGGTACCGTTTTTAAACGGGCGATGTGGGGTGCTAACACCTTCCTTACTCGTAACCGACTCCCGAATCCAAATCTCTATCCTTTTTTTTAAGACCAGTTTATCTATAAATAATTGGGTTTTCTAAGATTTTCCCAATAAAATTTTAGTGGCGACTCCTCTGTTTTTACCCTTCTTTTCGCGCCTCCCGGACGGGACGGTCGCGACAGCTCAAAATAATTAATCAAAGTAATTAGACTTGTCTGTTTTTAGGGATGCTCTATGGACACGGTGCCATGTTCAGTCCCTTAGATTTGAGGTTGCCCTGTGGATTCATGTGCCATGTTCAACCTCATTTAGTTTTTTTTTATAAATAATAAATTTGAAAAAAATTAATAAAAATTTAAAACATTACAAGTTAAAAAATAATTCTTTCTTGTAAATAATTTTGGGGTAAAATAAATATTTAAAAGATTATTAAAATGTTTTTGCACAATTAACTTGAGGTACCGTTTTTAAACGGGCGATATGGGGTGCTAACACCTTCCCTACTCGTAACCGACTCCCGAATCCAAATTTCTATCCTTTTTTTTAAGACCAGTTTATCTTTAAATAATTGGGTTTTCTAAGATTTTCCCAATAAAATTTTAGTGGCGACTCCTCTGTTTTTACCCTTCTTTTCACGCCTCCCGGACGGGACGGTCGCGACAGCTGGCGACTCCACTGGGGACTTTAGAGAGTCAGGCCTATCATAGTTGGTTGTGCAAACTTCTTTTAATAACTTTGAAAATATTAGTTTTACCCCTCTTTGTTTTATTTTTTTTGTAAATTGTTATATGCTTTAATATATGTCTTTGTACATTCTTGCAACCTTAGGGTAGAAAACTCTTGTAAATGTTGGTTGTTCTTTTGCAGGCTTGGGGTTAGTTTTTTGGGTTTTGTGCAGGTTTGCTTGCTCCCAGCACACACAACATCATCTCATACTCACACATTTTTGGGCTCTATACCCGAGTCTTGGAATGCCATCGGATTAGAAGGGGCTTCAGTGATGTTATTGTGACGTTTTTGCGCCCCTAACAGACATTGATTCTCCCGCCTGGATTGCTACCGAAACATGGACCGCCATATTGTGACTTTTCAGTCCCTGTGGTGAGGTTCATGGATTCGAATCCTTATCTTTTAGATGAGGGTAATCCGAGAACCATATGTTTAGGGGTTTAGATCTGTCTCGAAAGTCATGCACATAAAATTCCATTAGTAGCCTACCAAAATAGGGTCTCGACCTCAGAAATTCAAACTTTAGGATATGATCCATGTAGGACAAAAGGGAGCACATTCCACCTTTTTCTGCAACATGAATAATCACGTTTATATCTCATGCATTTCCATAAATGGTAAAAAAGGGATTTGTGTAAATCATCTTTCTGTAACTCATTCATATTCTTTGTATATTTTGTATCTTATGCAATAAATATTTTGTTAGGTTCATAAAAAAAAACATTTTCATGCATTCCTCTCATGCGTTCATTACAAAAAAAAAATCACTTATCTCAAGCATTCATAAGAAGAAAAAAAGAAAAAATAAGAAGTCGTGCATCTCCTTCATTTTATGCATGCATCACTAAAAACTTTTCAGACCAATAAAATAAAAATTCATACATTTCATGCATCAATTACCTTTTATGTCAATCTCATCATTTAAAAAAAAATTCATATCAGCCGTTCATTAAATAAAAAATCATTTATCTCAAGCATTAATAAAAAAATTGATTCATCTAAAAAATAAGAAGCTCATCTCATGCATTGTCGTTTTTGTGAATAAAAAGTACCTTCATGCATCACATTCATTAAAATTTTGAGTCAATATAAATATTCCTTTTTCATACATATCATGCATTAATACCTTTTGGGTAAAAAAAAAAAACTTTTTTTTATACATTTCATATACTCATTCCTTTTTGAGTTAAAAGTTTAATAAAAAAATAAAAAATCATTCCATGCATTATGCTCCTTGGAGAAAAGTAAACCACTGCACTTTCAATAAAAAGGAATATCAACTAAACCTTGGATCATGAGGTGGAACTGGAGACAATATTTGCTCAAGTGACCGAAAAATGTAGGCACAACCTTTTGCCTAATCATGGATTTTTGGATGTCAATGTGAAGGATTTTATATAGTCCTACTGGAGTCAGGTAGCACATATTCACGCTCTTATGGAGTGATCTTTGGAAAATCATGCAAATTCGGGATAATAAGGCCCTGACCGAGGAAGAAAGAAATCATGGTAAGGACAGTCTCAATCAACTATGGAGAGTTCAAGATGAAGGCTATGCTAACATCATCAGAGATTCAATCCTAGTGATTGAAAAGAGCCAATACTTTGTGATCCCCATCTTGAGAATTTCTAAGCAACCAAGGCTAGATTTGTTTATCAGGGATTTACCATGACACAATGGTTATGTTGTATTCTATCATGGAATACTTGAACCATGTTCACTTTCTTGAAGCATTAATGTAATGAATTTGCATGCGTACCTCGTCTCATCCTTTCTTTACATCTCCATCCCCACCATAACGTTTCTCTCGTCATACTCATATATCATATTCCCTTTTTTTCTTCCCCAAGTACCTTTTTTGGTTTGGTTAATAAGGCCCACTTTCTTGAAAGTTCTTTGTGGACAACAATGAAGCCCACATGTGCCCATACCTTTTCAAAAAAAGAAAGAAAGAAAGAAAGAAAATAATACAAATAAAAGAGGAGCAAATAAATAAACACTTGGTGAGCACCATCTCTTTGTCTCTAAAATAAAGTTTTAAAAAATAAACAATCATGATTTGAAATGAAGATTGGCCATTTTTTTCTCTACCCTTAGCAAAATATCATCATTATCCCTTGTTAACCCTTTTGAGCCTGAAAATTTTCTTCAAAGAACCTTGGACAAAGATCACCACTAAACAAGGGGCAAGCAAGAATGAAATGGTGATTGTTGTGACTCCGGCAAGTGTACCGGGTCGTCGCAAGTAATAAAACACGGTAAGAGTCTACCGAGGTCGAACACAAGGATTGGGTTACCAATTCTACTAATTTCGCGTGAAACTCGATAGGTTCAGTTAAGCGAAGAAAGTTGTTGTGAGAGAGATGAAGATTGCAATTCAATTAAGAAATCGATTAAAGCTAAGGTGATTGAATTCAGAAATTTAAAATATCTAGGGTTTCAAATCCACCTACCCAATCATGCATAGTACCCAAGTGATTATGTATTCCTCCCTAGGTTCAATTACAATGTCAACCGGGACCCCCAATTTCTCCTAAATTCACAGCCGTGCGCAATAGGACGTATTCAACGATTTGGATTATTTACTCACCAAGTCTCATAATCCTAATCCTCGAATTCTGTTAATTCTTGCTCCCTACGTGGTTGCACTTATCTCCTACCCACTATCGTGCAATATTCAATTAGTGATCCCAATTCAAGTTCTAAAACGCGAATCGCCGGTCGGCCTTAACACGTTTAACTAGTTAATCATGCTAGCATATGATCAACACAATAATATCAGAATTGGAAAACATTTATTGAGAGAAGGGGAGAAATAACATACATCACGTGAACACTACACAGCCATGGGTGGCTTCATCGATCCCCTAGACGAGGGGATTAGTTCCTCATGCCCGTGACGACGCACAAACAATCGGCAATAATCTCCATAATAATAAACTAAGAGAAGAAAAGAAAAGAGAAGGGAGACGCAACTCCAGAAACAAGGATTCGCACTCCTATTCTGATCTAAGCAATGGCTAACAACTTTCATCCCCAATTCTGATCTGATATGGCCTTTAAATAAGGATTCTGTTTCTCGCCAGCTCATGGGCGAAGCTTACTCGCGACGCGAAATTAAGCATTGGCGCGCTTCAAATTTTGTATTTTCGCGAGGCGAGCTTGTATTCGCGGGGCGAGTCTTCAAACCCTAATCTGTCACAACCGTGATATCCATCACGGCTAAGCTGTGATTGCCTCTGTCTTCCATGGTCCTCAGGGACTCGCGAGGCGAGACACCTTTCGCGGGGCGAGTATTCAATTCTGGGCTGTGACCTTCATCACGGCTAGGCCGTGATGGTCTCTGACTTCCAAGTCTTCATGCTCTCGCGGGGCAAGCTATCTCTCGCGGGGCGAGTCTTCAAACCTCGATTTGTCACAGCCGTGACCTTAATCACGACTATGCCGTGATAGTCTCTCTCTTCTTGCTGGTCTTGGACTCACGCGAGGCGAGAGTACACTCGCGGGGCGAGTGTCTCAGAATTTCAATTTCCACTATTTCTTTGCTTTCCTTGACTCCCAGAGCTCCACTTATTTAACCTGAAACAACAAAAGCACCCACAAGCGTAATTCTATCCAAAATAAGCTAAAAACTACACAAAATACGCAAAATGAGTCAAAGTCCAACTTAGGAACAAAACAAGGCAAATTTGGGCGAAAACGAGAGTGAACTCGAATAAATAGGCACATAAACCCTAGTTCATCTAGTCATAAAACTAGATAAGCCAGAGGCTTATCAGTGATCATGAAGCGTAAAAAAAAAAGAGAATTAAAAAAAAAGAAAAAGAAGAAGAATAAAAAGATGAGAAAGAAAGAGGATAAAAAAAAAACCTCATGTAAAACAGGAAAAAAGGGGGAAAGTTAGAAGAAAGTAAATGTTCTCAAAAATCCGAAAAAGAACATGGATCTTTGATCCTATTCAACCTTAAAACATTTGTTTGAGCCTTATATCCTTTTTCATGACCCCCAACCATTAGCCACGTTACAAGCCTCAAAAAGTCCACTCTGATCATTGAATGATTGCTACTTTTTCATCAACTTCATTTTGAGACAAAAGTTTGTGCTCTTCTAGTTTTTAATTGATTGCTCCTCTTAAAAAAAATCCAAAAAAAGAATGAAAAAAGAAAAAAGAAAGCCTGTTAGGCTGAAAACCCTCATAGGCAGTCTAGGCAAAAGCTTGGGCAAGATCTACATGGGGCAAAACTTTGCTTTCAAGGGCCTTATTCTAGAGCATCTCCATTATTGGATGCCCTACACTGGGGCAACATCATTCTCAAGTTTTCCATATCAAGTGCCCTACATTGGGGCAATTTCATTCTGGGAACCCTACATTGGGGCACTTCATCCTCAAGGAAACTACTCTAGGGCAATTTTGTTCTTATGAATATCGAGACAATCGCCATGATCAAATCAATCCAAACTGGGGCAATGCCCTTCTGATCTTCATATCACCTCTTGTGCATCTTGCTTCATTTCTGTTCTTTTGAATACCATTTGAGTTGTGAAACTTCTAATACCAATCGAGAGGCTGTTCAGGCAATAATGTCATTTCCTATCATACTTTTGAATCCATGCATGTTTGTTACATGATGCTTCAGGTAAGGTAAACATGAGTTCAATGATACAATTCAACCGTCTAATGGTAATTCTTTGATGACCAACTCTAGCCGGAAGAATTCTTGATACAAGGAGAAAGTGGCATCCTCAGTTGGCAATTCAAGCAAGAGCTTTGATCTTCACAAATAAATGTGACAAAACTGTCCACATCAAAAAAAAAGGGAAAAATTAAAATCAAAAAGAAAAAGAAAATAAAAAGTAAACAAAAAGGCTCGCTAGACTGAAAACCTGAAAAGGCAGTCTGGGCAAAAGTTAGAGCGACTCGGTAGGTTGAAAACTCGCAAAGAGCGACCTACGCAAAAATTAGGGTCAAATACAAACAAAGTACAAGAAGTCTCCTCAAACTGATAAACCGGGGCAGTTTAAGAGGACAAGCCATGAAAAGATCCCAACACATGAAGGCTAGGGCAAGTCACATCCTTGAAAGATTGACCAGGCAATCTCATCCAATTGGGATAATCATCACAAAGAAGCATATCTCAGGCAAGAAGTAAAACATCAGTTCAACAAATAAGTGACGATCGAAATCAAGGAGCATCACTCCAGCTCATCCTCAATCTCGGATTCAATAAAAAATCTAAGGAGTCAAGGATCAAAGAGGTGTTTTCAAAAAATAAAACATAAAAATCAGAGTTTTTTCATCATTGATAAAAAGCATATCATGCATCACACATTAAAAAATATTATAATCAAGGTCTGCATCACTCATCAAAAGCATCTCACGCATCAAAAAAAAAAACAGGATTTTCACCAACCAAATAAAAAGTCATCTCATATCATGCATTGTCTCAACATTTCATGCATCAACAAAGTCAACATCACTTCTTGCATTTGTTCGACTTTCGCGGGCACAGGGCCCAAAAGTCATGTTATTGTTAGCTTTAGTAGGCATAGGGCCTCATAAGCTTTGTTTTGTTCGACTTTCGCGAGCACAGGGCCCCAAAAGTCATGTTATTGTTAGCTTTAGTAGGCATAGGGCCTCATAAGCTTTGTTTTGTTCGACTTTAGCGGGCACAGGGCCCCAAAAGTCATGTTATTGTTAGCTTTAGCAGGCATACGGCCTCATAAGCTTTGCATTTGTTCGACTTTCGCGGGCACATGGCCCCAAAAGTCATGTTATTGTTAGCTTTAGTAGGCATAGGGCCTCATAAGCTTTGTTTTGTTCGACTTTAGCGGGCACAGGGCCCCAAAAGTCATGTTATTGTTAGCTTTAGCAGGCATACGGCCTCATAAGCTTTGCATTTGTTCGACTTTAGCGGGCACAGGGCCCAAAAGTCATGTTATTGTTAGCTTTAGTAGGCATAGGGCCTCATAAGCTTTGTTTTGTTCGACTTTCGCGTGCACAGGGCCCCAAAAGTCATGTTATTGTTAGCTTTAGTAGGCATAGGGCCTCATAAGCTTTGTTTTGTTCGACTTTACCGGGCACAGGGCCCCAAAAGTCATGTTATTATTAGCTTTAGTAGGCATAGGGCCTCATAAGCTTTGTTTTGTTTGGCTTTAGTGGGCACAGGGCCCCAAAAGTCATGTCTTGTCGGCTTTAGCAGGCATTGGGCCTCTTAAGTTTTGTTTTGTTGTAGTTTGGCTTTACCGGGCACAGGGCCCCAAAAGTCATGTCTTGTCAGCTTTAGCAGGCATAGGGCCTCTTAAGTTTTGTTTTGTTATAGTTTGACTTTAGTGGGCACAGGGCCCCAAAAGTCATGTCTTGTCAGCTTTAGCAAGCATAGGGCCTCTTAAGTTTTGTTTTGTTGTAGTTTGACTTTAGTGGGCACAGGGCCCCAAAAGTCATGTCTTGTCAGCTTTAGCAGGCATAGGGCCTCTTAAGTTTTGTTTTGTTGTAGTTTGGCTTTTAGGGCACAGGGGCCCCAAAAGTCATGTCTTGTCGACTTTAGCAGGGCATAGGGCCTCTTAAGTTTTGTTTTGTTGTAGTTTGGCTTTAGTGGGCACGGGGCCCCAAAAGTCATGTCTTGGTTGGCTTTCAGAGGCATAGGGTCTCGTAAGCTCTTTTATCTTTCAGTTCGAGCTTCAGACGGGCAATCCACCCCGTAGGCTCTTTTATCTTTCAGTTCGAGCTTCTGACGGGCAATCCACCCCGTAGGCTCTTTTATCTTTCAGTTCGAGCTTCTGACGGGTAATCCACCCCGTAGGCTCTTTTTATCTTCAGTTCGAGCTTCTGACGGGGAATCCACCCCGTAAGCTCTTTTATCTTTCAGTTCGAGCTTCTGACGGGCGGGCTTCTGACGGGCAATCCACCCCGTAAGCTCTTTTACCTTTCAGTTCGAGCTTCTAACGGGCAATCCATCCCGTAGGCTCTTTTATCTTTCAGTTCGAGCTTCTCACGGGCAATCCACCCCGTAAGCTCTTTTATCTTTCAGTTCGAGCTTCTGACGGGCAATCCACCCCGTAAGCTCTTTTATCTTTCAGTTCGAGCTTCTGACGGGCAATCCACCCCGTAAGCTCTTTTATCTTTCAGTTCGGGCTTCTGACGGGCAATCCACCCCGTGAGCTCATTTATCTTTCAGTTCGAGTCTGACGGGCAATCCACCCCGTAAGCTCTTTTATCTTTCAGTTCGAGCTTCTGACGGGCAATCCACCCCGTATGCTCATTTATCTTTCAGTTCGAGCTTCTGACGGGCAATCCACCCCGTGAGCTCATTTATCTTTCAGTTCGAATCTGACGGCCAATCCACCCCGTAAGCTCTTTTATCTTTCAGTTCGAGCTTCAGACGGGCAATCCACCCCGTGAGCTCATTTATCTTTCTGTTCGAGTCTGACGGGCAATCCAACTCGTAAGCTCTTTTATCTTTATGCTCGAGTTTCTGACGGACGATCCACCCCGTAAGCTCTTTTATCTTTCTGTTTAAGCTCGACAGACGATCCACCCTACAAGCTTTTATGTGTAAACCCAATGGGCAATCCAATCAACTGGTCCTTTACAGGAAATCATTTTTGTAGTCACAGGTCTTTTCTGTTTGTCAATGTACCCCGAACAAAATTGGAGTTCATGTCTTTACTCGTTTCTTATAACGATAATAGGTTAACTACGATTACATCTACTATCGAATAAGAAACAAGTAAAGAGGGGCAGCTGTGAACACCTAATTTTGTCCGGGTATTTTCCTCTTTAATTGATATTTTGGAAAGAAAAAAAAAAGGAAATGCATAAAAATTTTCTAAAAATTTTGGTTATGTTATTGGCCCAATTTATTTTTGTTACAAGTTTTTGTTGAGCCTAACATCCAGCCCAAGTAAAAAAAAACTTTAATAAAAACAAAAACAAAAAGCAAAAACAAATGATTCTCTGAAAGTTAAGTATTCTGTCCATTGTGTTTTGTCCATCCCCACAGTATAGACTCCCATTTTTGGGTAGTTTTCAGAACTTGAGAAGAGTGTTTTGCTTATCAGAGGAAGGAAATACCAAAAATGGAGGTTGACAAGGGACTAAGCATACTTTAACATCTACCACACTGCACAATACCCCATCAATGGTCCCTTTCCTACATAGCTGGCGTGAGACATTTGGTCATTTTTCTTCACTGGTTTTTGTTTAAGTTGGACAGCATGTGAATAAAGGGGGGAACACACAGAAAAATCTGAGGGAAGGGGAGAGAGCACAGGAAGAAAAATCTGAAAGGGGGGGGAGCAAAAAAGGAGACAGCAAAAAAAAAGACTTCCCTATTTCCTGCCTGCATCATCTCCTTCCTCCCATCCTTCATCTTCCTCAACCAAGCCAACAACAACAAAATATAAAAAAAAATCAGAAAAATCAAGAAACAAAAATACTTTTCTCTTTTCTTTTTCTCTCTTTCTTCCTCCCTGCTTCATTTTTCTCTCCTCTGATTCTTCTTCTTCATTCTGCCCTTCATTCTTTTCTTCCTGCTTCACCACCCAGAACCCATCTCATCTTCACCACCTAGAACCCATCTCATCTTCCTACCCAATACCCATCCCTTCTTCCTCCTTTAACCCTTCTTCCTCCTTCACCGTAAACCCATCTGCAACAAGAAGAGGAAGGGACGGACAAAGAAGCGTGCGGCGGTGGAGGGCTGGCAACGGTTCCACCGCAAGCTCCACTGTAACACCAAGCCACAGCCGCCACATCCTCCCTCTTCCCCAGATCGGCGCCTCCCCTGTCACGGGAGTTTCAGATCTACTCCTTGCTCGCACGAACCACCGTGCCGCACTGCCCAGAGCCACCTCGCTGCACACCGCGAACCGCCGTTTCCCTCCGCCACGTCACCTGGTTTTCCTCACTGCAACCATCCTTTCCTTATCTGCCTAGGTGTGGCTTGAGACTTGAGAGCAACAGGATCTTGATGAGAAAGGGAGTGAGATTCGCTTGAGTGCACAAGCACAAAGAGAGCAAGAAGAAGCAGGTTGTGATAAGGAAAGAAAAGGCTATCTGAGATTTTGGCAGCTTGTGAGGTCCTCTTCATTTCTCATTTCAACATCTTTCTTTCTCTTTCTTCTTTCTACGTATTTTTTTGTTTCTGTGAGGGATGGGGAAAAGGCTTTTGGTGCAGTGTTGGACCTCTTGATTTCCCCACTCTAAATTGTTTCCACTAGGTTATGGGTATTCACTTATCCCATCCATGTACACAAAGTTATCTTTAAAATCAGTAACAGCGTGTTTGATTTAAATTATATATATATATATATTTAAACAAAAAAAGAGTTTTCTGATCTCGGGTCATTTAGATATTGGGCCTAATTTTTCTTTTTTTGCTGTCTTTAAAATGCCCTCTTCAAAAATATAATTTCTTGTTAAAGTAAAAAGATTTATTTTAAAAATAGATAAAATATCTTTTTGAATTCACGCAACAATCTACAATGTTGATGTATGATTTTTCATCCTCAAGTGTTGTATGAATTGTAAGGGTTCATCGTATAGCTTTGCTATCTTTAACCCTGTTCAAGAGTGAATTCCCGTTAAAAAAATATTAAATGTTTTTTTAATTTATCCTTTAATCAATTTCACCCAATTTCATTTTTATAAAAATCTTTTTAATTCACGCAACAATCTACGATGTTGATGTATGATTTTTCATCCTCAAGTGTCGTATGAATTGTAAGGGTTTATCGTGTAGCACTGCTATCTTGGACTCTATGCAAAAAGTGAATTTATTCTGAAATAAAATCTTTTTTTTAAAAATAAAATAAATAAATCAAAATCTTTATCAAAATTAAAATCAATCAACCAATCAAACCTTTTCAAAAAGAACTACGTGGCTTTGAGTTTCCCATCGCACCCGGGAATACGTAGGAGCAAGATAAATCATCTTGTCGGGCCAAAACTAATTTTTCCCTTTTTTTATCTCTTTTTATGTTAAAATAATTAATCAAAGTAATTAGACTTGTCTGTTTTTAGGGATGCTCTATGGACACGGTGCCATGTTCAGTCCCTTAGATTTGAGGTTGCCCTGTGGACTCATGTGCCATGTTCAACCTCATTTAGTTTTTTTTATAAATAATAAATTTAAAAAAATGAAAAAAATTAATAAAAATTTAAAACATTACAAGTTAAAAAATAATTCTTTCTTGTAAATAATTTTGGGGTAAAATAAATATTTAAAAGGTTATTAAAATGTTTTTGCACAATTAACTTGAGGTACCGTTTTTAAACGGGCGATGTGGGGTGCTAACACCTTCCCTACTCGTAACCGACTCCCGAATCCAAATCTCTATCCTTTTTTTTAAGACCAGTTTATCTTTAAATAATTGGGTTTTCTAAGATTTTCCCAATAAAATTTTAGTGGCGACTCCTCTGTTTTTACCCTTCTTTTCGCGCCTCCCGGACGGGTCGGTCGCGACAGCTCAAAATAATTAATCAAAGTAATTAGACTTGTCTGTTTTTAGGGATGCTCTATGGACACGGTGCCATGTTCAGTCCCTTAGATTTGAGGTTGCCCTGTGGACTCATGTGCCATGTTCAACCTCATTTAGTTTTTTTATAAATAATAAATTTAAAAAAATGAAAAAAATTAATAAAAATTTAAAACATTACAAGTTAAAAAATAATTCTTTCTTGTAAATAATTTTGGGGTAAAATAAATATTTAAAAGGTTATTAAAATGTTTTTGCACAATTAACTTGAGGTACTGTTTTTAAACGGGCGATGTGGGGTGCTAACACCTTCCCTACTCGTAACCGACTCCCGAATCCAAATCTCTATCCTTTTTTTTAAGACCAGTTTATCTTTAAATAATTGGGTTTTCTAAGATTTTCCCAATAAAATTTTAGTGGCGACTCCTCTGTTTTTACCCTTCTTTTCGCGCCTCCCGGACGGGACGGTCGCGACAAACATTTGCTTCCGTCTTCGCCTCATGATTCTTCGGTGCACTCTTGCACTGATTTTTTTAGTGCCCGGACTTTTTACAATTCCAACATTCAATAGTCTTCGAGCTATTGGAATTGCGACGATTCTTGGATTTGTACCTCTTGTCCTTTGATTTACCGCGTCCATTCCTCTGGTTGAATTTCTCCCTCTTGACTCTGTATGCAAAACTGAAGAGGTTGATGATTCATCCGACTCTCTCCGTCGGATCTCTTCACTGAGAACCAGATCACGAACATCATCAAATTTCAACTTATTGCTTCCCGTTGAGCTACTCACAGTCGTGACAGTAGCATTCCAACTCTATGGAAGGGGAGACAAAAGTATTAATGCTCGTACCTCATCGCCAAATTCGATTCCAACTGAACTCAACTGGGTTGTGACTAAGATGAGTTCATTGAGATGCTGTGCTACTGATCCGCCTCCCGTCATCCGCAAATTAAACAATCGCGTCATCAAATGAACTTTGTTTGAGGCCGACGACTTTTCATACATGCTGGAAAGAGCCGCCATAAGACTAGCCGTGGTCTTTTCTTTTGCAATGTTGAAAACAACATTATGGGATAACGTCAATCGGATAACTCTGAGGGCCTGCCTGTCGAGAAGAGTCCAATATGCATTCTTCATGCCCTTTGGTTTCTTTTCTTGGAGAGGTTGATGCAGCTTTTTCTGATACAGATAATCTTCGATCTGCATCTTCCAAAAGTCAAAGTCCGCACCATCGAACTTTTCATTTTTCACCTTTCCTTCGTCTGCGGTCATCTCTCCCACTCAAATTGACTTCCTCTGGATCGTTTCCGAATATTTCGGTGAAACACCGTGTATTAGAACATTGTTGTGGATAAATTGGTACCGTCAATCAAATTTTACTATTCACGAAATTTACTATTCACATGAATAGTACCTTACTATTCACTTGTACTATTCACATGAACAATACTCTCACCAAAAAATGACAAAAACGAGCACCTAAGCTCTGGTACCAGTTGTTAAGAAATTACGCTAATTTCCCATCATCAAATCTGTGAAAGCGAAATAAATGCGGAATAATGACATAAATTTGATAACGGAGTTCGGCCAATTATGCCTACGTCTCCGGACTGCTGCAGATATTTTATTAAAAAGGGAAATATACAAAATATTTACAAACACTCACAACCGACAACCCAATTACATCCAAAACTTTTTCCTCACAGAGATATTCTCTCACTAAAGCTTTTTTTCTCTCTAAGCTTATATTTTTTCTCTGTGCCTTAGAATGCTCACTTGGTTTTGGGATGCCATTTCCTTCAACTCATGGCTTCTATTTATAGAGAATGGAAGCCCTTCCTCTATTTATTGCCAACCAATTTCACGGCCGGCTTCTATCATTTTTTCAACAAAAAAACTGCTGCACCTGCAAAGTTTGGCATCGTAACTTTGTTTTCAAAGTTTACTGCAAGTGCATTTATTTTAGGGGTTGAGGCACACAATGTTGACTAACATTTAGTCTCTATACGAAGTAAAAACATTATTAAATTAGTCTTTAACATGACGTACGACAGGAACCAAACGAGTACCTTTTGTAAGTATAAGGATCATTTTAATAATTTTTTATGCATATGGACCAAATTGAGAATTCATGTCAAGTATAGGGATCAAAATATTACTTTAAACCTCCAATATTTAATGAAAGTTGTAGATATGACTAACTATGTGAAATGACATTAGGGAAAAAATTTAGTTAGTTTCAAAAAAAAAAAAAAAACACAAACGTGCACGCAATTCTCTTCACCTTGAATACTAAAGGGAGCGCACATGTTGAGCACGTTTGTGTTTTTTTTTAAATATTTTCAATTAATGAAAAGCCTACACTAATGTCATATCACAAAAGGTTAACCAAGTCAGCAACTCTCAGGTTAATGACATAACCGGGTTTGTTCGATTTTGAATTAGAGGAACTTGATTTGAGCAATTGTAATTTGAAACTACAAGGATCAAAATCTCTTATTTGTGAAACTACAAGGACAAAAATTATAATTAAACCTTATATTTATATAAATATCTTACATACTATAATTATATTACTATTCATTTTTTCTCGCAGATTTTCTAAGATATTAATGGTGTACAAAATATACTAATAAAAAATAAAAAATTAATAGTCTAGAAAACATTTGTGAGGTCTATAAAGTATAGAACTCTCTCTTTAGTCTTTATTTAAGCGAGTATAGTTTGCCTTATTGGCTTATTCCTTCAAGCCACTTTCACTGTTAATTTATGGCCTTGGTGGATTTAATTTTAATCTTTTAATTACACTGCAACAAACTCTCAAAGATTTTAATCATATCTTAAGCACACCTGAAGTGTGATTATGCATGCCCTCAGTATAACTAAGGAATGATAATGTCAGTAACACCGAGATGGAGACATCTTGGCCACAGTCCAATTAATCATTATAACAACTGAACTTACAAAGTTATGATCTCAAAGTTATGATCTTAAATTTTTACTTATCGAAAAAAAAAAAAACACGAAGTTATGATCTCAAATCAGTTTACAATTGACACCCACCTCAATTATGCCAAAGTAGCTGTGCAAGCATCAAATCTGATGGGGAAAATGGCGTTCGAAAGCACAAGGACAATGTTAAGTAAATGCACATCTCCAAATATGACAGAGAATCGGATATTATGGGATGTCTAAGTCCCACATCAAATAGTATAGAATGCTCAGTAAAGTATTTAACTGGCTTAGTTTTCCTCCCTTGAGTGTTCCCTAAGTGATTGAGTGCTTATTATTTTGAATCAGAGCTGGTTGTTAGTGTCTCAGAAAATGCTACCTATGGAGAGGCAGGTTGGAAAGACCGAGTGAAGCAACATAGAGTGCAGTCGTTGGGACGTCAGCTCTCGGGGGCGCCCCTATGATAGGGACTCAAGTATTATGGGATGCTTAAGTCACACATCAGGTAATATGGGATGCTCGCTGGAATACTTAAGTGACTTGTTTCTTTCACTTAACGGCTAGCTTTTAAGGGAGGGTTCCCCGAGTGCTTGAATACTTATCAAAATACGTTTGAAATAGGCTATGTAAACCAATTACTAGCCAATCTCCCCGCTAGTTGCCAGTTGCCAGTTGCCAATAGTCCATTGTGGGAAGACAAAATTTTCTCTACCAATCCCATGCTAAATAATTCCATCATATTCCTCGGCTCGAAATTAAGACTTTAATTAATTGTTATATATTGTCAGTATAAAAAATTTTACACTGTCGACCAAATAACAATTAAGGTGTTGATGGATTGTAAGGTAGTTAAGATAAGAGTTAGAGAAATTTAGTGACGTGATAGTTTATGATTGGACGTGTATAACAATTAAACTCTGAAATTGAAGTATTATTGACAGCAAAATGGATGGACAAATATTGCGCTATGCCAACTACAGATATAACAGTTCCGATATTCAAAATATTGAAGAAACATGAAAACTGTGTAGGGTAGCTAAACTTGAAAGCAGTGTCTTGAATAGATCTAAGACAGCAATTTAATGTTTAACCAGCTCAATTAGTTTGACCATTAATCAGACCAGATAAAAAATAAAAATAAATAAAATGGAAGCAGACTAAACAACGACTTTAACAACATTATACTATTTCAGAGTTCATAAAATTTACAGTTTAAAGAGGACATAGATATGAAAATAAATTTACAAAAACTAGAATTTATATTGTATTTATTTTCTTCAAGTTCACCCTAGTTTTTTACTGGATCAATCCCCTCTAATCCAGTTTTCAGTTATGACCGGTTTTTTTCATACCATGTTAGGCCAGCCCAACTAAACATATGGCTGACCTAATCCGGCATTTAAAACACTGCTTTTATTTATGTAACCATCAAGTAGTTAAAAAAATCAGCCTCTAACGAAGAGTGTACTCTTACAGAGAGAAGGGGTGAGTAAAAGAAACGACCTTTACAGATGTGCCAAATGTTTGCAGTGATGGCTTGCCTAACTCTGAAAAGAAGGCTTCTTTGGTCTGTTTCTTAGCTATGAAAGCATATACAAACTAGATAGCTAGAGTTGGGCACACCTCACATTTTGAATGCATAACAACTGCCTTCATGGTGGCTAAACTCATCTAAAATAGTATCACTAGTCAGTATGATTGTAACAAGAAATAACATCACTGGTCCCTTTTCATTACAGCCCAAATAATTAGCGGGTTTGAAATGCTCCTTTAATGCTAATTGTAACAACAAATAAGATCACTAGTCAGTATGATTGCCAGGCAGGCAGAATTTTTGGAGGACAAAAACAGAAGATACATATAAATTGTCAACAAGCAATAGACACGTGAAACAGACGAGCGAATGAGAATACACACTAATTGAAATAACATTGAAATCACAATTAACTTGAAAGCTGAAATTACCATATTATACTCTCAGTTTTTGCCTCTCCCTTGATCATGCATTCTGTTTCCAATTCTGCAAGCTTATCTACAATAATTTCCATGCACCCTGCAATACTGGACCATACTGAACTATTAAAGTCTTACAAAATCATTTTCATTGCTTTATATAACCATGTTGAATGAGCATCTATCTTACCAAGGAGTCTTCAGAAACACTCTTGTTAACAATATTCCTGAAGGCCATCTTAAATGCTCTACAACCTCAGTGAATTTTGTGATTCCTGGCTCTGAATTTCTCCATGCTCTTCTCCTTCATCCTTAGAGATTACATTCTTATTCCACACTTTTTGTCCTCTTGCTGCTCCTTCATCTGAAGAAGGCTCTTCGCTTTCTCAGTCATCCATCATTTTTTTGGTGATCGACACTAGATTTCTAGCCCCCATGGAAGCAGGGACAGAAGCAACCTCATACTCCTCACCATCCAAATCAACCATACTATCGTGCATGCTTACGATCATCACTATCGTCAATATCGTCAATATCATCAATAAGAAAACCCTTAGGCTTGTTATCCAGGAACTTGTTCAGAAATACTGTAATGAAAGGAAGATAGGAGTTTGTCGCTAGGTATTTGACCAAATAGGATCGTCCAGTTCCTATAGAACCTATCTTCATTCTTGTGTCTATTTTAACTTTCTTTGGCCCTGTAGTGGTGCCATCACATTTGATTTCTTAGTTATCTTTTTTGGACCTTGCTTTTTACCTACGCTAATCTTTCTCAGAAATTTTCCAGGTAGTAGCAACTCCATTTCTTCAGACATGAAAGGTTTTATGATTCAACCTAGAATATTTATATATCATATATGAAAACCCATATGGTATTATAATTATCACAGACCTGAAGCAAGTGAGTGAGCATTAGCATCCACCAAAAAAAAAATGTATATTTAAACTGTAAAATAGAGGTTTGAGTGAGTGAGACATTTCATCAAACATGCTATAAGCAACTTATCATATCATAGAACCAATCGAATACGTTTGGTTGTAATCTCTTTTCAGATGGTTCCAGCCCCAAAATAATCCTCAAAATCAGAACCAGAATCCCTAAAATCTAATGAATTAATCCCCTTTTAGTTTTGTAATCAAAATCAACACCAGAGAACTTGGCTCACACAAGGTAGAGGTCGGTAGAAGGTATAGGTACTCTGACTATATTTTCTGTTGTGTACATGGGCTTTCCGATCCAAATGCCTCAACTTTATTGGGCCAGAAAGGTAATGGGATTAAATAAATTTATTTCGGCCCTTGAATTTTTTTTTGTTACATGATATAGGTGCGAAGTATTCACCGGCTTTGTCGGTGACTAATCTCCGTAGGGAAACCTGGCTGACCACCTTTAATGGGTCTCCCATCCCAACCACATTTTTTCCATCCAAAAGGCTCGAACTCGAGACCTTGCTTAAGAGATTGTGAATTAAAATAAATATGAAAGGATTTTTTTTTTAATTTATCTAAATTATATTTGTTCAACATTTTATTCTTTTATATAATTTAGGTGAAATTACATTTTTATCCCTTAAGTTATTTGTTTTTATCAAATTGGTTTTTTGAGTTTTTTTTTTGACAAACTAAATCCTTAAATTAGATTCAGACGACAAATTCTTACTTTTTAATCCATTCCTTAATTTTCACTCCTAGGTGGCACTTCCTAACCTAACTGAATAGACATCTAAACAGGAAAATATAATTTTTTTAATTAAAATTAAAATAAAAAATAAATTTAAAACCTAATACAATAAAATTTGTTGATGTTCTTCTTCCTTACCCAGGTATGAAAACAGCAGATGATCCAAGTTCCATATTTACCTTTGATTCCTCCATTTGAATCCAAACCCACCGCAATTTTCTTCTTCTTCTTCTACTTCAACCCTTCCGCCCGACCTACCTGCGTTGCCGTCGCCATGTCCTCGCAAAACCAAAAGAGAGAAGAGACAGAATTCTCGCCCTACATCTGACACGAATTCTCGATTTGGTTTCTATATATAAAAAATTATTAAGGGACTAAAATTGTAATTCTGCCTATAATTTATCTAGAAAATGTAATCAGGTTGAAAAAATTAATGTTGGATATCATGTCTAAAATTAATGTTGAAAAAAAAATCCGTTTTTATATTACTAATTTTTAAACATTTAGGATCATGCAATAATACATGTTTTGTTTATAAGCAAAAGTGTATTAAGACGAGTATAAGAGTACCCACAACCATATAGAAATTACCAAAACAGAGTAGAAAACAATGTACGAGTTTAACCTAGAGAAAAGACCTCTAAAGTCAGCCCGGTGGAAAGATATATTGCCCCCACACCTATTGAAACCTTAACATCATTTACTTATCTTAGAAAAACATAATCTATGAAAGCAAACAACTGTGGAGAACCCAATGGACAAGTTTTAACCAGAAAGAAGCCCAAAGTCAGGAGAGAGGCAAGAATCCGGACCTTATTTATGCAATAATGTCACTTATGTATAATACATGTTGATCGATCCTCACTTATTTATCAATTGTTGAAAGGTGTGAAAGTGATGTGCAAAAAATATTTTTAAAAGTGAATTTATTTCTAAAATAAATAAGTGTATATTTACGATCAAATCATTTAGTTATTAAAATTTTGATGCTATGAGATACACTTATTTACTTTTGAATCAAATTTAGTTTAAAAAAACTTTATTCTGTGTGTACTACCTCCATTTCATAATATCTCTAACTTTGAGAAAACTTGTTTTATTTTATCAATCGTTTTAAAAAAACTAAGAAGTTAATTATTTTTTAACTTTATTATTGTATGTTGATATATTTAATAAATTAAATTGAACAACATTAGTAGAGTGAAAATGATTTTTTTAACCATATTATAAGTACGAAGTAATATCCACTACGGTTAATAGTGACTAATCTACGTCGGGAAACCTGTTGGGCGCATAAGGTGGATTCTCCCCTCCCAACCAGGTTTTCTTCATACACAAGTGTCAAGGTTGGAATCCATGACTACTTGCTTAAGGTGTTCAAGTTCCTTATCACCTGAATCAACTACATGTTAATATAATGAAAATATAATTTAACTAAATATAATTATAATTTTTTAAAATAAAGAACGTTAAATAAATTATATTTATTAAAAAAAATTAAAATGGCATGGAAGCGAATGTGTACGTTACAAGACTTTTAGTACCTTTCAATGAAAAGACATCACATATCTCATTTTGATGCACCACATTTTGTCTCCGCCAATAATATTTTGTCACATAGAGGCTTCTTCATGGTGGTCGAAGGTAGCCAAGGCTCCCCTAAAAAATATCAATTTTTTAATGTAAAAATATTATATAACACCCACAAAAATATCATTACATACATAATTTAATGATTTAATTTGTATGCACTATCGGTGGAAAAAACTTATACCACTAACTAATCATAAATTGTTACACTATTAAAAATATATTGATTTTATCATAGCTATCTTAAAAGTCATATATAAAATAATTTGTGATAGATTGATATTTTACACTAACAATATATCAAAATTAAACTCCTAATTTAATTTCAAGTGTTTTATAGAAATGTATATTTATTTCAAGAAGAAAACTTTCATAAAGATAAAAATATTACACTTACAATATATTCACTTCAAAAACATTAATTGTGCATATTATTTTGAAATTTTGATAAAATTATAATTATAATTATATATATATATATATATATATATATATATATATATATATATATATATATATATATATATAGGTAATCAAAGTGGTTAAAGCCCAAAAACAAACAGCCTAAACAGAAACAGAGCGGGGTAAAGAGAGCTCAGAAACATCATCCAGAAAAAATTCTAGCTAGCTCCCTAGAAGGTTATATATAATTTTAAGTAAATTATTTAGTTAGTGTTAGTGGCTCACCTGAAAATTTTAGTCAAGAGCGGCACTATTATTGTCACATAAATTAAAATTTTAAATAATGTAGTGGCACACCAAAACGTGACACGTTATTTGTATTCCCTTTCAACCAGACGGAGACATTGGAGCACTCAAGTAAAGTCTGAACAATAAGTATATTCTAGGTGAGATGACTGGTTTGGCAGGGTGGGGTTAAGCTCACTAGGCTAGTGCCCCAAGAGGAGTGTTGGTTAAGTTAATTTTGTTTGTTTTCCAAGTTTTCCGTATTATATGTACATCTCAGTTTTGGAAGAAATTCTGGCCTCCTTTTGTTTTGTCATTTTTTCCCTTTCTATAGAACAAGATAACATCTATTTCCGATTAATGTCATTACCCAAATGGTTACTAAAAAGGGTACACCAACTGAATGCATAAACTATCGTGCAAAGTGCTAAACGCGATTTCGGAATCCTATATATACCTTGTATATTTGGATGAGTATTTGATAAAAGAGATTTGGAATGTAATTGATTTTGTAAAATTGATTTACTTAGAATTGGGTTTAAAGTGAAGTGATTTATAGTCTGATGTTTTTATTTTGAAAGCAAGTTTGATGTAAAACTTTGTGTAAATTTTTCAACTCAACTCAAAAGTTATTTTTATAGCTTCTACTTAGAATCGCTTTTGGAGATAAAATCAATTTTACCTGACAGTAACCAAACATCTCATTTTTACCTAAATCACGTTTGACAGAAGACAAAATCAATTCTGGAAGTTTTCAACGTGAAACCAAGCACACACACGTATGGTAAAAAGATACCAGGGTCCCACATTTCACCGGTATTGCACTTCGTAAGAAGTTTTTGCAACATTTATCATTTCTCTTGAAACAATCATAATTCATAAACAATCCTTATGATTGATGATCAATGTTAAACTGGCATCACAGAAAGTAATGATTGGGAGTAGCCAAAGCAATTCAATGTTCTCTAGGAATGTCCTTTTACGATGAGATGAGTCGTAGTGTTATGGTTTAATTTCTAATTTTCTATGAGCTATCCTATGAGATCAGAATCGAAGATAGCTTGTTTATGTTTATTTTATTATGTTTTAGGCATACCATTTGAATAGCCAAAACAGAATCCTTTAACAACTTTAAAGTCATTGGTATTAAGTTAAGACAAATGATAACGAGTGTCCTAAGAGTATTTGGTTAAGAAATTTAAAGAAATAAGTTTTTACGGGAAGTTATGCATTCAATGCATTAGAAAGAGATATACTTAGTTTTTTCTTATTTAGAATCCTTAAACAATATCCTTAGATCTAAGTTAAAACTATGTTGTCCTCTTATTTCCAACACAATATCAGATAGAATTTTGTTGGAAGACAAACCCTCTTGATTCTCACCCGTTAAGAGTAACCAAATCCAAAAGGATGATGCTTGGCGCTTGTTTTCACCGACCCAACTCAATGAGTTGCAATTATAAGGTTTCTCCTAATGGGGGGAATATCGACATTTTCCTTGTTCAATCTTTAAAATCAAAGCTCAATTATATTACCCTTTTGGCGAAAATTCAGAATTACAGCTGGAAAAGTGCTTGGACATTTAAAAATTATTGAGTTGACTCTGTAAAGATAGGAGTCATCAATTAATTCACAAAACATAATCACAACAACAAATAGAATCCATCTTTTTACATATTTGAAGACACATTAGATAAGGTTTTATGATCATTGTCCATTTGTTTTGTCTCCCATTTTGATTTACTTTTAGAATTTAATTTTAACCTCCCAGTTGTTATTTGGAGAGCTTAATTATAATTAGTACTTACAAAAGGATTATGCTCTTCATCTTTTTTTCTTCTTAGTTTGAGGAGTAGGATGCAACTATCAACCTATATGTCAATTTTGATAATTTCCCCCTGATAATTATTAACTAGGACGTTGGCATTTGGATAATTGTATTCATGTAATGGTCAACTGTTAATTACTGACTTTTTCATCCAAATCTGCTCACCCCTACTTACCTAAAGTTAGCAAAGAAGATTGGACGAAAAGAAAAGAAGTGGATGTCAAATTTTGAAAAACTACTCATGAATGCGTACAAGAAATTAGGGTAATTTTTCTCATGCACGTACGTACTCAGCAGACAAATCCTAATTTGTACACGTGATTTATTGCAATTACGTACCAGGCATGCAATTCTTCAACTCCCTTACTTGTTTTATTTTTTATTTTTGACTCATTCAACTCCCTTACTTAGATCTACCGTACCATTTATACATTCCATATATTAAAATTAAGCTAGTATCCCTAATTCAGATATAGCAGTAAATGGTACTCCCTCTAGACTCAATTAGAAATAAAAAGGTACCTATATTTTATCGATTCAAATATAAGTAAAATTCAATCAACTCAACTCTATTTAATGTCAGTATTCCAAAAATCAAGAAAATTAACCAATCCAACTAATTCTCCTTTTACTTTTCAAAGAGTATTGCACACTCACAAGACAATTAAATGATAGTTTAGTAATTAAAACTTTTTTTTATATAGTTCAAGACAATTAAACTAAATTAACTAACTTTCTTAATAAATATAAAATTAATTAATTTATTTATAATTGAGTTGGAAGAGAGTACAAAAAAAGAAAGTAAAAGAAGCTGCTTATATTAATTGCTAGAAAGTTTTACGATGAATTAGTCAATAGGAAAAAAAATAATGGGTAAATCATTGTTGTTTGCAATTCCAACGAAATTGTCACCAATTTTACTTGTTCGGGTGAAACAAAGTAACAACACAATTTGAAGCTGCGGTGAGTGCAATTTGCAAAAAGTTAGGGAGGTGAGCATTTGTGTGTCTCACTTCCGTGGACAACATTATTGAAGCAGCTAGGTGGGGCGGGCCTGTCAGTGTCAGCCTGGTTCCCAAATCTTATAGCTTAGTGATAGAGTGAGATTCCCTTTCCTTTTTCTTTGTCCTCCCAATACAAGAGAGAACATCTCACTCACTCTGGCCAACACACAAAACAAAACTCGGTCCAGGGCCTAGAGTAGAGAGCTAGCCTTACAAAACAAGCAAAATCTGCTTCTACATTTTTTGAACTTGAACAAAACCCTGTGAATTTATAGCATCTCTGAATACCCACGTTTGCACCGTGGGAATGCATTACATTTTGAAATGAGGAACGTATACCATTGAAAGAAAAGTTAGTGGGTGAGTCTCCATTTTTGTTCATGAAAAGTTAGTGAGTGAATCACCATTTTTTCCTGATAAGTAAATAATTTTATTAATAAATATCCAGCTCAAGTATCAAAATGGTCATTTTCCCCACCTTGTAAGAAGGGTTGAAAAATTAGCATGCTATCATATGCTCAAAGCTAGATGGGCAATCAAAAATACCAAACCAACAATTCAGAAAATCATTTTTTTTTTATTTACTTGATCCGTCGCAAGGACAATGACAAATAGCAACCAACGAAAAAATCAATCACTAACTGAAATTGCTAAACAAGACTTTTCTTATAGTGAAATAAACGGAAGAAAAAAAAATCACAAGTAAACAACTAAAAGAATTCTATAAAGAAAAACACAATCACATGTGCCACCGTCGGGGGAAAGAGAACATGACACGATAATAAGTAATAACCGACCATAATAGTTTCTGTCTTATTCCCCTAGAAAAGGACCCGTTTCCCTTTTCTCGAAGTCCAAAGCATGCTTTCCACAAAGGGATAAAAGTTTATATGCTGAGCTGCATTAATTTGACATTATCATTCAATTGAAAGAGTTCAACCAATTATATTTCCTTCAATTCATCATGCATGTATAGGACCTTTTTGTTGATAATTGGTGCAATATGTCACCAACTCAAATTCTTGCTTAATTAGGGAGGCCTCGTTCTTTTAAATTTTAAAGCAAAAAGGGGGAAACTATCTAAAGATCATAAAAGCCAATTAATGAACAAGCTGAGTATTACTTATAAGCTATCAACCTTTGTCAAATGCCAACATACATATACATTAATTCAACTTATGTATCAAAAGTGAATTCATAGAAAAATGCCCTTTTAGAATGTATTCATGTAGCTTTTTTCATTCACTAGTCGTAATTGATTGAAAATCATAGATTCACAGGGTCGTTAAAGTCGAACACAGCATACGTACGTCTTTTCGAATACAGTAAATTAAAATTATTCTATATTTTCTTCTTCTCTTTAGGCTTAGGTGTTGGATACTTTTTTATTATTATTATGTCATTAATGTGAAGTATTCAGTAAATAGTTATTAATCTCTATCGAAGGATTCAAATGACATTTAAAGACCGTACGTCATCTTTCAATAAGATTTTCTTCATATATAAGAGTTGAGAATTGAAACCCTAATCACTTAGTTAAAACACTCAAATTCGTTACCACTCGGATCAACTATGTTGATAAATGATGTAAGTTTTGGGTGTTTGTGTGTGTCAGGAAAAGACGAGGAAGACAAAAGAAGTATCAGTAATGGATTTGGGTTGTCTCCAGCAGCTGGATCGTCCAACAATAAAAGAAAGCAAAGGAACACTATCGGATCCGATAGTGTTACTTATGACAAAGAAGAAAAAATATTGCTGGATGGACGGAGACAAGCCGGATCCATCAGTGATTGCAAGACGCAAACTTTCCTTATTAGTATGATTATTCTTCGCATCCCCAATGAAAGCCTTCCTTTATTTAGTGAACAAAGCTTATAATTTTGTTCCCTTCGGCCACCACACGCTTCATCATAGCTGTTGAGTAGAAAGTGTTATAGTACCATTTTATCGAATTATATGAAAATAATGTATTAATATTAGAATGTTTTATTTAATATCGATTTTAATGAACCATGAACATAAATGAGTCGAAATTAATCGATACCAGCCTTTTAGTCACGGGCACTTGTACTGGCGGACCTTGGATAAATTTTGGGGGAGCCAAGTGTTACTAATTAAAATAATATAAGTAAAATTCATATAAATTACTTATAATTTTATTAAAAGGTAAAATATACCTATATGATAGTAAATGAGTTTAATTTATATATATTGTCAGTGTAAAGATTTTTACACTGATAATTAATTAGAACTCATGAAATTGATGACTATTAGAAAATTAGTTAATAGTTGAACATTTTTAATGATATATCAATTTTTGATTGATTGATGATATAAAAAACTTTACATTATTAATGCATGTCAATTTAATGATATATCAATTTTTCACTCGTTGTCTTGCTGCAAGTAACGGATTAAGGTAATCATAAAGTAGTCTAATAGAGTCTGGTCTCCAACTGAAAGCATGCGGCAAAAAATCAAGGAGCACAAGTAACATAAATACCTGGCTGGAAAAGGAGCCAAGCAAGTGGCCAGAGAGATAAAGAAGAAATGGGGTGCCTCAAATTAAAATTTGAGGGGTGCCTTAAAATAAATTATACTAGAAAAATTAAATTTTTAACTTTTTTTTTGTGGGGTGGGGGGAGTGAAGGACCGCCACTGGCACTTGTATAAAACTACTTATAATTTTTATTTTAAAAAAGTAATATTTTTAACTTTTTATTTATTGATAAAAAAAGTTTTAATATTTTGTAGGTTTCTAAATTATTTGAGAATTTTTAAATACGCCCCTAAACTTTAAAAATTTGAAATTGAGTCCCTAAACTTATAAATAATTTATAATTGTGTCACTTATTTGTAATTGAGTCCCTGAACTTGGAAATGATTTGTAATTAGTTCTATGGTGTAGGGTTTTAGCAACATACATCACAGTTCAAAAATCCTACCTTAGGGACCTAATTACAAATTATTTATAAGTTCAGGGACTCAATTACAAATATTTACAAATTTAGGGACTCAATTTCAAATTTTTAAATTTTAGGTACTTGTTTAAAAAAATTCAGATAGTTAAGGGACCTGCAGAATAATTGGGCAATAAAAAAGTATTGCATATTATTTTGTAAGTTCATTCAAGATAGTCAATAAGATGACATTTACGAATTCATTTATTAGTTGCACCATAACATTTTTTCTTAGATTCCGGTCTCTAAACATTGTAAAACTTTGAAATTTGACCCTATCGTTAGGGTACCTATATTAAGTGATGATGTGGTAGACAAATTGCCATGTTATCAGTGCCACATGTAGAGAATTATTAATTTTTAATTTTTAATTCCATATTATAATATCCAAGTAAATTAATATTAAATATTTTCTGAATAATTTTTATTCAGAGATTATTTTTATTCAATTTTTAGTGATTAATTATTTTTTTATTTGTTAATTTAATTACTTAATAATTATTTGAAGGTATTACAATAATATTTTTGCAATTAAAATATACTACAATAAATAAAACAAACGTGGAAAATGTAACAAAAAAATGTGGAATCAAAAATCATTATTTTTGTACGTATGGCATTGATGACGTGACAATCCGTCTATCACATCATCACACTTAACAGAGATATACTAACGACAAGGATAAATTCAAAGTTTTAAAACGTTCAGGGATTAAAACCTAAGAATTTTTTTTGAAGATACTAAAACAAATCTCGCCTTATCGATCGAGAACAAAATATTCATCAAACCTATTATTAAATATATTAGTCTAAAAATAATTTACCTTCTAGAGGCAATTATCCTCATTCATATCAACATGTGCATCAGTCCCAACCCACATGGGGGACCCAAGGAGAAGGAGGATGAGAATAGGAAAATGAGCTAGAGCAATTTTATAGATCGAATCCCACCACTCTATATAATATTTAACAACTTGAACAACCTCTAGAAAACAAGCGTAGCTTTTTTTAGGAACCCAAGGTATTTAGGACTTTTGACTCTACAATAGGTTCACAAAGGGGCAAGTCTTCAATCCTCACCCTTGTTAGATGTGTATCCATCCACCCAGGGGTAAAATGGGTATAACATTAAATAATAATAAAAAACAAAAAAGTGCCCTGCTCCATAACCTCCATCTTCCTCCCGCAGGTGATGCTCCAGATCCACCTCCTCGCCGGTCTTCGAAGCCAGCCCTTCCTCCACCTCCTCCCCACGGGCGCCAAGTATCTCCGACAAGATTCCGGCTGTGATAGGGAAGCTTTAGAAATTAGACACTTTGTTTCTATTAGTTGAATGTGCTTTCTGGTAAGGTGGTTGGGTTTGAAGGTGGCGTGATTAGAGGAGCTGAACTTCGTCTGGTTCGGATCTCCAGGTAGAAGTACGACATGAAGTGGGCCGAGGATACTTTACTCTGGTTGAGGCACGGTTGGTGAGCGTGACAGAACCACGGTGATGTGACGTCATCAAGGTGCTGGTGCGGTGGTATAAGCAGAGGTCGCGGTGGCGCGATCAATCCCGAGGTGGTTACGTGGCGGTTCAGGCTGAGAGGTGCGCGGCGGAGATGGAAATGTTGCGGTGGAGGAAATTCTTCAGTCATTTGCTCACAGAAGATTCCACTCAATCGAAACCCAGATCCCAGGTACCCAACCATAGCTAACACCACCGTGGAAAGCTTTTGACGACACCGTCACCATGAACGCGAGAGGAGCGGTCCTGAGTACCAGGGAGGCGGCAAACTGGTGCGATGATGAAGGGTGGATCATATAGCTAACGACCTCGCTCGTGGCGGCGCGGAGGTCGGGGGTACGGCGCGTGCACGGCGTCGCTGTTGGAAACATGGACGAGAAGCAATCATCTACTAGGAAGAAGAGAGAGTAAATTACCAAGTTGTCCTCTTCAATCTTGGCCATTGGTTTATTTTATTATTATATCAGTGGCTGAGAGTTAAAAGGATCCATCCTCCACATTTATGCGTGAGGATTGAAGACAGCGCCTTCACAAAGTATTCACATAAGTTTAGATTTTTTTGACCGTCATGAGACTAATAAATGAGTTAATAGATTAATGTGAAACTTTACACACTTGCATCATTCGGTAATTCTGTACGAATATATTTATAATCAGTCAAATAACTCATTATGATTAGTTATATAAAACTTCCATATTAAAGTATGAAATACCCAAAAAAAAAAATTTGTCTAATCAAATGATTGTATTTGTTTATAAATACAGTACATATTAAATTAAGATATTTTGCGATGTCTGTATGACTTTTGCTTGTGCTGTGGTACCACTACCACATCGTGGAAGATCCGAAAGAGTAAGGATTAAGGGATGGGATTGTGTTGGTAACTTGGTATAAAGTAGTAGAAGTCTAGATTCTCATTCCAGGACGACCATACTGCGATGTACATCAGTGACATTAGAGGACCCGATACTAACAAGTACCTAGGGAAACCAGCGTTAACCACGTAAATAAAAAAATTAGGTAAAATAGATAAATTGGTTCTATATTTTTTTTTAACTTTTCACATCAGTTCTATATGTTTAATTTTTGTTTCAAATTGATTCAATACGTTTCGTTTTATTTTCACGTTAGTCATTTTCATCAATTTTGATTTAATGCCGTCATTTTTGAATTGACATGACTATCATATTAGTCTGATATGCATTTTTTGGATTTGATGGCATTAATTAGATTAAAATTGACAAAAATAACTTATGTGAAAACAGAATATAATATATAAGATTAATTTGGGCAAAAAATTAACTTATAGGATTGATTAAAAAAAAGAAAAAAAAGTATAGGCCTATCCTTTAAAAGAAAAATCCACACATTCCGTCAGGAATGTAATTTAAATTAATTTCGTTGGGAACAAGAAGGGACAACGAAAGGAATCAGAGACACTTCGCCTAGGATCTAGGATGGTACGGGACTAGGGGTGGAAAAAGGTCAGGCCGTCCGACCGGGGTCTATGGCCTGGCCTGACCTATTTAATAAAAAGGTCGGGTAAAAGCTTTTTCAAAAGCCTTTTTAGATAAATAGGTCGAGCTGAGCAGAAAAAACCACTGGCTGATAGTAGGCCTATTTATAAATAATAAATAAATAAATAATATTAAAAATAAAATTATTTTTTATTATATATATAATATGATTTATATAATTTAAAGAGATGCAATTTGCTCTTTATTTATAGAATGTTGGTTTGCTCCACATGTATACTTTGAGAGATGTAGGACTTTATAGAATGCTGGTTTGCTCCAACCACCCTCTTGTTTCCATGCTTTGCCTGAAGTTTCATTTCGACCTCTACCTCTTCCGCTAACCCCATTAACATCCGTAAGAGTTTCCTCTAGTCCGCCAACATCACCAGCAACAAGTGGTTCTCCCACTGAATTAAATGCTTGGTCATCCTTGTTTTTTGATTCTGCTATATAAACTCCAATTGTATTACCATGAAAATCTTTGTTGTTAAACCATTCGAGATCAGCTAACGCAGCATGTGGGTCTTCATATGTTACAGTAGCATCTCCCTTTAGTTCATTAGATAAATAGAGAGTTATAGGAGTTAGTCCCACATTGCTAAAACTATACATGTGGAGCAGACCATCATTCTATAAATAGAGAGCAATTGTGTATCTTTTAATAAAATTAGATAGGCCCTTAAAAAGGCTAACAAGCCAGGCTAGGCTTTTAAAAAGGCCAGACCAGGCTTAAAAAAAAGCCTTTGATAGGTAACAGGTCAGGCTTAGGCTTTTAATTTTTCAAACAGGCCAGACCTATTTAATCAAAGCCTGGCCTGACCTGACCTATTTCCACCCCTATACGGACCCTGTGCAATCACACACACCAATCATTTATCATTTTTATTATTGACTTATTGTTGTTTAGAAAATGAGTAATTATATTTGGATATAAAAATGGTGTTTAATAATATATAAAAATATTCATCTTTATTTATTTGTTGTTTCTTATCTCTCAACATGTAATTTATCACTCTCAAGATACTCATAGGCTCTACATATCCATGTAAAATGTTTAAATTACGTGCCTAAATATCTTTACTCTTAAAAAAAAAATTACAAGGATTTTCTTTACAATAACTTAATTATATTTTTGATAAAAAAAACTTATTTATATTTAATAATTTTTATTCTGAAAATTATACTAACGATCTTTCTTAGAATTTATGTTGTTATCATATTCATCACTTAACAACATAAAAAAAAATATATTCATCACTTGAAATTTACGTAATTATTACAGTAACTACTTACTACTCCTGATTTACTAATTTATGCTGTTGTTATATTGGCATTCCTTACAACGTAAGTTTTTTTTTTAAAAAAAAAATAGTGTAATTCTTATATAAAAAAAATCAAGTATAATTAAAAAAATTGACCGAATCAAGTATAATTAAAATTTCCGTCAAAAAAAGAGTATAATTAAATAAAGTTTAAAAAAAAAAGATGAATTTAATTTCCACTTTCTATTCTAAAGTTGTTTCAGTACATAAAAAATAAAATAACTCACAAATTTTTAAGTTTGCAGCCAGACCAGAAAACAAGAACAAAAATGCAGGAGAATCCATGGCTTTAAAGAATACAACTGTCCGTATATTTCATTTGTTCTCTTCTAAATTGAATAACAGCGTGTGAAGTGAGAAAGTAAGAGTTTATTCACTATTGATTAGTTAAATTATATTGAGATTTTAACTCATTTTAGGTAGATACATTATTGATTTTTTTTACTTTATATTTTTGCTCACTTTAAAAAATCTAATCTGCATTTGTTATTACGGTTTTGCTAACTAGTACCTGATAACATTGATTAATGAATCACTAAATGAAACTATTTATTGGAAAGAAGAAACATCAGCAACAGTGGCAATGTAACATAAACCCACTTGTTGCAGAAGAAACTATTCCATTTATTCACACACACAAAAAAAAACTCCATTTTGGAGTTTAGACGGTAACCAACTTATCAGCCTCGCACAAGACATGATATGTAAAGTTCATAAGATGCTGAAATTCGATGCTCATAGGAAGGTTTTTTTGGTCCGAAACCGCAATTTCAGCTACAACGTTTTGGTTTTGACAGCCTTCGAAACTGTATCACGATCGTAATTATAACTGCCGCAACTGGTACCATAATTTAAACCTTGCTCATAAGATATAATTATTGTCATTCAATCTTTTTTTAGGAAGAATTATGATATAATCATATATAATTGCATAAATGAAAAAAAATATATCGCAATTTTCAATGAGTTTTATTTTGATACATTATTCATATAATTTTTTTCATATTATTAATAATGTGACCATTCATGATCATTCGTGTGTGTCTAAAATCTTGACCATGATGTCATTGCATAACCATTAATCCCATTTTCAGTTCTACCTACATGCCTATTGTTTGATAAAAAATACAATGATTGTATGAGGAGTTGTGTTATTTGAACATAAAATTTAGACATCGTATGTATTTGTTTCTATCTCTCACTTACTTTTTTATCATCTTTATATACATGCGTTGTTTCAAGAATATCACAAAAAAGTAAAAGGGAGATGGCACCCAATATGTGTTAAAAAAAAACATAATTGTTGTATGAGATAGCTAAAGAAATTAAACTAGCGGATCTATTGGCTTCCCGAAATAAGTTTTATAAGATGCTGAAATTCAATGCTCATAAGTTATAATTATTATCATTCAATCTTTTTTTAAGGAAGAATTATGATATAATCATGAGCATAAATGAAAAATATTTTTTCATATCACTAAATTTTCAATTCTACCTTACATGCCTATGGTTTGATAAAGTTACCATGACGGTGACAACTTTTCTCCATATAATTTCAGACTAGGACACTTCTATTTTATTAGCTTGTTATTATTAATTAATAGTATTAATAAAAAAAAGTTTTATTTTTTTATGTAAAAAAAAAAAAACTAGTATTATATCTATAGATGTACATACTGTCGAGGTTTGATAAATGTATATTCGATATGAGAAAATGACAGATGTGCATGATGCATTATGTCATGATACACAGACAAAAAGCAAGAGCTCTCTTTACTTTTACCAACCTTATTTGGCTACGTCCCCATGATTCTCTTTTTATAAGTCTAGAATTCATCAAACTTTAATCCAATTATTTACCATATTGATATGAAGAAGAAAACAAATAAATTTTATATCTTCTAGACAATGAATGCAAATATTTGAAATTATGAGCAATTATAAGCGGGTGACATAAGAAATAAAAGTGAAAGTTCCCGAATATTTGTAGTCCTAGGCTCTGAGTGAGCGATTAAGGTGAACGTGGGACCAATGATGCTATAAGCTGTATTGGAAATTGGAAGCTAAGGGGAGGGACAGAGAGTAGGGGTAATGCATATTGGTTTTGTCCTAAGAGAAACACAAACATATTAAATAAATATGTATACTATTATTAGTGGAAGAATTTCAAATTCTTAACAGAAATAATTTTGATAGGCTGACAAAGGAATTGAAGTAAAGGATGTTATTTTCTAAGTGTCGAAAATACTTAGTTGACAAGAAAGTATACATGTCGACGAAAAGATAGATTGACAAGTAGTCTTTTTGACGAAATTCATGGGAAAATTGTCAAAGATATGGAAAGAGAAAAAATGACTAAGTCTCAAAATCGACAATATAGTCCAGACAAGTTGTCAAGCAGTTAATACCGTCAAAGACAAGCTAGTTGATACGGAGCGGTTGAAGACATTGAGCAGTTATTGGAATTGTTTGACAAGCAATTTAAATATAAAGCCTAAGAGAACTGCTAAGGACATGTGGCAGTCATTTAGATATGAAGTTACTACTAGATAGTTATTTTATTTGCCTATAAATACTAGTTATCACAATATAATAAGGGGTTACTTGATACACATCCTACACATCTCGATCACACAACAGATTGACAGATTACATTTAAGTATTCCTCCATCTTTCTTATTTCAATACTATGGCAAAATTCAATGCCATTTTCATGTCTTTTGTTCAAGTTCTTTACTTGTTCCTTTTAATTTCCAGTATTTCTCTCAAGTTCGTCTTTTAAGTTTATTTTACTTCTTGCAAGTAGTGTCATTTAGATCTTTCTCTACTTAACTTTCCTTTCAAACTTCAGTTTTCTTTTCATTATAAACTCAGTATGATTAGGAAGTGATTTTCTATTAAATAACTGTCATTCTTTTTAAACTTCAAACTTATCTTTTCAAACTCAAGCAGTTTTATTGTCAACTTTCATTATTGACAATATTCTACACATCTCTTTCAAACTTACATATTTATTTCGACACTAAGTCCTTACCAGTAATTCCTAATTTGGCTACTTTGTCAAATTCATACTTGGCAGACAGTTCACATGCATAGTCGAGATTACCACATAACTCGTAGGTCCCACATTCGTTTGATCTTCAACTATGTGTAACGAAGGAATTTAGATCAGAAACCAAAAAACCAAGTTAACATCTATGTACTAAGATGCCAAACCTGACAACATTCCTGTTAAGAGTTTCCCTTTTTCCTTTCTTAATTAGAAGCTGTTGTGTTGTGATTTGCATTGCTTTGATATATACAAGACATTTCCGAGCTTGTCAAGTAAATATATAATATCACCTTCAAGCATAGATAAACATTTAGTTACTTGCAATGGCTGAGTCTCTTACTCTAAGGAATAAGCTCAAGGCTCTTTGTACTTGTGGGGTGGATGATTGGTGTTATTCCATTTTCTGGAGCTTTCATCCAAGGAATCCCTTGTAAGCTTCTTTATGATCCCTTCTCTTCTGTTTCTGATCACTTGTATGGTACTTTCACATTTCACAGTCATTTGATCTTTCTCACTTTGGATTGCATGTTTGAAATTCTTGTAGGTTGTTGACTGTGGAAGATGCATACTATGAAGGGCAATTGGGAGAAGAGATTTCCAACATGTTTCCACAGGCTCACTTGTTAGGAGAAGGGTACCTTAATCATTATTATTTTAGTTTCATGTTTCTAAAACCTCATAATTTTCACCAAACCAGTTATTTTTCTAAACTTTTTTGCCAAATGCATCTTCACCTTAGACATTCTTTCTAAGTAACATAAGGGAAAAACTTAAAATTTAAATGCATAAGTATCAGTGAAAGACAAGGGACTAACACATTTACTATGTCATATATAGAATTGTTGGTGGGGTTGCTTTCACTGGCAAGCACATTTGGGTGCACTCAGATGGTCAAACCCAGGAATGGAATTTGACTGGGCAGAATATTTGTGAGGTATTGTTTTTTTTTTTCAACTGCTGAGTTGGTACTATTTCAAGTTTCAACTTCTCCTCAACTGTTATAGTTTTTTTTCCCACTTATTAATTACTTGAGAATTTCATTTGTTTCTGCAGGAGGATTCTGGATTACATCAACAATTTTCATCTGGGATAAAGGTATGTAGAGCATCAAGTAGGAAAATGTATTTGATTATTGAAGTTTCAAGCTTCATATGCTTTTTTATTATGTTTTTTCTTCAAGGCCGTGAGCAATGTATATTGATGAACAGTTTTGGTTTGTGCTTTGTAGACAATTACAGTGATACCTGTCAAAGCATTGGGAGTGGTACAGTTTGGGTCCAAAAAGAAGGTTAGTATGATGAAATAGCATGAATATGACATCCTGGTTTGTGGACAAGTTTTATCATGATTCATGATAACATGAGATCATGCACATGGCGTCCTGGTTTGTGTACTCACTTTGAATTGCTTGAGAAGGAATTACTATAAATTTAGAGGTTTATTGCTACTATAAGTAATTTATCCCAATTTTAAAAATTTCATCTTCTAAATTTTGCTTCCTTGCCTTGAAACTAGGGAATTCTGACTATTTTCTAGTGGTTGAAAAATATAGGGTAATGTATTAGTTCAATGCCCTTTATAATCTATTTTCTAATTTCTTACTCAAGTCAGGATAGGATGCTAGTTGACATGCACACTTCATCTACCTATTTGATTGGTTAAATACTACATATTTTATAATGTGGATTCTCAATTTTTACTAGCTCAAATTTTGTTTCTCAATGTTATTTCCACCATGGCTGATAATTACTTGGTGATCTTACACTGATGTATATCTGAGTGCTAATGGATTATAATACTTTCATTGTTTCAGATTTTGGAAAGAGTGGAATTTTTGGAGCAAACACAAAGATTACTCATTAAGATAGATGATGATGTGGGAATGGTTGACATGTCAGGAAATGCAGTTTTACCACTGGATTGTGAAAGTTATGATTTAAATGGCATGTTGGCTTCCATTTCTTCTGAAAATTCATATGACCCTAATCTCAAATATGCTAATGGTGAAAACCCTGAAGTTCTACTGACAAAGGTTTATTCTTCTGCAAGTTCCAATGATCCCTTCCCTTCCCTATATAATATTTTCCAAGAAGGGATGACTTCATTTGATGGGGATTCTTGTGTTGGTGACCATTTGAACATAGGGGCATGTTCTAACTCTTCTATGAACAGCTTGATTACCAAAAACACAGATTTTGGTGCATGGAATGGTGAAGTTTCTTGTTTTGATTCATTGGGGCAACAATTGGTATCTGCAGATGAAAATGCATTTTCTTGTAGTGAACTTACAGTTCAGGATTCAACATTATACAGTATGAACATAGGGACATGTCAAGACCAATTCCAAACCTCACTGGATAACCAACAATCTTCTCAATCTGGTGCTGTGACACAAGTTAATTTCCCAGCATGTTCAGACACACTGCATGGACTCTCTAAGAACATAGAGGCTGTTGATATGTCAGAAGATATTTTGAAGTTCAGCACCATGGATGATATTTGCCAGTGGTTTGCTCCTTCTCCAGAGGATAGTATCTTTAGAACAATAACTGCATTGGATAACACCCCTTCTGAATCAATAGAATGTGATCCCACTTCTTTTGGTCCTGTTGGAAGTAGTTCCTTACTGACATGCCTAGCTGAGCCTAATTTCACAACAGCTGCAGTTATGCATAGCTCTGAAAATGTTCTCTTGGACTTCACCAGTGATCAAGCTGATGAATGGTGGGAGAATATGCTTACAGCAGCATTGAGTCCTGCTACTGTTACTGCTACAGGCTTTTCTGAATGCATATCAAACACTGGTACACTGACTGGCACACAGAATGGAATATCCTCAGATCCTTTGAGTGGTGAAGCAAATAACAATCCTTGGAATAGTTCTGATTTTGGGTATGAGTTACCACCCAATAAAAGGAGGGTGGTAGAATTCTCACCTGTGAATATAAACCCAATACAGTTTGCAAATCTTGCTAGGTCTGCTGAGGCTAGAACAGACTTGATGCAGCCCATTTCTGACTTGGACAAGACTAACAATCTTGTAAGCAAGAAAGATACATTCCCAAAATCACAGGTAGGAAAATGGATTAGTGATGGCCATAGCATTAATATTGGAAGGGCTGTTCCTATACACTCTCAAACTAAAAAGCCAGAGGAACCCACAAAGCCCACCAAGAAAAGGGCTATGTCTAAGGAGAGTTCACGACCACGGCCCAAAGATCGTCAGCAGATCCAAGACTGCATTAAAGAGTTGAGAAGGATCATCCCCAATGGTGAAAAGGTAAATCTAGCTTTAACTAATCTATGCTAAGAATAAAGTTTCTAATATGTGTTTTCAGAAGGGGGGATCATTATAATAAGAACAGCCTAATGTTTCCTCTATATGATGCCAAATTTCCAATTTCATAAAATTTTCCCCTTTCAACATTTTTTATTTGTCAAATCACATACATTCGTATTCATAATCTTAGCTACAATTTTTTAAAGGCAGACTGCTTTGTTAGTAACATTTTGACTTATATTCTCCTGATGTAACAGTATAGCATTGATTCATTGTTGGACCACACCATCAGATACATGTTTTTCTTACAAAGTGTTAACAAGTATGCAGACAAGCTAAGAGAACCCAATGAGCCAAAGGTAACTAATAAACTATTTTCCTACAAATTTAAAATAAAATTATTCTTAAGTGTGCATCATTCAGTATCAGAAATGATTGGACTTGTTTGGATGTTTAGCTTATTGACCAGGCAAATGAAGTGGTTCCAGATGACAGTAATGTGGGAGATAGCAAAAACTGTGGTGTTACATGGGCATTTGAAGTGGGAGGTCAAACAATTGTATGCCCAATTATAGTGGAGGACATGAATCCACCTGGCCAAATGCTGATAGAGGTAAGGTTACAATTGGGAATGCATTTATACTGTATACACATAATCTGCAACCCTTTTGATTACCTATGCAACAGGGAACTAATTGTCATTGTTCTGCTGCAGATGCTATGTGAGGAGCAGGGTTTCTTCCTTGAGATAGCCGACATAATTCGAGGTTTTGGGCTGAGTATATTAAAAGCAAAGATGGAACTTAGGAAGAACAAACTATGGTCACTCTTTATTGTTGAGGTAAATCAAATATTTCAATGCAGTATACTTAATTAGTGGCATGTGTGACTGCAGTTTTCTCTCATTTTTTTAAAAAACTTTTGTCTAAACTACTGGTTACATTGTGCAACAGGCAAATACACACGTCACAAGGATAGAAGTATTTTGGTCCCTTTTCCATCTTCTACAACAAACACAAACCTCCAGAATGGATTCAGCTAATAACATTGCAAATGTTATTGATGCCACTAATTCTTGACAATTACCAGAAAAGCAGTGATGCCACTAGTCATGGCCAGTTGGTCTATTATAGAGGCACTTGAGAATTACTAGTCCTAGAAAAGGATCCAAGTGTACATAGATGATAGATTAGGAAATACTTTGCAAAAACAGTGGGTGGTTGTTGTGCCCATGTTAGTTCCTAAGGAAGAGTTTACACAAGCCATGAAATCTGAGGTGCAAAATCATGTATCATGAAATTGTTGAGTGAATACTTTAGAAGTGGTTCTCTATAAGGCAACTGCTTGCAAGACATGTTAAATGAGTGAACCAGATAATTCAATAGGGCTACTAACCATTAATTCCTCACTTTGTGTTCAAGTTGTTTCATTTTATAAATATAAGAGCTGAAAAGAATAGAATATTGTCTCGGGTCTCTAGTTGAAATTACAGGTATATCTTGTTAACTTGTGTTTGTAAGCGCCACAAGTTAGAGTGATCAATAATGAGCATCAATAATTTATTATTAGATTCATAGATGACATGAAAATTAAGATGGCAAATAAATTACTTGGAATGGTATCTCAATTTTCAAGTGCCAACTACCAAATATAAACGATTTTATCTGCCGCACCCAAAAGAATAATGCTAGAGCACATATTTATTTACATATTATTTCATATCTTTATAGTTTTCAATTTTTGCACACTTACACATTGATTCAACCACCTCAACAAATGTAAAGATATGTGACTGTGAGAGATGTGTACCAAGCATTTCCCCATTCAAAATGATTTCTTGTTATAGTAGTAATTGTTATGTAGTAGCTAGGTTGCTTTACAGTTCTTATCCTGCATTTTTTTTTTAAATAAAATGTTTATATTAATTGGAGATATGGTCCTTGCTGCAGTACTCTTTCAACCTTTTTATCATGATGAGATGATGATGCATTTGCAAAAATCCAGGCGCATGCTTTGTACGGATATAGTAGTAAACTAAAACAGGCAGCATAGTTATGTAGCTGCAACCACAATTTTAAACCTGGATGAAGACCAAAGTTAGGCTGAAGGTGACCTAAGTATGTTCTATAAAGCAACTTTTGATAGTTGGATTGACTTTTCAACAAGAGTGCGAATCAAGAAGAGGAGCTAGATAAGTGCTCTACAATATGACATTCCACAGTGCTATCAGAAGATTCCAATATGGAATCCCAATTTTATATTCCACAGTCCTAATTTGTCTATTTAAAGCTTTTTAAATAAAAGGTCCTACTCATGACCTAATTCAAGCAGTTAAATTTATGTGGTTCTCTTTCCTACTTCCTAATTTTCTTTTCCAAAGTAGACAGCAAATAGAGAAATATAGCCACTAAGAATCATGTGAAGGCTATGTGCGGTACAACACACAAGCAATGCTAGAATGAACTATGGGGTTTGTTGATGGACTTGAGTTTTGCTATAACTAAAAACTAACAGCAATAATTTTTTATCTAGTGATAAATACATGATATCAAAGCTAAGGTCATTAGTTAAATTCTTGGAAGGCAAAGACTACAGGGTGGGGTTGGAGTTTGATCGTTGAACACTCTGAGATTATATAAGCTACTGCCAAACATTCTGGTTTTAGGTCAATAACAAAGAAAAATGTAATGAACTAGTATATAAAATATGCAAGTGCCTTATCATGACATGCACATTATCATCTATATATAAAATAGTAGTGCATCCACAAGTTGATAGGCTTTCAATTCATTCCGAAAATGCAATGCATGCATGCTATTACAATGAACTAAAGGTTGTGACCAGTCATAAATACGAAAAGATTTAGCCATCTTCAGATTTTTCTATCACTTTCTTTTTGTAATTTTATATTGAAATGACATATACTGATTATGTATGTTGTCCAATATTTATAGGGGGAAAAAATTCAATACCTAAATGATTCTGGTTAATATATTATACATATATGTTAATGTTATGTGCTACTTTTGTTTGCATGATGCACCTGTATATCTGTGTGCCTCTTCTTTTCAGCGCGTGCCTGTTCATATTTATATTATAGAAGAAGGAAGAAGTAAGCGTTTATGTCCAACAATCTGAATTGGGTACCTTTACCCACTCAGAAAGATATATAGCGCTTATCAAAAAAAAAGAAAGATATATAGCACAAAAAGGTGTAGTGTGATCTTACATCAGCTATCCCTATATCAACTCAAAGTTTTGTCCTGATTAATATTTAATCCTCATGTTGAGACATGCGACACATTGTCTCTATGTATAAATACATGTATACTCCACAATTCAGCTTAAGCTTCCAGTTGCATACACGGCATTTGATTAGGGTCTTTGCCATTAATCTTGTCCTAACAATATTTTCCAATACAGCTTGCTAATTTCATATTCATACACACGCGCGTGCATACACACACATATACACACAGTACAGCTAACTTTAGTAATCAAGAAAATGGCTCCTGACAAGAAAGTAGTAAAAGAAGTAGAATGGAGAATCAAGGTAGCAGATGGGTCATCAGAGAGAGCAGGGCATTGTTGCCTGTGGGCAGTGATAGTAGGATTAGCTTTCAAGTTGTACATGTTTGTGAAGAAAGCATGGGAGTTAGGGGTGAATGACCCTAGAAAATTCATCCATAGCTTGAAGGTAGGGATAGCACTTTCAGCTGTTTCACTCTTCTACTACATGAAGCCTTTGTATGATGGAGTTGGAGGAAATGCTATGTGGGCAGTCATGACAGTGGTTGTGGTGTTTGAGCACACAGCCGGTAGGTAGTGCTATCTAGTCTTTTATAACAAATAACTATAAGATAATAATTATAATAACATTAATATATCATTCATATATACATGCACAATTAAAACATCATGATATATCATATTGCAGGTGCTACAATATGTAAAACTCTAAACAGAATATGTGGAACTACCCTTGCCGGGTTTCTAGCCTTTGGTGTACAATGGCTAGCTAGTAGAGCAGGAGGCCAATTGGAACCCGTTATTGTTGGGGTATCACTATTTCTGTTAGGTACATATATGTATAAACAAAATAATATTTTCTGTACATATACAATATACTAGAGTGAATTTTTTTGTGTGTTATACATACACATTATCCATCTTTATATGGATACTCACTGATAAGTTAAATTGATTTTTCTTCAGCTTCTGCAGCAACATTCTCTAGATTCATCCCTATCATAAAGGCTCGTTTTGATTATGGTGCTTTGATATTCATCCTCACTTTCAGCTTGGTTTCAGTATCCGGTTATAGGGTTGATAAATTGTTGGAGATGGCACAAGAAAGGATATCAACGATTATAATTGGCACTTCTTTGTGCATAATCGTCAGCTTGACCATTTGCCCCATCTGGGCTGGTCAAGAGCTCTATGTTTTAGTCACTGGGAACATGGACAAACTTGGCAACTCCTTACAAGGTGAGTCTTCAATAATGATTTCATTTCATTATTGCATACAGTACTAGTACTGTATATAATTGTGCATATATATGTGTATTTCAGGTTGTGTGGCTCAGTACTATAGTCACAGTGAAGCCCCAGAAGCAGTAAGTGATGAGGAATCCAACAAAAAGTTGCTAGGCTACAAGTGTGTGCTAAGTTCCAAAGCAACAGAAGATTCTATGGTACCTACCTAAAGAGAGTTTCTAATTACCATGAATCTTACTTTTATTAAAAATATTACTTCAATTTGTTGTACATAAGATAGATTTTATAAATATTTATAAATTTTAAATTACCCCCAGTTTTATATACTTATAGAGTGTGACCAAAATAATATTGTTACTGTAGGCTAATTTAGCTAGATGGGAGCCTGCTCACGGCCGCTTCAATTTTCGTCATCCATGGAAGCAATATCTTAAAATTGGGGCATCAATGCGCAGTTGTGCTTCATGTATAGATGCTCTAATTGGATGTATAAATTCAGAAGACAAGGTAACATCTAAACTTGTGCTCAAATTAATACATACATTTTCTAAAATTCTTGCCACAGATTTTGTCATGATACCTATGCTAAGAGCAAGACACCCACTACTTGAGCTAAAACCAATTAATTTGATTTGAACAGGCCCCTGATCACATCAAGAAGAATTTGAGCAGCATGTCCTTGAAAGTGAGCACTAACTGTGCAAATGTAATAAAAGAGCTAGCAATTACAATCAAGAATATGACAAAATCATCTAAGGTTGACATTTTGGTTACAGAGATGAATTTTGCTGCACAAGAGCTCCGGGATTTATTAAAATCTTATCCAAACTTGGTTAACCCATCATCACATAATGCACAAACAGAAGGGGCTGCAAAAATGGAAATCACAGTCATGGAAATTATTCAAGTGGTAACTATAGCTTCTTTGCTTATTGAAATTGTAGCACGTGTCGAAGGCATTGTGAAAGCTGTCGAAGAACTATCAGATTTAGCTAAATTCCAACCAGCCATGTGTGTCGAATCTAAACAACATATAGTGGACAACAAGATCTCTCTGAACCAACAGAAAGATGAGGAAGTCATCAACACACTCCAAATGGTCTGAAAATTTGAATGATGTATATATAATAGTAACATCTAGTGTAGTCTCACTAGCTGTATAGAAAGAGGCCATAATTCCTACAGAGGCTCATCCAATTCTTCTTCATCTGGTCGTCCCCTTTTAAGTTTATAAGTTAATATCAAATGTGTTGCTAAACTGACCTGAATTATTATTATTTAGGGTAACTCACAAATTTGATCCCTGAAATTATAGTACCATATCAACCTCATCCCTAACATTAACGAAATTCTAAAAACGTTCCTGAAATTGTCAAAAAATAATCAATCTAGTCCCTCCGTCAATAATGTCAGGGACTAATTGATTGGGGTTGGGGACTAGATTGATTAACTCTTGACAACTCAGGGACGTATTTAAAAGTTTGTTAATGTCAGGGACGAAGTTGATATAGTGCTACAATTTTAAGGACCAAATTGGAGATTTACTCCATGCATTATTCAATATCCACGATATCTTTAGAGGCAGTTCGGCAACTCAGTTCTGTATAAAATAAACTGGTCCAATAACATGAATATTAAACAAGGTTTTCGTAAGCAAAGAATAAATTATTGGGAACTGTTTCTCTATATTTACACTTGAGAATGGGGCACATGCCAGACAACAATAGATAGCAGAATCAGATAAACGTAAAGAGAGTTGCAATTAGGAGAGACTGAATCGAATCCAACACAAAGTGAATCATTATTTTACTCTAACATTATCACTTTTCATGATTTAACACAAACAGAATATGAACTGTTTGGGAATTTTTTAGACAAAAAACGCTGACCATAGGTAAGCTTTTATACCACACAAAACTAACAATAATCACTAGCTAAGTGCAAGTTCTTAAAGAAGCAATATTTGTTCAATTGGGACAAGCCAGGCAGCAAGTATAAGATTTCAAGAAATAGTATACAAGATCCCACATGTGTTCTGTTCCACTATAATAAAAATTATACACAAGTGCAAATTCTTTTAATGATTGTTTGAGCAAACGGCAAACCCTTCGAGCAGCATAGTGAGAATTACTGCTGCATGCTACACACTGAACAAGTTAAAGCCAAGTTAGATCAAAACAATTAGGAGAAAAACAACGGGGAGGAAGGTGGTATATATATCAGTAATGAAGGTCTCAAAACTAAGAAAATTCCACAATGGCCTTCAAATGAGTCATATTCCTTCTACTATGGACTATCTTCAGCTGTTTTGCTGAACTATATGAAGGAACTAGTTCACTTAAAAGACCGAAAATGCTAGCATCACACTCTTCTTCGATACACTCTCTATTATTGGGTGGATTTTATGTGAGAGCCACCAAAACACATGGTCCCACATTAAATCCACCCAATAATAGAGGGTGTGTTAAGAGGAGTGTGATGTTAGCATTGCTCTAAGAGACCAAACCTCTAAAAGAAATAGACGAAAGAACCAAGAGTCAGCAGATTAGAGCAGGAAAGGATTTATGGAGGAATTCATTCCACTTGTTAAACACCAAAAGTGTGGGAGGCTAAAAGAACTTAAGTTATTATTCAACAGCTAAGTGATTTTCTTTTTAAACAGAAACTCAGCCACATTTTGGTACAACAAAAAGCAGTTTTCTCCCATTAAACCCTCAAAACTATAGAAATTAACCCCATTTCCCAAACAACTACAAAAGGGTAAAAATTGTTTGCAAAGTGCACCCATTTGAGCAAAAACCAAGCAAAAATAAAAAGAAAAAAAATTGATATTGAAAGAAGACGTACTCAGCAAGATCACCAAGTTGCCTCAAGATCCCAACAAGGCCAGACACAGCCATACCATCCAACACAGCCTTAGGGTCTTCTCTATTGGTCTCCCTGTAGAGCTCAGGCTGCCTCAAACCAAACTCATCCCTCACCTGCAACCTCACCAGAGGCATCTTCGTCTCACTGAAACACTGAAAACCCCAACAAAACTCTTTGTATATAGGTAAACTGAAAAAAATACTGTATCTACTTCCAAGAATTGACTTGCATCTGACTCAAAATCATGACTCGTTCCATGAACTTGTAAACATTGATAATGAATGCAGATGATAGTTTTCTTCATCAGTTACTTTATTCTTTTCTTTACATTATGAATACGTGGAGCTGATATCCCACAACTTATGCAGTGAGCAGCAAAGAGAAACTCGATAAAGATTGTGATGAAACACAAAATAACTCCATTTCTCTTAATTGTTCAAACAATACCGTCCTGCATTCATTATGATTTAGCAACTTTGACGAATGTAAAACTTCTTTCACTGGTGATTCTTACTCTAAGCATAACTTGAACTATGTGCCAATAACAGAAGCTGATGCAATGGTTACTTTCACCAACAACTTCCGATCAATACCAATAACAGTAGATTAACTCAAGCTTAAAAAAAAAAATGGGACCTATTTGGTATCATCGACTGCAGAGTGTCTCCCCAGTTGCGATGGTGAGCCACTCGGCAGAATGTAACAGAATATAACATTAATAAGTGCTATAATATGAAACACACAAAAGAAGTATAAATGTAAGATATCACATCGATTCATAACTTCTGATAGAACAAAAAAAAAAAAAAACTGCAGAAATACTTGATCTACTAGTCTCAGTCTTAAGATTATAATTGCCACTCTAACAAAATATGCCCCTCCTTAAAATGGCTAATCTCCTCCTCTTCCTCTGATGAAAGAGTTGGAAATGGTTCTAAGAGGGTCTTAAAATCATCAGCAACAATATGATTCAACTTGAGACTTTAACATCCTTCAAGAAATGCCACCAACATTTGATTTGACTAGAACTGCAAGAGCAATCAACCTCTTTTCGACCTATTAGCTTCTCACAAAAGATATGTTGTTTTAGACAACGGACAAAGATAGTTAAAAACTTCATCTTTTGGATCCTAGTTACTAGCGTCTTAACTAGCATATATAAATTGTTACAAGTCAAAAATATGAATCAAAATCCTCTAACCACGTGGTTAGGGTTTCAGACAACATATATAAAATTGACTAGAAATTCCTTTTGCTCACAAACTCTCGGATCTAGAATCTACACACCTTAGATAGTTCATACAAATCATTATCCAAATTAAAGATTGAAGAAAACTCATTTTGCCTACATGAACCTAGATTCGGCAAAGGTTATAAAAATTAGTAAGAAATTTCTTTTGTTTTCAAGCTCTTGGATTTAGAATATAGAAACCCTAGATAGCTTATAACCAACCTCATCTAAGTTAAAAATTGAACAAAATCTCCTTTGTCTACATAATCATAGATTCGACTATGTAAATAAAAATAGGAAGGAAAACTCTTTTGCTTCCATGCTCTTAGATAATCAAAGTAGAAATCGTATAGAGTTCATAGAAATTGATCTCACATTAAAATGATTTTTCTATGATTTTCTAGAATTATTTGAAAAACTAGATCTAGGAATTGGATTTTGAGAAATAGTTGATGAAAATAGAAATTTGTTGAAGATTAATGAAGCTAAGATGATGAGGAATGGAATCCTCACCTTGGAATGAAGAGATTTGATGAAGAATTGAATAAAATTGAAGAACTTAGCAAGAACAACTATGGAGTTCTTAGTGTTTTTGGTGAGAAATTGTAACACCTCGTTTTTCGTTAAGTGTTGTTTGTTTGATTGTTTAAGCCTTGGGACTTCGCTTAGAATCGTTGTTGAGGGCTAAGTGGGATTTTTAGGCTTAAATCCCTTTCTGGTACATGAGCACGGTCGTTCTCATGCCCAGCACGCCCGTGCTCAAGGCTATGTCTTGTAGTTTGGATCACAAGCACGGTCGTGCTTAATAGGAAGCACGTCCGTACAAGTGATTGCCGAGCACGCCCGTGCAAGGGTTTGGGCGGAGACGCTGAGTTAAGTACGCTCGTGCTTAGTAGGGTGCACGGTCGTGCTTAGGTCTACAGCCTATAAAAAAGGCACAGTAACCGAGCGTTTACGTTTTTAGACCCTATTTTGGTATAACAGAAACCATAGTGTGGATACCAATCCTTTCTTCCCTATTTTCTCTAAACCCATTGCATTGTTGGAGCTTTAGAGACTCTTGGGAGCGCCTAGTTCGTCGGTGTTGATCCCTATAGGTAACGGTTCCTCTCCTTAGTGTTTCCTTTTCTATTATTTTAGATTTGGGAACTAATTGGTTGACCCTTTCTGTTTGACCAAGGCTTGGAAAGCTAACTGAGCCACTCGAGGAACGCGTGGGTTACCGGTTGCATTGTCATTATCAGTTTCTTCATACCAAGTATGGGGAGAAGGATAATGTATACATTAGGCAAGGGGATAGTGTAAGATGAGGGGTTCCCATAGCCCCGTTATATTTGTTGTTAACTGTTATTGATGTCATGTTATGTTTGATTATGACTATGCCTAAACTGTTGTTGATGCCACGATCTGCCTGGTTGTATGAGTTAATAGTCATAAGTGTTAGTTGATTAAGGGTATGCCTACTAATCTGTTTTATGCCATGAGTTGGCTGAATTGATATGAATACCTTATGTTGTGAATATTGTTCTTATGTTATGGATTAATCTATTTTTGAATGAAAATTTTCAAAATAACCAAAGTTGAAAGAAATATATTAAAAACACTAACCGTCTCATTCACGGGTCAAAATTAGGTTTTCTGCACAGTAAACTTGTACCGGCGGTGAAAACGCAGATCGACTTTCGTCTGAATTTTCAACCGAAAATTTTACCGTAACCCTCCACCATAAAGTAGACTATGAATATGATTTTATTTTAATCAAAAACACTTTCTAACTCTCAAATTAAAATATAATTTAATTATATTTTAACCGGTTGAACAACATAATTAAAATTAGGCTGTTACATTACTACCCCTCTTAAAAGAAAATTCCGTCCTCGGAATTTATGTACCTTAGAAAAGATGTGGATATTGTTGTTGCATATCCTTCTCGCGTTCCCAAGTAGCATCTCCAGTAGTTTCATCTCATACGACCTTAACCAAAGGAATTTGTCTACCGCGAAGCTCCTTAATCCGTCTATCTGCGATCCTTACAATAAAGCCTCATGCTCTAGATTCTCTCGCAGTTGTATAGACTCAAACTCAATGACATGTGAAGGATTAGGATAATACTTTCTCAACTGAGAAACATGAAAGACATCATGAAGGTTGGAAAGATTGGATGGTAAGGCAATTTGGTAAGCTACTGGAGCAATTCGTCGAAGAATTTGAAAGGGTCCAATGAATCGAGGAGTAAGTTTTCTGGATTTGATAACTCTGTCAATTCCAGTTTTCCGAGTAACTCTCAAAAACACATGATCACCTTCCTGGAATTCTAATGGTCTCCTCCTCTTGTCACTGTAGCTCCTTTGCCTATCCTGTGCTTCCTTCATCTTTTCCTGTATCTTCCTGACTTGCTCCGTAGTTTGTTGCACCACATCTGGACCCAAAACTTGGTTCTCACCAGTCTCATACCAACACAGCGGGGTCCTACACTTTCTGCCATACAAAGCCTCATATGGTGTCATTTCGATACTACTATGGAAACTATTGTTATAAGTAAATTCAATCAATGGTAAGAACTCATCCCAACTGCCAGTGTGCTCCAACACACAAGCTCTCAATAGATCCTCCAATGATTGAATTGTCCTTTTTGACTATCCACCAGTTTGGGGATGATAAGCAGAACTCATCCTCAACTTTGTTCCCAAGGCATTTTGCAATTGTCTCCAAAATCTTGATGTGAATCTAGGATCTCGGTCTGAGACAATGCTCGATGGCACACCATGCAATCTAGCAATTTATTTGATGTAAATCTGAGTCAACCTTTCCAAATTATAACTTTCACCAATAGATAAGAAGTGAGCACACTTTGTTAACCTATCAATGATAACCCAAATCACATCATGCTTCTTAGGAGTTCGTGGTAATCCAACCACAAAATCCATAGCTATACTATCCCATTTCCACTCTGGGATATCTAAAGATTGTAGTAATCATGTTGGCTTCTGATGTTCAATCTTAGCTTTCTGACACACCGGACAAGATAAAACATACTCCGCTACTTCTTTCTTCATCCTTGTCCATCAAAACATTTTCTTCAAATCCTGATACATTTTTGTGGATCTAGGATGGAAACTCAACTTACTCTTATGTGCTTCCTCTAAAATCATCTTCCTAAGTTCTGCATCCTCTGGCACCTAAACCTTAACACACCATCCGTTCCTTTATTAAAATCATAAATTTTACCTTCATCGATTCCTCTACTTACTTCCTAGAGGTATAGATCCTGAACTTGTTTATCTTTAAGATCTTTCATAAAATCACTACTAATAGTGATCATACTTAAGCAAATCTTATTCTCAACCAATTCCATTCCTAAGTTCAAATCCCTGAAATGCTCAAGCAATTCTAACTCCTTAACCATCATCGCAGACACGTGCAAGGATTTCCTGCTTAAAGCATCCGCTACCACATTGGCCTTCCCAAGATGGTAAAGTAATTCAAAATCAAAATCTTTGATAAACTCCATCCATCTTCGTCGTCTCATATTCAATTCTTTTTTATCGAATAGATACTTTAGGATCTTGTGGTCACTGAAGACATTAAACTTTGCTCCATACAAAAAGTGTCGCCATATCTTTAATGCAAACACTATTGCTGCTAACTCCAAATCATGAGTCAGATAATTTCTCTCATGAATTCTCAACTGTCGGGAAGCATAAGCCACGACTCTTCCCTCTTGCATCAGGACACATCCTAAACCTTAGCATGACACATCACAATATACGTCAAATTGTCCTAGTGGATCTGGTAAGATCAACACAGGTGATGTGGTCAACCTGTCCTTCAGCTTTTGAAAACTTTGTTCACACTTGTCCGTCCATACAAAAGATATATTTTTCCTTGTTAACTGCGTCATAGGCAATGCAATCTTCGAGAATCCCTCTATGAACCTCCGATAATATCCAGCTAGTCCTAGGAAACTTCGTACTTCACTTACTGACTTAGGCCGTTCCCACTTAAGAACTGACTCAACCTTAGTTGGACCTACGACTATTCCTTCTTTATTAATCACATGACCTAGGAATTGTACTTCTTCTAGCCAAAATTCACACTTGGAAAGTTTGGCATAAAGCTGCCTATCCTTCGAAACTCGCAACACCAATCTCAAATGTTCCTCATGCTCTTCCCGCGTACGAGAATAAATAAGAATATCGTCGATGAACACCACAACAAACTTATCGAGGAACGGTCTGAAAATTCTGTTCATATAATCCATGAACACGACTGGCGCATTAGTTACACAGAAAGGCATAACTAAATACTCATAGTGCATGTATCTCGTCCTAAAAGCCGTCTTGGGTATATCTTCATTTCTTACTCTGATCTGATGGTACCCAGATCTTAAATCAATCTTAGAGAACACTACTGCTCCTTTCAACTGATCCATCAAATCATCTATCCTAGGCAACTGATACTTATTCTTAATCTTCACCTTATTCAACTGCCTGTAATCCGTGCACAACCTCGCACTTCCATCCTTCTTCTTAACAAATAACACCGGTGCTCCCCATGGTGAAACACTCAGTCTGATAAACTCTTTTCCTAACATGTCATCCAATTGTTCCTTCAACTCTGCCAAATCAACCGGTGACATCCGATAAGGTGCTATAGATATAGGCCCTGTCCCTGGTACGAGATCTATAGTGAATTCCACTTCTCTTTCTGGTGGCAAACCTGGAACGTCTGGAGGGAAAACTTCAGGAAACTCTCTCACAATAGGCATGGAATCTATGCTGGGAGTCTCATTAGCCTCCACTGCGAAAAACATCACAAACTGTTGAGAGTTGTCACTCCTCGTAGAAACTCCTTCATTCGCAGATGCTACACTAAAAGGTTCAAGAAATGATATAGTCTTGCTAGAACAATCTAACACTACATGGTTAGCCGAAAGCCAATCCATGCCAAGAATAACATCTATCTGTTCCATAGGGAAATAGATAAGATCTACAATAAATGTCCTATTCTCAACAACGATAGGACACTGTAAACAAACAGACATAGTAGTCAAAGGATTACAGGTTGGAGTAGACACTGTGAGGGTATAAGGTAATTTGGAAACAGTTAAGTTCAAATGATCCACACACTCATGCGAAATAAAAGAATGTGTAGCGCCTGAGTTAAACAACACATACGAGAGTCTACCAGCTATCAAACACATACCTTGTATAAGATCAGCAGATTGAGAGGATTCAGCTCCCCTCTCCCCTCACGGTAAACACTCTTCCAGTGGCTTGAGGTTTGGCCACTTGTGGTCTTGCTGTTGGGACTCCTCTTCCAGCTCCACCTCTATTGTCTCCAGTTCCACTTCCGACAGCTGTCGACTGTTGCATAACCCTTTGTCTGCAATCTTGTGCCACATGACCTGGTTTCCCACAGTTGAAACAGCTAGACCTATTTGAAAAGTCACTAGCATAATGCAATCCTCCACATCTGAAGCAAACTAAGCCTTGTGGTTGCTGACCCGTTCTAGGCACTGGTGCTGGTGCTGGTGTTTGCACGGGTCCAGCATACGGTCTCTGTCTCCACTGAGAACCACTTTCTCCGTGCTTCTGGAAACTTGATCAGTTAAGACCTCCACTCCTCAGTTGTTTCTGTTCATTGGCCATCCTTAGGTCTATACTTTCAATGGCACTGCATCTCTCGACTAGTTCTGGGAAATACTATATGTTAAGAGACGCTACAACCCTCTGTAGCTCATCTGAGTCCTTCCTCAAATCTTCTACATTGCCAGTCCTCACATGGAAACCTCTGATAGAATTCCGAAAACTTGATCAAAGCTTCAAAATGTGATGCATACTCACCAACATACATGTTGCCTTGTTTGAGGTTTGTGAATTCCTTTTCTCGCGTCGAACTAGACGCGGAAAATATTTTTCGAAAAAGCAATTAGTGAATAACTTCCAGTTAATGTTCCTATCCTCAGCTTCCAACAGTCTTTTCTTTCCCTTCCACCAAAATTATGCTCCTTCGGTTAACATGAAGGCAGTATAGGTCACTTTCTTCTCCTCGCTGCAGTGCATAGTAGCAAATATCTTTTCGATCTATTGTATCCACCATTCTGCTTTCTCTGGGTCATACTCTCCTCAGAATTGAGGTGGTTTTCCGTTCATAAAATTAGTCAATCCGGCATCTTCAGCTGTTGTCGCCCTCCTTTGTTTCTTAATTCTAGTTGTTCTTTGTTCATCTGCAGCATCTCAGCATTCTGCTGGGTTTGCAGTAGCATAGCAGCAGCTAGGGCTTCCATTGCACTTGGAGTCGAAGATGATCCTCCTCCATTCTCAGTATTGTCGACATTACCATTGACAGCTCCAATAATCCTTTCTGAAGTTTCGTCACCACTGTTAGTTGGACGTCCTCTTCCGCGAGCCATGATTCTGTTAAAAGAAATCACCCGCTCTTATTAGTATGACATATAATACTACATAGACAAGTATATAAATACCATATGCCATACTAATATTAACTTCTCACATTATATTCGGACACACTACCCAACTTCTAAGCATAGTCAAAATCCGATGTGGATTCAGCTAGACACCGCCAGTAACAACATCCTAGACCTCGCAGTCCTTGATTCTGACCGGACATAACCCACAGTCTGTTTTAGAACCAAACTGCTCCGATACCAAAATGAGACACCATGTTGTGCCCCAGTGTTTTATTAGCTTAAAACCTTATTAATTAATTCCTTAATCGCGCGCTTAGCGTGAAAAGTACATAAAAATTAAAACTTTATTTAAACAATCATATAACTTTTGCAAATTAAACACACCAAGGTTCTAATATATAAATACACACCTGTTTATTTATTACATTACCAAAACACTGTTGAGGGAATCCTCTCAGTAGGATCCCTCACAGGCATAAACTTAAAATAAAAGTCATACTTAGCGGAAACATATAAAAATACTCCTCTTTAGACACACTGGCCATATTATCTATACTCTACTTGCCATGGATCACAGCTCGACCTCCAGCGTCTGGATCGTAAGGAGTTCCATCCAACTCCTCAGCAACCTCCGTTCCATACAGAGCTCCGCCCAGCTCCTCAGCAACATAATCCACCATCGGGTCTTCTAATGTAAGTAAAGTAACCCACAAGAATACAGAAACATAGGGGATAAGAAACAGTTCTATCATCATAAAGCAGAAAAGAGTCATAGTAAATCATACAGTAATTGTCACAGACAAACAACGCACATAACTAACAGATCACCCTCAAGTTAATATATCATCATCTACCCCCAATCTCATGCTACTCAAAGACACCATAGTTGCACACCTATTTCCTAAGGTGGAAGTGGTCTCACGAGAACTCTTGATTTTACGTGTATTATATTACCAATACACGATGTATTATATTACCAATACACAGAAGTGTTTTACGTGTATTATATTAACAATACACGGTGTATTATATTACCAATACACAGAAATGTTTTACGTGTATTCTATTACCAATACACGGTATATTATATTACCAATACACAGAAGTGTTTTACATGTATTATATTACCAATACACAGATGTCCTTGCGTATTATATTACCAATACACTTTAGTCTTTGTGTATTATATTACCAATACACTTTTGTCCTTGTGTATTATATTACCAATACACGGTTGTGGACAACAACACCTATACTTGAATCTCACCAACCCGTTTTAACAACATCCTAGTGCCTTAACCTTCCATTAGAACTTGACACATATTATATACCATAACGCCTCTTTAACATACATCATCTAGGTTAGGCACTTCTAAATCATCATTATCCTCACACCCAAAACAATCATCTCTTAGACAACATATATATCTTTGCTTAAAATTCATTAAGCATAATAATAAAAATCAGGTAGACCATGCATAACACAATATCAATCAAAATATTCCCATATCACCCACATAGCACAAAATAAATTCAATAAAGGTAGTAAAATCAAATCAACCATCAACAATATAAAATCAACCTAATATCGATAAACCTACAATACCTGAATCACCATTGGTTTTTCAGAAAAGGTTTCCAATGTGATTTTAGTTTTGTCGATTACTCGACTACTAGTAAGGTTTAGGTCGCCCTACACAATTATTATATAATCTACTACTTATCCATTCCGATGATAGGTTGGTTCTTTCCCCCACCTAGGTTATCATCGGACTCCCGAACTCGAAGCTTCTCGTTGTCACACCACAAAGTACTAACTCCACCTTCCGTGAAGGTAAGGAGATTAGATGCTCGAAGAGGTATACCACGAATGTCCTCGTTTCCTCCGCGATGGAAGTCTAAGGTTATGAACACAAAATCACAAGTTAAAATCAAACAAGAACACTAAACCACAAGGTATAGGTTCGGCCAAGACTAGTTCTTAGGGTTAAAAATTCCCGAAAATTATACAACTCATGGATTTATGATCCTTAAGTGTTAGGAGTTCATAAACAATGATCACTTAACAAAGTTGAATTAAAATCCCACTAAGTTATAAACTTAGGGTATTCGTCCAAGGATAGTAAAATAGGCTAGCATTCACTAAAGTTTCCAATCTCTTAGGTTTAGCATCCATATGTATTAAGGATCTCAAAACCATGATCATTTTGGAAAAATAAGAACAAAGTATCCTAGGTCCATAACCTTCTAGGTTCGGCCTTCATAGGATTTATAGGTTAGAAATATTTAAACTTTCCAATCTCTTAGACTTAGCATCCAAATATCTTATGGAACTCAAGTCCATGATCATTTTGGAAAACAATGGAAACTTAAACATTCTAATCTCTTAGACTTAGCATCCAAATATCTTATGGAGCTCAAGTCCATGATCATCTTGGAAAAATGAAAGTAATACATCCTAGCTTTAATAACATAGAATAAACATGTTAGAAATCCTTAAACTTTCCAATCTCTTAGACTTAGCATCCAAATATCTTATGGAGCTCAAGTCCATGATCATTTTGGAAAACAATGGAAACTTAAACATTCCAATCTCTTAGACTTAGCATCCAAATATCTTATGGAGCTCAAGTCCATGATCATTTTGAAAAAATGAAAGTAATACATCCTAGCTTTAATAACGTAGAATAAACAAGTTAGAAATTCATAAATTTTCCAATCTCTTAGACTTAGCATCCAAATATCTTATGGAGCTTAAGTCCATGATCATTTTGGGAAAATAAAAACTCAAACATCCTAGAACCTAAACACTAAGTTTCGGCCATCATAGGATGATGAGGAAAATATTCTTTGTCTAACAATAACTCTTAGGTTTAGAATCACAAGGTATTAAGAGTTCTAAATCCATGATCGTACTTGGAAAGTTGAAACATAGTATCCTGGGCTTACTTATTCATATTTTCAGTCATCATAGGAACAAGCTATCAAAACTTCCAAGATTTAGAGATTTAAGATCAATGGATAGTTAGAAACTCAAAAACATGATCATATTCCAAAAGTTGAAACAAAAACTTCTTAGGTCACAAATGCAAGCATTCGGCCTTCATTGGAAGATATAGGTAGAGATTTTTGTTTTACACAACCTCTTAGTATGTGAAAATATAAGTTAATACAAGACTATAGAAAGTGGTTTCAGCTCAAAAGGAGTTTTCTAACATTTTAGAGAGATTTTAGAAGTTTAAAGCATATAAAGAACACATAAAGTAAACTAAGAAATAAAAGATAAAACTTGTAAAAAGATTCATATGAGAGCATTACCCTTAGTATAAGGAAGAACTTTAATGAAGAACTTAAGTAGAAAAGATGAATAAAAACTAAAGCTTTAGAAGCTTGAACTTTTAGAAGAAAGGAAGAAGATGAAGGTTTAATGGAGTTTGAAGAAGGAAGATGATAAAGTGAAAATGAGATGTGTATATATAGACAAGGGAGAGAGTGGCATGAAATTGAGTAGATAGGAATGAGCTTGGAGAACAAGTTTTGACCTTGTGCCTTGTTTGGTTTGAGAAGAGAGAGAAAAATAGGTTTTTAGAATATAATGTTATAATTTGAAAAGTGTGATGATCACACTTTTGGAGTGTGTCATAACCCATTTCCATCAAGTCCCATTAAGTCACTTCACTTCTTTTGTGCTCCCTAATCTGCTCCATTTCGTACCCGATTGTATTTTCCAATCATAATTCTTCCGACGTTTTCGACCGAATAAAATATTATATTCTATTTTTGAACGAAAATTTTCAAAATAACCAAAGTTGAAGGAAACATATTAAAAACACTAACCGTCTCATTCACGGGTCAAAATTAGTTTTTCTGCACAGTAAACTTGTACCAGCAGTGAAAACGCAGACCGACTTTCGTCTGAATTTTCAACCGAAAATTTTACCGTAACCCTCTACCATAGAGTAGACTATGAATATGATTTTATTTTAATCAAAAACACTTTCTAACTCTCAAATTAAAATATAATTTAATTATATTTTAACCGGTTGAACAATATAATTAAAATCAAGCTATTACACTTTAAGCACGGTCGTACAAAACAGGAGCACGACCGTGCAAGTCTGAAACCAAGCATGGTCATGCATAATAGGAAGCACGACCGTGCTACACTTAAGTGGAAGCACACCCGTGCATAGAGGGAGCATGCCCGTTGAAGTTGTTAGTGGGGGAAGTTCAACATAGGGGAGGTCGTTCTGAAGTACGGCGATCTGGCCAATTCTCGGGTGGTTCACCCAAGGTTTGGTGAACCATGTGCCCCCACGGTGGCGCATCCACGTTATGATGCGTCGGCTATCCAAGGGGTTCACCCATGGTTTGGTGAACTGCCGGTGTTGGTGCTTTTTGGCCAATATGGATATGTAACTCCGAAGTTGCATTCCTGATATAGTTTGGATCCACATGCATAACGGAGTAGCGGAGTAGCGTTGCACCGCATAGCATATGTTGGTTGAGATGACATGTTGATGTGATTATATTATGTTGATGTTATGTTGTATATTGCTATGCCATGTTATGATGTATCTTCATCTTGCTTAACTACTTCCATGTCGTTATGTTTACATGATTTCTTACTCCATGTTTCTCTTTTTCTGTTGTTGGCATGTTTATCTTTATGCAGAGGACGGTAAACAGTCAGTGGAGGAGTGACTCTGAGGAGCCGCGACTCTAGCTGGGATGTTTAGTTGTTTCCAGTAGTTATAGTTTGCTGTTAGTTTTAGTTTCGTTGTATTCCGAGGATTTTATTTCGGAACAGTTATACCAGCTCTGTATGTGACATCGGGGTTATGTTATGTTATTGCTTTGTTTTGGTTATGTTTTATCTTCTTAAAACTATGTTTCTTTCCGCATTAAGTGTTACAATGTGGTATCTTTCTATTTGGTTTTTATTTTAAGAAATAAATGCATATTTTACTTTTATATCTTTACCGTTTAACGCTATTGTATAACATGTGGGGTAGAGGGTGTCACATTTAGTGGTACCATAGCAGGTCTGTCCTATCAGACCGTGGTATGAGTCTGTTGTGTGCTCTTGTTTGAATTGTCTGTACTTGTTATAGACAATGATGCTTAAAGTTGTGAGCCTATCGCTTTTCCTGCTTAAGTTCTCTGTATTTAATGGCTGTTGTGGAAATGTACAGGAATGACCATGCATAATAGGAAGCACGATCGTGCTACACTTAAATGGAAGCACGCTCGTGCTTAGAGGGAGCACGCCCGTGCTTGCCCTCCAGGACAGAATCTCAGATTAAGGTTTAAAGGGGTGTTTCACCCCAAATGTCCCCAATGATATGATAATGCACCAATCGGACAAAGATAATTAGATAACTTAAGTAAAGATTAATCAAGATAAACAAGAATAACAATTTGGTTAAGTCGGAGCCCAGTGGGTTACCGCATGTTGATAGACTTTGGTGCTTTTTGGTCAAAGTGGTCTCGATGCTTTTTGGTCGAGGTATTGATAAGTTGAACCTTAGTGCTTTTTGGCTAAGGGGGCCTTGACCCAGAAGGGTTAAAGTGTTGACGTTGACGTTGATGTTGGTGATAAGTCTTGGGTACTTATTGACCCAAGCAAAGGAGGTGGTTGCCTTGTTTGTTGTTATGCTCATGCATTCATACGTTAAAGTTGTTAGTCGGGGAAGTTCAACATAGGAGAGGTCGTCCTAGATTACGACGATCTGGCCAAGTCTCGGGTGGTTCGCCCAAGGTTTGGTGAACCATACACCCCCGCGGTGGCGCATCCATGTTATGATCATCGACTATCCAAGGGGTTCACCCATGGTTTGGTGAACTGCCGACGCTGGTGCTTTTTGGCCAATGTGGATATGTAACTTCAAAGTTACCTTCCTGAGATAGTTTGGATCCACATACATAACGGAGTAGCGGAGTAGTGTTGCACCGCATAGCATATGTTGGTTGAGATGACATGTTGATACAACGTATACGAAAATCAGGGTGTTACATTACTACCCCACTTAGAAAAAATTTTGTCCTCATAATTTCGTGACTCGAAACTAGACAATATCTTGTAGTCATTAATACTCTAAACATTCCTACATTCTATTTTCCGTCGCTGTCTTATTTCCTTTGAACGTATTCCATTATTCCGGATTATATCAAAATCACACATACCTTCTATGAGATCTGCAGTTTGAGAGGATTCAGCTCCCCTCACCGTAAACACTCTCCCAGTGGCCCGCTGTCTGCAATCTCGAGCTATATGACTTGGTTTCCCACAGTGGAAACAACTAGGTCTCTCCATGCAATCTCTAACATGATGCGGTCCTCCGCATCTGAAACAAGTAAAGCCTTGTTGTTGTTGGCCCGTTCTAACCACTTGTGCTGTAGCTATTGGTGCTAGTGCCACTGTCTGCACTGGTCTAGTATATGGACCTTGTCTCTCCTGAGAACAATACCTTTGTAGATGTTGATCTTCCAAACGTGCTTCCAAAGCTACTCAACAAGGAGTTTTGATGATGAGCACCAAAGATACATTTCCAACTTATGAAGACTTATAATAGTTTTAGGATTTTGATGTATGATTTAAAAATTAGATGTGTTAGTAGTTAGCTCAAGTAAAATATTTTTAAAAGATTTTAAAAGATCAAAATGATTTAAAAAAATATAGAGAATGTTTAAAATTAAATGGAATATGTTTTGCAAAGATTTTTGAAGCAAAAACATAATTTTTTTAGTAAAGTAATCGATTACTTTTGGAAGTAATCGATTACCACGTGCTTTCTTTGCAATATTGTTTTTCTGGCAAAAAGTAATCGACTACTTTTGGGTTGTTACAGAAAAGTAATCGATTACTTTTGGAAGTAATCGATTACTTTTAGTGTAACAGAAAAACAAAATTTTCCATTTCACTCTCTATATAAAGGGACTTTTCAGAAATAATTAAGGACGAAATTTTTGATGTTTTCTATGCTGTTATGCTGTCAAATTGATTACTTGAGCCTTCTTCTTCTACTTTCTAATTTTTTATCATTAATGCTTTTTAGAATTGATGCATATTTAAAGTGTAATAGTTTTGATAGCATTAATTGAATTGTATTTGTTGTTTTTAGAATTGGGTGGGGTATCCCAATTTGTATCTAAGGTGGGGTATCATTAGGTGACTAGCTTCTTGAGTGGGGAATCTCAAGTTAGGATAAAGGTGGGGAATCCTTTATGTTTGTATACTTGTAAAAAAATTGTGTAATTTTTGAAGTATAGTGGTGATACTCAAGTGTATGCTTGAGAACTGGATGTAGAACACTCAGGTTGTGTTCAAACCAGTATAAATTGATGGTATGATTCCTCTTCCCTTTATCTCTTGAATTTTTGCTAGTAACATTGAAATTGGTTATATGCTTTATGATATTGATGATATATCGCATATTGTTCATGTTATGTTAAATTCTTGAATTGTGGCCATATTCTTGCAAGATTTCATATTGTTCTTGTTTCTTATTATTCTCTCTTTTCTTTGATATATTTGGTGCATCATTAAAAGAGAGGCAAAAAGTTTTTGAAGAAATTAAGATTTTCTAAGAGTTTTGCAAAACCTCAATTCAACCCCCGTCCCCCTCTTGAGGTGCCTTTTATTTCAACAATTGGTATCTAGAGCTAGGGTCTTGATTAAGGCTTAATTGCTCTCAAGATTTTTTTTCGAAAATGTCACTTGACTCAAGTAGGAAACATAAACATATTTCTACAACTTCTCCTCCAATTTTTTATGGTGAGGACTATCCTTATTGGAAAGCTAGAATGAAAATTTTCATTGAAGGTATTGACATGGATTTGTGGAAAATTATTGAAAATGGTCACTTCATTCCCAAACATGGTGTTGGAAGTGAAGAGAAAGACAAACCCAAAAAGCTATGGACAAGAGAAGAGAAGCAAAAATTCCAACTAGACTTTGAAGCTAAGAATATCCTCACCACCGCTTTATCATTTGATGAGTTCTTTCGAATCTCTAATTGCAAGAATGCAAAAGAGATTTAGGATACTTTACAAGTGACCCATGGAGGGACAAGTGAGGTTAAAAGATCAAAGATTAACACCTTGATGCATCAATATGAGTTGTTTAGAATGAAACATGATGAATCCATAAATGATGTGCAAAATCGTTTCCAACTTATTGTTAACCAATTGCTTGCATTTGATAAAATTTTTACTAATGAGGATCTTGTTACTAAGGTGCTTAGGTGGCTTAGTCGAGAATGGCAACCAAAGGTAACGACCATCATGGAGTCAAGAGACCTTTCAACCATGTCACTAGCAACATTGTTTGGAAAGCTCAAGGAGCACGAGTTGGAACTAGCAAGGCTCAAGGAGAATGAAGAAGTGGATAAAAGGGGAAAATTAATATCACTTATGGCTGCTTCCTCCAAGAGAGATGAAAGTGACAAAGAAAGAATTGACACCAATGATGAAGACCAAGAGAATGAGGAAATCAACCTACTAGTAACGAGATTTGGCAAGTTCCTCAAAAACAAAGGCAATTGGAAAAAATACAACAATTCCAAGAAACCTACCAAGAAAGATGCACCATCATCAACACCTCTATGCTACGAATGTGGAAAGCCCGGGCACATCAAATTCGAATGTCCTACTCTCCAAAAGAAAGATAAAGGTGACAAGAGGCCTAAGAAGGAAAAGAAGGGGAGAAGGGCATACATTGCATGGGAGGACAACGACATTAGCTCATCAAGTGGTGATAGCACGGATGATGAAGTTTCAAATCTTTTCTTGATGGCAAGTCAAAAGGATGACCAAGAGGTAAGTGATGATGAATATGCATTATCTTTCAATTATGATGAATTGTAATTAGCCTTTGAAGAATTGAATGAGGAATCTATAGAACTTGCTAGAAAGGTAACTAAACAAAAGTCAATAATCTCTATGCATGAAAAAGATAAAATGAAACTAGCTAAGGAGATAAATGACTTGAAATTAGAAATCAATTCTATGACCTTGAAGCATGCTAGTTCTAGAAATGATATACCTAGTTCATCAAAATGTGAACAATGCTTGTATCTTGAAAAGGGGAATAAGGACCTAAAGAATACTCTTGCTAAAATTACAAATGGAAGAAAGAATTTGAATAATTTGCTTGGTAATCGACAATCTCCTTTTTTAAAAACCGGCTTAGGGTATAATTTTTATAATAAGAAAGAAACATATTCAACAATATTTGTTCCATCTAGTAAAAATGCTAGAAATAAGGTTACATGTCATTATTGTTGTAAACATGGTCATATTTCTCCTACATGCTGTATTAAGAGAATTGGTATTGAGAAAGCTAAGATGATATGGGTTCCTAAAAATATGGTACCAAAGACTAATGCTTTAGTACCCAAACTAGATTGGGTACCAAACTTAAATTCATTTTGTAGAATTGCTTGAGGACCCAAGGAAAAAAATGGTATCTTGATAGTGGGTGCTCCAAGCATGTGATGGGGAGCATCTCGAAGTTTATTCATTTCTCCTAAAACATAGTGACCTTGTAATATACAATGACAACATTGAAGGTAAAATTATTGGTATTCGTAAAATAGGAAATACTATATTGAAAATGTTCTTTTAGTAGGTGATTTAAAGCATAATTTACTTAGCATAAGTCAACTTTGTGATAAAGGTTATAGGCTATATTTGATAATAAATGTTTCATGATATGTCTTTTCTAGGATCTAAAAATTTGATTTTTTTTTCGTTTCTTGGAAGAAATAGTCTTAACATCAAACTTTCAAATTGAAATTTCCTACACATGCTTTTGGATTGTCTTTGGACTTTATTTTGGACTTATGCATGTTTTATGGACCTATGCTTATTATCATGCTTTACTATTTGGTCCTATATGTGTATGTCTGTTATATTATGTGGATGACACCTTTCCTTTGTATAAACTTTATTATTTTATGGCTTTTTGATAATGCCAAAGGGGGAGAAATGTTGGTTGGTTGTTTTGTTTATGCAGGAAATTCACATATTGAGGGGGAGAACTTTCCTCAAATCAAAACAATCTTGATCGTTCACAAATTTTACATCAAAATCCATACTTGTCTTGCACTACAAAATTATGAAGGAAATGCTCTATTAAAGAATTGTTTTGTCATCATCAAAAAGGGGGAGATTGTAGATGTTGATCTTCCAAACGCGCTTCCAAAGCTACTCAACAAGGAGTTTTGATGATGAGCACCAAAGATTCATTTCCAAATTATGAAGACTTGTAATAGTTTTAGGATTTTGATGCATGATTTAAAAATTAGATGTGTTAGTAGTTGGCTCAAGTAAAATATTTTTAAAAGGTTTTAAAACATCAAAATGATTTAAAAAAATGTAGAGAATGTTTAAAATTAAATGGAATATGTTTTGCAAAAAGTTTTGAAGCAAAAACGTGATTTTTTAGTAAAGTAATCGATTACTTTTGGAAATAATCGATTACCACGTGATTTCTTTGCAATCTTGCTTTTCTGGCAAAAGGTAATCGATTACTTTTGAAAGTAATCGACTACTTTTGGGTTATTACAGAAAAGTAATCGATTACTTTTAGTGTAACAGAAAAACAGAATTTTCCATTTCACTCTTTATATAAAGGGACTTTTCAGAAATAATTAAGGACGAAATTTTTTATGTTTTCTATGCTGTTATGCTGTCAAATTGATTACTTGAGCCTTCTTCTTCTTCTACTTTCTAATTTTTGATCATTAATGCTTTTTAGAATTGATGCATCTTTAAAGTGTAATAGTTTTGATAGCATTAATTGAATTGTATTTGCTGTTTTTAGAATTGGGTGAGGTATCCCAATTTGTATCTAAGGTGGGGTATCCTTAGGTGACTAGTTTCTTGAGTGAGGAATCTCAAGTTAGGATAAAGGTGGGGAGTCCTTTATGTTTGTATACATGTAAAAAATTGTGTAATTTTTGAAGTATAATGGTGATACTCAAGTTTATGCTTGAGGACTGGATGTAGAACACTCAGGTTGTCTTCAAACCAGTAAAAATTGATGGTTTATCTCTTGAATTTTTGCTAGTAACATTGAAATTGGTTATATGCTTTATGATATCGATGATATATTACATATTGTTCATGTTATGTTAAATTCTTGAATTGTGGCAATATTCTTGCAAGATTCCATATTGTTTTTGTTTCTTATTATTCTCTCTTTTCTTTGATATATTTGGTGCATCATTAAAAGATAGGCAAAAAGTTTTTGTAAGAAATTAAGATTTTCTAAGAGTTTTGCAAAACCTCAATTCACCCCCCCTAATCGAATAAGACCTCCACTCCTTTGCTGCCTCTGCTCAGCAGCTTGCCTTAAATCTATGCTTTCTATGGCACTGCATCTCTCCACCAGCTCTGGAAAACTCTGGATATCAAGAGACACTATTGCTCTTTGTAGCTCATGCCGCAGTCCTTCCTCGAACCTTCTACACTGCCAATCCTCATCTGGATATCTCAGGTAGAACTCCGAAAACTGAATCAGAGCCTCAAAATGTGATGCATAATCACCAACAGTCTTGTTGCCCTACTTAAGGTTCTTAAACTCATTTTCCTTCTCGCGTCGGACTAATCGCGGAAAATACTTCTCAAGAAAACAATCACGAAATAACTCCCAGCTGATAATTTTGCCTTCTGATTCCAGTAGTCTTCTCTTGTCTCTCCACCAAGCCTCTTCTCATCCAGTCAGCATAAGTCACCTTCCTATCCTCTCTGCAGTGCATGGTACTGAATATCTTCTCTAACTCTTGTACCCACCACTCTGCCTTCTCTGGGTCATAATATCCTCGGAATTGTGATGGCTTCCCTTTCAGGAAGGTATTCATCCCAGCATCCTCAGCTTCTGCAGCTTTCCTCCGATTCTACATTTCTTGCTGCTCTTTGGTCATTTGTAGCATTTGTGTTCTGTTGTGTCTGATGTATCATAGCAGTAGATAAATACCTGATGGTCTTGAGAGTCTCGGCTGACTCTCCTCCACCTCCAGTATGATTATTTTCCACATTGCTACCTCCGGCAATTCTCCTAGGTGTTTTATCACCACCACTTGTACAACGTCCCCTACCTCTAGCCATGATCCTGTTTTAAAGGAATCATCAGATCACATCAATATGACATAATACCACATTAAACTAGAATATAAATACTATATGTCATATAAATGTTTGTTATCGCGTCGAGTCCGGACACACTACCCAACTTCTAAACATAGTCGATACCCATTGTGGATTCAACTAGACACGGCCAGCAATAACATCCTAAACCTCACAGTCTGAACAGAATCAAACTGCTCTGATACCACCAAATGAGACACCTCGTTGTGCCCCGTTGTGCCATTAATTATTTATTTAAAATTACTCGCGTTCTTAACGTTAAACGTAACCCAAAAATATTAAGAAATTAAAAACTTAAATATAACACATCCAACTTCTGAAAGTGGACATACCATATCATAATTATATTACACATACACACATATGACTAACCATCATAATACAAAACACCGTTTTAGGGTATCCCATCACTCGGATCACTTCCAAATACATACTTATACAACGGCTATAATCAGCGGAAAATAAAAACGTCTAACAAGACTCACTGGACTTAACTCACTACACTATATCTTTAGAATCTACAGCTCGTCCTCCAACATCCGATTCATACGGAGTTCCATCCAACTCCTCAGCAACTGGTTCTTTGATAAAGTCTTCTATCGGAATATGATAGACATACATGATGTGTGTGAAACATGCATATATTTTCATATTAGTTAGCATTTAATTGTTGCATTTTCTAGTATAGTTTTTGGTAATTTTTAGTATTTAGCATGCATTTTTGTATTTACCTTTAGTTCGGATGATTTTTGTTTGTTTTTGTTGAACAAGTAGGTGGATTGCAAGTTTTACAGGTTAGCCATGGAATGTACCACACCCACGGATGGTGGTGCTCTATTTCTTTCAGTAGCGGAAGGTTCCATAGGCCATGGTAGCTGCCATGGCCGTGGAACATAGAGGAACATCCCAGAAATCAGCCGAAAGATCCATGGCCAGCCCATAGAACATTCCAGGGCCTTGGATCTTGGTGAATCCATGCTGTGTGGATTTTTTTGAAGGAACTGGAACGATCCATGACTTGGCCGTGGAACATTCTATGGCAATGGATCGCGTGCATCAGAATTTAAATTGTCAAGTTATTGCTCCTTTATTGAGGGGGGAGTGGTTACAAATTGAAAGGGGTGTTAAAATAGGAGAGGGGAGCTCGAAAATGACAGATAGAACACCACAGAGAACATTGGAAAACACAAAGGAACACAAAGAATCAAGGGAATTTACAAGGAAAAAGAGGAGGACAACAGGATTCTTGGCGGAAACTCTCAGAGTTCTTTTTCCTTCTCATCTTTTATATTTTATCTCTTGTTTTCTGAATGTTCTTTTTGATATGCATGGGTTGTATTTTGAATATGTTTGAGTAGTTTCTTTATTCTAGGATGAGGGATTAGCCCAATTTGTTATTAACAATGTGTTAATATTTTATCTTCTTAATCTATGAATTATATATGATTCAGTTTTTGCGCACCAACTGTTTATGAATATGTTGGCCACATGTTTGCATGATTTTTTATCTTGAGGAATGAACTGAAAGGTGAACCTTAATTTTAGAACTCTAAAACTGAATTTGAATTGTTAATCACGAAAGTAGATTAACCTTCTTTGAAGCAATTATGAAATTATCATTGGTCTTAAAGGGTTCATCTTAATTTGAATGCCATGAAAATAGGTATTGGATTATTTTGGGCACGTTATTGTATTCTGAAAGGGAACGGTAATTAATTAGGATAATTCGCTTTCATAGATAATTCAGATAATTAAGGGCAAGATTTTATCATAGACTTCTCAATATCATTGTGGTGAACCTGATTCCTAGAGTTTTTATAAATTGTTTTCTTTATTCAACTCTTAAACTGACTTATAAATTATGTTCCTTCCAGCTTACCATTCCGTGGTTACTTTAATCTCTTGAAAAATTGATTCTTCTAGATAATCATAATTATGCGTAATTGGTACTCAATAACATGGTCCTAGTGGAACAATGTTTTTACTACTTGGCGAATCGTGCACTTGCGATTTACACAACAATACACAAAATATAGAAATAGGGAGATAAGAAATAGTTCTATCATCATAAGCGAAAAAGAATCATAGAATATAATATATTAACAGTCAAAAACACACATCACACATAACTAACAACCATCCTCAAATTGCGATATCATCCTCTACCCTTAATCTCATGCGACTAAACCTTTATGGTGACTTGGCCCTCTCTATTCCTGTCACGTTAGTCAGTAGTCCAAGCGAATAAGTAGCCCGATTGCTACATATAGTAATAATATAAGTAGCTCGATTGCTACACATAGTAATAGTATAAGTAGCCCGATTGCTACACAATGTAATGATGTAAGTAGCATGACGCTACACAATGTAATGATGCAAGTATCACCGGCTCTTAGGGGGTCATAACTTAGTGCCTCAACATCTCACCAGAAACTCATATAAATCCTCAAATCATATCTCATAATCTCATTTATAAAACAACTTCATTAGGCTAGGCACCTCTAAGTCACATTCGATCTCTCACCCAGACAAATATCTCTGAACAACACATATCTTTACTTAAAAACCAACTAAGCATATTATCAAACCAGGCAGATCATGCATAATACAATACTCATAAAATATTTAAACAACAAAATAAAACGTCACATGTAGTAGAATACATCAACCAGCGTATCACAAATAATTTAAAAATAAATAAGTCAGACATCCTCAAATATTATAAAATTATCCTAATGGCAATAAACTACAATCCCCAAATCATCATTGGTATTACGAAAAAGTTTCTAATGTGATTTTGGTCTTGTCTATTAATCAACCATTAGTAGGGTTTAAGTCGCCCTGCACCATTAATATAAAATATACTACTTATCCATTCAGACGACAGGTTGATTCTTTCCCCCACCTGAACTTATCTCCGGATTCACAAACTTTCTGATCCTCGTTACTACACCACGGTTATCAGTTAACCTTCAACCAAATCACATAAAAATAAATTAATCAAACAAAATCCACCTAGAGTCACAAGGATTAGGGTTCGGCCAACATATCAAAAATAGGCTAGGGTTATTTTCTCAACTCCATCTTTGGATCCTAGTTACTAGAGTCTTAACTAGCATATATGAATTGTTACAAGTCAAAAATATGAATCACAATCCTCTAACCACTTGGTTAGGGTTTCGGACAACATAAATAAAATTGGCTAGAAATTCCTTTTGCTCACATACTCTCGAATATAGAACCTACACACCTTAGATAGTTCATACAAATCACTATCCAAATTAAAGATTGAAGAAAACTCATTTTGCCTACACGAACCTAGATTCGGCCAAGGTTATAAAAATTAGTTAGAAATTTCTTTTGTTCTCAAGATCTTGGAATTAGAATATAGAAACCCTAGATAACTTATAACCAACCTCATTTAAGTTAAAAATTGAACAAAATCTCCTTTGCCTACATAATCATAGATTCAGACATATAGAGAAAAATAGAAAGGAAAACTCTTTTGCTTCCATGCTCTTAGATAATAAGAAAATATGGTTTTATCAAAGCAATTCTGAAGGACGTGGTTGGAAGATAACCAGTCCATGCCAAGAATGACATCAACGTCCTTTATAGGTAAGCATACAAGATTTACAATAAAGGTTCTACCATTAATGGTAATATGACAGTTCTTGCATGCATGAGAAGTAAGAACAGGCTTGTTTATAGGTGTAGAGACAGCTAAATCTTACTCAAGAAAAGTAACAGGTAATTTAAGAATCTTGACCCTATCTTGTGATATAAACGAGTGTATAGCACCCGAAACATACAATAGAGTTAAAGAAGTTCCATCAATTAAGCACATACCTTGGATCAAGTCATCAGACTCGGAGGCCTCAGCTCCACTAAGAGTAAACACTCTTCCAGTAATCTTCAGTCGATTAGCCTGAGACTGCTGACTCTTTCTAGCACTTGGAGGTTCTGACTTTGCTCCTCCACAATCCCAACTGATGTGACCAGACTTGCCACACCTAAAGCAGATGACGTCCAATTCCTTGTACTGGGTAGTGAAGTGATCTGGTGCGCCGCACTTGCCGCACTTCATGGGCCTAGAGGCGTTAGAATTACCACCCCTGGACCTATCTTGAGAAAACTGTGGCTTCCTGCCACTCTACTTGAAATCCCGGCCGACTGAAGTGTAACGTTGCTTGCCCTTGTCCTTGTGTTCGGTCTTCTTATTGCCCTGGCTATCTGAATTCCTGAAACTGGCCGCTTTGGACTTGTAGGCATCCTCATAGATCCTACACTTGTTCACCAAGGTTGGTAAGACTCTGATGTCTTCATAACTGATTGCTTGCTTGATCTCTGGATGAAGGCCATCCTCGAACTTTACACACTTTGACCGATCATCCACCATGACCTGATAAGGTGTGTATTACCTAGCCAGCTCCTCAAACTTAGCCGCATACTCGCCCACTGACATATTTCCCTGCTTCATCCCCAAGAATTCCATATCCTTCTTGTCACTTACATCCGCAGGAAAATACTTCTCCAGAAACCTATCTCTGAACACAACCCAGGTGACTGCTGTACCCTCAGTCACCATCCTCTGATGGCAGTTCCCCCACCAGTGCTCAACCTCCTCAGTTAGCATAAAAGTGGCGAAGATAACCCGGTGTTGATCATTGCAGTCCATAGCTCTAAAGATCTTCTCGATCTCCCTCATCCACAACAATGCTCCTTCGGGGTCATAGGCTCCTCTGAAAGACAGCGGATTGTTCTACTGGAACTTGTCGAGACCCTGAAACTCAGCTGGTCCTCAGTTGTTGTTATTCTGAACTTGACCGATCGCATTGGCAAGGAGTGCTAATGCATCTGCGACAGCCTGGTCGTTTCTGCCTCCTCTTCCTGTCATAAGTTCTAGTAAACGCCCAAACAACTTGTTAAGCACAGGAACTCAAAGCAGGAAAAGCTACGGCTTCTATCATATAGCATCATTGTCTATAACAAGTATAGACAATTCAAATATGAGCACACAACAGACTCATACCACGTCCGGACAGGGCCAAACTGCTCTGATACCACTAAATGTGACACCCCCTACCCCGCATATTATTTATAAAACATTTACTTAAAAGAGGTAATATAAAAACATGCAATTATTTCATTAAAATAAAAACTTGGATAAAAGGTATCATATTGTAACAACTCAACACGGAAATAACATAAAGGTTTAAAATAAATAAAGCATAACCAAGCAATATCATAACTCAACCCCGATTTAACATACAGAGTTGGTATAACCGTTGCGGAATAAACCCTCAGAATACAACTGAAACTACTAGACTAGAAACAGGGAAATCCTAACTACGAGTGGCGGCTCCTCAGAGTCACTCTTCTCCTGGCTGCTCCCCATCCTCTGCATAAAACCATACATGCCAACAAGAAGACAGAGAACGGGGAGTAAGAAATCATGTAAACACAACGGCATGGAGATAGTAAGCAAGATGAACATACATCATAACATGGCATAGCAATAAACAACATATAACATCATTATATAACAATTATAACAACATATCAACTCAACCAACATATGCTATGCGGTGCAACACTACTCTGGTACTCCGTTATGCATGTGGATCCAAACTATCTCATGAAGGCAACTTCGGAGTTACATATCCACATTGGCCAAAAAGCACCAATGCCGGCAGTTCACCAAACCATGGGTGAACCCCTTGGATAGCCGACGTATCATAACGTGGATGCGCCACCGCTGGGGCGCATGGTTCACCAAACCTTGGGTGAACCACCCGAGACTTAGCCAGATCGCCGTACTCTAGAATGACCTCCCCTATGTTGAACTGCCCCACTAACAATTTCAACATATGAATACATGAACACAACAACAAACAAGGCAACCACCTCCTTTGCTTGGGCCAATAAGCACCCAAGACTTATCACCATCATCAACACCTTAACCTTTCTGGGTCAAGGTCCCCTTAGCCAAAAAGCACTAAGGTTTAACTTATCAACACCTCGACCAAAAAACATCGAGGCCACTTTGGCCAAAAAGCACTAAAGCGTGTCAACGTGCGGTAGTCCAAAGGGCACCGGCTTAACCAACTTATTAATCTTGTTATTTTAATTAATCTTTTTAATTAAGTTATCTAACTTTTCTTCATTCGATTGGTGTGTTATTACATTATTGGGAACATTTGGGGTCAGGCACCTCTTTGTTCCTTTAATCTCAAATTCTGACCAGTAAGGGGAGCACGGGCGTGCTCACCCCAAAGACGATCGTCTTTGCCATTTTAAGCGAGCACGATCGCTCACTCGTCCTGCATTTACGATCGTGCTCAATACGCAGCCTGCCTTCCAGAATTCAACTTGGAGCACGGGCGTGCTCCCTGTTCAGCCCGGCCATGCTCCTGGGTCAACTGCACTGTTCTAGGCAGATTCAACTTATGTTCTTCGAGCCAAAAACTCCCTAAACACTCTCAGATCAATTCCTAGGGTCTTTTGACTAATCCAGTTGGAATCAATCCTCACCTCTCACTAACAGTTCATGTTTTATGAAGCATTGGAGAATTAATCCCTTAATTCCTATGTTAACTAAGAGTCCTAATTAAACCAATTAGTTACCACAACAATCTGCCAGAATCATGGGCAATAACAACAGTCAACAACATTCACATCATATTGTCATCAATATCAATGAGCCAATGGTATAACAGTTATCATCAAACATACAACATCACGACAGTTCAACAACTACATCAAATAGGCATATGACAGGCATACACTAACAACATTCAGTCAAACATGTTATAGGCATTAACAACAATTAGGCATATTCGAAGATAACATTAACATTCATAACAGTTAACAACACCGGGGTTATGGGAACTCCTCATCTTACGCTACCCCTTGCCTAATGTATACAATATCCTTCTCCCCATACCCGGTATGAAGAATTTGATAGTAGAACACCAAACAGTAGACCGCGACAACCAACGTGATCCTAACTGGTTCCCTCGAATGACTCGACGAACAATCCCAAGTCCTGGCTAACACGAAAAGGTTAACCAATTAGTTCCAAAATCATGAACAAGAAAAGGGAAACTCAAAAGGGAAGAACTATTACCTTACGATTGACACTTAACGCGTGACTCCACTCTCTAAAACATGAACGACACACCAAACAACGATTGGATTCAAAGGGAGCAAACGAGAGAAGCTGACGTCACACTTAAGGTTGCCTAAAAATTCCAACATAGGGTTTAACTTGTAATCCTCAGTTACTGTTCTACTTATAAAGGCAGAGACCTGAGCACGGTCGTGCTCCCCCTTGAGCAAGGTCGTGCTCAACTTAGTGCTTGTGAAGCACGTCATGCCATTGAGCACGGGGGTGCTCACTGTTGAGCACAGGCGTGCTTAACTCAGCGTCAGCGAGACGCGCACTCTCAACGAGCATGGTCGTGCACCTTAACAAGCACGACCGTGCTTGTGACCCAGAAAGTCACAAGGAACAATCCTAAGAGAAGGGATTTTCCACCTAAAAATCCCACTCAACCCATTCTAAACCTTCATAACAAACAAGGCATATGTAAACACGTTTAAACGGAAAACGGGATGTTACAACTCCACCCCCTATAAAAAATTCGTCCTTGAAATTTCTACTCGCCTCAGTCGAAAAGGTACGGATCCGACTCCATCATCTTGCTTTCCAACTCCGACGTAGCATTTTCCTCAGTAGCCCCACTCCAAACGACTTTGACCAAAGGAATCTCCTTGCCTCTTAGCTGCTTCACCTTCCTATCCTCGACTCGAAGGGGTAATACCTCAATAGTCAAGTTCTCTTTTAATTGTATGGTATTGGGGACTATCACGTGGCTAGGGTTATGGGTGTACTTTTTAAGTTGATACGCATGAAAGACACTATGAAGGTTGGATAAAAACGGTGGTAAGGCTATTTGGTAGGTGAATTCTCCGACTCTTTTTAGGATTTGGTAAGGACCAATGAATCTCGGAGTAAGTTTCCTCTCTTTCATCACTCTACCAACCCCAGTTGTCGGGGTAACTCTCAAGAACACGTGGTCACCTTCCTGGAATTCGAGCGCCTTCCTTCTTTTGTCATGGTAACTCTTTTGAATACTCTATGCTACTTTCATCTATTCCTGAATCATCCTCACTTTATCCGTGGTTTCTTGCACTACCTCGGGTCCTAACACAACACTATCACCAGGTTCACTCCAACACAAGGGTGTCCTACATCTCCTCCCAAAAAGAGCTTCATAAGGTGCCATCCCAATACTGGAATGGAAACTATTGTTGTAGGTAAACTCTATCAGGGGCAAAAACTTGTCCCAACTTCCCGACTGCTCCAGCACACAAGCTCTAAGCAAGTCCTCTAAGGACTGGATGGTTCTCTCAGACTGACCATCAGTCTGTGGGTGATAAGCCGAACTTAGCCTAAGCTTGGTTCCTAAAGCCTCTTGCAAACTATTCTAAAACCTAGAGGTAAACCTCGAGTCTCTATCAGAAACTACGCTATAAGGTACACCATGCAACCTAACTATCTCTTTGATGTACAACTTAGCCAACTTTTCCAAAGGGTATTCCATGTTCATAGGGATGAAATGGGAAGACTTAGTCAGTCTATCCACAACAACCCATATAGCCTCAAAACCAGCTGGAGTCCTAGGGTGTCCAGACACAAAATCCATGGAGATATTATCCCACTTCCATTCTTGGATACTTAACGGCTGCAACTTACCTGACGGCCTCTGGTGTTCTATATTAGCCTTTTGGAACACTAAACAAGCATACACAAACTCAGTCACATCTTTCTTCATCCTAGACCACCAAATCATCCTTTTAAGATCCTGATACATCTTAGTGGCACCTGGGTGCACACTCAGTCCACTCCTATGTCCTTCTTTAAGGATCAACTTTCTAAGTTCCGGGATGTCTGGTATACAGACTCTATCCTTGAACTTCAAAACTCCATCACTTTCGTCCTGAAAACTAAGGTTTCTACCATGAGCGAGAAACTCTCGCTGGTCTAAGAGAAACTGGTCTATCTTCTGACCAACTAAAACCTGATCCATCAAATTGTTGGTAACCTTCAAGGTTCCAAGACTAATGCTCTTAGGGGTAACTTCCCAAGCTAAACTCAGGTCTCTAAACTCCTCAATTAGATCCATCTCCTTAACCATCAAAGCGGAGACGTGCAAGGTCTTCCTACTTAGGGCATCTGCCACTGCATTGGCCTTTCTTAGGTGGTAGGTTAGATCAAACTCATAATCCTTTTAAAACTCCATCCACCTATGATGTCTCATATTCAGCTCCTTCTGGTCAAAGAGGTACTTCAAACTCTTATGATCACTAAAGACCTCAAACCTTGCTCCATATAGGTAATGCCTCCAAATCTTTAAGGCAAATACCACAGCTCCTAACTCTAGGTCATGGGTAGGGTAGTTCTTCTCATGGGTTTTCAACTACCTAGAAGCATAAGCCACTAGCTTACCATCCTGCATCAACACTCCACCTAAACCTTGCTTTGATGCATCATAGAACACTATGAAAGGTTTACTTGGATCTGGCAAAACTAACACTGGTGCTGATCTTAACCTATCCTTAAGGGTTTGGAAGCTCTCGTCACACTTAGAGTCCCACACAAACAATTGTCCTTTCTTGGTGAGACGGGTTAAGGGTAAAGCTAACTTAGAAAAACCTTCTATAAACCTCCTATAGTATCATGCTAAACCGAAGAAACTCTTAATCTCGGTTACTGACTTTGGCGCTTCCCAATGGAGCACCGTCTCAACCTTATCCGGGTCTACGACTATCCCGCCTTTAGAGATGACGTGTCCTAAGAAACTCATCTCCTCTAACCAAAACTCACACTTAGACAATTTAGCATACAACTGCTTCTCCTTAAGGGTCTGCAAGACAACTCTCAGGTGTTCCTCATGTTCCTCCTTGGTCTTGGAGTATACTAAGATGTCATATATGAAAACACCACAAACTTATCTAAGTAAGGGTGAAAGGTCTTGTTCATGTAGTCCATGAACACACCAGGAGCATTGGTCACACGAAAGGGCATAACCAAGTACTCATAGTGACCATAACGCGTCCTAAACGCTGTCTTCGGGATGTCCTCAGACTTAACCCGAATCTGATGGTATCCTGACCTCAAATATATCTTTGAGAATACGCAAGCGCCTATTAACTGATCCATAAGATCATCAATCCTAGGGAGGGGATACCGATTCTTAATGGTCACCTTGTTGAGCTGTCGATAGTCGACACACAACCTCATACTGTCATCCTTCTTCTTTACTAGCAACATTGGCGCACCCCAGGGGGATACGTTAGGCCTAATAAACTGCTTCCGGATCAAATCCTCTTACCGTTCCTTCAACTCAGCTAGCTCTAGAGGAGACATTCTCACGTCGAACCAAACGTGGAAAATACTTCTCAAAGAAGCAGTCACTAAACAGCTGTCAGTTTATAAATCTACCCTCGGCCTCCAGCAATCTTCGCTTGCCTCTCCACCGAGATTCTGCTCCTCCAGTTAAAATGAAGGCATCATACGTCACTTTCATATCCTTTCTGCAGCACATGGTATTGAATATCTTCTCAATATCTTGTACCCAACATTCTACCTTCTCTGGATCATAATATCCTCGGAATTGGGGTGGCTTCCCTTTCATAAAAGTAGTCATTCTGGCATCTTCAGCTGCTGCAACTCTCTTTTGATTCTGTTGTTTCAGCTGCTCTTTGTTCATTTGCGGCATCTCAGCATTCTGTTGTGTTTGTAGTAACAGAACAGTAGCTATGTTTTTCATGGTATCTTGAGTCTCAGATGACTCTCCTACACTTCCGGTATGATTATAGACAGAGCATTATTTATTGTTTTCAGAGCAGTATTTATTGTTTTCCATGTAAATCTTATAATGATATAATATTTAAGGAAGATATCAACTAACCTTGATTAAAAAAAATGACAAAAAAAGGGACTAAATTATTATTTTATTTTAAATATTTTTTTTTAAAAAGTAGTTAATAATTTACATATTATTCATTTTTAAAATGATAAAATAAAATTTTTTTTGAAGTCACATACGACAAGCAAAAAGGTAACAAAATCCGAACTTTAAACATGGGAAAATACGTTGAGATTATGACTGCATCTAAGGTCCTCCAACTTTTTTATTGGTAACAATTGGTGTGATACTACCGACATGGTGTTGGGAAAGTTGGTAACGTGGCTCTCCCGAGGAAAAAGAACTCGGGTTCGATTCCTGGAGTTACCCCTTTGGGAGGCAGCCCAACCCCGTATGTAAAAAATAGGACATCCTGCTGCCTACTTGGGGATTAGTCTCATAACGTGTCCAAAGGATCTAAGATTGTGGGTGAGACACCCCGTTGTGCCCAATTGTATTATTAGATTAAAACCTTATTAATTATTTACTTAATCGCGCGCTTATTGTTGAAAATACGTAAAAATTAAAACTTCATATCAATCATATAACTTTTGAAAATTTAAAACACTCCAAAGTTACATTAAATAAATACACACATATTTATTTGTTACATTACCAACACACTGTTTAGGGCATCCTATCAGTAAGATCCCTCACAGGTACTTATTCATACAAACAGCTTATAACTAGCAGAAAATAAAAATGTCTTATTAGACTCACTGGCCCTAAACTTAATACACTATGTCATTAGGATCTATAGCTTGTCCTCCAGCATCAGCTTCATATGGAGTTTCATCCAACTCCTCAGCAACATCTGTTTCGTACAGGGTTCCATCCATCTCCTCAGCAACATATTCCTCAATCAGGTCTTCTAACGTAATAAAATTGATACACACAGAAAAATACATAAATAGGGAGATAAGAAACAGTTCTATCATCATAAGCGGAAAAAATTCATAGCATATAATACAATAATAGTCACAAAACACGCATCACTCACAATCTACAATCTTCATTACTTTACGATATCATCCTCTACCCTCCAACACATGCAACTAAACCTTTATGTTGATGTGACCACCACTAATCCTGTCAGACATCCCTCATTAGAAATGTCAGTTAGTCGTCCAAGTGACGCGTGTAACAGCCTGATTTTAATGATGTTGTTCAACCGGTTAAAATATAATTAAATTATATTTTAAATTTGAGAGTTAGAAAGTGTTTTTGATTAAAATAAAATCATATTCATAATCTACTTTATGGTAAAGGGTTACGGTAAAATTTTCGGTTGAAAATTCAGACGAAAGCCGGTTTGCGTTTTCACTGCCGGTACAAGTTTATTGTGCAGAAAACCTAATTTTGACCCGTGAACGAAATAGTTAGTGTTTTTATTATGTTTCCTTCAACTTTGGTTATTTTGAAAATTTTCATTCAAAAATAAAATATAATATTTTATTCGGGCGAAAACGTCGGAAGAATTACGATCGGAAATGCAACCGGGTACGAAATGGAGCAGAATATAAGACATAAAAGGCTTGAGGTAAGATGAGGGTGAGGTGACTCACTAGAGGTATGGCCTGAGCTACCTCCTAAAAAGTGGTCATGATGGACTTTTTGAAATATATCATATTATATTCTAAAAACATATTTTTCTCTTTCCTCTTCAACCAAACAAGGCACAAGGTCAAAACTTGTTCTCCTAGCTCATTCCTCTCTCCTCAATTTCGTGTCACTCTCTCCCCTCTCTATATATACCCCTTTCATTTTCATTTCATCATCTTCCTCCTTCAACCTCCATTAAACCTTCATCTTCTTCTTTCTTCTAAAAGTTCAAGCTCTTAAAGCTTTAGTTTTTATTCATCTTTTCTACTTAAGTTCTGCATTAAAGTTCTTCCTTATACTAAGGGTAATGCTCTCATATGAGTCTTTTTACAAGTTTCATCTTTTATTTCTTAGTTTACTTTATGTGTTCTTTATATGCTTCAAACTTCTAAAATCTCTCTAAAATGGTAGAAAACTCCTTTTGAGTTGAAACCACTTTCTATAGTCTTGTATTAACTTATATTTTCACATGCTAAGAGGTTGTGTAAAACAAAAATCTCTACCTATCTCTTCCAATGAAGGCAGAATGCTTGCATTTGTGACCTAGGAAGTTTTTGTTTCAACTTTTGGAATATGATCATGTGTTTGAGTTTCTAACTATCCATTGATCTTAAATCTATAAATCTTGGAAGTTTTGATAGCTTGTTCCTATGATGGCTGAAAATATGAATAAGTAAGCCTAGGATACTATGTTTCAACTTTCCAAGTATGATCATGGATTTAGAACTCTTAATACCTTGTGATTCTAAACCTAAGAGTTATTGTTAAACAAAGAATATTTTCCTCATCATCCTATGATGGCCAAAACTTAGTGTTTAGGTGCTAGGATGTGTGAGTTTTTATTTTTCCAAAATGATCATGGACTCAAGCTCCATAAGATATTTGGATGCTAAGTCTAAGAGATTGGAAAGTTTAAGGATTTCTAACTTGTTTATTCTATGTTATTAAAGCTAGGATGTATTACCTTCATTTTTTCCAAGATGATCATGGACTTGAGCTCCATAAGATATTTGGATGCTAAGTCTAAGATATTGGAATGTTTAAGTTTCCATTGTTTTCCAATATGATCATGGATTTGAGCTCCATAAGATATTTGGATGCTAAGTCTAAGATATTAGAATGTTTAAGTTTCCATTGTTTTCCAAAATGATCATGGACTTGAGGTCCATAAGATATTTGGATGCTAAGTCTAAGAGATTGGAAAGTTTAAGGATTTCTAACTTGTTTATTCTATGTTATTAAAGCTAGGATGTATTACTTTCATTTTTCCAAGATGATCATGGAATTGAGCTCCATAAGATATTTGGATGCTAAGTCTAAGAGATTGGAATGTTTAAGTTTCCATTGTTTTCCAAAATGATCATGGACTTGAGCTCCATAAGATAATTAGATGCTAAGTCTAAGAGATTGGAAAGTTTAAAGATTTCTAACCTATAAATCCTATGAAGGTCGAACCTAGAAGGTTATGGACCTAGGATACTTTGTTCTTATTTTTCCAAAATGATCATGGTTTTGAGCTCCTTAATACATATGGATGCTAAACCTAAGAGATTGGAAAGTTTAGTGAATGCTAGCCTATTTTACTAGTCTTGGCCGAATACCCTAAGTTTATAACTTAGTGGGATTTTAATTCAACTTTGTTAAGTGATCATTGTTTATGAACTCCTAACACTTAAGGATCACAAATCCATGAGTTGTATAATTTTTGGGAATCTCTAACCCTAAGAACTAGTCTTGGCCAAACCTATACCTTGCGGTTTAGTGTTCTTGTTTGATTTTAACTTGTGATTTTGTGTTCATAACCTTAGACTTCCATCACGGAGGAAACGAGGACGTTCGTGGTATACCTCTTCGAGCATCTAATCTCCTTACCTTCACAGAAGGTGGAGTTAGTACTTAGTGGTGTGACAACGAGGAGCTTCGAGTTCGGGAGTCCGGTGATAACCCAGGTGGGGGAAAGAACCAATCTATCGTCGGAATGGATAAGTAGTAGATTATATAATAGTTGTGTAGGGCGACCTAAACCCTACTAGTAGTCGAGTAATCGATAAGACCAAAATCACATTGGAAACCTTTTCTGAAAAACCAATGGTGATTCGGGGATTGTAGGTTTATCGACATTAGGTTGATTTTTATATTGTTGATGGTTGATTTGATTTTATTACCTCTATTGAATTGATTTTGTGCTATATTTATGATATGGGAATATTTTGATTGATATTGTGTTATGCATGATCTGTCTGGTTTGTATTATTATGTTTTGCGGTTTTTAAGCAAAGATATATATGTTGGCTAAGAGATGATTGTTTTGGGTGTGAGAATAATGATGATTCAGAAGTGTCTAACTAGATGATGTATGTTAAATAGGTGTTATGACATAGAATATGTGTCAAGTTCTAATGGAAGATTAAGGCACTAGGATATTGTTAAAACGGGTTGGTGAGATTCAAGTATAGGTATTGTTGTCCACAACCGTGTATTGGTACTATAATACACAAGGACAAAAGTGTATTGGTAATATAATACACAAAGACAAAACTGTATTGGTATATATTACGCAAGGACATCTGTGTATTGGTAATATAATACACCGTGTATTGATAATATAATACACGTAAAATACTTCTGTGTATTGGTAATATAATACACCATGTATTGGTAATATAATACACGTAAAACATTTGTGTATTGGTAATATAATACATTGTGTATTGGTAATATAATACACGTAAAACACTTCTGTGTATTGGTAATATAATACACCATGTATTGGTAATATAATACACGTAAAATCAAGAGTTCTCACGAGATCAATTCCACCTTAGGAAATAGGTGTGCAACTATGGTGTCTTTGAGTAGCATGAGATTGGGGGTAGAGGATGAAATATTAACTTGAGGGTGATCTGTTAGTTATGTGCTGTGTTTGTCTGTGACAATTACTGTATGGTTTACTATGACTCTTTTCCGCTTTTTGATGATAGAACTGTTTCTTACTCCCTATGTTTCTGTATTTTTGTGGGTTACTTTGGTTTACGTTAGAATACCCGATGGAGGGTTATGTTGCTGAGGAGCTGGACGGAACTCTGTATGAAACGGAGATTGCTGACGAGTTGGATGGAACTCCTTACGAACCCGACGTTGGGGGTCGAGCTGTGATCCATGGGGATTAGAGTATAGACATTATGGCCAGTGTGTCTAAGGAGCATTTTTATATTTCCGCTAAGTATGTCTATTATTAAGTTTATGCCTGTGAGGGATTCTACTGAGAGGATACCCTCAACAGTGTTTTGGTATTGTAATGAACAACTAAGTGTGTATTTACATATGTTAAAGTTATTGTGTTTTAAATTTGTAGAAGTTATATGATAATTAAATAAGTTTTTAATTTTTACGTATTTTCACGATAATCACGCAATTAAGAATTGATTTAAGAAGGTAATTAATCTAATAAAACACCGGGGCACAACGAGGTGTCTCATTTTGGTATCAGAGCAGTTTGGTTCTAAAACGGACTGTGGGATATGTCCGATCAGAGTAATTATGGCCAGTGTACCTCAAATACACGGTTATGAAGAACAATGCAACATATGATCTTCAATGACTTGTATCAATAACAACCTAGTGCCTCAAGCTTTCCTCATAACCTCCACTTACATTCTATATCACATTACTTCTATAAAATAATAGCTAGGCACCTTTAATTTATATTCAAGCTCTCACCACAGACAAAATACCTACGAGCAACATATATCTTTACCTAAAATCAACTAAGCAATTTATCAACCCAGGCAGATCAGGCATAACACAATAATTAATATAATATTCAAACACCAAAATAATCGTCACGTGCGGTAGAATACCTCAACCAGTGTAACACAAACAATTTAATAATAATAATTCAAACATCCTCAATATTATAAAATTAACTTAAGGCGATAAACCTACAATCCCCAAATCATCATTGGTATTACAGGAAAGCTTCCAATGTGATTTTGGCCTTGTCGATTATTCGACTACTAATAGGGTTTAGGTCGCCCTACACCATTATTATAAATTATATACTACTTATAAGTTCCGACGATGGAATTGTTCTTTCTCCCACCCGAGTTAGCACCGAAATCCCAAACTCGACGTTCCTCGCTATCACACCACATATTAACAGTTTCACCTTGAACCAAACAACATAACTATAATTAATCAAACAAACCCTAACTATACCCACTTTTTGCTAGATTCGGCCATTCAATTCAAATTAGGGCTAGGATCATTTTCTCATTCTAATCTTTTGGGTACTAACTACGTAGGTCTTAGATAGCTAGGATAAATTGCTATAAGTTGAAAATATGGAATAAAAATCATGCAACCACTTAGGGTAGGGTTTCGGCCTCAAATATAAAAATAGGTTATAAAACTTCTTTTGATTCAAGTTCTTGGATTTAGAACCTACATACTTTAGATAGTTGATATAAATCATGACTTAAATAAAAATTGAACAAAACTTCATTTATCCAAAAATACCTAGTTTTGGCCTCAACAGGAAAATAGGGAACTAAAATATTTTTGATTACATGCTCTTGATAATAAAAGTAGGGATCATAACTAGATCAGAGAAATTAGTTTCACATTTTTATGATTTTTCTACAATTTTCTAGAATTATTTAAAGTTCTAGATCTAGAAATGGAAAACTCATGAAATAGGAAGGAAATGAATTCAAGAAGATAGGAGATGATCATGGATGATCATGTTACCTCAAGTATGTGAAGGAAATGAAGAAATGATGATGATCTTGGCAAGTTCTTCAATGGAAGCACTTGAAGCTCTTGAAGAAGAAAATGGAGTTTTGTGTGTTTTTTGTGAAGAAAAGAAATGAAAGAGATGAAGAGTGAAGATGGGAAGGGGGCTGCGGCCTTGGGGTATTTATAGGGTAGATCTTAGGCTTTGTTTGGTTTTTAGGAATTGAATTAATGGGTTTTATGAATATTAAATAATATAATAGTTAACTATGGTTAATAATTAACTTAACTAGGGTTACTTTGCTAACCATGATTAAAATCATGTGGTTCATATTAAATGAGAGGTGTGGCTGTTTCTTGTCCACAAGAATTAACCATGGTTTCTTAACCATGGTTAGAATTTAATTAAACGTCGGTTAGGTTAAGATTAAGGGCATATTGGTCATTTCGTCTAAATTTACATTTAATGCTTCATAAATGCATGGTGAGTCATAGTGGTGACTCACCCCATGACTCAGCTCCACCGGTGTCCGGTTTTGTCTCTGCACTTCCCTTCTTGACTCTGTCGGTTTCCCGATTAAGGTTTTACGCCCAAATAAAAACATATTATTTCATTTTCGGTTAAAAATTTTCAAAACAACCAAAATCATTGGAAATGTGATTTAAAAATAAACCATTTTGTTCACGAGTCAAAATTAGGTTTTCTGATCATTAAAATCTTACTGTCAGTGAAAACACTGATCGTTTTCCGTTTTCTGATCATAAATTTGGAAAATATAATTTCTCACGGACAAAATATAAAAAATCTACAAATTTCAGTTTCGGGTCAAATTAGGGTTTTCTGCCGGTATAAAATTATACTGTCAGTTAAAAATGCAGACCGGTTTCCGTTTGAGTTTTAAACCCAAAATTTCACCATAGCCTTCTACCATAAGATAGAGCATGAATATGATTTTGTTTTATCCAAAATAATTTTCTTGCACTCAAATAAAAATATAATTAAATATATTTTTACTGTTAAAACAACGTAATTAAAAATAAACTGTTACATTACTACCCCTCTTAGAAACGAAATTTCTTCCTCAAAATTTACATACCTCTGAAAAGATGAGGAAATATTGTTGTTGCATATCTGCTTCACGTTCCCACGTAACCTCTCCAGTAGTTTCATCCCATACGACCTTAACCAAAGGAATTTGTCTACCGTGAAGCTCCTTAATCTCTTTATCTGCCATCCTTACAGGTAAAGCCTCATACTCTAGATTCTCTCGTAGTTGTATAGACTCAAACTCAATTACATGTGAAGAATCAAGATAGTATTTTCTCAACTGAGAAACGTGAAAGACATCATGAAGGTTAGCAAGGTTAGGTGGTAAAGCAATATGATAAGCTACTTGACCAATCCTTCGAAGAATCTGGAAAGGTCCAATGAATCTAGGAGTAAGTTTTCTAGTTTTGATAGCCCTGCCAATTCCGGTCTTCGGAGTGACTCTCAAAAACAAGTGTTCACCCTCCTGGAATTCTAAAGGTCTCCTCTTGTTACTGTAGCTCCTTTGCCTATCATATGCTTCCTTCATCTTTTCTCATATCTTCCTAACTTGTTCCGTAGTCTGTTGCATCACATCTGGACCCAAGACTTGGGTTTTCACCAATCTGATACCAACATAACGGGGTCCTACACTTCTTACCATACAAAGCCTCGTATGGTGTCATTCCAATACTACTGTGAAAACTATTGTTATAAGTAAATTCAATCAATGGCAAGAACTCATCCCAATTGCCAGTATGCTCAAACACGCAGGCTCTCAAGAGATCTTCCAATGACTGAATTGTCTTATCTGACTGTTGATGAGTGTGATTTTGCCTTATATTTCATGTACATTTCTGCATGCATTTTCATATAGTTAGGCCATTTTAGTTTTATTTTTTGTTAGTTTTTCCTTTGGAACGGGTAAGGCGGTCTTGTGGTGTTGTTTTGAAGAAATTAATGAATAAATGCCCAGAATTAGCCTTGATGGAGCTTGGTTGAAGATAGAGCTTGAAAAGTGAAGAAATGAGCTAAACAGATCCCATCACGGCCGTGATCAAGCAGAACTGAAAAGACAGAAGGCAAAAGTCAGAAGCTGTCACGACCAGGCCGTGAGGCCCATCACGGTCGTGACAAATCAAAAGTTGAAAACGCGCCCATGACAGAACGCGTCACGGCCTGGCCGTGATGGCCATCACGGTCGTGACGCGCGCCTGATCTATAAATAGAGCTGCACTGAACAGAAAAAAAGGGACTAACTTTTAACCTAAAAAAAGGACTTTTATCCAGACTTGGAGGCGGCGGCTAGGGGGCGAATTGGAACCCAAAAAGGGGTGGTTTTTCTCTGCTCTTGGATTGGAATAAGATTGGAGGATTCGTCATGAGTTTTCTTCATCCCTTCTCTCTTTCTCTTTTGTAATTTCTATTACTATGAGTAGCTAAATCCCCTTTTTTGTTCGGGTTAGATGATGGCTTTTCTGAACTTGGTTGTAATACAAATTCCTATTTCTTTATGAGTATTTGATTTCATGCTTAATGCTTTTCTTGGCTTAGCTACCCATGGAATGATTTGTTGCTTTGATAGACAATTGAAAGATTGATGTTAAGGCATGCTCATGAATCAATGCCAAGTAGTTCATGAACCTAGACATAGGTCTTGGGGTGCTTGCAATCTTATAAATCTTGACTCTTTATGTAAAATCTCAAGTTAATCCACCTAAGACATTAGGGTTTAGTTTGGGGTTTTAGGCTCATTCCACCTAAGACATTAGGGTTTGAGTATTTTAGAAGATTTGATTGTCATAATTGAATTAGGGTGTGTGTTATTAACCATTTCATTGCAATCAAGGGAAGATCAGTGTAGTCTAACCCTGACAATTCTGTCCATTTGTTTCTGCATTCCAAGTGTTCGATAAAAATCCAAAAAGACCAAAAATATTGTATTGCTTTTGTTTCTTTATTTTATGATTTGATCTCTCTTTCTTTATTTCATGATTTGATCCTCGTGGGAACGATATCGGTCTCACCACCGTATTACTTGTACGACTAGGTATACTTGCCTAGAAAAACCGTATCAAGTTTTTGGCGCCGTTGCCGGGGATTGGTTTTGCCAATATCATTAGTAACAAATGAGACAACTAATTTAGACATTTTTTATTTTTTTATTTTTAATTTTTGTGTATACTTCATTTTTTTTCTTTTGAGTTTTATCTGTTCAAGGTGGATTGCAACACATGGAGATTTATTATTTTCCTGCCTTGGATGGAGTTACAAAACATTCCTTTGGGCCTAATGTAGTCCTGGGAGACTTTGAGCTCTGGGGAAATCAATGCCCTCATGCACAAGCTTATAGTGTAATCATGAAGCATGAGGAGGAATGGAAATGGAATGAGCCAAGTCCCTTGAAAGTGGCTATGCAACAATATTCACTAGAGTTATCCATCTCTGAGACCAAAATCAGAACCAATTGTGATAGTATCAAAGCCGTGGTGCAAAATTTCAAAATGCAAGTCAACGAAATTTGTAAACAGTTGGTACAAGAATCACATGAACCACAATTTGAGAAAAATTTGGTTTTAGGGATAGTTCAAAGTGAAGTTGAAGTGGTAGTGGAAGAGGAGCCACAAGAAAAAGGACATGGGATGGAAAGCAAAGAGGATCTATATTTCACCATGCTTGCCAAGGATATTGATATTGCTGCCTTGGACAAATATATCGGTTTGCATGCAGGTGTGGATCCTACAAAATTGGCTCCATAAGTAAAACCTCAGGTGCTGCATGGAACATTTATGCCTGAAGAGGTCAAAAATCCATTTGACCAAGGAGGGACCGAGGGAAGTTTCATATTACTTCTGTAATTGCCACTCCACAAACCATGGGATCCGGGTGGAGGATCTTACATCTTAATCACCTCTTGGTCCTTATACCACAAGCTATGGGATCCAGGTGGATGCTTCTCAATAAGTCAAGCTAATGACGTTAAAGAAGCGCTTATTGGGAGGCAACCCAAGTTTTCTTCTCTTTTTCCATTTGTTTTTGATTCTTACTCTTGAATAATTTGAGAAGATCAAGAGGAAGAAGATGATAAATTAATAAATTTGTTAAGTGTTTTCAGGCTAATAAGGAAGGAGAAGCAAAAAGGGCAGGGAGAAACAAAGTCAGCAACCATCACGCCCAGGCCGTGACACTGGTCACGGCCGTGATGAGCTAACCAGAGAGATCAGAAAGGATCACCGCCCAGCCGTGATCAGCATCACGGGCGTGATGAGCCAGGAAGAGCATCACGGCCTAGCCGTGATGAAGGTCACGACCGTGACGGGCTTCTTCCTTTGGACCAGAATTGATCACGGCCTTCCCGTACTGAGCATCACAGTCGTGACCCATTTTCCAGCATCCCTGTGTCTAGGCATGTGATCCAGCACCTGCTACCGCCTCGGTGAGTTGTTCCAATTTTTTCTCCTCTCTCCGACTTGATTATTTACATTGGGGACAATGTAAGTTTTTAGGCTTGGGGTAGGGGTATTTTTGCAAATTTTTTTAAATTTTCATATTTTGCATGTTGCATTCACATAGGCATAGTTTTGCATGATCACATGATTCGATTACTCCCTTGCGTAGATGATGCATCCAATTGTGAGAACTGAGTGCCAAATATTTTGAGATAGTGAATTTTTTAACCCAATTTTTTTATTCTTGTGATAAGTCTACAAATAAAACATGCTTGAGATGATCTTTGATAGTTGATGATTAGCACATGGTTCCTTAGATTTGTGTTTCTCACTGATTTTTGAACTGCTAAAATGTGAGATTTTGAGCCAAAAAGGCGTACTCACTAAATCTACCCCATTCTTTGTGATAGAGTGTTATTCCTCTTGGATTGTATTTCTCTAGAACTTGACTTGAAACCATTTTGAAGCTTAAAAATTTTTTAAAACATTTTTGAAAATGATTGAGGCACTAGGTATTTTTTTCGGCCTTCTGAGCTTTGATCAATTAAATGCTACCCCTTAGTTACCCAATTTTGAGCCTGAAAGAATAAAATACTTTTCTTGATACCTTGAAATATATTGATGAATGATGCTTGATAGGAGACCTTCTAAAGTATTGCACAAAAAGGGTAAAAAAAGTAGTTGAAAAAGTATGGGATGAGAAAATCAGAAAAATAATTCTGAGCTAAAAATCTCCCCTTCTCCAAATAAAAGAAAAAAAAAAGAAATATAAATAGAGAAGGGGATGACAAAAATAAATGAGAAATAAAACAAAAAAAAAAGGAGGAAAAATAAATAAAACCCAAAAAGGTGTTTTAGAAGGTCATGCTTTGCAATGCTTGATATTTTGTGTAGCCTTTTGAAATTTCATTTTCTTGATTTCCCCACCTAACAATTAATCCCATGGCCCTGTTACAACCCAAGTAAATACCTCATGATTCTTTTTTGTTTTCATTAATAAAGTAGAGATTTGGTTGATAGTCAAGCTTATGGTAGAATTCATTCCTTGAGGAAATTGAGCGAATTGTCATATATTCGTAATCACTTGAGGGAGGTGAGAAAGAGTGCCCGAATCAGTGAGAATATGAGTCTAGGAAACCTAAGCTCCTAATTGGACTTGAATTTGATTGTCTCTTGGTAAATTATTTGAAAATGCCTGTCACCCATATTAGTTACTCGGGTTCTTGGTTCACTATCCATGCTCTGATTATTCTTATCTTCTAGCCTTGGTATTTGCTTGAGTACAATCAAAGTCTTAAGCTTGGGGTGATTTGATGAGTGTGATTTTACCTTATATTTCATGTACATTTCTGCATGCATTTTTATATAGTTAGGCCATTTTAGTTTGATTTTTTGTTAGTTTTTCCTTTGGAACGGGTAAGGCGGTCTTGTGGTGTTGTTTTGCAAAATTTAATGAATAAATGCCCAGAATTATCCTTGATGGAGCTTGGTTGAAGATAGAGTTGAAAAGTGAATAAATGAGCCAAACAGAGCCCATCACGGCCTAGCCGTGATTCTTATCACGGCCGTGATCAAGCAGAACTGAAAAGACAGGAGGCAAAAGTCAGAAGTTGTCACGGCCAGGCCGTGAGGCCCATCACGACCGTGACAGATCAAAAGTTGAAAACGTGCCCATGACAGAACGCGTCACGGCCTGGCCGTGATGGCCATCACGGTCGTGACGCGCGCCTGATCTATAAATAGAGCTGCACTGAACAGAAAAAGGGACTAACTTTTAACCTAAAAAAAGGACTTTTATCCAGACTTGGAGGCGACGGCTAGGGGGCGAATTGGAAACCAAAAAGGGGTGGTTTTTCTCTGCTCTTGGATTGGAAGAAGATTGGAGGATTCGTCATGAGTTTTCTTCATCCCTTCTCTCTTTCTCTTTTGTAATTTCTATTACTGTGAGTAGCTAAATTCCGTTTTTTGTTGGGGTTAGATGATGGCTTTTCTGAACTTGGTTGTCTCATGATTTGGTTGTAATACAAATTCCTATTTATTTATGAGTATTTGATTCCATGCTTAATGCTTTTCTTGGCTTATCTACCCATGGAATGATTTGTTGCTTTGATAGACAATTGAAAGATTGATGTTAATGCATGCTCATGAATCAATGCCAAGTAGTTCATGAACCTAGACATAGGTTTTGGGGTGCTTGCAATCTTATAAATCTTGACTCTTTATGCAAACTCTCAAGTTAATCCACCTAAGACATTAGGGTTTAATTTGGGGTTTTAGGCTCATTCCACCTAAGACGTTAGGGTTTGAGTATTTTAGAAGATTTGATTGTCATAATTGAATTAGGATGTGTGTTATTAACCATTTCATTGCAATCAAGGGAAGATCAGTGTAGTCTAACCCTGACAATTCTGTCCATTTGTTTCTGCATTCCAAGTGTTCGATAAAAATCCAAAAAGACCAAAAATATTGTATTGCTTTTGTTTCTTTATTTTATGATTTGATCTCTCTTCATAACACAGTTTAGTCTAGATAGTTGTATAATTTGTGAAGTGGTAATTGGCAACTGATCCTCGTGGGAACGATATCGGTCTCACCACCGTATTACTTGTACGACTAGGTATACTTGCCTAGAAAAATCGTATCAACTGTCCATCTGTCTAGGGATGATAAACAGAACTCATCCTCAACTTTGACCCTAAAGCATTGTGTAACTGTTTCCAAAATCTAGATGTGAATCTAGGATCTCGGTCTGAGACAATGCTCGATGGCACACCATACAACCTAACAACTTCTTCGATGTAAATTTGGGTCAACTTCTCCAAACTATAACTTTCACCAATAGGTAAGAAGTGAGCACACTTTGTCAACCTATCAATGATAACCGAAATCGCATCATGTCTCTTAGGAGTTCGTGGTAATCCAACCAGAAAATCCATAGCTATGCTATCCCATTTCCACTCTGGGATATCTAACGATTGCAATAAACCTGCCAGTTTTTGATGCTCTATCTTAGCTTTCTGACATACCAGGCAAGATAAAACATACTCTGCTACCTCCTTCTTCATCCTTGTCCACCAAAAAAATTTCTTTAAATCCCGATACATCTTTGTGGATCCAGGATGAAAGCTCAACTTACTCTTATGTGCTTCTTCTAATATCATTTTCCTAATTTCTAAATCCTATGGTACACATATTCTATTCCTAAACCTGAGTACACCATCTATTCCCCTACTAAACTCATAAATCTTACCCTCATCTATACATCTACTTATTTCCTATAGATATTGATCCTGAACTTGTTTATCCTTAAGATCCCTCTTAAAATCACTCCTAATAGTGATCATAGCTAAACAAATTTTATCATCAACCAACTCCATTCCTAAGTTCAAATCTATGAATTGTTCCAGTAATTCCAACTCCTAAACCATCATCGTAGATACATGCAATGATTTCCTACTCAAGGCATCCGCTACAACGTTCGCCTTCCCAGGATGGTACAGTAAATCAAACTCATAATCTTTGATAAACTCCATCCATCTCCGCTGTCTCATATTCAACTCTTTTTGGTCGAACAGATACTTCAGACTTTTATGGTCACTGTAAACATTAAACTTTGCTCCATACAGAAAGTGTCGCCATATCTTCAATGCGAACACTTAGGCTGCTAACTCCAAATCATGAGTCGGATAATTCCTCTCATGAATTCTCAATTGTCGGGAAGCATAAGCCACAACTATTCCCTCTTGCATTAGAACACAACCTAGACCTTGGTACGACGGATCATAGTATACGTCAAACTATCCTAACGGATCGGGTAAAGTCAACACAGGTGATGTAGTCAACCTGTCCTTCAGTTTTTGGAAACTCTGCTCACACTTTTCCGTCCATACAAAAGCTGTATTTTTCCTCATCAACTGGGTCATAGGCAACGTAATCTTCGAGAAACTCTCTATAAACCTCCGATAGTATCCATCTAACCCTAGAAAACTTCGTACTTCACTTACTGACTTAGGTCGTTCCCACTTAAGAACTGCCTCCACCTTAGTTGGATCTACTGTTATACCTTCTTTGTTAATCACATGTCCAAGAAATTAGACTTTTTCCATCCTAAACTCACACTTGGAAAGTTTAGCATAAAGCTGCCTATCCTTCAGAACTTGCAGCACCACTCTCAAATGTTCCTCATGATCTTCCCATGTACGAGAATAGATAAGGATGTCGTCGATGAACACAACAACAAACTTATCGAGGAATGGTCTAAATATCATCTTCATATAATCCATGAACACTGCTGACGCGTTAGTCACACCGAAAGGCATAACTAAATACTCGTAATGTTCATACCTTGTCCTAAAAGCCGTTTTGAGTATATCTTCCTTCCTTACTCTAATATGATGGTATCCAGATCTCAAATCAATCTTGGAAAATACTGCTGCTCCTTTCAATTGATCCATCAGGTCATCTATCCTAGGCAACAGATACTTATTCTTAATTGTTACCTTGTTCAACTGTCTATAATCTTTGCATAACCTAGCACTCCTATCTTTCTTCTTAATGAACAACACCGGAGCTCCTCACGGTGAAACACTCGGTCTTATGAACTCTTTTCCCAACATGTCATCCAACTGTTTCTTTAACTCCACCAATTCTACAGGTGACATACGATAAGGTGCTATAGATATAGGTCTTGTCCCCGGTACAAGATCTATGGTGAATTCCACCTCTCGTTCTGGTGGCAACCTGGAATGTCGGGAGGGAAAAATTGAGGAAACTCTCTCACAATAGGCATAGAATCTATACTAGGAGTCTCTTTAGATTCCACCGTGAATAGCATCACATACTGTCGAGAATCATCACTCCTCATGGATACTCCTTCATTGGCAGAGACTATGCTAGAAGACTCAAGAAATGATAAGGTCTTACTAGAACAATCTAGAATTACATGGTTAGCCGAAAGCCAATCCATGCCAAGAATAACATCTATCCGTTGCATAGGCAAATAGACAAGGTCTACAATAAATGTCCCATTCTCCACAACTATAGGACGTTGTAAACAAACAGACATAGTAGTCAAAGGATTACTAGTCGGAGTAGATACTGTAAGGGTATAAGGTAATTGAGAAACAGTTAATTTTAATTGGTCCATACACTCATACGAAATAAATGAATGCGTAGCACTTGAGTCAAATAACACATACGAGAGTCTATCAACTATCAAACATATAAATTGTATAAGATCAGCAGATTGAGAGAATTCGGCTCCCCTCACGGTAAACACTCTTCCATCGGCCTGAGGTCTTGCTCCCTGTCGTCCTGTTGTTGTGGCTCCTCTTCCCGTTCCACCTCTATTGCTCCCATTTCCTCTACCTGCAGCTATCGGCCGTTGCCTAGTCTGTTGTCTGCAATCTCAGGTCATATGACCTGGTTTCCCACAGTGAAAGCAACTAGGTCGCTCCATGCAGTCTCTAAGGTAATACGGTCCTCTGCATTTGAAACAAGCTAAGCCTTGCTGCTGTTGACCCGTTCAAACAACTTGTGTTGGTGCAGGGGTCTGCCCTAGTCTAGCATATGGTCTCTGTCTCCATTGAGAGTTACCATCTCCGCACCTCTGAAAACTCGGTCGAGTAGGACCTCCACTCCTCATTTGTTTCTGATCATTAGCCAGCCTCTGATCTATACTTTGGATCGCACTGCATCTTTCCACCAGCTCCGGGAAACTCTGGATATCGAGAGATATTATAGCCCTCTGGAGTTCATATCAGAGTCCTTCCTCAAGCCTTCTACATTGCCAATCTTCATCTAAGAATCTCTGATAAAATTCGGAATACTTAATAAGAGCCTCAAATCGTGATGCATAATCACCAACAGTCATGTTGCCCTGTTTGAGACTCATGAATTCCCTCTCTTTCTCGCGTCGAACCAGATGTGGAAAATACTTCCCAAAGAAGCAGTCACTAAACATCTGCCAGTTTATAAATCTACCCTCGACCTCCAGCAATCTTCGCTTGCCTCTCCACCAAGATTCTGCTCCTCCAGTTAACATGAAGGCAGCATACGTCACTTTCATATCCTGTCTGCAGCACATGGTATCGAATATCTTCTCGATCTATTGTACCCACCATTATGTCTTCTCTGTAACATAATCTCCTTGGAATTGGGGTGGCTTCCCTTTCAGAAAAGTAGCCATTCCGGCATCTTCAGCTACTGCAACTCTCCTTTGATTCTGTTGTTCCTGCTGCTCTTTGTTCATCTGCAGCATCTCAGCATTCTGCTGTGTTTGTAGTAACATAACAGTAGCTATGTTTTACATGGTATCTTGAGTCTCAGATGACTCTCCTCCACTTTTGGTATGATTATAGACAGAGCAGTATTTATTGTTTTCCATGTCAATCTTATAATGATATAAGATTTAAGGAAGATATCAGCAAACCTTGACTAAAAAAAAAACATGACAAAAAAAGGGACTAAATTATTATTTTATTTTAAATACATATATTTTTTTAAAAAGTAGTTAATAATTTACATATTATTCATTTTTAAAATGATAAAATAAATTATTTTTTTGATGTCACATACAACAAGAAAAAAGGTAACAAAATCCGAACTTTAAACATAGGAAAATACATTGAGATTACGACTGCATCTAAGGTCCTCCAACTTTTTGATTGGTAACAATTGGTGTGATACTACCGACATGGTGTTGGGAGAGTTGGTAACGTGGCTCTCCCCAAGAAAAAGAACTCGGGTTCGATTCCTGGAGTTGCCCCTTTGGGAGGCAGCCCAACCCCGTATGTAAAAAATAGGACATCCTACTGCCTACTCTGGGATTAGTCTCATACCAGGTCCAAAGGATCTAAGCTTGTGGGTGAGACACCCCGTTGTGCCCCATTGTATTATTAAATTAAAACCTTATTAATTATTTACTTAATCGCACGGTTATTGTTGAAAATACGTAAAAATTAAAACTTCATATCGATCATATAACTTCTGCAAATTTAAAACACTCCAAAGTTACATTACATAAATACACACATATTTATTCGTTACATTACCAAAACACTGTTTAGGGTATCCTATCAGCAGGATCCCTCACAAGTACTTATTCATACAAACATCTTATAACTAGCGGAAAATAAAAATGTCTTATTAGACTCACTGGCCCTAAACTTACACATAAAAATACATAAATAGGGAGATAAGAAACAGTTCTATCATCATAAGCGGAAAAGATTCATAGCTTATAATACAATAATAGTCACAAAACATGCATCACTCACAATCTACAATCATCCTTACTTTACAATTTTCTAGAATTATTTAAAGTTCTAGATCTAGAAATGGAAAACTCATGAAATCGGAATAAAATGAATTCAAGAAGAGAGGAGATGATCATGTTACCTCAAGTGTGTGAAGGAAATGAAGAAATGATGATGATCTTGGCAAGTTCTTCAAAGGAAGCACTTGAAGCTCTTGAAGAAGAAAATGGAGTTTTGTGTGTTTTTTGTGAAGAAAAGAAATGAAAGAGATGAAGAGTGAAGTTGGGGAGGGGGGCTACGGCCTTGGGGTATTTATAGGGTAGATCTTAGGCTTTGTTTAGTTTTTAGGAATTGAATTAATGGGTTTTGTGAATATTAAATAATATAATAGTTAACTATGGTTAATAATTAACTTAACTAGGGTTACTTTGCTAACCATGATTAAAATCATGTGGTTCACATTAAATGAGAGGTGTGACTGTTTCTTGTCCACAAGAATTAACCATGATTTCTTAACCATGGTTAGAATTTAACTAAACTTCGGTTAGGTTAAGATTAAGGGCATTTTGGTCATTTTGCCTAAATTTACATTTAATGCTTCATAAATGCTTTGTGAGTCATGGTGGTGACTCACCCCATGACTCAGCTCCTCCGGTGTCCGGTTTTGTCTATGCACTTCCCTTCTCGACTCCGTCGGTTTCCCGATTAGGGTTTTACGCCCGAATAAAAGCATAATATTTTGTTTTAGGTTGAAAATTTTCAAAACAACCAAACTTGTTGTAAATATGATTTAAACATAAACCATTTCGTTCACAAGTCAAAATTAGGTTTTCTGATCATTAAAATCTTACTGTCAGTGAAAACACCGACCGTTTTCCGTTCGAACTTTCACCAAAATTCGTCTGAAAAACATAATATTTTATTTCTGATCAGAAATTTGGAAAATAGAATTCCTCACGGACAAAATATAAAAAATCTACAAATTTCAGTTTCGGGTCAAATTAGGGTTTTCTTCCGGTATAAAATTATACTGTCAGTTAAAAACGCAGACAGTTTCCGTCTGAGTTTTAAACCAAAAATTTCACCGTAACCTTTTACCATAAGATAGAGCATGAATATGATTTTGTTTTATCCAAAATCATTTTCTTGGTCTCGAATAAAAATATAATTAAATATATTTTTACTGTTAAAACAGCGTAATTAAAAACAGGTTTTTATAGTGGGGATACCTTAGGACACCATATTAAAGGTAAATATGTTGCAAAGGGAAACCAGATTCTCCTCTTGATGTGTTTCCTTTTTCTCTCTCTTTCCAAATATCGGATGATCTGCTATGGCAAGGGTTGTCATTCTCTTGTTCCTCCCCTCCTTATTTTCCTAGCGCATCATTTATTTCCATTTCCAAATCAATCGAGAAACAATCTTCGTCTACGCCATTCTCTTCCCCAGCTCGTCATTAGTTCATTGATATTGGCAACATGTCCCACACAATTAGGGTTTAACAACAAAATTGAGACTCTGTGAAGAACGGAATGGCGGTGACGACTTCCATGTGGCAACTGATAAATGAGAGTATTTTGCCTGGTAACCGACGATGAGGTTGCCTCTGCAGAAAAAATAGGTTACGTGGTTCAGGAGCAAAGGGCCGACGACGATGCTATTTGGAGAAACTCTTTCAAGGTGGAACCTTCTTCCTTGTCTCCAGTGAAGACACAGAGTGAGGGCAATGTCTTCATTCCTTCCCTCCAGTGAAGACATAGAGTAATTGCAAGCTAAGTGTTCAATTAAGTCGAAGAAAAAGAGGTGGAGGAGGAAGACGAAAAAGAAGAAAAACCGTGGAGTATGTTTGTTGTCGACGATTTATTCAATACCTAAATGTTTGTTGTTAATATTATATATATATATATATATATATATATATATATATGTGTGTGTGTGTGTGTGTGTGTGTGTGTGCGTGCGCGCGCGGCGCTAATTTTGTTTGCATGATGCACCTGTGTAAATCTGTGTGGCTCTGCTTTTCATCTCGTGCATGTGCATATTTAAATATAGACGAAGGAAGAAGATGTAAGCGTCTCTGTCCAACAATCAGAATTGGGTACCTTCACCCACTAAGAAAGATAGCACAAAATTGAGTGGTGTAGTGTGAATCCCAGTATAAATACAAATTTTTATCCTGATTAATATTTGATACTCATGTTGAGACCTAATCCACCTCCACCACCGCCATGGCTCATGGAATTGGTCTAGTCACAAAGAGTAAAACGGATGATGGTTCCTTGAACTCGGAGATCAGCCATGGGAGGAGAAAGGTCTTTGCAGTTTGTAGAGCATTTTTGTTTTTTTTCCTCTTTTGTTTTGTTTTTTAAATTTTTTTTATTTTCATTGGCAAACTGGCTACAACCGGTTAAAAGGGAAAGAGGATGTATCCTCAACTACGATGATGGTGGATGTTTGAATTGCCCGTTCAAACCATCATGTTTGGGTCTTTAAATGACTATCTTATAGCAACTCATAAATTATCCTTTGTATTCGGTCATAGACGCTAAAGCTTCACTTAGTTTCATATGTGAGAATGAAATCGCTCAAAGAACATGATTATGATTCCATTTTTTAATTAAAATAATTGTACAAGTATGAGTAGGAAACACACTTGTTAAGTCACTGTTGCGCTAAAATTGCACTTAAGGGCAAGTGCACCCTATCGCAAAAGTAATATAGGAGTATTTGGGACTCCAAGTATCGAACCCACGAAGATTGGTGACAATTACTAGATTAATTACTTCCTTATGTTATCCAGAAAATCAAGTTCAGTTCGTAATCAAATAATTAAAGACAAGAATATGGTAGAAACCAAGAAAGATAAAGACTCACAAGCAAAGGTTCAATTATGGAAAGTCTGGGGTGTCTGGTTTCACTTATGTCACTATCTATGATATTACCCAATTTCTCAATGATTTGTGTTCCTTATTGATTGCCAATCACTCACTCTAGAACTATTAATACCCAATGGTCATGCAATATTAATATTCTTTCCCCTAATCAGTTACCCCCAATGGTCATGCAAGACAAACAGTTAAAAGAAGCACAAAGAATTGGAAAGTTTGTTAATTCAATAACTTATTGAAAATAGGGGATTACGCTTGGTCCACGCAACCCCAAATTCGGTTAATCCTAGAGTTTCGTTAACTAATTGTGGTACGGTCGCCAGTCAATTAATCAACTTGATAAATAATGATCAAACCTTTTAGAAATTCAAACGCAAGGATTAAACCAACCAATTAACAAAAACACTAATTCATATTAAAACAGGGAAAAACATCAAAGGTATTCAAACATAAGATCCATCATGCCCTAGGTATGGGTATAGTTACGCATAGTCATAAAAATCACTATACAAATAAAACATGTAATAATCTATAAAGGAGAATCAGAAAAACTAAAACCCGAAACACCATTTTAATGCATAGCAGTCTTCGAATCAATTGGGAGACAATCCTTCGCTTGACGACTTTCTGTCTGTGTGTAACCAGCCTCCTAAATCTATGCCCAACCACTTCCTTTTATTGGCAAATGCGAAAACCTAAGTGATTGGGCTTCTGAAACACAAACATGATTGTGCTTAATGTTGAGCATGACCATGCTTAATGTTGAGCACAGCCGTGCTTAATGAAAACGACGTCAAACTGTGCTAAAAGTGAGAATACTAGCAGGGCTTGCTACTGAGCACGGTCTTGCTAAAAAGAATGACGTCAACTCTCAAAACCATGCAAGGGTGTGCTAATCAGCAAGGGGTCTTCTAATGAGAACGGCCGTGCTTAATGTTGAGCACGGTCGTGCTCCTTTGATATCTTCAGAACTCAGCCTTTTTCTTTAAAAATCCTCCAGAATTCTCCCTTTTCCTCCAAATTTGATGATCTCTTGCCATGATGGTATATCCTACAAAAATCGTGGGAAATCGGATGAGTATCCACAATAATTTCCAAATAAACAATAAATTACACCTAATTTTCCAACAATAAAGCATACAAAACGACAGTTTATCAATCTCCCCACACTTAAGGATTGCTTGTCCTTAAGCTATAATCCTGGCCTAAAAGAAACTTGAGAAAATCAAAGAGCCACCCATCAAAGGTCCCTAAATCTTCAACAATCGATGATAGATAAATTAACCTCAAATTTTTATGGGAAAAATCAAGAGATTGCCCAATTAGAGGTTTAGGTTCTTGCATACCTAACCTGCAGAAAACAAACAAAGGCATCAAGTTAATACTTGCACCTAAATCACATAAAGCCTTTTCAAAATAAGAAGTTTCAATATAACAAGGAACATTAAAACTCCCTGGATCTTTTAGTTTAGGTGGCAACTTCTTGAGGAGGATAACAGAACATTCCTCGTTAAGTCTCACTGTAGCAAACTCTCCCAATTTCTTTTTATTGCCCAAAATCTCCTTAAGGAATTTAGCATATTTAGGCATTTGAGAAATGGCATCCACAAATGGGATATTAATCTGGAGTTGCTTCAACATATCCAAGAATCTAGTGAATTCGGGGTCTTGTTGACTAAACCTTTAAGGAAAAGGAATGGTTGGCTTGGGAGATGGCACAAGAACTTCCTTTACTAGATCTTTCTCAGTTATCTCATCCTTTGGGTTCCCTTCAGTAGAAACCTCGTTGGTTTTTGAATTATTCTCTTCTTCATGAGCGATCTCTATCTTTTTCCCACTTCTAAAGGTGATCTCCTTAGCATGCTCCTTTGGATTCATCTTTGGTTGACTAGGCAATGTCCCTTTTTCTCTTTGTGTCATTAATGTTACCAGAGTAGACATATGGTTCTCCAAAGTCTTGAACCTCTCATCAGATTTCTCCATGTTTCATCAAAGTATCATAGAGATTAGGCTTGCGTTCCTCTTGTCTCGGGACTTGATTCTGCAAATGAGGTGGTCTGTAGAGAATATTCTGGTTCTGAGTTCCATAGGAGATATTTGGGTTGCTCTTATAACCAGGATTATAGTGATTTGAATAAGGATCATTTTTACCCTGATTAGGATTACCCATATAATTTGCCTCTTCATCTGCCATGGAAAAGGGTTACCTGCTTGGCATTATGTGCTCTCATATCCCGTTATACCGCAAAGATCACAAAGAATAGGAGGTGCGGTAAAAGCAGTTTGAGTCATTAACTGAGTTTGTGTCTGCATCATTGCTTCCATCTTCTTTGAAAGCATCCAATTTATTTTCCTATGCGATATTAGCATCCACTTTGAAGACCCCAGGTTGTATAAGTGCAGGTTGCCTCTTGTTCACATGCCTATCACTGGATGGCCATTGCTAACTCGAAGTCATCTGTTTAATCAACTCATAAGCTGCATGTGGCCTCATACTCATATACTACCTCCTGCTGCTGCATCAATCATGCTCTTATTTGATGACGATAAGCCATTGTAAAATGCTTGGACTAACTGCCAGACAGGAAAGCCATGATGGGGATATTTCTTCAACAGCTATTAAAATCGCTCTCATGCCTCATACAAAGATTCCAGTTCCACCTGCACAAAAGAAGTTATGTCATTACGCAGTTTATCAGATTTAGCAGGTGGAAAATATTTATCCATAAATTTATAAGAGAGTTAATCCCATTATGGAACCAGATGGCAAAGACTTTAGCCAAAGTTTGGCCCTATCCCTTAAAGAAAAGAGAAACAGTCGCAGCCTAAAAGCATCATTTGAGACATCATTATGTTTGATGGCATCACAAATTTCAAGAAAATCAGCAATATGATCATGAGGGTCTTCACTTGGAGGCCCACTAAACTGAATTGTATTTTGCAACATTGAGATCAAGGCTGGCTTAATCTCAAAGTTATTGGTCTCAATGTTAGACCTAGGAATACGCCTTGTAGCATTCGCGGTTGAAGGACGATCAAAGTCCAACATTGTCATTTCATCCTCTGGAGCCATGGTTCTCCTTTCTCTAGCTTGATTTCGGTTTCTGTGCGTAGTTCTTTCTATTTCAGGATTATACTGCAAGGTAGGAGATTGAGAAAGCGTTAGCATACTAGGAAGTAAGTCAAGGAATAAAAAAAAAATAGTAAATGAAATGGTTTCTAAATTAACTAGGATTTAATCTCCTTAATATTGTCAAAAACAATCCCCGGTAACAGCGCCAAAAAACTTGTTGTGCTAAAACTGCACTTAAGGGTAAGTGCACCCTATCCCAAAAGTAATATAGGAGTATTTGGGACTCCAAGTATCGAACCCACAGGGATTGGTGACAATTACTAGATTAATTACTTCCTTATGTTATCCATACAATCAAGTTCAGTTTGTAATCAAATAATTAAAGACAAGAAGATGGTAGAAACCAAGAAAGGTAAAGAAATACAAGCAAAGGTTCAATTATGGAAAGTCTAGGGTGCTTTGTTTCACTTATGTCACTACCTATGATATTACCCAATTTCTCAATGATATGTGTTCCTTATTGATTGTCAATCACTCACTCTAGAACTATTAACACCCAATGGTCATGCAATATTAATATTATTTCCCCTAATAAGTTACCGGCAATGGTCATGCAAGGCAAACAGTTAAAAGAAGCACAAAGAACTGGCAAGTTTGTTAATTTAATAACTGATTGAAAATAGGGGATTACGCTTGGTCCACGCAACCCCAAGTCCGGTTAATCCTGAAGTTCCGTTAACTAATTGTGGTACAGTCTCCAATCAATTAATCAACTTGATAAAGGATGATCAAACCTTTTAGAAATTCAAACGCAAGGATTAAACTAACCAATTAACAGAAACATTGACTCATATTAAAATTGGGAAACACATCAAAGGTATTCAAACATAAGATCCATCATACCTTAGGTATGGGTTTAGTTACGCATAGTCATAAAAATCATTATACAAATAAAAAACATGTAACAATCTATAAAAGAGAATCAGAAAAACTAAAACCCGAAACACCCTTTTGATGCAAAGTAGTCTTCGAATCAATTGGGAGACGGTCCTTCGCTCGATGGCTCTCTGCCTTTGTGTGTAACCAGCCTCCTAAATCTGTGCCCAACCACTTCCTTTTATTGCCAAATATGAAACCCTAAGTGATTGGGCTTCTGAAACACGAGCACGGTCGTGCTTAATGTTGAGCACGGCTGTGCTTAATGAAAACGGTGTCAAACCGTGCTAAAAGTGAGAATACTAGCAGGGCCTTGCTAAAAAAAACGACGTCAACTCTTAAAACCATTTAAGGGTGTGTTGATCAGCAAGGGATCTTCTAATGAGCACGACCGTGCTTAATGTTGAGCACAGACGTGCTCCTCTGATATCTTCAGAACTCAGCCTTTTTCTTCAAAAATCCTCCAGAATTCTCCTTTTTCCTCCAAATTCGATGATCTCCTGCCATGATGGTATATCCTACAATAATCTTGGGAAATTGGGTGAGTATCCACAATAATTCTAAATAAACAATAAATTACACCCAATTTCCCAACAATAAAGCATACAAAATGGTAGTTTATCAGTCACAAAGTGTTTGACTCGGTCATGTGTCTGACTCACACTCCAGTAGTCCTTGTGTGTTTTGATGAACCCAAACATTAAGCAATTGATTTTACATTGAATCATCTGAATATTGTTAACCACCTACTTGAGCTGTGTAGATAAAGAACTCTATCTTAGCAGATCAATTCAACAAAGGTTATGAAAGGATCAACAGCATAAGTACAAGTGTCTCATTCAAAGTCAAAATATATATATAATATATATATATATATATATATATATATATATATATATATATATATATATATATATATATATATATATAAGTACAATATGTCTGGAGTCTGATTTAAGCTGAAGCCTATATCAACATCTCTCTCAGACTCATCAACTATGATGAAGAGCGGCTAGCAATTCTAAAGCAAAATCTTCATACTTTTATCATCTTCAAGCTGAAGAGAAAGGTCTTATCCTTTCAATATGTTATTTGATGAAAGAAAGCAACGAACAATGATTTACTAGAAGACTGTCTGATCTTATTCAAGATAAAGAAGCCCGAAGAAGTACACAGTCAGATTAGTGATCAAATATTCAAAGAATACAAACACTATCTTCTGAAGGAAGTTGAAAGAAGATGGATCAAGCTTCATGACTAGAACACGACAAAAAGACACACTTCAAAGAAGCGTCTATCTCTTACAATATGTGTCTGAGTTTCTGACAAAGTCATAACCACTCTTTTGTCAGAATAACTTGATGGAATCAAAATATGTTTAACATCCACAAGCTTAGAAGGTATGAAGCACCAATCAATTTTTTTTTGTATCTCTGAAGCACGCGCCAAGGAGAAAAGCACTTCAAGGATAAATCACTTCATCTCTTATTCAAAAGTAAATGTGATTTGAAATATAGTTAAATAAACTTGAAATAAGTTTAGTAATATATTTCTTATCTTCAATCGAGACCAGAAAAAGAAGAAAAGACAAAATGGCAAGGCTACAGAAAAACATTCCTTGTACAATTAAGAGAAAAGCTACTTTAACTGAGTTTTTCTAAGTGTTGCACAAATAAGGAAAGAACGCTGCCCAAAGCTAGAAAAGCATGACTGCTATACTTTGAGGTTAACAAAGAATCTCCAAAGTTCTTCTAAGCATTTATTATCAAGTCAGAACGACTATTTTCTGAAGAACAAAGCTGAAGAACTTCGATTGCATCTCAACGGATCTCTGTGATCAAGTATAAATAGAAGAAATCGAAGACCTGAAAGTAGAGTGATGAACAACTAAGAGAAAGGTAATATACTCATATGTGAAAAGGTATACTACTCAAAAACAGCACTCATCAGTAAAATCAATAGCTGAAAGCAACGATCAATCACATATCTTCTTCTCACTCTGAAAATCATTTGAATAAGAACTCATCTGCAACTCACCAAGTTCAAAGTTCATATTCACTCTCTGTAGTGTTAATATTGGTCGAATTGCTACTGTAACTTTGAAGCCGTGCTTCAAAACATTCTCAAAATTTTGAGCCTGAAGAAACTTGTCTCCAGAATACTTGTTGAGCCTGAAGAGGCTAGGTGTGCAAACAATACTTGTAGTTGAGCCTGGAGAGGCTAGGTGTGCAAATAATACTCGTTTGTAACCTTGATCAGCTATAGTGTTAAAACTTGGTAAAGCCAGGGATTGGATGTAGCTCAAAGTTTATGGGTAAACCAGGATAAATCTCTGCGTATTTTCTTTCCCTAACTCTTACTTTATTATTCATTTTGTTTAACTGATTTATTAACTAACTTGGGTATATTAAATAGTTAATGATCAGTTTGTTGTGAAAGGCGTCTGTATCTAAACATCTTATCCCAGCAGATTTTGTTTTGTGCTTCTTAAGCTCTGATTTTCGAAAACACTATTCAACCCCCTTCTAGTGTTGTTTGGCACCATTTCAAGACTTACATTGTGTTTGGTTAATAAAATGAAAATGAGAGGAAAGAAATGGAGTAAAAAGAAAAAGAGTAGAAAATGAGATGATTGTTTAATTGTTTGGTATGAAAAAAAATGGAAAGAAAGAAAACTGAAACTTTTCTCTCTTCTTGTTTGATTGGGTAGAAAGTGAGAGGAAAGAAACAAAACATACTAGTGAAATGACATAAATACCATCATATAATAATTTTTAAAAATAAAAAATAATATTTTTTGGTCATTTTACAGTAGACAAAGCATTATTCATGTGTGTCTCTTTTATCTCATCTCGGTTTGCTTGTTTTCTTCTCAATCTGTGAAGAAAAAATACGCCAATGGGTCCCACATTTTTCCCTTCTCCCCTATCCTTTTCTTGCTCCAAGTCAAGCAAGCTTAACTGTGGAGTTCTTAAGTGATGGGCTACCGAAAAGAAGATGCATCTTGTTAGTATAGGTAGTACCAATCAATTCATATAAGTCTTCCTCAACTGTATAGTCACATACCTACACAATCTCAGGATCCCTCTCATTCGGGTGTGTTATCGGTTCATTCATGTGTCCCTCCACCTACAAGCCTGCCAGGAGTCGCTCCTTGTCCGTGCCTTCTTGCACCGACGATCACTCCCCGCCCTCGTCGGCACCCGGGTTATCCTAAAATTATAATGTTATTCTATTGGTTATTCAATGAACACCAAATATTGAATATAATAACAGCTTATCATATCTATATCCTATCTTACTTCTATCATATATTCTTATCTTATCTACCTTTATCATATCCTAACTAGCAAAGGAGTCCAAAGAATGCAGTGTTAAACATTGTTGGGAGGTGTTAAGTTGATGCATATAAATGAAGTTGGGCCATGTAAAACACAGTAGAACGAAAGGCCGAACTACAATGAAGCCCTACACAATACGAAGAAGGATAAACAAGTGGTAGTGATTAGCGAAGGAAGAAGAAGAAGAGAAGGTTTTGAAAACAACCAATTGATCATTAGAAAGTGAGTGGTAGAAGAAGACACCGATTCGAAACAAATCGAAAAAGAAAAGCATTAGAAGAAGAAGAAGAATGGGAGATGTATCAGATAAATTGGCATATTTCCAAGCCATAACAGGTCTCGAAGATCTCGACCTCTGCACTGAAATCCTCCAAGCTCACAATTGGGACCTCGAACTCGCCATCTCATCCTTCACCTCTTCTTCTAATCCCACCACCACCACCACCGACACCGACACCGACACACACCGCGTCCCCTCAAATCTTCACTTATCCGAATCACAACCGCCACCGCCTCCTCCCGGTCTCGCCTGGAAACTCATCAAATTACCCGTTTCCGTTATTTCCGGAAGCCTAGGGTTGATCTCCGGCGCCATCGGGTTGGGCCTATGGGCCGCCGGCGGCGTCCTTTCCTATTCCCTCGGCATGATCGGGATCGGCTCCTCCTCTGCCTCCGCGCCTCTGGTTTCGGTGTCGGCGGCGACCTCGGAGGCTATGAATTTCGTGGCGGCGTTCGACAGGGATTACGGCGGGAGCGGAACGAGGCCGAATTTCGTGAGCGAGGGTTTCATGGACGCGCTTCAAAGGTCTCGGAATTCGTTTCGGCTTCTCTTCGTTTATTTGCACTCGCCGGATCATCCTGATACGCCTCTGTTCTGTGAGAGGACTCTTTGCTCCGAGACTCTGGCGGCGTTCGTGAATGAGAATTTCGTGGCGTGGGGTGGGAACATTAGGGCCAGCGAAGGATTTAAGATGAGTAACAGCTTGAAGGCTTCTCGATTCCCCTTTTGTGCTGTCGTCATGGCCGCTACTAATCAGAGAATCGCACTGCTTCAACAGGTTTGGTTCTTCAATCTCTCGATTTTACCTTCTTCAATCAACCCAGGTTTGTAATGAATTGGGCCAACTGGTTAATACTTGTAAAGATAATTAAGAGTTCTTTTAACAAACATATATGAAAATATTCAAATTTAATGCTATATTCAATATTTGGATAACTTACCGTTCCTTGTGCTTTGCCCTATATCGGTTGCCAATTTGTGATTTAAAAAGTGACTGCTCGCCCCCTCCGAGTTTTTGTAAGCTAACATGTAAGGCTGTGTTTTTTGAAGTATCAATTTGCTAATAGTTAGGTATTGAGCTCAAGAACAGTCTCAGGAGCTGGTATTCCCGAGCTCAAGAGGAGCCACCTCTCCCAGAACTTCACTCGATATCTTATCTGCCTTCTCTCTCTCCCTTCCCTTGACTTTTAACCGAATCATGCTCCCCCTCATTAATCATGTATCATGAATCTTCCCCTCCACTGGTGAATCCAGTTTGTTACTAACAGCCTCTTCTATCATTTTTCCCTCTCTTCTTCCTCAACTACTCTTTCTTTTGACGTGATACTTCCTCAAGGCATTATCTTCCACTTCTCCTATTTCGCTTTCATACACCTTTATCAGGGGTCTCTCATAAACTTGTATGGTCATTAATGGTAACTTTTTGTACTGGTGCACAATGTTTTTAGATCACAAAACTTATCCTTTATATAATGAATGTACTTAGTTGACTTACCTATATAAATTGACACTCCTTAGGATCTAGTTTTATGCAGATAATATTTAGTATATAAACTTTTTCTAGGCTGTATCAATAAGGTCACAATTTTTTTTTTATTTACCTTATTTACATATACTTGATTTATCTGAACCGGGACATGATTTTATTTTAGTCTTTCAAAGTTCAGGTCCTATATTAAGAAGTATAATTGTAATATTACTTTCCAATCTCATTGTTAGGATCCCAAGCCTAAAATTTGTCATGAATGTATGCATGTCAAGATCTAGAATGATGATTTCTTGCTACATGCATGATAAATTTGCTAGATGTAGCTCAATTATAAGGCACCATACGAGTTTTTGAATGAAAGATTTGTATCAATATGCATAAAATAGATTAGTAATGGGAAAAACTTTAGGTCTTAAATTACACTTTAACATGATTTTCTGTTTGTCTAGCTCAATTGAAAGCCTTCTATGTGTGAATTTATGTTTAAATACATATGTTTGTTGTATGTCTATAAGGTAAGGATTACACACATATATAATATACATTAAATAGATAAGTAATGAGAGAGATATCATGCCGTGAAGCTATGTTTGAGACCATGTTATTATTCTTTTAAAGCAAAAACCTTTGCATTTATGCTGTCCAATGCGACTAGTGGAGTCAACCCTCATTAGTACAAAGTTAAATATATTTGTTGTTTGGTAGATAAGGTTTATTTGTAATTTTGTATGTTATGCTTAAAGTTGACAAGCTATGAGATATCAGACAGTGAGACTGGCTTCATGACCATGATGAAATATGCAAAACGAGTTAGTTTTAGCACTTTATGTGACAATTATGTTCATATTCTGTCAAAATATGGATGGAAAAAAACCATAGAGAGGTTATGTGCTACAGAGATTCAAGGGTTAGTGTTTCACTTTTGATGTTGCTTCACCATCGTTCTTGTTGAAGAAAGGAATATTGATAAGGTCATAAGGGGCAAACAGTCTTGTCGCTCACAATATTAAATGCGAAGAATGACATAGTCAGTGCAAGAAATATCCTTTGCAGAATCCTTTTTTTGGGATAACCAGTTTTCATATTGTAGCTGTTACGATATCCATAGGCATAGCATTGCTTTCTTTCTAGTTAAGGTTGTTGAAAAGCTGAATAGAATGATCTGCATGAATTCCATTTTATTTATTGTAGAGAATTTGATTTCCAGTGCTAGAGAAATGGGCCATATTAATCACCACGAGAATTTTTTTCCTAGGGTCATGCATCTTTTACTTTCCCATATAGCAAGAACTGCTGTTGCCTAGATGAAGATTCCTTTAAGCCATGGTGTGGGATTAGGCTCGTAAGTTGTTGCTGCTGTGTTTTAAGTTGCTTGACTTGGTCCTTTGTCCATTGAGAATATTTTCTTCCTCCTCCATTGGTGTATGAAAATGAAATGCCTGGGCTGATATTTTGCTCTAGTCAGGTGAGGGGGATTTTAATTGGTGGTGTCAACTGGTCATGCCACAAATGATCTGAAGTTAACTATTGATTCAATTTCATGAGTACATTTAATAGTTACTGAAATTTTATGTTATTGATATTGAGTTCCTATTCTGTATTGTCTTACTAAAATGACCAAGTGTAGTATCATTCTGATGAGAGAGTTTTTTTGGTCAATTTATTTTATGTAATCCAGGTCGAAGGTCCAAAATCCCCTGAGGAGATGCTTGTGATACTACAGAGAGTGCTTGAAGAAAGTTCCCCGGTTCTTGTTGCAGCAAGGCTTGATGCAGAAGAAAGGCGAAATAATGTGCGCTTAAGGGAGGAGCAAGATGCTGCATACAGGGCTGCACTTGAAGCTGATCAAGTATGCTTCTTATAGAGTTGTGTCTTTTGTTTTTTGTCATTTTTTTTGTGGCTTCTACTCTATAACTTGTCCTTTTTCGCCTTCTCCATCTCGCTTGCAGAGGCCTCTATTTGAAAAGAACTGGCATTTTTGTTACAGTGGATTAATGTTGTATGTATTTCCAGGCTAGGGAACGGCAGAGGAGAGAAGAACAAGAGCGTCTTGCAAGGGAAGCTGCTGAAGCTGAGAGGAAGCGCAAGGAGGAAGAGGAAGCTCGTGACAGAGCAGCACAAGAAGCTGCAGAGAAACAAGCTGCATTAGCTAAACTACGTCAAGAGAAAGCTCAGTCTCTTGGTGAAGAACCTGAAAAGGGACCAAATGTCACACAGGTAAAGTATCTGAATAGCTGAGATTTTATTGTTCCTTTTTTGCCTTTACCATGTTCTTAGCATGTTTGATTAGTTCTGAGATCTGTTTATAGTTTCACTTTTATGTCAGATCTTAACTTCGATTCGTATATGATTTGTATGTCAGATATTAAATTTAATCATATTCATGTATGTTTTTAAACTGCTTTACACTTCCATTTTAGTTCCTCATTGTTTCTTTTTCCCCTTTCAGTTTTTGTTTGATTATGTTATAGTTTGTGTGAAATCTCTGTTTCCTTTTTTCCCTTTCCAATCAAAATTATTAGGTTTTGGTACGGTTTCCAAATGGTGAACGCAAGGAAAGGAGGTTCAACAGCACAGCGACAATTCAGTCTTTATATGACTATGTTGACTCATTGGGTTGTTTAGAAACTGAGAGTTACAACCTCGTCTCCAATTTTCCTCGCGCTGTTTATGGACAAGAAAAGCTCACACTGTCATTGAAGGAAGCAGGATTGCATCCTCAGGCCAGCCTATTTGTGGAGATCAATTAAACATGCTGAATAATCTGATGAATACTTGAATATGGGACCTTCCAATAGGGAATTCTGTGGTGTTTCACTTTGTTTCATGAATTTGACTCTATGAAGAATTATAACATTAGATATAATAGGTTGTCGTGATATATCTGTAGTTTTCGTTTCTGTTAGTTTTCATTGAATCAAGCAAAGAGTTTTACATGGAGATGATTTAGAATGTTATATTTGGCCTTTCACTTATGGCGATCTAAGAAGTGAGAACGCTTCCGCTGTTTTATATGTGTATATTATATTATATTCTGTTTCCGAACAATACAAGTCTTCCAGAGTTTTAGATTAATTTTGGTTATTGGGGAAAATATCGACGTAGGTGTTGATAGATTGCAGTGGGCAGGTAAGATCTTGTCTTTTTACCATTTCGCACTTATTATTTTATCCCATTCCACTCTTTTTCCTGTGGGGGTGGGGGCTGCTGTTGTGTGGATGTTGGTTACAATGCCTATCTATCTCAATGCTCCTCGCAGAGGGTAACCGAAATTTTATTGGCAAGAAATGTCATTTCTTTGTTTTTTTACGAGGAATGTCAAATGTGAGCATCAAGAGCTAATTCTGAGGCTTATGCACTCTGTCTGATACTATATAATATTGACTGACGTCTGATTAAGGGGATTATTAGCCATTATTGTAGTTTCCGCAAAGATGTCAAAATGTATGTGTTGGATCAATTTTCAGTCGGATCCTTCTGTACTGTTCTTTTTAAAAATGTTATTTATGGATGGATATCCACGTCCAAGCTGCCACCATTCCAGACAGCCACCTTTGACCGTTACACACCGGCCATCAACCACTACCATCGAATGCAGAGGTGGCTGGATGTGTTGGAGGTTGGTTAAATGATCTAGAATAATTCGTTTCTATTTGATTGATCCAATAGGTTAAAAAAATGGGGATGAATTATTAATCATTCATTAATGAAAATAACCTAACCTAATCCAATTCATTTAACCTTTTCTAATTTTTACAAGTTGATGAATCGAGTTGGATTTCTATATATATGGATTGATTGAGCAACGAGTCATTGGATTGTTTTGCCCGCCTTCCCCGACAATGCCTGCCCTCGGATGGCTCTTGGTACCATCATCTTACATTACTCATTCCACATTCTTAATTTAGGCTCTGATGCATTGAACCGTTGACCCAACCCTCTGAAAGCTAATTGTTGTTTGTGTTTATAAAGGGAAAAGGCAGTTAGGCAGTTAGAATTCAGTTAAGGCATGCAGTTAGAATCAGTTAAAGCAGTTAGAATAAACTGCATTTCTATATATAGAGAACATGTATCAACTCACACTATCTTTTCAATACAATCTTTACACTTGATCTTTTCTATTCTTGCTTTCTTGTTCTTTATCTTTTCGCTGCAACTCTGATACCTTTATGGTATCAGAGCTTGATCCCTTTCTATGTCAAGCTCAAGCTCTGCCATGGTGTCACAACCATTGATTCAATCTCTATCAAGCCCAGTATCAATCAAACTTGATGATGCGAATTTCCTCACATGGAAACAACAAGCACTTGGAACAATTAAGGGTTTCAAGCTTCAAAAGTTCATTTCAAAATCACAAAAAGGAGGAATGCCAAGAAAATTTCTCAGTGATGAAGATAAAGCTATCGGAAAAGTCAGTGATGAATTTGAGAACTGGGAGCAGCAAGATAAACTAATTCTCACATGGCTTTTGGCTTCAATGTCACCGAATCTGCACACTAGAATGGTTGGTTGTGATTATGCCTATCAGATCTGGAAGAATTTGGAAATTTTCTTTGCTTAACAAAGTAGAGCTAAGGTGAGTAAACTGAAAACTCAGCTCAAATGTATCAAGAAAGAGGGAAATCTGAACTTGAATGATTATCTACTTTCAATCAAAAGAATAGCAGACACTTTAGCTGCAGTAGGATCATCAATCACTGATGATGAACACATACAAGTGATTCTTGATGGACTGCCCGAAGAATATGATTCAATTGTAGCATCAATCTTGTCCAGAACTGATCCATATGATATTCCTGAAATTGAAGCCTTGTTAATGGCAATTGAAGAAAGAATTGAAAGGCACAAAAGACCAGATTCTTTTGGAATGCAAGATTTGCAAGCAAATCTTATGCAATCTCAGCAATACAGAAGGGGAAGAGGAGGTGGAAATAGAGCTCCATCCTTCAATTCCTATAATTCCTCACGAGGAGGAGGAAGATTTAGAGGCTCAGGTTAGGTAGAAATGCTAATCGAGGTGGTAGATCAGGATCAGGCACCAAACCTCAATGCCAAGTGTGTGATAAATATGGACACACTGCTCTCAATTGTTGGCATAGGTTTAATGAGGATTATCAAGACACAAGTGTCTCCAATGGTGACAATCACAATGGCAGGGCTATGATAACTGAGAGCACAATACCTGATAACTCTAACATGTCTGCACTTATGGCATTGCCTGAGACAGTGTATGATTCAGCCTGGTATCGGACTGACTGGGCAACCAATCACATTACTCCTGATCAAGCAAACTTGCACAGCAAATCAGTGTATAGTGGTGACAATCGAATCAGAGTAGCTAATGGTGATCCTACCCATATACATCACATAGGTAACTCAGCTTTCCTCCCTCCTAACTCTGTCAAACCTTTATTCTTACAAAATCTACTACATGTCCCTGCTATTACAAAAAATCTGATGAGTGTCTCAGTTTGCTCGAGATAACAAAGTCTTTTTTGAGTTTCACGCTGATGTATGCTTTGTAAAATCTTAGGTAACCAACCAAGTTCTTCTACAAGGGAATTTTAGAAACGGCTTGTATGCATTTGACAACATTGTCTTGAAGTCCTCTCCCACTCAGTATAACAAACATTTGTCTTGTAATGTAGTTCAATCTTGTAATAAAGAGACTGGTTCCAATCCTGTTTGTGATGTATATAATTTGTGGCATGCAAGATTAGCTCATGCATCTGCCAAAACAGTCCACAATGTACTGAAAACTTGTAACATTCCATTCAATGGCAATAAAACTTCTTTTGTTTGTAAAGCCTGTTGTATGGGAAGGTCTCACAAATTACCATTTCTTGACTCCAACACTATCTATAATCAACCTCTAGAATTAATTTACTCAGATATTTGGGGACCATCTCCCATCCCTTCTACAAATGGTAGTAGATACTATATTCATTTCATTGATACTTGTACCAAATTCACTTGGATTTATCTCCTTCAATACAAGTCTCAAGCCTTTTCATGTTTCATTCACTTCAAAACAATGGTTGAGAAACAGTTAGAAACCAGAATTAAATCCTTGCAAATTGATGGAGGAAAGGAATATGTTGCCTTCTCCAAATATCTCAGCACTCATGGTATTATGCATAGGGTTAGCTGTCCCTACACACATGAGCAGAATGGCTCTGTAGAAAGGAAGCATAGGCATATTACTGAGGTAGGCCTCACACTTCTAGCCAATGCCTCTATTCCCCTAAAATATTGGGGGGAAGCTTTCCTGTCTGCAACTTTCCTTATCAATAGACTTCCTACTCCAACTATAGACAATATCTCCCCTTTAGAAAAACTATTCCACAAAACTCCTAATTACTTAGACTTGAAAGTGTTTGGTTGTGCTTGTTACCCCTATCTTAGACCCTACAACAAGCACAAGATTCAGTTCATATCACAACAATGTGTGTTCACAGGCTATTGCCCTACTCACAAAGGCTACTTATGCCTAGCAGCCAATGGAAAAACTTACATTTCAAGGCATGTGATTTTTGATGAGAATTTGTTTCCTTTTCATCAAAATCCTAACTTTGTGTTTGACTTTAAAACTGCTTCATACTCCACTACTGATTGCACTCATAACTTGCCTTCTATACCTGTTATACCATGTACTAACAGATTTTTGTCTTTGTCCACTGATGCTGTCTCTGATTCATCATCACCACTTGTCACTGATCATGCTGCACAAGCTGCCTCTTCTAATCAGGAAAATCCAGCATCTCCATCTTTGGTTCCCCATGAGTCCTTGCCACACTCTCCTCAGCTATCCACTACTGTGCCTGCTGCTGCCACTGTGCCATCTGTCACAGTGAATGCTCACCCTATGCAAACAAGGGGAAAATCTGGGATTTACAAGCCTAAGGCACTTCTGACTACTACAAGTGCTAATCCAGACTTCACTACTGAGCCTAAGTCTGTTAAAGCTGCCCTATCCTCCCCTCATTGGAAAGAAGCCATGAATCAGGAATATGCTGCACTGATGAATACCAAAAACCTGGTCCTTGGTCCCACTACCCTCTAACAGAGAACCAATAGGATGCAAATGGGTGTTTCGAGTCAAGTACAACCCTGATGGATCTGTTAGCAAACACAAAGCTAGATTAGTGGCCAAGGGGTTCCATCAACAAGAAGGATTTGATTTTTTTGAGACCTTCAGTCCTGTGGTCAAGCCAACCACTGTTCGAGTTGTCCTCTCTTTGGCTCTTTCAAATAACTGGCCTATTAGACAAATTGACATCAATAATGCCTTCTTAAATGGTGACTTATCAGAAGTTGTCTACATGACACAGCCACCAGGGTTTGTACAAGGAGATTCCATACTTGTTTGCAAGCTCAACAAGGCTCTATATGGTCTCAAACAGGCTCCAAGAGCCTGGTTCCAGAAACTGCACACTTACCTACTTGAGCTTGGTTTCCAATCAGCCAGATGTGATGTTTCTCTATTTACCAAATTTGTTGGAACTGAAACTCTTTTGGTACTAGTATATGTGGATGATATAATCATCACAGGCAGCTCCTCTCAAGCCATTAATCAGCTGATTCATTCCCTTAATACATGGTTTCCTCTCAAGGACCTAGGAGATTTGAATTTCTTCTTAGGCAACCAAGTACAGCAGTCACACAATGGTAGCATCACTCTTGCACAAACCAAATACATACAGGACCTCTTAGCCAAGGCCAATATGAGTGATGCAAAAGCAATGAAGACACCAATGGTGGCTTCTGAAAAACTGACTGCAGCAGATTCAGTCGAAGCAGACAATCCAAGTATGTACAGATCCCTTGTTGGTGATCTCCAATATGTCACAATAACCAGGCCAGATATTGCCTATGCAGTGAACCGAGTTTGCCAATTCATGCATGCTCCCAAAGACTCTCATTGGCAAGCAGTGAAGAGAATCCTGAGATACCTTCAAGGCACCTCCACTTATGGACTTGTCTTCTCTAAGTCCACCAACCTGAAGCTTACTGCATTTTGTGATGCAGACTGGGCCTCTGATATTGATGATAGACGATCTACAACTGGCTACTGTGTGTTCATTGGCTCCAATCTAATCTCTTGGTCTTCTAAGAAACAGGCTGTTGTCTCCAGGTCCAGCACAGAGGCAGAATACAGGAGCCTTGCTGCTGTCACAGCAGAGCTAATCTGGCTCAAATCCCTTCTATCTGAGCTTCGAATTTCCCTACCCTCACCACCACATATATATTGTGACAACTTAAGTGCAGTTCTTCTTGCAGCTAACCCTATCCTACACTCTAGAACTAAGCACTTTGAACTTCACTTGTACTTTGTCAGAGAACGCATTCAAAACAAAGACATTGTTGTGCACCACATTCCCTCAAGTGAACAAACAGCTGACACTCTCACTAAGCCATTGCCTCAAACCTTGTTCAATCACTGTCGATACAAACTCAGAGTTCAAGACACTTCACCCATGAGTTTGCCAGGGGGTATAAAGGGAAAAGGCAGTTAGGCAGTTAGAATTCAGTTAAGGCATGCAGTTAGAATCAGTTAAAGCAGTTAGAATAAACTGCATTTCTATATATAGAGAACATGTATCAACTCACACTATCTTTTCAATACAATCTTTACACTTGATCTTTTCTATTCTTGCTTTCTTGTTCTTTATCTTTTATTTGCACTCAACTCTGATACCTTTAGTGTTGAAACTGACATAATAACCCACTGCACCAAGACATCACTGATATATATTGATTTGATGAACTTGCCTATGAGTATGATATATATTTCCATTATATAGGACAGGATGAAATTTTCACCAGTAAAAGATTTTTTTTTAAGATCAACTTTTAATCCACAATTTATTACTCAATCGTGTATAAACAAATCATCAAAAGGGAATTTGATTAAGACAACAACTACCTAAATCACTGTTTTACACTTGAGGATTTTTTAGGGTAACGATTTTAATAATCTCACGACCATAATCATTGGCTCATGGTGACAAATTATGCTGTATAAATCTCCAATACTTGAAGAAGACTGTTCCAACAACCCATCAACATGATATATCAAGTCAAATGTTGCCCAGAAAGGACATGATAAGGAATGCTTTGGTATTGAAAATGCTTGCTCTAATTTCTTTATGGCAGAAGTCATCCTTGAATCACCAAGGTTCCTCAAATGTGTTGCTCCCAAGTTAGAATGCACGAAATAACATTCTGAAATTTGTTTTTTCTTTCAAACCGAACTTCCCAATGCTGCTCAAGTAGAACTCATGATCATCCACCATTCATAAAAGAACATAATCTCCAAGACATTATATCCACATAGAAACTTGTTTATTAGCAAATAAAAACACAAACTGGTTTATTAGCAGTTTTCCCTAACTATTTTAGACTTCTCAAGTATGTATTTGCCTTCCTTGTACTTCTGTGTTTGCTCATAAGCTCGTTCATACTTCCAACCAAGCACTTGGCAGCAGTCAGAACAGTAGACATCAGCAACTGTGTGGAGACCTGTCATGAGTTGCCTATCTTCTTTTGGCCCTAAAGTAATGTTCATTACATGGGAGAACAAAAAAGCTCTTCCATTTCTTCCCTGAAATCCAAACATGTTGGATCAAATCCAACAAATTCAAATGTTGGTGCTTGCTTGATTTGGATAGAGATCACATGTCCCATGTTTGGATACCATATCCTGTCCCCACCAATCAAATATTGTCACATATTCTATATTTTTAATATTACATAAAATTTTAACTGAGTGGCAAATTTTGATTGACAGGTCACTTGATTTACACACACAGTACATAGACACAAAGTCTAGTAATAATCAAAACAAACAAACTAAAAAATCTTCCAAATTCATAACAGATTATGTATGGAACAATAAAACTTTATCTGATAATTAACCTGAAAGGCTTTTGAAATAACATCATCATGAAGGGCAACATGGTTTCGACAATTACAGCAATTGTACAACCTGGGTCCAATCAAATCCTCCATATCATTCAACTTTCACTCTCAACTCAATATCCTTCCCTTCCAAAACAAAAATAAGTGACATTAACGAATATGAAAATTCTGGAGAAAAGAACAAACAAGTGAAATCCAGAATACCCAGGTAGGTAAATTTCACTCACATTGAGATATGATGTGCTGTGTATTCTGATGCATGCCATTAATTACAGCTGCCCAGATCTTCAAAAATGCATTTTCAGTTTTCAATCAAATTCATGATTAACAACAAGAAATGATTTATAGTACCTTGCAAATGATTGCTTCTTGATGCCTTTTTATTTTTTTCCCTTTCCTTGTGCAAGTTCTAGGGTAACTTTAACTGGATTGTTTGATTGTGTCTGAATGTGAATGTGGTCACTTCTCTCTCACTTACACGTCACTCGCTTCAGGTCTGATTACTATTTAAATTGCCAAGTTAAGATTATCTATCACTGAACCTTAAATAGTGAATACAGTCTCTAGAATTTAGGTGTCGGATGCATAAAATGATTAGGAAAAAGCGGGCCGGTTATAAGAGCTAGTTTCGTAACACGTGTAATTTTGTCTATTTTATGCAATGGATTTTTCAATATTGTTTTGTCATGTTGTTTATCAATAAAACTATGATATATGTGCCTTTTTATTATCACATTATTAATGAGCTATAAAAAAATAACACATTATATTTGTATTAGTTATTCAATGAAATCACAGTCAGATAAAGAACTTAGGTGGCATTTGGTATTTAATATTCCTCAAAAAATAAATATGAGAATAAAATTTTTTCATATTTGATACAAGTTTTAAAAATTATTGTCAGATATAAAAGATGCTTAAAAATAAAATAAGTGAGTGAAAGTGAAAAACTCCATTCCTATATGTGAGAATGAGAAATAAATATTCTTGGAAATAAAATTTCAAGATTAGATTTCTGAGAATATAATTTAACTAAAAATAAAACATTTCATGAACCAAATTCTACGTTATTTTTTTTATTAAAATATTTAAAGAATAGATAGATTATTTTTCTCTTTCTTTTATGATCACTTTTTTGCCAACTTTTTTTTGTTTATTCAGATAGAATATAAAAGGATTGGCTTCAAAATTTTAAGTATGTAAAATATTGTAGAATAAAATCACTATAATTTATAGAATATTTTAAAAAATTATAAGTCTATCTGTTTAAAGTTGGTTTTATAAATTTATTTGTAAGAATTTTTCTTCTTAAGAATTATAATCGTAGTTCTATACAAAATTTGACATGAAGTCATGAACGATTCGATATGAATTGGTGATAGAACGGTGCATATCGGTGGTTAAATTGGGGAGTGGTCGAAATCGCATCATGAATCGTTGGAATCGTATGATAAAATGTAATTCATGAATCAATATCAGATAGAATCACGATTCACACTGTTGTGATTTCAGAGTGATGCGATTAAATGTCTCAAAAAAGCAAATATATTTTACCTTAAATACTACAAAGTCTAGCAAATATTTAAATGCAGAATGCTAGTTTGAATTTATGAGTTATGATTGGAGTTGATGGCACATTATTTAAATGCTATACTTTAAATTATTTTTCATTTTGTGCATGAATCTTATGACTCGATACAATACGATTTAAGGTTCAAAAATTAGCCTAACGATTTTTATATTGTAATTGGACAACCTTGTTAACCATAAAATGCATTTTTTTTCAATGTAAAAGTTGCTCTGGCAGTTCAGTAAAATCGAACTTCGAGGCCACAATTAATTTCAAATACAAACCTAAATCAAATATACCAAATTATGGTTGGAGTTGCTCCACATTTGTGCCAAATTCCTCCATAATAGATAGGGGTGATAAAAAAAAAAAGAGTAATGTTATTTGTACATCTAAAAGTAATACTAATACCATATAAATGTACCTTTTATATATATTTTTATACATTTTCTTACTTTTTTCACTAAATCTAAGAAATAGCAGGTCTTCAAAGCTATACGGTATCTAATATTATTTGTACATCTAAAAGCAACATCAACACCATACAAATGTACCTTTTGCATTTTTTTATACTTTTTCTTAAGTTTTTCGCTAAATCTAAGAAATAGCATGTCTTCGAAGTTATACGGTATCCAATGTTATTTGTATATCTAAAAGCAACATCAACACCATACAAATATGCTTTTTATATTTTGTTTTATACTTTTTCTTAATGTTTTCACTAAATCTAAGAAATAGCATATCTTCACACTATTCGGTGTTGGATTGGGTCGTCAAAATAACTTTTTCGTAAAAAAAATGTTTGACCTGCCCAAAATAACCAAACCGTTATAAATTTTGGTGAAATGTGCAGGTTGAATCGGTTCGATAGATGGGTCGATTGAGAAAACACAATTTGGATCCCCTGCTGCTGCTGCACGGTGCAACAGTGAGTATATTTTTGGGAATATTTAAAATCATGTCTTTATAATTCTTGGATTATTCTTCCCACATATGTTGGCCGTCCATTTTTGCAGGAGGGGGCGCTGCAGGGGATCCGGATGGGAGAAAACAGGTCTTATATGAATAACTATTGTCGGCTTCGGTCTGGCTTATTAATCGAAATAGATGAAGATGTATTATAAATTTATAATCGAAATCTCCAAAGTATTACATTGCCGAAAGAATTACGATATAGGCATAGGTATTAAGCTCGTGTTCCAAAATCATGGAACGGGTAAATAATAAATAAAAAAAGAATTAAATCAACATGAAGGACTAATAGGCTTGAGAAAATAATACAAGGGTATGAAATGGAAAGAAAAAAAACAAAAGGGTATGAGTGAGCATGGACATTTCGGACTTTACCTTACATTAAGGCAGAGAATAGCCCACACAAAACGAATCCAATGATAACTAATTGAAAAGTTGAAGTGAATTGAGTTGAGGCTGAAATTAAGGAAGAAGAAGGTGCTACTGGAATGTTGCCAAACACAGTGGGATATGATGATGAACTTGGACCAGGTGCTGCAGCAGCATCATCCATATTAGTAGCCCTATTTCCTTCACCCACAGATATATGAATCTTCTGATTCTTTTGGCAATGACCAGCCTCTCCACTTGTGAAGTAGAAATCCCCATCTGATGTAATGTTAAACAAAGAGTTCCCATTGTTCATATACAATATAGGGTCTTTAAGGTTGCAGCTCTTGTATGATTCCTCTGTGACTTGAATCAATGAATCTTGACTTGGTGGGTATAGAAACACTGTGTCATGGGTTTACAAAAAATAATAAAATGAGCTATAAGAAATGAAATGAATCCCTTAATTTGTTACTATGAAAGGAACAATATATAGTTATATAGTAGTAGTGTAGTAAACTTACAAAGAGAGTCTCCAATTGTGAGATTGTGATATTTGGACCATTTGGAATAGAGTTGTGGATTTGCTGAGGTGGGTATCCCCCAAGCATCTAGATCTCCAACTTTGTACTGATAGCAAAGCACCTTGGTTTGGATTTGGACCAAGAGAGACACCAATAACAACAAAAACCATAACCAGTTATTATGAGCCATCTTGGTTCTATTCAATGGATTCTTTTCTTAGATTTAGGAGGAGCCTAGGACCCTGTGAGGAGGACTTTTTATTCTCTTCACACAAGCTATTGGAGGATTCATAATGTAAAAGAAAGAAAGGGACCACATAAAAGTCAATTTACCTTAATGCCCTCTTACTATATTGGATGTCATGCAAATAAATTTTGCTGATTTTGGAGGGTAAGACAGGGAAACAAAAAACTAGACAACTATGGTATTGGCTAATAATGTGCACATGGGCCAGCTGTCAGTCTGTATTTGTTTATGAAGCTTTTCCCAAGTATGTGTGTGATTGTATTGTATCACATTATCATGGACAGCAGAGATGAAGCACAGCAAACCTGTTCCTGGCACATCACATGGTTTGCAATATGGACTTTACATGATTTTCAAATGTTACAAATATTACAAACAAACTATAGGAAATTAACTGAAACCCGTTCCAGCGTATGATATTGATCTATAAACCCGTTGCTATTGACCCCGTAAGGGTTAATCATAATCTTAATCCCCGAAGGTGGACAGTGTCTTTCAATTTAACCAGCTACGCTGACATCAAATTGAAGCAGTGGAAGTCTAGAAACATAATCTCCAACATGGATATAATAGTAGACCCATATCAAATTGCGTTTTACACTGCGTCTGTTTCGTCCTGACTCCTCCTTAGGTTCCTCTTGTATATGGGTTTGAACACCCCTAATGCTATTTATCAATATATTTTTTGCTTATAAAAAAAAATTGGTTAGAACTTCGAAAAGATTTCGTGATTTTGCTGGTGCATGACCACCTATTTGACAGTCTTTTTTCTTTACCAAATATGATTGCATGATCTGTTCTATTCCATTAAGGTTTCGCTTGTTAGACCAAAGAATGAAGCTGAACTATCTATCACCTCAACAAATAACATCCTTGTTCAAAATAAATTTTAATTCCAAATTCTCAAAACAATTTCAGTATATATGTTGCGCGGGACTGAAAATCGGTTGGCTAAAAACCAATAAAAGAATAAAGTCAATGTGACGATGTGATGTCGCATTAAATGAGTAGACACACTAGATAAGATTAAGAATGAATGCATTGGAGTGAAAGTTGAGATTGCACATACTGTAAAATAAATATAGTGAAATCTAATCTTGGGTAACATGTAAATAAGTCCTAAAAAATAAAGTAGAACAGATTAAGGGTCACCCAATCACCAGAGGTAAAGAAAAACCAAAAAAGACAAAACTATCAAAAAATGGATATAAATAATTTATCTATGACATAATTTGATTCATATTACAGACAATGTCTAATGAAAAAATGCTTGATTATTATTGATGTATGAGTAAGGTACGATATCAGCTGTAACCAATTATCCTATAATGGAACTGCATCCGTGCAGAAATAATTGTCAATATATATGGCACATGACAAAGGATAACATCATTAAATTGTTTGATTCGATGCCATAACGAGCAAAATTTAAATAGCTAGGATATTTCACTAAGTTGATTTATTTGGTAATTGGTATACATTATTCAGTTGGTAGAATACAATAAACTATACAAGTTCAAATGCGATATATGGTAATAAAAATATAACAGTTCATTATGTCGGGATATTATCATTCCCCAGGGGCTTTGGTATCCCCATACAGCAGAGAAGCTCATCTACATCCAAGTTTTGAATGAAATAAATAATGTTATTAACCTTGACAGATCGTCATTTAGCTTATTTGCATTGCACTTGCTGGGCTTTCGATCGCGACAAATTGAACACATGGCAGGGTGGAATGGAGATGATATATGACTCTATCAAGGACTATCAACATCCAAAAAGCAGTTCTCCTTCGGCAGAGAGAAAGAATTTCCTGTATGATTTATCACTCGCCTGGATGTACATGTACTTTACTAAAGAATATCATAAATTATCAGCTTTCATGCAACTTCCTCCTTTTCCCCATTTTGTTCCTGGTTGTAGAGAGCTGTTATCTGTTGTTGCAACTGTTCAAAGAAACAACCAAATAGTCCATTAGTTTTAGTGAAATATTTAAAGCTTATAGGGTTTCTAGGTTGGACGTCACATGGGCTACGAATATGTAGTGCAAGCAGGAATAAAAAATGGATGAAGGCCAAGCATGAATGACGAAATAATATAAAAGCTTCTATAGAAACTTGCCTGCATGTGTTTTAACTTCTCGGAAGTCAGTTCATCGGTCAAACTGATCATCCTGTAAACACAAAACACAGGGAAGAAAAGGGAAGGGTGGGGGGAGAGAGAGGGAGTTAGATAAACTTTTTGAAGCCAAAGAGAAAGGGTTATTTAGTTACAGGCTGATATAACTAACCGAGCCTGAAGTTCTGCAACTTTGGCCATCAGAAGATGCTCCCTCTCTGAAGCTGCTGTATCAACCTATATACAACTCAAGTGTCAGCAGCAAACATCAAGCTCATGAAAAATTATTATATATTTTACTACAGCTTTATGTCACAAAAACAGAGATGACTAGTTCTTGCAGAAAGTGGACGTGTGCAGTAGTTAAAAATAATTAAGCATGAGTGAAGGGGATAAATCAAATGAAAAATTACTTACACTTCCATTGTTCTCTGAACTGCGAGGTAAAGGTGGCAACCTTCCATTCTGAGAAGCTGAAAAAATTGATTGTACTCATTATGTCATTCAATACCATACATAAAAATAAAAAAAAAGATATCCTCAAACGTAATCAATGGAAAATCCTTCACTCACCATCAATTGCCTCAGACGGTTGCAAGCTATTTAACAAATTCATTATAAGATCCTGGAATGAAACAGGACTTTACAATAAGATTATACGTTGGTAAAAATGCATTTAAGATTATCAGTCTTCAAACAGGCACAAGCAAATTATAAGTTATTTCTCAAACTTCAGTTTCCCTCACCTGTTGAATAGATGTCTGCTGGAAAATATTCTGAAGGTGAGGTACAAGAACTGATGCAGGAACATTGATATTGGCAGAATCTTTGGAGGACTGACCAGTTGGCTGAAGAGACATACATTCAATGAAAGACAGACAAGCATTATGCATTATATATCAAAAACAACAATAAATGAAAACATCGTGGATATTCTTCGACCAAATATTCACAAAATGATGATAAACAAGACAGCTAGGTTTAGAGAAAAATGTACGAACCATTTGTTTAGGATCCAACATCCAATCACCAACACTGGCAGATTTCCTCAGTGGTGATCCCTGCATAAAATGTAATATGAAGAGAATATCAGACAAGGTATAACCCAGAACATAAATATATCAATGATAATCAATTAGATCATCAACCGACCTGTGAAGACCGGCGTGAAACTGAACTTACAGGAATATCCTATGCAACAATATGACGTCAGTTAAAGTTGTAGATGGGGAAAAGTTGATCATAAGGGGGGAAGGGCATACCTTCACCAGATCTAAATTTTCAGAAGTCACTGAGAATCGTCCTTTAATTTGCACTAGATTAACCTTAGACTTATCATCTAAGGAATCTCTGAATCCTAAAAAGAGTTGGTGAACAAAATTAAGACCAAGTGTTTGAGATAGCTGAGTTCAAAACAGACTAGATCTTGCACACAAAGCCTTACAATGAACATGATAATTTAAATACCTCCAGAAGATTTTATTGGAGCCGATAAACTATTTGCTGACGCTCGGTTAGGGAGCATCAATGGACCGCTAAAGCTTGGAACTTGTCGTACTTCACGTTCACGATTACTTCTCTCACCTAATAACTGATTTTCATTCTCAAACCTAAAAGTAATAAAGCGTTAAGATCATGCTAGTGATAAGAAAAAAACCTCAATCACCAAGAAGCATACAGTAAGAAACTGAAAAGAGGAATACACAACATTGGATTCATTTATTTAAACTTCCAATGATCCAATCACACGTGTTACATTGTATATTTATAGACAAGGAAGATAAAGGGAAAGGAAAACGAGGATTTTCCTGAAAATACATCCTTTAGAAAGGTAGACTTTAAACTTAATTGAATTCAATATAAAAAAAAATAAACATAATTCATTGCCTTGGCTAAAGGTCACTAGGGGGTGTATTCAAATAGGATTTTAAAAGACAATTTTGAGTTAAAAAAGTCATGTCATGTGGTATTCACTTAAGACTTTTTAATAGTCTAAATAAGTATTGTGGTATTCAATCAAGACTACTAGGATATTTTAAAGAGTGTATCCAAATCTAGTGGTATTTAATCAAGATTTTAAAGGATTAACAAAAAGTCTTTTGGTATTAAAAAATTTACAAATTTTGATGGATTTCTCTTCATGTGGATTTTGTGTGACTTTTTAGTAAGAAGTATAAATAGAAAGCCTATATCAAAATCCCACCTTAACCTATCAGATTTTTTCAGAATTCTTGAATCCCCTTTACTCTTTCTTTCTCTCTTTCTCTGATTCAACCGTTCTGTCTTTTGTCCATGTATATCTCACGAGGTTTAAAACTTCAAACACATTGATGTTTCTAACGCAGGTTAGTTTTGCACACAAAAACAAAGTTACAAAAATCAAATGCCCTATTTAGTTCTGATGTAGATTTTTTCTCTTTTCTTACTGTTAGTTTTAAGTCCTAATTTTGTTAATTAAAAATAACGTGCAAGTGCATTTTAATGTTCTTTACAAATTCTTAACATTTTTTTCTTTTCACGAATTTATTGGTAATTGGTAAATCCTTGTTATAGCTACGTTTATTGAAAAAAAAAATGTTTTGAACTTTACCTTTTTTTATTAAAAAAATTATATGGTTTTTTTTTTTATTGACTCTTGTAATTTTAAATGTTTGTTAAAAATTTATGTATTTCTTTCACATCTTACAAATCCATAAAATTCCTTTCAAATCTTATAAATTCTTATCATATAAATTTTTTTGAAATCCAAACGTGAAAATCTTGATTATAACAATCTTTAAAAAAATCTTATAAGTCATTACATTCTAATATAGTCTTTAAAATCAACAAGACTTTTTCATGCCAAAATAATCTTTTAAAATCCCAATTGAATACATCCCCTAAATGTATTTTCTAAAGTAAGAGTGATAATCACCATTTTTCATAAAAACGATAGGATTAATGAAATATTTTTCAGTTCACTTTCAGCCACAATTCTAAGTGGAGAAAATTGGGGGCATATCTAATGAGAGCACTAGTTTATTGTGAGAGGTGAGGATATCTTGAAATGGAGCATTTGCAAACAGGACTTGCTCAAAGTATCACTGGTGGAGGACGACTTGGTTATATTGGTTTACAGTTTTTAGAGCATTTCAGATTTCACTTCTAAATTTTTCTGTAGGAAAGATAATTGAACTGAGTAAGGGTGAAATATTCTGATTTATATCTATTTTCATTCATATTGAGGGTATCAGTCTACTCAATTGTGAATCATAGGAAGTCAGTAACTACTAGATGCTATTTTTTTCCTTGGTGCTGACAAATCAGATTCCTAAATTTACTGGGCCCAGGACTTTCACCAAATTTAGCAAGCATAATATGGTTCTAGGCTCAAATACCGAGACAACAAAAAAACATCTCAAAAGCACAAATAAATTGAACAGTGTCATGGGTACTACAAAGCAGTGTATGTTCAACACTGACAAACTCATCAAAGCCTGCCACTTTATACATTTCCTCAACTGACAGTTTGATTGTAGAACGGATAATGAGAGGCATGGAAGGAAATAATTTCCCTTGTATACAAATTTTGGGGGATAAGGGAATTCGAAGGGAACCAAACTAATATTATATTTTCTCCAAATTTTATTTTAAGAAGTAAAAAATAGTCTCATTTTGTATTTTCCGCCATAAATTGAGTTATTTCAACAAGTTTTGAAGGGTACTATTGAAATTTTAGACTCATAACTCTTTAACTTCCCCTTCCTTCCTTACTAAAAATCCATACATGGGGAAGGCAATTGTGTTCCGCTCCATCCCTTCCCTTCCCTTTCCATTTTATCCCATACCTTACCTGACTATCCCACTCTCTCTACAACTTCCAAGTATAGACTAATAAAAGAAAAAACACAGATATATAATCTGAAAATACAACGTACCTTTCAAATGAACGCCCTCTTTCTTGTAAAGAATGACCAAGCACCATGCCTGGCACCAGCGGCCCACTTTGAGTTTTACGCATTTTCTCTGGTTGAGTTTTAATCTTGCTTGTTCCCATATCCTTCTCTACAGTAGACGGTGTTGCCTCAGCAATCGATCCATTTCTCTTCTCATTCTGCGGTATGTCATTACCACCTACTTTTAACTTGAACTCATCTTGTTGCAAATTATCTGAATGCTTTTTGCCCACACTAAACTGGGAATCAGTTGTATCCTGTCATCACAAACAAAAAGGATTTTATAGACTATTTTTAAAATAGAGAAAGTTTAGAACAGAGGAATCAACCTTGTGACAGCTGAAGAATTTGTTTTCATCTTCTTCCCTCATCTCTGCAATATCATCATCGTCTGGCACCTGGTAAAATTGGAAGACACTAGTTCAGGTCAAGCAAAAAGAAAAAATAGTCAAATAAATAAAATCTGAACAAACAATATTCCATACCAATGAAGCTTGAGCTTTCAAATCATCAATATCAAAGTTCCACGCACTGACTCCTCGGTGATATTCACTCTAGAAAATAAAATATAAGTGGATTAGATGGCATGGTTTTGTTTTCTGCTAGAATCATATACACTTTAATAGATATGTTAACTAAAGCTTTTAAATGTCAAGCTTCCAAAAGAAATTTTTTTGTCTTTATCTCACTTGAGAACACTTTTCTCTCTATTTGGCTGTGCTGTGAAATCAACAAAAAGCTGCATTATAATTAATAAAAACACTTTATTTATTGACTTATTTATCTATCTATTTATTTGAAGTGTTGACCAAAGAATAATAAGGTTTTTAAGTGAGAACAGAAGCAAAAAAGCTTCTGCTAAAGAGATGCAAGAAACTGATGGTTCTCCAAGGAAACAAAGCAGAGGCAGGAAAAAATTATTTTTTCACAAAATTGTTTCTTTACAATAAAGCTTTTTACAGAAATTTTCTTCAAGAAAGTGATCATTTCTCAAGAAAAGCAAATTTTCACTTCACAGCAGGGCCAAATGGTCATGAAATCTTGGCTATTATAGACGAGCTTAGAAATCATCAACGTTTTCTTTTTAGATCAAATTGATAACTACTTGATTTAAGATCAACCAGACTTATACCATTTTAACTACATATGCACGGGATCAATCAACCACACTTGAATACCCTCTACAATCAAGGTTTCATGTATAGCAGGAAACCAGTATCAAGAGAAAGAAAAGAAAAAATACGCCTGAACTTAGTTTACATCAGACATAAAAGAAAACGTTGCTAGGAATCATTGAATATAATAATCACATTATGTAACAAATATAATTTCAATATCAGCTTTACCTGAGATAATGCTTCTTGTTCTGCAGAAGGCATTTTCTTCAGCGCAAGTTGCGCTGCATCTTTAATCTGTTGCAAGATTTTTGTTAAGTCAAGCAAAAGTACGAGGACAAGAGAAATTATAGAAGTCAAGAGGTACCGAAGTGTGTATGAAATCAAACCTGAAGGGCTTTTACACGATTCCAAAGAGGTGGTAGATCAGCAAATAATTTCTTTACAGATAGCTCGGGAGGCTTAGCTTGTTTGAAGAAGGAGTGCTTCAGTAACTTGTCCACCGAAGGCCTCTTTGTTTGATCTTTTACCAAGCACATAGCAACCATTTCCTTAAAAGACTGATCACAACTGGAAATACTTTAATTAGATACTACAACTAGTACATTTATTACAATTACAAGAAACACGTTATTAAAAATATCTGAATCCGTAATCATCATTACCAGCCACAACCAGGGAACCAAATAAAACCATAAATATAATAATGATGTATCTTGTGTAACAATCTAGGCAGAAAGAACACCTATACCTTAGAGAACTTTTTATCACGATCATAATCGAGTCCTGGAGGGGCATTCTGTATGGTCATTAGAAGAACCTATTTATAAAACAAAAGTAAGCACCATCCTATGTTATGAATTAATTAATCATATAGTAATAGCACAAGAAATTGAACTGGACTAGACATGTTTGTTGAAACACCCAACCTTCATTGGAGGATATTTTGAAAAAGGGGCATGACCATGAGCCAACTCCAGTGCCGTGATCCCAAAAGACCAAATATCAGCCCTGTCCAACATTTATGCAATTAGAATATGACATTGTGAATTTGATTTATAGGTATAGCACCAAGCATACTTTAAAATAAATGCGTATAACTAGGAAATCGATCGCAACTGTCGGTCACGTGGATAAGAGAGATAGACTAGTTTGTGAAATTTCTTTTATCACAATCGTGTCTATCTCTCGCGTCCACCTAATCACATTAACGAAAAGAAAATAAACACGTGTAATCGCAATGACACTTTGGATTGACGTTAAAAAATCATGTTCGGTGTTGGCGTTGAATCGAACGCCAATCCCGTGTCTGTTTTTTAGTTGCAAAGTTAAGTTTGCCTATCTCTCGCGTCCACCTAATCACATTAACGAAAAGAATAAAAAAACATGTGTAACCACAATGACACTTTGGATTGACGTTAAAAAATGATGTTCGGCATTGGATGATTAACGTTGGCGTTGAACTGAATGCCAATCCTGTGTTTGTTTTTCAGCGGCAAACTCAAATTTGCCCAACGCAACAAATTCTTCCTTTCATGTTGGATTCACTTTTTATTACAAAATTGTCATTGCAAACTTAAGTTTACAATCCCAAACGTAAAACCAAACATAGTCTTGAGAATGACTCACTTGGAATTATAACCGGTTCCAGGTTGCAGCACCTCCGGTGCCATCCTGCAAAACAAAAAATATCCATGACATAGCTACCTATAACCTATCCTATACTCACTTTAAATGACAATCATAGAAATTGCAGAAAAATGTGACCCATGCAGCAACAATTGCAGTTAAAATCATACACGATTATAACTATAACTATGCTAGTTTGTTAGATTAGGAGAGAAAATTGAGATATAGCATACCAGCAAGGAGTTCCAACAAAAGTGTTCCTGGAGCGTTGTCTATCACCAGCATCAAACATGCAAGCGGAAACACCAAAGTCAGCGAGTTTGACTTCGCCATTATCATCGAGCAAAATGTTCCCAGCCTTAACATCGCGATGAATATGACCCTGTCGATGAAGGTACTCCAACGCCTTAAGCGTTTCCTTCAGTATGCTCGCAATCGCTACCTCTTCGAATCCCTCAGGGTACGCTACCTTCATCAGATGCAAACACGAACCCTGAGCCATGAACGGCATCACAACCCAAAGGTTCCGTTCAACGACGAAGGAGCAAAAGGCTCTCACCACGTTAGGGTGGTCTATTAAACTCATCGTTTTGGCCTCTCTTCTTATGTCGTCGAAATTGCTGTTGCATCGATCTAGATCCAGACACTTCACCGCCACTTGCTTGTTGTATGGGAGGTAGATTGCGCGGTAGACGGTGGCGCTGGCACCGTAACCGACTTCTTCTAGAAGCTTGTAATCGCTCGGATTTGCAGAGAAGGTTCGAGAACTCGTCATCGTTAACAAACAATTGGTTTGGTTCCGATCTCTTCTTGTTCAGGCTTGGACTGTGAGTTGAAAAGTGTTGACCGCTATCACAATCGCGAAACGGGTTTCGATTTTTGAGTAACTAGACTAGCATAAGGCATAACATGATAACAATAACACTTTCGCTTTGCTTTGATTTCGTTCCCCTTTTTGTAAAGTAAAATGTGTTTTCTGCGCCCTAACTATGACATTACTTTGAAATACTGTGCTTGATGTGAATATGATTGGATAGTAATATTATATTATATATGATGAAGTTAAATGTATCCTATTCAATTTTGATTTTATTTGACTTAATATAATAATAAAAATATAAATCTCTTTTTCCTTCTTTTTTTTTTCGTACCTTTTTTTCCTACCAAAAAAAAAGCTAGTATACTATGTAAAGTACTGATCTGCAACCGCTGACGTGTCTCGTGCTCCTGGCTTCACATGTATACATCGTCCTCCTCCTCACAGCTTCTCCTCCCTCCAACTCTACCAGTGGGACCCCTACCGCTCTCAGCTCCTCACCTTTTTTTCTTCTCTTTTTGTTACCTCTGATCTACACTACATAGAAAGTTACTCTAACAGTTAGTTTGTTTCAAAAATGAATCTTGGTGTATTTATTATTTAATTATTTAATCGGATAATTTCTTATTTTTTTTATGAATGGATAAATTTATATTTATGTTTTACATAGACAGTGATACGCATTTCTTTTCAAATCACATTGCACTTTAATTTTATTGAATTGAAGATAAATATACCCAACTTGATCGGAAGACTTGTTTCACAGTTATGTCGGTGGAGATACTCGATCAAAAATCAAGAATCGAAGGAAATTATAATTTTGTTAATTTATTAATTGGCCATCAACTTGATCTAAGGTCGAGTCCAATTTATGTATTAATATGTATGTGTGTAAGTAGAATTATTCTACCTCTACCCCTCTACTTTTCTCTACATTTCTCCACCACATAACACAATTATAATTATATTATACTATCTTATAGAAACGGAACTAGTTTCTTCAATCTCTCCACCCATTTCTTATACCGGATTGTTTACTAAGAATCGTGAATTTTTAGCGGGAGAATCGTACTTTCCATCTGAATAATTGAGGATCCGGTAGAATCTTATTCTTTGATTCTAATACTTTTGGAAATGGCAAGTTATCCATCTGCACCAGGGAACTACCAATGGACTGTCATGCCTTATGGCCTAAATGTGACACCGTCACTGTTTCAAAAGGCCATGACGAAAGTGTACAAACCATCCTCTCACACACTCTAATCTACATAGATAATATTCTCATCTTTAGGGTTTATGATTTAAGGTTTAGGATCCTCATTTGAGGGAAGTGCAGGGCATACTTGCACCCTAGAGTTGAGCCATGAAATAGTAGTATGGAAAAGGCTATTCTACGAATGTCATTTGGGAGCTTTCATCATACTCATTTTCTACTTTTGAAGTATTTTTGGATTTAAATCATTCTTAAAATAATAAGTTGAGATGGGTTGAAAATATTAACACTTATGATTTAACCCTAATTTAATGGGTCAAATAATTTTATATTTAGTCCGATTCGCACAGATGAAGCTCATCTAAAATGAGCAAAAGTATAAAGTGAGAAAATATTATTATTGAAATTGAAATTGAAATCTTGTATCACTTATATCTAATCAAGGATATATACACCTTTATTTTCTCATGTTATATTTTTATTTACTTTAGACCAACCTAGTCAAACTCATCATATATTAACCTTGCTCATTAATTATGAGTTGAATTGGTTTATTGTGTGAACTTGTTCCTGCCGAGATCCGGTTTGCCGGAACCTCGCCGTAAAACGTCAAACCAAGGGTGAATAATAGGGGTTGTTTTAGACTATGGCTTGACAAAACGTAATATTCCGGTCCTACATATCCCGATGGGAATCAAAGCCAGACGTAGTTCTCGGTTCAACCCTTGGCCGTGGTGATCTCGATCTCTTAATTTTGTATCTGATGAATACTAGGGAGCAAGGACTCTCTGATAGTCTCTTGGTCGAGCTAGTTTCTCTAATACGCTTAAGAGAGAGTCACCGGAGTTCCGTGAAAAGTGAGTTTCTCTCATGGGTTCTCCTCCTTTTATAATAGGATTCCCCTATCTTTTAGAGATTTGGATTTATCTATTAAATCTCTTTTGAGATGTGATTTCCTTAATTTAAGGGATATTATCTCTTTTAACCAGATAAGGTTATTTCAGATAATATCAGGATTTATTTGAGGATAATATCAATATCCTATCCCTTTATTTAAGGGATATTATCTCTTTTAACCGGATACGGTTACTTCAGATAATATCAGGATAATTAAAGGTGATTTTTAACTTATTATCCTTAACTTCCGGATTGGGCCGGGTATTCAAGCTAGGTGGCCGGGTTTCACTCTTCGGCCAGTACACAAGTCCCCCCAAGCTTTGAGCTAATGAGGCGTAAGACGTTAGCCGAGCTTAGGAACTTGGTTTCATCTTTTGGTCTTTCGGCTCGGCGAGGTGATTGGCCGAGCTTCATATTTCGTATATATATGTATCCTCCAACTCGGTGAGCAGCTCGGGCGACCGAGCTTGGCGCTTCGAGGTACCGAGCTTTATATCTCGGCTCATACACAAGGAGCCGAGGCTAGCCGAGGTGGAGATGACTACCTGTTTCGTGCTGAGGTCATACTTTTTCGGTTCCCGAGATGGAAAGGGAACGTTGCTCTGTGCGGTGCGTGGTCTTTATGACATCATCTATGGGATTTGTGCAGTAGTTGCGTGCTCCTAGTTTCCCGTGATGGCGGTGTACATTCTGACATTTCTGCCACGTGTGTCCTATCCATTAGTTGGTGAATTCGGTCAGACTCGAAGGGACGTTTCCCTGCTCTCGCCCAACAACCCTCATTAATGCGAGGAGGGGATGTTGCACTTGTTTTCTATAAATTGGGACGAGACCTTGGGACGGGTCTTTACGCTTCCGTGAACCCTAGACTTTCTTACCGCGAGTCCTTTCTAGTCCGAGCGTCCATATTCCCTTTCTGCTCAAGGTACGTCCTACTCATCTCTTTCAAGCTCCCTTAGGTTTGTTTTCTGATTTTTCATCCATGGAGGCTTCATTTGAGGTATCCCATAATGTCTCTTCTAGGGTTCAGATCGTGGAGCCTGAACTCCATCTGATTGGGGGCTCTCCCCATTCTTCTCCCTCTTCCTCTCGCGGTGGTGGAGGTGAAAGGGGTTCTTCTTCTTCTTCGTCTTCTTCTGGGAGGAGCTCTGTTTCTCCATACGCTATTGTTGTTCCCAAGCGTCGCAGACGTGTGTCTAGGATGCCCAGGGTTCCCTACCCAGAAATTACCATTCCTGGGTATTTATGGGTAAAACCTGATGTTGCTGCATTTCATTCTAATTTTAGGGATTTTGATTCTCTTGAAGCTATGAAACATAAGGTTACAGTTAAACAAGGCATCGTAGAATGCCTTCCTTGTGGCGAGGATGAGCATGTTTTCCTTTGCCCCCCTTCATCTAAGCCACCCTTTACATATGTATATAAAACCTTCTTTGAACAAATTGGGCTCTCTATTCCCTTCAGTCCATTCGAGTGCGAAATTTTGTGAGCTATGAACGTTGCTCCTACCCAGCTTCATCCGAATAGCTGGGCATTTCTGAAAGCCTTTCAAATTCTATGCGGCCAGCTAGGAATAGAGGCCACTGCTCCTAAGTTCCTGTACTTTTACCGAGTTTGCTTCGGGGACCGAGTTGGTTGGATCTCTCTGAGTGGGATTGAGAGGGGGATCATTGGGCTCTGTAAGAGCTCGTACAAATTTTTCAAGTCGGATTTCTTCAAAATCCGACCTCTAGAGGGTAATGAGTCTGCCTTCTTTGACTCGACCGGGAACCCTAAATTTCCTTTCTACTGGCAACCACACCCTTCCAAATTTTCTGGCTATTGATAAGCCTCTGGCTTATCTAGTTTTAAGACTAGATAAACTAGGGTTTATGTGCCAATTTATTCGAGTTTACTCTCGTTTTCGCCCAAATTTGCCTTGTTTTGTTCCTAAGTTGGACTTTGACTCGTTTTGCGTCTTTTGTGTAGTTTTTAGGTTATTTTGGAGAGAATTACGCTTGTGGTTGCTTGTGTTGTTTTCAGGTCCATAAGTGAGGCTCTAAGAATTAAGGAAAGTCAACAAATAGTGGAGATTGCCATTCTGGGGATTCTCGCCCCGCGAGAGGAGGCTCGCCCCGCGATAATATGAAGATCTGGGAAGACAGAGAGACCATCACGGCCTAGCCGTGATTGACATCACGGCCGTGGCGGGGAAAGTTCGCGTCGCGAGACGTCCTTTGCGTCGCGAGTGTGTGAACTCGAGAAAAGTACCGAGAATCGAGACCATCACGGCCTAGCCGTGATGTATATCACGGCCGTGACCTAAAAGCCATACAAGTCGAGAGACCATCACGGCCTAGCCGTGATGTATATCACGGCCGTGACCTAAAAATCCACACAAGGCGAGAGAACATCACGGCCTGGCCGTGATTGACATCACGGCCGTGACAAGAAGACTCGCGTCGCGAGACATCCTTCAGCGTCGCGAATGTTCAAATCCCGAAGTGCGCGCGAAGCGAGCCGTCACGGCCTGGCCGTGCGGGCCATCACGGCCGTGACGCGGGGCCTCCTTATAAATAGAGCGGTCGTAAGCAGAAAAGAGACTTTTTGGATCAGAATTTTCAGAGATTTTTGTAACCCTTATTCTGGGATTTCTTCTTCTCTTCTTTTCTCTTAATTCATAGGCTTAGGATGAATTCCGATTGTACGTGCGTTGTTGTTACGGACTTGAGGAACTAATCCTCTTGTCTAGGGGATCGATGAAGCCACCCATGGCGGCATAGTGTTCATGTAATGTAACTCTCTCTCCTTTAATTCAATTATGATTTTCCAATTCTGTTTTCATTGTGTCGATTATATGCTAGCGTGATCGACTAGTTAAGCGTGTTGAGGCCTAGCGGCGATTCGCGTTTTAGAACTTGAATTGGGAACATCACGTCAGTATTGCACGAGAGTGAGTAGGAGATCGATGCAACCTATAGGGAACAAGAATTAATAGAATTCGAGATTAGGGTTAAGAGACCTAGCAAGTAATTAACTCAAATCATCGAATACGTCCTAATGAGCACGGAAGTGGATTTAGGAGAATTTAGGGGTCCCGGTTGACATTAAAATTGAACATAGGGAGGAGAATATCATCACTTGGGTACTTTGCATGATTGGGTAGGTGGATTCGAAACCTTAGATGCTTTTATTTCTGAATTTAATCGCCGTAGCGTTATTTGAATAGATTCTTGAATTCGCAATCTCAATCTCTTTCTCCCAACCACCTTCTATTGCTTAACCAACGTATCGGATTTCTTGACAATTTAGTCGAATTGGTAACCCAATCCTTGTGTTCGACCTCGGTAGAATCTTACCGTGTTTTTATTACTTGCGACGACCCGGTACACTTGCCGGAGTCACAACAAGTTTTTGGCGCCGTTCTTGGGGATTGGCACAACCAATTTCCCTAATTTTTAGGAAATTCTACTGTTTGGTTAAAGTGACTTTTAGTTTTATTTTCTTTTATTTAATTGTTATTATTTTTCTCTGCTTCTTTGATTCCACTTGGTCTTTGCCTGTTTTTGTATGCGAGGTACCCTCCTACAAGAGGACTTGCTATTTGATTCCGAGATCACCAGGACCGAGCGGCGATTAAGAAAAGAGGCCGGAGAAAGGAAGAGGTTGGAAGCAATTAAAATAGAGGGCATGGTCAAGAAAATCCTCCTCCTCCTCCTCGATACAAGCCTCTCTTTGAGTACGATCTACCAAGCTTGGTGGATTGTGACTCTTCTATTGTGAGAGGCAACCCGAACACGGACTCCTTCGAGTTGAAGCATGTGTCACATTCCACTCTCAGGAGAATCGGTTTGATGGGAGTGGAAAGCAAGACCCGCATAGACACATCACTCGCTTCCTTGAGGCGTGTGACTTACGAGAAGACAAGAGGAGTCTCACGGGATGAGTTTCGCTTGCGACTTTTCCCTCTCTCTCTTAGGGATGTCGCTCGCGATTGGGTTGACGACTTGGATAGGAACAAAGATCGAACTTGGGAGCAAATGGCACGAAGTTCCTAACCAAATACTTTCCTCCTCAGAAGGCGGCACAAGCAAGAATAGCCGTCACTTCATTCAGGCAAACGGAGGATGAAACATACAATGAAGCGTGGGAGAGGTACAATGGTTTGTTGAGAAGATGTCCCTCTGCGTTCTTTGACCCGGTTTCCAAAGTGCAGCATTTCTTTAATGGGTTGAGGGGACGCTATCAGATGAACTGTGATGCCGCAGCTGGCGGTTCTTTTGTATATTTATCTACTGAGGACGGATGGGCCATTGTTAGAGAAGATGTCATATAATGATTACAACCGTGGTAGGGAGACCTCGAGTGGAATCAGTTCTGGGACAATGGAAGCCATTTTAGAGCAAAACAGACTTTTGAAGATGCAGAATGAGGCTTTGTCTGGGAACAAGAGGGTTAATGCAATACACGAGGGAATGCCTCCTGGTTGTGCAAATTGCAATGGAAATCATGACACTCATAATTGCCCGCTAAATTTCCCTCAAGAACATGTGGACTCTTGCCACAACTTCTATGACACTGTGCCCCAGAACAATTATCAGAGGAACAATCAGAATCAGAATAGGGGCTACATGAGAAGAGACCATCCGGGATTTGCTTGGAGTGATGTTAATGGTGGTCTAGCCGGTCAACAACATCCGCAACAGAATTGGCAACAACCTCAACAGGGTCTGAGACCGAACATTGGAATTCAGCAGCGCAATACTCAGCAGGCTCTTCCGGGGCCTAATCAGTTGCAACTGACAGATAGTGGAAGACAACCTTGGGAGATGGCTTTTGAGAAGTTGTCAACCTTTACAGGCACATCTTTTGAGAAGATGAATACAGCAATGGAGAAGTTGTCAATCGACACAAATACTGCCATTAACAAGTTGGCGACTCATACATGATCGCGAATTCAGAATCTGGAGACACAAATAGCACAGCTCGCGACGCAACTTAATGAGCGTCTTCCAGGCATTCTTCCAGGTAGTACTGAGAACAACCCCAAGGGACAATGCAATGTCATATATACTAGAAGCGGAAGGGTGTTGGAACCTAGCAGGGGTACCACTAGTTCTCAAGATGACAAGGGCCCGGAACAACTACCAGTTGAGGAAGAGCAACCAGGGAAAGAAGGGTTGGCAAGTGACAAGGGACCGGAGCAAGGGGGAAGGCTGAAACTTGTGGATGAAGAGTTCCGAAGGAAGAAGTGGGTTGAACCCCAAGACCTTCCACCCTACATGAAGGTTCCGTATCCGGAAAGATTGAAGAAGCCTCAACAGGATAAGCAATTCAATAAGTTCCTTGATGTCTTCCGAAAACTTCAGATTAACATTCCATTTGCGGAAGCCTTGGAACAAATGCCATCATATGCTCGGTTTATGAAGGAACTTCTCACTAAGAAGCGGAGGATTGTGGATGAAGAAACGGTTGCTTTGACCGAGGAGTGTAGTGCCATTCTTCAACGGAAACTGCCTCCGAAGTTGAAGGATCCCGGTTCCTTCTCAATACCATGCACCATTGGGGGGATGACTGTAGGGAAGGCATTGTGTGATCTAGGGGCAAGCATCAACTTGATGCCCCTCTCTATGATGAAGAGGTTGGGGATCCAAGAAGTTAAGGATACACGGATGTCGCTCCAACTGGCCGACCGCTCTATAAAATATCCTTATGGGGTGGTCGAAGACTTGTTGGTGAAGGTGGACAAGCTTATATTTCCGGCGGACTTTGTAGTGCTTGATATGGACGAAGATGCCGAGGTTCCTCTCATACTGGGTAGGCCCTTCTTGGCCACTGGGGGTGCCTTGATAGATGTGCGGCAAGGGAAACTCACTCTAAGGGTGCAAGATGATGAGGTAGTCTTCAATCTCTTTGAAGCAATGAAGCACCCTGTAGAGAGGTCGGAAGTGTATCGAGCGGATGTGGTGGACCCAACTGAAAAGGTAAAGGCAACTCGAGAAGACAATGATCCTTCACTTGCAATGAAAGAGTAGAATCTCATGAGAAAGACAGTGAGGAAAAAGGCCCTTCGGGGGATGAAGTCTACCTTGAGTGGCTACGAGACATGGAACCCATACCGAGTCTCCCAAGGGAAGAATGTGCAAAGGAAGAACTCAGTTGCAAGGGCAAGAAAAAGAAGGGTAAAGCACCAAGGTTGAAAGGTAGCACAACCGTGGTGGTCAATAAAGACAACAAGTTGATCCCAAAAAAGACCATCGCGGAGTGGATAGTGCGTGCGGATTATAGAAGGATGCTGGGCTTAAATGAGCTGTCCGGGAACAGCTTGCGAGTATATAAAAGTGCACAAACCTACAAAGAACAGGCCAAGGAATGGCATGGCAAGCAGGATCTTCCTCCGGATTAACCCTCTGGGGTGACTTGAGTCAGGCTCGGGACGTTAAACAAGCGCTACTTGGGAGGCAACCCAAGCTAGGTACTCTCTCTTTTCCTCACTCTTGTTTTTGTTTTTGTTTTTTGTGTTTGTTTGTCACTCTTGAATAATTTGAGAAGATCAAGAGTTTTTGTATGAAATGTCGTGTCGGCAAGCTTGTTAGATTTTAATTATATTGAGCATAGATGGATTGCTTGAATTATATACACCATTGATGATTTCCCCTAGGTTCTGTAAATAGAAAAGTTTATCCCCACTAAAAAAATTGAAAATTGAACTTTGAGATTTATTATGATTGCTTGATTTATGATAAGTTTGGGGTGAGGGGGTGCACACACTAGGAATCGTATCTCGGTCAAACAATTTGCAAAATGTCCAGGTGAGGAATTTGAGCCTCCAACTCTGTTTTTGAATGTGAGAATCACTGTTAAGTTGCACTTTCCCGAATTTGCTTGAATCTCTATATGGTTTGCATGTTTATATGTTGCATCAAATGATTTAGGCAATTTTCTTTGAATAACTACTTGGCCTGAAAAGAACCATCCCTAATGCATGTTCCCTAGTTAGCCAAATTGAGCCCAATTGACCTATTGTTTCTTGATGACCCTACATTACTAGCCAAAATCTGAAAAACCATGTTGACCCAATCTTAGGATTAGGAGAGCATGGAAATGAGCAAGAGAAAGGTTGTGAGAAACTAAGTTTGGGGTGGCTACAAGGTATGTGTCATATTGGGATGAGAAAAAGAAAATAAAGGTTGACCCAAGGCAAAAAGAAAAGAAAAGAAAAGAAGAAAACAAAAAAATTGCCAAAAGAAAAGGGGCAAAACAAAAATAATATCAAGGAAAAGGTTGTAGTCACCCGAGCCCAAATGAAAAATGGAAAGAAAGGAATTTGAGTGGAAAAATGTGTTTAATGCTCATGCTCTCTTAGTTCCTAGGGACTTAAGCCTAAATATCCTTGATTATCCTACCCTCAGCCAGGTCCCATTACAACCTTTAAAAGACCTTTTGATGTTGCATGCATGTTTTTCGTGGGAACTATGTTTGAGATGAAAATCAAATTCATGGGAAGTGCTCTTGATAAGTGAAATTGAGTGAAAAAGTTGAAAGCCTAGACAAACTTGAGCGAATGAGTGAAATACTAAATGCCCTTGTGAGGAAGGCAATTGTTTGAAATAGGTGATCTTCCTTTGTGTGTATCTTTGAGCCTCAACTTAGAGTAATGATGGCATGAATGATAATTTCTCAATTGTTTAAAGTAGATGAATGTGGGGACTACATTGATGAAAAAAAAAGGGGGGAATCAAAGAAGAAAAACTGTTTTGTAAAGTCGCATGAAATTTGTGCGAAATTGATTAGATCTTTAGGCTAGCCAAGTCTTGAGTCGTGTTTGAGTTTTAAGCTTGATTGGGGACAAGCAAGGTTTAAGTTTGGGGTATTTTGATAAGCCTCTGGCTTATCTAGTTTTAAGACTAGATAAACTAGGGTTTATGTGCCAATTTATTCGAGTTTACTCTCGTTTTCGCCCAAATTTGCCTTGTTTTGTTCCTAAGTTGGACTTTGACTCGTTTTGCGTCTTTTGTGTAGTTTTTAGGTTATTTTGGAGAGAATTACGCTTGTGGTTGCTTGTGTTGTTTTCAGGTCCATAAGTGAGGCTCTAAGAATTAAGGAAAGTCAACAAATAGTGGAGATTGCCATTCTGGGGATTCTCGCCCCGCGAGAGGAGGCTCGCCCCGCGATAATATGAAGATCTGGGAAGACAGAGACCATCACGGCCTAGCCGTGATTGACATCACGGGCCGTGACAGGAAAGTTCGCGTCACGAGACATCCTTTGCGTCGCGAGTGTGTGAACTCCAGAAAAGTACCAGAATCAGAGACCATCACGGCCTAGCCGTGATGTATATCACGGCCGTGACCTAAAAGCCATACAAGTCAGAGACCATCACGGCCTAGCCGTGATGTATATCACGGCCGTGACCTAAAATCCACACAAGGCAGAGAACATCACGGCCTGGCCGTGATTGACATCACGGGCCGTGACAAGAAGACTCGCGTCGCGAGACATCCTTCGCGTCGCGAATGTTCAAATCCCAGAAGTGCGCCAGAAGCAGAAGCCGTCACGGCCTGGCCGTGATGGCCATCACGGCCGTGACGCGTGGCCTCCTTATAAATAGAGCAGATCAGAACAGAAAAGAGACTTTTTGGATCAGAATTTTCAGAGATTTTTTGTAACCCTTATTCTGGGATTTCTTCTTCTCTTCTTTTCTCTTAATTCATAGGCTTAGGATGAATTCCGATTGTACGTGCGTTGTTGTTACGGACTTGAGGAACTAATCCTCTTGTCTAGGGGATCGATGAAGCCACCCATGGCGGCATAGTGTTCATGTAATGTAACTCTCTCTCCTTTAATTCAATTATGATTTTCCAATTCTGTTTTCATTGTGTCGATTATATGCTAGCGTGATCGACTAGTTAAGCGTGTTGAGGCCTAGCGGCGATTCGCGTTTTAGAACTTGAATTGGGAACATCGGTCGAGTATTGCACGAGAGTGAGTAGGAGATCGATGCAACCTATAGGGAACAAGAATTAATAGAATTCGAGATTAGGGTTAAGAGACCTAGCAAGTAATTAACTCAAATCATCGAATACGTCCTAATGAGCACGGAAGTGGATTTAGGAGAATTTAGGGGTCCCGGTTGACATTAAAATTGAACATAGGGAGGAGAATATCATCACTTGGGTACTTTGCATGATTGGGTAGGTGGATTCGAAACCTTAGATGCTTTTATTTCTGAATTTAATCGCCGTAGCGTTATTTGAATAGATTCTTGAATTCGCAATCTCAATCTCTTTCTCCCAACCACCTTCTATTGCTTAACCAACGTATCGGATTTCTTGACAATTTAGTCGAATTGGTAACCCAATCCTTGTGTTCGACCTCGGTAGAATCTTACCGTGTTTTTATTACTTGCGACGACCCGGTACACTTGCCGGAGTCACAACAGCTATGACCTCGACTGCAAGACCTCTCAGGAGCGAGCTGATGTCGAGGTCCTGAAATTGTGTCCTCGGCCGTTGCCTTGTGGAAGGCTTTTAAAGCTTAGGGCTTCCTCCACTCGGCAAGCTGATTTTGAATGTAAGTAACATTTTGTTGACAAGTGGTAATTTACCCTGTAGTGTACTTAGTTTACTTGACCGGTTTCCTTCTTGCAGTGATAATGGGGAAGTTCAACTACAAGGCCCTGATGAAGAAGTCGGTTAATCAAGCAGCTGGCGGATCAGCTGTTGCTTCAAATGTTAAGGGGAAGAAGAAGAAGTTTGCTGAAGCTTCTGACTTGAATATTCGCACTCCGAAGAGGACTCGGGAAGACCTGGCATCAAAGGTTCCGATTAGAAGCCCTTCTCCCCTGTTGATGATTGGAGAGACTCATGCTGCTGCTAGGCGGTTGAGCAACGCTCCCATGGTGGTTGATCTCTCTTCGGACACCAAATGGTATAATGGGAACTGCAATCCAGGGATCAGCTCGCTTTGGGGGAATGAGTTTGACCCTGCAGGCCTGATTGATGGCCAAGTACTGAAACCGTCCGATCTCGGCTCTTGTTGGAGCAAGGTCCTGAGGAAAGTATGGAGGCGGCCGCTGCCTATGCTCTCCGCATCGCCTCAATCACCAGCTTCTGGAGCCAACAGCTTATTGATAATGTGAAGAAGATGGAGGTGATGAGGGCAGATGTGGCTCGAGCCTTGAGGATGAGAGACGAGCTCTCTCAGGCCATGGCCAAGTGTGAGGAGCAAGGCCGGGTCATCGGTCAGCTGAAGGCCCAAAAGATAGAGCTTGAAAAAGGCAATGCCACCTTTACGGCCGAGCTGGAAACGGAAAGAACCGACCGGCTCAATCTTCAGAAGGTCGTAGAAAGGCTTCAAGCTGAGAAGGAGGAGAGTGTGGAGCTGCGGAAGTTACTAGAGGCCCAAAAAGAGGCCAATCTCAGGCTTCAATCTGATTTAGCTGAAGCCGAGGCTTCTATTATGAAGGAGCACATCAACGGCTTCTCGCGAGCCGTGAGCCAGCTGCAGCACTTCAACCCGAATGCTGACTGCTCCTGCGCTGACGTGGACAAGGATTTTAACCGAGATGGAATCCTAGTTCCATTGTCTGAGCTGGAGGATGAGGATGAGGAGACCGTTTCTCAAGGGGGAGAGGGCGAGGGGAAAGCTGCCGAGGAGGGACCCGAAGGTGAAGGTGAAGTGGGCCTACCTGGCCAGTCTGCTACCCTCCCTCCAAATGTCGAGGATGACCTTGACTTGTAAAATTGTATTTAGAAGGTTAGGGAACACGTCGGTTTTTGGGCGATCCCCTTTTTATTTTGAATTCTTATGTATTCTGGGCTTGGCCTGATGTTATTAATGGACTTACATGCGGCTTACTTTTTGCAACTGTTTTTCTATGTACCTATTTAGTTTCAGCATGTTACGCGATTTAGTTGAAATAGTCAGAACTTGAAATGCCTTGAAATACCTTTTTAGGCGTTAAGGTGTTATTACCGTTGTAGACTTGGCGTTTCGATTTGAACTCGGTCGACTTCAACTTGGTCAGTCTCTTTAGGTGGTAAGTTATTTTTTACCTTTATAGGCTCGACATTTCGACCTCAACTCGGTCGACTTTAGCTCGGTCAGCCTCTTCAGGTCTTTAGTTGTTTACCTTTATAGGCTCGACATTTCGACCTCAACTCGGTCGACTTTAGCTCGGTCAGCCTCTTTAGGTCTTTAGCCGTTTTTTACCTTTATAGGCTCGACACTTCGACCCTGGATCGATCGATTTTAGTTCGGTCAGCCTCTTTAGGTCTTTAGCTGTTTACCTTTATAGGCTAGGAATTTCGACCTCAACTCGGTCGACTTTAGCTCGGTCAGCCTCTTTAGGTCTTTAGTCGTTTTTTACCTTTATAGGCTCGACACTTCGACCCTGGATCGGTTGATTTTAGCTCGGTCAGCCTCTTTAGGTTTTTAGTAGTTTTAACGCCGTATTTTTGCATAATAGCTCAATTGAAAATGATTTTTTTTTTCTGGTTTGCCTCATTAAAACCTTCTCGGCCAAAACCTCGTGGGAAAAAGACCGAGATAGGAAAAAGAGTGCATCACCTCTAACCTTAGCTAAAATAAAACTTAAGGTGGGAAGTGTTCCATGTTCTTGGAACCGACTTTCCTGACAATTCTTCTAGCCTGTAGGCACCATTTCCTAGATTTTCAACTATCCTGAATGGGCCCGACCAGTTTGCCGCGAGCTTACCCTCTCCGGGGTCTTTTCTCGCGTCATTTTACAGTCTCGGTACTAAGTCACCTTGCACAAATTCCCTTGGGTGCAGCCTCGAGTTGTACTTCCAAGTTGCTTTTTGCTTGCACAGCTCGTCTCTGATTTTTGCCTTATCTCGGACTTCCTCGACCATGTCAAGCTCAACTCGGAGTTCTTCTTCGTTTTTACTTTGATCGTGATGCTGCCTTCGGAAAGAGAGTTCACCGAGCTCAACTGGAATCATTGCATCGGTTCCGTAGGTTAGTTTGAACGGTGTTTCTCCCGTCGAAGATTGTGGTGGGCAATGGTAAGCCCACAGGATGCTTGGTAATTGTTCAACCCAAGCCCCTTTTGATTGTCCTAACCTTCTTTTGAGCTCGTTTAGAATAACTTTATTGGCTGCCTCTGCTTGGCCATTTGTTTATGGATGCTCAACCAAGGTCACTTTATGTTTAATTCCGAGGTTGGAGTAAAACTCTCCAAGCTCCATATCGGTGAATTGCTTTCCATTGTCTGTGAAAATTGCATAAGGAAGGTCGTGCCTACATATGATGTTTTTCCATACAAAGCTCTGAACCTTTTTGGCAGTTATCATAGCCAATGGTTCTGCTTCAATCCACTTGGTGAAGTAGTCTACACCCACCAGGAGGAACTTGACTTGACCTTTGGCAACCGGGAAAGGACCAACTATATCCATCCCCCACATAGTAAAGGGCCACGGCGAGAGCATGGAGTGGAGCTCTTCTCCCGGAGCACGAGCTATGCTGGCGAACTTCTGACAGGGCTCACACCTATTGGTCCAAGTAGAACAATCCAGTCTCATGGTTGGCCAGTAAAACCCTGCTCGTAGGGCCCGAGCTGCCAGAGATCAGTCACCTGAATGCATTCCACAGATTCCTCGGTGCATCTCATCCATTACATACTCGGACTGCTCCTTTGTGAGGCACTTCAGTAATGGCCTGGAGAATCCTCTTTTGTACAGCTCACCATCTAGGACGGTGTAGTGGCAAGATTTCAAATGGATTCGCCTCGCCTCCTTTGGGTCATCAGGTAGTTTGTCCGAGGTTAAATACTCCTAAATTGGTGTCATCCAGCCCCGATCATAGTGCTCGGTCATTGTCACTTCGGCACTTTTTATGCTCGGCTCGAGGAGGTTTTCTTGAATGAAAGTTCTTAGTTAGCCAGCTCTCTTGGTGCTAGCCAATTTGGACAACAGATCTGCCTTGGAATTTTCTTCCTGAGGTATGTGCTCAATGGAGAAATGATCACATTCAGAAATGAGGCTATTGACCTTGCAGAGATATCTGGTTAGTTGGGGGTCCTTTGTCTGATAATTGCCCGAGACTTGTCCTGTTACAAGCTGTGAGTCACTTCGGCATTTTAGTTCCCAGACCCCAACTTCTTTAGCTAACATTAGTCCAGCAATAAGGGCTTCATATTCTGCTTGGTTGTTTGAAGCAGTGAACCCAAACTTTAAAGATTGCTCGAGGATTAGGTCATCAGGTCCCTCGAGAATTATTCCAGCCCCGCTTCCCTTCAAGTTAGATGATCCGTCAACATATAGGAGCCAGATGAAGGACTCCTACCTCGGTTTGGAAGAGAGCTCGGCAATGAAGTCCGAGAGGCATTGTGCTTTCATTGGCCCCCTCGGTTCATACTATAGACCGAATTCTGACAATTCTACTGACCAAGCTATCATTCGTCCGGCTAGATCAAGTTTCCTGAGTACTTGCTTTATTGGATGATCAGTCTTGACTATGACTTGGTGCGACTGGAAATAGGGCGGTAACCTCCGAGCTGCCATAACTAAGGCGAGGGCCAGTTTTTCAATTACTTGATATCGCGTTTCCGCGTCTTTCAGGATCCTACTGACATAGTACACCGGCATCTGTTGCTCCTCCTCTTCCTGGATGATCACTGCACTGATTGCACAATCGTTGACAGAGAGGTACAAGTACAGATCTTTGCCGAGCTGAGACTGAGTGAGGATTGGGGGAGATTCTAGGAAGAGTTTTAGATCTTCAAAGGCCTTCTCACACTCTTCAGTCCAAATGAAATCCTTTGGTTTTTTCAAGAGCTGGAAAAAAGGTCTTGCCTTCTCTGCAGACTTCGGGAGAAAGCGGGATAGGGAGGTTAATCGGCCGGCTAGCCTCTGAATTTCTTTCACATTCCGAGGACTTCGCATTTCCATGACGGCTTTGCATTTATCCGGATTAGCTTCGATCCCCCGGTGTGTTAGCATGTATCCCAAGAACTTTCCTCCTTGTACACCAAAAGAGCATTTTTCTGGATTTAGCCTCATGTTGTACTTTCTGAGCTGGTCGAAAATTTCCTCGAGGTCGACAGGGTGTTGGCTCAGATCCTCGGATTTTACCACCATGTCATCAACATATACTTCTAAGTTCTTTCCAATTTGATTGGCGAAAACCTTGTCCATAAGCCTTTGATATGTTGCACTAGCATTTTTTAGGCCTAAGGGCATTACTCGGTAGCAGTAGTTCGCCCCATCAGTCATAAATGTTGTTTTTTCTTCGTCGGGTGGATACATCCTGATCTGGTTATAACCTGAATATGCGTCCAAAAAGGACAAAACTTTGTAACCTGAGGCCCCATCCACCAGTCTGCCAATGTTGGGCAGGGGATATGAATCCTTTAGGCATGCCTTGTTGAGATCGGTATAGTCAGTGCACATCCGCCATTTACTGTTGGCCTTTCTGACTAATACCACGTTGGCTAGCCAAGTAGTGTATTTCACCTCTCAGATGGAATTTGCTTTGACTAGTTTGGAAGTCTCCTTGGCCACTGCTCGGCGCCTTTCCTGGCCGAGTTTCCTTTTTCTCTGAGTTACAGGTTTGGCTTCGGGACATATGGACAGCTTATGGCACATAAAGTTGGGGTCTATGCCTGGCATATCCGATGTCTTCCAGGCGAACAGGTCAGCATTCTTCCTTAGGACCACGTGAAGCCTCTCTCTAAGCGAGGGGTCAAGTTGACTACCGACTTGGGTGCATTGTTCAGGATGGGCTCCCAACGGGAACCTTTCTAAAGACTCTGTTGGTTCAGCCCTGGACTCGTACATCTCTATTCTTGGGTCCAGTTCAAACATACTGACCGAGTTGGCCAAAGTTACTGAATTGACCGAGCTTATCACCTCTGCTTTACCATCCTCGGTATTCTTTGGGACGTCCTGGTGGCGGGTAACTTTTAGGCTGTCTACATAGCATTGCCTGGCTAGCTTTTGGTCGGCATGGACTGTAATTATCTCTCCAGAGTCGGTTGGGAATTTCATTGTCGGGTGTGGGGTAGAGACAATCCCCCCGAGTTCATTCAACGTCGGTCTTCCAATAAGGATGTTGTATGACGTGTTGGCATCTACAATGACGTACCTGACTAATACGGATTTGGAGAGTCTTCCTTCTCCAAACGTTGTTAAGAGGTCTATGTAACCTCGGGTTTTGACTTGCTCCCCGGCGAACCCTACTAGCTTGTCTTCCTGCTCCTTTATCAGCTTTTCTGGAATTCCGAGCTTCTTGAAGGTTGCCAGGTACAGAATATCGACCGAGCTCCCCTGGTCAATAAGTGTTCGTCTGACCGAAAAGTTGGCTAGCTCGACCGTTATCACCATTGGGTCATCTTGATTTGGATCCACCCCTTGGAAATCATCATCTGTGAACGTTATGGGGGGTCTTGCTCTTGGAGGCCTTCCAGATACTGTGTTAACGGATCGGAGGGCTTTTACATGACGCCTTCGGGTCGAGTTCGTCGTTCCTCCGCCTGCAAACCCCCCCGAGATCGTATTGTTGACCCCCCTGATTCCTCCTTCTGACTCTTCGATAGGGGTCCTTTAGTTATTTAACCGGTCTTCGCCCTGATGGTTTCCTCGCAAGTTTGCATCTCGGTCTCGGTTGTCGTAGCCGTGTCTCCAGCGTCTTCGACCGGGTCGTCTGCCTCCATTGTCATCTCGGCGGACGAAACGATCAAGACGGCCTGCTTGTACTAAATCCTCAATATTTTTCTGGAGTGTTCTGCACTCTTCAGTGGAGTGTCCATAGTTTTGATGCCACATGCGTTCTTTGCTTCTGTCAGCATTGTCTGGTGTTTTGGACGATCGAGGTAAGGTAAGCAACTCGGCGCTGCACACCTCCTGAAGGATGGCTGCCCGAGATCGGTTCAACGGAGTATAAGATTGGTACCTGGGATGCCTCTCCAAGAATTCTCTTTCGTTGGTTTTTTGGGTCCTTTGTGAGTCAGACCCCCTGTTTTTGTCTTTGTTCGAGGCCGAGCTCTTGTCCTCGAAACCTCTTTCTCTCCTTTTGAATTCCAACATCTTTTCCGTTTTCATGAAACCTGTAGCCATTTCCTGCAACTCTTCAAAATCTCTCGGTGGCTTCCGAGATAAGTACTCGAAGAATGGCCCTGGCTTCAGACCGGCCATGACGGTGTGGAGGCAGAGTTCTGAGCTCATGTTGGGAATCAGGATCTGCTTAGCATTGAAGCGAGCCATGTAATCTTTGAGTGATTCATTCCTTTCCTGTTTGAAATTTACCAGTGAGACCGAGTGCCTTTTATGCCTTCGGCTTGCTGCAAATTGTGCAGTGAACTTAGTTATGAGCACATCAAAGGAATCAATCGACCGAGGGGGTAGATTTGTTATCCAGGTTAGAGCTGGGCCTTGCAAAGTGGTTGGAAAAACTTTGCACATGACGACCTCCGAATCAGTCACCAAGTAAACAGAGGAAATAAAGGACTCCACATGCTCGGTTGGGTCAGTGGTGCCATTGAATTTGTCGATGTTAAGGGGCTTAAAATGGCTAGGCACGATTACCTCATTAATGTCATCAGTGAAGGGCAACCTCGGACGCCGGTCCGATGTCCTTCCTTTTTGGCTAGTCCTTTCTGCGTGAGACTTGACTTCTGAAGCCCCCAGAGGAGGTTTAGTTTTGGATGCTCGGTTAGTTCCCCGAGGAGAGTGCACCGGAGGATCCTTCTGGCCAGCCTCGGGTGAGGGTTTCTCTTCGTCGGAAGGTGTCAGGGACCTTTCTCTCTTCCGAGCTCTTAAAAGCTTCTGATTATGCGCGCGTATCTCCTCGTTCTCTTTCCGCAGCCGCTCAAGCTGTTCCATAATTTCTCCCAACCGAGGGTTGTCTTCATTGAGGGGGGAGGAAAGATGATTGCCGTGGTTCTGGGCGTTCGAAGCCTCATGGTCCTCATGATTCATGATGCTCGCCCCTCCTCGCAGACCATTCCGTGTGGTCACCATTAAGCTTTCTTGTGGAACCGAGGAAAGTTTCACCTCGGCCCCACGGTGGGTGCCAAATGTTCCTGCCGAGATCCGGTTTGCCGGAACCTCGCCGTAAAACGTCAAACCAAGGGTGAATAATAGTGGTTGTTTTAGACTATGGCTTGACAGAACATAATATTTCTGTCCTACGTATCCCGATGGGAATCAAAGTCAGACGTAGTTCTCGGTTCAACCCTTGGCCGTGGTGATCTATTGATCTCTTAATTTTGTATCTGATGAATACTAGGGAGCAAGGACTCTCTGATAGTCTCTTGGTCGAGCTAGTTTCTCTAATACGCTTAAGAGAGAGTCATCGGAGTTCAGTGAAAAGTGAGTTTCTCTCATGGGTTCTCCTCCTTTTATAATAGGATTCCCCTATCTTTTAGAGATCTGGATTTATCTCTTAAATCTCTTTTGAGATGTGATTTTCTTAATTTAAGGGATATTATCTCTTTTAACCAGATAAGGTTATTTCAGATAATATCAGGATTTATTTGAGGATAATATCAATATCCTATCCCTTTATTTAAGGGATATTATCTCTTTTAACCGGATACGGTTACTTCAGATAATATCAGGATAATTAAAGGTGATTTTTAACTTATTATCCTTAACTTCTGGATAGGGCCGGGTATTCAAGCTCTGTGGCCGGGTTTCACTCTTCGGCCAGTACAGAACTCATGGCCCAACCTTAATAGATAAATTCTCTTTATTAAAAATTTATTTTATGACTAAAGATACGCTATATTAATTCCAATATAATTTGGTGTTTTTTGTTGCAAATTATTTTACTTTTATTAAAAATAATCACTTGTTTTATGTATATAATACTTTTTAGTAAAATAGGTTGATCTGTCACATAGATTTTTTTTTTTCTTTTTCACATTGGTTTTATAAGTTTTTTTTTTTCAAATAGTTCTTATATGTTATGTCGTTATGTTCCGTTATAACAAGTTAGTTATTTCCAAGGTTTTGAAAACCGGACCGGACCGGCCGGTCCGACCGGGAATCGGGACCTTGGCCGGTCCGGTCAGCTAGCAAAACCGGCCCTATGGTGAACCGGTGCAAAAACCGGAAAACCGGTTCAAATCCGGTAAAACCGGTCATAACCGGTAGTGAACCGGCCTGAACCGGTTTTCTAAAAAAAAAAATTAGTATAAAAGGATTTGGATCATCCTAGGCAAAACCAATTCTTTTGTTTTCTAACATACGTGGGCTGGTTGTAGATTTTGGGTTGGTTTTCCCTATGAAGATGATTTTAACATATATCTTTATATTTATTTGGTTTAATTTTAAAATAAAAAAAAATTGTGCTTAATAATTTTAGTTGTTATGTTATTTTTTTGTTTAATATTGTTACAAATATTATATTAAAAATTAAAATAATATTATTTAATTATAACCGGTTCAACCACGGTTCAACCTCGGTTGGACCATTGAACCTCGAACCGCTGCCTTCACCGGTTCGATGGCCGGTCCGGTTTTGTAAACCTTGGTTATTTCCGTCAATCCGTACATGACAGCGTCAGTTTTAGGATTGACATAAAAGACAAAACATAACGTATAGAACCTTTTATCACCAAAAGAAATTAGCTGATAGCCAAATACAACTGATGGTTGAATAGCTGATATTGATAGCCAACTATGATCATAGTCGAGCATGAGTCATTAAAACTCGACTGGACCGAGCATAAAAAAAAATCAATTGGACAAATGATGGGTTGGGCCTTGTATATGCTTGCATACTTAGGTGGCGTTTGGAAGAGCTTATTTAAGCTCATTTTGACTTATCTGATGATATAAGCTCTTATGCAGTGTTTGGAAGAGCTTATAAAAATAACTTATGCCATCCCATAAGGAGTTTTTGACTTATTTTCATAAGTCACTGGGAGAAGCTTATGGAATTATCATAAGAGCTTATGTACTAAACACCCTCTCCGTGTTTTTCACTATTTGAATCCTCTCATGCCCTTTTCTTTCTTTTTCTTTCTTTAAGCACTTATGGCATAAGCTCTCATGCGATAATGTCTTATGTGATAAGCTCTTAATTAAGTTGTTTACCCAAACGCACCCTTAAATGGAAATATTTCTTTGTTCAGTCGAAGTCTAATTCTTGGGTTATATTGCTTCAGGTGTCGATTCCTAAATTCATGGGGGTGGATAGAGTTGACCGAAGGCTAATTTGCATGTTCAAATGATCAGAAAGCTTGAAAAAACCTGGAGGTATTCAGCACACAAGATAGTTGCCAACGGGTGGCCGAGGAAAGTGCCTACAAGATGTGAACATGATTCATCGTGGATGGTGTTGCGTTTTAGTGGCCATAGTTTTTTATCTGCTTGTAAGCAAACGTGCTAGGTTAGTTGCATGTATCTAGGAGCTTTGGACAATGGGGTTGGCTATATTGGAGTTTTATTTTGGCCTATAAATATCAAATGTACAAACTAAGTTAGGATCGTTCACACTCAATCAATCAAACAACCTGCTTATGCTTATTTCATTATGCAGTTTTTTATCGTAAGTTCTTATTTTTGTGCAAATTTACTTAGTTTTAGCTTTTAAGTTCACCATTCGACTAGACACTTTCTTTATTAGTTTAGGAACCCATAGCCGAGGGACAAATTTCCTTCCTTGATGTTTCGCCTGATAAAAAAAGAATCGAGAAGTGTAGTTTGGCTGAGTTTTGTTACTTAGCTAGTGTTAGTGGAAGAATTTCAAATTCTTGAAAGAAATAATTCTGACAGGATGAAGAAGGAATTAAATTAAATGATGTTATCTTCTAAGTGTCAAAAAAACTTAGTTGACAAGAAAATGTACATGTCGACGAAAAGATAGATTGACAAGTAATCTTTTTAACGAAATTCATGGGAGGATTGTCAAAGATATGGAAAGAGAAAAAATGACTAAGTCTCAAAATCGACAATATAGTCAAGACAAGTTGTCAGGCAGTTAATACCGTCGAAGACAAGCTAGTTGACACAGAATGGTTCAAGACATTGAACAGTTATTAGAATTGTTTGACAAGCAGTTTAAATGTAAAGCCTAAGAGAACTGCCAAGGACATGTGGCAGTCATTTAGATAGGAAGTTACTATTAGGTAGTTCTTTTATTTGCCTATAAATACTAGTTATTACAATGTAATAAAGGTCGGTTACTTGATACACATTCTACACATCTCGATCACACAACAGATTGACGGATTACATTCAAGTATTCCCTCCATCCTTCTTATTTCAATACTAAGGCAAAATTCAATGTCATTTTCATCTCTTTTGTTCAAGTTCTTTGCTTGTTCCTTTTAATTTCCAGTATTTCTCTCAAGTTCGTCTTTTAAGTTTATTTTACTTCTTGCAAGTAGTGTCATTTAGATCTTTCTTTACTTAACTTTCTTTTCAAACTTCAGTTTTCTTTTCATTATAAACTAAGTAAGATTCGGAAGTTATTTTCTATTAAATAATTGTCCTTCTTTTAAAACTTCAAACTTATCTTTTCAAACTCAAGTAGTTTTATTGTCAACTTTCATTATTGACAATATTCTACACATCTCCTTCAAACTTACATATTTGTTTTAACACCAAGTCTTTGCCAGTAATTCCTAATTTGGCTAATTGTCAAATTTGTACTTGGTAGACAATTCACATACATATTTTTTATGAGATTACCGCATAACTTGTAGATCCCGCACTCGTTTGATCTTCAATTATTTGTCACGAAGGAATTTTGGTCAGAAACCAAAAAAAACCACGTTAACAAATTGGCACGCCCAGTGGGATGAGTTTAGAGTAACTCGTTACGTGTCTTTATTTTTTACATATAGAGTTTGTATGCGTCCGAGAAGCGGGAAAGTGATAGAAAATTCGTCAATTTGCTACACTTCCGAGAATATGAGTAGTGCAACAAATGCTGCCGTAAACAGTACAAATGCGACTACGTCGTCAGTAAACGCACCCCATGTGTCTGCTGCGGCCACTACAAATCCTGAAAATAATTAAATTGTTGCAGGAGGAATGCCAGTGGCGCAAGCAGACAACCGTCGTGACTATGTCCCTCTTGTATCTCTCCCGACACCACATTCGCCGCCTTTGCAAACAGTTGCTATGCAGGGTACAGGATTATCCCCAAACAGTATTGTCAACTCGACAAATCCATGGGGAACCACCTAACATTTGCAACAACATGCGTATGGTATGCCTTTTGGGTCTGTCCCGTACAACCCAAACATAAATCCTCAATTTTATATACCATATCCAAATGGGATGATACCGTATCCCAATGGAACAGCCGCTGGTTCGTCTGGCCAGCATGGCCCTTTGGTGATTGGAGGGCAAGCCCCTACTCACGGTCTTGGAGTAACAGGGTCCATGGTCATGACACCCGTTTGACAAGAGCGTCCAGCACTCCAGCCCCCAGTGTCACCAGTAAGACAGGCTCCATCACATATTGTCGGTTTAACACAAGCCTCGTTGGCAAATGTTCACCATCAAATGGACCTTAACAACATAGATATGATACATCATATGACTCAATAGATAGGAACTGTGATTACTCCGGTGATGAACAATACCAGTAATGCGTGTGATGCATTGGCATTGGAAATTGGAAGGTTGAACTAAGTCTTGGGCGTTATAGCCCCGGAGGGCAACCAGAATCTTTACAGGGGTAGAAGGGGTGACAACTAACCACCCCAGAATGAACAACCGAATGTCCAACAAGAAATGATAGATTTGGATGATGAGGAACCTCCTCGACAACCACGACGCCGAGTCCCTTTAAGACATGGCAACGTCCATATTCTCCAACCAGGAGAGGACGAACATATGATTGCCACCCAAGGTCTTTTATGAGCAATAAGGCAAAACGTGAACCAGGTAGTGGAACAAGTGTTGAATTGGTTTGGCTTCAATATTGGCTACGCCAATCAGCCATACTTTGCTTCTGCTTTTCCATATTCGGTACAACAGGCAGAAATGCCTAGAGGCGTGAAAATGCCAAAGTTGTCAAAATTCTCAAGAGAGAGCGGTGAGTCGACAGTGGAACACATTGCTCGATAAATTATTGAAATAGGTGATTTGGCATTGGAAGAAGGCCTCAAAATGAGATTCTTCCCGAGTTCCTTGACAAAAAATGCTTTCTCTTGGTTTTCAACTTTAAGACCCAATTCCATACATTCCTGGATTCAATTAGAGAGGATTTTTCATGATCAATTCTTTAGGGGTGACCTAAAGGTTAGGTAACAGATTTGTTTGGCATCAAGAGAATGAATAATGAATCATGAAGCGACTACCTTGCCCGATTCCGTCAGATGAGGAGTCGTTGCTTCACCCCTATCCCTGAAGCAGAAATAGTAAAGATTGCTGCCGGAGGTCTAGATTATTATACTAGAAAGAAATTGGTCAACCAACGTCCAATTGATCTCACCCAACTAGGTGATAAAGTTCGACAGAATGAACAACTGAAGGCCGAAAAGGTTTTCAAGTAAAGAAAGTTCCTCAAAAGGGAAAAGATTAATTTTGTCGGATGCAATGATTACGACAAAGAATATAATAATTATGAGGAATATGAGGTATATTCCGTCAAGACCAGGAAACCCCCGTCCAATGTAATGGTGGATCGATGGGTAAGAAATTATGCCATGGTTCGTTATCCAGAACTGCGTAAGCAGAAATGGGCCAAAAGGAATAAGTTCAGTGATAGGAATCCTCCCCTTTAGAATGAGGATTACTGAAAAGGGCAGTTAGCTCGAAATACTCAAATGACAGGGCCTTGTTTGTCAAGACCGTCAAGTCATCCGGTCATATCTAAGAGTCAAAAGAGGAGGCTACAGAGGCTCCGACAGGCTCAAAAGAAGAATCTTTCCAAGCAAGCGGGCATCACCATAAAGGAATTGCCTTCATAGGATACTGGTTGTTTGGTTGCAGTGGCTGACAACATAGCTAAGGAGAGTGGAGATGTCAAAATGAAAAGCATGATAGAGGCTCATCCAGTGGAAGTTGACACGAGGGTGCCTGTTAATCAAGTCAGGCAGAGTAAGCCTATGTCACGGGTTTATGTAGAGAAGAAGAATGCCTTAGAGCTGGCATCACCACCAACAAAATCCACAGGCAAATGACCTGTCGGTCTAGTAGACATAGAAAGGGTTACAGGACTCGAGAAGGGGTTTGAGGCAAGAATGGAAGAACAAAAGTTGGAAACGTTCAAGCCTGAATGCGACCTAACCAAGGAAGATTTGTCTTTCGATATTGTCATCGAAGCACTGAATGATCCAAATGATGACATAAACATCAGTAAAGACATGGACATGGATGAGGTGCATTCTTGGATGAGGATCTAGAGAATGAAGTCATACAGGAACCAGGGATGAAAATGAAGATAGGATTGATTTCATTCATTCCAGCAGAATATGCGGGATATCTCGAAGTTGATTTCTCTGATGGCGAAGATGTTGTCAACAATGATAGAGATCCAGGCGATTTTTGGATGTATGTTCAAGAAAACTTGGTCACTGTGTTTGATAATGTGTCCCAATTGGAGAAACCTACAGATGAGAAAAAGAACCATTTAAGGCCATTGCATGTAAAGGCCATAATAGATGGAAGACCTGCCAATAGGGTTTTAATTGATGGAGGATCCGCCGTGAATCTGATGCCAAGAGTAATGTTGAAAAAGCTCGGGAAGGATTAGCCGGATTTAATCCCAACCGATATGGTTGTCACTGATTTCAGTGGCAAGACTTCTCCGTCAGATGGCATCATTTTGTTGAATATTCAAGTTGGCACCGTCGAAAGGATGACACTGTTTGTGATGGTGCCCGCCAAGTCGAGCTACAATTTATTACTTGGCAGGGATTGGATTCATGCAGTAGGAGCAATCCCGTCAACGGTGCATCAGAAGGTAATTTTGTGGAATGCACAAGATCAGGTGGAAATAGTTGAAGCCGATGACAGCGCTTGCTATGCTCAGCAATTACATGTCGATTTCAAAGCGTACGCACCAAATGTCAAACCTATAACTGCAAACGAAGGGGTTATTGACAAGGATGCTTTGGAAGCAAGCCTTCTCAGCCAATTCGGTGTTAAGATAAAGGACGAGGCCGACAAAACTCGGTCAAATTCTGACAATGAGTCTTGAAATACAACTGAGGAGATTGTCGGCTTATCTAGCCGACAAGGAAGTACACACTTCAGAGAGTGTATTAGCATATTGTATAATTGACGATGGCCCTTTAGGTTTCGAAAAGGGAGTCGAAAATGAAACAAAATGTGGAACTTGAGGATCCCTTGGAGGAGATAAACTTAGGCATTGAGGCCAAGAAAATGCCTATCTTTGTGAGTGCATTTCTGCCATAGGATTACAAATAAAAACTTGTCACATTAATCACAGAATACAAAGATTGCTTCGCATGGGACTATGATGAAATGCCCGGGTTGAGCAGGGATCTCGTCGAACATCGATTATCACTCAGAGAGGATTGCAAACATGTCAAACAAGCAAGCAGAAGATTTGCCCTGGAGGTGGTACATAAAATCAAAGAGGAAGTAGAGAGACTGCTTAAGGCAAAGTTCATTCGAACAACCAGGTATGTCGACTGGCTTTCCAATGTAGTTCCTGTTATTAAGAAAAATGGCAAAATGAGGGTATGTATAGATTTTCGAAATCTCAATAGTGCTACCCCTAAAGATGAATATCCGATGCCAATAGCCGACATGCTTGTCGACTTAGCATCAGGAAATGAAATTTTAAGTTGTATGGATGACCATGCAGGTTATAATCAAATCTTTATAGCAGAAGAAGATGTGTTAAAGATTTCCTTCAAGTGTCCAAGAGCAATCGGGACATATGAATGGATTTTCATGCCTTTCGGTTTAAAGAATGCAGGAGCCACCTATCAACGAGCAATGAATACCATTTTTCACGATGTAATTGGGAAATCCATAGAGGTATACATTGATGATGTGGTTGTCAAATCCACAACTAAGGACGACCAGTTAGAGCATCTGAAGCAAGGGTTTGAAAGGATGAGAAGACACAATCTCAAAATGAACCCAGAAAAGTGTAGCTTCGGAGTGTTGGCTGCCAAATTCTTGGGTTTTTTAGTTCATAAGAAAGGAATTGGGGTGGACAAAAATAAAGTCAAAGCAGTTATGGAAGCCGCAGCACCGACAAATAAGAAGGAATTACAGTCCTTCCTAGGAAAGGTTAACTTTTTGCTTAGGTTCATATCGAATTTGTCGGGAAGAACAAGGGTATTTGCACCATTGGTCAAGTTTAAAGCAGAACAGATTTTCATATGGGAACCATGTCATCAAGAAGCTTTTGACCAGATCAAGCAATACTTAGTCAATCCACCGGTCATGATGCCTGTTATGCCTCGTCGACCGTTGAAGTTGTACATATCAGCATCTGAAGACACTATAGGATGTCTTTTGTCCCAGGATGACAATGACAATGTCGAAAGGGTTGTGTGTTATCTAAGCAGAGTCCTCAATGATGCTGAAAGAAGATATAGTGCTATAGAAAAATTATGTTTAGCATTGTATTTTTTCATGTACCAAACTTAAATATTATATGATGCCGTGTAATGTATTGGTAATTTCTAATACTGATGTAATAAATTATATGTTGTCAAAACCAGTCCTTAATGGGCGTATTGGTAAATGGACCATTACTTTGTCAGAATATTCTTTACAATACGTGCCAGCCAAAGCTGTCAAAGGTCAGGCAGTTGCCGACTTCTTGGTAGAACATCCAAGATTGGATGTACCAGAAATAAACTTTGTCTGCTTACAACCTTGGAAACTTTACTTTGATGGGTCAAGGCATCAAGGAGGTAGTGGAGTAGGAGTATTGATCGTGACTCCACAAGGAACTCCTACTAAGTTCATGTTTGAACTTAAGTATCCATGTTCTAACAATGAAGCTGAATATGAGGCTTTGATTGTCGGATTAGAGATACTAGTAGAAATGGAAGCACAAAATGTGCATATCTTTGGGGATTCTCAGTTGTTTACAAGTGTGTCAGTTATTACTTGACAAAATATTGTATTATAGCAAGTAAGTTAATGAGAAAATTCGATGACGTAGTTGTTAAGAATATCCCTAGAGAATTAAATCAAGAGGCTAACGAGTTGGCTTAAATAGCTTCGAGATATAGGATATCTCAAAAGACTTTGTCACGTCTGATGGAAATCCGAGAATTATTATATCCATTGAAAGAAAGAGATGTCTTGGTCAATGATGTAATCCTGTCAGACGACTTGAGATTGCCAATAATTGAGTATTTGGAAAATCCAAGTCAAAATGAAGATAGAAAGATAAAATATAAAGCATTGAATTACACAATGCAGGGTAGACTATTACATAGAAGATATATTGACAGAACTTTGCACAAGTGCTTAAGTGAGCAAAGCGCTTATTTAGCCTTGTCAGAGGTTCATGAGGGAATATGTGGAGCCCACCAAGCGGGAGATAAAATGAAATGGCTACTTTGACGTAGTTTGTATTATTGGCCAACTATGGTAACGGATTACATTCTGTTTGCCAAGTATTGTGAGCAATGTCAGAAACATGGTCACATACAAAATGTTCCAGCCAATGAATTACATTCAATTGTCAAGCCTTGGCCATTCAGAGCATGGGCCTTGGACTTAATTAGCCAAATACATCATTCTTCGTCGAAAGGACATCAATTCATTCTAGTTGGAGTTGATTATTTTACCAAGTGGATAGAAGCAGTTTGCTTTGAAGCAGTCACCCAACAAGATGTAATTAACTTTATTGAAAATCACATTGTTTGTCGGTTTGGAATACCACAAATCTTGACAACTGATCAAGGGTCAGTTTTTACTGGTAAGAAGATTGTGGAATATGCAAGTTCTAGGCATATAAAGATGCTAACGTCTACCCCATACTATGCACAGGCCAATGGCCAAGTCGAGGCCGTAAATAAATTATCATTGGCCTCATTAAAAAGCATGTGGGTCGACAGCCTAAAAACTGGCATGACATTCTTGATCAAATACTATGGGCATATAGGAATTCACCTCGACAGTTGACGGGGACATCACCATTCAGGTTAATATACGGGCATGATCCTTTATTACCTGTCGAAATCAATCTTCAATCAACTTGTATTCAAAGGCAAGATGACTTGCCTGTTGACCAATATTGGAATGCAATGTTGGATGAGTTGGACGAATTAAGTGATGAAAGGTTGGTTGCATTGGAAAATTTGATTCGACAGAAAGAAAGAATTGCAAAATTCTATGATAGTCGAGTTAAGTTTAAATCATTTAAAGTGGGCGATTTAGTATGGAAGGTCATTTTGCCCATGGATAAAGGCTGTCGAGAATTTGGCAAGTGGTCACCAAAGTGGAAAGAACCATTTAAGATTTCCAAAGCATTTTCTGGGAATGCTTATGCACTTGTCGATGTCAATACATGCCTAAGAATTAAATCGATTAATGGCAAGTATTTGAAGGAATATAAACCGACAATGCTGGAAGTAAAGATTGACAACAAGTGAAAAGAAATGAAAATTTTTATTCACTAAATTGGCAATACAATCATATATTGTCAAAAGTACAAATTGTCAATCTAAGCTATATATAGGTTGCCAATACAATCATATATTGTCAAAAGTACAAATTGTCAATCAAAGCTAATTTATTCCTAAAAATAACTAAGAGTCCAAGACTCTGATAAGTTCGGCAAACTTTTCTCTTTCGCTCTTCGACAATGCATCAGTGTAACCCAATTTGTTGAGGCTTCACTCCCACTTGATGAGGTTTTATCCGCTTCATATGTCGAGAGTGCGTAGAGGTATAGGGAGAGAAGCTGGCACGAGTAGATCTCACCATCATTTCACCCAGAAGGATGTGGTTGCCATTGGCGTAGTAAAGGTGACACCAAGAGATAACAACCATCCTCTGAGATGAAGATGATGGAACTAGAACAAGATGCACTCGTTTTGTTTCCAGATTGGCTTCTCCCCGGATGTGCAGCGAGGCCTACTGCACACATTACGTTAGTTACTGATCTTCAGTAAGAAGATGACCATAAAGACAAAGACTTTGAGTCTGAAGTTCGAATGTGATAAAGTCAGACTCCCATGGTGGAAGCAAGAAGAATAAAGAAAAGCTTGTTATGGATGGGAGCATATTTTGTTTGAAGTAAAAATGTTCAAGTGTAAAGGTGTTTGATTAGCAAGCCTTGCTATTTATAATTGTCCCTGAGGGATAAGAAATTTAATACGAGTAGTTTACCAATGTTTCGAAACTCATCTCAACATTAATTATAATTCGCCAAAAGTGAGTTACGAAATTCGTTGGGAACAAACGGACGAGTCAAATGATAAATGATAAAGAAAACGTGTAGATAAGCCAAAAGTCACGTTCGTTGAAAATCTGACAAAGCAGGTGTCATAAATTACAAAGTTGAGCTGACAGAAAAAAGAATTGCAATAATTAATTCTTGTCTAAGCTAATGTCAAGGGACAACTGATCCCATGCAAAAGAAAGATCGGTCCTGTCGGCTACAACAACATCATATTCAGGCTGTAATGTGCGAAGTTTGCCAACCACAGTCTCAGCTTCTTGACCGAGCTGCTTTGATTTGTTGTCAATGACCTTGACCTTCTTTTTACTCTTCTATAAGGCTTTGTCAAACTTGGCACATTTTTTATCTGTCAATTTAATCTCTGCCAGTAACTTCTTCCAATATTCCAAGAGAGTTTCTTTGGTATGAGACCCGATGGAGATAAGTTCCAGTTCCTTCTGTTTAGAAGCTTCAAGATCTCAGAACTTAGCCAAAAGTTGGTCTTTAGTTTTTTCCTCTTCCTCATAAGAAGGAACGACAGACGTCATCCTCTCTAACTTGTCCGAAAGCCGCTCCAAAAATTTATAGATTGAAAGAAAGTGGGTACGGCTAGACATGGGGAGATTGGAATGAAGAGGAGTGATTTCTTTGATCAGCCTTGACAATTCTTGTTGGAGGTTAACATCAGAGCAAAGAGTACTGAAGGAGTTGTCTGTTGAGTCACCGGCAAGTGTACCGGGTCGTCGTAAGTAATAAAACACGGTAAGTAGTTACCGAGGTCGGACACAGGGATTGGACTACCAATTCTACCAATTCGCGAGCAATTCGATACGTTTGGTCAAGTAACAGCAAGTGGTTGTGGAGAGAGAGAAAATAGGATCACAATTCAAATTGACAAATCAAATAAAGATATAGTATTAAAATATGAAATTAAACATCTAAGGTCACAAATCCACCTACCCAATCATGCATAGTACCCAAGTGATGATGATTCCCTCCCTAAGTTCAATTACAATGTCAACCAGGACCCCCAAATTCTCCTAATGACACTGTCGTTCTCAATAGGACGTATTCCATGATTGAGTTAATTACTTACTAGGTCTCATAACCCAATCATCAAACTCTATTAAATCTGGTTCCTATAAGGTTGCACCGATCTCCTATTCACTCTCGTGCAATATTCGATCAATGATTCCAATTCAAGTTCTAAACGCGAATTGCCTACTAAGCCTCATCACGTTAACTAGTCAATCACGCATGCATATGATCAACGCAATAAATTCAGAATTGGAAAACATGAATTGAGATAAAGGAGAGAAACATACATCACATTGAACTACACCGTCATGGGTGGTTTCATTGATCCCTTAGACAAGGGGATTAGCTCTGCATGCTTGTAACAAGACACAAACACTTGGAATTCATCATAGTTGTACAATAAGAAAAGAAAATAAGGAGACGCAGCTCCAGAGAACAAGGATTCGTCAAAACTGGTCTAAAAACAAGTGGTCAACCAAAAGTTCTTCAATCTGCCCTAAAACAACATTTTATAGATTTCAGAATCTGCGCCTGCTCGCGAGGCGAGTAGCCTCTCGCGAGGCGAATTTCAGTTTTAGCTCCATCCTGAGTTTGAATACTCGCGATGCGAGGTAGTGTTTCGTGAGGCGAGACGGAGAGGATGACATTTCTGGCACAGTAAAACCTTTAGACTCGCGGGGCGAGATGGTGATTCGTGGGGCGAGACAGAAAGGGTGACATTTGCTGTTCAGGCTGGTCTTCAGGCTCCCGAGGCGAGCTCCTGTTTCGCGAGGCGAAACCTCCAGAATTGCTTTTCCACTGTTTTCTTCATTTTCCTTGACTCTAAGAGCTTCACTTTTAACCTGAAACAATAAAAGAAAACGAAAAGCGTAATTCTACTCAAAATAAACTAAAAACTACTAAAAATGTATAAAACGAGTCAAAGTCTAACTTAGGAACAAAACAAGGTCAATTTGGGAAATTAGCGAGGGTGACTCGCCCAATTAGGCACAAAATATACCCCTTTTCTAGCTAGAAACTAGATGAGCTAGAGGCTTATCAAAACACCCCAAACTTAAACCTTGCTTGTCCCCAAGCAAGCTAAAACTCAAAAAGACTCAAGACTTGGCAAGCTTAAAGGATTCAATCAATCTTTGCACAGATTTCATGCAATTTAACACAACAATTTTTTTCTCAATGTTTTCCCCCATTGCAACAATGTAATCCCCACATTCATTTACTTCAAACAATTGAGAACTTCCATCATTCATGCAATCAGTAATCTAAGTTGAGGATCCAAGTGGCACACAAAAGGGAGATCACCAAATTCAAACAATTGCCTTCCTCACAAGGGCATTTAATATTTCACTCATTCGCTCAATTTGTCTAAGCTACCAACTTTTTACTCAATCTCGCATTTCAAGAGCACTTCCCATGAATTTGATTTTCATCTCAAACAAAGTTCCCACGAAAACATGCATGCAACATCAAAAGGTATTTTAAAGGTTGTAATGGGGCCTGGCTACGGGTAGGATATTCAAAGGTACTAGGCTTAAGTCCCTAGGAATTAAGAGAGCATGAGAATTTTGACACATTGAACTTCTACTCAAATTCCTTTTTCCATTTTTCCTTTTTGCCTTGGGTGACTACAGCCTTTCTCTTCTAATACCCTTTTTTGACATTTTGTTACTTTTCTTCTTCTTGTTTTTTTTCTTTTGCCTTTGGCTCCAACCTTTATTTTTCTTTTTCTCAACCCAGAATGACATATCATACATTGTAGCCACTCCAAACTTACTTTCTTGCAACCCTTCTCTTGCTAAGCTTACATGCTCTCCTAATCCTAAGATCGGGTCAACATGGTTTTTTCCAGATTTTTGGCTTATAATATAGGGTCATCAAGAAACAATAGGTTAATCAAGCTCAATGTGTCTAACTAGGGAACATGCATTAGGGATGGTTCTTTTAGGCCAAGTAGTTATTTCAAAGAAAATTGCCTAAATCATTTGATGCAAGCACATAAACATGCAAACCATGAAGAGATTCAAGCAATTTCGGGAAAGTGCAGCTTAAAAGTGATTCACACAATTAAGAACATGTTGGAGGCTCAAACTCTCACCTGGACATTTTTCCAAATTGTTTGACCGAGATACAATTCCTAGTGTGTGCACCCCCTTACCCCAAACTTGTCATACATCAAGCAATCACAATAAAATTTCTCAAAGTTCAATTTTAAATTTTTCACATGGGGATCAAATTTTCGATTTTCAGAACCTAGGGGGAAATCATCAATGGGCAACATGATTCATGCAATCAATCTATGCTAAATTTAATTGAAATCCACCAAGCTTGCCGACATAACATTCATACACAAACTCTTGATCTTCTCAAATTATTCAAGAGTGAAATTCAAAAACAAAAGGAAAAGGGAAAAGAAAACAAAAACAAAGCAATTGGTTCCCTCCCCCACACTTAAAACATACATTGTCCTCAATGAAATAACATAAATATAAAATAAGAGAGAGGGAAAAGAGAAGGTGTTCCCTGATCAAGTTGTAGTGTAGGTGGGCGCTTCCAAGGAAAACTCTTCTACGGTTGCATCCTCATCAAATGGTCCCTCGGGCACCCGACCAATGACAACTCCCGGAAGAACTCCCACAGCACTTCCTGATATGGAAAAATTGCAAACCCTAATTGCAGATTCGCGAGGCGATACATCACTCGCGAGGCAAATCTGGAAAAATTGTTCTTCACACTTTCCAGAATCGCGAGGCGAATAATAGCTCGTGAGGCAAATCTGGAATTCCAACTGCTGATGATGCCCAGATTCGCGAGGCGAAAATGGTACTCACGATGCGAGACAGAAGCATGAGTAAGCCTCTGGGATTCAGGGCTTTTGTCTCGCGAGGCCACTGTGGGTTCGCGGGGTGAATATGGGTTTTTTTTATATATATTTAAATGACAGAAACTAAAAAAATCAAGGATATCTAGCTTGGGTTGCCTCCCAAGTAGCGCTTGTTTAACGTCCCGAGCCTGACTCAAGTCACCCCTAAGGGTTAATCCGAACGAAAAACTTGCTTGTCGTTTTGAATTGATTCCCCATGGTAATGTTTTAGCCCTTGCCCATTCACCTTGAAGTTACCAGAGGCCCCTTCTAATTCTACTGCTCCGGATGGAAAAACTTGGAGTACCTTGAATGGTCCCGACCACCTTGATTTTAGCCTTCTCGGAGAGAGTCTCAACCTTGAATTAATAAGAAGGACCATTTGTCCGAGCTCAAACCTCCTAGGCAAGATGTGCTTGTCATGTCATGCCTTAGTCCACTCTTTGTGGATTCTTGCATTTTCATGTGCTTGAATGCGGATCTCGGACAACTCATTAAAGTTCAAAAGCCCTCTATAATCGGCACATACTCTCCACCCCGTGATGGTCCTTGTTGGGATCAATTCATTGCTTCCACTGACCACCACGGTTGTGCCACCTTTCTTTGGGACCACATGACTTGGCCTAACCCAACTACTATCCGAGATTGGATAGATGATTCCGGCCTCTAAAGGTTTAATCACTTCCTCACGCACAGTTTCTTTCATTCCTTCTTTGTTGAGCTTTTCCTTTGCACCTTCATCCTCTGGGAGACTCGGTAAGGCTTCCATGTCTTTTAACCACTTAAGATAGTCCTCATCCCCCAAAGGGTCTTTTTCCTCACTATCATCATCATGGGATTTTACCAACACTTGTGCAAGTGAAGAACCATGGGCTTCTCTAGTTGCCTTTGCCTTGACAGCTGAGTCCACCATATCCACTCGATACACATCCGACCTCTCAGCAGGGTGCATCATTGCTTCAAAGACATTGAAGACTACCTTCTCATCTTGCACCCTTAGAGTGAGTTTCCCTTGTTGCACATCTATCAAGGCACGCCCAGTGGCCAAGAAGGGCATACCCAATATGAGAGGGATCTCGACGTCTTCATCCATATCAAGCACCAAAAAGTCCGCCGGAAATATGAACTTGTCCACCTTCACTAACAAATCTTCGACCACCCCATAAGGATATTTTATAGAACGATCGACTAATTGGAGTGACATCCGTGTATCTTTGACTTCTTTGATCCCCAACTTCTTCATCATAGAGAGGGGCATCAAGTTGATGCTTGCCCCTAGATCACACAACGCCTTTCCTAGAGTCATCTCCCCAATGGTGTATGGTATAGAAAAAGAACCGGGATCCTTCAACTTTGGAGGTAGTTTTCTTCAAATAATGACACTACACTCCTCAGTCAAAGCAACCGTTTCCTCATCCACTATTTTCCGCTTCTTGGAGAGAAGCTCCTTCATAAACCGGGCATAAGATGGCATTTTTTCCAAGCCTTCCGCAAATGGAATGTTAATTTGAAGTTTGCGGAAGACATCAAGGAATTTATTGAACTGCTTATCTTGTTGAGGCTTCTTCAATCTTTCAGGATATGGTACCTTCATGTAGGGCGGGAGGTCCTTGGGTTCAACCCACTTCTTTCTTCGGAACTCTTCATCTACAAGTTTTAACCTTCCCCCTTACTCCGGTGCCTTGTCACTTGACAACTCCTCTTTCTCAGGTTGCTCTTCCTCAACATGTGGTTGTTCCGAGGCCTCAGCTTCTTGAGAACTAGTTGCACCCCTGTTATATCCCAACACCCTACCGCTTCTAGTTGTTATGGCATTGCATTGGTTCTTAGGGTTGTTCTCGGTATCACCTGGGAAAGTGCCTGGGAGACGCTCATTTAGTTGCTTTGCGAGCTGAGCAATCTGTGTCTCTAGATTCTGAATTGCCGCCCCTGTATGAGTTGCCAACTTGTCAATGGCTATGCTTGTATTGATTGACAACTTCTCGATTGCCGCATTCGTCTTTTCTATAGCCAACTCCCAAGGTTGCTTTCCACTATCTGTTGTTTGCAACTGATTAGTCCCTGGAAAAGCCTGCTGAGTATTGCGTTGATTGATCCCATAGTTTGGCCTCTGATTCTGTTGAGGTTGTTGTTGCCCGACTAGACCACCACTAGTATTACTCCAAGCGAAACCCGGATGATCCCTCCTCATATAACCCCTATTATGATTCTGACTGTAATCATTCTGTCTGTTCCTCTGATACCTGTTCTGGGGCACGCTGTCATAGAAATTATGGCATGAGTCCACATGTTCTTGAGAGAATTTGAACGGACAATTCTGAATGTCATGATCTCCATTACAATTTTAACAACCCGGAGGCATTCCCTCGTGTATCACATTAACCTTCTTGTTCCCAGACAAAGCCGCCATTTGCATCTTCAACAGTTTATTCTGCTCTAGAATGACTTCTATTGTTGCAGCACTGACTCCACTTGAGGTTTCCCTACCACGGTTGTAATCATTGTACGACATCTTCTCCAATAATGCCCATCCATCCTCAGCTGATAAATAAGAGAAAGAACCGCCCGTTGCGGCATCACAATTCATCTGGTAGCGCCCCCTTAACCCGTTAAAGAAATGTTGAACCTTGGAGACCGGGTCAAAGAAGGCCAAAGGACACCTTCTCAAGAGCACATTATACCTCTCCCAAGCTTCATTATAAGATTCATCTTCTGTCTGCCTGAAAGATGTAACGGCTACTCTTGCTTGTGCCGCTTTCTGAGGAGGAAAATACTTAGTAAGGAACTTTTGGGCCATTTGCTCCCATGTTCTGATACTGTTGCGATCCAAGCTGTCAAACCAATCGCGAGCGACATCCCTAAGAGAGAGGGGGAATAGCCGCAAGCGAAACTCATCTTGAGAAACACCTCTTGTCCTCTGCAAGTCACAAGCTTCAAGGAAGTGAGTGATGTGTCTATGAGGGTCTTGTTTGCCACTCCCATCAAATTGATTCTCACGGATATAGGCTGTGACACATCCTTCCACTCTGAAGGAATCTGTATTGAGGTTGCCCCTCACGATGGAAGAATCACAATCACCCAAGTTGGGTAGATTGTACTCGAAGAGAGGCTTGTAAGGAGGAGGAGGAGGATTTGCAACCATCTCCTCAAAATCAATTGCTTCAAGCCTCTTTCACTCTCTGGCTTATTTCCTTAATCACTTCTCGGTCTTGGTGATCTCCGAATCAAATAGCAAGTCCTCTTGCGAAAGGGTACCTCGCATACAAAAACAAGGCAAGACCAAGTGGAATCAAAGAAGTAGAGAGAAATAATAGTAGACAAATGATAAAAATAAAAATAAAAACAGCTTAACCAAATAATCAAACTTCCCTAAAATTAGGAAAATTGGTTGTGCCAATCCCCGGCAACGACGCCAAAAACTTGTTGAGTCACCGGCAAGTGTACCGGGTCGTCGTCAGCAATAAAACACGGTAAGTATTTACCGAGGTCGGACACAGGGATTAGACTACCAATTCTACCAATTCGCGAGCAATTCGATGCGTTTGGTCAAGTAACAGCAAGTGGTTGTGGATAGAGAGAAAATAGGATCGCAATTCAAATTGACAAATCAAATAAAGATATAGTATTAAAATCTGAAATTAAACATCTAAGGTCACAAATCCACCTACCCAATCATGCATAGTACCCAAGTGATGATGATATTGCAATGTCAACCAGGACCCCCAAATTCTCCTAATGACACTGTCATGCTCAATAGGACGTATTCCACGATTGAGTTAATTACTTACTAGGTCTCATAACCCAATCATCAAACTCTATTAAATCTGGTTCCCATAAGGTTGCACCGATCTCCTATTCACTCTCGTGCAATATTCGATCAATGATCCCAATTCAAGTTCTAAACGCGAATCGCCTACTAAGTCTCATCACGTTAACTAGTCAATCACGCATGCATATGATCAACGCAATAAATTCAGAATTGGAAAACATGAATTGAGATAAAGGAGAGAAACATACATCACATTGAACTACACCGTCATGGGTGGTTTCATTGATCCCTTAGACAAGGGGATTAGCTCCGCATGCTTGTAACAAGACACAAACACTTGGAATTCATCATAGTTGTACAATAAGAAAATAAAATAAGGAGACGCAGCTCCAGAGAACAAGGATTCGTCAAAACTGATCTAAAAACAAGTGGTCAACCAAAAGTTCTTCAATCTGCCCTAAAACAGCATTTTATAGATTTCAGAATCTGCGCCCACTCGCGAGGCGAATTTCAGTTTTGGCTCCATCGTGAGTTTGAATACTCGCGAGGCGAGCTACTGTTTCGCGAGGCGAAACCAACCTCCGGAATTGCTTTTCCACTGTTTTCTTCATTTTCCTTGACTCTAAGAGCTTCACTTTTAACCTGAAACAATAAAAGAAAACGAAAAGCGTAATTCTACTCAAAATAAACTAAAAAATACTAAAAATGCATAAAACGAGTCAAAGTCTAACTTAGGAACAAAACAAGGCCAATTTGGGAGATTAGCGAGGGTGACTCGCCCAATTAGGTACAAAATATACCCATTTTCTAGCTGGAAACTAGATGAGCCAGAGGCTTATCATTGTCAAGAAGAGCTCTCGGGTCATGCATAAGATTGATGACTCGAGAATCACTAGAGTCATTCTGAGTTGACAAAGAGTTGGTAGAAAATGTTGATTCTTTTCGACTGACTTCAGCCAACATGTTAATCCAAGTGTTGAAATGAAGAGCTGGCTTGGGTTCAAGAGACTTTGTAGTTGGAGGTGGAGGAAGGACGACAAGAATTGTTTCAGCCAGCAAGGCCTCCATGTCAATATCTTCATCCGGAATGTCAATCATAACACCGTACTTTCGGTTGACAAAAGGAGTAAAATTGACTCTTGGAGAAGTTGACGAAAGAGAGTGGAAAATTTGGAAGTAGAATTTGAAATTGGAAATCTTATCTTTTGACAAAGACTCAGCGGAAATGTAACAGAGACAAGAGCAGTAAGTGTCAATTGACAAATCTTCAGGAGCCTTATAAGACAATCGACGTTTTGGGACAGCATGCAGCCATAATTGGAGAAGCCAAAGGGGACCTCCTATGTTAGTTTTCTTTTTATTGGATCTGACAGTGTCAACTAACATGCTCATGCTGTCATAAAGATTGGCCAGAACACATTGTCCTAATGCTACCCTCTTGCCAGTAGCAAGAAGATTGGCCAGAGGAACATAAGCTGCAATTAGAGTAGCAGATTTGCTGCAAAAGACATAAGCACATAGCCAAAGAAACAAAAAGGCTACATGCTCAGTGTCTGTCATAGGTTCCCTATCTTTACCTCTAAAATCTGTGACATATTTGGAGAAAGAACATCTTGGGACATAGACATCAATTTGTCTCTTTACCTCGACACTAGAATGTATAGTAGGGCCATCCGGACGAAATCCTGTAATGGCCGACATGTCGAAAAGGGTTGGACCCATCATTCCATATGGAAAACGGAAATTGTTGGTGGTTTTGTTCCAGAAAAAGGCTGATGCCCTTATTAAAGAAAAATCTACCAGTTTAAGATGACGGGAAAGCTGAATAAATTCAAACATTCCAGCTTCCTCCCACACATCACGTTTTGGGCTTGGACATGATCAAGCCAAATAACGTAGGCTTCGAATTTCGTAGCAGGGGCATCCTAAAAATTCTATCACCCTTTTTGAATGCATGGATATGGAGTGAAGGTAAAGAAGCTAAGATAGCATCATCTGGATTATTGCAAGGAAAATAACCATGCAAGTTCTCAGGGACTTCGTTCTGGGCAACGAGAGGACCCAAGAACGCAACAGGTGGATTCAGAGAAATAGAAGAGTCATGAACAAGGTAGATTACCTTAGATTCCTACCATAGTTCTGATTCGTCCAAGATTGGGTCTTGAACTACCGCCCTAGGAGCAGCAATTGAAGCTTGGGGTTCTGAAGTTGAAGTCTAGGAGGAAGTTGCCATGGAAGTCTTTGTGAAAAAAAGGGTTTTTCGCAAAGGAAGAAGAACAGCAAGAAGAAGAAAGTCACAACAATGATGTGACTGCTATTTAAAGAATAGTGGGAGTTGCTGGTTCGAATTTCGAGAAACCTGCAACGTTATGATTATCCCTATTAAGTAGGAATGAGACTAAAATGAGATTTAGTTAATGGAATAAAATCCGGAATTGAGAGGATTCGTTGGCAATTTAAAATTCAAATTTTGCTATTCTTTCGGGCAAGGCCGTCGAAAAGCAAAACTTGGGAGGCATCTGTTAGTGGGAGAATTTTAAATTCTTGAGAGAAATAATTCCGACAGGCTGACGAAGGAATTGAAGTAAAGGATGTTATTTTCTAAGTGTCGAAAATACTTATTTGACAAGAAAGTGTACATGTCGACGAAAAGATAGATTGACAAGTAGTCTTTTTTGACGAAATTCATGGGAGGATCGTCAAAGATATGTAAAGAGAAAAAATGACTAAGTCTCAAAATCGATAATATAGTCAAGACAAGTTGTCAAGCAGTTAATACCGTCAAAGACAAGCTAGTCGACACAGAGCGGTTCAAGACATTGAGCAGTTATTGGAATTGTTTGACAAACAGTTTAAATGTAAAGCCTAAGAGAACTGCCAATGACTCGTGGTAGTCATTTAGATAGGAAGTTACTACTAGGTAGTTGTTTTATTTGCCTATAAATACTAGTTATTACAATGTAATAAAGGTCGGTTACTTGATACACATCCTACACATCTCGATCAAACAACAGATCGACGGATTACATTCAAGTATTCCCTCCATCATTCTTATTTCAATACTATGGCAAAATTGAATGTCATTTTCATCTCTTTTGTTCAAGTTCTTTACTTGTTCCTTTTAATTTCCGGTATTTCTCTCAAGTTCGTCTTTTAAATTTATTTTACTTCTTGCAAGTAGTATCATTTAGATCTTTCTTTACTTAACTTTCCTTTCAAACTTCAGTTTTATTTTCATTATAAATTCAGTACGATTAGGAAGTTATTTTCTATTGAATAACTGTCCTTCTTTTTAAACTTCAAACTTTTCAAACTCAAGCAGTTTTATTGTCAACTTTCATTATTGATAATATTCTGCGCATCTCTTTCAAACTTACATATTTGTTTTAACATTAAGTCTTTGCCAATAATTCCTAATTTGGCTAATTGTCAAATTTGTACTTGACAGACAATTCACATACCTATTTTTGACGAGATTACCGAATAACTCGTAGATCCCACACTCATTTGATCTTCAATTATTTGTCACGAAGGAATTTTGATCAGAAACCAAAAAACCACGTTAACAGCTAGATCACAATTTTACACGACAACAGGACCAAGATAAGAAGCAAATAAAGGGAAACTGTATTTTTTTTTATTTTGGTCTTATATGCTTTGTCTGTCTTCCACATTAACTATTTCCATCAATTCCTTCTTAACAGCATCAGTTTTAGGGATAACGTGGTGACAGAACATGACGTATAGAACCAAAATGAAAATACTAAAACATACAGAAACAAAGTGAAAAATAAATTAGAAAAACATACAGGTCCCATCAACCTATTTTGCTTACTTTTTAGAACTACAATGAGTGTTTATTGAAGGTTTTTTTTATCAATGTTAGTGGATGTATGATTAAGGACTTCACGATTAATTTCCATCAACAAATACTTAGTATGATCCAATAAATCTTATATAGGTACGTGTTCATTTGACACAATCAATCAAAACTTAAATATATCTTTAAAATAAATTAAGGGTTTTGTTGTCTTTTTGAAGTGTTAGTTTAATTATTATTTAATTTTTGATTTAATGTGCCCAATAGACACGATGCCTATACAAGACTTTATACACTACAAAAAAAAGCCCAATTACAGATGGCCAAAAACCATCATAAACGCTAAAAAACCGTCGGAAAAGCGCATTTCCGACGGACTTTCTGACGGACCAAGTTCCATCGGCACTAGGATCGTAGGAAACGGTTACCGACGGATAGGCCAGATCCGTCGGAAATTACCAACGTGTTTTTCCGTAGGTAAAGTTACCGACGGAAAAAGCCGTTGGAATTTTTCTTTAAAGTTTTTAATTTTTTTATTTAATTTTTTTATTTTAAAAATAAATTATTAAATTGAAATGGGTTCCCTGCCTTCATTCTAGCAGGATCTTTCTCCCTCGCCATCCAAACACAGCCTTACCAGCCACATTGATGAAACCACCTTCGTCAACCTCTTCAAATCACAACAGAACCACCTCAAACCCAAACCCTTCTCTACGTCGTCGGCATGATCTTCTTCACCGGTGTCGGAATATGTCGCCGTCGCCTACCACAAGATCTCCCAAACCCTTGTCTCCCTTGGCATCTGATCATCATTGCTCTCCTCCGTCGGCGACGTCCTTCCCCTTCTCAACTTGTCTCAGCTTTTTGTGGTTCTCGAACTTGCTCCAGCTGGTGGTGAGATGATGTCACCGCGGTAGATGTGCCAGATCTGAAAGAACCTGAATGGGAAACGCCCTGATGGTCGATGACTGAGAGGATCTGGTCCTCGCGGCGGTGGCTCCAACAGAGAGGGAGACGACGTCACGCGATGGTTGCTCTAACAGAGGGGGTGGAGGCGTGCGTTGGTGGTGGCTCAAAGAGAGGGGGGCGCATAGAGAGGCGGTACAGACGCCGGGGGTGGTCGCGTTAGCGGTGGGTGGTGGCGGGTGGTGAGATGATGTCACCGCGGTAGATGTGCCAGATCTGAAAGAACCTGAACGGGAAACGCCCTGATGGTCGATGACTGAGAGGATCTGGTCCTCGCGGCGGTGGCTCCAACAGAGAGGGAGACGACGTCACGCGATGGTTGCTCTAACAGAGGGGGTGGAGGCGTGCGTTGGTGGTGGCTCAAAGAGAGGGGGGCGCATAGAGAGGCGGTACAGACGCCGGCGGTGGTCGCGTTAGCGGTGGGTGGTGGCGGGGCGATGGGAGGGGCACCATCAGAGAAGAGAAAAGAGAGTTTAAAAGGGAGAAGGTAAAATGGAAATCAGGGAGGAGGGGACACCCATTTCCCTTTTAATTTAAATTTCCGATGGCCTTTCAAGATTTTCGACGACTTTTACCGTCGGTAATTCAAAAAAAGATTACCGACGGAAAATTCTGTCGGTAACTAAGATCTTAATTCAAAAAAATGATTACCGACGGAAAATTCCGTTGGTAACTGAGATCTGATTTTCCGACGAAAAATCCGTTGGTAACAATAATCGGCATTTCCGACAGAAATTCCGTCGGTATGGACACGCTCCAAAAAAATCGCATTTCTCGCCATCGATGCCGAGGAATTACCGACGGAAAAGCCGTCGGTAACCTTACCGACGGCTTTTCCGTCGGTAATTCTTGTGACTTTTGCTTTCCAAACTTTCCGACGGTAAGTCGTTAGTTTCCGACGGAAATTGTAACATCCTTGTCTGCTCTATGGATTGACGACTGTCCCTACAGACCAACACAGGTCTTTTCAGCATGCTTTGTCCTCACTCACACGCTTCCTGGGAAAACTTCATAGGAGGTCACCCATCCCAGAATTGCTCCAAGTCAAGCACGCTTAACTGTGGAGTTCTTAAGTGATGTGCTACCGAAAAGAATATGCATCTTGTTAGTATAGGTAGTGTTAATCAATTCATATAAGTCATCCTCAACTGTATAGTCCCATACCTACACAGTCTCAGGATCCCTCTCATTCGGGTGTGTAATCGGTTCATTCACGTATCCCTCCGCCTAGAAGCCTGCCAGGAGCCGTTCTTTGTCCGTGCCTTCTTGCACCGGCGATCACTCCCCACCCTCGTCGGCACCCGGGTGTTACAGAAATCGCAGTCGTCGGTAACTATCCATCAGAAATCCTACCTTTTCTTGTAGTGATATGGTACTATCAATGTTATATTGATTTTATTCTATTTTGTTAATTAACATGTTATCTTAAGACACTTTTGGAAAAGGAAAAAAAACTCAAACTTTAATGGTTTTTTTTTGGGGGGGGGGGGGGGGGTGGGGGGGGGGGGGACAAATATCCAATTGTCCTTTCAAGGATCCAATATTAGGCCAACCAAATGGTCTTGTCTCATTTACCTTTTATTTATTATTATAATATTTCTCTTACTTTGTTTGCGGAATCTATTTGGAGTCATTTTTGTCAACTATTTCTTTTTAAAAAAAATAATACACAAAACTGTTTTCTCGTGTGTTTGGGAGGATGGAGTAGAATGGTTAGTAATGGAGTGAAATGATATAAATCTCTTGATCCATAGTTTGAGAGTTTTTTAAATAATGGAGTGAAATTATTGAGGATGAGAAGTCAAACCAACCATCCAAAGCTCTAATTTTCATACCCTTCAATTTGAGGATTTGAAATGGAATATTAAAACTCCCAAACAATGGATTGGTATACTTTTATTACTCCATCTCACTGCACTCTAAACTGCTTCATTATTAATCATTTCATTCTATCCTCTCAGTGACTCCCAAACTTAGCCTAAAAAGACTATTTATAGGATTTAAAATCATTTTTGCTTAACTTTGTCAATTGTCGAATGGAGAAAACGTACAAACCAAATCAATTAAGATCCGGTTTAACTCAGATTAAATTTGATCTTGATTGGTTCGAGTTCTGCATTTAGTATTTCCAAACTCTTCACCCAAATCAACCATATGATCATTACTATTTTTATAGAATTTTACATATTACATATAATAAAGTTGCTCCTTCTGGACTTTTCAAGAATTTGAGTCTTTTGATTTGTCAAATCCGTTATCATATAACGGATGAAAAAGTAGTCTCGTTTGATAATCGTTTTTAAAATTAGTGTATAACGTTTTTTCCAGACGCTACTTAAGTAGCGTTTGAGCTTATAACATATAACTTATCATTTTTTCTTTCATTTTTATCCTTACTATCTTAATTAAATTGCTCACTTATCCATGACTACTAAAATAAAATACTAATAATTTAACATAGTATATAAATAAGAATTAATTTCACTATTTAGATTTATATTTAAGATAAAAAAATAGAAAATATATTTTTATCTATAAAAATAAAATTTATATAAAAATCATATCAGTATATAATTTTATTTTTATTATTCCATTTTACTTATTAAAAATAAATAAAACTAAATTAATATTTAAATTAAAAATTAATATTTTAATTTTTAAATGATAAATAATTTAAAATAAATTAAAGTTTTAAAAGTTATAATTATTTAAAAATAAATAAATTTTTTTGACAAAATATACATATATATAATTTATATAAAAAATGCAAATATATTATTTTATGTCATTTTACATTTATCAGTTAGTCCAACCGTTAGTTTAGTTTTACCAAATATTTCAAATCCAATCCGCTCGCTAATCCGCTAGCCGCTAATTTTTAGCAAACAGAGCCTTTATATATGATCTAGAGTATTTTGTTAAATCTCCTTTAATTATAACTTCGTCCTCATCCTATACTACCCTCATCCTATAAAAAAAATAACATGTTTGGACAAAAGAACTATGTTCAAATTTTTTTCCTTTTGTTGAGATTATTTAAGTGATTCATGCTAAAAGGAAATGGGTCGAGGAGAGGAGCCTCTAATAATGTTTTTAGGGTATTTTTTATCTTTTTTATTTTTATTTTTAAAAATAATGTGTCCGGATAAAATTGGGTGTTCATAATTGATAGTGTGATTTTACATCATATTTTCTATATACTTTTGCATGCATTTTTCATATAGATTAGGCATTCTTTATTTGATTTTAGTTAGATTTTCCCTTGGAACGGGTGAAGCGGTTTCTTGGTGTTGTTTTGCAGGAACTTAGGGAAAACTGTGCAGATTTGGCCATAATGAAGCTTGGATGAAATAGAGCCTGAAAAGAGAAGAAATTGAGCCAAGCAGAATTCTGGAGATTCGCCCCGCGAGACTGGATTCGCCTCGCGACCCTGAAAGCTGACTGTGCCAGAAAATGCAAGTCGTTCTGGTTCGCCTCGCGAACCTTGTCTCGCCTCGCGAGTATGGAAACCAGAAGCCATCACGCCCAGGCCCTGATGCTCCTCACGGGCATATTGGAGAAGCACTTTACTGGTTCGCGTCGCGAGAAACTCTCGTCTCGCGAGAGTTCAATTATCTGAAACAGCAGATTTTTAACATTCGCCTCGCGAGAGGACATTAGCCTAGCGAGCGAGCGCAGAACTGATTGGTATAAGTTGCTGTTTTAGGGCAGAACTGAACAGTTTTGAGTTTTTTTAGTTTTAGTTTTAGAGTTCTTGGAGGGGGAAGCACTTGGAGGCTGCGACTGGGTTAGGGTTCCAACCCTAGAAGGGAGCTGAGTTAGGGGGTTGCTGTGACGACAGTGGGAAGCTTCAATGGAGTTCTCCCTTTCCTCCTTTCTCTACTACTTTTCTGGTTTGGCTTTCTCTGTAATTATGAGTAACTAAACCCTGTTTGTTGGGATTAGATGTAATTAAACTTATTATTATGTATTTATCTTGACTGATTATTCTGTGTTCATGTCTTCATATTAGTGATTAATTTTCTGTGCTTAATGCTTGTTGTGGCTAGCACCCCCATGACTTGATTTGTGTTTTGGTATGCAATTGGGAAATTCGTATCAGAACCGGAATTGAATTTAATCACCTAGTAACCCTTTCATCTAGGAATGGAGTTAGGTTTACTAGTAATCGCTAATCCCTAATCTTAATGCAAATTCATTAATTTAGGCCACCTAAGGAATTATGGTCTATTAGTGGATTTAGGCTCTTGCCATCCGAAGAATCGGGGTGTGAGTAATTTAGTGGATTGATTTTATTATCTGAAGCATGAATGGGAGGTATCTAGTCCTGATAGTACATGAGTCAGGTTTGGTGAAGTCTAGTCCCAACATATCCTTTCTGCACTCCAAGTGTTTGTTAAAAGTCCCCAAAAAGACAAAAAGATTTTATTCTTTTGTTTTGCTTGTTTTGATTTCTTTGTTTAGTCTAGATAGTTGCTGAGTTTGCGAATTGGTAGTTGACATCCAATCCCCATGGATAGGATAACCGATCTTACCACCGTATTACTTGCACGACTGGGTATACTTGCCCAGATTCATCAACAATAATGGTCATTCCTTCTTGGACCATTGACAACTTCAACCTCTATTTGTGTTGGTTAATAAAATTTGAAAACTTGTTCGTTGCTACGTATATTATTTATCTGTGTTTATTCTCATTTTGAGTTGAAACAAGTATGAAATCTTATAATTTTTATATATTAATTTTAATATCAAGGTTTATGGCTTTATGCTACTTAGATGACAACTCATACACGATAATTGCTTGATCTACACTTAAAATTTGTTATTTTTCACTTTAGAGATTATATTTTAGCCAATTGTGCAATTATTTTTCAGATAAAAGTTGTAAGTTATATTTTGAAAAAGAAAATTAACTGATAACCTAATGAGTAATGACATGTCGAACCCAATTTTTTCGTGTCTGGATTAACTTGGTCCAAATTCAATGTCTTAAAATTATCAATCCGAATAAATTTAAATCAAATCATTTTCATTACCGAAAAAGAAGATTAGGTCCCAACTTCTTTTACGTGCTATAAGCGAAATAAAGAAAATTCATGACAACTTTCGGGGATGGTAACAGGTAGGATATTATATACTATCCCGTATTTTCAATAAGTATCCATACCCGAGCTTATATCATATGGGTAATAATTTGAATGTATGTGCTATTACTTATTAAGTATCTAAATACTCGTACCCGTACTCATTAACTGTACTTTAATTAACTATGAAAAAGTTAATAAATAAAAATTGAACATAATTAAAAATACAATTGTAATTAAATTGAAAAACTACTCAGAGGTCTTTCACACCTAATTATAAAACTTTACCAACAAAATTATTTAACTAAATTAAAATAGAATATCGAAAAGTTATAAAATGAAACATTTGATATTATGTTTGGATATTTAGATTACTTTTATTTTTTAGTTTAATATTATAATTTTATTTAAAATTATATTTATATAAGTAAATAAATGAATAAATATATATGTGTGGGTATGGGACGAGTTGAATACTAAGATACTCGTACCCGCCAAAAATTGTGAGTAATTACCCTAGTTACCGTGAACAGTTTTACGAGTATCGAAAGAGTCCATTACTCAATGTCATCCTGAGCACGTTTCGTTATGCCTCGAAGTCTCAAAACTCGTTCAATCCTTCGACAACACCTAACAGTAAACACTATTCCCAAAAGGTACATGAACCTGAATGAGTCCGTTCTCTTACTTAGTGGTGTTCATATCAAAATCAACCCAAAAGAAAATCGAAACAAAAAAAATCAAAAACCGAATAAAATAGATGTCAATTGGATTTTTATGGATCTTGTTTTGTAAAAACCGATCGGATCGGATTTTGGATCCTTTTTCTTAAACCGAACCAATCCAAACAAAATCGTATATATAAATTTTAATATATATTTATTAGATTTTTTGCATTATTGATTTTTTATTTGTTGATTTTTTTCCCTAATAATACATTATAATTTGATTTGACATAATTTTTTTTACTATTTCTAAGTTCCAAACATAAAAAAAGATGTTGTAGAACTAGTTGATAATGATATTTATTTATTTTGTAGATATTTTATGAAATATTATTATATGAATATAAAAAAATATATATACATGTTTAAGATTTCGTTCAATTTAACTTGTAATCTCGATACTTTGATGTAACATAAATATGTAATAATGTGTTGGAAAAAATCGAATCAATTGAACCGATCCAAACCGCATTTAATCAGATCGGATCAATTTTTTTTAAGGAATCCGTCCAAACCAAACCGAACCACATGTTTTTTTTAGGTTTAATTATTGAGTTGGTCCCTGAACTGTTTGAGAATTTTAAATTAGGTCCTTGAACTAAAAAAATTTCTAATTAGGTCACCGAACTTATATAAAATTTTCAATTGAGTCCATAAACTAAAAAGTTTCTAATTGGGTCCCTGAACTTATAAAAAACTTTCAATTGGGTCCCTAAAATAATAAGGTGACTATATAAAATAAAAATTAACAAAATGATAGATGATGAAATTTGGAAGAAAAAAAATAGTTTGACATAATAATAAAATGACAAAAGATGAATATGAGAGGGAAAATTCACTATTTAAAATAATAATAACAATAAAATGAAAAATAAAACTTAGTGAAAAAAATTATTGTGTAACATAATAATTAAATAAAAATAGCGAAATTTGATAGACAAAATTTAGTTCTTAAAATGATAATAACAAAATAATGAAATATGAAATTGTGCTAGAAAATTCATATTTTATAACAAAATATTAATAGATTAAACTGATAAACCTCAATTAAAAAAATATAAATAAAATAAAATAAACATCAATTAACAACAAAGTTATTATTTGAAATAAAAAATATAATCAAGAACCTAGTTAAGTAAATATCTCATCTTAGTTTGATTGTCAATTTTATTTGGAGTTATTTAATTAATTTATTATTTATTATGTTATTTTATATTTTAGTTGGTTTTTCTTAAATTATTTTAATATTTAATAAAAAATATTTTTGCTTACTATGTCTATTGATATTATTTTAATGTTATTTCACATATTAAATATTTGACTCAGTTTAATATCTTAATATTTTTGTTATAAAACATGAATTTTCTAACACAATTTCATATTTCATTATTATTTTCATTTCATGAACTAAATTTTGTCTCTCAAATTTATTTATTTGAATTTAACTGTTATGCTAAACGTTAATTTTTCTCACTAAGTTTTATTTATTATTATTATTATTTTAAATAGTGAGTTTTTCTCTCATATTCATCTTTTCTCATTTTATTATTATGTCAAACAATTTTTTTTTTAAATTTTTTTTTTATCATCTATCATTTTATTAATTTTATTTTATATATTCACATTTTTACTTTAGAGACCTAATTGAAAATTTTATATAAGTTCAGGGACCAAATTACAAAAATTTTAGTTCGGGGACCCAATTAAAAATTTTATTTAAGTTCAGGGACCTAATTAAATTTTTTTTAGTTTAAGAACCTAATTGAAAATTTTCAAATAATTCAGGGACTAATTAAATAATTAAACCTTTTTTTTATCTTTGAATCTAATATTTTTTTGCTTAAAAAACCGATCAAAACCGAGAACACCCCTATCTTACTACTGCTGTGCTGCTCCTCGTACCGGCATTCCTTTCAAGTTTCAACTTGGCACAATATGATCAAAAGTTGTTCATCAATTATCTTAGTGCCATTCCTCGTACCAAAAATGAAAGGATCTTAGTGCCATTCCAAATCATCACCAATGATCTAAGACACTTTCTTTTCATATCGATGTTTTTCCTTAAAAAAAGTTCATTTTTTTTCCCTAATCATATTGGACCATTTCTATTAGAAAAAATAGAACTAGCCAAGTAGTTAGTTCATTAATTTTATTTTATTTTTTCCCCTTACATTTAAACAAACTGATTTTTACTGATATATTTAGATTTTACAACTATATATTAATGCAATATGTACCCTATAAATCGTCTGGCCGTCACCCACTCCATAATAAGTGAGCGTTTTTCTCTCCTCCAATTCAAGTTCGTTAAAAAAAAAAATGCACTCTGTAGCTTCACGTTACTCTTTTAGCCTTTTGCATATATATTGGTTACACAGTTGTCAGTGTTCATGCTATATATATCAACAGTATGAAAATAATTTTTTTTTTACCGGCCTATGCAATATAGGCCTAAAAATCTGTCTTCTTTTTTGTTTTTTGTTTTTTAATTTATGGTTTGGGCAAAATATTAAAAGGGAAATGATAAAAAGACGAAAAGGCTAACTAGCTTCTGCTTGAGCAGAAATAGTTAATTTAAATATTTTAGTTTTAGGATATTTTCGTGATATAGTGCCGTGACAGTAAAGTTTCATGCACAACCAAAAAAACAAGAGTACAATTTCAAAATCACGGGGCATTGTCTGCTATGCATAATTGACATAATTGTTCTTTTTCTTCTTTTAACCAATTATATGCAGTTATAAATTTATAATAACAATGATTCAAATAAGAAATATGTTAGTTGAACATATACTGGGGACATCATATAGTGTCAATTTTATTTTTTTATGATATTCTCGAAGCACGTGTATACAAAGATGATAAAAATAAGTGAAAGATAGAAACAGAAACATATAGTGTATAATTTTTGTATTCAAATAACACAACTCTTCAAATAAATTGAAGGTGTAGTAGCAAACTAGCAATAGTGAAATTGATTCAAGAAACAAGATGAGAACTTTGAGAAGAAACAAACTGTTGGAGGGTAGGCTGCGGCCCATAGCGAAGCCCATATGGACGGCCCATATTAGTGTTTCCAAATTCTGAATCCTCTTCTGGATTTAGCACCACCAACCATTGAACTTGTTGTGGGTACCTATCAATATTTAATGATCCTATGTTGGTTGTTCCTCATATTAAGAGTTGGCATTTTCGTGTATTATACAATGCATATAATCCAAACGGTTGAGTATACAAATACATATAAATTAAGTTTACAATATGAAACAAGTTGTCAACAAAATTTGCTTAAGAAATGCAGAAGGATGCAGCTTGTAAGGGGAAATAATTGATTCCACTTACTTTATGACAAAATTTCCAGGATTGGAGTGTTGAAAATTGTAATCAAGGTTTACAAAATAGGACCGGCCATCGAACCGGTGAAGGCAGCGGTTCGAGGTTCAATGGTCCAACCGAGGTTGAACCGTGGTTGAACCGGTTATAATTAAATAATATTATTTTAATTTTTAATATAATATTTGTAACAATATTAAACAAAAAAACAACATAACAACTAAAATTATTAAGCACACAATTTTTTTTATTTTGAAATTAAACTAAATAAATATAAAAATATATGTTAAAATCATCTTCATAGGGAAAACCAACCCAAAATCTACAACTAGCCCACGTATGTTAGAAAACAAAAGAATTGAGTTTTGGCTAGGATGACCCAAATCCTTTTATACTATTTTTTTTTTTTAAGAAACCGATTCTGGCCGGTTCACTACCGGTTATGACCGGTTATGACCGGTTTTAAACCGGTTTTCTGGTTTTTCCACCGGTTCGATGTTAGGCCGGTTTTCCCTGTGAACCGGACCGGCCAAGGTCCCGATTCCCGGTCGGACCGGCCGGTCCGGTCCGGTCCGGTTTTCAAAACCTTGATTGTAATATGGGCGGATTCATTGGAAATGGTATTTTAGTTATTTAATTGTTTGTTTTTGTAATTGTTTATAACACTAGCGGACACCGGAAACAGAATATGTCACACAAATTGGACTAAAGGGTTGAAGGAAGATTTCAATGTTCAGGCGAAAGCTAAGCTAAACAAAACAACAACAGCTCTTCTATTGAGCTACACGATTAACAAGGAGAGAAAACAAAAATGGAACCATTATGTCAAATATGTCACAGCAAAAGTATGATTAATGTGACATTTCACATAAGTCACAAGCATTAGAGCAAGTTATTCCCAACTTGTATCAACTTGCGTGGTTTGGTTTAACCATCAGGAATATGATGAAGCTGAGTTTCAGATTTGGTATGCCCTTAAAATCTGGGCTAAGCCCACTAATATATTTGGAAAGCAGATATCTTATTGCTCCTGCAGGACCCGCACTATAATACAAATACAAATATAATCGAGCAAATATATATATATATTGGAAAGTTTTACAAGTGTCGCATCTACAATGAATTCTTCTACAAGAAGAAGCTATCTATAAAATCTCTCTCTCTCTCTCTCTATATATATAGAGGTATATCTAGTGAGAAAAAGTGATTTTATGTGAGAGTGAGAGGGTTATATTTCAATCATTGGATTAAATTTAATGGTACAAATTAGACTCCTTAATTAAAAAAGAACGTGACTTGTTTTCTCACTAAACCTCACATCTCCAATTTCTTCCCCACGTTCCTGATACCATTTTTTTTACACTACTTACATTCATCTTCCTGACGGCTCAATTCCAAGCAAGCACATAAGGTCTCAACAAAATTTATTATTGAATCGTCTTTTTATTATTGTTTTTTATGATACGGTTGAATTCTGGTACGACCTTACTTTTCCTTTTTGCACAAATTTTTGGGTCCACGGTATTGGCAAAAGTAACGGCATCATCACTCATATTCAATATATGGCAGTGAACCAAAATATATATTTATAAAACTCCATCACTCAATACCCCTATCATGGATTAAGACCTGTTGTCATGGATGAAGACTTAAATTGTAACTTGTTGTCATATATGAAGGGTGCGTTTGATTCGCTAAAAAGACAGGACATGACAGAACAGTACAGGACAAGTAATGAGTCACATGACAATATTTTGTACTGTACATCGTTTGATGGTCGATACACAGCACAAGCAATTTTGTGCTGTAAGTTGTTTGATACTGGACAAAATAATATAAACTTTACTATAATACCCTTTTATGGAATCAAAGTTCTTTTTTTTTATTAGGATCAAAGTTCTTCATAAAACGCAATAACATAACAAATAGAATTTTAAATTAATATGTATAACATTTTTTTTGCTAAACAATATTCCCCAAATATGAAACCCAGGTCTTCAAGCCAAAGAAGCTTCGAGGCACGAATGATGGAAGCTCTTGAAGATTAACCAGCCCTAGGTTCAAAGCGTGACCAATATACTTTCGCAAAAGCATCAATTGAATCGGATTTTGTTCTTACTTATTAGTATAATCCTATCACACAATACCATTTCTCGGTGATGAAATATGCCCAGAGCAAGAATTTCCAGTTCTTATCTTCAACATTCAAATCCCAGGTTCTTTTACTTTCCTTGGTCAAGAAACAAACATAGCACCCCACCCCTTCCTTTTCTTTCTTCTTCTTTTTCATTTCTATTTCACCTTTTCCTCTCTAAATCACGTTTTCCCTTCCTCTAGCTCTCTTGCTGCCGTCCTCCGCCGCGCAACCACCACCATCCTTCGCCGCGCAACCATCGTCGCCGCCTCGTCAGACCCCTCACAGTCACTGTTATCTCATTCTTCTATGTTAGTTGGAGATGAGTAATCTGATGTTACAGGGAAGTGAAATAGAAATGGAAAATAAGGAAGAAGAAAGAGGGGAACGTGCGGGATAACGATGTCTTCTCACTTTTAGCGGACACGGGACAAAAAGTTGTACTAGGGGGTTTAGTGGGTTACAAACTTTTTGATATTTGTCCAGTCCTTAATCCCTTTCTTATGCTGTCTTATAGTCATTTTTCAAATCAAACACTAGACAAGTATTTTTGTGTTGTCCAGTCCCTCAGTTTTTAGCGAATCAGACGCACCCGAAGAGTTTTAAAAATTGAAACTCAGCCTTATTATCAATAACCAGCAATCAAGAAGTTTGTTATGAACTAAAAGTCAAGTATGACAGAGACAACACGAACTAAAAGGCAGGGGCTTGTTTCATTTCAGCAACTGACATAATTTAAAAGGCAGGGGCTTGTTTCATTGGCATGAGACTTTGATGGAGCGGCAAAAACGAAATGGGACTGAATTTAATTCGATGGGACCAAATAACATAATGAAGCAGCAAAAAAGCACAAGAGGAGCATCATTCAAATGTTAATGCAACTTTGATGGACAAATGAGACTAATTAACAAATTGCACTAATAAAGAAATGGGACTGGATTTAATTTGCCAATATGAGTTATGGTATGATTTAGGTTCTGAAATTGTATGAGTTATGATACCATAATGTTATGGTATCAGTGCAGTAAAATACCAACAACAATGTAAAGTAAAGCCAAGCAACAATATGGCATAAATAAGACTATATTCATTCCATAATACCAACAAAACCAAAACATAGAGTAATTGAATACATAGTCATTGCTATTGCAAATGTCAGAACCTAGTCATTGCTATTGCCAATTACATCCCGAAACTCCAGAAATAAAGGCCAAAATACATGTTCTTTCCACATCATAAACAGATCCAAAATTACATAATCATTCCAAACAAAAAATGCCTTGTATTACATAATCTTCTTTTCAACATCAGGTTCATAACTGCCAGCATCAGTGCAAAACTATTGTGCCCAAAACTTGTTGTGCCCATAGCATCCTTGGAGAGGTGCCATATATCTGCAAGTGAGAAGAGAGTCATGCAATATCCCTTTGGAGCATTTCATCAAACAGCTTGAAGGTGTAAGGCATGCACTTGGTATATCCCTTTGGAGCATTTCATCAAACACCTTCCCTTATTTATCTCTGAAACTCAACAAAAATCAGCAACAATAAGCATCAAGTTTAGCTTATCATATAAAGGAAGTGATAGGAAACCAAGTTGGAAAGAGGTTAAAGGACACCAATAGGTGTGTCTCTTCATGGCTTTCAAATCCTTCCTAATATGTGTGTTTTTTCATGATTAAATGTGTTCATTCATCAAGTGTACATTTATGAAAGGTTGCAATCATTCTTTCAAATACATGAATGGTTATTTAATTCACCAAGAGGCATAAGTTGGTCTATAAATAGAACCACTTGTGCATACAGAATGAGGTCTGAAAATTGGCTAAACTTCTGCAAGCCAAATCACTTCCTTTCTTCCCTTAATGCGCAGAGAGAATTAAGGAAACTACTATTCTGTAAAATGTCATTGACGATACGCTTGGTTTAGGGTGTGCAAACCAAACCAAGGTTCTCCATTGTATCCTGAAGGGGATTCGTCGGTTATACCTGTTGCATCCAATCTACGAGGAGATATTGGTGGGGGCGAATCGAACCTAAAACCTAGTGTTCTTACACGCCTTGGAGGGTGTGCATGTCACTTGTTCTTTTCTTCTTTGTTGCAGACCAAACCCCATTTTCTAACAATCTTTAGGTTCGATTTTCGTTATATAATTGTGGTTGCAACATTGGAGGAGATGACATTTGACATTGTTAAAGTGGAGAGGTTCGAGGATGGTAACTCTTCGTTGAGAGAAAGATATGCATGGTGTTTTTACAACAATGATAGATGAGTACTCTTATCCTTCATCAAAAATATATTTATTTGTGACCATGGTGAAAGATACACATTTACTTTTTATGGCTATGATATGTTTGATATTCTAAATTCATGTATGTTAAACTTTAAAGGCATGCTTTGTTTATGTTAAAATTAACATGTGGAATTTGAGCCTTAGATGCATGATTTAGAATAATTCAATTATGTGAATTTTTATAAGCATGAATATGTTTGGTTTATGATACATGTATGCAAATTGATGCATGTTGATAGGAAGTTATTAATATATTAATGATCATATCAAATGCATGTATTAATGGATTTGATCCATGTAAGAACCAATTATTTTTAGAATAGACAATCTTATGTTATGAGGGCATGATTTTGTGAAAATAAGATGGGAATTGTTTGTTGATTTTACAGAAATTATAAATGTTTAAGATGTGTTTTTAGATTGTTCTAAGTTGTTAAAATGGACATGGAGGAATGTTATAGAAAACCAAAAATGACTTTGAATCATTATTTTATTTGTTTCTAAACAATTATATATTTTTATATTAGAATATGTTTAGACATGAATCCAAGGCATAGATATAATGAAATATGTTAAACCCAGTTTTCTGCAAAGCGGGTCTTTTGACCTAGTTGGGTGCATATGTGGTACCAAAAGTTTGCTTTATTTTAATTAGAAATGACCGTTTTAAAAAGTTATCAACCAATGCGTTGGTTTTGTGGTAGACGCACTTGTTCATATGCCACCAGGTTTTGAGTTCGAGTCTCTATTTTTGTATGTTGAACGATTTTATCAACTTTTAAAACAAAACGAAATTAACAAAACATATGAAAAATTGCAATAAGTGGGATTCGATCTCAGATAGACTGAGAGGACAAGCGGATTGACCATCAAATCAGTGGTTGCGATGTGAAATTATTGTCATTTAGGTTTATTTATATCTTGTATGTTTTGAATGATGCATGCATTTAAGATTAATATTATGACTGAGTTATTGTCAACAAAGTAAAGGAAAATAAATGTTAGATTATATCAGTACTCTCAATTATCCAGAAATTTTGATGCTTATATATGTTATTATATAATGTGGGTAAATTGAAGTTGTTTGTTATAAGACATTTATTAAATGTTTAGGAGTTATAAGATTGAGAGAATTCTATAACCCTAGTTACTTTGAGTCTACTAGGATAGTTGGCAAAGCAAATGCACCTTATTCCTCACAACAAAATGGTATAGGTGAAAAGAAAATTAGGATATAAAAAGAAATGGTAAAAGTCATGGTATCCTATTATGGTCTAGCAAAATGGTATTAGGGAGAAGCCATGTTGAAAGCTTGTTAGATAGTTAATAGGGTTCCAAACAATGGAACAAGATAACCCCATATGTGCCCTTGAAAATAGAAAACATTCTCAAAATTTTCAAAGTTTGAGGTTGTAGGGCAATAGTAAAAGTTCTTGAACCAAAAGAAATAAATTATGTGAATGGGGAATTGAATGTGTGTTCCCGGGCTATGCTAAAATTAGCAAAGCATATAGATTCATGGTTATGGAATCTAGTGATCTACAATAATCGAGTTTAGGGAAGAATCTTTCAAGAAGATAATTATAACTCAATTCCAAGTCACAAGGATAATGTTCATAGTAATGCACATGATCCGAAACGCAATGTATCTAATAAATATATTTTGGTGGGTTTAGAACTTAAGAGAAGTCAGAGAGCTAGAAAAGAGAAAACTTATAGACCAAGGTTTTTCATGTTCCTTGTTGAAGGAATAAGAGAGTCCATAGACAGTTATAGGCCAATATGTTCAAATACAGAAAGTGATCCAGACACATTTAAAGAGGCAATAAGTCTCAAGATCCCGCTTCCTGGATGAAAGCTATACAAGAGGAAATGGACTCAATAATGGAGAATAAAAGACGGAAACTAGTAGACCTCCCACCTGGTTCCAAACCCATAGGTTGTAAATGGATTTTCAAAAGGAAAATGAAGGTAGGTGGAACTATTGATACATTTAAGGCAAGATTAGTTGCTAAGGGATTTACACAAAAGAGGGCATTGACCATATACATATGCACCGGTGGCAAGAATTGCCTCAATTAGAATGCTATTGGCACTTGGATCCATCTATAAGTTTGTCATCCATCAAATGGATGTGGTATTCCTAAATGAGGAAATAGATGAAGAGGTGTATATGAGACAACCTGAAGGGTTTGTGGTTAATGGTCAGGAAAAGAAAGTGTGTAAATTGAATAAGTCATTATATGGACTAGAATAAGATCCTAAGCGATGGGATCAAAAGTTTGATCAAGTTATGCTAGCTAATGGATAAAAAATAAATAAATCTGACAAGTGTATTTATAGTAAATTCCATGGAGGAAAAGGACTCATGATTTGTTTATGTGTTGATGATATATTAATATTTGGTATTAATCTAGATTAGCTAGAAGAAACTGAGAGGTTCTTATATACAAATTTTGACGTGAAAGGCTTAGGGGTAGCTGATGTGATTCTAGGAATTAGAATAATAAGATATCGTGAGAATGTAGGTTTATCCCAATCTCACTATGTAGAAAAGGTATTAAAGAAATTTAACACTTTGATTGTAAACCTATCACCACTCCCGAAGATCATAGCAATAATTTAGTACCAAATAAAGGTAGTCTAGTAGCATAACTTGAATACTCAAAAGTAATTGGATGTTTAATGTATGCCATGACATGTACCTGGCCAAACATTGCATATGTTGTAGGGAGACTAAGTAGGTATACAGGTAATCCAAGCAAAGACCATTGGCATGTTGTTCGAAGAGTATTGAAATACTTGAAGGGGACAATGAATTATAGTTTGAACTATAATGGGTATTATTCAGTATTAGAAGGTTACACGAATGCCGGTTGGGTGACTTATACAGAAGACCATGCTTCAACAAGTGGTTGGGTCTTCACACTTGGTGGAGGTGCTATTTCTTGGGGATCCAAGAAACAAACTTGCATTGCTGACTCCACCATGGCTGTAGAATTCATAGCATTGGCAGCAGGAAGCAAAGAAGTTGAATGGCTTATAAATTTGTTGTATGAGATACCAATTTTAATGGCGCCAGTATCCATACAATAGGATAGTCAGTCAACTCTATCAAGGGCATATAGCCAGGTCTATAATGGAAAGTCTAGGAATATTGGGCTTAGACATAATTATGTAAAGGAACTAATTGCAAGTGGAGTAATATCCAGGGTCTTTAAAAGACGGAAAGAAATCTTGCATCCTTTGACGAAAGGACTGACAAGTGATATGATGTGGAAAAACATTATTAGGGATGGGAATCAAGCCCATATCTGCATGATCACCAATGGTGGAAACCCAACTCACACTTGAGTAGCATCAAGTCTTGAGTTCAATGTGGCCAAAGTACACTATGAGAGTGATTACAAGTACTTGATGAATAGATACATCCCAAGGTTGAAAAGTACTTGGATACCATAAGGACAAAAGGAAAAGGGTGGGCTTTTGCTCTTAATGGACCTATAGCATATATGTGCTGAGGTGCCCAACTTATGGGGGTGCTTCTGGTAAAGTCCACCCATGTGAGAGTGAAGTATGACCGCTTCTTAGAGTTGGGTTTGACTCTGTAAGCTCTCATGAAAAGGATACACGTTCTCTTATTAAAAGTCAAGTATGACAGAGACAACATGAACTAAAAGGCAGGGGCTTGTTTCATTTCAGCAACTGACATAATATAAAAGGCAGGGACTTATTTCATTGGCATGAGACTTTCATGGAGCAGCAAAAAAGAAATGGGACTGAATTTAATTTGATGGGACCAAATAACATAATGAAGCAGCAAAAAAGCACAAGAGGAGCATCATTCAAATGTTAATGCAACTTTGATGGACAAATGAGACTAATTAACAAATTGTACTGATAAAGAAATGGGACTGAATTTAATTTGCCAATATGAGTTATGGTATGATTTAGGTTCTGAAATTGTATGAGTTATGATACCATAATGTTATGGTATCAGTGCAGTAAAATACCAACAACAATGTAAAGTAAAGCAAAGCAACAATATGGCATAAATAAGACTATATTCATTCCAAAATACCAACAAAACCAAAATATAGAGTAATTGAATACAAAGTCATTGCTATTGCAAATGTCAGAACCTAGTCATTACTATTGCCAATTACATCCCGAAACTCCAGAAATAAAGGCCAAAATACATGTTCTTTCCACATCATAAACAGATCCAAAATTACATAATCATTCCAAACAAAAAATGCCTTGTATTACATAATCTTCTTTTCAACATCAGGTTCATAACTGCCAGCATCAGTGCAAAACTATTGTGCCCATAGCATCCTTGGAGAGGTGCCATATATTTGCAAATGAGAAGAGAGTCATGCAATATCCCTTTGGAGCATTTCATCAAACAGCTTGAAGGTGTAAGGCATGCACTTGGTATATCCCTTTGGAGCATTTCATCAAACACCTTCCCTTATTTATCTCTGAAACTCAACAAAAATCAGCAACAATAAGCATCAAGTTTAGCTTATCATATAAAGGAAGTGATGTGAGAAGAGTATTCGTTGTGCTTGATGATGAGATGACGCGGTGCGAATAGGCGAAGAGACGATGTTGGGGGAAGACAGATAGATGGCGATGGAGAGAAGTGAGAAGAGCATTTGTCGTGCTTGAGGAGGGACCATCTTCATTTGCCTGCTATTGTGGCAGAGAACGAAAATGGGAGAAGAAAGGGGCAAACGTTGGGAGAAGAATGAATGGGGAAGCAGACGTGGGGATTAGGGAAAAACAGAGCACGTGAGTTTTAAAAATAGATGTTTTAATCTTAACCATTAAATTTGATCCAATGGTTTAAATCATCCCCTCTCACTCTCACATAAAATCACCCTTTCTCACTAGATATGCCCCTCACACACACACACACACACACACACACACACACATATAATATTTGTCAACATTTCTAACATCAAGATCTCTGACCCAGCGGTAGAGTAGCACGGACTAAACCTTCAGTTGGTGACTTCGAAACTCCACATTTGCAAGTTGCAACTTAGCTGTGATTTGTACAACATGCTTCGTCAGATCGGTTGGTTTAACCGATACCGGTTCAGCCGATTTAATCTGGTTTGTCCACAGTTGGATGACGTCAGCACCGATTTAGTGTCTTATACGGTCTAATATGATGATCGGTCCGAGTTCGATGACAATGTGATCGAGTGTTCAAGAACAAAAATAGAAAAAATTAAAAGAATGTAGTAGAATGTTGGAGAATGTAAGAAATATTGAGTTAGAAATAAGTAAGAAGTGGTGTTGGGGAGGGAGGAGTCGGATGGGGGTATATATATGGGAGGGAGGGGGTTCGGTAGTAGGAGATTACTTTTAGCCACACTTTGAGATGAGAAAACTAGTGTGCACTGACTTGCTAACTGAAGTTCAGTTGAGGGAAGGATTATGGCTTCGAAAAGGTGAACCCCTCCCACAAATCAGGCCATTTTATTGTTAGGTGATGTCATAGGTAACGTTTAGTACAAGTTTTACAAAAATATTTTCGGGAATGTAGGTATGAGAATACAAGTTTCCCATGGTACAAGTTTTAAAAAGTTATTCCCAGGTTTCACGGGAATAAAATTACCGAATGATAGTTATAAACTTGGGAAAACTCAATTTCCGTGTGTGAATGTGAGAAAACTTTATTCTCGAGAATCACGTTCCCAGAAATGTAGCTTGTCTTGGAATAAAACATTACAGATACCAAATACCATATTATGGGCTTCATTATCACATCTTCTTGTTTTTTTTTTTTTTACAGCAATCACATCTTGTTGTTGAGTAGTGATTTTCATGTTTTTGTTTTTGGGCTTTATCCCCTTTTATGTATAAAAAAAATTGATGTGAATTAAATAGTTTTTTTTTATAATCTTCAAGTGTGCTATACTTTTAAATTATGTTATACTTTCAGAAAAAAAAAAGTATGTGATACTTTTAAATTCAACTAAAAAAGCTCCATTAGTTTAACTAAATATTAAAAAAAAAATATTGTAAATACAATTCTATGAACAAAAAAGTAACCTTAATGTCCGTTTTTTTTTAAAAAAATTCTCATCAGATTATATGCAATTTTAGCATGCTAATAAACGTGACAATAAATTATATATTTTCGGGGAAGGCAAAAATAGATTTAATTCAGTTGAATAAATAGTGTTATATATATATATATATATATATATATATATGTGTGTGTGTGTATGAGAATTGTTAAATCAGTTAGAAAAATGATTAAAACTAAATTTATAGCTAATGATATTAGGTAATCGAATCTATCAATTATTGTATGTTATTGTTATCCAATCTTAATAAGATGGGGTGAACCTTAAACTTAGGTACTGTCTTCTAGATACTTTTGATATTGATTTTAATAAAAACAAAATGTATAAGAACTATTTTTTTTTATAAAAATTATATAATAACTATTACACGTGTTATATTTTCATTAATAAATCATCATATATGATATTTTCATTAAAAAAAATAGCATCACAAGCCTCTAAAAAAATTTATTTTCTAATTATTATATAAAGAAACGGCACTTTTGGCAGATTCCAAAGAGACGTATATAAATCAATGTCAAAAATCAAAATCAAGTTTTGGGAAAAGTCCACAGCACAGCACAGCACAGCACATGTCGTCCACACTCCCTAAGCAAGGAATTAGGACAATTGTGCTACGTGCCAGTGTCGTGTGTCCATTGGTGACGGTAATAGCCAATCCACTACGGACCTAGTGGCCATCACATATGAAACATTCGCCATTCCTTTCACTATAACAGATGCGCATCATGCAGCTAGCCACAAATAATATCCGTTGATGCCAAGAAAAAAAAATCTCTGTTATAGACACCGAATTTGTGCATGATGTGATTGATGTCTGTGATAACTTTCAAACTTAACTAGTGCCCCATATTCAGTGGTCCATACTCCATATAGTGATAAAATCATACCCATATTTTTCTCCAAAACGGTCGGTAAAAGATTACTATATTTTTGTTTTCAGTGGCCGATTCATGATATAGAAGATGAAACTCTCATTAGCATTGTAACATGACTTATGACTATATTTGAAAGATAATTGTTTGGAGTATGCTAAATTACAAAATAGAATGAGAGAGATAAATTTGTCAATCATCACATCAATTAACAAAAAGAAAAAAAGAAGGAAAAAAGGCATCGATCCAAGTTTATCTTGATCCATCCTTTTCAAAACCGATGCTGATTGCGGATATAACATAGCCACCCACTAATAGCTGCAATCATATTTTAGCCTTTTCCATGGTCGACCTTAGTTCCCTTCTGGTGAAAGAATCTTTGCCACTACAAACTTTATCAGAACCGCATAGGATGGCCAAAAGGCTAGTCAAACCAATGGAAGTGAAAAGTGATGAGTTTGTGCTATATATGCCACACTGCATGTTTGGTAATCCGATTGAAAATATCAACTTAATTTCACATAAGTTAATAAGAATAGTTTTTGCTTTTCAAAAACAATTCGAGAGCGTACACATTTAAAATCAAGGTCATATGATTCTATATATAAAATAGATGAAAAAATTACTTAAGCAGAAAAAAATAAACACAGACTCTTTACCCTTTATTTTAAGAGGTTGAGTAGGCTGCATGTGTTGTTAATGTAAGGGAGTAGTTTGTGTAATTTAACAGTTTAAAACCACTCAAAATAAATTAGTGTCATGTTGTGGCACTTATCATATATTATATTCTGATTCTAAATGTAAAGATTTACTTTTATTTGGAAAGGGATTCATTCACTATGAACCTTCTGATTTTTCAAAGTGGTACCTGCTGAAGCTGGTGGCCTCTCTCAATCCATAAGATCGACTACGTCAGGGAAGTTAAAAAAATGTAGTATTTATATATAGTTTTTGTCTAGTTAATTATTGGATTCAAATTCAATTATTCGTTTGAAGTTTCAACTAGAAGCCAACCATCAGGCCAGGATGGATTGACCAAAATTTCCACAACTTGTTCAAACATTCATAAAATTACACACATTATCATTCTTTAAAAATGCGAACCAAATCATTTGATTTTTTAGCTAGTTATACTAGTCAGCACAATCACATCAGATCGTGATTATGAATCACATTAGTCGCAATTAACCGCATCAAGCCATAACGTGGTCATGATCACAATGTGACCATAACTGTAATTTAAAACACTGCTCATTTGTTAAAATTCTCCCATATATATAATATACCTTGATTTTTAAAAGAATCATCGTTGTCATATTGTCATACAAGAGTCATAATATTTGAATACAAATTTTGGATACTGTATGTGATGCCGTATATGTTTATCTCTATCTCTCACTTACTTTTTATCTTCTTTGCATACACGCTTCTCGAAAATACACTCAAAAAACTGTGAGGGATTTCCAAAATAATGGAAGTCCAAGATAGGGGTGAGCAAAATGTTTCAACCCGCCCGAAACCGCCCGACCCGCCACTAATTTTTGCGCTTCGGGCGGGTTGAAACGGGTTGGCGGGTTGGGCGGGTGGAAACGGCGGTTTTAGATGGATAAGAGCGGGCGGGTTCGGGTCTGGGTTATGTCACCCATCGGAACCCGACCCGACCCGCTCATAACAAAAAAAAAAAAATTTTAATGGAGAATGGACTGTCAAGACTGGATCTTAGATTTTTTTTTCCCCTCTTCTGTTATTTTTTTTTTTTTGGTACTTAATTGGGTTGAAAGCCTTAAATTTTAATTAGGCTCGTTGGGTTTTTTTTTTAATTTTTTGGAATAAAATTAAATAATTAAAAAGCCTAAACCCGTTTCAACCCGCCCGAACCCGACCGAACCCGCCCTAACCCGAACCGCCCAACCCGATGGTATAGATGGGCGGGTTCGGTTTCTATTTTTTTTACCTCGAACCCGCCCGAACCCGATGGTCCCCACCCGAACCCGCCCGAAACCGCCCGATGCTCACCCCTAGTCCAAGACATCAAGTTGGAAAGAGGTTGAAGGACACCAATAGGCGTGTCTCTTCATGGCTTTTAAATATTTCCTAATAGGTATGTTTTTTCATGATTAAATGTGTCCATTCATCAAGTGTACATTCATGAAATGTTGCAATCATTCTTTCAAATACATGAAAGGTTATTTTATTCACCAAGAGGCATAAGTTGGTCTATAAATAGAACCACATGTGCATGTAGAATGATGTCTGAAAATGGGCTAAATTTCTGCAAGCCAAATCACTTCCTTTCTTCCCTTAATGCGCAGAGAGAATTAAGGAAACTATTATTCTGTAAAATGCCATTGACGATACGCTTGGTTTAGGGTGTGCAAACTTCTTACACGCCTTGGAGGGTGCGCATGTCACGTGTTCTTCTCTTCTTTGTTGCAGACCAGACCCCACATTTTCTAACAATCTTTAGGTTCGATTTTCGTTTTATAAAAATGGTTGCAACATTGAAGTATATGACATTTGACATTGTTAAAGTAGAGAGGTTCAAGGGTGGAAACTCCGTTCCTTGGGAGAAAGAGATGCATGGTCGTTTTACAACAAGGAGAGATGAGTACTCATGGGCTTCATCAAAATATGTTTATTTGTGACCATGGTGAAAGGTACACAATTACTTTCTAAAACTATGATATGCTCGATATTCTAAATTCATGTATGTTCAATCTTAAAGACGTTCTTTCTTTATGTTAAAATTAACATGTGGTATTAGAGCCTTAGATACATGATTTAAAATAAAATAAAGTATGTGAATTTTGATGAACATGAATATGTTTGGTTTATTATGCATGCAAGTATTTGCCCTATTTTAATAGAAATGTCTTAGATATAAAGTATTATATCAAGTACATGCATTAATGGATTTGATCAATGTAAGAACTAATTATTTTTAGAGTAGACAATCTTATATCATGAGTGTATGATTTTGTGAATATAAATGTTTTGGATGTGTTTTGAAGGGTTCTAAGTTATTAAATTGGACATGGATGTTCATGAAGAAATGTTATAGAAAACTGGAAAATGATTGGATCATTATTTTGTTTATTTTCTATGATGAAAATCATTTAGATTTATCATAGAACATGTTTGAACATGAATCCAAAACATAGAGGCAATACGTTTAACTTAGGGTTGACAAGTTGTAAAATGGCTAAAAATGGCAGAGGGTCGTGTGAACTCGGTTTCCTAGAAAATGGGTCTGGATGACCCAGTTGGATGCATGAGTGATTCCAAATTGCTTCAATTAGAAATAACGGTTACTGCATGACACAAAGCGACGTGTTGGTCAAGTGGTCTACACTTGTCTTGGATCTGTCAGATTGTGAGTTCGAATCTGTAGTTTGCGATCTTGAAATAAATTTTTTTTGACCGTTTTTAAACAAACTGAGATTAACAAAAATTTAACAAAAATATACGCCGTTTGGATTCGAACTGGGGACAAAGGCATCAGTTGAAGGAGTGTTAACCACCAGGCCATCGTTTGAAATGCTAGCAGGAATGTCATTTGCTTTTTTCTAATAGTAAGGTAGTCCGAATGCTATGTTTTATTTAAAATTCATATTTATATGATTTAGTAGTCAACAAGGCAAAAGAAAATAATTTTCTATTATAACATTATTGTCAATTACTCATAAGCTTTAATGGTATATGTTATTATATGATGTGGGTAAATTGACGTTTGTTATAAATTATTAAATGTTTTAGGAGTTATAAGAGTGGGATAATTTTATAACTCTAGTTATTTTGAGTCTACTAGAATAGTTGACCAAACAATTGAAGCTTATTCCCCACAACAAAACTGTATAGTTGAAAGGAAATAGGATATTAGAAGAATTGGTAAAAGTCATGGTATCCTATGTTGGTCTAGCAAAATGAGATTGGGGAGAAGCCATGTTGAAGGCTTGTTAGATAATAAATAGGGTTCCAAACAAAGGAACAAGATAACCCCACATGAGCTCTGAAAAATAGAAAACTCATTCTCAAATTTTTCAAAGTTTGAAGTTGTAGGGCAATAGTAAAAGTTCTTTAAAAAAAAAAGAAAGAAATTAGGTGAAAGGGGAATTGATTGTGAGTGTTCCCGAGTTATGCTGAAATTAGCAAAGCATATAGATTCTTAGTTATGGAATCTAGTGACTTATCCTGTTACAACAGTGATTGAGTATGGGGATTTAATATTTCAATGAAATACGTTTAACTCAATTCCAAGTCACATGATAATGTTCATAGTAATGCACATAATCCGGAGAACAATGTATCTAATAAAGATACTTTGGAGAGTTCATAACTTGGGAGAAGTTAGAGAGGTAGAAAAGAGAAAACGTAGAGACCAAGCTTCTCATATTCCTTGTTGAAGGAACAAGAGAGTCCATAGACAGTTATGGACCAATCTATTATTATACAGAAAGTTATCCATAGACATTTGAAGAGGCAATAAAGTCTCAAGTTGTCGCTTTCTGGAAGGAGGCAATATAAGAATAAATGGTCTCAATAAATGGAGAATAAAATGTTCAAATTAGTAGACCTCCCACCTGGTTCTAAACCAATAGGTTGTGAATGGATTTTCAAAAGGAAAATGAAGGTAGACAGAACCATCGATAAGTTTAAGACAAGATTAGTTGCTAAGGGATTTATACAAAAAGGATTGTCTATTTTGATACATATGCACTTGTGGCAAGAATTGCCTCAATTAGAGTGCTATTGGCACTTGGATCCATCTATAAGTTTGTCATCCATCAAATGGATGTGGTATTCCTAAATGAGGAAATAGATGAAGAGGTGTATATGACACAACCTGAAGGGTTTATGGATAATGGTCAAGAAAGTGTGTAAATAAGTCATTGTATGGACTAGAATAAGATCCTAAGCGATGTGATCAAAAGTTTGATCAAGTTGTGCTAGCTAATGGATATAAAATAAATCAATCTAACAAGTGTATTTATAGTAAATTCAATAGTGGAAAAGGGGTCATGATTTGTTTGTATGTTAATGATGTGTTGTTATTTGGTACTGGTCTAGGCGGTATAAGAAACTAATAGTTTCTTATCTAGAGATTTTCATATGAAAGACTTAGTGGTAGCTGATGTGATTCTAGGAATTAGAATAATAAGAGATGGTGAGAATGTAGGTTTACCCTTATCTCACTATGTAGAAAAGGTATTAAAGAAACTTAATCACTTTGATTGTTAACCTATCACTACTCCATATGATCATAGCATTAATTTAGTACCAAATAAAGGTAGTTTAGTAGCACAACTTGAATACTTAAAAATAATTGGATGTTTATATATGCCATGACGTGTACCCGGACAAACATTGCATATGTTCACTAAAACATATTAGACTTTTAATAACGCACCTTTTATAGCATTTCCGTGTGGAAATGCTATTAAAAGTGATGGGGGGACTTTTAATAGCGTTTCCTTTAGGAAACGCTATCTTAGGTATCACCTAAGATAGCGTTTCCTTAAGGAACCGCTATTAAAAGTGTCACTGCAGGAAAAGATGGCGGTTCCACACGGAAACGCTATCTTAACTAACAACCTAAGATAGCGGTTTCACAAGGAAACGCTATCTTAGGTGATATACCCGCGCGCGCGTATCCTTTTATCCTTCAATTCCCAGTTTCTGCGTACCACTGACCTCATCAGTTCAAGTCTAGGGTTGTCATCTCCGCAGAGCTCGTCCCCTCTCACGCCTTCTCCCTCTCACTATTGCTCTCACGCCTCAGACTCCCTCTCACGCCCCCATTGCTCCGCCACTCATCACCACACCACCTACGACCAAGGTATGCTCTCTATGTCCCTCTCCCCTATTGAGAACGAAAATGAATGTAGTTCTTGGGTCTGAGAGTTCTTGGTCCGAGTTTGGTAACAATGAGAGGTAATGAGCAAGTAACTCTGATGATGATTGTCTTTGGTGAACTTTTGTTAGAATTAAAAGTAGAAAATGTGATTTTTGTTCATAAGAACCAAGGGTTTCTGGGATTAAGAACTCTATTTGGAGAATTTTTGGAACTCGGTTTGTGTGATAATGTGCTAATTTGGGGTTTCAAGCATGCTTCTTGCGTTACTGCATGTGGCTGTTATGGTTCGCTGGTACACAAGGATGCATACTCCTCTGTTATGGTCTTTGTTAGTTTGGGTTTAGACAATGCATACTCCTCTGCCATCAGCTTTTTAATTTCAGATCCGAGCATTTGAATTTGCTTTGAAAATGCAACATCCTTTTGATCACTGTGCCTTTGAGCCTCTTCAAGTTGTTTGGACTTAACTTCTAGTTCTTGTGACATTTGTTCTATTGTTTTTCCTTTTGAATCTATTTGGTTAAAGAGTTGTTGCAGTTTCAATTCATTCTGTTCTGTAATAAGCCTGAGCTCTTGATTGCATTTATGGAGCATTTCTTCTATAAGTCTGTTTTGCTGCTGCAATTCATCGGCTTCTGCAACTGCTTTGTGCCTGTGATATTGTTGCTTAGATTTCCTTGGACATGCTTAGAATGCCCGTTCTGTAGTTTTTGCAGTTATATATTGATTTTATTTATTGGGTAACATGATCTTCAATTGTTTTACCTTGAAAAAAAGGATATATTGAAGGCCTTTCTTGTGTTTGCAGGCAAACAAGAAGATATCATATGCTAAGCTTGCAAAAGATTTTCAGGCAGTATTGAAGGAATTCAAGAAGGCACAGCGTCTTGCAGTTGAGAGGGAAACAACTTACACTCCTTTTGTTCCACAAGTTGTTCTTTCATCCAGGTGAGGTGAGTTTATGGAAGTTTCTTTTATGCTCCTTATGCTGAGTTGAAGTTGATACAGAAATATTATGATGTTGCTGTAAGGTGTCCTTGTCCATTTCAATGTTTACACCTTAGAACTCCACCGAGATTGTTTTGTTCTTCACCCTTTGCAAATGAAACTGTATTAGAGTTGAATGTTGATTACTATTAAATGTTCATCTCTGTATGTTGTAGAAGAGGGTATTATCGGGCATTGAAGGCCAAGGAAATCTCATTTTAGCATATTGACTTGTTCATCTCTCGTCGGTTGAAATGAGTTCTGCCCAAAAAAAAGTCTGCCTTTGTAATTTGTATGTTATGGATTGATATTTGTGTAAAATATATACCTTTATGTTTAGATACTAATATACCTTTAGAATTCTTATCCCGCCACACTTGTTTTTCATCATCAATCTTTGGGTTCATGGTATCTCGCCACTCTACTCATGGTACTAGGACGGTGTCATGGGAATCTAACAAATCGATTAATCTTTTAAACACACTTAGTATTCTATATTATGCAATAGTTAATGGAATGCTGTACTCTGTAATGATATGATAGAAAACTCAAGATAAGTACAGTTTTATTAACTTTCTTTCAATGCTCCTCATCCTCTCCTTGAACAGAAAAAGATACAAGGGTTCTTCAAGGGACCTGAAAGCGCTACTGCTGATCCTTTCCTTTACCCAACTGAATACCCCCCCTCTCTCCCATCTTTCCCTTTTGATGCTTCCCCACTAATACACAGCCCCTGTCCACACTCAATTTGCCATGCGGAAAACCGGTAACAGTTTTCATTCCTTTCATTCCTTTAATCTGTATACATTGCATGTAGACATCAACCACTCCAAACTCATAGTAAATATGTTTAATAAATATTTTTGTAGATCTGGAAAGCATGGATCGGAAATGGATGTTTGCCAATCGTTTAACGAAGGAGTATGAGGATGGGGTGAAAGAGTTCACTAGGTTTGCAGTTCGACAAGCGGAAAACCCTAGTACAATCATATGTCCTTGTTTAGATTGTTGTTATGCAAGGCGAGTTAGTGCAGCCGATTTGGAAGAACATTTAGTGTGTAATGGAATCGATCAAAGTTATACATGTTGGACAAAACATGGTGAGACAAGAGCTGAGTCTAGTGAAATGAGGAATCGTGTGAGATATTCATCATACGATACCGACACAAATACTTATGAGGGCGATCGTTTTGAAGACATTGCAAATGCTGTTGAAGAGGATCTTCGGGATTGTCCTCAAATGTTTGAGAGGTTGGTAAGTGATGCAGAGCAACCATTGTATGATGGTTGTACTAAATTCATAAGATTGTCGGCGATGTTAAAGTTGTATAACTTGAAATCGAGCAACGGATGGACTGATAAGAGCTTTACGGACTTACTCACACTATTGAAAGACATGTTGCCGGAGGATAATGTGCTTCCTAGTCGGACATATGAGGCTAAACAAATGTTACGCTCTATTGGCATGAGCTACGAGAGGATACATGCTTGTCCTAACGATTGTATTTTATTTCAGAATGAATAAGCATCGTTAAAGATGTGTCCTAAATGTAATGCCTCACGATATAAGAAGAAAGAATCAGATCCAGAGAAGGTTGTGTGGTATTTTCCCATAATACCCAGATTTAGGCGCATGTACCGTAGTTCAGAAGATTCAAAGCACTTGACATGGCATGAGGATGAAAGGATCAAAGATGGCAAGTCGGCGGACCGGCAGATTCTCCTCAATGGAAGAAATTTGATCATGATTATCCTGATTTTGGGTAAGAATCAAGAAACCTACGACTTGCATTGGCTACTGACGGATTTAACCCGCATGGTGTTCAAAGTAGCTCTCACAGTACATGGCCTGTGATTTTGGTGATTTATAACCTATCCCCATGGATATGCATGAAGCGCAAATTTATTATGTTATCTATGTTAATTTATGGGCCCAAACAACCAGGAAATGATATAGACGTCTATTTGACTCCTTTGATTGAAGACTTGAAACAACTGTGGGAGACAGGTGTGGAGGTGTATGATGGGTATAAGGAAGAAAGTTTCGATTTGAGAGCTATGTTGTTTGGCACAATTAATGATTTTTCAGCCTACGGTAATCTGTCAGGATATAGCATCAAGGGTCAATGTGCATGCCCTATATGTGAAGAGGGTACGGATTGGATGCGGTTAAAACATTGTAAGAAGAATGTCTTTCTTGGGCATCGTAGATTTTTGCATCCAAGTCATCATTACCGGTGGTGGAGAAAGGCGTTCAATGGGAACTCAGAAGAAGGTAGAGCTCCTTCACCGTTGACGGGTGATCAACTTTTTGAAAAGGTAAAGGATTTGAATATCCAATTCGGTAAACCTTTTACGAGAGATATTGTCACAAGAGGGTAGAAGAAAAGGTCGATTTTCTTTGAGTTGCCATATTGGAAATCATTATATGTAAGACATTTCCTCGATGTGATGCACGTTGAAAAAAATATCTGTGATAGTGTCATTGGTACGTTACTCAATGTGCCAGTGAAGACTAAAGATGGCATCAATGCAAGGTTGGACTTGGTTAGTATGGGAATAAGAAGAGAATTGGGACCGACGAAGAAGGGTAAAAGTACATATCTTCCTCCGACTGCTTACACTCTATCTAGAAAAGAAAAAACTGTTTTTTGTAAGTTTCTTGATGGAGTTAAGGTTCCGGAAGGGTACTCTTCAAACATTAGGAACCTCGTATCGATAAAAGATCTCAAGTTAAAAGGTCTAAAGTCCCACGATTGTCATGTTCTCATGGAGCAGTTGATACCCATTGGTATACGGTCTATTTTACCTAACAATGTGCAGGGGGCCTTAACTAAACTCTGTTTCTTCTTCAAGGCAATTTGCAGCAAAGTGATTGACCCTGGGAAGTTGCCATCATTGCAAAGAGAAATTGTTGTGACTTTATGCGAGCTTGAGATGTACTTTCCACCTTCATTCTTTGACATAATGGTTCATCTAACCATTCACCTTGTTAGAGAGACACAACTGTGTGGGCCAGCTTATATGAGATGGATGTACCCGATTGAGCGTTATATGAAGATATTAAAAGGGTATGTGAAAAACCGATCACGACCAGAAGGTTGTATTGTTGAACGGTATACTGTCGAAGAAGCTGTTGAATTCTATACCGAATACCTATCCAATGCTGATTCTATAGGGCTGCCAAAGTCTCGTCACACATGGAGAATGATGGGGCAAGGAATTACTGGAACTGAAATAGTGACTATATCAAGGACAGAATGGGAGCAAGCACACTTATATGTTCTGCACAATGCCGATGAGGTTGAGCCATATGTTGAAAAACACAAGGACATGCTCAAGAGTTTGTATCCAAATAAGAATCAAAATTGGCTAACTAGAGAACACAATCGTTGTTTTATAACGTGGCTAAGAGATCACATTTTTGCAGAGTTGACTGAAAATTCTACTTCAGTTTCAAATAGATTGAGATGGTTAGCCAAAGGTCCAAGTTTGCATGTCTTCTCTTACCACGGTTATCAAATTAATGGGTACACATTCTATACAAAAGAACAAGATGGTCGGAGTACAATGCAAAATAGTGGTGTGACTCTTGTAGCTCAGTCGATGCATATCTCAAGTGCCAAAGACAGAAACCCGATATATGCAAATATGTCATACTTCGGCGTCGTTGAACGCATATGGGAGTTGGATTACACAAAGTTTAAGGTTGGTGTGTTTGGTTGTAAGTGGGTTGACAATAATAACGGTGTTCAGATTGATGAGTCAGGGTTCATGCAGGTGGATCTTAATAGGGTGGGGTATAAAGATGAGCCTTTTATATTAGCATCTCAAGCTCCACAAGTGTTCTATGTCACTGATCCAGCTGATATGAAAAGGTCCATTGTTCTTTTGACTAACAAAATAATTACTAAGATTGATGATCAAGACCATGGAGATGTTGATATTGAAGATGATCCTTTCGTCGGGACATTACAATCACTTGAGATTGATCCAACTAGGGATGATGGTATGTATATGAGAGATGATCATGATGAGGGGCTTTTGGTCAATCCACCATTTCGTACTAATAAAGGACAAACAAATCTCAATCCAATGAAGAAAAGAAAAAGGTTGACTTAAACATGTATGTAGTGTTTGTGTTTAAATGAACTTTCTGATCCTTTTATATTATAATTAGCATCTTCCGGTAATGCTAGTGTTGATTTTGTTATCAATTGTTGTTTTATATTTTGCATCAATTAATATTATATTAATGTCCATTGATGTTTTACTTGTGTCTAATATTTTTGTAGGTAAATGGTATCTTCAAGTAATGCTAGTGCTGCCAAAGTGATGCGACGTGGGCCAACTATTATGAAGGCGGTCATCCGCGCTAGGAGTAAAGGACAAAAATTTGAGGTAATTTACTTACTAATCTAAGGATTTCATAATGTTGTTTGATATCTAGATTTAATTACTTTATTATTTTTATTAGGTTGAATGGAATTATTTGGACCAACCAATTCGTGTTAATGGAAAAATATTGAAGAGTTACATTGGGGCCGTTGTTCGGCAAACGGTCCCAATTATTTGTTCTAATTGGAAGGATGAAGCTTTGGATGCTTTCAAAGAGAACATATGGGCTGATGTACAGGTAATTGTTAAAATTTGTGAATTATATTGTAAACTATGTAAACATACTTACTTTGACACGTTGTTTATATTGTTTTGCAGATGTCTTTTAATGTTGATGAATCTCGAAAAAAAATTGTACTTCAGGAAGCTGGTAACCTACATAGGGCATTCAGAACTAGATTGACAAAAAAATTTCTAAGAAATTCTAACGGGAGTATCATAGAGGAACCTCCATCACAATATCCACACATATCAAGGGATGAGTGGATAGATTTTGTAGCAATACGCACAGGAGATGCACGATTCCTGGTATGTTTAATATCACGTTAGTCCTTATAATTATATGTATACGTACATATGACATTAACCATGTATTAATATTACTTATATGTGTCTGAATATAAATTAAGCAATGAAAATCGCAACAGAGCGTTAGATCCTGCATGCCCTTACAAAGCATCACGTAAGGGGTATGCTGACATTGAGGATGAATTGGTATGTATATATATATATATATATATTTAACTGCATGTGTGGTAAATATGACTTTTAAACTATTTGGTTAATATATATTATCTCAATATACAGATACAGGAGGCGGGGCCAGAAGTTAAGAAAATTAAACGCCATATTGTGTGGAGGAAAGCCCGCGAGAACAAGGCGGGTGTAATTGACAACAAAAATACGCAGAACGTGTGGAATAAATGTGTAAGTAGACTAACGTTTACATTTTCATTTGTTATTTTCTTATGACAATATATAATAACTTTAACATTTGCATTTCACCAATAACTATGTGTCAGGAGGAACTGTCACAGTCTGCAATAGAGGGAGAGATACAAGATTTTGGTCGCCAGGATATTCTTGCTAAAGCCCTAAGTGTGCCAGAGAACCCTGGTCGTGTTAGGGGTGTGGGTTTTGGCATCTCTCAAAAAAGACTACTTCCCACCTGAAGGTCGTGCAAAACATAACTGTGAAACGAAAAGGTGGGAGACATTGGTGTCTCAACTCTCAGAAAGGTTGAACATTTTGGAAGATAAGCTGAAAAAAAAAAGGAGGATGAGGAGAGGCAGGCTAATTTCACAGCCCCAGCAAGCGTCAAAGATAGTTGTACTCTACCATCTGCCATCAAGCTTCCAGAGGTAATGCATGCCTTTTTTTTTTACTAGTATTGCATTCACAGTTAAATACATTCAATTGGATGCCTTAATTCACAGCTTATTCATCTATCATTGGATTAGGGCGTCAACTCATGTCAGTTATATTTATCAACCCCAAACTATCGTATGGTTGGTATGGGTAAAATATACAATGAGCCGGGTGTTACACTGCACACTGGACCAGTACCCCTTAACCATGTGAAAGTTGGAGTTGATGTTGCAACTGAGGGGGATGCGCCATTGCCGGTACCTATCGATGGTGCAGATGTAATGACAATAAGAGATGCAATAGGTACTTATGTGGCATGGCCAATTGATCTCGTGGTTGTAATTAATATGGTATGTAATTGCATTTTTCCACCTTTTCATATACGGCGTATATTTATTACATTAGTTGATCACTAACTGGCATATTGAAATGCAAAATGTCCAGGCACCTGCAAAATCTAAAGGCAAGGGCAGAGTGTCTGAATATACAAAGGAGTCAATTACAACCCCAGAAAATAAAGGAGGCAACTTTGAGGCCAACCCTCCTACAGCTGGTTCAACTAATATTTCTCTGGAATATTTCAATTTTCTTAAAATACATGAACGAAAGAATATGAAAAATGATGACCAATTGGACATAGAGATAGAACAAAATATTTTTGGTCAGCATATCATTGATATGATCAATACTGAAAATATCAGAGAAATTGTAAATCATGAATGGGTATCTGCCTCCGTTATTTCCGTATATATCAGGTACTAAATCAGGCTTAAAGTGTACAATATTTTTTTAGTCTTTCCATTTAAATATTGATGTCATTGGTGTAATGCATTTTTATATTTTAATTGAAGGTATTTGTATGAAGAATTGTTTCTTCCAAAGGAAAGAACGAGGAGGTTTCTGTTCTTGTCCCCACACCAAACAAATACATACGGCTACTTCGGGAGGGATTCACAGATAACGTATATAGCTGACCGGTTTGGAACTACAGAAAGAGAATATCAGCCCTTGTTTTTAGCGCCGTGCAATGTTGGGTGAGTCACTTATCCTATAGGACTTAATTCACAATAATGAATTATATAAAAGTTGAGGTGCTTAGGATTTGTTATCTCAACATTTTTGTAGGAATCATTGGGTGTTGTGCGCGATAAATATTGTTGAAGAGATTATTTACTATCTGGATTCCTTGAATGTTGATCCTAGGAATCGCCCAGAATTAAAGAATCTGTTCAATAAGTAAGCATGCTTTTATATTTCTGATTTTCTATGATTAATCGAATGGCTTCCATGGTAGATACATGTTGCAAGTTGTCATGGTCCTAATGTGCTTTTGATTTTTGACATTAGAATAACTGTGTTGAATTGGCATATACTGGGTTGTGGCTGTTGTGGTTCAAAAAAAAAAAAAAAAGCATGCGTGTGTTTGTGATGATTGAAAATATGTTTCTTAATGAAGTTTGTTTGATTTTGTGATTAGTGCTTTGCAAGTTTATCGTGCAAATATCGGAGCTAAGGTGTCGCGTTTAAAGGCAACCAACATTAAATGGATTCAGATAGAGGTATATTTGCAAAAACTTAATGCGCAATTAGATTAAAAAACTATGTTGATTTACTATTTTATTTTTTATAGTGCCCAAGACAACCCAACAATACAGATTGTGGGTACTATGTCATGCGTTTCATGAAGGAAACTATCTTGCAGAACCAAGTTAAAATACCAATGGCGGTATGTTGTTTACTTAGCTTTTAACTGTGACTGTTCAAATGTTTTAGCAATTGTAACTTAATTTATTTAATTTTTATGTCGCAGTACTTCCCTGACTTCAAATGCTCCACATACTCCACTGCTCAACTATCTGAAGTCAAGGAAGATTGGTGTCGCTATATTGTTGAAAAGTTTATTTGATTATGTCAAATTGATCACAGTAGTTGCAGCAATACTCATTGGTATGTGAATAATGCTTTAGATTTCTAACTAGAGATCCACATCAACATTTTGTGTTGTTAATAGACTAATGGTCGAGGATAAAGTATTTTGCTCTTTGATATGAAGTCTATGAAGGAATCATTTTGGTAGCATCACCTCTGGATCCATCTTATTTAGTTACTCTATCTGACATTTAATTTAGTTTAGTTAATCAGAACTCATTGTTTTATATGCCGTTCATTGATGTTGGAACAATGATTTCTCCAACCAATCATGTTTTGGCTGGCCTAGGTGAATCTTATGCTGTTATGAGATTGAAAATATCATATTTTGAACACATAAGACGATGGAAATCTGAGGGGAATATCTGATGCTCTAACCTCTAGGTTTTGATTGAAGCTTAGGTGAATAATATGTGTACCGAATCAAGCATTAATGTTTTGGTGCAAAACTTGACTGCCCTCGATGGATCTCTTCTCTCAGTTTTGGTGCAAAGTCTCTAGGTGTTGTTTAGGTTCGTTGGTCTTAGGGTCTGAGGCCTTTCCTTTCTTTGCAGGGATATGCAATTACAAATCTTTAGTGTGCATGTGTGCAGCTATTGCATTTGCAGGGATCTGCTTTTTAATGTGTATGTTTAGGGTGATATTTTTTTTTCCATTGCAGCTATTCCATATGCTTTTCAGATCTGTTTTTTAGTGTGCAGCTATTACATTTGCAGGGACATGGTATAAGCAGTACATGCTAGGTTCTGTCCTAACTATATGAGCATATTGCAATTGAGCACTTCACTCTGTTTATGTTTTGATCAGGCAACGAAAATATAGTCATTTGACCATTATATGATATTCTGTATCAATTCCAGAAGGGTCAAAGCCACATGTCTGTTGTGGTCAAGTGTGAAGAGAATATCACAAGTGCTGCAACTAATGCATGCAGAATGCAAGACTCCTAGTCTGGTGCTAAATAAAATAATGATTCACATTCAAAACCAGTAAAAACAAGGATCTAGGTAGGTTTCCATAGGGAATTTCAGCATGTGACAAGTCAGCTTTCATATTTCTCATGAAAGCAATATCTTTAGGAGTTCAATATTTTCATGATATAACTCTGAACTTTGCAAGACTTTTGTTCTGCATTTTGTTGACTGGATGACTCATGAAACTGAATTAGTTTTATTTGTTTCTATTTATTAGGACCTTATCTAGTGTAGCAGATTTTTCTGCAAGTTTATGCTATATATGTACTTGGTTTGTTGCTCAATAAAAGATATCTTTTGCCTCTCACTTTGTTGGAATTGATATTTTCACTGCCAAGAAGCTTGAGGATATTGTGCCCTCTTCCCACAACTGTGATGTATGTGCACTTAATTGTGTTGACTTATTGTGATTTCTTTCCTCTCAATGACTCACAGTAATTTTTTGTTGTCAGGTCCCTCATGTGAATCGTGATCGACTACCAAAGACATTGATATCTCCGAGGATGGATTTGTGAGTTGTCATTTCTCTTACCAACTCCATTGATTCACTCATTATTAGTCTTGTTTTCGTATTCTGAATGTGTGATTGCTGTTATGTTATCAAATGATGTCTTTGTAGGTGAGTCTCACATCGAAAATGGGAACACTAAGGATGATCTCGGGCTTCCCACGATGAGAGAGTCGCTTACTCAGGTTTGTGGAAATCTGAAATCTAATGTGTGTTCTTTTTCCTGTTGGATTCAGAGTCTGAAAGCTAAAATCTGTCAATGCCTTTTCTGTTTCAAAATGTTTGTTATTCCTCTATTTTGTTTATTTGTTTGTTGGTTGTCTATTTACTCTAATTGGGCATATATAATTGACTGGTCTCTGCAGATAAAGGATGGATTTGCTGAGGGAAAGGACCTTGTTGTTTTTGTCATGTCTGCTATGGGTGAGGAACAGATTAATGCTCTGAAGGATATTGGGCCAAAGAACTAGATTCAATTGCTGCCAGTTTGTTTGTTGTTTCTATTTAAGCAAATATATTTCTGTAAGCCTTTATAGCTATTTGTTGAAGACCAGACTTATAAAATCTAGTCAGACTACCAGTCGTACCAAGGTTATTTATTTATGCATGTGGTGACAAAACTAGATCACATTTTTCTGTTTTCTATGTTATCCTGTGACTTTCTTATAAAGGAGGAGTCTCTTTTAAGAAGTGATGTTTATTTTGACTGCAGTGATGATAGAATCTTATGCGCTAATGTACTACACCTTCTGTATGAATTGTCAAAGTAGCTAACAATATATGCATATGGATTGTGCTTCATTTCTTTGTTTACACCTTCTGTTTTTTATAAACAATATGCAGGAATGTAGGTACAATTAAGAAATAGGTAAAATTAAAAAAAAGGGGGGGGGGGGGCATAGATAGCGTTTGTTTTAACAAATGCTATCTAAAGTCGGACTTTAGATAGTGTTTTCGTGTACAAACGCTATCTAAAGTCACCTTTTAATAGCACTTCCTAAATGCTATCTTTGCTAACGAGTTTTAATAGCGGTGGCATAGATAGCGGTTACAAACGCAATTAAAAGGCATCCGGAAACGCTATCTAAAGTCATTTCTGTTGTAGTGGTTGTAGGGAGACAAAGTAGGTATACAGGTAATCCAAGCAAAGACCACTGGCATGTTGTCCGAAGAGTATTGAAATACTTGAGGGGGACAATGAACTATAGTTTAAAATTTAAACTATAATGGGTATCCTTCGATATTAGAAGGTTACGTGGATGCTAGTTGGGTGACTTATACAAGAATATCATGCTTCAATAAGCAGTTGAGTCTTCACAAATGGTGGGGGTTCTATTTCTTGGGGTTTCAAGAAATAAGACGGTATTGCCGGTTCCACCATGGCTACAGAATTCATAGCATTGGCGGCAGTAATAAAGAGATCGAATGACTTAGAAATTTGTTGTATGGGATACCAATTTTAATGGCGCCAGTGTCCATACAATGGGATAGTAAGTCAATACTATCAAGGGCATATAGCCAGGTTTATAATGGAAAGTCCAGGAACATTGGGCTAAGACATAGTTATGTCGAGGAACTAATTGCAATGGAGTAATATCCAGGGTCTTTATAAGACGGAAAGAAATCTTGCATCCTTTGACGAAAGGACTGACAAGTGATATGATGTGGAAAAACATCATTAGGGATGAGAATCAACCCCATATCTACATGATCACCAATGGTGGAAACCCAACTCACACTTGAGTAGCATCAAGTATTGAGTTCAATGTGGCCAAAGTACACTATGAGAGTGATTGCAAGTACTTGACGAATAGATACATCCCAAGGTTTAAAAGTACTTGGATACCATAAGGACAAAAAGAAAAGGGTGAGTTTTTGCTCTTAATGGACCTATAGCATATATATGCCGAGGTGCCCAACTTATGGGGATGCTTTTGGTAAAGTCCACCTATATGAGAGTGAAGTGGGGCCGCTTCTTAGAGTTGGGCTTGACTCTGTAAGCTCTCATGAAAAGGATACATGACACAAGGCCTTACCAAATGTGTCACACTACCACGTCGTTCAATGGTACCGAGATTTCATGTGTAAGTCATGGACACTTGTTCTAATAAATATTTGGTTCAAAGCTTGTCTACCACTTTATTTGGGGATGAGTGCAACCATGGCTTGCTAAGCAAAGGTTCAAATCCCCAAAATACCTTTGTCTGAAAGCATACGATTTCCGGAATAATGGGATTTGGGTTTATTTTGAAAATGGTAGGGGATTGTGAGGGATTTCCAAAATAATGGAAGTCCAAGACACCAAGTTGGAAAGAGGTTAAAGGACACCAATATGTGTGTCTCTTCATGGCTTTTAAATATTTCCTAATAGGTTTGTTTTTTCATGATTAAATGTGTTCATTCATCAAGTGTACATTCATGAAAGGTTGCAATCATTCTTTCAAATACATGAAAGGTTATTTCATTCGATCACCAAGAGGCATAAGTTGGTCTATAAGTAGAACCACTTGTGCATGCAGAATGATGTCTGAAAATGGACTAAATTTCTGCAAGCCAAATCACTTCCTTTCTTCCCTTAATGCACAGAGAGAATTAAGTAAACTATTATTCTGTAAAATGTCATTGACGATACGTTTGGTTTAGGGTGTAACTAAACCAAGGTTCTCCTTTGTATCCTAAAGGGGATTCACCGGCTATACCTGTTGCATCCAATCTACAAGGAGAGATTGGTGGGGACGAATCGAACCTAAAGCCTAATGTTCTTACACGTCTTGGAGGGTGCGCATGTCAAATGTTTTTCTCTTCTTTATTATAGACCAGACCCCATATTTTCTAACAAAAACAAAAAGAACACCATAAGATGTCTCCATTGTGTACAAAAATAATCCATCCTCATACAGTCTGTCTAAGTTAACAGCTCTATATACGTACGCAACATCAATTCATAAACAGTAGTAGTGCTTTTACACAAAGCATATCTCGTTAACTTCTTTTATAGTCCGTCCAACCAGCTAAAAGAGAAAGAACAAAAACTGATTACTGTGACATATACTATTCTATTTGGCTTCTTCATTACTCCGGCTCCTATCTATGGCTGTCAGAGAGATGAATATGACCCCATCAAGTGCAATTAACATGGAACAAGAGAAGAAACTAGAAATTGAGAGAGGAGATGGGGACTTGGAAGATCAGGTGGTGGCAGCAGCAGGTGTTGCTGAAGTTCAAGGCCAGAAATGGAGAGATCAGATAACAGTGAGAGGACTGTTTGTGAGCATGATGATTGGTATCATGTATAGCATAATAGCCATGAAGCTCAACCTCACAACTGGAATGGTTCCTAACTTGAATGTTTCTGCTGCACTTCTTGCTTTTGTGTTTGTCAGAAGCTGGACCAAAGTGCTTCAAAAAGCTGGCTTTATATCTAAGCCTTTTACCCGCCAAGAAAACACTATCATACAAACTTGTGCAGTTGCATGCTATAGCATTGCTGTTGGAGGTATGAGAAGGCTCTTAACTATTTTGCAAGGTTTTAAATAAAGGTCCGCGACCGTAATTGGGGCCGCAACGTTTTGTTTTAGAAGTTTTCGAAACTGAAACATGACTATAATAACGGTTACATCGGTCGCATTTTCCCGTAATTGTGGTAAACGCAACTGCGTTGCTATTTTGAGAACATTTCATATCATATGATGTTTTTCACCTTACATAATGAATTTCCTCTAATATATTATATATGTGTGTTACTATATTGCAGGAGGATTTGCTTCTTATCTTTTGGGATTAAACAGGAAGACGTATGAGTTGTCAGGAGTAGGCACTGAGGGCAACAGCCCAAACGCTGTTAAGGAGCCAGCATTTGGTTGGATGACTGGCTTCCTTTTTGTGGTTTGCTTCGTTGGCCTCTTTGTCTTGATTCCACTCAGAAAGGTAAGTACTGATTAATAATTACGTATACCATGTATGTGATGTATAATGTATAATATATAATATATTTCAGGCCTTCAAAATATCTCATTATTACCCCCTTAGAGACCCAATTTTTGCATGTGCTTGCTTCAGGACTTCAGAAGTTAAAGAAGAAAGAATTAATTAATATTGTATGCATAGAACTTGTTATAATCACCCATCAATTATTTGGGACCCTGATTTTTTTTATTTTTTTTTTAACTTTCCTTCACATTTTGTTGTAAAAACTCACAAAAGTCAAAAACTTTGTGACTTGCTCCACTTTCTTCTACTACAGATCATGATAGTTGACCTCAAATTGACTTATCCCAGTGGCTTAGCAACAGCAGTGCTCATCAATGGTTTCCATACCCAGGGTGACAAAATGGCCAAGTAAAGTTCACATCTCATTTAGTCATGACTTTTGGTTTAATTTTGACCGTTTAAAGTTTGATCCAATGATTATGATATAATCCTGACTCTCACATAGGAAAGGCCCTCTCACTTGATATGTACCCTATATATATATATAATATAATAGTCAATGATGAACCAAATTCAAAGCAATGATTGATAAGTATCTTATATTATAATGTTGCAGGAAGCAAGTGAGGGGGTTCATGAAGTATTTTTCTATTAGTTTCTTATGGGGATTTTTCAAGTGGTTCTTCTCAGGGATAGAGGGCTGTGGATTCGAACAGTTCCCTACCTTTGGATTGCAAGCTTGGAGGCAAACGTATGATTTTCAGCATACTATACATGTATATTTTAAGGAAAAAACTTAGAAACAGTTATTTAGCTACTGTTCCTCTTGTTCCTTACTGAAAATATACCATAATTATTGCAATATGTCTCAAAAAATGCACCTATTTAATAAAAATAATTGTATTTTTGTGTCTAGAACAGTACCAACTGTATACATAATACTATACCTAAGTTTAGTCCATAATTTAATTGCTTTCAAATGGATACTTATATATTCCACCTTTTACTAATCTTATTGTGCTTTGAATTTTATTTGCAGATTCTATTTCGATTTTAGCATGACTTTTGTGGGAGCAGGAATGATTTGCTCCCACATTGTGAATTTGTCTTTGCTCCTTGGAGCCGTGCTCTCTTTTGGGGTCATGTTTCCGCTTATTGATCGGCTTAAAGGGCATTGGTTCCCTGACAACTTAGAAGAAAGTAATATGAAGGGCATATACGGTTACAAGGTTTTTCTATCAATTGCTCTAATCCTTGGTGATGGCATATACAATTTCATCAAGATTCTAGTGGCCACAATTGTCAGCGTAATTGATAGAATGAAGAGCTCCAAGAGTAAGAATCATAAAAATGGTAAGAGCAGTCATGGACTTGCCCTTTCTCTTCTTCTTTTTAATATTTCAAGGAAAAAAAAAATGATATATGTTGAGGTCCTTTTCTTACTGCAGCTGATCAGCATGGGAATCCCACTGGAGATCTTAAACAAACTGAATTATTCCTCAGGGAGAACATTCCCATGTGGATTGGAATCACTGGATACCTTGTGTTCATCACCATTTCCATAATTGTGATCCCACACATGTTTCCTCAGCTGAAATGGTACTATGTCGTGGTTGCTTACATTTTTGCTCCATCTCTAGCATTCTGTAATGCTTATGGATCAGGTCTCACCGATATGAACATGGCATATAATTATGGGAAGGTTGCACTCTTTGTGCTGGCAGCTATAAGCGGAAAGGAAAATGGTTTGGTGGCAGGACTTGTGGGTTGTGGTGTCATTAAATCTGTTGTTTCGGTGTCTTGCATTCTGATGCAAGATTTCAAAACTGCTCATTACACTCGCACCTCTCCAAGAGCAATGTTCATAAGCCAAGTAATCGGCACTGCAATGGGCTGCGTAACAGCTCCCTTGAGCTTCTTCCTATACTACAAGGCATTCGATGTGGGAAACCCACATGGAGAATTCAAAGCTCCTTATGCACTAATTTACAGAAACATGGGAGTTATAGGTGTTGAAGGTTTCTCAGCATTACCCCAGCACTGCTTGCAGCTTTGTTATGGGTTCTTTGCTTTTGCAATAGGAGTAAACATTGTGAGGGATTTTACACCCCAAAAGATTGGGAAATGGATGCCGTTACCAATGGTCATGGCTGTACCATTTCTGGTTGGGGGATACTTCGCAATTGATATGTGTGTAGGTAGTTTGATTGTGTTCGTGTGGCACAAGCTTAGCAAGAAGGCAGAATTTATGGTTCCAGCAGCTGCCTCTGGACTGATATGTGGGGAAGGACTGTGGACTCTTCCTGCAGCGCTTCTTGCTCTTGCCAAAGTTAATCCTCCTATCTGCATGAAATTTGTTCCTTCCTAAAACAACCTTTTTTTTTTTATAACTTGCCTCCTAGAACTTAACCGACACATAAAGCAATGAATGCCTCAAGCTGTAAGATGCTGTAGGATTTAGCTAGTGCACCTTGAAGCGCACATCAAACAACATCCGAATGCAATACATTTTTTATTTTCCAAGTGTCATCGCATACAGCTGGCATTGAAACTGTGTAAACATAACACAATTCTCTGACAAAAGTACGGCATGTTTCTGGAACCTAGCTCTTCCCCCACCCCAACGGAAGTAACAATGAAACCAATTCTCTGTTGAATCAATGATCGGTGATTTTTCAGCCTTTCCTGAAAACCCGGTAAGAATATAATCGATGAACAATTATATTAAATTAAACAGTGGATCAAACAGGCAAGCAAGCTAGCCACAGGAGTACTAACACACAGATGCGGGTATAGACAGGCATCCCTCAGGCAACGGAAGTAACAATGAAACAATGAAGTAACAATGAAGTAACAATGAAACCAATTCTCTGTTGAATCAATGATCGGTGATTTTTCAGCCTTTCCTGAAAACCCGGTAAGAATATAATCGATGAACAATTATATTAAATTAAACAGTGGATCAAACAGGCAAGCAAGCTAGCCACAGGAGTACTAACACACAGATGCGGGTATAGACAGGCATCCCTCAGGCACTAGTACACACAATAGATGTTGAATGGTCCACACCAAACCACCCTCCTCTAATTGAAGTCTTATTCAGATTTCGGTTCAAAAAATTCTGCAATTCTTGTAGAATATATTGGTAACAGCTAGAATGTTCAACAAGAAGCTGATTAAAGAATACACTCAGATTTTTCGATTGTATTGAAATTACTTCATACATTACTCTATTATACACAAGTTTTCGGAGAAGTGCAAAACAAGGGCTAATAAGTTCTTAATCAATTTGATGGATCAAATTCGTACTATACTTAACTGGTATATTCAACCTGTTATTATGCCCGCCAGTACATCACTTTTGCCTCGCACATAAATTGTGTAAACCAGACGAATTGCATCCAGCCACCCATCTAATGATTCCCATGAGTCAGCAACCTTGATAATCCAAGAAATGAAAATGAAAATTAGAGCTGCATTTTCAAAACTATAGAGACTTTTGTGCTTCCGACTTGAGATGACGCACATTTGAAAGAGTTCATCAACCCTTAAGAAATTTACTAAAACTTGGATTTTGCAAGACAAATTTTAAAATACATTGGTGGAGAGCACGAGAGGGTTACTGAGGAAATACATTAATGGATTTTGCGTTTTATACAAAGGCACAGTGAGCAGTAATCAAAGCATGAAGGATGTTGGCCCTCTAAGGGCTAACTACCAAAACAGAACAAATCACTATGTTTGAAAGCAAGCAACAGGGTTGAGTCGATTTTTCTTTCTTTTTGATAAATAACAGGGTTGATTGGATTAAATGAAACTCAAAAAATTGTCACAGGAAGTTGTTGGGACAATCAAGGAGCAGAAGTTATTTCATTAGTAAATGTGGACAAGTCTTGTTTATTTCATTGTGCAAAAAGAATATGGCTTTATCAGTCCAAAGTTGCCCCATGTTCTCTTTAGTGAAAATTCATTGTGTCCTTTGATAAGTATGAAGAAGGAAGGAAGCAACAAATCTATGCAATACGGATAAACTCAGGTCAATCAAAATGTTGCTCACCAAGAAAACTGATCCATGAACTGTATCCAAGCAGAGTCCTGCACCAGGTGGTAAAGTCAGATCAGCACATGCTGATACAGAAATAATATCAGCTATATCAACTTTGATGGTCTTCTTATCCCCATTCACTGCATCTATTGATCTTCCTGAGAGAGCATGAGGTACTTGCCTCTGTTCACCTCTGGGTATCTGAACGAAGGGAGGAATGTAAATTTATTCAACTAAAAAATTGCACATATGATACTAGAGTCTAGAAGCTTTCCAATGATTTAAAAACTGTGAGTTGCCTCTTAAAAAATTTCAATATGTAAGCTAGATGTCTCACCTGTTGAAGCCTTTCATGATCCAAAACGAATTCCGATGGTTTCCAGTCATTATGAGGTGCAATTGTTTTCCCCACAGGAGGTGCAGTTAAATACCCAACTTTAAGGTATGGTAATGGTAGCTGTGAAAGGTGAGTTCTGTCAAAGTTAGTGTCCAAATTAATGATTCCATTAACTAACACTCACATTCGCATAGTAATGAAACAGCTATAATAGATGGTGCATATTAATTCAAGTAGGAGACCTCACTTTAAGTACTATTGAAGGGGATTAGGTCCAATACAAATGGTAACTTAACGTGAAAAAAGAATTCAGATAGCTTGAGAGAGCAATCTTTTTAAGTCTTTTAAAATGATAAGTTCAGTTGCACATTGCTATGTTGGTCCAGGTCGAGAGCTGCTAAACAAACATAATTTTGGATAAAGTGTACTCACCATAGAACGCACCAACCGCAAGGCACTGCTATAAACCTGTCACATTAAAAGTAAAAAATAATAGGCTGATTGCATGATTAAACTAGAGAGGAAAATGAACAGGACACAAGGAAATAAATATAACGATAAACTTGAGAAAAAGGAACATGTTAACATTTAACTAGAGTAAAACAAGCCTTTTTAATCCAAAAAATGCATCGAGCCAATAAGAATTTACTAAAGAAGATAAATAGACAGTGATTCTTACTGAATAATTTGGCTTCAATGCATGAGCAGCTGCAATATATATTGCAGATTGGCTGTACAGTTCATTTGGTGAAACATCTTGAGCACTTACCGATCCCCCAGTTCTTAAAGTGTCCTCAGCTAATCCGTACTGCAAAGACAAATAAGGTGAGTGAATTATACACCCTTGATACTGTTAGTCTGTTACATTAATGCCAATCAAGATAACAAAGCATTTCGAGTTATTAAATATATGTAAAATGAAACAGCAGTATGACCAGAACAGTTCCAAGATTGTAAATTGCCCGATGGAAATCAAATTGCAACTGTATGGCTGCACGGAACTGCATTGAAGAATATAGAAAAGTCAAAAGGTGGAAGAGAGAATAAGTTATATTCAAAGGAAATAGCTGATGTAAAAAACTTGCTTATAACTTCTATCTGTTTCCCTCCTAAAAGTTGTGTACCTTGCTTATAGCAGTTCTCACAATCTTTTGCTTTTCTCGAGCTGGAACAATGGCGCTGAGTTCCTAAATTGGATGCCAATTTAAGAAAAATAGAATTTTTTTTTGAGAATTTCAAATAATTTTAAAAAATTTAAATTACATAACTGGAAAAAACTCTCAAGGTGTAGAGGAATATATTCTGAAGAGACTAGAGTTGGGTGTGATTAGCAGAATAGCAAGGGAATGTTTTGAAAGCTAAAATAATTGTAGGGCCGTTCCCATGGTATTTGAAGGTTTTAAACTTTTATTCTGGTTCATTCTATAATTTTGTATCCATAGAAGTTTTCAAGATAACTTTGCTTATGTCATGCTTTTTCGACCAAACTTTACATAGCCAGTCCCAAAGTCAATTAACAGAGGATGGTTATATTAGGCAATTGCCAACCAAGGTAAAACTTTATTTAATCTTTTCTAACATGGATGAACAATACCATCATGCTAATGATAGGTTGTTACCCAAGTAATGCTCTATATGGCTTGCATACAGTGTTAAATGAGCTAGAAGCCTAGAACTACTACATCAGTGCCCAAATGTAATGCAAAATAGGCAAGGGCTCTCACATGTTCCTATAGGACTTGTTTTGGCACTTAGAGTATTGGAACATGAACGGGTAAATCAACGCAGGTAGTTGACAATATGATTCGGAGTATTAACTTTATGGGACTTCCAGAAACCCCAGTGGGGTGCAGAAAAGACTAAAGAATTGGACACTTCAAGATTTGAACTCTGGTACAAAGATAAGTTATAGCAAGAAATCTGAAGTGTATTTTTTTTATAGAGAATCCGATGGGTATTATTATAATAGGTTAAACTTAAAAGAGTAATGCGGTCAATGTTAGAAGCATTGGAGATGGTCCTATACTTAAATTTTTCACTGAACAGAAAACATTCAATTAAATAAGTGTGTCCACCTTAAGTAGGTCAAGAAGAACAAATAAGCTTTCTGAAAATTTTAGAAGGGTCGAGAAATCTCGGAGTACTAAATTACTTATGAGGGGATTTGAATATGTGGGAAGAGGCATAAGGGTTTACATGAGGTTCCTCAGTGCAAGAATACCAATAAAATCTCCGGTGTGAAAAAGTAGATCAAATAGAAGATAGTTCAATTAAAATAGGTACATGTAGACCTAAGAAAACTATGGAAGAAACCATTAAAACAGACCTAATTCTAAATTGTTTAACTGAAATTTTAGTTTTTGATAAAGCCCAATGGCATTGATTGATCCATGATTCCATGTAACTGATCCTACCTACCTACTTGGATAGGCATGGCAGTTGTTTTAGTATAGAACAAAGGAAGTTTACAAAATCCAACATTTTAAATTTGAACCACATTGTACCAACTAACATTGAATAGACATATAGTTACATAATCAATCAAACAAAGTCAATGACTATGATTTTACAGAAAAAGAAAAGGCAAAATAGGTAAATTGGTCCTATACGTTTATTTTATTTTTCATATTGATCCTATAAGTTTTTTAATTTTCAAATTGGTCCTACATGTTACGTTCCGTTTTCACGTTAGTCCTTTCCGTCAATTTTGACCTAACACTGTCAGTCTTGATCTAACGTGGTTATCACCTTAGTCCAACACGTGGCTTTTGATTTGACTCCGTAAGGTCAAAATTGACGGAAAGGACTAACGTGGAAACGGAACATAATGTGTAGGACCAATTTGAAAAATAAAAAACTTATAGGACCAATATGAAAAATAAAATAAACGTATAGGATCAATCTACCTATTTTTCCAAAAAAAAAACATTAAACCAAGCCAATTATAAAATATGACCGTGTCCGGAGTGTGTAGCATGTATGTAGTGTGTATACTTGAAAACTTTCTAGGATAGACATTAATAAAAATGTGACCTTCATTAAGTTTTATCTGACAACTAGCAAGAAATATGGTATGAATAGTAGATTACCCTGGGATCCCTTGTAATATCACTCATATTATATTAATTACATTGTCTTGTCATTAGAATTTTACAAGGCTGTGATTTATCATGTACCATCATTCATAAAGCATCTAATAGTAATAAAGGAAAAAAATTAAAATATTTTTTTACATAAATACACAGCTTGTATCCATTTACAAGTTTAGTTCAAATTTAGATAATTAATAGTAACTAGTAAGAAAGACCAACCATGCAATTTCTTATTGTTGATCATGTACATATAAATGAAGTTATTCACTGCAGATATATATATATATATATATATATATATATATATATATATATATACTGCAAATAAAAAATTCTGACTGGGGCTCATGTAATCTAAAACTTAAACTGTGAGTTGCTGTATATTGATGATAATTTTTAATTTTTAATAAAATTATAGAAGTATTTATAAATTTAGATCCAACCACAACTACTGATGTTCGAGAATGAATCCAAACTACAAACCAAACACAATTACTTACCTGATCATATTATGATACAAAGCATCAAGTATAATTACATTAAAACATTAAAATTACAATAGTGAATATGAGTAATAAACAATCATTTCCATCCTTTAGCAGTTTGCATGATGTTGTGAAATGCTTGTACAATAAAACAATCTGGTAAATTAAATATACCTGAAGAGCAAGTCCCCAGTTGTTAAGTGCCTGAAATAGATTCCATGACAGTGGGTAACAAGCGCTCAGTATGCAAATGACCATGCATGTGAAGAAATTAAAAATTGTAGGATCAGAACAAATACATGATGAAGTAAATATTTATATAAGGAAACAACAAAAACTTTTTCAAAAACATGTTCTGACTCCATGAGAAGTCACAAGACACTTTTAACAACTAATTGAGAAGAACCTGAGGACTGTTCCAGTTGAGTTGGACTGCTTTTTCATAGTTCCTTGTTGCCTGGAAAAGTATAAGTCAAAGTTTACAAAAATTAGATTTGTCGTTGTGAGATGATAAGCGTTTCTCTATCAGTCAGTACCTAACAAAATAACTATAAACTAAAAATGTGAAAAGTTCTTCTATTCATGCTCAGTATGAATTCTATATGAAGCGTTATCTGATATCCATCCAGGGATTGTTTGATACAAGAGCAGAAGCTTCTGAAAACCATATCAATTTCTCCAATGCTTGAATATACATTAAATCACTAATAGAAGGCAACATTTATTTTTGCTGACCTGTTTCCATAAATCTTCAGCTTCCTTTGTGCGGCCACGCATTTTTGCCCGATCAGAGATTGCTATAGCCCAATTGTAAAAAGCCTGGATACAATCAGATGGAGGGGAAAATGAAAAATACTGACACTCATTTTGTGCATAGAAATACAAACATAGCTTATCTGCAATGGGAACAATTTGGGTTTTCCTATCATATCAGTAGTACAATAATCAACTCATGACAAGAGGCCTATTCAAGCATTATCACAATACGGGAGGCATTGATCCTGAAAATAGATTGACTAACAATTTGCAAGGTAGCAGAGGTGGCTACTGGTAATATAATGGTAGCTCCAGGAAATTCCAAAGGAAGGAGATGAAAAACAAAATGGTAATGTATGAACAGGCGAAGTTTTTTTGGCTTCTTTTTATTTTAACATGGGGCACAAACGGTGATTTTAAACACAAATCTATGGGTTTAGTCAAATCAAGCTTTTACTGAGATGCAAAGTCACGGTATATATGGGCTGACTCGGCTCAATTCACATAATAAATTAACCAAAAGGACTGAAGCCTGTTTAACAAACGAGCTGAGCTTGAGAATTTTAGTATTTGGCTCAGCTCGTTAGTAGCACGTATACTAATAAACTACTAAAAATAATTTTAATAATAGGCATTAATATTCGTAACTTCAACATGTGTGAGACTGCCTGTTTAAAGGTTTAATTTTAGCTGTATTTATATTTATATAAAGTGTCCATTTTATGGCTCGTGCTCAGTTAGGCTCAACTGCTCTGAGCTTGAGCCAGATACACCCCTACCTAGATCCTAGGTAAATGAAATATTCCCACCAATTCATCATAAACTTCAACAAATGAATAGGCATTCAATTATGTTTCATTATTTAGCATGGGCATTCTTTGAGGACTCGCCCTGTCTTCACATTGATATTAGCTTGCCCAATAAAGTAGTCATTATATAGGACTTCACAGAGAAGGATACCCTTACGTACATCATGTAGTGTGGGACAAAGGTGAGTGGCCTCATCATATTTTTTACAAGCTTCCTCAAGCAAAGCATCTTTTGAAGGTGAGGTAGAATCTGGACTGACATTATCTGCGCTTTCCTGCAGGCAAACAAAGATTGGGTGGGCAGTTTATACAATAAACCTTGAACCAAGGAAAGCATACTTATACATGATCTAATTCAGTAGCATTTTGTAAGACTGCAATGGATATCCAAGGATTTTTAGTATGTAACATAGAATGAAGTCGCAATCCCATTTCACGAGAAAATGAAAAATACATATGCAGTCAAATTAATGCAAAATATAATTAGCTAATAAAGTGTGTACTTGTCACACTAATAAAGCATCATGCTAGTGTAACTTTTACTGATTAATAGGTCAATGACATGCAAGCCAAGTATTCTAATAAAAAACGTAGAAAGAAAATAAATAACATTTTAATAAAAATATGAAAACCCAACAGACTTCAATATTAGAAGAACAAAACGAGACAGCTGCTCAGACCTGAAGCACCAATGCCCAATTGTATAGTGCATCATAATCTTCAGGATTCCTCTCAATTGCAGTAGCATACCTACAAAATTCAAGTAAGAAATAAAGATTTCCATAAGAAGCGCCACCGAAAATTCAGTCCCCGTCATGGAACTTCTAATATTTGCAAGAATTTTTGTGTGGGGTATATTCTTGGTTGTAGATGGAAAAAATGATCATGGTACCTCCTGGCAGCAAATGTAAGAATCCGTTGTCGAGAGCGGCCCTCCTCGTCAACACCTACAACACTATTTATCAAATCCATTGCAGCGTTGTTCTGATCTATGTGCTGTTGCTGTTGACCTTCCTCACTGATAATTTTGAAATAATATAAAGTTGCATTTCATGTATATATGTATGTGCTAAAATTCTTCTAGAAATGAAATCAGAAACACATCAATCATCCCTTAGCGAAATATTTTATAAGCTATTTACGATTCACAATTTCAGTTTTCTATAGCATAGCTGAAACAAATGAACAGAATCAAACCATGACCAAACCTAAAGATCACCATTGCAATTACGACAATTAGATAACCAAAAACATTGTCGTTTTGATTCTGAAAACGCAAACCTGTAGGGAGAGTTGGCATCTTCTCTGTCCGGTTCGGAATCATTCTTCAATCCGTGTAGCAATTCTCTCATAGTGAAAGTTCGACTTCCTTCGTCTTTTCGCAGCTGAGGATGTGAGGAATGATTGCTACCTGCTTCATTGGAACGAATTGAAGTTTCAGTTTCCCTGAGATCTGCATCGTTAACCGCTGATCCCGATTCCAGCTCCTGTTGTGTTTGAGGCGTTGGCACTGGCTCTGTTTCTGGATTCGGATTCGGTTCTGTTTCTGGCTTCGGAATTTGTTCTGGTTCTGGCTTCGGATTTGGTTCTGTTTCTGAGTTGGGATTTGATTCTGGCTCGGGTTTGGAATTTGATTCTGGTTCGGGCATTTTGGGATGTTAGGGTTTTAAAGGGAATGGAACGGAGAATTGAGGACAGGGGAGAGTGAGTGAGTAGTGGGGAACAGAGTCTACGATGCAATAGAGAGGAACTGTGAAAGAGTGCGGAAGGAGAAAGAAGGATGAAGGGGGAGAACGGTACTTTTGGTTTTTCTGTCCCAAGCTGGCTAACATAGTAACATCATCATAAAATAAAATAAAATAAAATGAAATAATTCATGGCCCAATTACAATAAATATGGGTGTGTCATTTTATGTTCCCAAACTAAATAGTTCTTGGCCCCAACAATCAAACCCGCAAATAAAGCGAGAGGCAAACGGGCCCAATATTCCAATGGCCCATTTAGTTTGTTTCCCAAGCAACACCGGTGCAATGGGTTGAGGGGAACAGCTTGCACATTTGATTGAGAGGAAACTGGTAGTATGAGTGTGTAGGCTTGAAGAAATTTAGGGTCAAGGGACTGTTTATAGTGCTAAACTACTAATATGGGAAAACTGAGAAATGAGGACCATTGCCCATTGGAGGTGGCCAAGGTTCGAGGAGTAATGATACTAGTAACTGAACCCGTGGAACGCACGCACGAGAATAATTTTTATAAAAGTGAAAATTAGTTATATAGGTGTTTTTAATATCTAAAATGTAGAAATAGTTAATTAAATTTAGAACAATAAGTGATTGATAAACGCATAACATAAAATTCTATGAAATAAACATAAAAAATGTCTATAATATAAAGTTTTTAGAGGAAATTTAATATAATTAACTAAGAATAAAATTACAACATCAATTAATAAATGAAAAATCCATTAACGTAGAGATTGATCCTTGTATGGAAGTTAGTAACTACGAACAAAGGTGAATGGGTACTTGATTTTACGTAAATAAATAATCATAGAAGATTTTGATATCTGATAAAGAGATTTAATGGTTTAATCAAATTTGAATGATTGATTTAATCTTTTTATCGTAACAAGTTCCTAATTTTCTGGCAATTAAAAAGTACGGAATGAACCAAATTTTGAACAAAAAACAACTTAGTTAAGCCTTTGTGTTTTTATTGTTTGTATAAATACATTAAAATATTAAAATATACAAAAAAAAGGTTAAATAACAGTTTAAAAGTAAAAAGAATATATTGAGTTATTCAAGACAAAAGCTTTTGGAGTGTCGACTTCATTAGAGGTACCTTCTATAAATTTTCAAAAACTTCTTTGTATACAACACTTTGTGTAACACCAGACACATTTTCATCTTCATCCAAAATTAGTATCTTCAACCCCTTCCTCGATCTGACTCTAGAAAGTGCAACATAAAGTTGTCCATGAGAGAAAACTAGTTTAGGAAGAAACAATCCAACATGAGATAAAGATTGTCTTTGACTTTTGTTTATTGTCATGGCAAAACAGAGGGATGTAGGAAATTGTCTTCTTTGAAACTTGAAAGACATTCCAATATCTGAATGTATTAGATTCATCATTGGAATGTAAATCTTCTCTCCAATGTTTGTTCCATAAACAACTGTAGCTCCAATAATATTCCTTCCCAGCTTATTGACGCTTAGTCTGGTACCATTGCATAAACCTCCACTTGGATCAATATTTCCGAGTAACATGACTGGAACTCCAATCTTAAAAACCAATCTATGATTTGGAATTCCAGATGTTGCAATATCGTTTAAAAATTCTGTCGTAAATCACTCACTCTGAAGTTCGGGATCTTCATCTGACTGGCAAGGTGAGTCAGAACTGAGATATTCCTTTTCGTCTCCTGGTATCAGGGAAAGAATGTAATTGTTGACCTTCTCAACTGCTTCCAATGTTGGTGTCAATATTGCTCTTTCTTGAAAGAAAGCTGCATTAGTTATATTATTCAACAAATCAGGATAAGAAAAGTTTACCAAGTGTAGCAAAGGATTGTCTATGTTTTCAAATAGAAGGTCATATGAAATTTCTATTTCACATTCTTCATCATCTTTGCCATTAACAGAACCATCCCCTACTTTTAGAATCCGTTCAGCAAACTCTTTTATTAGCCCATTATCTTGTGTTGTAAAGGAAGTCTTCAATCTCATGTTCTGAGTCAATTTTAGCACACTACAAAACTTCCACAAATAAGATGAGTTTAATGTAGCACCAATGATGTCCTGTTTGCAACCATTTCTAATAACTGGCAAAATTTGACGAAAGTCACCGCCTAGTACCACAACTTTCCCTCCAAATGGTTGTTCTAAGCTATTGGGATTTTTGTGTCTCATAATATCTCTCAAAGTCCTGTCAACAGCTTCAAAACAGAATTTTTTTAACATTGGAGCTTCATCCCAAATAATCAATTTGGCATACGGGAGAAGTTCCGCCTTTTGACTATCCTGCCTTATGTTGCAATTAGATATTTCATTGATGACCAAGGGAATATTAAATTTAGAATGAGCGATTCTTCCTCCTGGCAAAAGTAACGATGCAATACCACTGGACGCTACGTTGAGGACTGTGTTGCCTTCTGATCTAAGAGATGCTGAAAGAGTATTCCATATAAAAGTCTTTCTTGTTCCCCCATATCCATAAAGGAAAAGGAAAATTCCGGAATCTGTTGAAGCTGATTTCAAGATCTCTTCGTACACATTCCTTTGCTCTTCCGTCATTGACAAAAGTAATGATTCATGTTGTTGTTTCAACTGTTGTTTGTCATAGTTGAGTTCATCAGCAACAAATTTGTTACTATATTGATGAGTTTCATGCAATTGTGGAAGTGACAAAGAGGGAAAATCTTTAAGACTTCTTCCATTTAATTGGAGTAAGTTCTCTACTTCAATCAAACAAAGATTCTTAATTTCATCATCTTGCAAATGCAACGCTACATAAAAATAAGATTAAATAAGATATTAACAATGGATTAAGAATTATTAACTAAGAATAAAATATATACAATTCAAAATTCAAAATGCAAAAAACAACATAACCAAAACTCCATAGGCATGTAATATACCTAATTTCTATGAATGAATTTTATTAATTGATAAATGAATGAATCAAATTCGACAAATGAATAAATGATTGTAATTGTTTGTTAATGATAATTAATATGATACAGAAGAAACGAATAAGGAAGTTTAAAAAATTAAAGTAAGTGTCAAATATTTACTTATTGAGAATAATTATTGTTTAAGAATATATATTTTTTTCGTAATTGGAATCATTAAATTTTAATATCATATTCATCAAAATTAATTCGATAGAAAAATCATCGTGTATCTGTTTTGTTCCTAAATTATAGGAAGGAAGTGATTTATATAAATGAATCATATAATTTGGAAATAACAAACAACTTTAAGACACATTTATACCACTTTAAAACCAGATGACCCAAAATTCTCATACAATGATAAATAATTTTAAAATATGTAGAATGACTTTAAAATAACGTATATTTTTGAAACTTTAAAGTTACGAATTTGTGTTTAAAACATGATTGAATTGAACGATGGATTAAGAATTACCAATGAATTATACTAAATTCAAAAAACGGCAGAACCAAAACTATTCAGTCATGAATTGAAAAAATAAAAATACCTAAAATAAGTTAGACTATCAGGTTATAGATTTTAAATTAAATATACCTGACATGTTCAGTGACCTTCTACTTTGATATAGAATTCCATCTGATAGCAATGGCCATGTGTTGTTCCATACAACATCCGGTTTACTCATTGTATTTGCCAACTATAAAGTAACAAACAACCTTCTCAACTGTGGATCAGACGCTAATTCACCTGCTTCGGTAATGGCATCAATGAATTCTCTATCATCCGCCAATAAACCTAAGGCGTAACATGCATCTTCGAATGTGTTATAAGTAGCACCATCAATTGTTCTTATACCTTCAGAACTTGTACACCCTTTACATACAGTTAACAGGATTCTCATGTAAAAAAGTTCCCCTGTTTCAGGTGGTACATAATGAAGCCTGCCAATAGAATGACCTTGTTTCCGTGGATGCCACTTTCTTGTACTTGCATTATACACAAACATATTTGGAAATTCTGAATAGGTTAGTTCCCTAGCTTCAGAGTATACCTGATGTGCTTGCATCCAGGCTAAGAACATAGTCGAACTTTTCTCACCCTTGATTGTAACAGCCTGATTTTAATTCTGCTGTTCGACCGGTTAAAATATAATTAATTATATTTTAATATGAGAGTTAAAAAGTGTTCTTGAATAAAAATATTCATATTCATAGTATACTTTATGGTAGAGGGTTACGGTAAAATTTTCGGTTGAAAATTCAGACGAAAGTCGGTCTGCATTTTCATTGCCGGTACAAGTTTACCATGCATAAAACCTAATTTTGATCCGTGAACGAGATAGTTAGTGTTTGTATTATGTTTCCTTCAACTTTGGTTATTTTGAAAATTTTCGTTCAAAAATAAAATATATTTTATTCGGTCGAAAACGTCGGAAGAATTACGATCAGAAATGTAACCGGGTACGAAATGGAGCGGAATAGGAGACATAAAAGGCATGAGGTGAGATGAGGGAGTGAGGTGACTCACTAGAGGTATGGCCTAAGCTACCTCCTAAAAAGTGGTCATGATGGACTTTTTGAAATATATCATATTATATTCTAAAAACTTATTTTTCTCTTTCCTCTTCAACCAAACAAGTCTTAAAGACAAAACTTGCTCTCCAAACTCATCCTCTCTCCAAAATTTCGTGCTCCCCTCCCTCTCCTCTATATAATCATCACTCATCTTCATTCTCTCATTTTCTTCCTCCATCTTCATACTTCTTCAACTTCTTCCATTTCTTCTTTTTTCAAACACTTAAAGCTTCCATTTTTATTAGCCTTTTCCACTTGAGTTCTTCATTAAAGTTCTTCCTTATACTAAGGGTAATGCTCTCATATGAATCTTTTTGCAAGTTTCATCTTTTATTTCTTAGTTTGCTTTATGTGTTCTTTATATGCTTTATACTTCTAAAATCTCTCTAAAATGGTAGAAAACTCCTTTTGAGTTGAAACCAATTTCTATAGTCTTGTATTAACTTATATTTTCACATACTAAGTGTTTGTGTAAAACAAAAATCTCTACCTAACTCTTCCAATGAAGGCCGAATGCTTGCATTTGTGACCTAGGAAGTTTTTGTTTCAACTTTTGGAATATGATCATGTGTTTGAGTTTCTAACTATCCATTGATCTTAAATCTATAAATCTTGGAAGTTTTGATAGCTTGTTCCTATGATGGCTGAAAATATGAATAAGTAAGCATATGATACTATGTTTCAACTTTCCAAGTATGATCATGGATTTAGAACTCTTAATACCTTGTGATTCTAAACCTAAGAGTTATTGTTAAACAAAGAATATTTTTCCTCATCATCCTATGATGGACGAAACTTAATGTTTAGGTACTAGGATGTTTGAGTTTTTATTTTTCCAAAATGATCATGGACTTAAGCTGCATAAGATATTTGGATGCTAAGTCTAAGGGATTGAAAAGTTTAAGGATTTCTAACTTCTTTATTCTATGTTATTAAAGCTATGATGTATTACTTTCATTTTTCCAAGATGATCATGGACTTGAGCTCCATAAGATATTTGGATGCTAAGTCTAAGAGATTGGAATGTTTAAGTTTCCATTGTTTTCCAAAATGATCATGGACTTGAGCTCCATAAGATATTTGGATGCTAAGTCTAAGAGATTGGAAAGTTAAGTTTAAGGATTTCTAAATTGTTTATTCTATGCTATTAAAGCTAGGATGTATTACTTTCATTTTTACAAGATGATTATGGACTTGAGCTTCGTAAGATATTTGGATGCTAAGTCTAAGAGATTGGAATGTTTAAATTTCCATTGTTTTCCAAAATGATCATGGACTTGAGCTCCATAAGATATTTGGATGCTAAGTCTAAGAGATTGGAAAGTTTAAAGATTTCTAACTTATAAATCCTATGAAGGCCGAACCTAGAAGGTTATGGACCTAGAATACTTTGTTCTTATTTTTCCAAAATGATCATCGTTTTGAGCTCCTTAATACATATGGATGCTAAACCTAAGAGATTGAAAAGTTTAGTGAATGCTAGCCTATTTTACTAGCCTTGGACGAATACCCTAAGTTTATAACTTAATGGGATTTTAATTCAACTTTGTTAAGTGATCATTGTTTATGAACTCCTAACACTTAAGGATCATAAATCCATGAGTTGTATAATTTTCGGGAATCTCTAACCCTAAGAACTAGTCTTGGCCGAACCTATACCTTGTGGTTTAGTGTTCTTGTTTGATTTTAACTTATGATTTTGTGTTCATAACCTTAGACTTCCATCGCGGAGGAAACGAGGACGTTCGTGGTATACCTCTTCGAACATCTAATCTCCTTACCTTCGCAGAAGGTGGAGTTAGTACTTTGTGGTGTGACAACGAGGAGCTTCGAGTTCGGGAGTCCGGTGATAACCCGGGTGGGGGAAAGAATCAACCTATCGTCGGAATGGATAAGTAGTAGATTATGGGTGCGTTTGGGTAAACAACTTAATTAAGAGATTATCACATAAGACCTTATGGCATGAGAGCTTATGCCATAAGCGCTTAAAGAAAGAAAAAGAAAGAAAGAGGCATGAGAGGATTTGAATAGTGAAAAACACGGAGATGGTGTTTAGTGTATAAGCTCTTATGATAATTCCATAAGCTTCTCCCAGTGACTTATGAAAATAAGTCAAAAACTCCTTATGGGATGACATAAGTTATTTTTATAAGCTCTGCCAAACACACTGTATAAGAGCTTATGTCATCAGATAAGTCAAAAGGAGCTTAAATAAGCTCTTCCAAACGCTATATAATAATTGTGTAGGGTGACCTAAACCCTACTAGTAGTCGAGTAATCGACAATACCAAAATCACATTGGAAACCTTTTCTAAAAAACCAATGGCGATTCGGGGATTGTAGGTTTATTGACATTAGGTTGATCTTTATATTGTTGATGGTTGATTTGATTTTATTACCTTTATTGAATTGATTTTGTGCTATGTTAGTAATATGTGAATAATTTGATTGATATTGTGTTATGCATGATCTGCCTGGTTTTTATTATTATGCTTAGTGGATTTTAAGCAAAGATATATATGTTGTCTAAGAGATGATTATTTTGGGTGTGAGGATAATGATGTTTTAGAAGTGCCTAACTTAGATGAAGAATTTTAAAGAGGTGTTATGGCATAGAATATGTGTCAAGTTCTAATGGAAGGTTAAGCCACTAAGATGTTGTTAAAACGGGTTGGTGAGATTCAATTATAAGTGTTGTTGTCCACAACCGTGTATTGGTAATATAATACACAAGGACAAAAGTGTATTGTTAATATAATACACAAGGATAAAAATGTGTTGGTAATATAATACACAAAGACAAAAGTGTATTGGTAATATAATATGCAAGGACATCTGTGTATTGGTAATATAATACACCGTGTATTGGTAATATAATACACGTAAAACACTTTTGTGTATTGGTAATATAATACACCGTGTATTGGTAATATAATACACGTAAAATCAAGAGTTCTCGCAAGACCACTTCCACCTTAGGGAATGGGGGTGGAACACCTTAACAGGAATAGGGGTGGAACACCTTAACGTGAATGAAGGTGTGCATTAGGTGTAACATCCTAACGGGAATGAGAGTGTGCCCCGATGCAAATGAGGGATGGTGACAGGAGTGGTAGTGGCCACGATAACGTAAAGACATAGTGACAGGATTAGAGAGGTTACATGTTAGATTACCTGAGAATAAGGGTAGAGGATGATATATATTGACCTGAGGATGATTCGTTAGTTATGTGTGTTGATTATCTATGACAATTATTGTATAATTTACTATGACTCTTTTTCGCTTTTTGATGATAGAATTGTTTCTTATCCCCTATGTTTCTGTATTTTTGTGGGTTACTTTGGTTTACGTTAGAAGACCTGATGGAGGGTTACGTTGCTGAGGAGCTGGATGGAACTCTGTATGAAACGGAGATTGCCGAGGAGTTGGATGGAACTCCTTACGAACCAGACGCTGGGGGTCGAGCTGTGATCCATGGCGATTAGAGTCTAGACATTATGGCCAATGTGTCTAAGGAGTATTTTTATATTTCCGCTAAGTAAGTCTGTTATTAATTTTATGCCTGTGAGGGATCCTATTGAGAAGATACCCTCAACAGTGTTTTGGTATTGTAATGAACAATTAGGTGTGTATTTACATATGTTAAAGTTGTTGTGTTTTTAAATTTGTAGAAGTTATATGATAATTAAATAAGTTTTAATTTTTACGTATTTTCACAATAAACACACGGTTAAGAATTGATTTAAGAAGGTAATTAATCTAATAAAACACCGGGGCACAACGGGGTGTCTCATTGATCAAAACTTGTTTGATAGGCTCATTCTCTTTGAATGTGATTGTTTGCTGATTTTTAAAATGAAAGATTAATCGCTGCACGGAAGGCCATCTTTCGTGAATATCAAAACCAAAAGTTCTCCATGCAGCCTCGCAAGGGGAAAGATATCTGCAGTCATAGTATTGCTTGATTTCATCAACCACTTTTTCATTCTCACCAGCTTCTGTATTGTTATGAATCTCAACTCTAACTCTGTCAGTTCCTTTATTAACATACTTGAAAAGATACTTAATGGCATTTGTCTTGTTGCAAGATTCCATGTTGACACGAGCCTTATATTTCATGAGGAGTTGTGGGTTGTATGGGACTACAAAGCGATTATCTATCTGAACACCTTTTTTCTTTATGAAGAGGCCCAAATCTCTCCTTCTTTAAGTAGGATATCCATCTTCATCAATTACAGTTTCGTTTTGAAACCTTTTTGGAAAAAACTTAGAACGCCTTCCATTTTTCATGCATGGAGAATTTCTATTATTGTTTCCACATGGACCATGAATCATAAAGTTTGAAACAACCTTGTTTAAGTTTGGATACAATTGAGGACATGGCAACTCAGTAGATATATATTTATCTATGTCTTGAGCAGTGTTTAATTTGTTTGCCTGATTCAACCATAAAAGAATATGGGCATGTGGAAGACCACTTTTCTGAAATTCCACTGTATACATTCCTACAACACCACACATCAAATAAGTATTAATAGATTAATAGATTAATGCATAATGTGTTAGGAAATTATGAGAAATGAATAGTGATGAAAAGAAATTCCTACCAACATCAATCTGACAAAAAACCTTTCCTTTTTTAAAATCAGACATCATTTTATCTAATTTCATTTTGAAGACGCGACATGCAATGTCTGGTCTGTCATTAGCTCTTAATTCTCTTTCCCTAACAAATCTTTGAATCTCATTCCAATTTGAGTTACATGTGAAGGTGATGAACAAATCGGGATATCCTAATCTTTTGCAAATAGCCATGGCATCCTGACAACTATTAAACATATAACGCATTCCCCCGGTGAAGGAGGAGGGAAGAATAATACTCATTCCTAGTGTAGTTGGATCGGTCTCTCCCCTAGTCACAACTTCTTGAATTCCATTAAAAACATCTGCCCTGATTGTACTCTGGTTGAGCCTTATCCATTACAATCTTTGAGCCTCAATCATAGTGTAAGAATCAACCAAATACCATTTATACAATCTCTTTGAATTTACTATGTTGCCAAACTCGATTTTCCTATCTTGAATTCTGTAAGCTAAGAATTCTCTCATAGTTACCCTCAACCTCTTTCTCCCTTCATCATTCAGTTCTGCATCTCGAATTGGAATATCTTCTTTATAACCGTCCTCTCCATAAGGAAATAATAAAGGATATTGTAAAGCTAAAAATGAAGTATGTGTTTCATGGATCCGACTGAGCTGACCATCAATCTTTCTAACCACAATATCCCTTTCAAAGTCCATATTATTGACATCTCCGACTATTAATGCAGCAATCTCATCGGAAGTTGGTAAATTGTATGTCTTGGGATCCTTTGTTCTATTTCGGAACAACCTCAATGTGAAATTTGTTGTTGCGTTTGCTTTATAAAAATCTCTAACAACACGAAAAGACTTTGCAAGCTCATTGTGTTGGTCAATCATAAGTTTCAAAGCTTCACACAATGATACATCCAATGAAGAGTCCTTGTCCTTTTGATTGAAAATAAAATGTAGGTCAATAAGAATTTAATTGAAATAAATCAAGTTTGTTAAAATCTAAAAAATAAACTGATCCATACCTGAAATGTTTCATTCGATTATTACACTCGTTTTCAGTATCATAAATGTAGAGTTGAGCAAATCTAGGTGAAGTGGAATCTGCTGGTACCAAGCTACCGATGTGGTGAAAATTTTGACCACTGAGGATAAACTGAGGTGGCCCAGATCCATTATTAATCTAGGTTTGTACATTTCCTCCCATAGAAGTAAATGCAAATATACTATTATATGCTCTTATGTTATCTTTGAATTTTTGGATCTTGGATCTTGGTCAGTCATCAAATTCCACAATAATTCTAGAGGTCTTTCAAGGAATGGAAGTTCAATTTTTCCCTTCAAGCAACATTGGCTAAATTTAGGATTTTTGTTGGTTCTTGCTTTATTAGAACGCTCTTCATACCACATAATGGCTTGACAAAAACTGCAAGTAAAGGTTGGTCCTCCAAAATCTAACAAATCGGCGAATCCAAATATTTTCAATTAAGAATAGTTGCGTAAAAAAAGTCGGTAAAATGATTAATTCCTTTAGTACCTGTAGTTTCTCCTTTAACAAATAGATCCATTAGTGTCATTTGGTTTGAGTTCAATAAGAGACTTTCATTTGTTGTTGTCGTAGGAGTAGGAGTTAACATGTTATTAGAAGATGGAGATGGAAGATTGATGCTAAAACCACTGGAAGAAGCATTACCTGGATGCATTTGATAGAAATGTCACAGAAGTTAGTAGGTGAAATGATTAATACAAAACCATCGTCTACATATAATCAAAAGGACAATAATAATTGAAGTTCATGCATGATTGATTGAGTGTTGTATCCATCATGCTGGATTGAGATGGTGCGAAATTATTTATTTTTCTTGATAGAATGTGATTAAAAGATGACAACGTAGACATAGGTTGCTTTCGACAATTCCGTCGGAATCTATTATCTGCTTTTGATGTCCTCATATTTTCTTTTCCTTCGAAATTGATTCCTAAAAATTCCAGAAAAACAACAAACATAAAATATACTTACAAATGATTGGTAGCATTTTTAATTAATTAAGTATAAAATTGCAATTAAAAATAGGAAGTATGGATACCATTATTAATTGCATTCATTCGTTGCCTCTTATTATCTATAACACATTTTCTATGAATCCTTGCAGCAGCCGCGGAAGTTGTAGGGGATGTATATTTGAGTTGGTCTTTATTGCTGTACCCAGTAAGTGTGCAAGTTGTATTGCAAATATATTGAAAATGATAAAACCAACATCCATTACATAATCCCAAAAGACTAAACACAAGGAAACATTGAAAGATGAAACATAACTTTAAAAAGTATTTAAAATTAAAATAAAATAGAGCATGCGATACTGCTGAGATGAAACATCTTTGCTTAAATCATTCATTCTCTTGCTTGATTCTCTCCAATACTTTGTTGGTGGTACTGCTTGCCGAAGCTGAAAAATCTTCAAGGTCAACATCTGATATCCTCTTTGACGGAGTTTCAGTTCCCACCCTAACATCGTCAAACTGAGTCATAAGATCAACACCAGTAATGGACGTATCTTCATTATCAAACTAAAACAAAAGAAAATAGCAAGTTTTCAAATATATAAGCAAATATCAATAAAAAAATATTTAAAGGCTAAACAGAAAGGAAAAACGATATCATAGAAATCAGTTTCAATTATTTGAATTTCTGAATGATGATCGAATTATCAGTTAGCCTCCTAAATCTGTAAGAATTCGGAAACCGAGAGCTAAATACATTTTTGACCTCAACCTTGAATAACAAATCCTTGTTGAGCAGGTTACGAATCTCTTCAGGAATGCTGCAAGAACCAGATGACTGGCCAATTTATAATTAATAAAGTTAGTATTAGTATCTATATTAGTAATATGATAATAGATTTATATTGAAGTAAGCTATGATGTATGTTTTTTAGTTTTTATGACAGCAACCTTCCTGTAAAGCTGTACCAAATCTGGACATTACTTGCTTAAGAGATATGTGGTATCACGGTCAAAGATTGTAAAGGTAGCAGAATCAGACTCATCAATAACCCTAACCTTTATTCTTTATCTGTATTATTTATTCATCGAATTTAGATGCATATATAAAAAAATTCAAAAAACATAGACACAGTAAGAGATAAAACTTAGAGGAATTTTTACTTGTCTCCAACATCAGTGACATGACGATCACACTTTTCACAGTAAAACTTTGACACGACGATCACACTTTTCACAGTAAAACTTTGATTCGTCTGATTCTTATTTCTCGACAGGTTTGCCCCATTTGCATGCCATATACCACCAAATTTCAGCCTCATTCAAATGTTTAATAGTGGAAAACACAACAGAAAAACGATGCTGAAATAGCAACAAAAATAAAGATTATACATGAAATAAGTAGGTTTGAAAAATAGAGGATTAAATATAGGAAATAGCGATACGAAGTTATGGACCTCTAGGCAGTCATTGATCTCTTGAATATTCTTTTTATCAGCCACATTCAATAGTTCTTGCTCAACATTCATTTTTGGAGATTCAGTTATTTGGCTGAGGACTTGAGAACCAGATTGAATAGTGTCAACCATTCTAGGAATAAAAAAGGGAACAAAAGCTATTAGTCTTATTCTTCATCATAAAGCTGATTAACAACTTTTGAATTATGAATGTTGAAAAAAAAACCTTAGTTTTAAATCCAAATCCTCTGGTATCTGTAGATCGAAAAACAGCTTGGTTGAATACATAATAGTTTGAATACGGTTTACACCTGGGAACAGAATCTATCAAATACATGATTCTAAAAGATGTAAACTATTCTGTCATGAAAAAGCCAAAGTATACCACAAACATTTGTATGTCCTGACTTTTGCAAACCGTATGACAACAACAGAATTGACTCCACCACCAGCACCAATAAAGTTATTGATTATTACAATGATTAATACAAAACCACCAGCACCAGTATGTTTTCCAATATTATTATTTGAATTATTTGAGTAATTAAAAAAATTCTTTTATTCGAAATTAAGAAAATTTAAAATAAAAAAAATCAAAGAATGAAATTCGAAATAAAATAAATACAATTAAATTAAAATAAAATAAAATTTGAATTATATGAATGGATATGAATAAACACATGTTGATATACTCATATGAATTGATTGAGTTAATTGATACATAAATATGATTTAATGTGTAATGAGTAATTAAAAAATTGGATTTCGAAATTTAAAAAAATTAAACAAAAAGATTGGATTAGAATATTATGAGAAGCTATCTGATGAGAGAGTGACACTTGTCAAAATTTCAGCCTAATTGTTCCTAATGAACCTTCTTTTATTTATATATATATATATATATATATATATATATATATATATATATATATACACACACACACACACATAGATTATTGGTTGAAGATTTGATTTCAAATTTGATATTTGATTTAAATTCAAATTGAAATTCAAAAATTTGTTTTCAATTTAATTAATTTTCCCTATTTTTTTATTTTTATTTTGTAATTTTTTGTTAAATTTATAAACACAATAAAAAATAAAAAATTGTAGTGTTGACACTTGGCATGTGACACATGACTATATAAGGAATATGACACATGGCAATATGATATTATATAGGGGACAAAAATATATTGTTTATAGATAGATATGGAATAAGTTCACCTTCAACTAATTATTTGTTGTTGTGTCAAAAAAAAAAAACTAATTATTGTTGTTCATAACTTTTCTCTAGAAACTAGAAAGTCGGTTATGTAATAATATAATTTAATTTAATTATAAGTCTTGCTAACCAACGTCCTGCATTGGTTAAGGATTCCAAAGATAGCAAAATCATCTTGAAAAGTGAATAGTAGTTTTTAATTTATCAAAGTACTCCCTCCAGTCCTTATTATAAGAAATAAATGGGTACTTTTTTTTTTATCCAAAATATAAGAAACATGCATCAATTTTGATACATATTAATGCTAATTTCCAACCAGTAGTTTTTAAATTATCAAAGTACTCCCTCATGTCCTTATTATAAGAAACAAATTGGTACCTTTTTTTTATCTAGAATATAAGAAACATGCATCAATTTTGACACATATTAATGCTAATTTCCAACTTTACCCTCATTTATTATAGGATTTATATTTACGAGATAATATCAATTTTTCATGCAAGTGGAACATTAATTAGGATTAGAAGGATATTTTTGTAAATTTATATGAACATTAATTACAATTAACTGATTTCAATGTATTTCTTTGATCTGTGTTTTAGGGTTTTGTTTCTTATAATAAGGATCGGAGGGAGTATTAAATACACCACTTTTCAAGATAAAATTTCTATTTCTAATTCCTTAACCAATACTCTTAGGATACTGGTTAGCAACTCCCTTTAATCGTCTTAGATTCGTCATTACCTTTGTGTTTAAGTAATGCTATTCTTTCTTTACACAAATGTTATAGCCATGATTGCACTCAAATCTATGCCTATATGCAACCACTCTTCTTCCATACTGGTATTTTTCCCATCATTCACATTCCATCAATTTGAAACATAAGACAATTAGTATTCAAAATAGTTGAAGTACAGAATGTTTTTATCATGAAAGCTCATATCAATGCTCCTGGTGTCCATGCTGTTAACTTATTGTGGTCTCTTGTCAACAAGCAGCAAAATCTTTTGACAGATAAGCAAAGCTTAACTTTTCTTTTTACTCTTTTAGAAATCTCTATGAAAAAAATGCTGTTTTTGAAAGCCAATTCAAACGAGCCAAAGTCATCTCTTAAACTAGACAAGTCCTAATAAGATTATATCATTAACACAAATGAGCAAAGACGCCTCACAAGTTACATTCATAAACCATACACACAACATTAAATTTTAAGAGAACTAGTTTTCTGATCAACATTATTAGTGTGTTGATGTGCTAAGGGGTGAGTCATATCCAAATGACTCGGCTAGAGAGCTGTTCTTGAGGTTGTCTTTTCAGATGCAGAGAATTTTATGTAAGGACGATGTAAATAAACATAGTACTGAAACGATGATAACTTCATTATTACAATGAAACTATGATATGTCTGCTCAAGTCCATATATCTGAAAGGCAGTCTCCACCAGGGTAGCTCATCTGATGGGCAAGGGAGGGACCATCAGGCTCAGCTCCAAAGTCAACAAAGAAGTTGGGGTTAACTTTCAGGCCACCATTTTCAGTATCAACATCAATCTGCAACATGTGAGATCCTTTCTCTACAAGCTCTGGATAGAATTGTTTATCCCATGGACTATAGAGTGAGTTTGTAATATATAGCCTCTTCCCATCTAAACTCAACTGAAACATCTGAGGGCCCCCTCTCAACTTATTTCCCTGGAAAGCAAAATTTTGATATCATTAGCCACTAAAGGTCACATTTATGCATCAGATACAATTTTGGTGTTCTGATATAACAGAGAAAAGTACATGCACATAGGGGAAGTGTGCCCTTGCTCACTTGGACATCAGGACTAACTTAGTAGAGACAATGCAGAGGTAATCAAAAGTATACTAGAGTTAATCAAATTAATGTTATTTCATTCTTAGAAGTCTCTCATTTAAGTGCTTTCCCTTATATCACATTGCTTTCCAAAAACTTAATTTAAAATGTTTCACTCCACTCTACCGATAAAAAAAGCCTTAAATGTTTTGTCAATTTTTCCCAACAAGAGCATATCTGGCAATCACCATTATTTTCATGATCCATGATTTTTTTTTCCTGCTTCCCAGGGTATCTCCATACACAACTACATAGACTGATCCCTCGAGGTACTGGACGATATTGAAAGACTGTCCTCTTCCAGCCAGATTTTCTCTTTACATCCATGAATTTGAAGTAACACAAAAGTCTGGTTCTCTTGGTTGTTCAGAGAATATGTCCAACAACAACAACTAATAGACTCCAAAGACATGATATGCCAGAACCTGAATTATTAAATAGCACTAACCTGAATGTCTGGAATATCAGATTGCCAAGTTTTACCATCTTCTGCTATAGCTACTATAGGGCTTCCTTTCTTGACTAGTCCCCCAACCCATACTTGGCCAGTCAGCACAGGATTTTTGGGGTCTTCAATGTTATACTGTCTTATGTCCCCATGAAACCAGTTCACAAAGTACAAAAACCGATCATCAAGAGAGATCAGACACTCGGTTATAAGCCCAGGCATTTCAGGAAGAATCCAGTTTTTCACTTTCAATGGTTTCACTGATATTGCAACCTGCAAAAGTCAGCTTAGTCTATTAGTATTAGTGATCAATATGCATTGGTTGAAGCACAAATACTAACCAGAAGATCTTTTTACATACCTCATGGCTCCACGACCCATCCCGGGTCTTGAAAAACCGTATGATGTTACTTGACAATGCACACCCAACAAAACCGGTGTCTTTAGAAGGTTCATGCAGAAACCTTATCTGCATTTAGGATAAATTAGTTACAAAATATGCCACCTTTTGCACAATGCTTTACAAGTACAAGCTAGTGGAAAGAGGGAATAAAGTTCAAACATATTTATAATTAATGGTATCAAATGCAGTAAAGGGAAAAATAACAACATTTGAAGCATTTAATATATCATTAAGAATGAGAATAGGTCAGACCGCTTATAGGAGTCTATAACCTGATCTGTTTAAGTAACATCATTCTCAATCTTATCTTTAGTAGAAAGTCAAACCAAAAAAAGAAAATGCATTATAGCCTGTGGAAACAACTCTCTAGATTTATGTTAAATAACTTACCTCCAGGGGTAAAAGCCCTGACTGACCAAGGTCTATTATTTGTCTGAGTTCACCCTGAGGCCAGCTGTATACGTGTAGATGTCTCCCATAAAAGCCATCAGAGACATGCTGTAAGTTAAAACCTTTGGTGAAAGCAACAGGAGCACCCCATGATGTGCTAATCATGGTCTTATGCTGAGGTTGGTACCAGAAGTCACCCCCAAATAATGGACTGTGCCCAGGTTTCTCCCACCTATAACAATTGTGAAGTGTGATACAAACTTATATAATTAGAAAATAAGCCACTGATATGATATGAGTTGGTAATTATTTGAGAGTATTTTCTGACATGCATTATTGTATTTCTTTATCTAATATATAAAAGGGTACCTTCCTTTCACATTAAATTCTGAATCAAGAAGAATAAATCCACTTCCTGATGCATTTCCATCTTTATCTCCAAAACCTGAGATCATTACGTCACCAGAAGCAAGGCAGTGTGATGTGTGCAGATAAGCTAATCCAGTCTTACTTATGATATCTTCAGGCTCAACAACTTTGTGCAAAGATGGAGACCTTGGATTTGTTTTTGTGTCAACCACGTATATTCGGCCTGATCTGAAATATGCAAAAGCTTACTGAATAAGTAAATTGGTTTTAGAAACCTCATTTCTTTATTTAGAGTTCTTGAACCTTACAAATGTAAATACAAGTAAATCCATAGTGTATAAGAAATTAAATATATTAATTAGAGCTTAGGTACTTCATTAAGGCCGTTTAGATGCCATGACAAAATATGGAAAGAAATGAAAGACCAGAAATCTTGTGTGTTATAATATCATGCAAATTGCAAAAGCGTTTTATTGTGTTTAATGTACTTGCTCGGCTTCTTTACTGTTTCACTGCTTTTCAGTTTAAAGAAGATATCTTATCCTCTTTCTTATGAGAGGTGTGATATTTGGACACAAATTTGATGTCTGACACGGTATAATTGGACCAATTCTATCGGGTCCCGATTCTAAATCTAACAATAATAATGATATTTGAACATTCAATTGGAACATCATACGGTGTTCCTTTGAGTTTTTGATATATGGTTTGAAAGCGTATATGCAAAGAAGATGAAAAAATAAATAAGAGATAGAGATAAACACATACGATGTCCAAAACTAGATGTTCAAATAACACAACTCATCTAACAAATATCCCACTTTCATAGACAGGTGTCGGATACGGTGTCCACTTTTCTGATGTAAAAAAAACTTCACCCTTCTGATAATGCAGTATTATCGCAAAGACACTCATAAGTTTTACGGTGTCTATACAAGATGTCTAAATTGTGTGTACAAATATCTTTACTCTATCGCAAACAAACAAATGAAACATATAGTAGAAAAACGGAAAACAATGAGTTATGAGTTCAAAAATTGAAATATGACACTGATACATTCAGTATAGCAGCTTACACCAAGAGACATCCAAACTTGGGAAATCATGTGCAAAATCTCGTCTTTTAGTTATGTTTTGTAGATAAGCAAGATGTCAAAGGATATATTGTAGACCACAAGTACATAGAGGACATACTTAAAATGTGATCAGCATGCAGCACATAAGCATGGTAATATTGCAACCAGGTAATGCAAACCAGTGCTGTTGTTATTACCAGAGAAATAAAATCCATATAATAAAAAAAAGTAGGCTGATTGTTTTATTTTGGAGTAAATTAAACTCCGTCAGCTTGTTAAAGGTTTCACATCGATTGTAGATATGCTAAAATAGTCTCTTTATAAGACTTGGGGTACTCCTCGCTTCTTGAATTAGTAGTTGAGGTTGAGTTAGGTTTAAAACACAAGTTTATCAAAATAATAATAAAAAATAACTTTAATTATGATTGTCAATTGCTAATTATGATTGTCAATACATTCCACACCATTTTTTAGTGTGACTAACATAACCATATTAACCATACATCGTTGAGTTATTAAATTATTTGATTTGATTTTTCTCTTTAAAAAAAAAAGGTTGATATTTATACATTAGAAATTTTTTAATATTAATTTAGACTTTCTTCTTTATAAAATAAATAAAGTTGTTTTTTTTATTTTAAAAACTATACAATTTGAAATATTATAAAAAGAAATATAATTCATATATTTTTCAATCAGTTTTATGCATATGTATAAATATATTTATATTTATATTTAATTTTCTCAAATAGATGATGTTTTTAGTACACACACTAACAAATCAGTGATATTAAACTTGTATCTAAATATTAAAAATGATTTTTTTATTATATTATATTATTGTTTCTCTTTTTTTAGCACTTGACTCAACAACTTCTAAACAAATATCACACTTTCAATTATTTTATCTACCGAATATATAGATGATGATGATGATTAATAAAGATAAAAAATATCACTTAAATAGGAATAGTTGAGCAAATAATGAAGATAAATATGTCTCTATCTTTTAATATCACTTATAAAAATAAATTTTATTTTTGAAACAAAAAACATGTGATATATGTTCATATTACAATATTCCATGATGCATAGACAATAATTTGAATATGAACTTTTCTATGAATCAACTAAATTATAGGCTCAATAAAATAAATAAATTGAGTAAACAAGATTAATATATATTTTTGTTACCTAATGAACATATAAAATATTTATTATATTTTATATTAAAACAAATATATATAAATAATAAAATTACTCATAACATTTATCAAATTATACTTATTTAATTTGTATATTATTATTTCACAAAACTATATTCAATCTTATCAAATATGCTTGTTCAAACAATAATTTTTTGTCATATTTATCAACACTAATTATCATAATAATCCATTTATTTTATAGATAAATAGTTAAAAGCACGACATTACTCAAACAAATATATAATGGACTTAGAAAGATAAATACTTAAATGAGTTATACTCCTTTTCAGAAGATATTAAAATTATACATTTCATTTTTCAAATTAAAAATCAACTTTATTTTGTAAAGAAGAAAGTAAAAGATTAATCGTTATATAAATATCAAATAACTTGTTACGAATAATTTTTTGTTTTTGTTTTTGTTTTTAAGTGTTAAATCAATAGTTAGTCAGTACTAAAAATGACATGAATGAAGTATAATTTATGTTCACACTTGGTATTATTATTTTAAAGGTGACATGGAGTGAAGCTATTTTTTTCTTTTGTTATCATTAATTATGACTCCCTAGCTCCATTCCTAAAATGAAGAACTCTGAGAATTTATTCTTATTCCATTTTGAGTGTTTAACTTCCGTTTTAAAAGATAAATATTGAACATTCATTACAATATTTATTTCCAACTATACCTTGGCACTGTAAGGCGTAAGCCAATAATTTTCAATATTTGCGGCATTATGACACAACAGTTTCCATTAAGTACAATGTATATATGTTGTTCATTCAAAGTAATTAACAATTTGGTGTCTTACTTAAGTGACGGTAAAATCAGATATCTTCTATCTGCTGATGGATCTCCATAGCAAGAGCTGCATGCATTCCACCCACTATGGTGCAGTTCGTCACCTAAATAAATCACAGGTAGCCTATGGATAACTTTTGAATAAGTTGGAGAGCTAGGATCTACATCCACCGTGGCCAAATAATCAGGCTTATCCCTTCCTGTTCCTGTATATTGTATCCAATATAATATCCAAAAAAGCATCATCAATAAATTAAAAATAAATAAAATCACCAAATTACACATTTGTTTAAAATTATTTAAATTGCATGCATCAAGCCTCCATTCATACTCAATAGTATTAGAAATAGATATTCTACAACGAGATGTTACTTTCACACCCCTTATCATATCATATCATATCATATAAGAAAGCTTTAAATCTTTTGTTACAAAGTGAGAAACCCATCATCATCTTTCTGCCCCTCCACTGAAGCTGATTTGGCATTTTCAGACTTATATATAGAGACTCAACAATAAGAAGGAAGTACCTGACCTGAGTAGATAGCAGTGACATAAAGGAGAGTCTCTCTGGGACCAGACATGGCCTCCAGTGGGGTAGCATAGCCTGGCCCTGATTTGCAGCAGCCATGTCTTTTGCTTTGGTTAACCACCTTGTCTCCAACCTCCAACACTGCGACATCCGTAGCCATCTCTCCTTTCCTCTCTCGTTGAAAGATTTACTTCACAGACTTTGTCTTGAAAAGAAGATGATGTGATAAATGAATGAAGAAGACGGGGTATATATAGGTGTCGATCTGTCACGGACTTAAAACTCACATGCAATGACCTTTGTTGCAGTATGAAGTAGGAGTTGGCGTTATTTCTTATTTCAATAATGTTATTTCTAAGTTTGGTAAATGATATACAAAATTTATTGATTATTGAAGTTCAATAGATCAATAATAAGTTACTCTTCTTAATGTACTCATTACCAAAGTTAGATGTGTTATCAATAATGATTTTGAATTTCATTAAAATAAGTGTCGTGTCGTGTTTGATTTCATAAGCACAAAAATCAATACTATGGCGTTGGACTTATATCTGCACACGTTTTCATCATTCTATTTTTACATGGTTAATTTATATTTATTCCTTAGATGTCTGTCATTACCTTACATCTCACATGTCTTTGCTCACATTCGGTAGTGTTGGAGGTGGAGTTAGTCTTGCTATGATGCCTGGCGTAATTCAATCGCATTGGTGCAGTTTTTAAATGATCAATGGATGGCAAGCAATCATTTAACGATGTTATTAGAGCCATTTATTGTCCAGCTTATCAATTTTCATGTTTTACCTTTATGTCTTTCAGTAATTGTTTTGTTATCATGGTAAATTAAAATGTTAAAATATCAGAAATTAAAATAAAAAATATATAATATATAAAAATTAATAAAACTGTACCATTTTTTTTTTTTGACTAACCTAAAATCTGTACCGAATTTTTGTATTTAATTAAAAACCCAATTTTAACAAATGAAATTTGAAATACACTTTTTTAATGAAAAAAAAAATTTAATGTTTCTTTTTTTTTGACTGGCCAAATTAATGTTTCTTCAACCTTCAGTTCGTAATTAAATTGGGAGAGATGAATATGGCCAAATATTTGCATATCATAACTATCGTGATCCGTTTTTATGATGCTCGCAGTTAGTTCTTTCCAATTTCTATTGAAACCCAAACTTGAATGTTCAGATCTGATTTTGTGCGTCGCAGATCTGCTACTGCATATTGTTGATTTGTTGTCTTCAAAGTTTTTTGTTTCTTTTCCCTTTGTTTTGGTTTTTTTTTTATAAGCTTTTCCCTCTGTTTTGGTCTTCTGGCGTTTTCAATTTTTATTTGAAAGTCCTCACACAGCGAGTTGGGTTGCTGGTCTTCATATTTTAGAAGAAAACACCTCCTTAATATCCATTTATGACACATTTATTTGAAAGCCCTGACGCGCGTTGTTCAGCAGCGAAACCCCAGCCGCCGCGAGCTCCGCCGCTCACCTGCGCTCGTCCCACCTCAGCCCAGATCCGCCCACGACGCTCCCGGTAACGCGGCTCAGACTCGTAGACCACTGTTGTCCTTCTCCGTCGTCACGCCATCATCCCGTCAACACCCACCATCCCGAGTCCAGTCGCGTCCTCCTTGTTCGCACCGTCGACAGTCGAGAGCAGCTACCCAACCACAGCGTCAGAACTGCTCTAGATCGGAACCACCGTTGTGCGGCGCCGCCAGGGAGATGGATTGGCGGCTGGTGGACGTTGGTGGAGACGGTGGGCTGGTGAACGGCGGCAGCGTCGAGTGGCAGAGGGACCAGAAGAAGGGTTCACGATTTGGCCAAGATGAAAATAAAGAACTTTAAAAAAATCATGTACTTGAAAAATTTAATTAATGAAAACTGATAGATAATTGAATTAATTTTTTAATTTTAAAGGTAAAACAGTTTTTTGTTATTAGGGAGATGGTTAAATATTGACTTTTTGACCAAACTGGATTTCTTTTAGAAACTATTTATCAGTTTAGATTTATTCTGAAACTATTTATCAATGGGGGTCGTTTTAAATATTTTATTATTTTTCGGTCTGACGGGTCAAAAGGGGAGGTGCATTTGGCAATGGCGCCTCTGCCCCCTCTCCCTGCTAGCTACACTAGCGCACTGTAGCGCTCCTGTAGCAGTACTTTTTTTTATTTTTTTTAAAATTTTGACTTTTTTAAAAAAATAAAAATTTTATTTCTAAAAAATCCATTCACCAGATAATAAACTGAATTCACCAGATATTTGTACATGATTCACCAGATATTTGCACATACTTAACCAAAAAATTATTTCTCAAAAAAACCATTCACCATATAATGAACTGAATTCACCAGATATTTGTACCCGATTCACCAGATATTTACACACACTTAACCAAAAAAATTTATTTGACTTTTTAAAAAAAATAAAAAATTTATTTCTAAAAAAACTCATTCACCAGATAATGAACTGAATTCACCATATATTTGCACACACCTGACCTGATTATGGAGACACCACGGTTTCTCTTGTATTATATATAATATAATGAGAGTGACCTCTTGAAATTATAATATAATAAACGACATAAAATTTAAAAATTTGTTTATAATATTAATTACAGAATTATATTTAATTAATTATTCTGTCAAGAGGTCACTCTAGATTATATATTTTTTACTTGAAAGGTTATGAGAAACCCCAATGGCATAAGTCGAGGATCAGGATTTGTTGCATTCTCAACTCCTGATGAGGCATCCAGAGCTGTAAGTAGGTGGTATTTTCATGTTGAAAATAGTCAGTGGTTTTTTACTTTAAAAATGATTTCTTTTCCCTTTACTGTGTGGTAGCTCTTGGAGATGAATGGCAAAATGGTTGTAAGCAAACCTCTGTATGTGACTCTTGCCCACATGCAGAAATACTCATTTATCAAGATAGTGGTAGGTACTTACAGAAGGACAAAGTTAGTGGTCCCGAAGGCAATACTGTATATTATGAGCTTGCTGAGAGAGCTTTAGACGGAACCATTAGAGACAGGATCAAGGAATATTCATCTCAGTTAAACCCATCTTCTTAATTTCACTCCGGAGATTTTCTGCAATGCTCTCACCAAATATTTTTTTTACTACTGTAATAATTGATGAATATTTATTAGTGTAAATTGTTATTGCTATTATTTTTTTATGCCTACTGCGATATTATTTGCTACTCATTATTACGGGATTTTTTTATTACTTCTTGTCTCCATAATTAGGTCAGGTGTATGCAAATATCTGGTGAATTCAGTTCATTATCTGGTGAATGAGTTTTTTTAGAAATAAAAATTTTATTTTTTTTAAAAAGTCAAATAAATTTTTTTGGTTAAGTGTGTGTAAATATCTGGTGAATTGGGTACAAATATCTGGTGAATTCAGTTCATTATCTCGTGAATGGTTTTTTTGAGAAATAATTTTTTGGTTAAGTATGTGCAAATATCTGATGAATCATGTACAAATATATGGTGAATTCAGTTCATTATCTGGTGAACAGATTTTTTTAGAAATAAAATTTTTTATTTTTTTAAAAAAGTCAAAATTTAAAAAAAAAGAAAAAAAAGTGCTGCTATAGTAGCGCTACTGTAGCTAGCAGGGGAGGGGGCAGAGGCGCCACTCAAATGCGCCTCCCCTTTTGATTTTTATTTTTTTTATAAAAAGTGTAGGTGCCACTGCAGATGGTGCCTTTGAAGGCCCATCTGCAGTGGCGCCTTTGACCCGTCAGACCGAAAAATAATAAAATATTCAAAACGACCCCCAATTGGTAAATAGTTTTAGAATAACCCTAAACTGATAAATAGTTTCTAAAAGGAACTCAATTTCGTCAAAAAGCCTAGAATTGCTCTATTTTTAATTTCTGGTGATTGTTATTTTTTTTTACTTCTGCTGAGATGTGGTGTTGGACTTATATTTGCACACGTTTTCATCATTCTATTTTTACATGGTGTAGTGTTGGAGGTGGAGTTGTTTTTTTATTTCTGGTGAGTTGTTATTTTTTTACTTTATATATATTCGCACACGTTTTTTATCATTCTACTTTTACATCGTTTTTTTTATTTCTTAGGTGTCTGTCATTGACATGCAACTCACATGCAACTGATTATGCAAGTCAAGAGTTCTTGATCTACAAGCTTGTTAATAATTTGGTTCACCTAATTTAAGGTTCTTCATTAGGGGGTAAAGGTGCTATTCACTAAGGAATTGGTAGCAATCTAATGTAGTGAACTTGAATGGCAATTTATATAAATTGAAGGACTTTATGTTGATTAAGGTTGAGTTAGGAGCTGATTGGAAGGATTCTACGCCTAACTGTTCTTTTTTCTACAAACCCTTGCATTGCGTTAATTCACCATCGTGATTTTCTTGTTCCATTTTTTAATTCGATTGCAAACCTTAATCTCAATTGTAGTCATGTTATTGATTGGTCCAAATAGCAATTATTTAATCTAGGTTGGTAATTGATATACAATCCTCACTAAAAAAATGCTATATCCTCACTTTATTAATTACTTGTTCGCATTTGAAAAATGTGTCAATTTATTACCGATATTCCTATCCAAATATAAACTTCGAAAGGGGTGTAAGATCTGAATCAATGATCCGATACACCCGAAAATCCGAACAAAACCAATTAATTTGGTTTGGTTTTTTTGGTGTTAGGTTCTGAACCGAACCAAACCCGATGATAATTGGTTCGGTTATCAGATTCAAGAATTCTGGAACCAAATCAAACTGAACTGAACCAATTACTATATTTTAATATTTATTATTTATTATATTTAATATTTATATATATTTTAATATTTAAAATTTAAAATTTATTATATTTAATATTTATATATATTTTGAAATTCAATAAATTGAGTCTGAACCGAACCAACTCATTCTTGATTGTTTTTGTTTGGTTCAGGTTTTGCAGAAAAGTTACTTAAAATCGAACCAAACCGATTTATTTTTGATTGGTTCGGATTTTTCCCTGCCTAAATCCGAACCAAATCGACCCATTACACCCCTACACTTTGGGGTCAAAGGAGTGTATGGGTGTATGAACACATTTACCATATAACACAGGATCTACATCATGCCAAACACTACAAGAAAAAACAGTATTAACATGGGTCAAAAGTCGTCGAAAAACCCAAAAAGTTGTCGGTAATTGAACAATTACCGATGGATTACCGAAAGACTTAAGTCGGTAGGAAAAACGGGCATCAGAAACTGTTACCGACGGCCTAGGCCCTAGGTAATTACCGACAGCCTTGTCTGTTGGTAGTGTGTGTTTTTTTAAAATATTTTTAATTAAATTATAATTATTTTAATTTATTCTCTAAATAAATTATAATTATAGTATTAAATTTAAATATATTAAAACTATTTCCTTTTTATTTGTCTTATTAACTTGCTCATTAGCTATCCCAGGAAGACAAAAAATACAAAAAAAAATAGAAAAACCTCAAAACATACAAAATAAAAACAGATAGTTAGATCAGATGAACAAAAGGGGACAATACCTAGTGCAAGAACAATATACATTATAGAAGATGAACAAAAAACTGAATCATTGCAGAAAAACCATAGCCCCAAATCTTATCATGAAATAGAACCCTAGTACCAAATCAACCCCATTACAGAGAAACCCTGAACCCCAAATCAGCCCCATTATAGAAAAACTGTGAACCCCAAATCAACCCAAAACCATTATGAAATAATGATCAAAAGGAAGCAGTGTTGGTTGGAGCTCGAAGGGCATGCCTAGGACCAGTGGCATTTGCGGCTGGGCTGGTTGCTCTCGCGGCGGCGGTCTGGTGTGATGCGATGAGGAAGGCAAATCTGCGTAAAGCAGCTTCAAGACGGCGGTGGTTCGATGCGGTGGCTGCTGTGGACAGATCTGCGTGGCATGATGGAGGATCTGTGGTGATGATAGTCAGATTTGAAAGAGATGATGGTCGGATATGAAAGAGAGATAGACAGAGACATACAGACAGACACGAGAGGAGGTCAGCGGGGTGGTTGGATGGTCGGCGATGACTGGATGGGACGTTAGAGAAAGGTGGGTGGAGGTTGGAAGAGGGCGTGCGACTGGAAGAGGGACTTGTGAAGGTAGCATCTGAGTTCTGAGAGGGAAATATGTTGGGTGGGTGGTTTATTGGGCCATACCGACGGCTAAACCTGTCAGAAATGTGGAGATCAGTATCGACGGTTGTGGCCCTCGATAATTTCGTCATTAAATATTGTTTTTTCGATAGTGACGGCTTAAGTCGTCGGTAATTACTTATGCTCTAGACCCTCGATAAATATCGACGGGCAAGGCCATCAGTACAATAATATTGTTTTGTTATCGACGGCCTTGTCCGATGGTATTGTGGCAGTCAGAAATTATAAATTTATCGAAGGCTAAATGTTCGTCGGTAATACCCTGTCGGTATAAGCCTAATTCTTGTAGTGAAATTACTTTAATTTTAATGTTATGAATATTCTTGAATCCATATGGGTTTCCTGATTTTAAGCGTTCTTCAATGGATGAACTTGATTATCAACCTTCACAAACGGGAACGACAATCAATCATGAACTAGAAGTTAAATCACGAGCCAGGAGTTGATTGTCGTCTAATGCGGAATATACCTTGGCAATCAACACTAACAATGGTGGTGGATGGTTAGAAGTGGTTCTATGGCTCTTCCTCAACCAAATCACGTGAGTTCCTTGATGGGACCTTATGCTCTCTTCAGATGGGGGAAAAGATCACAACTATTGATTCGGTGTTTTGGGGACCATAATTATTCCTGATGTATTTAACCTATTAGGGTTCCCATTATCCCCCTATGGGGCCATTACTTGTATCTACTCATTTGACCCCATATCACGTCCTTGGGTAGTTTAATGGGCTTACTTAATTTGATCACAATTGTTTAGCCCATTCATGATAAATAACTAATATAATTGTATTTATAATATAAGCCCACGTAATTAATTGGAAATATAAATTTCCAACAAAATTGTGTCTAAGAAAACTAGTTGTCTATGCACTATCAGTGTAAAAAGTTTTACACTGACATTCACTAACATTTTCACATGTGTATTTTATTTTAATAATTAAAAGAGAAAAGTAACAATGATTTTGATTTGTTGAGATATTATTGAATATCTGTGTAAAAATCTTTTACACCGATAATGCATAGAAATTAAACTCTAACATTAATATCGTTATTATTTTGGATTAAAATAGTATACATTGTTAGTGTACAAAAATTTTACATAGACATTCACTTACATTTTTACATGTGTGGTTTTATTTTAATAACTAATTAGAAAGAGAAATATCCATAATGCTGATCAAAATATTATTAGATTCAGTGTAAAAATCATTTACACAGAGAATGCGTAAAAATTAAGCTTTAATATTTATACTGAGGTGTGGACGTGTGGTGTTGGACTTATATTTGGACACGTTTTCATCATTCTACTTTTACATCGTTTATTTTTATTTATTTATTGTGTCATTAGGGGGGACAATGGTCGGTTTCGGTTGGTTCCGAGTGCAGAAATCCCAAACCAACGACTAGAAAAGGTCACCCATCTCTGTCCGATGGTGCCTTCGATTTGATTGGTCGACTGTTTGGCGGGTTGGCATGGTTTGAGGAAAAAAATGGAAACTAGGAAGCAGAAAATGGGAAAAAGGATGAATCTTTAAACTTTAATACAAAAAAAAACCAGATCTGCAACACAACAAGTCAGAAACCACATATATCTTCTTCGTTGAAATAAAGGCAGAGGAAGACGTTAAATGTTGTAGTCCAAAACCAGATCTTCTGCTCGTTTTCGCAAAATCATATCTGAGAGGAAGAACGAGGCTGTCCAAAACGGCCACCGTGCGAGGAGGCTGGGCAGATTTGGTTATCGAGGCCTAGAGGGAGGTGGACCAGAACGACCACCATGCAGGAGGCGACGATGTGATGGTCACGCAATGGTCTTCTTATATGGTCTTCACACGAGCGGTGGCTGGGTAGCGACGAAGTGGCGGTCACACGGTGGTTGGGGTTTATTAGAGAGAAATGGAGAAGGAGACTATGAGATAAAGAGAAATGGAGAGTTGCAAAAGCGTTTAGGGTCTGTTAGAGAAAAGAGAGAAAGACCGAGAATAATAATTGAGAAAAGAGAAAGAGTTAATCAGGAAAGAGTCAAAGAGATAAATGGAGAGAGACTCATTACAAAGTTATTTTATCTTCCCAATACACGTTTTAGTCTTTCCTATACACGTTTTTGTGCTTGTTTGGTTAGTACCCAAAACGGAGTTTGGGTTCCCAAACTCCAGTTGCTACAGTAACTGGAGTGTCTGAGCTAAATTGAGTTGAAAATAATTGATTCATGGTGGACAAAACTGAGTCTTGTGAAAGCAAAAAATTTTAGCTTTTCCGTTGAAAATATTTGATTCTAGATGTAGGACCCACAAAATTCTATATATTTACACCTCAAAAGTGATTTTACTTTATCATCCAAACAAAATCAACCCTTCTAAACCTTCTTTTTAAAATATTGTTACCAAATACAAATAATTTTTTTAACCTTGATTTTTTCAAAATCAACTCTTGCAAAATCAATTCTATCAAAATCTAAAACAAAGGGACCCTTTATCTTCCTAACAATGTGAGAGAGTGAATGTGGACGGTAGCGTAAACATTCAAATTTTTTACATACACATATGAGGTGATCGGGTACTGGTAGGGGCAGTTTTTTTTTTTACCTAAATCGTACCTGCCCGTGACAATCCATGTGAAACTGATGTACAAATCCGTGTTACCTCGCTGATGTGTGTGAAACAACATCATATTTCATTCTTGTTTTGCATGCATTTTTAGTTCATTTAGGCATTTTTGTTTCCGTTTATGTTTGTTTTCATTTAGTTCGGATAATTGTGGTGTTTCTAGTGGTGTTGTGCAGGATTTGTGCTTAATTGACTTAGAAAATGATGGAAAGCTTGAAAAAATGAAGATAGAGCTTAAAAGGGAGCTAAATAGGACAAAAATATCACTCCGGAAGCATCCACGGCTTGGCCATGGATTGAGCAGCTGTGCGGAAAGGAAGAAACGGATGAGGCAGTAGCATCCACGGCCTGACCGTGGAATAGCCCACGGCCGTGGAACGCTGATAGTGTGATTTTACATCATGTTTTCTATATACTTTTGCATGCATTTTTCATATAGATTAGGCATTCTTTATTTGATTTTAGTTAGATTTTCCCTTGGAACGGGTGAAGCGGTTTCTTGGTGTTGTTTTGCAGGAATTAATGTAAAAATGCCCAGAAATTAGCCTTGATGGAGCTTGGATGAAAAAGAGCCTGAAAAGAGAAGAGATTGAGCCAAGCAGAATTCTGGTGATTCGCCCCGCGAGACTGGATTCGCCTCGCGACCCAGAGAGCTGACTGTTCCAGCAGAATGTCATCTTTCTGGTTCGCCCCGCGAACCATGGCTCGCCTCGCGAATGTGGAAACCAGAAGCCATCACGCCCAGGCCCTGATGCTCCTCACGGGCATATTGAAGAACCATTTTACTGGCTCGCGACGCGAAGCCACTCTCGCCTCGCGAGATCCCATTTCTCAGCAACAGCGGATTTTAATATTCGCCTCGCGAGAAGACATTCGCCTCGCGAACGCGCGCAGAACTGATTGGTATAAGTTGCTGTTTTAGGGCAGAAAAGGAGAGTTTTTAAGAGCTTTTGGAGGAGGAGCACTTGGGAGCACTTAGAGGCTGCGACTGGGCTAGGGTTTCAACCCTAGAAGGGAGCCAAGAGGGGTTGCTTTAAAGAAGAAGGAAAGCTCCCATGGGGCCTCTTCTCTCCTCTTCCTTCCTTTTTCTCTGGTTTGGTTTTCTTTGTATATGAGTAGTTAAATCCCCTATTGTTGGGGTTAGATGTAGTCTAAACTTGTTTGTATTTGATTTGGTTTTAATGCAAGTTCTTATTTCTTTATGAATATGTGATTCTGTGCTTAATGCTTTCCTTGGATTAGCTACCCATAGGAATGATATGTTGCTTTGATAGATAACTGAAAGGTTGGTGTTAAGGCATGCTCATGAATCATATGCCAAGTAGTTCAAGAATCTAGACATAGGTGTTGAATGCTTGCAATCTTATAAGTCTTGACTTAATGCAAAATCACAGATTAATCCACCTAAGGGTTTTAGGCTCAATGCACCTAAGACATTAGGCTTGAGTATTTCAGAAAAGGCTTGATTGTCATAATTGAAGTAGGACTTGTGTTGATAACCATTTCATTGCAATTAAGGGAGGATTAGTGTAGTCTAACCCTAACAATCTTAGCCACATCTCTGTTTGCATACCAAGTGTTCGATAAAATTCCCAAAAGACCAAAAATATTTTATTTCTTTATTTTTTGATCTTTTCATACCTTAGTTTAGTCTAGATAGTTGTTGAGTTTGTGAATTGGTAATTGACAACCGATCCCTGTGGATACGATAACCGGTCTTACCACCGTATTACTTGTTTGCGACGAGGTACACTTGCCTTTATTCTTAAAAATACGCATCAAACGCAGCAAGCAAAAGTGAGAGCTCGCACTCAGCGCATCCACGACCTGGTTGTGGAATGGTCCACGGCCGTGGATCGTAGTCTGACAGAGAAATTCAGTTTCATTTTTCTTTCTTTCTTTGGGCTTGGACCTGTTTAGATTCCTAGGGTATATATAGTTATTCTGAACATGAAATTAGGGTTCGAATTTGGTTTAGAGGAGGCACACTTAGAGGCTCTTGTTCTTCGTTTTCCTCTTCTCTTCTTCCTTCGTAATGGGTTTGGATGTTCTCTATTTTGAATTCTTGTTTCTTCTTCTCCATGTCTGAGTAGTTTTCTTTGTTTCTAGGATTGGGCAATGCCCTTTGGTACATTGATGATGGTTAATTGACTTTGTTTATCCTTTTTATTAATTTTGAATATTCTTTGATTCAATCCTTATTGCGCTTATTCATGTGAGTTTGTTGGCCACTTATTTGCATGTCTTAGATACTTTAGGGAGGAACTGAGAAGTGAACCTACGTATTGGAACCATAAGAATTAGACTTAAGGTCTAAATCACGAGAGAAGGTTTAGCATTTCGAGGACCTAATGAATTACCACAAATCGTAAAGGGTTCAATCTAAATTCAATTACCACGAGAGTATGAATTGGTTTAATTGGGTATGGTTTTTGTATCTCGAGAGAGAACATTATCTTCTTTAGGGTAATTCACCTTCAATTGAACTTCAATTTTAATAAAAGCGTTGTCAATTAGGATTCATCTTGTATCATTGTGGTTACCCCAATCCTGGAAGCTTTCTTTAAGTTGAAATCTCATTTCCTTGAAATCTTGTTATTCTTGTTCTTGATTTATTAATTTTTGATATTAATTTATTTATTTGCTTGGTCACTACATTCTTCTCACTCAACAGATATATTCCCTTTTATTTAATTTAATTGAATTATTAAATTAATTGGTATTCATAAATATAGTCCATGTGGAGTTGATCTTTTATTAATTGTACAATCCATGTGAAACTGATGTACAAACCCGTCTGACCCTGCAAATAAAAACGACCCACCCGTTTTCTTGCGCTCTCTTTCGGACCTTTCGGGTTCGGGTCGGTCTGGGTATTTTTGTCCTGCCCTCTGTGTCATTGCCTTACAACTCACATGCCTTTGCTCACATACTGGACACTAGTCACTAGTTTAATGTTGGATAAGTTATTTTCTAGAGTCAAATATGTTGTCCGTACAAGAACTAGATCTCTGATCAAAACAGATTCGCTCCTACCGATCTTCCCGTCTAGCGCCCCTGCAGGAAGATCTAACGGCTGGTGTGGTGTATAGGGCTCGGATCCAGCTGGTGTGGTGTGTGGGGCTCGGATCCAACGGTGCAACGGGCTGGCAGGAGCGTCCTGCCACTGGAGCCAGTCCGAGTCCGATCTCTGATAAGTTTTTGGAGTATGAGTACAATATAATATATATTTCCAATGATCTACCTATGATTAAGTACATGTCCTTATTTATAGGCTATCTATGCTAGATGTTTGTAGATGTTCTTGGTTCCAGATTCCCTCTCGACTGTAACTGTTATTCGATGCCTTTATGCCTTGAGCCTTTACCTCTTATTCCCTTATGACTGGATGTCCTTAAATAATCCGTAATTGTCATGTGCATAATACGAACACTCAGATTACTTGCCCTTGGCCGAGATGTATTAGATCCTAACCATTTTTTTATAAACTAAAAATATATTGACTGAGAGTATAATGGGTACTATAAGCTATATACAACAGATAAACGAAGAAAAAAACTAGGAAATATAAATGAAATATTGTTACCATCAAGTATGTTTGACATATCCTATATATGCTAGGGCAAATACATATTAGACCCTTGAGGCCTAGTTTTGCTCGATCCATAACTAAACCTTTGGGGTGGGGTTGAGTTGTACTCGGCCAATACCGGAACATATTTTGTATTTCTATAAAATTGTTAAAATTTGATTTTGATTCCTATAAAAAATTATTTATTTTTGGTTCTTATATTTAATAAATTTTTTTTGTTTTTTACTCCTTTGCCAAAGATCAAAAAGATATAATTTTTATATTTTTAGAGACCGAAAACAAATAAATTTTTAGAGGATGAAAATCAAAATTTACCAATTTTATAAAAATCAATAACATATTTAACTCTATTTTTTTTTATATTTCTGCTGAGTTGTTATTTTTTATTTCTCCTAAGACGTGTTGGACTTATCTATCGCACACGTTTTTACATTTTTAATAAGAACATGGTTAATGTGAGTGTTTTAAGAGTACTGATTAAGGAATCCATAAAAAAAAATTCATATTAAAAAATTAAGTGTTATACTTCTCAAAATATTAAATATATTATTTATCATATATATATTTTTGATTCATTAAATAATACCCAAAAAAACACTCATTAACATTTTCCTTTTAATAATAATAACAATGACAGTTCCGCAGGTGGGCCGGTGGCTGATGAAAACGTTCTCGACTTCTTGTAGTTAAATTGTTATATATAAAAAAAAACGTTTTTACTTTTTATCAATTCATCTATCGCACACGTTTTTATATCCGCACAAATAAAGGCTGCTTCACTGTTAAATCTTTTAAAAAAAAACCCCAACCCCAACCCCAACTAACATGAGTATTATGTTAATTGATTATTAGTCCATTTACCGAATAATCCTTATATACAAAAGTAGTAGATAAACTGTAGTAATTTTTCTCCCCAAAATCGAGGTTAAATATTTAATTTCTTTAAAGAAAATTAACAATTAATGATGCTTTTAATGAGAAAAGAAATCTATTTGATTTGAGAAAATAATGGTAGTAATCTATTTTAAAATAATGGTGTTTTTAATGAGAAAATAACAACTATAACAATTAAAAGTAGTAATCTATTTTTTTTAAAATTTTAATTTTAGAAAATAAATTGATGATTAGTACTTTTAATGACAACAAATATGTGATTTTCCTATTTTATTAGAAAAAGATAAAAAAATAGGTGTTTTGTTTTTTTTCGTTGCAAAGATATAAGAAGTGATAAGTGAATATTATGAAATAATTAAAAAATGGAACACTCAATGAAGACATGGTATGGAAGGTAAAAATGCTTAGGTATTGAATTAGAACATTCTTTCATTGCATCTTTATATATAAAAATAGTAGAGAAACTGTAATAATTTTTTCTCCCAAAATCGAGGGTAAATTTGTAAAAAATATATTTAATCTCTTTAAAGAAAAATAACAATTAATGGTGTTTTTAATGAGAAAGGAAATTTATTTGATTTGAGAAAATAATGGTAGTAATCTATTTTAAAAATAATGGTGATTTTAATGAGAAAATAACAACTATAACAATTAATTGTAGTAATCTATTTTTTTAATTTTAATTTTAGAAAATAAATTGATGATTAGTGCTTTTAATGACAACAAATATGTGATTTTCCTATTTTATTAGAAAAAGATAAAAAAAATAGGTGTTTTTATTTTTTACGTTGCAAAGATATAAGAAGTGATAAGTGTATATTGTGAAATAATTTTAAAAAAATGGAACACTCAATGAAGACATGACATGGAAGGTAAAAATGCTTAGGCATTGAATTAGAACATTCTTTCATTGCATTGAAAAAATGTAGAAATTTAAAGACATGAAATGAAAATGACGTGATTTTGCAAAGCATTTAAGTGAATTTGATAAAACAAAACTATCTATAAAATAGTTTTTTTCGGTTATTACATATATATGCCTCTACCTATATAATTATTGTAAAAAAATTTAATTAATCATATGCCTACTTTTTTTTATCTATGTAGAATATCTATATAGAATTTGGTAATTTTAAATATTTTATATTTATATTATATTATATGGGTTTGAAAAATTTACAATGGAAGGTAAAAAAAATGAGGTTTTAAATTAGAATATTGTTCAAATATTTATATATAAAAGTAGTAGACAAACTGTAGTCATTTTTTCCCCAAAAATCGAGGCTAAAATTGTAAAAAATATATTTAATCTCTTTAAAGAAAAATAACAATTAATGGTGCTTTTAATGAGAAAGGAAATCTATTTGATTCGAGAAAATAATGGTAGTAATATATTTTAAAAATAATGATGTTTTTAATGAGAAAATAACAACTATAGCAATTAATTGTAGTAATCTATTTTTTTTTCAATTTAAATTTTAGAAAATAAATTGATGATTAGTGATTTTAGTGACAACAAATATGTGATTTTCCTATTTTATTAGAAAAAGATAAAAAAGTAGGTGTTTTGATTTTTTACGTTGCAAAGATATAAGAAGTGATACGTGGATATTATGAAATAATTTTATAGAAACGGAACACCTAATGAAGACATGGCATGGAAGGTAAAAATGATTAGGTATTGAATTATAACATTCTTTCATTGCATTGAAAAAATGTAGAAATTTAAAGACATGAAATGAAAATGACATGACTTTGCAAAGCATTTAAGTGAATTTGATAAAACAAAACTATCTATAAAATAGTTTTTTTTTTGTTATTACATATATATGCCTCTACCTATATAATTATTGTAAAAAAAATTAATTTATTATATACCTAATTTTTTTTATCTATGTAGAATATCTATATAGAATTTGTTAATTTTAAATATTTTATATTTATATTATATTATATTATATGGGTTTGAAAAATTTACAATGGAAGGTAAAAAATTTGAGATTTTAAATTAGAACATTGTTCAAATGCATTGAAAAAAACAAAAATAAATAAATATATGGAATGAAAAGGCAAAACTTTTGATTGGGAGAACATTAGGTGGATTTGGAAAATTAATTGAATTGTTCCAATTCATTGAAAAATTTGAGGGAAAATTTGTAAAATAACAACTATAAAAAATACATTAATATCTTTAAAGAAAATTAATAATTAATGGCTGGATTTGTGAATATTTTGAGTGTTTTTATGAATTTATCGAACTAATTTTGTTATCTGATGTTTAGTGTTTGTCTATGTAAAGTTTTGTTATATTTACATTTATTTATGAAAGTAAGCTTACTATTTTTTCATCTTTCTTTTAGTGCGTCAGTTGTTACAAAAATTCTTAATTATTATAATTTTAATATGTTTGTTATGCATTTAAATATGAATAATGTTTCAAAATACTATGAAATCGTATCCCTCATACATAGTTATTGTCTATCAGTAGTAGAGTCAAATTTTACCAAAAAATATTTATTTTTGTACATAATTTCTTCCGTGCATCGCACGGGTAATCATTATAATTTTAATAATATGTTTTTTCTGCATTTAAATATGAATAATGTTTCAAAATACTATGAAATCTTATTCCCCATACATCATTATTGTCTATCAGTAATAGAGTCAAATTTTACCCAAAAATATTTATTTTTCTCACAATTTCTTCCGTGCATCCCACGGATAAGAAATCTAGTTTAATGTTATAATTACATATTTATACTCTGTTAATCAATATTAAAGTGGTGTTAGAAAAATGGTGTCAAACAATATTTTTTACTATTTGGTATAATATGTGATCATCAGAAGTATTATTCTATTAGCAATATTGAGAATCTATAAATATCCTTGATCTGTATATCACTAATTGCAGTGGCGGATCTACTTGTACACGGGTTGGGGCAATTGCCCCAACAAGACCAATCTTTTTACATTAATATATTTAGTAATTCTTTTCACTTACCCCCATAAAAAAAATTGATGTTTCCCTCATAAGATATTTTTTAAAAAAATATATATATATAAGTCACAAGAGATAGAAGAGAGAAATTGTCACTCTTTTTTAGGGGAAGATTTCAAATATTTGAATTCTCTCACATACAATAGTTACCAAGCAAAATAAAAAAAAATTACAGTTACATAAGAGATGAATGGTTGAAAAATTGTTTAATTACATACATCAAGAGATATTTTTAATAATATTGAAAATAAAAATAATCTTATAAAATTTTCAAAATATCCGTAGTCTCCATATCCTTGATGTCCCACCATGGGGGTGTGATCAACTGCTTCCGAATGATCTTATCGGGGTCTCTTTCCCCTACAATGTTTCTTGTTTAATTTGGGTCTTGCACTTCTTTATAACAAAAAAAAAAATATAATTTATAAAAGCTTAAGTATTTTGAGATTTTTTGTCATGAAATATGTACTATAAAACTTACAAAATTTTCCATTTATAAAAATATTTATAAACTATTTTTCTGCCCCACTGAAGAAAATATCTGCGCCACTGACTAATTGCTTGCATACATATTCATTATTGATATACTAGTATGTTCAAAAACTGGCGGCCAAATAAGGGGGGATGCAACTTACTATGGTGAAATTTAGGTCATGTGCCACTTATTTCGATTCCTATTGCCACTAAGGTTGAGTTAGAGCATCTTCATTGATTGTTTTTTAAGAAACTCACTTTGGGTTCTTTATTTCTTATTAAACACTATAAAGTGATTCCTATAGTGTCACATTATACTTAAGCAATATATCCATATTTTGCTTAAATGATTAAATTTTTAAGAAACCCATATTTTTATAATTTTTTATTTACACTCAATTTTGTTTCAAATTAAAATATTTATTCATTTGTTTTAATTAATACGTAAAACAATATTAAAAAATTTAAAAATATAAAATATTTTTAAATAAATTAATAATAAAATAATTTAAAAACGATGAGAAATACATTACGATGAGAAATACATAAAAATGAGAAATACTTAACGATGAGACATACATAAAAATGAGAAATACATAACGATGAGAAATACATAAGTAATAGGAGTGTAAGTGGACAGGGTAAACCCGACCAACCAGAACCGAACCAACCCATAAAAAACTGAAGTTAATTGGTTCGGGTAAATACCCGAGCCGAACCGATTGGAACCAATCATGTTTGGTTCGGGTATTGGATTTTAAATCCTAAAACCGACTACCTGACCCGACCACTGTTGGTAGTGGCTACGAACTCAAGAGGGGGGGGTGAATTGAGATATTGAAAACTTTTTCAACAATTTAAAGCAAAACAGTGTTTCTTTAAAGAAAATTTGTTTTCACTCAATTTTAATTTCCAAGAATCAGGTTATGGAACAAGTGATGATGTTAAGAAGAATTATAAGAAGTAATAACAAGTTTAACACAGATTGTAGATCAAAGATTCAAGTTAACAAGTATTTTTAAAACTCATTCACAACACACAAGTGCATATAACAAGTATATGGAGTTTAGAGATGAGAAGAACACGCAAACCGATTTATCCTGGTTCGGCTACCTCCTCTGGTAAGCCTACATCCAGTCCCACACCTCTGTGGTTTTCTACACTATAATCAGCAATTACAAAATTCCAATTACAGCAACACAAGGATAACCTCCTTGCTCAAGAATTCACCAGAAAGCACACTTGCTTTTCTATACCCAAGGATCCCTTCTATCCTTGTTCAAGCCTAAGAGATACCCTCTCTTAATCACACTAATTCACGAAAAGAATTGAGTAGAAGAAAGACTCTAAAAGTCTGATTATACAAATTGAAGTTCTAACTAATATCACACTTTTCTCAGAGATGAAGCACTTTTGGATCTTTCGTAGCTTCACAATCAGAATGAGTTAGGTTTTTTTTTGAAAAGTGTTCCTTTGATCACTCTTTATATAGAAGACAAATTATAGTCGTTGGGATCATTTAAAACATATTTGGATCTGATTTAACAAAATCTGTTTTCTTGATTCTTGTTCTTGAAATGAGATTCTATTGATTCTTGTAGAGTTTGCGTCCTTCTCGAAAAATAACCGTTTCCATCTGAAAGGATAGCCAAGTCTAATTGAAGAGTAAAATATCCGTTTCTATCTAAAAGAATAGCAAATAGCCACGTCCATTTTGCCACGTCAGTAGACGGGAGTGCTAACACAAGTTATTAGACGTGCTTCAACTGGTAGACGAGTTTCGTATGCCATGTTAGTGGACGGAGCTTCTCATTAAGATCTTAGTAAGTCCAAAGTGCGTATCATTAGTAGACGAGCTCCATTTGCCACTTTTAGTAGACGAGCACTCCTTTTTTTTTACTTCAGTAGACAAGCTCTATGTGCCACGTCAGCAGACGAGCTCTTCTGTTATTTTCAGTGGACGCGCTCTTCTTGTTAGACGAGCTATATGTGCCACATCAGCAGACGAGCTCTTCTGTTTCTTTTAGTGGACACGCTCTTCTTGTTAGACGAGCTCTCCTTTTTCTTTTAGTGGACGCGCTTCTATTGTTGTACTTCAGTGGACGCACTCCAAATGGTACTTTAGTGGACGATCTCTTTAGTGGTTCATTGGATGTCAGCTTTTTACTTTGTTGGACGTCAGGTTGTTCTGCTTTGTTGAACTTCAGCTTGTTTTGCTTTGTTGGACGAGTGATCTTGCATGCAGCTTAACACGAAATGAGTACGTAGTCAAAATAAAAAATCTTATGCAAAATACACTTTGTTTGTCATACATCAAAACATGAATGAGGGCTTAGTCTTACAAACTCCCCCTTTTTGATTATGACAAACCTTACCATACTTAACCTTAAAAAAATAAGAGTGCAACTATTCAGTAAGCATGGTTCTTGAGTCATTTTCATCCTCCCCTTGTGTCATTGATATCTTTCAAAAAGAACTAAGTGTTATCATATCATTATCATGAAATAAAAAATCATCTTGCATTTATTATAAGTTCAAACCTTACCATACTTATGACAAATCATCTTGCATTTATAAGTTCAAGTATGTCTTTTCAAAGCAGTTCATACTTAGGTATCAGAAAAAAAAAATTACATATCAGAGAAAGAATTTACAGCAAATGCGAGACAGAATTAATAGTTGTATGGTTCAAATAGTTGTATGGTTCATCTTTCTCCCCCTTTGTCATTATCAAAAAGAAACTATGGAGAATATTGAAATCAGCCTTAAAAACAGTCTTGCATTCATTGATAATAAATCATTTCAGCAACTTGTGCTGCCTTGCTTGCCATCTGTTATCAATTATTTTGAGTATCAATTATGCCAAGTTCCCTTCTTATGAAGAAGAAACTTTTCTTATTTAGTGGTTTGGTGAATATATCAGCTAATTGCTTGGTTGTATCTATATGTTCAATCACAACATCACCACTTTGAATATGATCCCTGATAAAATGATGCCTAATTTCAATATGCTTGGTTCTTGAGTGCATAATTGGGTTCTTTTTTAGATTAATTGCACTAGTGATATCACACTTTATTGGTATATGATCCAGATAAACACCATAGTCAATTAATTGTTGTTTCATCCATAGGATTTGAGCACAGCAACTCCCAGCTGCAACATATTCTGCTTCAGTTGTGGATAAGGTCACACTAGTTTGCTTTTTACTAAACCAAGACACTAGGGAATTTCCTAATAAATGGCATGTTCCACTTGTGATCTTCCTATCTAACTTGCATTCAGTAAAGTCAGAGTCGGAATATCCTATTAATGTGCAAGTGGATCCCTTGGGATACCACAACCCCATTTCTTTTGTTCCTAAAAGATACTTCATGATTCTTTTAACTGCAGTAAGATGTGATTTTTTAGGATTAGCTTGATACCTTGCACACATACACACACTAAACATTATATTTGGCCTACTTGCAGTGAGATAAAGTAAGGATCCGATAATACCTCTATACTTGGATACATCTATAGATTTACCATGTTCATCTTTGTCCAAGTAGCAAGCTGGACTCATTGTTGTTGCCATTTCCTCTGCGCTTTCGATTCCAAACTTCTTTAGTAGTTCCTTACAATACTTTGTTTGGCTTATGAAGGTTTCATCTTGGCATTGTTTAATTTGAAGTCCAAGAAAGAAGTTAAGCTCTCCCATCATGGACATTTCAAATTCACTTTGCATTAATTCACCAAATTCCTTGCATAAAGACTCATTAGTAGCACCAAAAATAATGTCATCAACATATATATGAACAAGTAAGATATTGTGTGCTTTTGTTTTAGTAAATAGTGTTGTATCAACTTTTCCTCTTTTAAAGCCTTTCTCTAGGAGAAAGTTGCTTAACCTCTCATACCAAGCTCTAGGATCTTGTTTGAGTCCATAGAGGGCTTTAGTCAGTTTATAGACATGATTTGGGAACTCACTATCAACAAAGCCAGGGGGTTGGCTTACATATACTTCCTCTTGTATTATTCCATTTAAAAAGCTACTTTTCACATCCATTTGGTACAGTTTAAAGTTCATTATACACGCATAGGTATTGCTTCTAATCTAGCTACGGGAGCATATGTTTCATCATAATCAATTCCTTCTTCTTGATTATATCCCTTAGCTACTAGTCTAGCCTTGTTTCTTACTATTATTCCATTTTCATCCATTTTGTTTCTAAACACCCATTTAGTTCCGATTATTTGGTTACTTTTGGGTTTTGGAACTAAATCCCAAACTTTGTTTCTTTTAAATTGATTTAACTCCTCTTGCATTGCAATCATCCAATGTTCATCATTAATAGCATCATCAACACATTTTGGTTCTATTTGAGATACAAACGCCATGGTATTGCAAATATTCCTTAAAGAGTTTCTAGTGGTTACCCCTTTGGTGATCTCACCAATGATATTGTCTAGGGGATGATTCTTTGAAACTTGCCACTCCTTAGGAAGATATTCTTGCTGAAGTTCTGCTTGAGGTTCTTTATTGCTTTCTTCATCTTCCTTTTCCATGTTGCTCTCCTTTCCTTCATCAGATTTCACCTCATCTTCAAGAGTTTCTGCATCATCAAAAATGTCTTTTCCCAATCTTTTGGGGTTAGACTTATCAAATGTTATGTGAACAGATTCTTCCATTGATAAAGTATGCTTATTAAACACACTATATGCTTTGCCAGTTAATGAATAACCTAGGAAAATACCCTCATCAGCTTTGGGATCAAATTTCCCAAGATTATCCTTGCCATTATTTAGCACAAAACATTTACAACCAAAGACATGAAAATGAGAAATGTTAGGTTTTCTTCCCTTGTAGAGTTCATATGGAGTTTTCTTCAAAATTGGCCTTATTAGAACTCTATTTAAAACATAACATGCAGTACTCACAGCATCAACCCAAAAATACTATGGTAAATTAGAGTCACTTAACATGGTTCTAGGAATTTCTTCAAGTGACCTATTTTTCCTCTCAACTACTCCATTTTGTTGTGGAGTTCTAGGTGCAGGAAAATTGTGTTTTATACCATGTTCATCACAAAAGTTATCAAACTTCTCATTTTGGAATTCTCCTCCATGGTCACTCCTAATTGAAACAATTTTCACGTCTTTCTCATTTTGAACAAGCTTAGCCATTTTCTTAAAAGCTTTAAAAGCTTCATTCTTTTGTGATAAAAAATAGGTCCAAGTAAATCTAGAGAAGTCATCAACAATTACAAGAGCATGAAGATTTCCACCAAAGCTTTTCGTCCTAGAAGGTCCAAAAAGGTCCATGTGCAACAATTGTAAGGGTCTACTAGTTGAAACAGTGTTTTTAGCCTTAAATGAGGTTTTCACTTGTTTACCCTTTTGGCATGCATCACATAAGCCTTCCTTAACAAACTTTTTATTTGGTAAACCAATTACAAGTTCTTTGGAAATCAATTTATTCAAGTGATCCATATGAATGTGAGCTATTCTCCTATGCCAAAGCCAAATTTCATCTTCTTTGGAAATTAAGCAACATGCATCATTGGAAATTAAATTGTCTAAGTCTAGCATATAGATGTTATTGATTCTATTTCCAATCAATTTTATGTTATTATCATGAACGGACTCGATCATACACAAATTTGAGTTAAAGTTTACCTTGTAGCCTTTATCACATAATTGACTTATACTTAGTAGATTGTGTTTGAGCCCTTCCACATAGGGAACATCCTCAATCTTGATTGCTGGACTTTTTCCTGTTGTTCCAACGCCAAGAATTCTTCCTGTGTTGTTGTCTTGATAGGTGACGTTTCCACCTTCTTTGGGAGTGAAAGATGTAAATTTTGTGATGTCTCCGGTCATGTGTTTGGAGCAACCACTATCTAAAAACCAGCTTGAGGTTTTGGCCTTCAAACATACCTACAAAACAGATTTTTTTATACTTTTCCTTTAGGTACCCAAATCTGGTTGGGTCATTTGGTGTTAGTAGCAACATAAGTTCCTTTTGGAACCCAAATTTGTTTAATGTCAACATGAATGTTCTTTCTAAGTCTACAAGTAGCAGCTGTATGACCTTTCTTTAGACAATAACAGAATTTAACAAAAGGACTAGTTGAGGAAATAGGTGCAACAAAAAGCTTCTTAAAAGATTTTTCATGTACCATTGGCTTATATCCAATTCCAGCTTTGTCATACACACCCTTTTGCTGTCCTAATATGGCATTCAAGTTATCTCTACCCAAAGTAAACCTCTTTTGCAGTTCATCTATCTCCTCACCATTCTTCATGTGAAAGAGTTCATATTCATGGACTAGTGCATTCATTCTTGCTCTTTTCACATCGTTGGTTCCTTCATGAGTGAGTTGAAGAGTATCCCACATTTGCTTTGCCGTTTTCCAATTGGAGACCCTGAAAAACTCATCATAATTCAAAGCAACTGTTATAATATTTTTTGCCTTAGCATTATAACCAACTCTTCTTTTATCATCATCATTTCAATCATCTTTTGGTTTAGTTTATTTATTTCCCTTAGCATCAAGAATAAATGGAACATAGGGACCATTTTCAACAGCATCTAATACATCTAAACCTGCAGCCTCAAGAAAGATAAGCATTCTTTCTTTCCAATACATATATTGGGAGCCATTAAAGGCAGAGGGTCTAGTGAGTGAAGCCCCATCACCCAGGATATCATTTGTAGCCATCTCTTGAAGCTGTTAAGCGTTGTAACAAGAGTTTTAGCACTGATGCCAATTGTTGTTAGTGGCTACGATCTCAAGAGGGGGGGGGGGGGGGTGAATTGAGATATTGAAAAATTTTCAACAATTTAAACCAAAACAGTATTTCTTTAAAGAAAATTGGTTTTCACTTAATTTTAATTCCCAAGAATCAGGTTATGGAACAAGTGATGATGTTAAGAAGAATTATAAGAAGTAATAACAAGTTTAACACAGATTGTAGATCAAAGATTCAAGTTAACAAGTATTCTTAAAACTCATTCACAACACACAAGTGCATATAAGAAGTATATGGAGTTTAGAGATGAGAAGAACACGCAAACCGATTTATCCTGGTTCGGCTACCTCCTTTGGTAAGCCTACATCCAGTCCTACACCTCTGTGGTTTTCTCTACTATAATCAGCAATTACAAAATTCCAATTACAGCAACACAAGGATAACCTCCTTGCTCAAGAATTCACCATAAAGCACACTTGCTTTTCTATACCCAAGGATCCCTTCTATCCTTGTTCAAGCCTAAGAGATACCCTCTCTTAATCATACTAATTCACTAAAAGAATTGAGTAGAAGAAAGACTTTAAAAGTCTGATTATACAAATCGAAGTTCTAACTAATATCACACTTTTCTCAAAGATGAAGCACTTTTGGATCTTTCTTAGTTTCACAATCAGAATGAGTTAAGTTTTTTTTGAAAAGTGTTACTTTGATCCCTCTTTATATAGAAGACAAATTATAGTCATTGGGATCATTTAAAACAGATTTGGATCTGATTTAACAAAATCTGTTTTCTTGATTCTTGTTCTTGAAATGAGATTCTGTTGATTCTTGTAGAGTTTGCGTCCTTCTCGAAAAATAACCATTTCCATCTGAAAGGATAGCCAAGTCTAATTGAAGAGTAAAATATCTGTTTCTATCTGAAAGAATAGCAAATAGTCGCGTCCATTTTGTCATGTTAGTAGACGGGAGTGCTAACACAAGTTATTGGACGTGCTTCAACTGGTAGACGAGTTTCATATGTCATGTTAGTGGACGGAGCTTCTCATTAAGATCTTAGTAAGTCCAAAGCACGTATCATTAGTAGACGAGCTCCATTTGCCACTTTTAGTAGACGAGCTCTCCTTTTTTTTTACTTCAGTAGATGAGCTCCATGTGCCACGTCAGCAGAGGAGCTCTTCTATTACTTTCAGTAGACGCGCTCTTCTTGTTAGATGAGCTATATATGCCACATCAGCAGACGAGCTCTTCTGTTTCTTTTAGTGGATGTGCTCTTCTTGTTAGACGAGCTCTCCTTTTTCTTTTAGTGGACGCGCTCTTCTTGTTGTACTTCAGTGGACGCGCTCCAAATGGTACTTTAGTGGACGAGCTCTTTAGTGGTTCATTGGATGTCAGCTTTTTTACTTTGTTGGACGTCAGCTTGTTCTGCTTTGTTGAACTTCAGCTTGTTTTGCTTTGTTGGACTTCAGCTTGTTTTGCTTTGTTGGACGAGTGATCTTGCATGCAGCTTAACACGAAATGAGTACGTAGTCAAAATTGAAAATCTTATGCAGAATACACTTTGTTTGTCATACATCAAAACATGAATGAGGGCTTAGTCTTGCAACCACCATAATTTTCCCCAATTCCTGACCTAATCTAACACAGGGAGTATAGAAAATCACTCACTCATCACTATTGCAGGTCTGTCTTCTCGCCATCTCACATCTCTCTCAACTTAACTTAGTTTCCGCCGCTGCCACATACAGAGACACGGTCGTGACCAGACTGTCGGTGTCCTAGGCTCGTCGCTCCTCCATCGTGCTTCATCCTTGTCCAAGCCGCACCGTCCTCCGTCCACCAAGGGCTTCTATCGTCGTTGCACTTCACTGCTTCAAGTTTGTTCCCATTCGACGTCGTCCTTCACTGCTTCAAGTTCGTTCCCATGAATACCATCCGTCTAGCCGTGTCTACAAGACCCTCAAGAAAAGTGGGTGGCAAGGTGAAGATGATGCACATGCTTTCCAGATCTTCAAGTTTGAAACAGATACTACTAAAAATATGATCATACGCTTGGACTCTTTTCTCATTTGAATCAGAACATAGGATCGAATAATAATGATGTGAAGGAGTTAAAATATTATTGAAGCAGAGATGAAGATTGAAGCAGAAAGAAGGAGCAGCGGCGTAGTGGTCGAGGGAATGAGCACCTAGGTCATTGTTCAGTGCGTTTTATTTTTTGTTTTTTGTTTTCTTTTTCATTTTTTAATAAGGGACCCGAACACCCAAACCAAACCAAACCGAACTCCATCGGTTTGGTTTGGTTCGGGTTTCGTAGTAAAAAACAAAGAAACCCGAACCAAATCGAACCGATCAATTTTGATGGGTTTGGATTTTTTCTCATCTAAAACCGAACCAAACCGACCTATTACACCCCTAATAAGTAATGAGAAATATAAAAACTAATTATCGTTATTCTAAGTCTGAAACGTTCCCAAATATGTGTTACCATATTTTGTGAATATGTGCAGAGTGTGCAAGTGAACACAGTCTTACAAGTAATAAAGTGTGAATAAAGATCGTTCCCAAGAGAACTTAAATGTGTTGAATACAAATTCTGTTTTTAACTTTTATAAATAGCTTAATAAAATAAGGGTTGGTTTTTAGCAATAAGTAAAAGATAGTATAAGTCAATCTCAGGCAGCAACTGTAAGTTTCAAGATAATAAATCAATAAAATAGAGTTTTCAAATGAGATGGGTAAAAGTTAGGAAGACTAATCCTTTGTAATTTTAACTGTAGGGTAAGTTATGCTTCAGAATGCTACAACATTTAGTCCATGAATTGAATTTTGTTTTCCAACAACAAGACTGAGTTTCATTAAATGCTTATTATTCCTAAGTTCAAATTAAATTCGCTCTGACATTAATTAAATGCGCCCAGCTACTTAAAGACTTAAAGGCTATTCTCAGCTCATTCAACAACAATTAATTTTCCAATTAATTACTTAATCTTTATCCTCTAAACAAATCCACTCACTAAGTTTTTCCAAACTTAGTTAGCTAACAATCTCAGCTCAGTTGATCATTCCAAACCAAATTAGGCATTCACACAGAATAGAGGAAAATGATTAACATTCTTTGCATAAACCACCCATAAGTATCAATTACAAATTCAAAGTTGAAATTTAGCTCATAATGAGCATAATCACAAGACAAGTCAATAAAATGGAAAATAAAAGCATAAATGCGTAAAAGCTAATTATAGAGAAGACAAGGATAGAAATGGAGGGTGTTGTAACCTGTACCAGCTGACCCAAGAGGTAGACTACTTTTTACTATTTGTACTAGTGCTCCCTAACTAGGGTTTTTACACACTCTCTCACACCTTACTTTTTAGGCTTTACATAAATTCAAATATTAAAATATTCCTTGGCCCAATTCCCAAGTACACCCAGCTGAGGTCTGCATTTCCCTCTCCTCAGAGTTTTGGGGCAGCGCTGCAGGTTCTTTGTCCTTTAGTGAAGATGTGCTAAGCTGGCAACTCTTTTGTCTTGTAGTGATCCTGTCTTCAGAAGCCGCAACATTCCATAACATTACCAGAGTAGCTCGACTCAACTTGAATATCAGATTTTCCTTCTCAACACTTCACACATCTTTTCAGTTATATAATTCCACACTTTATCATTCTTTTCAGTATTTAAACAATTTCAGCACAATGACTCAAATTCTTATGAGAACTCTACTTTATTTTACCAAATTACTCTAAACAAGAACAATGTTTTAGTTAAAAAGATAATAATAACTCTTATTTCTAAGAGTTATCACACCCTCAAACTTGAATCATTGCTTGTCCTCAAGTAATGACATTTGGAAACAGCTCAACACACGAATGAAATCAACAAGTTTATGCAAGTTCCATGGCAATCTTCAGAAAAGCTTTCAAAAGCATGCTCAAAATAAAACTCTTTTTCTTAATCCCTTATCCAAATGTGTGTGTGTGATATCCCTTTACCTTCAATCTAACTAAATCAAGAAGACTCTTATTGGTCTAACCTCTTAGTAGGGCCTTGATCGAGATTCCCTCTTAGTCCTTGGTTTAGAGGTGAAAACACACCAGGTTATCTTCCTAAGAAAAGGGGATTCTTTGAGAAGATTTGTCACTATGTCATATCACTTCTTTCACTCTAAGTCATGATCACACTTTTTTGGGGTTCACTCAATCATCATTCAAATGCTACCCTATCATAAGCTTGACAAGTTTCTAAGATCCATAAACACACAATCAAAACTTCACACAGCAAGAGGGCTTAATTGGGTTGTAATGGGGCTAAGGTTAAGGTGTCATATCACTTCGCACAAAGCCTTTCCACAATAAGTATTCCCTATGGAACGGGGAATTGTGAAACTGCCTGGGTCCTTCATTTTCTGAGGTACCTTGTTCTGCAACATTAAACTGCATTCCTTTGTCATAGCAACTGTTTCAAATTCTCCCAACCTCTTATTCTTTGTGATAATGTCCTTTATGAACTTGGTGTAGTTAGGCATCTGCTGCAGGGCTTCAACCAGAGGTATGTTGATGTGCAACTATTTCATAATTTCCAGGAATTTGTTGAATTGTTTCTCTTGAGCTGCCTTCTTCAACCTTTGTGGAAAAGGAGGAGGAGGCCTCTCTGAAATCAGCTTAGGCTCCGTCCACTTGGGAGTAACTTTCACCGTGTCTTCGGGCAGTGGAACCGAGTCAAGCCTAATCTTTTCTATTTCAGCTGGTTCAGTGGTCTTTGTTCCTTGCTGCTTAGATGCTATATCATCCTGTAGCTCTTTCCCACTTCTTAAGTTTATGGCCTTGACCTGCTCCTTCCTTTTATCATTTGAGGAAGATGGAGACTCTGTGGATGCAGGTAAGGTGCCAGCAGGTCTGTTAGTTAAAGCAGTTGGCAGCTGACCTACTTGATTCTCCAAGTTTCTTACAGCAGCTCCTTGATTTTGGATTTGAGCCTTAGTTTCAGTCATGAAAGCTTTCAACATAGCTTCCAAAGAGGATTCTTTTGCAGGGGCTTGATGCTGCTGCTGCTGACTGTTCTCCCCCTGTTGTTGGTATTGTTGTGGGGTATTTCCAGCTGAAGAATTCAATGTATTGTTGTAATTCCCGTAGTTGAAATTTGGGTGTTGCTTCCAACCAGGATTGTAAATGTTGGAATATGCATTGTTCCCTCTATTCTCCACATAATTCACTGATACTGGGTTGTTGGGACACTCTTCAAATAGATGCCCCCCTCCACAGAAAACACTGGTTGCAAAACTCACTTGATCCACCACTGGTTGAGCCATAACAGGCTCCTTACTTGTGTTGGCAGCGGTCAAATTTTTCAACATATTAGTGATGGCAGCAAGCTGAGCAGATAAAGCATTTGTTTCCTTCACGTCAAGCACTCCAGCAGGGTTCTTAGTAGAGTTGTCCCTCACAGTTGGCCATTGATAGCTGTTAGAAGCTATGCTCTCAATCAGCTCATAAGCCTCATTGTAAGACTTAGTAAAAAATGTGCCTCCTGATGAAGCATCTAGCATTAACCTCGAGGGAGGCGGTAATCCATTATAGAAGGTCTCCATTTGGATACAAACAGGTATGCCATGATGGGGACACTTTCTTAACAACTCCTTGAACCTCTCCCATGATTCATATAATGATTCATCATCATTCTGCCTGAAGGAAATTATATCACTCCTCATTCTTGCATTCTTAGTATGAGGAAAGTACTTAGTTAAGAAATTTTCAGCTAGGCCATTCCAAGAAGTAATGGAGTTGGATTCTAAAGAGTTCAAACTAGTCTTGGCTATGTACCTCCGAGAATAAAGAAAGAGCCTTAACTTGAAAGCATCATCACTTACTCCAGGGATCTTGAAATTGCTGGCCACTTCCAGAAATTACCTCAGATGCAAGTGTGGGACTTCAGTAGGAGCGCCACTGAACTGCCCAACAGTTTGAAGCATTTGGAAGATCATCGATTTGAACTTAAACTGCTGGGTAGTTACTTTTGGTCTCACTATCCCAGTGTTCATGGTTTGGGGATCAAAGATAGCATAGTCCCTGATGGACCTCTCCCTATCATTTGCCATTTCAATCACACCAAGCTGCTCCTCATCATCCAAGAACATATCAGCCATGAGGCCAAGATCTGATTGTTGAACGTGAGCTCTTTGTGCTTTGGTTATCTTCCTTAGCCTCTTTGCATTTTTCTCTATCTCCAAATCAAGTTGGAATTCGAGTGTACCCTTGTTGCGCATACAGATTCAGTACCTGTTACTGAGCAAGGAACACAACAATTTTTCAGCACTAGCTAAATAGAAAAGGTTAAACTAAGAATTTAAATATTCAACACCATTGTCAATCCCCGGAAACGGCACCAAAAACTTGTTACCATATTTTGTGAATATGTGCAGAGTGTGCAAGTGAACACAGTCTTACAAGTAACAAAGTGTGAATAAAGATTGTTCCCATGAGGATTTAAATGAGTTAAATACAAATTCTATTTTTAACTTTTCTAAATAGCTTAATAAAAGAAGGGTTGGTTTTGAGCAATGAGCAAAAGACAGTAAATCAATATCAGGCAATAACTGTAAGTTGCAAGATAATAAATCAAAAAAATAGAGTTTTCAAATGAGATGGGTAACAACTAGGAAGACTATCCTTTGTAATTTTAACTGCAGGGTAAGTTATGCTTCAGAATGCTACATCATTTAGTCCAGGAATTGAATTTTTTTTTCCAACAACAAGACAGAGTTTCATTAAATGCTTCTTATTCCTAAGTTCAAATTAAATTCGCTCAGACATGAATTAAGTGCGCACAGCTACTTAAAGACTTGAAGGCTATTCCTAGCTCATTCAACAATAATTAATTTTCCAATTAATTGCTTAATCTTTATCCTCTAAACAAATCCACTAACTAAGTTTTTCCAAATTTAGTCAGCTAACAATCTCAGCTCAGTTGATCAATCCAAACCAAAATAGGCATTCACGCAGAATAGAGGAAAATGATTAACATTCTTTGCATAAACCACCCATAAGTATCAATTACAAATTCACAGTTCCTAGCTAAGAGAAATTTAGCTCATAATGAGCATAATGACAAGACAAGTCAATAAAATGGAAAATAAAAGCATAAAAGCGTAAAAGCTAATTACAAAGAAGACAAGGATAGAAATGGAGGTTGTTGTACCCTGTACCAGCTGACCCAAGAGGTAGACTACTTTTTACTATTTGTACTAGTGCTCCCCAACTAGGGTTTTTACACTCTCTCTCATACCTCACTTTTTGGGCTTTACATAAATTCAAAATATTAAAATACTCCTTGGCCCAATTCCCAAGTACACCCAGCTGAGGCCTGCGTTTCTCTCTCCTCAGAGTTTTGGGGCAGTGCTGCAGGTTCTCTGTCCTTTAGTGAAGATGTACTAAGCTGAGAACTCTTTTGTCTTGTAGTGATTCTGTCTTCAGAAGCCGCATCATTCCATAGCATTACCAGAGCAACTCCACTCAACTTGAATATCAGATTTTCCTGCTCAATACTTCAAACATCTTTTCAGTTATATAATTCCACACTTTATCATTCTTTTCAGTATTTAAACAATTTCAGCACAATGACTCAAATTCTTATGAGAACTCTACCTTTTTTTTACCAAATTACTCTAAAAAAGAACAATGATTTAGTTAAAAAAATATATAATAATAACTCTTATTTCTAAGAGTTATCAACATACTCCACCAAGTCTGCTTGAAGCCGACGATGACTTTGTTTTTCACGAACTTGTGCTCTCCTTTGCATGTATGTTGCATGAATGGGATGAGGACCACTAGAAACTTCAGCTGTTGAGATGTCATTATCTAGATGATCATAATCAAAATCACCACCATATGTGCGTCGTTCATCTTCAACAATCATATTATGCATTATGATGCATGCATACATTATATGCTTCATTGTATTCATATGCCAAGCACGCGCCGGACCACGTACAATCACGAATTGAGATTGGAGCACTCCAAATGCCCTTTCTACATCCTTTCTTGCTGACTCTTGTTTGTTGGCAAATAATTTTCTCTTTTCTCCTTGTGGTATTGAGATGGTCTTGACAAAGGTAGCCCACTCGGGATAAATACCATATGCTATATAGCACCCCATAGTATATGGGGTTGTATTCACCGTGTATTACACCATGGGAGCTTATCCGTTCAAAACGTCGTTAAACACATTGGATGCATTTAACACATTAATGTCATTGTTTGAACCCGCGGTGCCAAAAAATGCATGCCAAATCCACAAGTCTTGTGATTCCACTGCTTCAACCATGATCGTGGGTTTGGCAAGATCACCTCGACTAAATTCGCCTTTCCACGCAACTGGAAAATTTTTCCATTCCCAGCGCATATAATCAATGGAACCCAACATACCTAGAAAGCCACGTGCCTCCCATAACACCCTTCGTTACATTAGTAACCCAAATTAATTTCAATAAAAATCCTTCAAAACATTTAATTGAAAAAAAAAACACAAGTCATATTTTTTTTTTCAAATAACTAAGTAGGAAAATACCTCATATTAAATAAAATAGTAATAAAATATCCATGTAATGAATATAATTATAAATGAAAACCACAAGCCTCAATACCGGGCGACTACTAACAAACCCAACGATAAATAAATAAATGTGTCTAGCCATATACGGCTCTTTATTTAAGAAAATATTAACCAACAAGAAAGAATAACTAATCGAATCCACTAAGTCTTCACGCCTCTTCAGTTTCAATGACGTCCTCCTCGTGCTCTGAAAACAATACTTAATAATGAGATATAAAATCCCAATGATTAACAATACAGTTTTATAAAATATTTTCGAAAATATTATTGTTCTCAGCCGGTGCGGTAATCGGAAAAATTGTCCATGACACCCGCTAATTTTCCAAAATAATATATATAAAAGAAAATACTTTTAATATCAATAATAATCTCATCTCAATACATCATATTCCATATACCAAATAAATTCTAGTTTAATCCAAGCGGTCCGAAGACCTCCTAATTAAATTGGCCTATTGCCGGCATGCCATATATTCACACATCACACGACAATGGCGTCCCATTGCCCACCCCTACTCATGAGGAGTGTTTCGATGTCACCCTTCTGTCGGGGACATTTCCATTTCGATACCTCCCATGTGCACATGGTGGTATTTCTCCTTTTTCGACACCCTAACCTGTGGCGGTATTACTTTCGATACTCCTTTTTAGGTAGTATTACTCTTTTTCGACATCCCAATTATATGGGGATGTTACTTTCGATACCCCATTACGGTGGTATTACTTTTCGATACCCCTATCATAGGTGGTATTGCGGCAAACATCATACAATTCATCATAAGGCATAATTTCATGTCTCATACGTGTAACAACTCATTTACCAAAAATTAAATATTTGATCTCATCACGCATGTCAAATAAACTCACATGGCATAGCATACACCAAATAGTACGTCATTCAACTAATACAAATACCAATCATGTATTTCATGCCATTAATAACAAGAATAAATACCCAATTTAATAATTTTTTATTTTAATTCAAAACCCCAAAAAAATTAGTTTATTAATAACATGCATCATTCAATTAAAATCTCTCAAAATCATAGGTAATTCGCTCAACACAACAACACATGTACCATGGAAAGGGTTATTAAAAGATACTGTTACTCACCTCTCGAAGACTTCCAATGTGCTCTAAAAATTATGTATGATAAAAGTTGGTTCTTCTCTAAAATATTTTCTTCCCTTCACTGTTACGGTTGCACAGACAAGAAAAAGAAACGTATCTCAAACCCCCCCCCCCCCCCACACTGCACGGCCCCTCCTCAAATCCTCATTTGCGCGGCGCTCACTGCATGCACAGTGATTAGAGTATATATATATATATATATACTGCGTATTAGGCTTCTAGGTTTCTTTTCTTCTTTTTTTTAAATTTACTTTCTTTCCCTTTTTTTTGGCAAAAGTCAAAGGTCATTAAGGTTTTCCTTGGGGCTCAACGCCCCCGACGTCACTTATATATATATATATATTAATTTTGAATTTTTTTTAAGTTGGGTAGTTTCAAATAATCCTTATATTATCAATTCTTTTCATTAAACCTCTTGATTATATTTTACCTGCACTATACTTTTTAATAATTCTAATATTTTATCTGCACTATACTTTTTAAATTAACTATATTAGAATTTCAGGATGTTACATTTTCTCCCCTCCTTAAAGAATTTCGTCCCCGAAATTCGTCTCACACTTACGCACTTATTTTAACATGTCATATTCAAAACAAAAGGTTACCATACCTTATATAATAAAATTTGGGTATTGACGAACGATGTCCTCCTCCATTTCCCAAGTGGCTTCCTCAGTAGTCAATCCTTCCCACAACACTTTCACCAATGAAATTGTCTTGTTCCTCAGAGTCTTAGTGCTCTTGTCCATGATTTGACTAGGCTTTGGCTTATAAATCAAATTATCCTTCAATTGTACAGACTCAAGAGCTATCACGTGAGATTCATCAGACACATATTTTGAGTTGCGACACATGGAAAACATCATGAAGGTTCGCCAACAGTGGCGGAAGAGCCAATTGATAAGCAACAGGCCCGACTCTTTTAAGGATTTGGAAAGGTCCCATGAAACGAGGATTTAGATTGTGGACTTTCATCGACCTCCCTACCCCCGTCTTAGGAGTGACTCTCAAAAATACATGCTCACTTTCCTGGAATTCTAGAGGCTTTCTCCTTTTGTCGGCATAGCTCTTTTGTCTACTTTGCGTCGTGCGCATCCTCTCCCTAATCATTTTGATTCCTCAAAGGTTTCCTGGACCAATTCAGGTCCTATCAAGATTTTCTCACCTACCTCACACCAACATAAAGGGGACCTACACTTTCTCCCATATAGGGCCTCATAGGGTGCCATGCCTATACTAGCATGATAACTATTGTTATACGCAAACTCAATGAGAGGTAGGAATCTATCCCAACTCCCTCCTTCATCCAAGACACACACTCTAAGCATGTCCTCAAGGGTCTGAATGGTCCACTCTGACTGACCATTCGTTTGGGGATGATAGGCCGTGCTAAGGTTCAACTTAGTCCCAAAGGCTTGCTGAAAAGCTCTCCAAAATCTAGAGGTAAACTTCGGGTCTCTATCCGACACTATGGATGTGGGTATCCCATGAAGCTTGACTATTTCCTTTATATAGAGGTATGCCAACTTGTCTAAGCTATAGGTTGCCTTAATTGGCAAGAAGTGGGCAGACTTAGTCAACCTATCCACTATCACACAAATGGCGTCTAAGCCCAAACGTGTCTTAGGTAACCCCATCACAAAGTCCATAGAAATTCTCTCCCACTTCCATTCTAGGATCTCCAAGGACTGCAACAACCCCGAAGGCTTCTGATGTTCCATCTTAACCTTTTGGCACACTAAACACCTAGTTACGAAACTAGCCACATCCTTTTTCATTCCTGGCCACCAATACATCCTCTTAAGGTCTTGGTACATCTTAGTTATTCCAGGATGTATGGTAAAATTCCCCTTATGAGCTTCCTCTAATATCTTCTCCCTAAGGCTCCCCTCCTTAGGAACAACGATCCTATTCTTAAACTTCACTAGCCCATCAACTGACAACTCATAACCCTCTTGTCCTAATCGAGACTGCAACTCCTGGTCTAAGAGTTGTTCCCGCCTAACCTCATCTCTAAGGTCACTATTAATTTCCAACCTATTCAACTTCAAACTTAAGACATTTAAGGACACATCCAACACTTCCAGATTCATGTCCCTAAACTCTTCCACGAGGTTCAGCTCTTGCACCATCAAGCTTGACACGTGTAGGGACTTCCTACTCAAAGCATCCGCCACCACATTGGCTTTTCCCGGATGGTACTTCAACTTGAAGTCATAGTCCTTAAGGAACTCCATCCACCTTCGTTGTCTCATGTTCAACTCCTTCTGGTCGAACAGATATTTAAGGCTTTTATGGTCACTAAAAACTTCAAACTTCGCTCCATAAAGGTAATGCCTCCAAATCTTAAGGGCAAAAACCACAACTGCTAGCTCTAGGTCATAGGTAGGGTAATTCCCCTCATGTGTCCTAAGCTGCCTAGAGGCATATGCTACCACCTTGCCTTCCTGCATTAAGACACATCCCAAGCCATTCTTAGATGCGTCGCAGTATACCACAAAACTCACTAAGGGATCCGGTATAGTTAAGATTGGTGATGACACCAATCTCCTCTTAAGCTCTTGGAACCCATACTCACACTCCTGGTCCCACACAAAAGGTTTCCCCTTCCTAGTCAACTGAGTCAAAGGTAAGGCTAATCTAGAGAACCCCTCTATGAACTTCCTATAGTAACCAGCTAAGCCTAAGAAGCTTCTCACTTCGGTTACTGTCTTAGGTTGTTCCCATCCCAACACCGCATCAACTTTAGAGGAATCAACCGCTACACCATCCTTTGAGATTGTGTGTCCTAAAAACTTTACCTCGTCTAGCCAAAACTCACACTTCTACGGTTTGGCATAAAGACGCTCGTCCCTCGAGATCTGCAACACCAACCTTAAGTGTTCTCCATGTTCTTATGGCGTCCTAGAGTATATTAAAATATCATCTATGAACACCACCACAAACCTGTACAAAAAGGTCCTAAAGATCCGATTCATGTAGTCCATGAAAACGGCTAGGGCGTTGGTTACACCAAAGGGCATCACCACATACTCATGGTGCCCATACCTTGTCCTGAAGGCTGTCTTAGGGATGTCCTCGCTTCTAACTCTAATTTGATGGTATCCCGATTTTAGATCTATTTTGGAAAACACCGACGCTCCCCTTAACTGATCTAAGAGATCATCTATCCTAGGCAAGGGATATTTGTTCTTGATGGTTACCTTATTCAGTTGCCTATAATCAACACACAACCTCATACTCCCATCCTTTTTCTTCACTAAAAGCATTGGTGCTCCCCAAGGTGACACACTAGGCCTAATAAACCCCTTCTGTAACCTATCCTCTATCTGTTTCTTGAGCTCGCTCACCTCTAGAGGTGTCATCCTATAGGGTGCTACTGATACATGTCCACTCCCAGGTACTAGATCTATGGTAAACTTAATCTCTCTATCTGGAGGTAAACTAGAGACATCCTTATGAAACACATCTGGGAACTCACACACAATAGGCAACGCCGCTATATCACTTTCAGCCTTTATTTTAGTAGAAAAGAGAAGTATATATCCCTGAGCTCCCTCAACTAAGCACTTATGACATGAGGCAGCAGAGATAAGGTGTTCCGTCCTAGGAGAGTCAACAGACATGGACTGTGGAATGAAAGAAATAGTTCGACTAGCACAATCAATAATAGCATTATTACGAGACAACCAGTCCGTGCCCAAAATAATATCCAGACCAGGCATAGGTAAACATATCAGATCAACAATATAAGTCAGGTCTTGACACAATAAAGGACATTGCAGGCAGACATAAGAAGTAATCAATCTAGCTTTAGCAGGAGTAAAAACACACAAACCATATGACAGTTTAGTAACAGGTAACTCTAAGAATTGGGCACATTTAAATGAAATGAATGAATGTGTTTCTCCTGAATCGAACAATATGATAACATCATGACCTTTAATAAAGCCCTTACCTTGGATCAAACCGTCGGACTCCTTCACCTCTTCTCCTTGGATGGTAAAGACCCTTCCGTGGTTTAATGATCTGGTTTGATATTGTCCTCCTGACTTGCACATCCTAGCAAAGTGCCCCATCTTCCCGCATTTGTGGCAAGTGGTTTGTGCCGCTGGGCACACACGATCTCCATGCTGCCACCCACACTTGTAACATGCAGTCCCCTTCTCACCTTGAGCACCTTGAACCTGCTTACCCTTTGTGATTGTAGGCACGGGTCGTAGGCTCTTTTGGAAATTACCCCCTTTCCCATGGAATCTCTTGCCGTCACTGAAACTCTTCTCCTTCGACCTCTCAGCCAGCACAACTTGCATATTCTGCTCCGCCACCCTACACTTGTTCACTAAAGTGGGGTAGTCTCAAATCTCTAGGAGCCCAATAAGGCTCTGCAGCTCTGGCTTCAAACCCTGCTCGAACTTAATTGCTTTTGATGGACCATCAGGATTATCCCTCACCTGTGTGGAGAACCTTGCAAGCCTCTCAAACTTGGCCACATATTCCGCTACCGTCATACTCCCCTGACGAAGATGTAGAAACTCCACCTCTTTCTGTATCCGGACACTGCGGAAAGTACTTCTCCAAAAAAACCTCCTTGAATCTGTCCCACATGATAGGGGCACCCGAAGCAAGCAACCCGCCCCTGGCACAGTTCCACCAGTGCTCTGCATCCGACTCCAACATATAGGTGGCAAAATCCACCCTCTGAGCATCAGAGTACCCCATGGCCCGGAAGATCTTCCCTAATTTCAGTAGCCATTCCTCAGCCTCAATAGGATTGGTGGTCCCTCGAAAAGCTGGTGGATTATTATTCCTGAACTCTGACAGACCCCTGTACTGTGGATTTGGAGCTGCAACCGGTACCACGTTAAGCACGTCCCCCTTATCCCTCATCTGACGGAGAGTCTCAGTCTGCTCCTGCATAACTTTGGCCATTCGAGCCAAAGTCGCTGCAAGCGCATCATTTCTCCCTCGCCTGTTCGCTGCCATAATCTGCATACCACCAATCAAACAGTGGGTTGATCAAGTCCAATATCCAAAAGAATAGAATGCAGAATTATAACTCTAACAAGTATCATATGCGCCCAAGTTTTGTTTTTTGAAAAAGCCCCACTACCACAGTCCGATTTAGAATCGAACTGCTCTGATACCATAAATGCAACGCCCTTCGTTACATTAGTAACCCAAATTAATTTCAATAAAAATCCTTCAAAACATTTAATTGAAAAAAAAAACACAAGTCATAAATTTTTTCTCAAATAACTAAGTAGGAAAATACCACATATTAAATAAAGTAGTAATAAAATATCCATGTAATGAATATAATTATAAATGAAAACCACAAGCCTCAATACCGGGCGTCTACTAACAAACCCAACGATAAATAAATAAATAAATGTGTCTAGCCATATACGGCTCCTTATTTAAGAAAATATTAACCAACTAGAAAGAATAACTAATAGAATCCACTAAGTCTTCATGCCTCTTCAGTTTCAATGACGTCCTCCTCGTGCTCTGAAAACAATACTTAATAATGAGATATAAAATCCCAGTGATCAACAATACAGTTTTATAAAATATTTTCGAAAATAGCATTGTTCTCAGTCGGCACGGTAACCGAAAAAACTGTCCCTGACACCCACTAATTTTCCAAAATAATATATATAAAAGAAAATACTTTTAATATCAATAATAATCTCATCTCAATACATCACATTCCATATACCAGATAAATTCTAGTTTAATCCAAGCGGTCCGAAGACCTCCTAATTAAATTGGCCTATTGCCGGCATGCCATATATTCACACATCACACGACAATGGCATCTCATTGCCCACCCCTACTCGCGAGGAGTGTTTCAAAGTCACCCTCCTGTCGGGGACATTTCCATTTCGATACCTCCCATGTGCACATGGTGGTATTTCTCCTTTTTCGACACCCCAACCTGTGGCGGTGTTACTTTCGATACTCCTTTTTAGGTAGTATTACTCTTTTTCGACATTCCAATTATTTGGGGATGTTACTTTTGATACCCCATTAC